>CM038142.1:441944154-443405728 GCA_021437245.1 Aegilops speltoides
GGAGCGGTGAATGAATTAGCACGAGCGGAAGTTACGACGAAGGATGTTGTTGATAAGGAGGTGGTCGACGTTGACATGGACACGTCCAATCCGATCGCGACTGAGTCTGCATCCTTCACGCCGCCAAGAAAGAAGGTGCCATCCGCCCTGATCGTGTCCAACTCCATTCAGACCAACGATTGGTCGATGATTCCGGATGGCTGGATGCATGGATAGCTCTGGGAACCGTTGGCTCCAGGTCTACCCAGGTCTTGTTCGATGAAATGGCAAAGTAGGACACAGTACAAACTTTGCCCTTTATGTATTTACTCATTCGTTTGTTCCATATGCCATATTTAGGGATGCATTTGCTCCATATGCCATTGAATCAATTTAGCGATGCATCATTGAATCTTTTTGTTGCATACATCTGTTGACGCTGGAACGCGTCACACGAACACGTCGATGTGTACCCGCGGCGCCGAGGGAGATGCTCCGCAATTCACACCGCGGGAGGCCGACTTCCAGCGCGAAACGCAAGAGAGCAAGCCGGCGCTTTTGGGACCAGACGCCCCGCTCGCCCGGAAGGGACCCCGTCAGGGCTCGCGGCGACGATTGGCTGCTCGAGGTCGGTCTTACCGCCCCTAGAGCCTCGTGGATTCGCAGCCTCCAATCTTAAAGAACGACGAAGAACGAGAAGAAAGATACAAGGGGAGAGATAAAAGTAGATGAACACGGAAAAGTAGTAGATTGATTGATCGATTGTGTGTTGTTCAATCGGCCGTCACCCCTTAGGTATATAAGAGGCGGCTGGACTTCCCGTGCAAGGAAAAGGCTTGGATTCACGTCCAAAACCCTAATCAAATTCGGATTGGTTTTGTCCGAACTTTCCAAAACTGTTCGGTTTAAACTGGATGCATCTTGCGGGTAACTTTTGAGGTGGTAAACAACCTCGGATGGAAACGAACCCAAAAGCAATCTTGACCGTTTCGACGAGGCGAACAACTTTTATGTTGAAAGTTTTTTGATTAGAGTTCATCTTGAGGGTCAAATCGCTCGTGCAACACAGGCTGTTATTCGCGCTACCCATCAGACAGGGTGTCTGGTGGGGCGCGCCACTTTTGGCTCGTGATAGTGTTGTATTCGGATGGCTCTAACTTTTGCATACGAACTCGGATTGGAACGATTCTTATATTAAAATCGATCGTTTCGACGAGACGAAGACAATCCATGTAGATCATTTTCCATACGAGGCAGTCTTGGGAATAGTGTTCTGAATACAAAATCTCAGTATTTCGAACACAACTCCGCCCTTCGAGATGAGATCAAATGGCGATGGCCCAAACTTCAAAGATGTTCGTATCGACAATACGAAACGTTTTCGTGTAGAACACTTCTCCATTTAAGGCCATTTTAAATAGGGACATTTACATCTATGCCCCTAATTTGCGCCCACTCTCAGATTTACCCCTAATTTCAAAGCCTGCTCAAATTTGCCCCTCCGCCGTTAGGTGCACTTACAGAAATGTCCTTTTGTGCCGTTACCGTCGGGTCAAAGCAGGTCAAAGCCGGTCAAAGGGCATTGACCGTCCTGAAAAAAATAGCAAAATAAATCTAAAAAATCTGAAAATTTGTGAGATCAAAGATACTCATGTTCGCAAGGTGCGTGCAAATTTTCATGTTGTTTGGGAATTCCAGGAGCTTGTGTCAAAGGAAAAGAAATAAATATGTAAGCGTGTGAACAGTAAATTCAAAAAAATAGCAAGAAAATTCAAAAAAATATGAAAAAATTGGCATCAATGAGGCTACGGTCTAGAAGCTGCGTGCAAATTTTTGTTGTGTTTGGACATTGGAGGGGCTTGTGGAGAAAAAAACAAAATTTTGCTCGAGAAAAAACTTGGGAAAAAATGACTATTTTGTTTTTTCTTGCTAGAGCTCCTCGCATGTCATTTGATTACAAAAACTTGCAAGCACCTTGTGCACCCAAGCCTCTTTGATGCCAAAAAATTTCATATTTTTTTGAATTTTCTTGCTATTTTATTTCAAATTTACTGTTCACAAGCGTGCATATTGACTATTTTCCTCGCCATGAGCTCCTGGAATGTCCAAATAGCATGAAAATTTGCACACACCTTGCGCACATGAGTATCTTCGATCTCACAAAATTTTAGATTTTTTTAATTTTTTTTGCTATTTTTTCAGGACGGTCAAAGTTGTTTGACCAGACGGTAACGGCGCAAAATGGCATTTCTATAAAGGCACCAAACGGCGGAGGGGCAAATTTGAGCAGGCTTTCGAATTAGGGGTATATCTGATTAGGTGGTTCGAGTTAGGGACAGAAATGCAAATGGCCCTTTTAAATAAGTTCTTGACTGTGTCAAAATCTGGTGTCAACACATGCCCCCTGTTTTTCGGCAAAGCTTGTGTGCCGAAAAATAACTTGCACATAGCTTGCTCTAAGGACAATGTCAACACTCCATCGGCCATTTTGGCATATTCTTAGGACGATAAGTTTATATCAGCCATTGCTTGTGTGAATATTTTGATGCAAGTTTGGGTGAAACTTTCCCAACTTCAACAACAATCTGGTGATGAGGTTCCATAGATCAAAACCATCCTCCAAACCATATTGTTCACCTTTTCGCTTGGATTTTGCAGATAATTAAGAATGAACTTCCTTCAGTCCTTACTTCGCCTAGGGATGAATTCCATGGCAAAGGCATCAACGGCATGGTTGAAGAAAATGGATGATGTGCTAACCGAAGATTTCGATGTTGTGATGCGCACCTTCGGCTTAATTGTTTGTTGCTTTCATTATTTTCCTTCTTCACTTTTACTGTACTTGTTGCAACAGAAGCATGCACGTCATTTTTGTGTTGATTGATCTTCTTGGGAACCCATGCCATGTTCTTCTTTTTCAGCTCTTGTGCACTAAGATTTTGTAATTTCTTCTTTTGCCAATATGATAAACTGAGTGGGCATCTCGGCTGTGATTTTGTTTCAACCAATGGCAACTCTTTTTGGGCCTTATGCACCCTCAACTTCTTTTCTTCAGATTTGGCACTCTGATTTTTATCAATTGATTGCTTCACTTCTTTGCCTTTTGTAGCCAATGTCAACACTTTAATTGGCTCTTTGTTATTTGAGATTAAATCTGACGCAGCACACTTACGACCATCTCTTTTCACGCGGTAAACTTTCTTTACAACCTCTTTCTTTTTTCTTGAGCTCTGGACCGATTCCTTATGATTGAAACGGTCTTTGACGCGTGATTGTTCAAATGTTGATCTCCTTGGAGTTGCATAGTATTGGTGAGATGGTCTAGAATAAGATGGAGAATGTACCGTTGTATCATACCTGTCCCATGATGAATATGTATATATATGAACATAGGGAGGTATCCACGGCATTGGCATTGGCGGCCCAAAATAAGGATATGAATATGTTGCATTAAAATTATCACTTTGCCAATACCGATCCTCATATTTGCGCCTTGGGAGTGGCCTTGGTTTCTTTGTATGATTTGGCCAATAAGCATTCTTCTCTTCACTATTCTTTTGATATTTATCCAATAGTTCAGCGAAGGTGATTTTTGATCTCTTACACTTGCGCTTATTTCGGCCTCTGTTTTCTTTTGGTTTGCTTTCATCGCTCATTGGATTTGCTTGCTGCCCCCCAGTCCTTGGCGTCTCCATTGTAGCTTCGACGGAATTCTTGCCCTCAAGATTATGTTCATTATGCTCTTCAACAACTTGTTTACTTGAAAGCTTGATCCCATCACCTGTAGTTTTTACCTTCTCTTCAAATGGATCGGCTTGAAGCAGCCGATGCAAAAACTTTCTGCCATCGGGACCAATCGAAATAGACTGGTCATCTCTTGGTGTCTCAAAAAATTTCAATCGTCCTTTATCAATGGCCGATTTAACTATTTGACGAAACATGTTGCAATCCTCAAAATTATGCTTGGACGAATCATGCAACTTACAATACATTCATCCTTGGACAGATGGTTCAACATGATGATCAAGAATTCTAATATAATTATTTTGCAACAACAAATCAAATATTTGATCACACATGCTTGAATTGAAGGTAAACTTTTCGTTCTCTAGCCGATCTTGTTGTGAGAACGGCTTTGGAGTTAAGCAAACGAATGGTTCAGATTTTGCGTCACACCATTCAGCTATGCATTGTGTTTTGCACTCTATCTCCGATGTCTTTGGGTAAGATATTATACTAGCATCAGTTTTCTCAACAGAATTTAACCTTGGCTTTAAATTTCTAAAATAAAAATAGTTAGAACATACATGTCTCAATTGAGACCAAGTGCAAGCCAAGTACGAAATAAGCAAAGCTACCCAAATAGATATGAACTTTAGATAAAACAACGGGGAAAGCTTTGGCTGCAATAATAAGCCATTATCGGTCTTTATAAATGGCACAATTGGTTGACCGATATGTTCTAAAACAATTTTATTGCTAACAAGTAAATTACCCTTCTTCATTAGTCTTTCAAAATTACCTATGAGGATTTTTCTAATAGATGCATCAACAATAAAGTTGTGAACAAATCTGAAAATAGGTAAATTACTCGCTATGCATACCTCTTCAAATACGTTGGGAGAGCATGATGGTGGCGTGACTTGAACAATATCTAGCTTCATCTTTGGATGACTCTCCAACGCCTTTTCATCATCTTTTTATTTATTCCGTGCATCATTACACTGAAGATTTTTGTCAGCTAAACTTTGTTCGGCTACTTGTTCTTGTCCTTGAAGCTTGTCAATTTCTACGGCACGGAACTCATAGGGCAGGAAGTAGGTTCCATTAACTTCAGAAAAATCAAGCACTGTTGTTTTCCTATGCTTGCCATGCCCTTTCTCAATAATGCTTGCCTCGTTGGATTTGATGGATTCAGAATATATACTACTTGATTCGGCTTTTTCAACAGAAGTACTTTCATGTTCCGAATCATCCTTCTTTTCATTGATACTACCAATTGGCAATGCTTCTTTTATCTGAGCCAATTCTTTTTCTATTTGTTTCTGACGGCGAGCGGCAAAATTAGCTTTAAGCTTTTTCTCAATTTCAGCCCACTCTGGATATGATTGCCCCCCAATGCTTTTAAATTCTTTCGGCAATGATACACGGGTGTTGCTGAAATTTTGCAATTGTGTAGGGGGTGTATAATATGATGTAGTACTAGGTGGAGGCATATGCATTGTTGTAAGACCATACTTTTGGTCGCCAATTTTATCATTTGGCAAAGATTCATCTTCTTGCAAAACTCTTGCTTTTATTGCGGCATAATCAGGAAATAGCCCCTTTTCATGTTGTTCAAGGCAAAGAGCACTAATTCTCTTATTTTGGGCTAAACTCTTCAATGCAGCCACCACTACCTCATCTTCTACAATATTAGGCACAACCACTCCTGTAAAATTTACATTCATTCGGCTATAACCAGGAAGGTATGAAGCCGAATTATGAGCATCTGCAGTTGTGTATGGTGCCGAAGAATTACTAACATGAGGTGTAGCATATGACGGTTGAGAGTAACTGGCCAAATAGCCATTAGTAGCATGGCCAATTCTCTCATCCATCGGCATGGTTGGATTACTATATTGCACATTAGCTGCCGATGAATAAAAGGGTGAAACACTTTCTTGTATGGCATTGGAAATTCTAACTTGGGGTGTTTCAAATTGATTAATCGAACTCATCATGTTGCTCATCGGCATATGAATTTGCTGGGTTGCCAATGCATGTGAGTTGGGATACATATGATGCATGTTACTAATATCGTCAGAAGTTGAAGTATATAAATTACTTTGAATCGGCCCTTGCACGTAGTCAGTTGCATGATTGAAAAAACTGGGGTTGGCCGATAGAGTATACTCATTGAACGATCTAGTAACACCATATGAATTATTTTCATCTACATAAAGGGATTGGGTATTCATATTACCTTCGTAGACTGCAAACCCTAGATGACGATCTCTTCGTAGCAAGAACGGGCCGGAGACCGTTCGAAGCTTCGTCCCCAGCGGAGTCGCCAAAAAGTGTGTTGACGCTGGAACGCGTCACACGAACACGTCGATGTGTACCCGCGGCGCGGAGGGAAGATGCTCCGCAACTCACACTGCAGGAGGCCGACTTCCAGAGCGATATGCAAGACAGCAAGCCGATGCTTTTGGGACCAGACACCCCGCTCGCCCGGGAGGGACCCCGTCAGGGCTCGCAGCGACGATTGGCTGCTCGAGGTCGGTCTTACCGCCCCTAGAGCCTCGTGGATTCGCAGCCTCCAATCTTGAAGAACGACAAAGAACGAGAAGAAAGATACAAGGGGAGAGATAAAAGTAGATGAACACGGAAAAGTAGTAGATTGATTGATCGATTGTGTGTTGTTCAATCAGCCGTCACCCCTTAGGTATATAAGAGGCGGCTGGACTTCCCGTGCAAGGAAAAAGTTTGGATTCACGTCCAAAACCCTAGTCAAATTCGGATTGGTTTTGTCCGAACTTTCCAAAACTGTTCGGTTTAAATTGGCTGCACCTTGCGGGTAACATTTGAGGTGGTAAATGACCTCGGATGAAAACGAGCCTAAAAGCAATCTTGACCGTTTCGACGAGGCGAACAACTTTTATGTTGAAATTTTTTTTATTAGAGTTCATCTTGAGGATCAAATCGCTCGTGCAATACAGGCTGTTATTCGCGCTACCCATCAGACATGGTGTCTGGTGGGGCGCGCCACTTTTGGCTCGTGATAGTGCTGTATTCGGATGGCTCTAACTTTTGCATACAAACTCGGATTGTAACGATTTTTATATCAAAATCAATTGCTTCGACGAGATGAAGACAATCCATGTAGATCATTTTTCCATACGAGGCAGTCTTGGGGGCGTAATGTGCCGAATAGTGTTCTGAATACAAAATCTCAGTATTTCGAACACAACTTCGGCCTTCGAGATGAGATCAGATGGCGATGGCCCAAACTTCAAAGATGTTCGTATCAACAATACGAAACGTTTTCGTGTAGAACACTTCTCCATTTAAGGCCATTTTAAATAAGTTCTTGACTGTGCCAAAATCTGGTGTCAACAACATCATTATTGATCATGATCACTTTAGGAGGCTATCATGACATACATGATCAATGATTCTCAAGAGGTATGCATTATGACTTGGGGGATATCAACTCCCCTATGTATGATGTTGTGCAAACATAAGCCACTCGTAAAAAAGAAGATACCCCAGGCAAGAGGTACGACATTCTCATCCAAGGAGGATGTTTTGTTATGTGAAGCTTGGTGGAACACAAACATTGACCTTATATGTGAAATTGAGCAAAAGGACAACAAGTATCGGGAAAAGATTCACAATCATTATCATGTGTACAAGGAATATGTGGAACCGAAACCTATCCATAGCACTCGTTGGGAGGTCTCTCTCCAACATAGATGGTCCATCGTCTAAGCGTGAGCAATTTTTGCAGACACTATTCTTCCGTTGTTCCTGGAACCAAAGTGGTGTTGGAATCAAGAGTCATGTAAGTTGACTTGTTTTGCTTTTCATCATTTGCATTGCTAGCTTTGTTTGTTCCATTCTCATGATTGATTCTTGTTTGCTAGATGCGGTTGGCGGCCACTTTGTATGAACAAACCGAGTGGAGGGCATTCAATATGTGCCATTGTTGGTTGAAATCGAATAGGAAACCACAGTGGTAACAACTCATCGATGACCTCAAGAACGACAATAAGAAGTTGAAGAGAAATGATGCTCAAGCTGTTGGGGAACGTAGTAATTTCAAAAAAATTTCCTACGCACACGCAAGATCATGGTGATGCATAGCAACGAGAGGGGAGAGTGTTGTCTACGTGCCCTCATAGACCCAAGCGAAGCGATCACAACGTAGAGGAAGTAGTCGACGTTCTCCTCGCGATCCGACCGATCCCGCGCCACACTCGGCGCCCGAAGTTCTTGACACACGATAGCTCGATGACGCCCCTCGACTCGATCCAGCCGAGTGTCGAGGGAGAGTTTCACAAGACGACGGCGTGGTGACGATCTTGATGTTTCATCGGCAGAGGGCTTCGCTTAAGCTTCATGACGGTATGACCGAGGTGGAATATGGTGGAGGGGGCACCGACACGGCTAAGGAACGATCCGTAGATCAAACTTGTGTCCTAGGGTGCCCCCGCCCCGTGATATAAAGGAGGAGGGGGAGGCCGGCCGGCCCCTATAGGCGCGCTTAAGGAGGGGGGAGTCCACCTCCTAGTTGAGTAGGACTCCCTTTCCTAGTCCAACTAGGAAGGAGAAGGGGAAGGAAAGAGAGGAAGAGGGAGAGGGGGGGCGCCCCTCCTTGTCCTATTCGGACTCCCTGGGGGCGCCACCTCTGGTGCGGCCCTCTCTCTCCCTCTTGGCCCACTAAGGCCCATACTTCCCGGGGTTCCGTAACCCCCAAGACTCGGTTTTCTCCGAAACTTCCGGAACCTTCCGTGTCCGAATATAGCCGTCAATATATCAATCTTTATGTCTCGACCATTCCGAGACTCCTCGTCATGTCCGTGATCACATCCGGACCAACTTCTTCGGTACATCAAAATACATAAACTCATAATAACCGCCATCGAAACCTTAAGCGTGCGGACCCTACGGTTCAAGAACAATGTAGACATGACCGAGACACGTCTCCGGTCAATAACCAATAGCGGACCTGGATGCCCATATTGGTTCCTACATATTCTACGAAGATCTTTATCGGTCGACCGCATAACAACATACGTTGTTCCTTTGTCATCGGTATGTTACTTGCCCGAGATTCGATCGTCGGTATCCAATACCTAGTTCAATCTCGCTACGGCAAGTCTCTTTACTCGTTCCGTAATACATCATCTCACAACTAACTCATTAGTTGTAGTGCTTGCAAGGCTTCGATGATGTGCATTACCGAGAGGGCCCAGAGATACCTCTCCGACAATCGGAGTGACAAAACCTAATCTCAAATACGCCAACCCAACATTTGCCTTTGGAGACACCTGTAGTACTCCTTTATAATCACCCGATTACGTTGTGACGTTTGGTAGCACCCAAAGTGTTCCTCCGTAAACGGAGTTGCATAATCTCATAGTTACAGAACATGTATAAGTCATGGATAAAAGCAGAGCAACATACTAAACGATCGTGTGCTAAGCTAATGGAATGGGTCATGTCAATCGATCATTCTACTAATGATGTGACCTTGTTAATCAAATAACAACTCTTTGTTCATGGTCGGAAACATAACCATCTTTGATTAACAAGCTAGTCTAGTAGAGGCATACTAGTGACATAATGTTTTGTCTATGCATTCACACATGTATCATGTTTCCGGTTAATACAATTCTAGCATGAATGATAAACATCTATCATGAAATAAGGAAATAAATAATAACTTTATTATTGCCTCTAGGGCATATTTCCTTGAGCCTCCCACTTGCACTAGAGTCAATAATCTAGATTACATAGTAATGATCCTAACACCCATGGAGTCTTGGTGCTGATCATGTTTTGCTCGTGGAAGAGGCTTAGTCAACGGGTCTCGCAACATTCAGATCCGTATGTATCTTGCAAATCTCTATGTCTCCCACCGGACTAAGTCCCGGATGGAATTGAAGCGTCTCTTGATGTGCTTGGTCCTCTTGTGAAATCTGGATTCCTTCGCTAAGGCAATTGCTCCAAAGATTGTCACGAAGATTTTCATTGGACCCGATGCACTAGGTATGACACCTAGATCGGATATGAACTCCTTCATCCGCACTCCTTCATTAGCTGCTTCGAAGCTGCTATGTACTCCGCTTCACATGTAGATCCCGCCACGACGCTTTGTTTAGAACCGCACCAACCGACAGCTCCTCTATTTAGTGTAAACACGATCCGGTCTGCGATTTAGAATCGTCCGGATCGGTGTCAAAGCTTGCATCAACGTAACCGTTTACGATGAGCTCTTTGTCACCTCCATATACGAGAAACATATCCTTAGTCCTTTTCGTATTTCAGATGTTCTTGACCGTGACCAGTGATCCACTCTCGATTACTTTGGTACCTCCTGCTAGGCTTATAGCAAGGCACACATCAGTCTGGTACACAGCATTGCATACATGATAGAGCCTATGGCTGAAGCATAGGAACATCTTTCATTTCTCTCTATCTTCTGCAGTGGTCGGGCATTGAGTCTTACTCAACTTCACACCTTGTAACACGTGCAAGAACCCTTTCTTTGCTTGATCCATTTTGAATTTCTTCAAAATTTTGTCAAGGTATGTGCTTTGTGAAAGTCCAATTAAGCGCCTTGATCTATCTCTATAGATCTTAATGCCCAATATGTAAGCAGCTTCACCGAGGTCTTTCATTGAAAAACTCTTATTCAAGTATCCCTTTATGCTATCCAGAATTCTATATCATTTCCGATTAGCAATATGTCATCTACATATAATATCGTAAATGCTATAGAGCTCCCACTCACTTTCTTGTAAATACAAGGCTTCTCCAAAAGTCTCAGACAAACCCAAATGCTTTGATCACACTATCAAAGCGCTTATTCCAACTCCGAGATGCTTGCACCAGTCCATAGATGGATCATTGGAGCTTGCACACTTTGTTAGCTCCTTTGGATCGATAAAACCTTCTCGTTGCATCATATACAACTCTTCTTCCGTAAATCCATTCAGAATGCAGTTTTACATCCATTTGCCAAATTTCATAATCATAAAATGCGCAATTGCTAACATGATTCGGACAGACTTAAGCATCGCCACGGGTGAGAAGGTCTCATCGTAGTCAATCCCTTGAACTTGCCGAAACCCTTTGCATAAGTCGAGCTTTGTAGACGATAATATTACCGTCGCCGGTCTTCTTCTTGAAGATCCACTTGTTTTCTATTGCTTGCCTATCCTCGGCAAGTCAACCAAAGTCCATACTTTGTTTTCATACATGGATCCCATCTCGATTTCATGGCCTCAAGCCATTTTATGAATCTGGGCTCACCATCGCTTCTTCATAGTTCGTAGGTTCATCATGATCTAGTAGCATGATTTCCGAACAGGATTACCGTACCACTCAGTGCGGATCTTACTCGTTGATCTACGAGGTTACAGAGTAACTTGATCCAAGTTTCATGATCAACATCATTAACTTCCTCACTACTTGGTGTAGGTGTCTCGTAAACCGGTTTCTGCGACAAACTACTTTCAAGTAAGGGAGAAGGTACTATTACCTCATCAAGTTCTACTTTCCTCCCACTCACTTCTTTCGAGAGAAACTCCTTCTCTAGAAAGGATCCATTTTAGCAACGAATGTCTTGCCTTCGGATCTGTGATAGAAGGTGTACCCAACTGTCTCCTTTGGGTATCCTATGAAGACACATTCGATTTGGGTTCGAGCTTATCAGTTGAAGCTTTTTCACATAAGCATTGCATCCCCAAACTTTAAGAAACGACAACTTTGGTTTCTTGCCAAACCACAGTTCATAAGGTGTTGTCTCAACGGATTTCGACGGTGTTCTATTCAGTGTGAATGCGGCCGCCTCTAGAGCATAACCCCAAAACGATAGCGGTAAATCTGTAAGAGACATCATAGATCGCACCATATCTAGTAAAGTGCGACACGACGCTCGGACACACCATTACGCTGTGGTGTTCCGGTGGCGTGAGTTGCTGAAACTATTCCGCATTGTTTCAAATGTAGACCAAACTCAGAACTCAAATATTCACCTCCACGATCGATCATAGAAATTTAATTTTCTTGTTACGATGATTTTCAACTTCACTCTGAAATTCTTTGAACTTTTCAAATGTTTCAGACTTATGTTTCATTAAGTAGATATACCCATATCCGCTTAAGTCATCTGTGAAGGTGAGAAAATAACGATATCCGCCACGAGCCTCAACATTCATTGGACCACATACATCTCAGATGTATGATTTCCAACAAATCTGTTGCTCTCTCCATAGTACCGAGAACGGTGTTCTAGTCATCTTGCCCATGAGGCACGGTTCATAAGTGCCAAGTGATTCATAATCAAGTGACTCCAAAAGTCCATCAAGATGGAGTTTCTTCATGCGCTTTATAACCGATATGACCTAAACGGCAAGTGCCACAAATAAGTTGCACTATCATTATCAACTCTGCATCTTTTGGCTTCAACATTATGAATATGTGTATCACTACTATCGAGATTCATCAAAATAGACCACTCCTCAAGGGTGCATGACCATAAAAGATATTACTCATATAAATAGAACAACCATTATTCTCTCGATTTAAATGAATAACCGCCTCGCATTAAACAAGATCCAGATATAATGTTCATGCTCAACGCAGCACCAAATAACAATTATTTAGGTCTAAAACTAATCCCGAAGGTAGATGTAGAGGTAGCGTGCCGACCGCGATCACATCGACTTTGGAACCATTTCCCACGCGATCGTCACCTCGCCCTTTGCCGTGTTCGCTAATCGTAGTCCCTGTTTGAGTTGCAAATATTAGCAATGTAACCAGATATCAAATACCCAGTGCTCTGCGAGCTCTAGTAAGGTACACATCAATAACATGTATATCACATATACCTTTGTTCACCTTGCCATCCTTCTTATCCGCCAAATACTTGGGGCAGTTCCGCTTCAAAGGACGAGTCCGCTTGCGGTAGAAGCACTCTGGCCAGGCTTAGGTCCAGATTTGGGTTTCTTCTCCGAGCAAACAACTTGCTTGCTGTTCTTCTTGAAGTTCCTTCTTCTTCCCTTTGCCTTTCTTCTTGAAACTAGTGGTCTTATTGACCATCAACACTTGATGCTCCTTCTTGATTTCTACCTCCGCAGCCTTTAGTATTGCGAAGAGCTCGGTATAGTCTTTACTAACCCTTGCATATTATAGTTCATCACGAAGCCTTTGTAGCTTGGTGGCGTGATTGAAGAATTCATCAATGACACAATCATCCGGAAGATTGACTCCCAATTGTGTCAAGTGATTGTAATACCCGCACATTTTGAGTATGTGCTCACAGACGTAACTATTCTCCTCCATCTTGCAGCTATAGAACTTATTAGAGACTTCATATCTCTCAATCCGGGCATTCTTTGGAATATTAACTTCAACTCTGGAACATCTCATATGCTCCATGACGCTCAAAACGCCGTTGAAGTCCGGTTCTAAGCCGTAAAGCATGGCACATCGAACTATAGAGTAGTCATCAGCTTTGCTCGCTAGACGTTCTTAACGTCGTCGGTTGCATCAAGAAGAGTCGGCACCTAGCGGTGCATCCAGACATAACTCTTACGTGCAGCAATGAGGATGATCCTCGTTACGGACCCAATCCGTGTAATTGCTACCATCATCTTTCAACTTTGCTTTCTCAAGGAACGCATTAAAATTCAACGGAACAACAAAGACGAGCCATCTATCTACAATCAAACATAAACAAGCAAGATACTATCAGTACTAAGTTCATGATAAATTTAAGTTCAATTAATCACATTACTTAAGAACTCCCACTTAGAAAGACATCTCTAGTCATCTAAGTGATCACGTGATCCAAATCAACTAAACCATAACCGATCATCACGTGAAATGGAGTAGTTTTCAATGGTGAACATCTTATGTTGATCATATCTACTATATGATTCACGCCGACCTTTCGGTCTCCGTGTTCCGAGGCCATATCGCATATGCTAGGCTCGTCAAGTATAACCCGAGTATTCTGCGTGTGCAAAACTGGCTTGCACCCGTTGTAGATGGACGAGAGCTTATCACACCCGATCATCACGTGGTGTCCGGGCACGACGAACTTTGGCAACGGTGCATACTCGGGAGAACACTTCTTGATAATTTAGTGAGAGATCATCTTATAATGCTACCGTCAATCAAAGCAAGATAAGATGCATAAAGGATAAACATCACATGCAAATCAATATAAGTGATATGATATGGTCATCATCATCTTGTGCTTCGTGATCTTCATCTCCGCAGCACCACCATGATCACCATCGCCACCGGCGCGACACCTTGATCTCCATCGCACCATCGTTGTCGCCTCGCCAATCTTATGCTTCTACGACTATCGCTACCGCTTAGTGATAAAGTAAAGCATTACAGCGATTGCATTGCATACAATAAAGCGACAACCATATGGCTCCAGCCATTGCCGATAACTTCGTTACAAAACATGATCATCTCATACAATAAAATATAGCATCACGCCTTGACCATATCACATCACAACATGCCCTGCAAAAACAAGTTAGACGTCCTCTACTTTGTTGTTGCAAATTTTACGTGGCTGCTACGGGCTTAAGCAAGAACCAGTCTCACCTACGCATCAAAACCACAACGATATTTCGTCAAATAGACTCCGTTTAACCTTCTCAAGGACCGGGCGTAGCCACACTCGGTTCAACTAAAGTGAGAGAGACAGACACCCGCCAGCCACCTTAAGCCAACGATGGCCGTTGCGGTGAAACCAGTCTCGCGTAAGCGTACGCGTAATGTCGGTCCGGGCCGCTTCATCTCACAATACCGCTGAACCAAAGTATGACATGCTGGTAGGTAGTATGACTTGTATCGCCCACAACTCACTTGTGTTCTACTCGTGCATAACATCAAACCATAAAAACCTAGGCTCGGATGCCTTTGTTGGGGAACGAGTAATTTCAAAAAATTCCTACGCACACGCAAGATCTTGGTGATGCATAGCAGCGAGAGGGGAGAGTGTTGTCTACGCACTCGTAGACCAAGCGAAGCGATCACAACGTAGAGGAAGTAGTCGACGTTCTCCTCGCGATCCGACCGATCCGCGCCGTTACTCCGACGCCCCGAGTTCTTGACACACGACAGCTCGATGACGCCCCTCGACTCGATCCAGCCGAGTGTCGAGGAGAGTTTCACAAGACGACGGCGCAGGACGATCTTGATGTTTCATCGGCGCAGGCTTCGCTTAAGCTTCATGACGGTATGACCGAGGTGGAATATGGTGGAGGGGGCACCGACACGGCTAAGGAACGATCCGTAGATCAAACTTGTGTCCTAGGGTGCCCCCGCCTCGTGATAGGAGGGAGGGGGGGCGGCCGCCCCTATAGGCGCTGCTAAGGAGGGGGAGTCCACCTCCTAGTTGAGTAGGACTCCCTTCCTAGTCCAACTAGGAAGGAGAAGGGGAAGGAAAGAGAGGGAGGGAGAGGGAAGGGGGGCGCGCCCCTCCTTGTCCTATTCGGACTGGGGGGGCCACCTCCTGGTGCGGCCCTCTCTCTCCCTCTTGGCCCACTAAGGCCCATACTTCCCCGGGGTTCCGTAACCTCCCGGCACTCGGTTTTCTCCGAAACTTCCGAACCTTTCCGTGTCCGAATATAGCCGCCCAATATATCAATCTTTATGTCTCGACCATTCCGAGACTCCTCGTCATGTCCGTGATCACATCCGGACCAACTTCTTCGGTACATCAAAATACATAAACTCATAATAACCGCCATCGAAACCTTAAGTTGCGCGGACCCTACGGTTCAAGAACAATGTAGACATGACCGAGACACGTCTCCGTCAATAACCAATAGCGGGACCTGGATGCCCATATTGGTTCCTACATATTCTACGAAGATCTTTATCGGTCGATCGCATAACAACATACGTTGTTCCCTTTGTCATCGGTATGTTACTTGCCGAGATTCGATCGTCGGTATCCAATACCTAGTTCAATCTCGTTATCGCAAGTCTCTTTACTCGTTCCGTAATACATCATCTCACAACTAACTCATTAGTTGTAGTGCTTGCAAGGCTTCAGTGATGTGCATTACCGAGAGGGCCAGAGATACCTCTCCGACAATCGGAGTGACAAAACCTAATCTCAAATACGCCAACCCAACATTTGCCTTTGGAGACACTGTAGTACTCCTTTATAATCACCCGATTACGTTGTGACGTTTGGTAGCACCCAAAGTGTTCCTCCGTAAACGGAGTTGCATAATCTCATAGTTACAGGAACATGTATAAGTCATGGATAAAAGCAGAGCAACATACTAAACGATCGTGTGCTAAGCTAATGGAATGGGTCATGTCAATCGATCATTCTACTAATGATGTGACCTTGTTAATCAAATAACAACTCTTTGTTCATGGTCAGGAAACATAACCATCTTTGATTAACAAGCTAGTCTAGTAGAGGCATACTAGTGACATAGTGTTTTGTCTATGCATTCACACATGTATCATGTTTCCGGTTAATACAATTCTAGCATGAATGATAAACATTTATCATGAAATAAGGAAATAAATAATAACTTTATTATTGCCTCTAGGGCATATTTCCTTCACAAGCTCCCCAAAAATCTATTGGATTGGATGAGGAATATGAGGAAGGTGGGGGGGGGGGGAGAAGGGACAACCCACCGTGCCAAAGATGAACCAATAAGTGTTGGAAAAAGGGTGGGAGAAGGGCAGGGTTGCACATGATGCCACAACGGTAAAATATTTGATGCATGGATTGTGAGAAGGAGAGTATGAACAACAAGTTGCAGATTCGGAAGAAGAGGATTGACTTGGAGAAGCACAATGTGTATGGGAGGTCGAGAAGGCCAAGACTTTTACATCAGTTGAGCTTGAGGAGACGTTCCGGCTAGCTCAGGACATGGAGGATTCGAGGATCGTGGTGGACGTCACTTCCCTCTTTGATCCGGAAAGAAAGAAATGGCTTGAGGCAAAGAAGAAGGACAGCAACGCGCGCCATGCGAGCGTCAAATGATTCATTCTTCGCCTATTTATGTATTATCGTATTTCTTTTTGGTATGTGTTGAATTGTGCTTTATTTTGCTTTTTTGAAATTATTGAACTTTTAAATTTACGTTAATTTGTGCTATATGATGGACGTGCAAGGATTTGAGGGTTTGAATATGAGGGGTGTGATTGTCTGGGAGGACACACGTGGAGTCGTCCGGTTCTATCCGGGTATGTGCCCGGACGCGCTTGCGTATGTTTAATGGGTCGGATTTGTCTAGTCCGTTCTTGATGCTCTTAACGCCCGACGACAGTTTTGCTTCGCCTTCCATGCGACGCGATACGTCCATCACAAATGGATAAGTTGTTGTGTATTCGATGCTTTCACTATGCTGAAAAAGGGCACTTTTTTTATTATGTCCCACATGTGAAGTTAACATCATTAGCTCACATGGTGTTTGAAGGGGGGGGGGGGGGGCGCTACATCAACGATGTTCCAACGATGGATTCTACAAATTCCCGGGTTTAAACAAGTTTTGACACATGCCCAAAAATGGGAACGAGTTTTGCTCACGACTCGTCATTGATGGATACATGAGGAAGAAGACTTCGACACCCCCGGAGATTCAGATGTATATTTCATTTTCTGTAAAGGTGCTTCTGTAAAAGTTTGTGCTACTCAATATATGATCTTTGGTCTATTCGCAAAAAGAGCATATTTCGAGATTGCCCTTATAGTTGTGTCACAAGAGTGTTAGTCTTTTTTAGATAGGGAGTGTTGGTCTAGTATCCGCATGACACGTTTTTTTAGTAAATCGCGTAGCACAATCCCCTAGCTTGTGGTTGGGAGCGTTAAATGCCAATGCTTTTGCGCAGGGCGCGATCCTAATTGGCCGACCCATTTACTGGTGCCATAACGAGATGTCCTATGTGACTAGTAAAACTCCAAACAAATGCAGTCCTTTAGAAATCGAACACGCAACCCCATGTTGGAGTCACGTGTTCCTTACCACTTGAGCTGCTAAGTGTAACAGATTAATAGGCCGCACGAATATTTAAGAACTAACTGCAGTGTCGGATCTACAAAAACTGGAAAATTTTCTTGGAAATTAACGAACATTTATTTCAAAATACCAATAATGTTTGAATTTTGAGAAAATTTTGAAATTCAATTTTTTTAAGACGTGAAAAAATTGTTCAAAAAATGTACAAATTGTGATTTTTTTTTGAATCTGAACAATTTTTTGAACTGTGAACAATTTTCAAAAAAGTAAATTTAAAATACACACGAAACATTTTCTTAGTATACGGTGAACACTATTCAAATACATGCTGATTTCTTTTAAATATTATGAATTTTTTCAAATGCATGCGAAAAATATTTTCTATACATGATGAACATATTTGTATACGCAGTGAACATTTTTTTCAATGTATGATGAACATATATTTGGAATACAGTGAACTTTTTTGAAACCTGAGCTCAATTTTAGAAAACGTGAACATCTTTTAAAATCATGAACAAAATTAGGAATTTAGAACATTTTTGCAAATTGAAACGAATTTTAAATTTTGAAAAAAAATTTGGAAATTTAAAATTTATGAAAAAATTAATAATTAAAACAAAGGAAGAAGGAAGCATAAAAACGAATAATAACCAAAAAACCGGTAAAAGAAAACAAAACGGGAATAAACCAATAGAACCGGTTGCTCGCTTAGTATTGGCCCGGTCCGTATCGTGTCGCTCGATCGCTTCGCTTTAGCGAAGCCACGACAGTTTGACGCTCACGGGCGGCAATTAAGAGTGCCCCTATATCTCGCCTTCGGCGACTCCAGCTTTCGTCTCGCTGAAGGGGCGAGTGAGATGAGCCAGCCCACATGCGCGACAGGCCACAGCCTCTTTTGTTCTGTTTTCTGTTTTCGTTTTTTGCATTATTTTTGTACTTTTATTTATACTTTTAAAATAATCTAAATATATATATATATTATAAAAACACTCTAAAATTTTAAAAAATAATTATAACAACTTTCTTGAAAACGTTGAACAACTATTTTAAAAATGTTGAATACGTATGTGAAAAATGTTAATCAAGGATTCAAAAAGATGTACAGAAAAATTGTTAACCATGTATTATAACAACGATGAATTTTTTTGATCATTTATATTAAAATATTAATGAAGCATTTTGTAAAAAGTTGAACAAATATTTTAAAATATTAATGATGCATTTGAGAAATGTTAAATCTTTATAGAAAAATGCTCACTATGTATGAAAAAATGATGAAATGTTTGGTTCATGTATATAAAATGTTAGTTAAGCATTTGAAAAAGTTTGAACTATTATTTAAAAATGTTAATCAAGCATTTAGAAAATGTTAAATGTGTATAGAAAAAATATTGACTGTGGATTGCAAATGATTAAAAAGTGATCATGTATAGAAAAATGTTAATGAACATTTAAAAAATATTGAACAAGTGTTTCAAAAAAGTTAATCAAGCGTTTGGAAAATGTTAAATGTGTATGAATTTTTTTTAACTCTGTATTCATAAAGATGTCAATTTTTGAAGCTGGAATCTCTTAATATAGGATTTATAAATTATTAAAACTGTATAGAAAAATTGTTGACCTGGTATTGAAAAAATATTAATCTTGTATTTAAAAATGTATATAGATAATTTATGTATTACATAAATGTTTAATTTGTAATGAAAAAATGTTAGACGCGTATTACAAAAATGTTTTTGACATATAGAAAAAATATGGAGCAATAACCAAAAGAAAAAAGAAAACCAAAAAATTAACAAAAAACTGAAAATACAAAGAAACAAATAAAGAATGAAGAAAATGGAGAAGAAACAAGAAAACAAACAAACAAAACCAAAAAAATAAAGAAGATAAAAAAATAAGTAAAAACAGAGAAAAACCACTAAAAAACATAAGCAAAATCAAAAACAAAAATCCTAGAAAACAATGGTAAATCAGCTTATTGCGCGTAAAAGTAGACCACACGCTTGTATTAGAACTTGACCCCAGCCTGGTAGCTAACAACACCTCTTATTAACCAGCAGACCCGAGATCAAAACCCTACATGGGCGGTCTTTTTTTTTCTTCTATTTCTTTCCGGCGGGACCTAATGGGCTAACCTGATACTGTATACTCTTCCGCACGAGAGATCCTTCCATCTCGCTTAACGCGAGATATAGCTGGAGCGGGCAATTAACATCCACAACACGATAACGCGTGCTTAATGCGCATCCTACAAATTATACGGGAGCAACTAAGTAACGAGCGCTCCTTCGGGAGGCTCGCAACGATCAGCGCGCTCTCAGCCTTTCGCCACGTGTCGCGCTCTGGACGCTCCCTTCAAATTTTATTTTTTTATTTTTTCACACGCGTTTTCAGCTTTTGAAACGGTTTTTTTTCCTGGTTTTTTTCCTGGTTTTTTTGACGTTTTGGTTTCTCACCGGTCTTTCCTAACTATTCGACCAAAAAAAATTCGAAATTTTTTTTAACGCAAAAAACTTATTTTTTTGCGAGAGTCACGGTTTTGTTTTCGCGAGAGGCACGGTTGTATTTTCGCGAGAGGCACGGCCGTGCCTCTTGGAAACGGAAAAAAAACGTGTTTTCTGTTCTTTTCCTTTCGCGAGAGGCACGGTTTTGCTTCCGCGAGAGTCATGGCCGTGCCTCCTCGGAAACGAATAAAAACATGTTTTCTGTTTTTTTCTTTCGCGAGAGGCACGGTTTTGCTTCCGCGAGAAGCACAATTGTGCTTTCGCGAGAGGCACGGGTGTGCCTCTTTCGGAAAGGGAAAAAACACGTTTTCTGTTATTTTTCTTTCGCGAGAGGCACGGTTTTGCTTCCGCGAGAGGCACGGTTGTGATTTCGTCAGAGGCACGGGCGTGCCTCTTTCGGAAAGGGAAAAAACGCGTTTTCTGTTTTTCTTTCGCGAGAGGCACGGTTTTGCTTCCGCGAGATGCACGGTTGTGATTTCGTCAGAGGCACGGGCGTGCCTCTTTCGGAAAGGGAAAAAAGCCCGTGTTCCCGGTTCGGTTTCTTCGTCCAGTTTTTTCGTGAATTTTTTTTTGGTCAAAACCTATCAACATGGGATCTAGTTTTGAAGATCTCGACGCGAAGAATCCAACGGCGAAAGCGATTCAAGATTTGAACGCACGGTTTAATAGATAAAAATGTTTTGAATAAACGGATCAACGAAAAAAGAAAAAACTCCCTGGTTGCGACAAATGGCGCACATGCAGTGCGCCAGTTGTCGCCACCTGAGAAAGTTGAAGTGATCTCCGCAAGGAGTACTCCTTAACTAGTGATTTCAAAATTATACACGACCCAATATGTTTGTAAGCCCGGAAGGCCCAACGTACGACCCGTTGTCCTAGCCCAAAGGCAGTCCTAGAAAGCAATTCTCTCCTCGGCCGGCAGCGAGTGGCGAAAATAGCCCTTATCCACACACACTAGCGTGACGGTCCTGTGGCTCCCGGGCACGGCAGCGGCAAATACACAGCCAGCCATCGCGAACCAGAAGATCACTACCCAGCCAAGCAAGAAACAGAGACCACCAGAGCATGGCGACCGCGGCGGCCTCGTCGTTCCTCTCCCCGGCGGCAAAGTTCGCGCTCCAGAGCCGGTGCCCAAGCGCCAAAACTGCGCCACGTAGCGTCCGGTTCCCCCCGGTGCGAGCCCAGCAGGAGGTGAAAGAGGAGGAGCCCGCGGCGACGGTGCCGCCGCTGCAGGAGGAGCAGGCGACGGCGGCGGCGGCGGCGAAGGGCCCCGCGCAGTCGCTGCCGCGGCAGCCGCTGGCGGAGAGCAAGAACATGGGGCGGGAGTACGGCAGCCAGTGGCTGAGCTGCACGACGCGGCACGTGCGCATCTACGCCGCGTACATCGACCCGGAGACCAACGCCTTCGACCAGACGCAGACGGACAAGCTCACGCTCATGCTCGACCCCACCGAGGAGTTCGTCTGGACCGACGAGACATGCCAGATGGTCTACAACGAGTTCCAGAACCTCGTCGACCACTACGAGGTAAACCGGCCATCCCATTCGTGCACACTGCTCCCGTGAGAAATCCTAGTGAGTAACCACGTGGCTAAACTGAACATTTTCATGTTCATCTGATTCTGCTACATTTACCAAAAATTTAGAAACTAGCTTTATACAACAGAAATCTCTAGCATTGTAGCGAGAAATGCATAGTCATGCCGCGTTGATGGGAGTGTTGTGCTGACCTGGTTACAATTCTGCTGCTGTTACACAGGGAGCTCCACTGTCAGAGTACACGCTTCGTCTCATCGGCTCTGATCTTGAGCACTACATCCGCAAGCTGCTCTATGACGGGGAGATCAAGTACAACATGAGGTCCAGAGTGCTCAACTTCAGCATGGGCAAACCCCGCGTCAAATTCAACAGCAGCCAGATCCCAGATGTAAAATAGATATATCCTCTACAACTCGGCGGGCTCACGAGCTGTACACACTTGCTCTTCCATAAGAGAGTAGCATTTACGAGACCATTCCAACACATATACAAAACAATGCATTGTCGTGCTCTCTGGTCTTTCTGTGAGCTTACTAAGAACACCGTCTCATAGACTGAGACGTTTAACAATCAAGGCTCATATAAGTGTGTTCTTTCAAGAATGCTCTGTGCAACAACTTCTTTGCAACATCGTTGCTACATATAGTCAACAGAAAGACATTAAGGCACGTAGTCATCTTGCCTTACAGTTCTATTATAGTTCTGAATGTTTTGCATCTTCACCTAGAGAGGGTTATAGGTTACTCTCTTATATTAACCCACGGCTTGTTCTTCCAAAGACCTAATTCACAGTATCTTCGATAAAAAACTTGGGTTAGTACTATGGTGTAACACACATGTGTCTCATACTTATCTCCAGTATCTATCACATTTCGTGATAGTTTCTTTGTAAAGGGATCTGCCAAGTTTTTAGCTATTTTAACATATGTAACAATTATTATTACGGAGTTGCTCAATTTCTCGACAGACTTCAAACGTCCCTTCACGTGTCTTGAGAACTTCACATTATTCTTAGAATTCTTCACTTTGACGATATTTGTTGATTTTTCAAAATTCATAAGAATAGTCGGCACCGGTTGTTCGACCAGGCAAGTCCATGAAGAGTTCACACAACCAGTCTGAATAGTGGTTGTGACTAAAGCAGTAAGTTCTGCTTCAATGGTTGACCTCGTTAAAATGCTCTGCTTACAATGCCTTCATGACACCACGACACTTCCATGTGTAAAACCATACCCACTTGTTCCATAGAGCACATCAACATTAGAAATCTAGTTCGAGTCACTATATCATTCGAGTACAGCAGGATGCCTTTAATAGTGAATTCCATAAAACTCACTGTACCACTTAGATAGTGCAAGACCTCATCAAGTGCATGCCAATGAGCATCTCTCGAGTTTGACATGAACCTGCTAAGTTTTCTCAAAATAAAAGTGATATCTGATCTTGTTGCGCTAGCTAAGTACATGCACGCATGATAATTTGAGAGTATCTTAATTGATTTGTCGTTTCTTTCATGCTCTTTCAAAGTGTCACAAGGGGATCATAAGGTGTTGGAGAAGGCTTTGCTGTCTATAAAGCCAAACCTTCTCAAGATCTTCTCAACATGGTAAGATTGTGTCAAAGTAATCCCACTCCCATTCTTAGACAGATTGATGCTTAGAATCAAGTCAACTTCTCCCTGATCTTTCATATCAAAGATTTATGATAGAGAAGACTTGACCTCATTGGTCACATCAATGTTTGTACTAAAAAATCAGTATATAATCAACATACAAACATAATATAACACCTTCGCCCCGCCATGGCGATAATAAACACACCTATCAACATCATTAATGACAAAGCCTGTAGAAGTTAAAGTTATGTCAAACTTCTCTTGCATTGCTTAGATGCTTGTTTCAAGGGAAAACTTTGTTTTTTCCACTCTAGCTTTTGACCACTTTGCTTATGCCACTCTAGAATTTGACATTTCACTCTTGCCACTCTTAGTTTTTGACAATACATCACAATTGCCATTCTGTGGCAAAAGCAATAATTTTAGAGTGGCAATTGCGATACATTGTCAAAATCTAAGAGTGGCAAAAGCGAAATGAAAAGTTATTGCTTTTGCCACGGAATGGCATTTGTGATGTATTGTCAAAAACTAAGAGTGGTAAAAGTGATATACCAAATTCTAGAGTGGCATAAGCAAAGTAGGCAAAATCTAGAGTGGCAAAAACAAAGTTTTCCCTTGTTTCAAGCCATACAAAGACTTTAACAACTTGTATGCATTTCTCTCTCTGGCCTTTACCACAAACTCATCAAGCTGATCCATATAGATTTTCTTTTCTAACTCTTCATTTAGGAAAGTTGTCTTCGCGTCCATCTGATGAACAATAAGACCATAAGAGGTAGCTAGGAAAAATAGTAATCTAATGGCAGTCAGTCTAGCGACTAGTGAATAGGTGTGAAAGTAGTCTTCGCCTTCTTTCTTAGTGTAGCCCTTGTCCACAAGCCAGTCTTGTACTTTTGAATAGTGCCAGCTGGCTGAAGCTTATTTTTTAAGACTCAGTAGAACCTACAGGTTTACAACCATAGGGTCGATCAGGTAGCTCTAATATCCCACTAGAAATAACCGAGTCCATCTCATTATGAATAGCTTGTTTCCACTCATCTACATGGGGAGATGCATATGCCTCTGCAATAGACTTGGGAGTGTCGTTCACAAGGTATACAATGAAATCGTTAACAATGGATTTTGCAATCCTATGTCTCTTACCCCTTGTCGGTCTCAAAACCGGCGGATCTCGGGTAGGGGGTCCCGAACTGTGCGTCTAAGGCTAATGGTAATAGGAGGCAGGGGACACGATGTTTTACCCAGGTTCGGGCCCTCTCGATGGAGGTAATACCCTACTTCCTGCTTGATTGATCTTGATGATATGAGTATTACAAGAGTTGATCTACCACGAGATCGTAGAGGCTAAACCCTAGAAGCTAGCCTATGATTATGAGTGTTGTTGTCCTATGGACTAAACCCTCCGGTTTATATAGACACCGGAGGAGACTAGGGTTACACAAAGTCGGTTACAAAGAA
Source organism: Aegilops speltoides (assembly GCA_021437245.1). NCBI lineage: Eukaryota > Viridiplantae > Streptophyta > Magnoliopsida > Poales > Poaceae > Aegilops > Aegilops speltoides. The sequence goes on from CM038142.1 coordinate 441,968,988, forward strand.
GGAGATCTAACATCCGAATCGCCAGGCTTGTCTTCCACGCAAAGGAGAGTCCCATCCGGACACGGGACGAAGTCTTGAGTCTTGTATCTTCATAGTCCAACAGTCCAGCCAAAGTATATAGTCCGGCTGTCCGGATACCCCCTTATCCAGGACTCCCTCATTAGCCCCTGAACCAGGCTTCAATGACGATGAGTCCGGCGCGTAGATTGTCTTCGGCGTTGCGAGGCGGATTCCATCTCCAAATACTCCAAAGTAGATTAAGGATCGTGTCCAGCTTTGTAAGATAATTTCTGCATACCACCGTAGAGAGCATAACACTTTACAAATCTAATCTGCTGACATTTTTTCACGGTGTGCTCTTACGCCGCGGCCTGGCTCAATACGAACCGGTCTTTCTCGGCATGCCACGACATGCACTGCAAGGCGGTTTTATTGGCACGCCTCATCGAAGCAGAGATCGTGTTCCCCTTATTGTGGGATTCCCATCAATACGGGCGCGAGCAACCCCACTACGCCTGTTGGTATGACTCCGTGTTTTCAGGCAAGTCCCAAGCGGTTACGCTGAGGACGCTTGATATTCACCCCCTTTATAGAGGGTCCGAGGCCTATCCCTCTTTCCTAACACGCTTGCGCCTTTCCGCATCTTAAGTTCCAACACCCGAAGCCCAAGCTTAGGCAGTTAGGATCTTCAATCATGTCTGGATCCAACCTTCAAGGCCGGTGGATGGCCTCCTCTGTCACAGAGGAGGACATTGCGAAGCTTAGGGAGGTCAGATATCTAACCGCCGACATCAAGCACAGGCTTCCTGCTCCAGGGCAGGTCATCCCTACTCCCGAGCCCAATGAGTGCGTCGTATTTGTTTCTCACTTCCTCCGTGGCTTAGTCTTCACCCTCGATCCCTTTGTGAAAGGGCTCATGTTCTATTACAGGCTAGATTTTCATGATCTAGCTCCGGACTCCATCCTTCACATCTCGTTGTTTATCGTCGTGTGTGAAGCCTTCCTCCACATCACCCCGGACTTCGGCTTATGGTGTTGGGGAACGTAGTAATTTCAAAAAAATTCCTACGCACACGCAAGATCATGGTGATGCATAGCAATGAGAGGGGAGAGTGTTGTCCACGTACCCTTGTAGACCGAAAGCAGAATTGTTAGAACAACGCGGTTGATGTAGTCGTACGTCTTCACGGCCCGACCGATCAAGCATCGAAACTACGGCATCTCCGAGTTCTAGCACACGTTCAGCTCGATGACGATCCCTGACTGACCGATCCAGCAAAGGTGTCGGGAAGAGTTCCACAAGACGACGGAGTGGTGACGATCTTGATGTTCTACCGTCGCAGGCTTCGCCTAAGCACCGCTACAATATTATCGAGGACTATGGTGGAGGGGGCACCGACACGGCTAAGAGATCTTGGAGATCAATTGTTGTGTCTAGAGGTGCCCCCCCGCCTCAGATATAAAGGAGCCAAGGGGAGGGGTGGCGGCCAAGGAGGGCGCGCCAAGGGGAGTCCTACTCCCACCGAGTAGGACTCCTTCTTTCCTAGTTGGAGAAGGAGAAGGGGGAAGGAGGAGGGAGAGGGAAGGAAAGGGGGGGCTTCTCTCCTAGTCCTATTCGGACTAGAGGGTAGGGGCACGCCAGCCCTTGCATCCTCTCTTCCTTCCACTAGGGCCCATGTAGGCCCATTGCCCCCGGGGTTCCGTAACCTCCTGCATCTGTAAAATCCCGATTTCACCCTTAACAATTCCGATATCCAAATATAGGCTTCCAATATATCAATCTTCATGTCTCGACCATTTCGAGACTCCTCGTCATGTCCGTAATCTCATTCGGGACTCAACAAACTTCGTACATCAAAACTCATTAACTCATAATATAACCACATCGAAACCTTGTTGTGCGGACCCTACGGGTTCGAGAACTATGTAGACATGACCTATAACTGTTTCCGTCAATAACCAATAGCGGAACCGGATGCTCATATTGGCTCCTACATATTCTACGAAGATCTTTATCGGTCAAACCGCATAACAACATACATTGTTCCTTTGTCATCGGTATGTTACTTGCCCGAGATTCGATCATCGGTATCCAATACCTAGTTCAATCTCGTTACCGGCAAGTCTCTTTACTCGTTACGTAATGCATCATTTCGTAACTAACACATTAGCTACATTGCTTGCAAGGCTTATAGTGATGTGCATTACTGAGAGGGCCCAGAGATACCTCTTCGACAATCGGAGTGACAAAACCTAATCTCGAAATATGCCAACTCAACATGTACCTTTGGAGACACCTGTAGAGCTTTTTTATAATCACCCAGTTACGTTGTGACGTTTGGTAGCACACAAAGTGTTCCTCCGGTAAACGGGAGTTGCATAATCTCATAGTTATAGTAACTTTGTATAAGTCATGAAGAAAGCAATAGCAACATACTAAACGATCAAGTGCTAAGCTAACGAAATGGGTCAAGTCAATCACATCATTCTCCTAATGATGTGATCCCGTTAATGAAATGACAACACATGTCTATGGCTAGGAAACATAACCATCTTTGATTAATGAGCTAGTCAAGTAGAGGCATACTAGTGACATTAAGTTTGTCTATGTATTCACACATGTATCATGTTTCCGGTTAATAAAATATGATATGAGGAAATAAATAATAACTTTATTATTGCCTCTAGGGCATATTTCCTTCAGTCTCCCACTTGCACTAGAGTCAATAATCTAGATTACACAGTAATGATTCTAACACCCATGGAGTCTTGGTGCTGATCATGTTTTGCTCGTGGAAGAGGCTTAGTCAACGGGTCTGCAACATTCAGATCCGTATGTATCTTGCAAACCTCTATGTCTCCTACCTGTACTTGGCCCCGGATGGAATTGAAGCGTCTCTTGATATGCTTGGTCCTCTTGTGAAATCTGGATTCCTTTGCCAAGGCAATTGCACCAGTATTGTCACAGAAGATCTTCATTCGTCCCGATGCACTAGGTATGACACCTAGATCGGAAATGAACTCCTTCATCCAGACTCCTTCATTTGCTGCTTCCAAAGCAACTAGGTACTCCACTTCACACATAGATCCCACCACGACGCTTTGTTTAGAACTGCACCAACTGACAGCTCCGCCGTTCAATATAAACACGTATCCGGTTTGCGATTTAGAATCGTCCGGATCAGTGTCAAAGCTTGCATCGACGTAACCATTTACGACTAGCTCTTTGTCACCTCCATAAATGAGAAACATATCCTTTGTCCTTTTCGTATTTCAGATATTCTTGACCGCTGTCCAAAGGATCCACTCGATTACTTTGGTACCTCCCGCTAAACTTATTGCTAAGCATACATCAGTCCGTACACAAGATTGCATACATGATAGAGCCTATGGTGAAGCATAGGAACATCTTTCATTTTCTCTATCTTCTCGCTATGGTCGGGCATTGAGTTCGACTCAACTTCACACCTTGTAATACAGCAAGAACCCTTTCTTTGCTCGATCCATTTTGAACTTTTTCAAAACTTTATCAAGGTATGTGCTTTGTGAAAGTCCAATTAAGCGCCTTGATCTATCTCTATAGATCTTGATGCCCAATATGTAAGCAGCTTCACCGAGGTCTTTCATTGAAAAACTTTTATTCAAGTATCCTTTATGCTATCCAGAAATTCTATATTATTTCCAATTAACAATATGTCATTTACATATAATATCGAAATGCTACAGAGCTCCCACTCACTTTCTTGTAAATACAGCTTCTCCAAAAGTCTCAGATAAAACCATATGCTTTGATCACACTATCAAAGCGCTTATTCCAACTCCGAGATGCTTGCACCGACCATAAATGAATCGTTGAGCTTGCACACTTTGTTAGCACCTTTTGGATCGACAAAACCTTCCGGTTGCATCATATACAACTCTTCTTCTAGAAATCCATTCAGAATGCAGTTTTGACATCCATTTGCCAAATTTCATAATCATAAAATGCGCAATTGCTAACATGATTTGGACAGACTTAAGCATCGCCACGGGTGAGAAAGTCTCATCGTAGTCAACCCTTGAACTTGTCGAAAACCTTTCGCAACAAGTTGAGCTTTGTAGACAGCTACATTACCATTAGCGCTACCTTCTTCTTGAAGATCCATTTATTCTTGATGGCTTGCCGATCATCGGGCAAGTCAACCAAAGTCCATACTTTGTTTTCATACATGGATCCCATCTCGATTTCATGGCTTCAAGCCATTTTATGGAATCTGGGCTCATCATCGCTTCCTCATAGTTCGTAGGTTCGCCATGGTCAAGTAACATGACTTCCGTAATAGGATTACCGTACCACTCTGGTGTAGATCTTACTCGTAGACCCACGAGGTTCGTAGTAACATGATCCAAGTTTCATGATCAATACCATTAGTTTCCTCACCGATTGGTGTAGTTGTCACAGAACCGGTTCTTGTGATGAACTACTTTCCAACAAGGGAGCAGTACAAGATTACCTCATCAAGTTCTACTTTCCTCCCACTCACTTATTTTGAGAGAAACTCCTCTCTAGAAAGGATCCAAATTTAGCAACAAAAATATTGCCCTCCGATCTGTGATAGAAGGTGTACCCAATAGTCTCTTTTGGGTATCCTATGAAGACACATTTCTTCGATTTGGGTTCGAGCTTATCCGGTTGAAGTTTCTTCACATAAGCATCGCAGCCCCAATCTTTAAGAAACGACAACTTTGGTTTCTTGCCAAACCACTGCTCATAAGGCGCCATCTCAACGGATTTTGATGGTGCCCTATTTAAGGTGAATGCGCCGCCTCTAAAGCATAACCCCAAAACGATAGCGTAAATCAAGAAGAGACATCATAGATCGCACCATATATAGTAAAGTATGATTACAACGTCTCGACACACCATTTCGCTGTGGTGTTCCGGTGGCGTGAGTTGCTAAACTATTCCGCATTGTTTCAAATGTAAACCAAACTCAGAACTCAAATATTCTCCTCCACGATCAGATTGTAGAAATTTTATTTTCTTGTTACGATGATTTTCCACTTCACTCTGAAATTCTTTGAACTTTTCAAATGTTTCAGACTTGTGTTTCATCAAGTAGATATACCCATATCTGCTCAAATCATCTGTGAAGGTGAGAAAATAACGATACCTGCCGTGAGCTTCAATATTCATTGGACCACATACATCAGTATGTATGATTTCCAATAAATCAGATGCTCGCTCCATAGTTCCGGAGAACGGCATTTTAGTCATCTTGCCCATGAGGCACGGTTCGCAAGTACCAAGTGATTCATAATCAAGTGATTCCAGAAGTCCATCAGTATGGACTTTCTTCATGCGCTTTATACCGATATGACCTAAACGGCAGTGCCACAAATAAGTTGCACTATCATTATCAACTCTGCATCTTTTGGCTTCAACATTATGAATATGTGTATCACTACTATCGAGATTCAATAAAAATAGACTACTCTTCAAGGGTGCATGATCATAAAAAATATTACTCATATAGATAGAACAACCATTATCCTCTGATTTAAATGAATAACCATCTCACATCAAACAAGATCTAGATATAATGTTCATGCTTAACGCTGGCACCAAATAACAATTATTTAGGTCTAAAACTAATCCTGATGGTAGATGTAGAGATAGCGTGCCGACCGCGATCACATCGACTTTGGAACCATTTCCCACGCGCATCGTCACCTCGTCCTTAGCCAATCTTCGCTTAATCCGTAGTCCCTATTTCAAGTTGCAAATATTAGCAATAGAACCAGATCAAATACCTGTGTGCTATCATGCGAGCATTAGTAAGGTACACATCAATAACATGTATATCACATATACCTTTTTTACTTTGCCATCCTTCTTATCCGCCAAATACTTGGGGCAGTTCCGCTTCAAAGGTCCATCGCTTGTAGTAGAAGCACTCGGCCTCGTGCTTAGGTCCAGATTTGGGTTTCTTCTCTTGAGCAACAACTTGCTTGTTGTTCTTCTTGAAGTTCCTTCTTCTTCCCTTTACCCTTTTCTTGAAACTCGGTGGTCTTATTGACCATCAACACTTGATGCTCCTTCTTGATTTCTACCTCCGCAGCTTTTAGCATTGCAAAGAGCTCGAATAGTCTTGTCCATCCCTTGCATATTATAGTTCATCACGAAGCTCTTGTAGCTTGGTGGCGTGATTGGAGAATTTCAGAATGACACTATCATCGTGAAGATTAACTCCAGCTTGAATCAAGTGATTATTATACCCGCACATTTTGAGTATATGTTCACTAAAAGAACTATTCTCCTCCATCTTATAGCTATAGAACTTATTGGAGACTTCATATCTCTCAATCCGGCATTTGCTTGAAATATTAACTTTAACTCTGGAACATCTCATATGCTCCATGACGCTCAAAACATCGTTGAAGACCCGGTTCCAAGCCGTAAAGCATGGCACATCGAACTATCGAGTAGTCATCAACTTTGCTCGCCAGACGCTCTTAACGTCGCATCCAAAGGGTGGCCATCTGCAGCAGCAATGAGGATAATCCTCGGCACCCAGCCCGTAGTGCTTCCAAGGGACGTAAAATTCAACGTGCAACAAATGAGGATAATCCTTAGGTTACAAAATACTATCAGGTAATCATGCTACCATCATCTTTCAACTTAGACTTAGACCGACATCTCCTAGTCATCTAAGTGATCACGTGATCCAAATCAACTAAACCATGTCCGATCATCACGTGAGATGGAGTAGTTTCAATGGTGAACATCACTATGTTGATCATATCTACTATATGATTCACGCTCGACCTTTCGGTCTCCGTGTTCCGAGGCCATATCAGATATGCTAGGCTCATCAAGTTTAACCCGAGTATTCCGCTGTGCAACTGTTTTGCACCCGTTGTATTTGAACGTAGAGCCTATCACACCCGATCATCCCGTGGTGTCTCAAAGACGAAGAACTTTCCCAACGGTGCATACTCAGGAGAACACTTCTTGATAATTTAGTGAGAGATCATCTTAAAATGCTACCGCCAATCAAAGCAAGATAAGATGCATAAAGGATAAACATCACATGCAATCAATATAAGTGATATGATATGGCCATCATCATCTTGTGCTTGTGATCTCCATCTCCAAAGCACCGTCGTGATCACCATCGTCACCGGCGCGACACCTTGATCTCCATCGTAGCATCGTTGTCGTTACACCATCTATTGCTTCTACGACTATCGCTACCGCTTAGTGATAAAGTAAAGCAATTATGGGGTGTTTGCATTTCATACAATAAAGCGACAACCATATGGCTCCTGCCAGTTGCCGATAACTTTGGTTACAAAACATGATCATCTCATACAATAAAATATAGCATCACGTCTTGACCATATCACATCACAACATGCCCTGCAAAAACAAGTTAGACGTCCTCTACTTTGTTGTTGCAAATTTTACGTGGCTGCTACGGGCTAAGTAAGAACCGTTCTTACCTACGCATCAAAACCACAATGATAGTTTGTCAAGTTAGTGCTTTTTTAACCTTCACAAGGACCAGGCATAGCCACACTCAGTTCAACTAAAGTGAGAGAGACAGACACCCGCCAGTCACCTTTAAGCAACGAGTGCTCGTAACGGTGAAACCAGTCTCGCGTAAGCGTACGCGTAATGTCGGTCTGGGCCGCTTCATCTCACAATACCGCTGAACCAAAGTATGACATGCTGGTAAGCAGTATGACTTGTATCGGCCACAACTGACTTGTGTTCTACTCGTGCATATGACATCTACACATAAAACCAGGCTCTGATACCACTGTTGGGGAATGTAGTAATTTCAAAAATATTCCTACGCACACGCAAGATCATGGTGATGCATAGCAATGAGAGGGGAGAGTGTTGTCCACGTACCCTCGTAGACCGAAAGCGGAAGCATTAGAACAACGCGGTTGATGTAGTCGTACGTCTTCACGGCCCGATCGATCAAGCACCGAAACTACGGCACCTCCGAGTTCTAGCACACGTTCAGCTTGATGACGATCCCCGGACTCCGATCCAGTAGGGTGACGGGGAAGAGTTCCTTCAGCACGACGGCGTGGTGACGATCTTGATGTTCTGCCGTCGCAGGGCTTCGCCTAAGCACCACTACAATATTATCGAGGACTTTGGTGGAGGGGGGCACCACACACGGCTAAGAGATCTTGGAGATCAATTGTTGTGTCTAGAGGTGCCCCCTGCCCCCATATATAAAGGAGCCAAGGGGGAGGGGGCGGCCGGCCAAGGAGGGCGCGCCAATGGGGAGTCCTACTCCCATCGGGAGTAGGACTCCCTTCTTTCCTAGTTGGAGAAGGAGAAGGGGGGAAGGAGGAGGGAGAGAGGAAGGAAAGGGGAGGTGCCGCCCCCTATCCTTGTCCTATTCGGACTAGGGGGGAGGGGGCGCGGCCAGCCCTTGCCTCCTCTCTTCCTCTCCACTAGGGCCCATGTAGGCCCATTTGCCCCTGGGGTTCCGATAACCTCTCAGATCTCAGAAAATCCTCGATTTCACCCTAACAATTTCAATATCCAAATATAGGCTTCTAGTATATCAATCTTCATGTCTCGACCATTTCGAGACTCCTCATCATGTCCGTAATCTCATTCGACTCCAACAAACTTCGTACATCAAAACTCAAAACTCATAATATAACCGCCATCGAAACCTTGTTGCAAGGACCCTACGGGTTCGAGAACTATGTAGACATGATCTAGAACTGTTTCGGTCAATAACCAATAGCGGAACCTCGGATGCTCATATTGGCTCCTACATATTCTACAAAGATCTTTATCGGTCAAACCGCATAACAACATACGTTGTTTCCTTTGTCATCGGTATGTTACTTGCCCGAGATTCGATTGTCGGTATCCAATACCTAGTTCAATATCAAGTCTTTTATCGCAAGTCTCTTTACTCCAAACACTTTTGCCCTTGTTTTACATAATGCATCATTTTGTAACTAACTCATTAGCTACATTGCTTGCAAGGCTTATAGTGATGTGCATTACCGAGAGGGCCCAGAGATACCTCTCCGCAATCGGAGTGACAAAACCTAATCTCAGAGAGAAGAAATATGCCAACTCAACCGCAAGCCCTTTGGAGACGCTCGGGCTCCGGAGAACTCCTTTATAATCACCTACATCACATTGTGACATTTGGTAGCACGGTGATGAGTTGAGTGTTCCTCATGTAAACGGGAGTTGCATAATCTCATAGTTATAGGTGTTGGGGAACGTAGTAATTTCAAAAATTTTCCTACGCACACGCAAGATCATGGTGATGTATAGCAACGAGAGGGGAGAGTGTTGTCTACGCACTGTGAGACCAAGCGAAGCGATCACAACGTAGAGGAAGTAGTCGACGCTCTCCTCGCGATCCAACCGATCCCAGCGCCAAGCATTCGGCGCCCGAAGTTCTTGACACACGACAGCTCGATGACGCCTCGGCTCCGATCCAGCAGAGCTTCGGGGGGAGAGTTCCACAAGACGACGGCGTGCAGGACGATCTTGATGTTCTATCGACGCAGGCTTCGCCTAAGCACCGCAACGATATGACCGAGGTGGATTATGGTGGAGGGGGCACCGACACGGCTAAGGAACGATCTCAAGGATCAACTTGTGTGTTCTAGGGTGCCCCCGCCCCGTGATATAAAGGAGCAAGGGGAGGGCCGGCCAGCCCTAGGAGGCGCGCAAGGAGGGGGAGTCCTCCTCCTAGTGGGAGTAGGACTCCCTTCCTAGTCCAACTAGGAAGGAGGAAGGGGAAGGAAGGAGAGGAGAGGAGAGGAAAGGGGGCGCGCCCCCTCCTTGTCCTATTCGGACTCCCATGGGGGGCGCCACCTCCCGGTGCGGCCCTCTCTCCCTCTGGCCCACTAAGGCCCATAACTTCCCGGGGTTCCAGAACCCTCCAAGACTCCGGTTTTCTCCGAAACTTCCGAACCTTTCCGTGTCCGAATATAGCCGCCCAATATATCAATCTTTATGTCTCGACCATTTCGAGACTCCTCGTCATGTCCGTGATCACATCCGGACTCAACTCCTTCGTACATCAAAATACACAAACTCATAATATAACCGCCATCGAAACCTTAAGCGTGCATGGACCCTACGGTTCGAGAACATGTAGACATGACCGAGACACGCCTCCGGTCAATAACCAATAGCGGACCTCGATGCCCATATTGGCTCCTACATATTCTACGAAGATCTTTATCGGTCAGACCGCATAACAACATACGTTGTTCCTTTGTCATCGGTATGTTACTTGCCCGAGATTCGATCGTCGGTATCCAATACCTAGTTCAATCTCGCTACGCAAGTCTCTTTACTCGCTCCGTAATACATCATCTCACAGCTAACTCATTAGTTGTAATGCTTGCAAGGCTTAAGTGATGTGTATTACCGAGAGGGCCCAGAGATACCTCTCCGACAATCGGAGTGACAAAACCTAATCTCAAATACGCCAACCCAACATCCGCCTTTGGAGACACTGTAGTACTCCTTTATAATCACCCAGATTACGCCAGACGCTTGGTAGCACCCAAAGTGTTCCTCCGTAAATGGGAGTTGCATAATCTCATAGTTATAGGAACATGTATAAGTCATGGATAAAAGCAATAGCAACATACTAAACGATCGGTGCTAAGCTAATGGAATGGGTCATGTCAATCGATCATTCAACTAATGATGTGACCTTGTTAATCAAATAACAACCCTTTGTTCATGGTTAGGAAACATAACCATCTTTGATTAACAAGCTAGTCTAGTAGAGGCATACTAGTGACACTGCTTGTCTATGCATTCACACATGTATTATGTTTCCGTTAATACAATTCTAGCATGAATGATAAACATTTATCATGAAATAAGGAAATAAATAATAACTTTATTATTGCCTCTAGGGCATATTTCCTTCAGCCTCCCACTTGCACTAGAGTCAATAATCTAGATTACATAGTAATGATTCTAACACCCATGGAGTCTTGGTGTTGATCATGTTTTGCTCGTGGAAGAGGCTTAGTCAACGGTCTGCTACATTCAGATCCGTATGTATCTTGCAAATCTCTATGTCTCCCACCGGACTAAATCCCGGATGGAATTGAAGCGCCTCTTGATGTGCTTGGTCCTCTTGTGAAATCTGGATTCCTTCGCTAAGGCAATTGCTCCAAGATTGTCACGAAGATTTTCATTGGACCCGATGCACTAGGTATGACACCTAGATCGGATATGAACTCCTTCATCCGCACTCTTCATTAGCTGCTTCCGGCTGCTATGTACTCCGCTTCACATGTAGATCCCGCCACGACGCTTTGTTTAGAACTCGCACCAACCGACAGCTCCTCCGCTTAGTGTAAATACGATCCGGTCTGCGATTTAGAATCGTCCGGATCAGTGTCAAAGCTTGCATCAACGTAACCATTTACGATGAGCTCTTTGTCACCTCCATATACGAGAAACATATCCTTAGTCCTTTTCGTATTTCAGATGTTCTTGACCGCTGTCCAAATGATCCACTCTGGATTACTTTGGTACCTCCTCGCTAAGCTTATAGCAAGGCACACATCAAGTCGGTACACAAGATTGCATACATGATAGAGCCTATGGCTGAAGCATAGGAACATCTTTCATTTTCTCTATCTTCTGCAGTGGTCGGGCATTGAGTCTTACTCAACTTCACACCTTGTAACACAGTGCAAGAACCCTTTCTTTGCTTGATCCATTTTGAACTTCTTCAAAATTTTGTCAAGGTATGTGCTTTGTGAAAGTCCAATTAAGCGTCTTGATCTATCTCTATAGATTTTGATGCCCAATATGTATGCAGCTTCACCGAGGTCTTTCATTGAAAAACTCTTATTCAAGTATCCCTTTATGCTATCCAGAAATTCTATATCATTTCCGATCAGTAATATGTCATCTACATATAATATCAGAAATGCTACAGAGCTCCCACTCACTTTCTTGTAAATACAGGCTTCTCCAAAAGTCTCAGATGAACCCAAATGCTTTGATCACACTATCAAAGCGTTTATTCCAACTCCGAGATGCTTGCACCAGTCCATAAATGGATCGCTGGAGCTTGCACACTTTGTTAGCTCCCTTTGGATCGATAAAACCTTCTGGTTGCATCATATACAACTCTTCTTCCGTAAATCCATTCAGAATGCAGCTTTACATCCATTTGCCAAATTTCATAATCATAAAATGCGCAATTGCTAACATGATTCGGACAGACTTAAGCATCGCCACGGTGAGAAGGTCTCATCGTAGTCAATCCCTTGAACTTGTCGAAACCCTTTGCATAAGTCGAGCTTTGTAGACAATTACATTACCGTCATTGTCGGTCTTCTTCTTGAAGATCCACTTGTTTTCTATTGCTTGTCACCCTCGGGCAAGTCAACCAAAGTCCATACTTTGTTTTCATACATGGATCCCATCTCGATTTCATGGCCTCAAGCCATTTTGTGGAATCTGGGCTCACCATCGCTTCTTCATAGTTCGAGGTTCATCATGATCTAGTAGCATGACTTCCGTAACAGGATTACCGCATCACTCTAGTGCGGATCTTACTCGTTGATCTACGAGGTTCTCAGAGTAACTTGATCTCAAGTTTCATGATCAACATCATCAACTTCCTCACTATTTGGTGTAGATGTCTTAGAAACCGTTTTCGCGATAAACTACTTTCAAATAAGGGAGAAGGTACAATTACCTCATCAAGTTCTACTTTCCTCCCACTCACTTCTTTCGAGAGAAACTCCTTTCTAGAAAGGATCCATTCTTAGCAACAAATGTCTTGCCTTCGGATCTGTGATAGAAGGTGTACCCAACTGTCTCCTTTGGGTATCCTATGAAGACACATTCGATTTGGGTTCGAGCTTATCAGTTGAAGCTTTTTCACATAAGCATCGTGATCCCCAAACTTTAAGAAACGACAACTTTGGTTTCTTGCTAAACCATAGTTCATAAGGTGTCGCCTCAACGGATTTTGACGGTGTTCTATTCAGCGTGAATGCGGCCGCCTCAAGAGCATAACCCCAAAACGATAGCGGTAAATCAGAAGAGACATCATAGATCGCACCATATCTAGTAAAGTGCGACATGACGCTCGACACACCATTACGCTGTGGTGTTCCGTGGCGTGAGTTGCTAAACTATTCCGCATTGTTTCAAATGTAGACCAAACTCAGAACTCAAATATTCACCTCCACGATCGATCGTAGAAATTTAATTTTCTTATTACGATGATTTTCAACTTCACTCAAATTCTTTGAACTTTTCAAATGTTTCAGACTTATGTTTCATTAAGTAGATATACCCATATCTCGCTTAAATCATCCGTGAAGGTGAGAAAATAACGATATCCGCCACGAGCCTCAACATTCATCGGACCACATACATCTCGTATGTATGATTTCCAACAAATCTGTTGCTCTCTCCATAGTACCGGAGAACGGGTTTTAGTCATCTTGCCCATGAGGCACGGTTCGCAAGTGCCAAGTGATTCATAATCAAGTGACTCCAAAAGTCCATCAGTATGGAGTTTCTTCATGCGTTTTATACCGATATGACCTAAACGGCAGTGCCACAAATAAGTTGCACTATCATTATCAACTCTGCATCTTTTGGCTTCAACATTATGAATATGTGTATCACTACTATCGAGATTCATCAAAAATAGACCACTCTTCAAGGGTGCATGACCATAAAAGATATTACTCATATAAATAGAACAACCATTATTCTCTGATTTAAATGAATAACCGTCTCGCATCAAACAAGATCCAGATATAATGTTCATGCTCAACGCAGCACCAAATAACAATTATTTAGGTCTAAAACTAATCCCGAAGGTAGATGTAGAGGTAGCGTGTCGATCGCGATCACATCGACTTTGGAACCATTTCCCACGCAGATCGTCACCTCGCCCTTTGCCGTTGTTCGCTAATCCGTAGTCCCTGCTTCGAGTTGCAAATATTAGCAATGTAACCAAGATCAAATACCCAGTGCTCTGCGAGCTCTAGTAAGGTACACATCAATAACATGTATATCACATATACCTTTGTTCACCTTGCCATCCTTCTTATCCGCCAAATACTTGGGGCAGTTCCGCTTCAAAGGACCAGTCTCCTTAAAGAGAAGCACTCTGGCCAGTGTTTAGGTCCAGACTTGGGTTTTTTCTCCGAGCAAAGAACTTGCTTGCTGTTCTTCTTGAAGTTCCTTCTTCTTCCCTTTGCCTTTCTTCTTGAAACTAGTGGTCTTATTGACCATCAACACTTGATGCTCCTTCTGATTTCTACCTCCGCAGCCTTTAGCATTGCATGTAAGAGCTCGTGTATAGTCTTTACTAACCCTTGCATATTATAGTTCATCACGAAGCCTTTGTAGCTTGGTGGCAGTGATTGAAGAATTTCATCAATGACACAATCATCCGGAAGATTAACTCCCGCTTGAGTCAAGTGATTGTAATACCTGCACATTCCGAGTATGTGCTCACCGATGTAACTATTCTCCTCCATCTTGCAGCTATAGAACTTATTGGAGACTTCATATCTCTCAATCCGCATTCTGTTGAATATAACTTCAACTCTGGAACATCTCATATGCTCCATGACGCTCAAAACATCGTTGAAGACCCGGTTCTAAGCCGTAAAGCATGGCACATCGAACTATAGAGTAGTCATCGCTTTGCTCGCCAGACGTTTTAACGTCGCGGGCCAGCATCAAGAAGAGTTCGCACCTAGCGGTGCATCCAGACGTAACTCTTTCCAGGCAGCAATGAGGATAATCCTCAAAGTTACGGACCCAATCCGTGTAATTGCTACCATCATCTTTCAACTTTGCTTTCTCAAGGAACGATTAAAATTCAACGGAACAACAAAGACGAGCCATCTATCTACAAACAAACATAGACAAGCAAGATACTATCAGTACTAAGTTCATGATAAATTTAAGTTCAATTAATCATATTACTTAAGAACTCCCACTTAGATGACATCTCTAGTCATCTAAGTGATCACGTGATCCAAATCAACTAAACCATAACCGATCATCACGTGAGATGGAGTAGTTTTCAATGGTGAACATCTTATGTTGATCATATCTACTATATGATTCACGCCGACCTTTCGGTCTCCGTGTTCCGAGGCCATATCTCGCATATGCTAGGCTCGTCAAGTATAACTCGAGTATTCTCGTGTGCAAAACTGGCTTGCACCCGCTGTAGATGGACGAGAGCTTATCACACCCGATCATCACGTGGTGTCTCCGCACGATTTAACTTTGGCAACGTGCATACTCGTGGAGAACACTACTTGATAATTTTAGTGAGAGATCATCTTAAAATGCTACCGCCAATCAAAGCAAGATAAGATGCATAAAGGATAAACATCACATGCAATCAATATAAGTGATATGATATGGCCATCATCATCTTGTGCTTGTGATCTCCATCTCCAAGCACCGTTGTGATCACCATCGCCACCGGCGCGACACCTTGATCTCCATCGTAGCATCGTTGTCGTTACGCCATCTATTGCTTCTACGACTATCGCTACCGCTTAGTGATAAAGTAAAGCAATTACGTATGCTTGCATTTCATACAATAAAGCGACAACCATATGGCTCCAGCCGATTGTCGATAACTTCGTTACAAAACATGATCATCTCATACAATAAAATATAGCATCACGCCTTGACCATATCACATCACAACATGCCCTGCAAAAACAAGTTAGACGCCCTCTACTTTGTTGTTGCAAATTTTACGTGGCTGCTACGGGCTTAAGCAAGAACCAATCTCACCCACGATCAAAACCACAACGATATTTCGTCAAATAGACTCCGCTTTTAACCTTCTCAAGGACCGGCGAGCCACACTCGGTTCAACTAAAGTGAGAGAGACAGACACCCGCCAGCCACCTTTAAGCACGAGTGCTCAGAACGGTGAAACCAGTCTCGCAGAAGCGTCACGCGTAATGTCGGTCCGGCCGCTTCATCTCACAATACCGCTGAACCAAAATATGACATGCTGGTAGGTAGTATGACTTGTATCGCCCACAACTCACTTGTGTTCTACTCGTGCAAAACATCAAACCATAAAAACCTAGGCTCGGATGCCACTGTTGGGGAACATAGTAATTTCAAAAATTTTCCTACGCACACGCAAGATCATGGTGATGTATAGCAACGAGAGGGGAGAGTGTTGTCTACGCACTCGTGAGACCAAGCGAAGCGATCACAACATAGAGGAAGTAGTCGACGCTCTCCTCGCGATCCAACCGATCCCAGCGCCAAGCATTCGGCGCCCGAGTTCTTGACACGCGACAGCTCGATGACGCCTCGGCTCCGATCCAGCAGAGCTCGGGAGGGAGAGTTCACAAGACGACGGCGCAGGACGATCTTGATGTTCTATCGACGCAGGCTTCGCCTAAGCACCGCAACGATATGACCGAGGTGGATTATGGTGGAGGGGGCACCGACACGGCTAAGGAACGATCTCAAGGATCAACTTGTGTGTTCTAGGGTGCCCCTGCCCCAGATATAAAGGAGCAAGGGGGGGCGGCCGGCCCTAGGAGGCGCGGCCAGGAGGGGGAGTCCTCCTCCTAGTGGGAGTAGGACTCCCTTCCTAGTCCAACTAGGAAGGAGGAAGGGGAAGGAAGGAGAGGAGAGGGAGAGGAAGGGGGCGCCGCCTCCTTGTCCTATTCGACTCCCCATGGGGGCGCCACCTCCCGGTGCGGCCCTCTCTCTCCCTCTTGGCCCACTAAGGCCCATAACTTCCCGGGGTTCCAGAACCCTCCAAGACTCCGGTTTTCTCCGAAACTTCCGAACCTTTCCGTGTCCGAATATAGCCGTCCAATATATCAATCTTTATGTCTCGACCATTTCGAGACTCCTCGTCATGTCCGTGATCACATCCGGACCAACTCCTTCGTACATCAAAATACACAAACTCATAATATAACCGCCATCGAAACCTTGCGTGCGGACCCTACGGTTCGAGAAAAATGTAGACATGACCGAGACACGCCTCCGTCAATAACCAATAGTGGGACCTGGATGCCCATATTGGCTCCTACATATTCTACGAAGATCTTTATCGGTCGACCGCATAACAACATACGTTGTTCCTTTGTCATCGGTATGTTACTTGCCCGAGATTCGATCATCGGTATCCAATACCTAGTTCAATCTCGCATCGCAAGTCTCTTTACTCGTTCCGTAATACATCATCTCACAGCTAACTCATTAGTTGTAATGCTTGCAAGGCTTAAGTGATGTGTTTTACCGAGAGGGCTAGAGGAGATACCTCTCCGACAATCGAGTGACAAAACCTAATCTCTAAATCGCCAACCCAACATCCGCCTTTGGAGACACTGTAGTACTCCTTTATAATCACCCAGCTACGTTGTGTTGTTTGGTAGCACCCAAAGTGTTCCTCCGTAAACGGAGTTGCATAATCTCATAGTTATAGGAACATGTATAAGTCATGGATAAAAGCAGGAGCAACATACTAAACGATCGTGTGCTAAGCTAATGGAATGGGTCATGTCAATCAGATCATTCAACTAATGATGTGACCTTATTAATCAAATAACAACCCTTTGTTCATGGTTAGGAAACATAACCATCTTTGATTAACAAGCTAGTCTAGTAGAGGCATACTAGTGACACTGCTTGTCTATGCATTCACACATGTATTATGTTTCCGGTTAATACAATTCTAGCATGAATGATAAACATTTATCATGAAATAAGGAAATAAATAATAACTTTATTATTGCCTCTAGGGCATATTTCCTTCAATAGGAACTTTGTATAAGTCATGAAGAAAGTAATAGCAACATACTAAATGATCAAGTGCTAAGCTAACGGAATGGGTCAAGTCAATCACATCATTCTCCTAATGATGTGATCCCGTTAATGAAATGACAACACATGTCTATGGCTAGGAAACATAACCATCTTTGATTAATGAGCTAGTCAAGTAGAGGCGTACTAGTGACATTAAGTTTGTCTATGTATTCACACATGTATCATGTTTCCGGTTAATACAATTATAGCATGAATAGTAAACATTTATCATGATATGAGGAAATAAATAATAACTTTATTATTGCCTCTAGGGCATATTTCCTTCATATGGCTCAAGACCTTCAATGTAAAGCCGAAGGTGATCGAGGGGCGACACACATAGTGCGGAGGCGCTGCAATAAGCAGAAACACCGATGCCCCATGGCCAAAGGGCTTCTTCTCGGAGGTGTTCGATCTATGGCAGCGGAGGTGATTCTACATCATGGCTCCCAGAGGCACAAAGTGGGTGGCTGCCCCCGACTTCCGCTCGGCCCTCCGCCTCAACTGGCGTCGTGGGCCAACGTGGGACTGGATTGGGGGCCTGCTAATGACGTACCGACATTGCAGAGCCCCATTCGGGAGCTTCTTGAGAGGGACATCAGTCTTGTCAGCGTAATTCAGGTAATGCTAGTCCGACGGATCTTGCCGTGCAAACGTCGGCCTCTCCGGATGTGGGAGTTCAACCCGGAAGGTCCGCGAACTATTCAGCACTTCTTCGGCATGACGCTCGAAGGGATGTGTAGGTTATTCTTCGGACCACAAGTAAAGTGTCCGGACACCACCGAGGATGCGGGCCTAAGCTGCAACCGCCCAGATACCCAGGTAAGTAACCTAGAAACCGAACACTTCGTTTATATTTATCACAACATTATTCTGAAAACCATCCATGGCTAGGATTGGCTCAGCAAGGCGGAGAGAATCAGGTGTCCGGCACCACGTCCCAAAGGCTCGCCTAGTCCTGCAATAGCCAGGATGCTTAGTCGTGTGCTAAGTCAAGTGCCCTCGGGGAAAGACAAAGGGAAGAACAGAGAAGCAGAGCTTCACACATTGCACACCCAAACCGGGGGAATTACTATTTCCATGAAGGAGGATAGTCGGAGAGGGGAATCTAAGGTCTCCTCCCCCCGCGGGAAGAAGAGGGCCGCCTTCGAAGACTTGGAGATGGAGGTGCTTAGACAAGGGAAGAAAACTTCACCAAGGGGCCCTGCCCCGGAGGGCGTACTCATCGTGCCATGGCCGCAAACGGGTCAGCCCTCCGCCGAGCTGTAAGTTAATCGTAAATACAAAGCTACTGCTTCCTCCTCCGAGAACAATAACCAGGATCCATTCTTTGCAGTCCGGCTAGTAGCTCTTCTCAACAGAGTTCGTCTTCGGGGGATCTTCTTCCGGATATGATGGAGATTGAAAACCCACCTGCCTCTCTCCCTCATGGGGCGGGCGACCCTCGAGGTGTCTTCATGGAGGAGTCCAGATTCGCTGAGGCCAGAAGCTAATACTTCGGCCGCCCTGAGCCCGGAACGTTCGGCTCCCACGGGGGGCAATAAGAAGGGTCCAGTACAGTTCGGCGACCGGCCGGACATGCTGACGAGCCTTCTGGAGCAAGCTGCTCTCTCGGAGGATCAACATTCGTTAGTGGGCTGGCTCGGTGCTTGAGAAGATTTCATCCGCCACAAGCGGGTTGAATGAAGCTTTTACGAGCCTGCTCAAAGGCTTTGAGGTACATAATGAAATATGTAATCTTTTGGTTGTGCCGCACGCGCTAGGTGTGCTCCGTATAGATAGTAGCCCCTGAGACTCTGGTTGCCAGCCCTAGGTGGCAAACGGAGGATCACACTCTTAAGTAATGATCGCACTGCATTCATGCACAGGTGGCTAAGGGTCCAGCGGTAGACCGGACCACTGAATTTGCCGAACTGAGGCGACAGATTGAAGTTGTGGACGCCGAGATCGCGCTTGTGAACGAGCGGCTTAACGAGTCACAGAGTATGTGCTCTGTTTTTTGTTGTAGGAAATATTAAGAGGAGCATAATGTTAATGTGATATGCTTCGGCTGCAGGCGGAGCTGCTGCCATGGAGTCCCTGAGGGCGGAGCTTGCCCTAGCCAAGGAACAAGCCCGGGCTAGCAATGCGGCTGCCCTAAAGGCGACCGAAGATTTGAGAGCCGAACAGGCTGCTCATCACCGAAGCGAATATAAAATAGCCGAGATGGCTATGGAGCTAAGAGACGCTGCCGGCCGGTATGAGCTCCTTGAAAAGGAGAATCAGGCGAAGTCGGCTAACCTGAAGAAGGCCCTTGATGTGGCTAGAGACGCGTTCCG
Source organism: Aegilops speltoides (assembly GCA_021437245.1). Classification (NCBI taxonomy): domain Eukaryota; kingdom Viridiplantae; phylum Streptophyta; class Magnoliopsida; order Poales; family Poaceae; genus Aegilops; species Aegilops speltoides. The sequence continues at coordinate 441,989,175 of CM038142.1, forward strand.
AAATTAGGGATGCGCGGGAGGAGCTTCGACAGTCCAGAGAAATTGTGGCTGGAAGCCCCTATTTGTTGCGGATGAAGTTCATAGATCCAAAGTACGCTCCGCTGGATCGGCGCTGGAGCACTGCAGACGCGTATGCGGATCTGGCAAAAAGTACGGCTGATGCGACCAAGTTTTTCGAGGATCAAAAAGATAGTGAAGTAGAAAGGCTGTTCTGGTCGCAATTCAGTGCTCCAACGCGCCTGTTGCCATTGAGTGAAAGGATGGCCGCTGTGGCCGAGCTCCATAGGTTGTCCGGTCTTGCAATGAGGTCTGTAATAGACCATCTATGGCCAAAGGGACCGTGGCCGGACAGTTATTTTGGTTTAGTGCGACAATTCCTTGGCGCCGTATCACGAATCGATGCCATGAAGAGGTCAGCGTGCATAGAGGGTGCGCGGATGGCTCTTGCCCGTGTTAAAACATATTGGTCGGATATGGAGGCCACCATCATTGCAACCTGTAATCCGCAGAAGCCGTGATCGGCCGAGCACTATTTTGAGCAGGTGACAGAAGGTGCGTTTAATAGAGGCTCAGTGCTCGAAGAGTGTCATGTTCGAGTGACAAGTCATTCAATTGTAAAAGCAATTCTACATTGATTATAGAGGCTATGTTTATACTTTCGCCCGAAAGTGTTATTGTGCCTCATGTGCGGCTATTTGATGTATATATAAATATAACCTGAAAGTTAGCAGTCGTTGGCTTCAGCCCCCACGCATACAATGCCGGGGTGTTCGAAAGAATGTGTGTAATCACACTTGATCCAACGTCTTGGTCCATTAAGGAGGTGATCGCACGTCGAACTAGGCAACCAGACTATAGCTTTAACACTTTCACTTAGCCATAGGAGTTTGACGGTTGGGCTACTATGTAGCCCCTGGTACCTTCGCGTGCATCCGTATACGGGCGCGTATGTACATGACCGAGAAACGGTCCTTCATTAATGCGGAGGAATCCCAAAGATTCCGATGAGTCCTCAAGTGGTTGACCAGTCTCTCGCTATATCATGACAGTCAGTTTTTGGCTTTCTCTACTAAGGTGCTCATCCAGAATAACCAGGGCACAATCGCAGTAGTTCTCCTTTGGCCGCCTTAGCCGATAGAAACAGAACGTAAGGCAGCAAATCCAGGAGCCGGGCAAACCCAACATTTGACCAAAGACATAATTCGGAGCTGATGCATATAAGGCCAAACTCGCGACGCCGAACACTCCCGAAGGTATTCGGACTTTATAACATATACTGGGCTGAGTAGCGCCCTTGATTATGAACCCTGTATTTCTAGGTACATGCGTTAGTCTATCGTGGCGAAATGCCAATAACGCCAGTATCCCTGTGGGTGTATTGAGTACCCATGGGATGTCAAGCAACAAGAGAGAATAAAGAAGGTTTACACAGGGGCTTAATCTAAAGAGAAACCTTTGAGCTGCCCCGCCGCACGCTTCACGCCTTTTGTCTCTGTTGCCGTGGTGTCCGGTAGGGTGTCGCATTTAATGGTGTCTGTAAAAAGGAAAACTCATGTAAAAGAGTATGGCATAAGCGTGCGAAGAGTTGGTTGTCATCAATGGATAGTAGGAGTGTAAGACATTGGCCTGTTAATAAGGTCAATCCAAAAGGTGGGCTTTATTGCATGTTCCCAGCCCCTGATGCCCTCTATGGGATTACGTGTATAGCCCCCAGCTCAGGTTTATCTGGGCTGTTACCGACGGTGGTGCGCCGGACCCGTCTAACCGTATCCGTGGTCTTAACGACTGATCATGCGTTCTGATAGGAGAGGCCGCTTAGTGTCCGGATGCTATAGCCACCGCATACTCTTCCGCACGTAAGGAACGCTCAGTGTTTCCGCTAACTGTGATGACGCCACATGGACTGGGCATCTTGAGTTTAAGGTAGGCATAGTGCGGTACTGTATTGAAGCGAGCGAAGGCCGTTCTTCCGAGCAATGCATGATAACTGCTACGGAAGGGAGGGATGTCGAAGAGTAATTCTTTGCTTCTGAAGTTGTTGGGAGAACCAAATGTCACCTCTAATATGAGGGAGCCCCTGCAGCGGGCCTCAACGCCTGGTATCACTCCTTTAAAGGTGGTGTTACTTTGGCTGATTCTGGATGGGTCTATCCCCATCTTGCGACAAAGGTCCCGATATATTAGATTGAGACTATCGCCATCGCCCATGAGGACATGAGTGAGATGGTATCCATCGATTATTGGGTCGAGCACCAGGGCAGCCGATCCTCCGTGCCGGATACTAGTCGGGTGGTCCCTGTGATCAAAGGTGATCGGGCAGGCCGACCGGGGTTTGAGTTTGGGGGCAACGGGCTCTACAACAGATATCGCTCGAAGCGCCATGCTTCTTCTCTTTGTATATGAGTCACGTAGATCATGTTTATAGTTTTTACCTCTAGTGGGAATTTTTCTGTCCCCCAGTGTTCGGCTGGCAAGGCTCATCCTCGTCTTCGCTTGGTGTTTCCCTTCCCTTGTGTTCGGCATTTAACTTGCCGGCCTGCTTAAAGACCCAGCATTCTCTGTGAGTGTGGTTCGCAGGTTTTTCGGGGGTGCCATGAATTTGGCACAATCTGTCCAGGACTTTGTTCAGGCTGGACGGTCCCTCTTTGCTGCCTTTAAATGGCTTCTTTTGTTGACCGGGTCGAGAGCCCCTGAATCTGGCGTTGACCATCGTGTTGTCCGGACTTTCTTCCTTGTTTCGACGCTTGTTTTTATTGCGCCGTTGCTTTTCGTTGCCATCCCTAATTTTGGATGTGCCTGGGTCACTGGTGCCTCTACGGGCCAACCAGCTTCTTCACCCGCGCAAAAGCGGGTCATAAGGCTTGTTAAGGCTGCCATTGTCCTCGGCTTTTCTTGGCCGAGGTGTCTGGCGAGCCACTTGTCTCGGATGCTGTGCTTGAAGGCCGCTAGGGCTTCGGCATCCGGACAATCAACAATTTGATTCTTCTTAGTGAGAAATCTGTTCCAAAGCTTATGGGCAGACTCTCCGGGCTATTGTATTATGTGACTTAAATCATCAGCGTCGGGAGGTCGGACATAGGTCCCTTGAAAATTTGCCCTGAAAGCGTCCTCAAGTTCTTCCTAGCTTCTGATTGAATTTTCGGGGAGGCTTTTCAACCAGTGGCGAGCTGGCCCCTTCAACTTGAGGGGAAGGTCTTTGATGGCATGGAGGTCGTCCCCACGAGCCATGTGGATATAAAGGATAAAATCTCAATCCGCACCCTGTGGTCTCGCTGCTCATCATATGCCTCTATGTTCACGGGTTTAAATCCCTGTGGAAATTCATGATCCAGTACCTCTTCGGTGAAGCACAGAGGGTCAATAGCCCCTCTATATCTGGACATGTTGTGGCATGCTGTCGACTGTTGTTGTGTGCGGTGTTGCTTTTGAACTGGTATTCGACCAGTCTGATCGTTTTGGTGACCGTAGTCTTTCGCTGGAGCATTTCCTCTAGATCCATAGATGGACCTGGTCGCGCCGGCCTTTTTGTCCAGGAGCTCACGTAAATCGTGTGCAGCGTCAGTAGCTGCTCTATCGCGGTCATGAAGTGGTTGGTCCGGCCTATTGGCCGTATTTTTCTTCGGCAGAATGGCCTCATCGTCGAATTTTGGGAGCTGATTGCGCTTTGGGTAGCTCTTTGTGTGGCGATCGTCGCCGTATTTTTCTTCAGTGTCTAGCACTTTATTCCATATGCGGTTGAGCGTTTCCTATGCGGCCTTAAAGCCTTTGCTTCTGCTTCTCTAGGCTTCTCACAGTGGCCATAAGCCTTCTGTGGAGGTTATATCATTCCAAATGTTTTTCCGGGACGACGAATGCATCGTCGTCCGGACTGTACTCTTCTCCGGAGGCAGGCTGATGAGTTCGGCCCTCAGGATCTCTGTGATCGGGCGTCTATTCCAGGCTGTGTTCGGTGTGACCTGGCTCATCCTGCTCCATCGCTGGGTCCATATGGTCGTCGTTGCCTTTGGAGTTGACTGGGTGTCGATTTTTCTAGCGCTATGATCGCTATTTTTACTGTGGCTGGACTTAGATCGGTGTCTGCGCCGTCGTTTTTCCTTTTGCCCGGGGGTTTTATCCTCCGTTGTGTCCTTTTTGTCGCCATTGTCCTCCTTAGGCGTGTCCACCATGTATATATCATATGATGAGGTGGTAGTCTAGCGCCCCGCGGCGGTGGTTCCAAATCGTCCCCTGCGCCGACGTCCATACCGTCAGTGTCGTCGGAGTCGAAGTCAAGCATGTCTGTTACGTTGTCGACAGTGGCTATTAAGTGGGTGGTGGGTGGGCGGAGATTTTCTTCGTCGTCTGAATCCCCCTCGAGCTGGACATAGTTCGGCCAAGACTCCTCTGATAAAGAGAGAGACCTTAAAGAGTTTAGCACGTCGCCAAAGGATGGGTGCTGAAAGATATCCGCAGTGGTGAACTCCATTACCGGAGCCCAATCGGGTTCGACGGCCCCGGGTGCGTACGGTCTGGAACCTACAGCCGGACACAAGTCCGGGGTCCGGTGACACAGATTTCCTTAGAGGTGGAGTCTGTGTTCGGCTCTACTGCCGATGAGTATGCGGCCTCCGGGGCGGGGTCCATCCACCCGTCCTCGGACGATGCGATCTGCCCCGGATTTAGGTCTGGGGCTACTACAGGTGCAATATCCTGAATATTGTCTGACAGCAGATCTAAGTCGTGCTCGTCGTGACTATTCGACGCTCCTGGCGCAGGCCTGAATCCGTCGAAGATCAAGTCTCCGCGGATATCGGCCGTGTAGTTCAAGTTTCTGAACCTGACCTGATGGCCAGGGGCGTAGCTGTCGATCTGCTCCAGATGGCCAAGTGAATTGGCCCGCAGGAGAAGTGGCCGAACATGAAGATCTGATCAGGGAGAAAAGTCTCACCCTGGACTGCGTTGTTGTTGATGATTGAAGGAGCCATCGAGCCTTGCTGCGACGACACAGAGGAACTCTCAATGAAAGCACCAATGTCGGTGTCAAAACCGGCGGATCTCGGGTAGGGGGTCCCGAACTGTGCGTCTAAGGCTAATGGAAACAGGAGGCAGGGGACACGATATTTTACCCAGGTTCGGGCCCTCTCAATGGAGGTAATACCCTACTTCCTGCTTGATTGATCTTGATGATATGAGTATTACAAGAGTTGATCTACCACGAGATCGTAGAGGCTAAACCCTAGAAGCTAGCCTATGATTATGATTGTTGTTGTCCTATGGACTAAACCCTCTGGTTTATATAGACACCGGAGGAGGCTAGAGTTACAAAAAGTCGGTTACAAAGAAGGATATCTAACATCCGAATCGCCAAGCTTGTCTTCCATGCAAAGGAGAGTCCCATCCGGACACGGGACGAAGTCTTGAGTCTTGTATCTTCATAGTCCAACAGTCCGGCCAAAGTATATAGTCCGGCTGTCCGGATACCCCCTTATCCAGGACTCCCTCACCCCTCAAAGGTGCTTCATTGTTATCCTTCTCAAGGACTTCCTCATGTGGTTTTTCTAAATACTATACAGATGCACTAGATTCAGGAAATATCTTAGTAGAAATTCTAGTAGGATATGCATATCTTCCACAGGAAACATATTCTCAACAAATGTTTCATCATGAGGTTCCATTATACTAGTATGAACATCCATATCACGTACCTCGGATTTAACAACTAAAAATCTATAGGCACTGCTCGTTTGAGCATAACCTAGTGAAAGGATCGATATGGTTGACTCGTGTGGGGGGGGGGGGGGTGAATAGGCAACTACCAATTTTTAGCTCTTTAAATCAAATTAGGCTTGAAAATAAAAGAAGTTGTCTAGATATGCAACTAGGTGGATAACCTATATGACAAGCACAACAACAAGCTCACAAGCAAGCACAAGATGCAAACACAATATAAGCTTGCACAAAGTAAATGTGAGAAGTAATCGCAAGTGAGACGATGAAGACAAGGATGTTTTATCGAAGTTCCTTCCTTTTGGGGGAGGTACATCTCCGTTGGAGGTGTGGAGGCACAATGATCCCCAAGAATCCACTAGGGCCACCGTATTCTCCTCACACCCTCACACAATGCAAGATGTCGTGAAGCCACTAGCGGTGCCCTTGAAGGTGGCAACCAAACCTTTACAAACAAGGTTGGGACTCTCTCCACAACTTAATTGGAGGCTCCAAACACCACCTCATAGCTTCACCACAATGGAATGTGGCTCCGAGGTGATGTCTTCCGTCTTGGGTGCCCAAACACCCAGGAGTAACAAGATCCGCAAGGGATTAGTAGGGGGAATCAAATTTCTCTTGGTGGAAGAAGTGTAAATCGGGGCCCTTTCCTCCAAACCATAGAAGATCAAATGACAATAAAATAGCTTTCCGTATTTATAGTGTATTATGGTGGTGGAATTAGGTCAAGGTGGTAAGTGGGGGCGCCACAAGCTCAGGGGCACGACCACCCCTGGCTGTGCCACCTGTCTTTGGGGGCCCCTCATGGCTCGTCTCGATCTATCTCGAAGCTTCCTGTGTTTCTTGTCTCCCCAAAAAAAATCTGTTTTGAATCGACAACATATTTTGACCTCCGCATATATTGATTTCCCGTGAACCAAAAACAAGCAGAAAACATGAACTGACATTTGGCATTAAATTAATAGGCTAGTCCATAAAATAATATAATATATATAAGAACGATAGATTTGAGATAGTAAAAAGTTATAGATACATTTAAGACGTATCTATAATAGCATGAGACAATAAAAAGTTATAGATTCATTTGAGACTTATCAAGTAGCAGTGGAGATGGATGACGGCTATGTGTAGATGAATGATGGAGATGTCTAGGAGCCTGGATTGGAGGTGCTTACATAAAGGCCTATCAGTTTCTCCTCTATTGACATGGTCATCCCAGGGCTCAAGATAAGCATTATCCTTTCCCAAACCCTTCCTTATTACCCAATGACCATGTGGGAACAAACGGGGACGAAAGCGGTGAAAAATCCCATTTTGAAAGGGCAACTTGTGAAGCAGTGTTTTCATGTCATACGAGCGCGCATATGACTGTGTGTGGTCGTATTGTTGGGAAATGTAGCATGCAATTTAAAAAAATTCCTACACTCACGTAAGATCTACCTAGGATATGCATAGCAACGAGAGGGGGAGAGTGTGTCCACGTACCCTCGTAGACCGAAAGCGGAAGCATTAGCTTAACGCGGTTGATGTAGTCGAACGTATTCTCGATTCAACCGCTCAAGCACCGAACGTACGATACCTCCAAGTTCTTCACACATTCATCTTGATAACGTCCCTCGAACTCTTGATCCAGCAGAGGGTCGAAGACGTAGATGAGTTCTGTCAGCACGACGGCATGGTGATGGTGATGGTGATGTGATCCGCGCAGGGCTTCGCCTAAGCACTACGACAATATGACTGGAGGAGTAAACGGTGGAGGGGGGCACCGCACACGGCTAAGAACAATTGATGTGTCTAGAGGTTCCCCCTACCCCCGTATATAAAGGAGGGAGAGGGGAGGAGGCCGGCCCTAGGGCGCGTTCCATGGGGGGAGTCCTACTAGGACTCCTAGTCCTAGTCGCCCCCCCTCCTTCTAACGGAGGGGGAAAGGGGAAAGGAGAGGGAGAGGGAGAAGGAAAGGGGGTCCGCGCCCCCTCCCCTTGTCATGGGGGGGGGCACCTCCTCGTGGCTTGCCTTGCCTCTGCCCTATGGCGCATAAGGCCCATTACTTCCCCGGGGGGTTCAGGTAACCCCTCGGTACTCCGATAAATTTCCGAACCATTCCGGTGTCCGAATACCTCCTTCCAATATATCAATCTTTACCTCTTGACCATTTCGAGACTACTCGTCATGTCCGTGATCTCATCCGGGACTCCAAACAACTTTCGGTCACCAAAACACATAACTCATATAATACATATCGTCATCGAACGTTAAGCGTGCGGACTCTGCGGGTTCGAGAACTATGTAGACATGACCGAGACACCTCTCTAGTCAATAACCAATAGCGGAACCTCGATGCTTATATTGGTTTCCACATATTCTACGAAGATCTTTATCGGTTGAACCGCAATGTCAACATATGTTATTCCCTTTGTCATCGGTATGTTACTTGCCTGAGATTCGATTGTCGGTATCCTCATACCTAGTTCAATCTCGTTACCGGCAAGTCTCTTTACTCGTTCTATAATGCATCATCTCGCAACTAACTCATTAGTCACATTACTTTCAAGGCTTCATATGATGTGCATTACCGAGAGGGCCCGGAGATACCTCTCTGATACTCGGAGTGACAAATCCTAATATCGATCTATGCCAACCCAACAAATACAATCGGAGATACCTGTAGAGCATCTTCATAATCACCCAGTTACATTGTGACGTTTGATAGAACACAAGGCATTCCTCCGGTGTCCGAGAGTTGCATAATCTCATAGTCGGAGGAATATATATTTGACATGAAGAAAGCAGTAGAAATAAAACTGAACGATCATTATGCTAAGCTAACGGATGGGTCTTGTCCATCACATCATTCCAATAACGATGTTATCCCATTCATCAAATGACAACTCATGTCCACGGCTAGGAAACTTAACCATCTTTGATCAACGAGCTAGTCTAGTAGACGCATACTAGGGACACGGTGTCTTGTCTATGTATTCACACATGTATCAAGTTTCCAGTTAATACAATTCTAGCATGAATAATAAACATTTATCATGATATATGTAAATATAAAATAACAACTTTATTATTGCCTCTAGGACATATTTCCTTCACGTATGGTTGGTCGTCTAACATTCTGCCCTCCTTCAGTAGTGTTGGGGAACGTAGTAATTTAAAAAAAATTCCTACGCACATGCAAGATCATGGTGATGCATAACAACGAGAGGGGAGAGTGTTGTCCACGTACCCTCATAGACCGAAAGCGGAAGCGTTAGCACAACGCGGTTGATGTAGTCGTACGTCTTCACGATCCGACCGATCAAGTACCAAACGCACGGCACCTCCGAGTTCAGCACACGTTCAGCTCGATGATGTCCCTCGAACTCCGATCCAGCCGAGCTTCGAGGGAGAGTTCCATCAGCATGACGGCGTGGTGATGATGATGATGTTCTACCGACGCAGGGCTTCCCCTAAGCACCGCTACGATATTATCGAGGTGGAATATGGTGGAGGGGGGCACCGCACACAGCTAATAGATCTCAAGGATCAATTGTTGTGTCTAGAGGTGCCCCCTGCCCCCGTATATAAAGGAGCAAGGGGGAGGGGCGGCCGGCCAGCAGGAGGCGCGCCAGGGAGGAGTCCTACTCCCACCGGGAGTAGGACTCCCTCCTTTCGTTGTCCAAGTAGGAGAGGGGGAAGGAAGGGGAGAGAGGAGAGGACAGAAAGGGGGGCACCGCCCCCCCTCCTTGTCCTATTTGGACAAGAGGGGGAGGGGCGCGCGGCCTGCCCTGGCCGCCCCTCCTCTGCTCCACTTTGGGCCCATGAGGCACATTAACCCCCGGGGGGTTCCGGTAACCCCACGGTACTAGGGTATACATCCGATAACCCCTGGAACCATTCCGGTGTCCGAATATAGTCATCCAATATATCAATCTTAATGTCTCGACCATTTAGAGACTCCTCGTCATGTCCTTGATCACATCCGGGACTCCAAACTATCTTCGGTACATGAAAACATATAAACTCATTATATAACTATCATCTAACTTTAAGCGTGCGGACCCTACGGGTTCGAGAACTATGTAGACATGACCGAGACATGTCCCCGGTCAATAACCAATAGCGGAACCTGGATGCTCATATTGGATCGCACATATTCTATGAAGATCTTTATCGGTCAAACCGCATAACAACATACGTTGTTCCCTTTGTCATCAGTATGTTACTTGCCCGAGATTCAATCTCCGGTATCTCAATACCTACTTCAATCTCGTTACCGGCAAGTCTCTTTACTCGTTACGTAATGCATCATTCCGTAACTAACTCATTAGTTACATTGCTTGTAAGGCTTATAGTGATGTGCATTACCGAGAGGGCCCAGAGATACCTCTCCGACAATCGGAGTAACAAATCCTAATCTCGAAATAAGCCAACTCAACATGTACCTTCAGAGACACCTGTAGAGCTCCTTTATAATCACCCAGTTACGTTGTGACGTTTGGAAGCACACAAAGTGTTCCTCCGATAAACAGGAGTTGCATAATCTCATAGTTGTAGGAACATGTATAAGTCATGAAGAAAGCAATAGCAACAGACTGAACGATCAAGTGCTAAGCTAACGGAATGGGTCAAGTCAATCAAATCATTCTCCTAATGATGTGATCCCGTTAATCAAATGACAACTCATGTCTATGGTCAGGAAACACAACCATCTTTGATCAACGAGCTAGTCAAGTAGAGGCATACTAGTGACACTATGTTTTTCTATGTATTCACACATGTATTATGTTTCCGGTTAATACAATTCTAGCATGAATAATAAACATTTATCATGATATAAAGAAATAAATAATAACTTTATTATTGCCTCTAGGGCATATTTCCTTCAGTCTCCCACTTGCACTAGAGTCAATAATCTAGATTACACAGTACTGATTCTAACACCCATGGAGCCTTGGTGCTGATCATGTTTTGCTCGTGGAAGAGGCTTAGTCAACGGCTCTGCAACATTCAGATCCATATGTATCTTGCAAGTCTCTATGTCTCCCACCTGGACTTGGTCCCGGATGGAATTGAAACGTCTCTTGATGTGTTTGTTCCACTTGTGAAATCTGGATTCCTTTGCCAAGGCAATTGCACCAGTATTGTCATAGAAGATTTTCATTGGTCCTGATGCACTAGGTATGACACCTAGATCGGATATGAACTCCTTCATCCAGACTCCTTCATTTTCTGCTTCCGAAGCAGCTATGTATTCTGCTTCGCATGTAGATCCCGCCATGACGCTTTGTTTAGAGCTGCACCAACTGACAACTCCACCGTTCAACATAAACACGTATCCAGTTTGCGATTTAGAATCGTCCGGATCAATGTCAAAGCTTGCATCGACGTAACCATTTACGACTAGCTCTTTGTCACCTCCATAAACGAGAAACATATCCTTAGTCCTTTTCAGGTATTCCAGGATATTCTTGACCGCTGTCCAGTGATCCACTCCTGGATTACTTTGGTACCTCCCTGCTAAACATATTGTTAAGCATACATCAGGTCTGGTACACATCATTGCATACATGATAGAGCCTATGGCTGAAGCATAGGGAACATCTTTCATTTTCTCTCTATCTTCTGCTGTGGTCGGGCATTGAGTCTGACTCAACTTCACACCTTGTAATACAGGCCAGAATCGTTTCTTTGCTTGATCCATTTTGAACTTTTTCAAAACTTTATCAAGGTATGTGCTTTGTGGAAGTCCAATTAAGCGTCTTGATCTATCTCTATAGATCTTGATGCCCAATATATAAGCAGCTTCACCGAGGTCTTTCATTGAATTTTTTTATTCAAGTATCCTTTTATGCTATCTAGAAATTCTATATCATTTCCAATCAACAATATGTCGTCTACATATAATATCAGAAATGCTACAGAGCTCCCACTCACTTTCTTGTAAATACAGGCTTCTCCAAAAGTCTGTATAAAACCATATGCTTTGATCACACTATCAAAGCGTTTATTCCAACTCCGAGAGGCTTGCACCACTCCATAAATGGATCGCTGGACCTTGCACACTTTGTTAGCACCTTTTGGATCGACAAAACCTTCTGGTTGCATCGTATACAACTCTTCTTCTAGAAATCCATTCAAGAATGCAGTTTTTTGACATCCATTTGCCATATTTCATAATCATAAAATGCGGAAATTGCTAACATGATTCAAACAGACTTAAGCATCGCTACACGTGAGAAAGTCTCATCATAGTCAACCCCTTGAACTTGTCAAAAACCTTTCGCAACAAGTCGAGGTTTGTAGACGGTAACATTACCATCAGCGTCAATCTTCTTCTTGAAGATCCGTTTATTCTTGATGGCTTGCCGATCATCGGGCAAGTCAACCAAAGTCCATACTTTGTTCCTGTACATGGATCCCATCTCAGATTTCATGGCCTCAAGCCATTTTGCGGAATCTGGGCTCATCATCGCTTCCTCATAGTTTGTAGGTTCGCCATGGTCAAGTAACATAACCTCCAGAATAGGATTACCGTACCACTCTGGTGCGGATCTCACTCTGGTTGACCTACGAGGTACGGTAGTAACTTGATCTGAAGTTTCATGATCAATATCATTAGCTTCCTCACTAATTGGTGTAGTCGTCACAGGAACCGGTTTCTGTGATGAACTACTTTCTAATAAGGGAGCAGGTACATTTACCTCATCAAGTTTTACTTTCCTCCCACTCACTTCTTTCGAGAGAAACTCCTTCTCTAGAAAGGATCCAAATTTAGCAACAAAAGTCTTGCCTTCAGATCTGTGATAGAAGGTGTACCCAATAGTCTCCTTTGGGTATCCTATGAAGACGCATTTCTCCGATTTGGGTTCGAGCTTATCTGGTTGAAGTTTCTTCACATAAGCATCGCAGCCCCAAACTTTAAGAAACGACAACTTTGGTTTCTTGCCAAACCACAGTTCATAAGGCGTCGTCTCAACGGATTTTGATGGTGCCCTATTTAATGTGAATGCGGCCGTCTCTAAAGCATAACCCCAAAACGATAGCGGTAAATCAGTAAGAGACATCATAGATCGCACCATATCTAGTAAAGTATGATTACGACGTTCGGACACACCATTACGTTGTGGTGTTCCGGGTGGCGTGAGTTGCGAAACTATTCCGCATTGCTTCAAATGTAAACCAAACTCGTAGCTCAAATATTCTCCTCCAAGATCGGATCGTAGAAACATTATTTTCTTGTTACGATGATTTTCCACTTCACTCCGAAATTCTTTGATTTTTTCAAATGTTTCAGACTTATGTTTCACTAGCAAAAATGCCCGTGCGTTGCAATGGGAAAAAAATCCTCTCTATATAGTAGTATAACCTAATAAAGCATGTTTACATGCTTGTTTCGTCCATGTTTTTTATGTCCAACATGATATCTATGTCACACGATAGCCCGTCCATGTTGCCACTTATCCTTCATTAAGCCCTTGAGAACGATGATGGTCGTGTTGTTTACCTGATCAAATCACGTTGGAACATGATCAATTCCAAGGTGATGAGGTCAACCACTGCGTGACACACTTGTCATTGAACTACTCAAGAAGATGTTTAAAACTTTAAAAAATAATCTTGTCAAGCTAGATATGAGAGTCGCCCTCTGTGAGCTAGTCCTCCACCTAGTCTATACACCGATCTATTCCTGCATCAAGTCCATATACTGCCCTGATACTCCCGCTCGCTTTTGAGTTGTAATGTTGTGGACTTTTTCATGGAGGGGGTGGTGAGTCATGTGCGTGTCCCCACATGCCATTTTAGTGCTTTGCTACGTAGCAAATGCCAAAATTTTCCTTAATTTCCAATAATACAATTGGAGATATGTTCGCTACAAATAGTACACAAATGTTCATCTATAACATCCCCTTCGACTATACTACAATGATCTAATGCATCTTAGCTAAATATATATTATCAAAATCTACATAAAAAGAATTGACTAGCACAAAGGTAAGAAACTTGTCAACAAATAAAAAGTGATAATTTGCGTGTAAAATCTTTTGTCCATAAAAGAACAAATATATCGATGGTGGCCTTATTCTTGAAGCATCTCTTCAATTACTTGAGAAACCAAAGTTACATACTGTCAAGAATTCCATTTCAATCTCTACATACTTTCTCCACATAGCCTTGTATAGGTTGAAAGCAACATCAAGCTATGGTTCATATTTCCAATAAGGTGCATCACTGCATCACCATAGATCACCAAGGGCTGATGCTTGGATTATATCCAAGGCCCATCTCATGCCATGATTTATCAAACGGTTTAGCATTGCCAAAGAATGCCATCAGCCCTGATGGTAGAACATATGTTGGATCACAGAATACCCCATCCTCATTTTTCCATGAGAATATTGAGTCATTCCTATAAGCATGTGATCTATAAAATTTCCCTATCAACTTAAAATATGAGAAAAGAGCAACCTGTCAATTATTCATATCTATGGTCTATGGCCTTGATATGCTAATGCAGATTCAGAACGGAGCCCATTTAAAAGAAAGAGATTTATTAAATTTTACCTTTATGCTTCCGAGACAATAAAATTGCAAAGATGAGTAATAAGTTGCTAGTAGAAATACTCGGTCCTTAGTTTGAAAGTCCTATATATATGGAAGGACATGTACTCTTTCATTGCAAGACAAGCAATAAGGATCTAAGTAGTAGCATATGTGTAGTGCATACACTTTGTTATCTGTTCTTCTTATGTTCCAAACTTCCACTCACGTGAGCAAAAAGTATTTCACTGCCTTATGCCAGTAGTTAAGTGCAAAATTTGCTGCTCGTTCGTGATTGCAACCTGAACAGAGTAAGAAAATTATCGGTTCAGTGCATGGATGGATCGATGGGAACACACTATCTAATGAAATGAATAAGTTATCACATTAGCAATCATATGTGTTTTGAAATTGTAAAAACATAGCATCTACATTTCAGAAACATCTAGATTCTTCTATAGACAAGTAGATTAAAGAAAAAACTGTATGTAATACTTGATGCCGTAAGCATGGGTTCAGGAAGTTAACCCATATGTTCAGAATAGGAACTACAGAGCATGCAAACAGCTTGCTGAGCTAGGCTCCTCGACATGCGAGTTGATTTCATGAGGTTGAACAGGGTCTGTAGGAGGAGGGGCACGGTAAGTTAAAAATATATACATTTAGATACATCGATTAAAGGTTCATTCCATGGTGTCAAAACAGACGGTTGGCTCCCTGTAACCACTACAGGCTCCAGTTCCTTCCTTCCTGTTGATATTTATTTTCGTACAATCAGTACCCATACTTACTGGTTGTTTCACATGTTTTGCATAATTGATACTTACTGGTTGGTCCAAAAAATCTGGGTTCCCGTATAGGATATGCATACACACACAAATGTGGACCAAATTTCATTGGCTAGAAGATATCATGTAAATGCTGAACAAATTGATTAGCATCACTCTTTTTCAGTTTTGACGGCAAAGTAACAGGAAGAAAGGTTCCAATCTGAACAAATGAAACTTACAGTATGCACGTCGGTATCATCCAGCGTCGTTGGTGCAATGTCTGAGAGCCGAACCTCCTCGGTTGCACCTGAGTTTGATCAGACATCGTTGGCACCTACACGCGTACACACAGCAGAGACATCAAAACCAGGCCAAATCAAACAGAGTTCACACCAACATATAATTCTACAGCGAGGAGGGAGATATATGGTCATGCTGCAACTAATTCCCCCTTCTTCTTCCTCCTTCCTTTCACTGGTGTTAATGCACAGCACAATCAGCTAGGAACAAAGGAATTGTTCGATTTTATGGTTTCTTTGGGATAAATTAATGCTATGTTGGAGCAGAACATGTAGAAGTTTTGAACCCTTTGATCCTACCAAGTGCATCATTTAACTCACATGCAAATATTGGCAATGTGATATATACATGCAACTAAAAAATACATTATGGAAAAGAAAAAGTAACCCATGACAGAAAACACAACAACTCCAAAGACACCCATGGCAGAAAACACAATGGTATAGCAGCTAACCAATAATTAATTATATTGAGAAAGATGCAAGGTATCACTCTGGCATCATGTGCAAGAATTACTGTAACCAAGTTCAAGCCACCATGTTCAGGTATATGTAGTCAGCAAGATGAAATTTCTTGGTTCAATTCCTGGTTAGTAGCACCAATTTTTCAGAAAAATAAACTGAAACCAGGGCTTCTATCGCTGATTAGCTGAAACTAATGCAAAATACATAATAAGACAGTGAAATTAGTTGATTTAATGCCTCCAGAAAATTAAAAAGCCAGAAGGCAGCATGGCATGATTCTTTAGACGGCTACTGAAACATACGGATTAAAAATAAGGCATTAAAGTTTTTGTTTTTTTAAAGCTATTGGAAAGTAGACATCTGAGCATTTAACTCCGTGTTAGCTATTTGATGCTAATGCGAGCACATATGGCTGAAACTATTTCTTTTCTAGAATTGTATTGCGAGAAGTTGAGCAATGATGCATACACCACTATATATGCTAAGTGAACTGATGAGTAGATATAAAAAAATGATACCAACCTAAGGGCTAACCCCGTCCTCGCTGATGAGTAGATGTAGATACACACATTATCCATGCATGTCCCAAATTGAAACACAAGTCATTAGTCTTTTTTTACACATCAATCTAGGCATCTAGGTTCTGCATCAGGGTTGCTTGCAAGTTGCAACGAATTTTAGAACTGAAGATTCAATGGGAAGCACATGAACATACAGAGAACTAAGGGGAAAAACAGAATCTACAGAGCAATGGGAAGTAGTATCAGTTTTTCAGAAAAAATAAACTGAAATAGGGGCTTGTATTGCTGATTAATTTTCGGGGAGACATACCCTGGTGTAGCCGCCTCAGGCGATGGACAGCTCATCGAGTGTTCTTCTTCCGCCGGCGAACTCGGCATAGTATGGCTCGAAGGATGATTTTCCTCCGCCGGCAACATTGGACGTTCCTCTGAAAGTTGCAATGCAATGGCGGCCTGATGGACGTTCCGGTCGAGGATCCTTCCATCTTATGGAAGCCAAGTCCAATCCGTGTCGGGCAGTACATGCTTTTGTGTTAGAGAGGAACACAGACTCCAACTCGATTACATTGGACATTGATTTGTGTTGGAGAAGGACGCGGTCTTCAATTCCGTCCAAATCACCACACGAAATTAAGGATTCAGAGAACTGAAGCTGTGCGGCGCAGGGGGGCAGCAGCAGCTTGTCCAGCATGGCGCGGAGGCCGGCACCGACGACCTCGTGGCTCTTAGCGACGCCAAGCAACGCCTGGCCCTCTGCCGGAGCCGGAGCGCCGCGGTGCGTCGCCCCAAGAGAGCAAGTCGGCCGCCTTATCGCCCTCCGCCGCGACGCTTCAGCCCGCCAAGGCCAGTGTAACGCCCCGGATCCGATGCGCCAGGTGTCCGTCAGTTATTCGCCGTTGTTGCCATGTCATTTGCTTGCGTGTTGCATTTGCCATGTCATCATATGCATTTCATATCATGCCATCATGTGCATTTCATTTTGCATACGTGTTCGTCTCATGCATCCGAGCCTTTTCCCCGTTGTCCGTTTTGCAATCCGGCACTCCTATGTCCTCCGGCGTCCCCTTCTTCTCTCTTGTTTTGAGCGGGTATTAAACTTTCTCGGAATGGCCCGAGGTTTGCCAAGCGGCCTTGGTATAGCACCGGTAGACCGTCTGTCAAGTTTCGTGCCATTTGGTGCTCGTTTGGTACTCCAACGGTTAACCGGGTAACCGTGAAAGCCCTCTTTTGTTGCAGCCCAACACCCCTTCCAAAGTGGCCCAAAACCCACCAAACTCCCCTCCATGCTCTTGGTCGTTCGATCACGATCGCGTGGCCGAAAACCACTCCTTATTTGGACTCTCCTAGCTCCCTGTACCTATATATATGTGTGCCTCCCCGAATTTTCGCGCAGATGAACCCTAGCCTCTTCCCCCGCGCGCCGCCGGACATGTCCGCCGACGGCCGGACACGTCCAGCCGCCACGTCGCTCCGGCCAATGGCAGCTCGCCACGTCGCCTCCGCCGCCATCTCCTCCAACCCGCCGCCGACACGTGGCGCCGCGTCTCCGCGCGCCGCTGCCATGAGTTTATCAGCGGGCCAGGCAGGCCCATCCAGCGCCGCCATGCCGCCGCCCCCGCCGCCTTCCGCCGCCGCGCCGCCGCTGCTGCCGCGCCGCCTATCTGCCGCCGCCGCCGCCTTGCCGCTGCCGCTGCCATGCACGCGCGCTCGCTCTCGCCGTCGCCGGGCGCGCCGCCAGCGCCCAGGCGCCGCCCGCCCAGCGCCTCGCGCCGGGGAGCCGCCGCCCCTCGCCTCCATGGCCGCTGCCATGGAGCTCCGGCCCGGCCGGATCCGCCCCGGCCACCCGCGCCCGGTGCCGCCCCGGCTCCTCTACGGCCGGATCCGGTGCCCCCTCGCCGGATCCCTCCTCTCCGGCCTCCTCCCGCATCTCCGGCGCGAACTCCGGCGATCCCCGGCCAGATCCGCCGCCGCCTCGTAATCCGTGCCAATCACGAGGTTGACCCCGTTTTCCCTCTAAGTCCCCAGGATTCTATTATTTTCTTGCATATTCGTCGCATCACATCTCCGCATCCGTAGCTCCGTTTTGCGCGTATAATATGTCAAATTGTTCGTCTCGACGAGTACATCATTTCATTCCATTGCATCATTTGTATTTGAGTTCATCTTGATGCCCTAAATGCTGTTGGAAGTAGGCTTCAGATCGTTAGTTCCAGAATCTTATCAGCTCGAGCTCTTTTGTCATTTTTGCCATGATTTATGTGTGCATCCTATGAGTATGAGCTCTACATGAATGTTGGACTTTGTCATGCCATCTTTCCAGAGGTGTTGACCTTGTATTTTTGTGAGTTGTGTGCTGAGTGTATCAAGCTTGTAAAGTAGGGTAGTTGCTGTTGTTGTTTTCCTGGCAGATTCTGTTATATTTTGATGCCATGTTAACATGCTTCTAGTAATCATTCTATGCATAATCTGGAGATGATCTATAAACATGTTTTGACATACATGTCATGCTATATCCATTCATGCCCTTGGTTGCCATTGTAGCCTGCTGGAACATGTTCATTTCTTGATGCAAAGTTGCTTGAAAATGTTTCCTGACAGATTGTTTGCATGAGATTCAATTTTTCACGAGGTCGTTGTAGTTGATCCGTGTATGCTATGACCTTGCTCTTGCCATGCTTAGCTTCATAAATATGCCTTCTTACTGTTGGTTGCCTTGCCATGCCATGTATTGCTCTGTAGTGAGTGGTTCGAGCTCACGAACATGCCTACTAATCGATGTTCCTGCCATGTTCAAATCTGTAATAAAACTTGCCATGTTTACATGGGTGCCATCATATTTTCCATGCCTTTTTGGCTCATGGTCAGTAAGGGTCTTTTAATATATGCTTTGAGTAGAATCATGCCATGCCTTTGTTTGCCAAGATAAGTTCATGTAACATGTTGTTTGATAGCTCTAAACATTGCAACCTGATGTTATTTCTGCTAAAGTCTGAAATTGTTATTACTTGCAATATCTCCATGTTGTTTTGAGCATGTTCTAGTGATTTCTGGAGATAGCTCACTGTTCATGTATTGTTATGCTTTACGTGTACTTCATGACCATGCCTTTTGTTATTATGTTGGGGTGCTGTAGTATATTGTTTTGATGCTTGTAAGATGCCTAGAAGCTGTTTTGGACAGATTATTGCTATGACTTGTATAGTGTGTGTGTGTTGCACCGTTGCTCCGTTTTGAGTGTGCTCTTTATGAAACTTGCTTGATTTTGCATGTAGCTTCATATTACCATGTTGCATCCTTGTTTTGGTGTGTTTGCTTGATGTTTGTATGCATTTTGCATCAATGCCATGCTTAACTTGTTTTGCTCATATCTTCTAGCCCGTAGCTCCGAACCTAATGAACTTTATATGTAACTTGACTAGAATTTCGTGTAGATCATCTTGGTGCATCTTAAACTTGCTGTTTAACAACTTGAACATAAGGTTTAATCAGTTCTGGACCTATTTCGAAAATTGCATATGAGGACTTACCGGAATTGTTATATGTTGATTCCGGCCTCATTCAAACTTGCCTTGATGTGTTGCTCTTGTTTGCATCATCTCTTGCCATGAGTAGCTTCATGTAGCTTGGTCATGCATCATGCTTGTTGTGCATCATGTCATGTTCATGTGTGGTGTGTTTACTTTGTTGTGTGCTTCTTCTCGATAGTTCCGTTTGCTTTGCGATCGCGAGGATTCGTTAAATCACGATTGGTTCGGCTTCATCCGTTCATCTTCTTCATGGACTCGTTCTTCTTCCTTGCGGGATTTCAGGCAAGATGACCGCTACCCTGGATCTCACTACTATCATTGCTATGCTAGTTGCCTCGTTCTTTCGCTATGTTGCGCTACCTATTACCTGTTTGTCCAGCCATCCCATATTGCCATGAACCTCTAATCCTTTGACACCTTTCCTAGGCAAACCACTGTTTGGCTATGTTACCGCTTTGCTCAGCCCCTCTTATAGCGTTGCTAGTTGCAGGTGAAGTTGAAGATTTCTCCATGGTGGACAGGGTTTATGTTGGGATATCACAATATCTCTTATATTATTAATGCATCTATATACTTGGTAAAGGGTGGAAGGCTCGGCCTTATGCCTGGTGTTTTGTTCCACTCTTGCCGCCCTAGTTTCCGTCATACCGGTGTTATGTTCCCGGATTTTGCGTCCCTTACGCGGTCGGGTGATTTATGGGACCCCGACGGTTCGCTTTGAATAAAACTTGTCCAGCAAGGCCCAACATTGCCTTTTACCATTTGCCTCACCACCACCTACTTTTCCCTTGGGAGTCGCTCTCTCGAGGGTCATCTTTTATAGCCCCGGGCGATTGCTTGTCTAGCGTTGATCCAAACTAGAGCACCGTGCGGGACCATCCCTTGGCAACTTGGGTTCGTCGGTTCAGACGCTTCGCTTATCCGGTGTTGCCACGAGAACGAGATATGTGCAGCTCCTATCGGGATTGTCGGCGATCGGGTGGCTTTGCTGGTCTTGTTTTACCATTGTCGAAATGTCTTGATGTACCGGATTCCGAGACCGATCGGGTCTTCTGGGTGAAGGTCTATTCTTCGATGATCGCGAGAGCTTGTCATGGGCTAAGTTGGGACACCCTGCAGGGTTTAAACTTTCGAGAGCCGTGCCGTGGTTATGTGGCAGATGGGAATTTGTTAATGTCGGTTGTAGACAACTTGACACTTGATCCGACTTAAAACGCATCAACCGAGTGTGTAGCCGTGATGGTCTCTTCTCGGCGGAGTCCGGAAGTGAACACGGTTTCGTGTTATGTTTGACGTAAGTAGGTGTTCGGGATCACCTCTTGATCATTGCTAGCTTCACGACCGTTCCGCTTGTTCTCTTCTCGCTCTTATTTGCGTTGGTTAGCCACCATACTTGCTTAGTCGCTGCTGCAACCTCACCACTTTGCCCTTCCTTTCCCATTAAGCTTTGCTAGTCTTGATACCCATGGTAATGGGATTGCTTTGAGTCCTCGTGACTCACCGGATACTTCAAAACCAGTTTGCAGGTGCCTATGTTACCGAGCAGATGACGCAACCAAGCTCAAGGAGGAGCTCGTTGAAGATCTTGCCCTTTGTGTTGTTTCGTTCTAGTTGATCAGTAGTGGAGCCCAGTTGGGGTCGATCGTGGACCTTTGTCGCATTTGGGGTTCTTCTTTTATTTTGGTTCCGTAGTCGGACCTTGATTGTATCTGGATGATGTAATGCTTTATTCATGTAATTGTGTGAAGTGGCGATTGTAAGCCAACTATGTATCTCTTTTCCCCTTATGTATTAAATGGGTTGTGTGAAGATTACCTCACTTGCGACATTGCTTTCAATGCGGTTATGCCTCTAAGTCGTGCTTCGACACGTGGGAGATATAGCCGCATCGAGGGCGTTACAAGTTGGTATCAATCCAATCATTTGTTTCCGTTGGTGACAGATGTTGGCATTTTCTTCTCCATTCTTCTATTCCAATGATCTATCTTCTATTCTTTTGTTTCGGAGGCATTGTGATGTTGTGCTCTTCAATCATCATCTTGAATGGCGAGGTCGTGTTCTTTTCGTTCTTATCCATTTAACCGGAGTGTTGTATCATCTCTTCAATATCTTTTCATCTCATCAAGTTTTTCTTCTCTTTTCTACCGGAGTGCTGTCCAAATTCTGTCATTCTTGTTCCTTGGCTATCTCATTATACCGAGGTGGTCATATTCTTTTCGATCGTCAAACTCTTGATTCATGTCTTTGCAACCTTCAAGTTCTCGTAATACTCCTTGTTCCTCTTTTCTAACTGATTGTTTGCAAACTCGTTCATCTCTGTTGTACCCTTTCTTTTAAATTGCTCAACCTCTCAAGGTTCGTGGTTTCACACGTTCGTCAAAGAAGCAACTTAGTTTTACCTCTTCTCTTCCTCTTCTGTTTTTCCCTCCGGTGCCATTCTAGATCTCGGGACGAGATCCTCTCGTAGTGGTGGAGTGTTGTAACGCCCCGGATCCGATGCGCCAGGTGTCCGTCAGTTATTCGCCGTTGTTGCCATGTCATTTGCTTGCGTGTTGCATTTGCCATGTCATCATATGCATTTCATATCATGCCATCATGTGCATTTCATTTTGCATACGTGTTCGTCTCATGCATCCGAGCCTTTTCCCCGTTGTCCGTTTTGCAATCCGGCACTCCTATGTCCTCCGGCGTCCCCTTCTTCTCTCTTGTTTTGAGCGGGTATTAAACTTTCTCGGAATGGCCCGAGGTTTGCCAAGCGGCCTTGGTATAGCACCGGTAGACCGCCTGTCAAGTTTCGTGCCATTTGGAGCTCGTTTGGTACTCCAACGGTTAACCGGGTAACCGTGAAAGCCCTCTTTTGTTGCAGCCCAACACCCCTTCCAAAGTGGCCCAAAACCCACCAAACTCCCCTCCATGCTCTTGGTCGTTCGATCACGATTGCGTGGCCGAAAACCACTCCTCATTTGGACTCTCCTAGCTCCCTCTACCTATATATATGTGTGCCTCCCCGAATTTTCGCGCAGATGAACCCTAGCCTCTTTCACTGGCGCGCGCGGACATGTCCGGCCGACGCCGGACACGCCCAGCCGCCACGTCGCTCCGCCAATGGCAGCTCGCCACGCCGCCTCCGCCGCCATCTCCTCCAACCCGCCGCCCGACACGTGGCGCCCGCGTCTCCCGCCGCGCCGGCCATGGAACCCATCGCGGGCAGCGAACCCATCGCGCCGCCGCGCCGCCGCCGCCTCGCCCGCCGCCTTCGCCGCGCCGCCGCTTGCGCCATGCCAGGCCTCTGCCGCCGCCGCCTCGCCTTCGCCACGCATGCTTGCCCGCCACACGCATGCTTCATCTCCGCCGTCGCCGGGCTCGCCGCCAGCGCCGGCAGGCCGCCCGCCCAGCGCCTCCGCGCCGAGAGCCGCGCCGCCCTCGCCTCCATAGCGCGCCGCCGCCGCCATGGACTCCGGCCGGCCGGATCCGCCCGGCCACCAAGGCCGGTGGCCGCCCGCTCCTCTGGCCGGATCCGGTGCCCCCTCGCGGATCCTCCTCTCCGGCCTCCTCCCGCATCTCCGGCGCGAACTCCGGCGATCCCCGGCCAGATCCGCCGCCGCCTCGTAATCCGTGCCAATCACGAGGTTGACCCCGTTTTCCCTCTAAGTCCCCAGGATTCTATTATTTTCTTGCATATTCGTCGCATCACATCTCCGCATCCGTAGCTCCGTTTTGCGCGTATAATATGTCAAATTGTTCGTCTCGACGAGTACATCATTTCATTCCATTGCATCATTTGTATTTGAGTTCATCTTGATGCCCTAAATGCTGTTGGAAGTAGGCTTCAGATCGTTAGTTCCAGAATCTTATCAGCTCGAGCTCTTTTGTCATTTTTGCCATGATTTATGTGTGCATCCTATGAGTATGAGCTCTACATGAATGTTGGACTTTGTCATGCCATCTTTCCAGAGGTGTTGACCTTGTATTTTTGTGAGTTGTGTGCTGAGTGTATCAAGCTTGTAAAGTAGGGTAGTTGCTGTTGTTGTTTTCCTGGCAGATTCTGTTATATTTTGATGCCATGTTAACATGCTTCTAGTAATCATTCTATGCATAATCTGGAGATGATCTATAAACATGTTTTTACATACATGTCATGCTCTATCCATTCATGCCCTTGGTTGCCATTGTAGCCTGCTGGAACATGTTCATTTCTTGATGCAAAGTTGCTTGAAAATGTTTCCTGACAGATTGTTTGCATGAGATTCAATTTTTCACGAGGTCGTTGTAGTTGATCCGTGTATGCTATGACCTTTCTCTTGCCATGCTTAGCTTCATAAATATGCCTTCTTACTGTTGGTTGCCTTGCCATGCCATGTATTGCTCTGTAGTGAGTGGTTCGAGCTCACGAACATGCCTACTAATCGATGTTCCTGCCATGTTCAAATCTGTAATAAAACTTGCCATGTTTACATGGGTGCCATCATATTTTCCATGCCTTTTTGGCTCATGGTCAGTAAGGGTCTTTTAATATATGCTTTGAGTAGAATCATGCCATGCCTTTGTTTGCCAAGATAAGTTCCTGTAACATGTTGTTTGATAGCTCTAAACATTGCAACCTGATGTTATTTCTGCTAAAGTCTGAAATTGTTATTACTTGCAATATCTCCATGTCGTTTTGAGCATGTTCTAGTGATTTCTGGAGATAGCTCAGTGTTCATGTATTGTTATGCTTTACGTGTACTTCATGACCATGCCTTTTGTTATTATGTTGGGGTGCTGTAGTATATTGTTTTGATGCTTGTAAGATGCCTAGAAGCTGTTTTGGACAGATTATTGCTATGACTTGTATAGTGTGTGTGTGTTGCACCGTTGCTCCGTTTTGAGTGTGCTCTTTGTGAAACTTGCTTGATTTTGCATGTAGCTTCATATTACCATGTTGCATCCTTGTTTTGGTGTGTTTGCTTGATGTTTGTATGCATTTTGCATCAATGCCATGCTTAACTTGTTTTGCTCATATCTTCTAGCCCGTAGCTCCGAACCTAATGAACTTTATATGTAACTTGACTAGAATTTCGTGTAGATCATCTTGGTGCATCTTAAACTTGCTGTTTAACAACTTGAAAATAAGGTTTAATCAGTTCTGGACCTATTTCGAAAATTGCATATGAGGACTTACCGGAATTGTTATATGTTGATTCCGGCCTCATTCAAACTTGCCTTGATGTGTTGCTCTTGTTTGCATCATCTCTTGCCATGAGTAGCTTCATGTAGCTTGGTCATGCATCATGCTTGTTGTGCATCATGTCATGTTCATGTGTGGTGTGTTTACTTTGTTGTGTGCTTCTTCTCGATAGTTCCCGTTTCGTTGCGATCGCGAGGATTCGTTCGTCTATGATTGGTTCGGCTTCATCCGTTCATCTTCTTCATGGACTCGTTCTTCTTCCTTGCGGGATTTCAGGCAAGATGACCGCTACCCTGGATCTCACTACTATCATTGCTATGCTAGTTGCCTCGTTCTTTCGCTATGTTGCGCTACCTATTACCTGTTTGTCCAGCCATCCCATATTGCCATGAACCTCTAATCCTTTGACACCTTTCCTAGGCAAACCACTGTTTGGCTATGTTACCGCTTTGCTCAGCCCCTCTTATAGCGTTGCTAGTTGTAGGTGAAGTTGAAGATTTCTCCATGGTGGACAGGGTTTATGTTGGGATATCACAATATCTCTTATATTATTAATGCATCTATATACTTGGTAAAGGGTGGAAGGCTCGGCCTTATGCCTGGTGTTTTGTTCCACTCTTGCCGCCCTAGTTTCCGTCATACGGTGTTATGTTCCGGATTTTGCGTCCCTTACGCGGTCGGGTGATTTATGGGACCCCCGACGGTTCGCTTTGAATAAAACTTGTCCAGAAGGCCCAACATTGCCTTTTACCATTTGCCTCACCACCACCTACTTTTCCCTTGGGAGTCGCTCTCTCGAGGGTCATCTTTTTATAGCCCCCCCGGGCCAGTGCTTGTCTAAGCGTTGGTCCAAACTAGAGCACCGTGCGGGACCATCCCTTGGCAACTTGGGTTACGTCGGTTCCTGTACGCTTCGCTTATCCGGTGTTGCCCTGAGAACGAGATATGTGCAGCTCCTATCGGGATTGTCGGCGCATCGGGTGGCTTTGCTGGTCTTGTTTTACCATTGTCGAAATGTCTTGATGTACCGGGATTCCGAGACTGATCGGGTCTTCCTGGGTGAAGGTCTATTCCTTCGATGATCGCGAGAGCTTGTCATGGGCTAAGTTGGGACACCCCTGCAGGGTTTAAACTTTCGAGAGCCGTGCCCGCGGTTATGTGGCAGATGGGAATTTGTTAATGTCCGGTTGTAGACAACTTGACACTTGATCCGACTTAAAACGCATCAACCGAGTGTGTAGCCGTGATGGTCTCTTCTCGGCGGAGTCCGGGAAGTGAACACGGTTTCTGTGTTATGTTTGACGTAAGTAGGTGTTCAGGATCACCTCTTGATCATTGCTAGCTTCACGACCGTTCCGCTTGTTCTCTTCTCGCTCTTATTTGCGTTGGTTAGCCACCATACTTGCTTAGTCGCTGCTGCAACCTCACCACTTTGCCCCTTCCTTTCCCATTAAGCTTTGCTAGTCTTGATACCCATGGTAATGGGATTGCTGAGTCCTCGTGACTCACCAGATACTTCCAAAACCAGTTTGCAGGTGCCTATGTTACCGAGCAGATGACGCAACCAAGCTCAAGGAGGAGCTCGTTGAAGATCTTGCCCTTTGTGTTGTTTCGTTCTAGTTGATCAGTAGTGGAGCCCAGTTGGGGTCGATCGTGGACCTTTGTCGCATTTGGGATTCTTCTTTTATTTTTGGTTCCGTAGTCGGACCTTGATTGTATCTGGATGATGTAATGCTTTATTCATGTAATTGTGTGAAGTGGCGATTGTAAGCCAACTATGTATCTCTTTTCCCCTTATGTATTAAATGGGTTGTGTGAAGATTACCTCACTTGCGACATTGCTTTCAATGCGGTTATGCCTCTAAGTCGTGCTTCGACACGTGGGAGATATAGCCGCATCGAGGGCGTTACAGCCAGCTCCGGAGGCCGGCGCCGACGAACTCGTGGCTCTTGACTACGCCAAGCCACGCCTGGCCCTCTCCCGTCATCTGCCAGAACCGGAGCACCGCGACGCCTCGCCCCAAGAGAGCACGCCGGCCATCTTATCGTCCTTCGCCGAGACGCCTCGGCCCCCCAAGGCCAGCTCCGGGGCCGACGAGGCGCGCATGAACGCCGCCGCGACACCTCGTCCCATTCCTGGATTCGGGCGGAGCGGACGCCCACGGCAAGCGTGCCGGTGGCGCCTGCCCATCTGTGGAGGCCGGCAGTGGATACGTGGTTGTGGTGGCCGTGGTGGCAGGGTTCTTTTTGCAAAAAATGAAACGTTATCTCATCAGGACAAACTTTAAATTGGAATGCGGGTTGAATATTAAGAAATAGAGGGACTTTTCTATAAAAACGCTAATGACGGACGAACAGAAACCTAATTTGCTTTATTATTAGGTAAATATTAAGTAGATATACCCATATCTGATCAAATCATCTGTGAAGGTGATAAAATAACGATACCCTCCGTGAGCCTCAATGTTCATTGGACCACATACATCAGTATGTATGATTTCCAACAAATCTGTTTCTCGCTCCATAGTTCCGGAGAACGGCGTTTTAGTCATCTTGCCCATGAGGCACGGTTCGCAAGTACCAAGTGATTCATAATCAAGTGATTCCAGAAGTCCATCAGTATGGAGTTTCTTCATGTGCTTTACACCAATATGACCTAAACGACAGTGCCACAAATAAGTTGCACTATCACTATCAACTCTGCATCTTTTGGCTTCAACATTATGAATATGTGTATCACTACTATCGAGATTCAATAAAAATAGACCACTCTACAAGGGTGCATGACCATAAAAGATATTACTCATATAAATAGAACAACCATTATTCTCAGATTTAAATGAATAACCGTCTCGCATCAAACAAGATCAAGATATAATGTTCATGCTCAACGCTGGCACCAAATAATAATTATTCAGGTCTAAAACTAATCCCGAAGGTAGATGTAGAGGTAGCGTGCCGACCGCGATCACATCGACTTTGGAACCATTTCCCACGCGCATCACACCTCGTCCTTAGCCAATCTTCGCTTTATCCGTAGTCCCTGTTTCGAGTTGCAAATATTAGCAACAGAACCAGTATTAAATACCCAGGTGCTACTGCGAGCATTAGTAAGGTACACAGCAATAACATGTATATCACATATACCTTTGTTCACCTTGCCATCTTTCTTATCCGCCAAATAATTGGGGCAGTTCTGCTTCCAGTGACCAGTCTGCCTGCAGTAGAAGCACTCAGTCTCAGGCTTAGGTCCAGACTCGGGTTTCTTCTCTTGAGCAGCAACTTGTTTGCCATTCTTTTTGAAGTTCCCCTTCTTGTTCCCTTTACCCTTTTTCTTGAAACTGATGGTCTTGTTGACCATCAACACTTGATGCTCCTTTATGATTTCTACCTCCGCAACTTTTAGTATTGCGAAGAGCTCGGGAATAGTCTTGTTCATCCCTTGCATATTATAGTTCATCACGAAGCTCTTGTAGCTTGGTGGCAGTGATTGAAGAATTCTGTCAATGACACTATCATCAGGAAGATTAACTCCCAGTTGAATCAAGTGATTGCAATACCAAGACATTTTGAGTATATGTTCACTGACATAACTATTCTCCTCCATCTTGTAGCTATAGAAATTATTGGAGACTTCATATCTCTCAATCCGGGCATTTGCTTGAAATATTAACTTCAACTCCGGGAACATCTCGTATGCTCCATGATGTTCAAAACATCGTTGAAGTCCTGGTTCTAAGCCGTAAAGCATGGCACATTGAACTATAGAGTAGTCATCAACATGCGACTGCCAGGCATTCACAATGTCTGCAGTTGCTGGCGCAGGTGGTACACCTAGCGGTGCTTACAGGACGTAACTCTTCTATGCAGCAATGAGGATAATCCTCAAGTTACGGACCCAGTCCGTGTAATTGCTACCATCATCTTTCAACTTAGCTTTCTCAAGGAACGCATTAAAATTCAACGGAACAACAGCATGCGCCATCTATCTACAACAAACATAGACAAGCAAAATTAGTATCAGGTACTAAGTTCATGATAAATTTAAGTTCAATTAATCATATTACTAATAACTTCCACTTAGATAGACATCCCTCTAATCATCTAAGTGATCATGTGATCCAAATCAACTAAACCATGTCCGATCATCACGTGAGATGGAGTAGTTTTCAATGGTGAACATCACTATGTTGATCATATCTACTATATGATTCACGCTCGACCTTTTCGATCTCAGTGTCCCGAGGCCATATTTGTATATGCTAGGCTCGTCAAGTTTAGCCTGAGTATTCCGCGTGTGCAACTGTTTTGCCGCTGTTGTATTTGAACGTAAAGCCTATCACACCCGATCATCACGTGTTGTTTCGGCACGAAGAACTTTCGCAACGGTGCATACTCAGGGAGAACAGTTATACCTTGAAATTTAGTGAGAGATCATCTTATAATGCTACCATAATCAAAGCAAAATAAGATGCATAAAGGATAAACATCACATGCAATCAATATAAGTGATATGATATGGCCATCATCATCTTGTGCTTGTGATCTCCATCTCTGAAGCACCGTCATGATCACCATAGTCACTGGCGCGACACCTTGAACTCCATCGTAGCATCATTGTCATTTCACCACCTATTGAAGGAAATATGCCCTAGAGGCAATAATAAAGTTATTATTTATTTCCGTATATCATGATAAATTTTTATTATTCATGCTAGAATTGTATTAACCGGAAACATAATACATGTGTGAATACATAGACAAACATAGTGTCACTAGTATGCCTCTACTTGACTAGCTCATTAATCAAAGATGGTTAAGTTTCCTAACCGTAGACATGAGGTGTCATTTGATTAACGGGATCACATCATTACGAGAATGATGTGATTGACTTGAACCATTCCGTTAGCTTAGCACTTGATCGTTTAGTATGTTGCTATTGCTTTCTTCATGACTTATACATGTTCCTATGACTATGAGATTATGCAACTCCCGTTTACCGGAGGAACACTTTGTGTGCTACCAAACATCACAAGGTAACTGGGTGATTATAAAGGAGCTCTACAGGTGTCTCCGAAGGTACATGTTGAGTTGGCGTATTTCGAGATTAGGATTTGTCACTCCGATTGTCGGAGAGGTATCTCTGGGCCCTCTCGGTAATACACATCACTTAAGCCTTGCAAGCATTGTAACTAATGAGTTAGTTACGGGATGATGTATTACGGAACGAGTAAAGAGACTTGCCGGTAACGAGATTGAACTAGGTATTGGATATCGACGATCGAATCTCGGGCAAGTAACATACCGATGACAAAGGGAACAACGTATGTTGTTATGCGGTTTGACCGATAAAGATCTTCGTAGAATATGTAGGAACCAATATGAACATCCAGGTTCCGCTATTGGTTATTGACCGAGAATAGTTCTAGGTCATCTCTACATAGTTCTCGAACCCGTAGGGTCCGCACGCTTAAGGTTTCGATGACAGTTATATTATGAGTTTATGAGTTTTGATGTACCGAAGGAGTCCGGAGTCCCGGATGAGATCGGGGAAATGACAAGGAGTCTCGAAATGGTCGAGACGTAAAGATCGATATATTGGACGACTATATTCGGAGTTCGGAAAGGTTCCGAGTCATTTGTGTATTTTTCGAGTGGGAGAGTTACGGAATTCGCCGGGAGTATATGGGCCTTATTGGGCCATACGGGAATAGAGGAGAGAGGTCGAAGGAAGGAGGGCAGCCCCTCTGGTCCGAATTGGAGAAGGGGTGCAGCCCCCTTTTCCTTCCTCCTCTCCCCCTCTTTCCTTCTCTCCTACTCCAACAAGGAAGGGGGGGAGTCCTACTGCCGGTGGAAGGAGGACTCCTCCTGGCGGGCCCCTCCTGGCCGGCCGAACCCCTCCCCCTGGCTCCTTTATATACGGGGGCAAGGGGGCACCTCTAGACAACAACACAAGTTGATCTATGGATCGTTCCTTAGCCGTGTGCGGTGCCCCCCTCCACCATATTCCACCTCGGTCATATCGTTGCGGAGTTTAGGCGAAGCCCTCCGCCGGTAGAACATCATCATCGTCACCATGCCGTCGTGCTGACGGAACTCATCCCTGAAGCTTTGTTGGATCGGAGCCCGGGGATCGTCATCGAGCTGAACGTGTGCTGAACTCGGAGGTGCCGTACGTTCCGTACTTGGATCGGTCGGATTGTGAAGACGTACGACTACATCACCCGCGTTGTCATAACGCTTCCGCTTACGGTCTACGAGGGTACATGGACGAACACTCTCCCCTCTTGTTGTTATGCCATCACCATGGTCTTGCGTGTGCATAGGAATTTTTTTGAAATTACTACGTTCCCCAACAGTGGCATCTGAGCCTAGGTTTTATGCGTTGATGTTATATGCACGAGTAGAACACAAGTGAGTTGTGGGCGATACAAGTCATACTGCTTACCAGCATGTCATACTTTGGTTCAGCGGTATTGTGAGATGAAGCGGCCGGACCGACATTACGCCAGACGCTTACGCGAGACTGGTTTCACCGTTACGAGCACTCGTGCTTAAAGGTGGCTGGCGGGTGTCTGTCTCTCTCACTTTAGCTGAATCGAGTGTGGCTACGCCCGGTCCTTGCGAAGGTTAAAACAACACCAACTTGACGAACTATCGTTGTGGTTTTGATGCGTAGGTAAGAACGGTTCTTGCTCAGCCCGTAGCAGCCACGTAAAACTTGCAACAACAAAGTAGAGGACGTCTAACTTGTTTTGCAGGGCATGTTATGATGTGATATCGTCAAGACGTGATGAGATATAAGTTGTTATATGAGATGATCATGTTTTGTTGAAGTTGCCGGCAACTGGAAGAAGCCCTATGGTTGTCTCTTTGTTGCATAAAGATGCAAGTGCCAAATAATTGCTTTACTTTATCGCTATGCGATAGCAATAGGTGCAGGAGCAATAGTTGGCGAGACGACCATGTGACGACACATTGATATAGATCAAGATGATGAAGATCATGGTGTCGTGCCGGTGACGATAGAGATCATGACATACTTTGGAGATGGAGATCAAAGGCGCAAGATGATCATGGCCATATCATGTCACATATTTTGATTGCATATGATGTTTATCTTTTATACATCTTATTCAGTTTTGTTTGATGATAGCATTTTAAGATGATCTCTCACTAATTATCAAGAAGTGTTCTCCCTAAGTATGCACTGTTGCGAAAGTTCTTCGTGCTGAGACACCACGTGATGATCGGGTGTGATAGGCTCTACGTTCAAATACAACGGTTGCAAAACTGTTGCACACGCGGAATACTCGGGTTAAACTTGACGAGCCGAGCATATACAGATATGGCCTCGGAACACGGATACCGAAAGGTCGAGCGTGAATCATATAATAGATATGATCAACATAGTGATGTTCACCATTGAAACTACTCCATCTCACGTGATGATCGGACATGGTTTAGTTGATTTGGATCACGTGATCACTTAGATGACTAGAGAGATGTCTGTCTAAGTGGGAGTTCTTAAGTAATATGATTAATTGAACTTAAATTTATCATGAACTTAGTCCTGGTAGTATTTTGCAAATTATGTTATAGATCAATAGCTCGCGTTGTTGCTTTCATATGTTTATTTTGATATATTCCTAGAGAAAACTGTGTTGAAATTTGTTAGTAGCAATGGTGCGGATTGGATCCGTGATCTGAGGTTTATCCTCGTTGCTGCACAGAAGAATTATGTCCTTAATGCACCGCTAGGTGACACACCTATTGCAGGAGCAGATGCAGACGTTATGAATGTTTGGCTAGCTCAATATGATGACTACTTGATAGTTTAGTGCACCATGCTTAACGTCTTAGAATCGGGACTTCAAAGACGTTTTGAATGTCATGGACCATCTGAGATGTTCTAGGAATTGAAGTTAATATTTCAAGCAAATACCCGAGTTGAGAGATATGAAGTATCCAACAAGTTCTATAGCTAAAAGATGGAGGAGAATCGCCAAACTAGTGAGCATGTGCTCGATTATGCAGGTACTTCAATCGCTTGAATCAAGTGGGAGTTAATCTTCGGATAAGATAGTGATTGATGAAATTCTCTAGTCAGCGTGACCAAGTTAGTAGAACTTTGTGATGAACTATAGTATGCAAGGGATGACAAAAACGATTCCCGAGCTCTTCGTGATGTTGAAATCGACGAAGGTAGAAATAAAGAAAGAGCATCAAGTGTTGATGATTGACAAGACCACTAGTTTCAAGAAAAGGGCAAAGGGAAAGAAAGGGAACTTCAAGTAGAATGACAAGCAAGTTGCCACTCCCGCGAAGAAGCTCCAAGCTGGACCAAAGCCTAAAACTGAGTGCTTACACTGCAAAGAAAATGCTCACTGGAAGCGGAAATGCCCTGAGTATTTGGTGGATAAGAAGGATGGCAAAGTGAACAAGGGTATATTGATATACAGGTTATTAATGTGTGCCTTACTAGTGTTTATAGTAGCCCCTGAGTATTTGATACTTGTTCGGTTGCAATGATTAGTAACTCGAAACAGGAGTTACAGAATAAACAGAAACTAGTTGAGGGTGGGTTTGGAAGTGGTTCCAAGATTGATATGATCATCATCACACACTCCCTATACTTTCGGGACTAGTGTTGAACCCTTATAAATGTTATTTGGCGTTTGCGTTGAGCATGAATATGATTTGATCATGTTTATTGCAATACGGTTATTCATTTAAAATCAGAGAATAATTGTTGTTCTATTTAAATGAATAAAACCTTTGATGGTCATACACCCAATGAAAATAGTTTGTTGGATCTCGATCGTAGTGATACACATATACATAATATTGATGCCAAAAGATGCAAAGTTGATAATGATAGTGCAAGTTATTTGTGGCACTGCCGTTTGGGTCATATCGGTGTAAAGCGCATGAAGAAACTCCATAAAGATGGATTTTTGGAATCACTTGGTTATGAATCATTTGATGCTTGCGAACCGTGCCTTTTGGGCAAGATGACTAAAACTCCGTTCTTCGGAACAATGGAACGAGCAACAAACTTGTTGGAAATAATACATACTGATGTATGCAGACCAATGAGTTTTAAGGCTTGTGGCGAGTATCGTTATTTTCTGACCTTCATAGATGATTTAAGCAGATATGGGTATATCTAGTTGATGAAACATAAGTCTGAAATAGTTGAAAGGTTCAAAGAATTTTAGAGTGAAGTGGAAAATCATCGTAACAAGAAAATAAAGTTTCAGCGTTCTGATCGTGGAGATGAATATTTGAGTTACGAGTTTGGTCTTCAATTAAAACAATGTGGAATAGTTTCACAACTCACGCCACCTGGAACACCACAACGTTATGGTGTGTCCGAACATCGTAACCGCACTTTATTCGATATGATGTGATCTATGATGTCACTTATTGATTTACCATTGTCGTTTTGGGGTTAAGCATTAGAGACAGCTGCATTCACGTTAAAAGGCACCATCTAAATCCGTTGAGACAACACCATATGAACTGTGGTTTAGCAAGAAACCCAAGTTGTCATTTCTTAAAGTTTGGAGTTGCGATGCTTATATGAAAAATGTTTTCAACCTGATAAGCTCAAACCCAAATCGGAGAAGTGCGTCTTCATAGAATACCCAAAGGAAACTGTTGGGTACTCCTTCTATCGCAGATCCGAAGGCAAAACATTCTTTGCTAAGAATGGATCCTTTTTAGAGAAGGAGTTTCTCTCGAAAGAAGTAAGTGGGAGGAAAGTAGAACTTGATGAGATAACTGTATCTACTCGCTTATTGGAAATTAGTTCATCACAAGAACCGGTTCCTGTGACAACTACACCAATTCGTGAGGAAGCTAATGATATTGATCATGAAACTTCAGATCAAGTTTCTACCGAACCTCGTAGGTCTACCAGAGTAAGATCCGCACTGTGAGTGGTGCGGTAATCCTATTCGGAAGTCATGTTACTTGACCATGATGAACCTACGAACTATGAGGAAGCGATGATGAGCCCAGATTCCGCAAAATGGCTAGAGGCCATGAAATCTGAGATGGGATCCATGTATGAGAACAAAGTGTGGAC
Organism: Aegilops speltoides; assembly: GCA_021437245.1. NCBI lineage: Eukaryota > Viridiplantae > Streptophyta > Magnoliopsida > Poales > Poaceae > Aegilops > Aegilops speltoides. The sequence goes on from CM038142.1 coordinate 442,024,249, forward strand.
TTTGGTGGACTTGCCCGATGATCGACAAACCATAGAAAATAAATGGATCTTCAAGAGGAAGATGGACGTTGATAGTAGTGTTACTATCTACAAAGCTCGACTTGTCGCAAAAAGGTTTTTGACAAGTTCAAGGTGTTGACTACAATGAGATTTTCTCAATTATAGCGATGCTTAAGTCTGTCCGAATCATGTTAGCAATTGCCACATTTTATGAAATTTGGCAAATGGATGTCAAAACTACATTCCTTAATGGATTTATTAAAGAAGAGTTGTATATGATACAACCAGAAGGTTTTGTCAATCCTAAAGGTGCTAACAAAGTGTGCATGCTCCAGCGATCCGTCTATGGACTGGTGCAAGCATCTCAGAGTTGGAATATACGTTTTGATAAGTTGATCCAAGCATATAGTTTTGTACAGACTTACGGTGAAGCCTGTATTTACAAGATAGTGAGTGGGAGCACTACAACATTTCTGATAAGTATATGTGAATGACATATTGTTGATCAGAAATAATGTAGAATTATTCTGCAAAGCATAAAGGAGTGTTTGAAAGGAGTTTTTTTCCAAAGAAAGACCTCGGCAAAGCTACTTACATATTGAGCATCAAAATCTATTGAGATAGATCAAGACGCTTGATTAGTTTTTCAATAAGTACATACCTTGTCAAGATTTTGAAGTAGTTCAAAATGGAACAGTCAAAGAAAGAGTTCTTGCCTGTGTTACAAGGTGTGAAATTGAGTAAGACTCAAAGCCAGACCACGGCAGAAGATAGAAAGAGAATGAAAGTCATTCCCTATGCCTTGGCCATAGGTTCTATAAAGTATGCCATGTTGTGTACCAGATCTATTGCATACCCTACCACTGAGTTTGGCAAGGGAGTACAATAGTGATCTAGGAGTAGATCACTGGATAGCGGTCAAACATTATCCTTAGTAGAATAAGGATATGTTTCTCAATTATGGAGGTGACAAAAGGATCGTCGTAAAGGGTTACGTCGATACAAGTTTTGGCACTGATCCAGATGACTCTAAGTCTTAATCTGGATACATATTGAAAGTGGGAGCAATTAGCTAGAGTAGCTCCGTGCAGAGCATTATAGACATAGAATATTTGCAAAATACATACGGCTCTGAATGTGACAAACCCGTTGACTAAACTTCTCTCACGAGTAAAACATGATCATACCTTAGTACTCTTTGGGTGTTAATCACATAGCGATGTGAACTAGATTATTGACTCTAGTAAACCCTTGGGGTATTGATCACATTACGATGTGAACTATGGGTATTAATCACATACAGATGTGAATATTGGTGTTAAATCACATGGCGATGTGAACTAGATTATTGACTCTAGTGCAAGTGGGAGACTGAAGGAAATATGCCCTAGAGGCAATAATAAAGTAATTATTTATTTCCTTATATCATGATAAATGTTTATTATTCATGCTAGAGTTGTATTCACCGGAAACATAATACATGTGTGAATACATAGACAAACATAGTGTCACTAGTATGCCTCTACTTGACTAGCTCATTAATCAAAGATGGTTAAGTTTCCTAACCATAGACATGAGGTGTCATTTGATTAACGGGATCACATCATTACGAGAATGATGTGATTGACTTGACCCATTCCGTTAGCTTAGCACTTGATCGTTTAGTATGTTGCAATTGCTTTCTTAATGACTTATACATGTTCCTATGACTATGAGATTATGCAACTCCCGTTTGCCGGAGGAACACTTTGTGTGCTACCAAACATCACAAGGTAACTGGGTGATTATAAAGGAGCTCTACAGGTGTCTCCGAAGGTACATGTTGAGTTGGCGTATTTCGAGATTAGGATTTGTCACTCCGATTGTCGGGGAGGTATCTCTGGGCCCTCTCGGTAATACACATCACTTAAGCCTTGCAAGCATTGTAACTAATGAGTTAGTTACGGGATGATGTATTACAGAATGAGTAAAGAGACTTGCCGGTAACGAGATTGAACTAGGTATTGGATACCAACGATCGAATCTCGGGCAAGTAACATACCGATGACAAAGGGAACAACGTATGTTGTTATGCGGTTTGACCGATAAAGATCTTCGTAGAATATGTAGGAACCAATATGAACATCCAGGTTCCGCTATTGGTTATTGACCGAGAATAGTTCTAGGTCATGTCTTCATAGTTCTCGAACCCGCAGGGTCCGCACGCTTAAGGTTTCGATGACAGTTATATTATGAGTTTATGACTTTTGATGTACCGAAGGAGTTCGGAGTCCCAGATGAGATCGGGGACATGACGAGGAGTCTCGAAATGGTTGAGACGTAAAGATCGATATATTGGACGACTATATTCGGAGTTCGGAAAGGTTCTGAGTCATTTGGGTATTTTTCGGAGTACCGGAGAGTTACGGGATTTCGCCGGGGAGTATATGGGCCTTATTGGGCCATACGGGAATAGAGGAGAGAGGCCGAAAGGAAGGAGGGGCGCAGCCCCCCTCTGGTCCGAATTGGACAAGGGGTGCAGCCCCCTTTTCCTACCTCCTCTCTCCCTCTTTCCTTCTCTCCTACTCCAACAAGGAAGGGGGGAGTCCTACTCCCGGTGGGAGGAGGACTCCTCTGGCGCTTCTTCGGCGGCGAAACCCTCCCCTGGCTCCTTTATATACGGGGCAAGGGGGCACCTCTAGACAACAACACAAGTTGATCTACGGATCGTTCCTTAGCCGTGTGCGGTGCCCCCCTCCACCATATTCCACCTCGGTCATATCGTCGCGGAGTTTAGGCAAAGCCCTGCGCCGGTAGAACATCACATCGTCACCACGCTGCGCCGTCGTCTTGTGGAACTCATCCGAAGCTTTCTTTGGATCGGAGCCGGGGATCGTCATCGAGCTGAACGTGTGCTGAACTCGGAGGTACCGTACGTTCGGTACTTGGATCGGTCGGATCGTGAAGACGTACGACTACATCAACCGCGTTGTCATAACGCTTCCGCTTACGGTCTACGAGGGTACGTGGATGAACACTCTCCCCTCTCACTGCTATGCCATCACCATGATCTTGCGTGCGCGTAGGAATTTTTTTGAAATTACTACGTTCCCCAACACCTATTGCTTCTATGACTATCGCTACCGCTTAGTGATAAAGTAAAGCAATTACAGGGCGTTTGCATTGCATACAATAAAGCGACAACCATATGGCTCCTGCCAGTTGCCGATAACTCGGTTAAAAAACATGATTATCTCATACAATAAAATATAGCATCACGTCTTGACCATATCATATCACAACATGACCTGCAAAAACAAGTTAGACGTCCTCTACTTTCTTGTTGCAAGTTTTACGTGGCTGCTACGGGCTGAGCAAGAATCATTCTTACCTACGCATCAAAACCACAACGATAGTTCGCCAAGTTAGTGCTATTTTAACCTTCTCAAGGACTGGGCGTAGCCACACTCGGTTCAACTAAAGTTGGAGAAACTCACACCCGCCATCCACCTATGTGCAAAGCACGTCGGTAGAACCAGTCTCGCTTAAGCGTACGCGTAATGTCGGTCCGGGCCGCTTCATCAAACAATACCGCCGAACCAAAGTATGACATGCTGGTAAGCAGTATGACTTGTATCGCCCACAACTCACTTGTGTTCTACTCGTGCATATAACATCTACGCATAAAACCTGGCTCGGATGCCACTGTTGGGGAACGTAGTAATTTCAAAAAAATTCGTATGCACACGCAAGATCATGGTGATGCATAGCAACGAGAGGGGAGAGTGTTGTCCATGTACCCTCATAGACCGAAAGAGGAAGCGTTAGCACAACGCGGTTGATGTAGTCGTACGTCTTCACGATCCGACCGATCAAGTACCAAACGCACGGCACCTCCGAGTTCAGCACACGTTCAGCTCGATGATGTCCCTCGAACTCCAAACTAGCTGAGCTTCGAGGAAGAGTTCCATCAGCACGACGGCGTGGTGACGATGATGATGTTCTACCGACGCAGGGCTTCGCCTAAGCACCGCTATGATATTGTCGAGGTGGAATATGGTGGAGGGGGGCACCGCACATGGCTAATAGATCTCAAGGATCAATTGTTGTGTCTAGAGGTGCCCCCTGCCCCCGTATATAAAGGAGCAAGGGGGAGAGGGCGGCCGGCCAGGAGGAGGCGGGCCAGGGAGGAGTCCTACTCATACTGGGAGTAGGACTCCCTCCTTTCCTTGTCCAAGTAGTTGAGGGGGAAGGAAGGGGAGAGAGGAGAGGACGGAAAGGGGGGCACCGCCCCCCCCCTCCTTGTCCTATTTGGACTAGAAGGGGAGGGGGAGCGCGGCCTGCCCTGGCCGCCCCTCCTCTGCTCCACTTTGGGCCCATGAGGCCCATTAGCCCCCACGGGGTTCCGTAACCCCCGCTGGTACTCCGGTATACATCCGATAACCCCCGGAACCATTCCGGTCTCCGAATTGTTGGGGAATGTAGTAATTTCAAAAAACAATTCCTACGCACACGCAAGATCATGGTGATGTATAGCAACGAGAAGGGGAGTGTATCTTCATACCCTTGAAGATCTCTAAGCGGGAGCGTTTATCAACGTGGTTGATGTAGTCGTACGTCTTCACAATCCGACCGATCCAAGTACCGAACGCATGACACCTCCGAGTTCTGCACATGTTCAGCTTGATGACGTCCTCGCCTTCTCAATCCAGCAAGATGGGCAAAGTAGTAGATGAGTTCCGGCAGCACGACGGCGTGGTGACGGTGTTGGTGAAGAACAATCTCCGCAGGGCTTCGCCTAAGCACTACGGAAACTATGATGGAGGATAAACTAGAGGGGACGGGGTTGCCGGCACATGGCTTGGTGTTTCTTGATGTGTCTTTGGTGCTAGCCCTACCCCTCTATTTATATGTTGAGCCTTGGGGTCGAAACTTGGAGTAAAAGCCTCCACAAAGTCGGTTTCACCCGAAAGGCAAGAGTCCTTCTCGGACTCCAGGGCCAGACGCCAGGGTTCCCGGCGTCTGGACCCTAGACTCCGCAAAACTTCCTTTTGCGCTTTCCAAAAACCTTGTGGGCTTTCCCCTTTGGCCCAAATAACGTGTTCTCGTACCCAAACATTTCGGGAAACATCCGGAACCCCTTCCGGTGAATTCCGGAACCCTTCCGGAGATCAAACACTATTATCCCATATATCAAACTTTATCTCCGGATTCCGGAGTTCGTCGTCATGTCCATGATCTCATCTGGGACTCCGAACAACATTCGGTTACCAACATGCATAACTCATATAATACTATATCGTCAACGAAACTTTAAGCGTGCGGACCCTACGGGTTCGAGAACTATGTAGACATGACCGAGACACGTTTCCGGTCAATAACCAATAGCGAGACCTAGATGCCCGTATTGGCTCCCACATATTCTATGAAGATCTTTATCGGTCAAACCGCATAACAACATACGTTGTTCCCTTTGTCATCGGTATGTTACTTGCCCGAGATTCGATCGTCGGTATCCAATACCTAGTTCAATCTCATTACCGGCAAGTCTCTTTACTCATTACGTAATGCATCATTCCGTAAATAACTCATTAGATACATTGCTTGCAAGGCTTATAGTGATGTGCATTACCGAGAGGGCCCAGAGATACCTCTCCGACAATCGGAGTGACAAAACCTAATCTCGAAATACGCCAACCCAACATGTACCTTTGGAGACACTGTAGAGCTCCTTTATAATCACCCGATTCGTTGTGACGTTTGGTAGCACACAAAGTGTTCCTCCGTAAACGGAGTTGCATAATCTCATAGTTATAGGAACATGTATACGTCATGAAGAAAGCAATAGCAACATACTAAACGATCAAGTGCTTAGCTAACGGAATGGGTCAAGTCAATCACATCATTCTCCTAATGATGTGATCCCGTTAATCAAATGACAACTCTTTGTCCATGGCTAGGAAACATAACCATCTTTGATAAACGAGCTAGTCAAGTAGAGGCATACTAGTGACACTTGGTTTGTCTATGTATTCACACATGTATTATGTTTCCGGTTAATACAATTCTAGCATGAATAATAAACATTCATCATGATATAAGGAAATAAATAATAACTTTATTATTGCCTCTAGGGCATATTTCCTTCAGTCTCCCACTTGCACTAGAGTCAATAATCTAGTTCACATCGCTATGTGATTTAACACCAATATTCATATCTGTATATGATTAACACCCATAGTTCACATCATCATGTGATCAACACCCAAAGGGTTTACTAGAGTCAATAATCCAGTTCACATTGCTATGTGATTAATACCCAAAGAGTATTAATGTGTGATCATGTTTTGCTCGTGAGAGAAGCTTAGTCAACGGGTCTGTCATATTCAGAGCCGTATGTATTTTGCAAAATATTCTATGTCTACAATGCTCTGTACAGAGCTACTCTAGCTAATTTCTCCCACTTTCAACATGTATCCAGATTGAGACTTAGAGTCATCTGGATCAGTGTCAAAGCTTGCATCGACCTAACCCTTTACGACGAACCTCTTCTCACCTCCATAATCGAGAAACATATCCTTATTCCACCAAGGATAATTTTGACCAATGTCCAGTGATCTACTCTTAGATCACTATTGTACTCCCTTGCCAAACCCGGACATAGTATACAATAGGTCTAGTCCCTAGCATGGCATACTTTCATAGAACCTATGACTGAGGCATAGGGAATGACTTTCATTCTCTTTTTATTTTCTGCCGTGGTCGGGATTTGAGTCTTACTCAATTTCACACCTTTGCAACACAGGCAAGAACTCTTTCTTTGACTGTTCCATTTTGAACTACTTCAAAATCTTATCAAGGTATGTACTCATTGAAAATCTTATCAAGCATCTTGATCTATCTCAATAGATCTTGATGCTCAATATGTAAGTAGCTTTACCGAGGTCCTTCATTGAAAAACTCTTATTAGAGTATCCCTTTATGCTATCCAGAAATTCTATATCATTTCCAATCAACAATATGTCATCCACATATAATATTAGAAATGCTACAGAGCTCCCACTCACTTTCTTGTAAATACAGGCTTCTACAAAAGTCTGTATAAAACTATATGCTTTGATCAACTTATCAAAGCGTATATTCCAACTCCGAGATGCTTGCAGGAGTACATAGATGGATTGCTGGAGCTTGCACATTTTGTTAGCACCTTTAGGATTGGCAAAACCTTCTAGTTGCATCATATACAACTCTTCTTTAAGAAAACCATTAAGGAATGCAGTTTTGATATTCATTTGCCAGATTTCATAAAATGTGGCAATTGCTAACATGATTCGGACAGACTTAAGCATCGCTACAGTTTGAGAAAATCTCATTGTAGTCAACACCTTGAACTTGTCAAAAACCTTTTTGCGACAAGTCGAACTTTGTAGATAGTAACACTACTATCAACGTCCGTCTTCCTCTTGAAGATCCATTTATTTTTCTATGGTTTGCCGATCATCGGGCAAGTCCACCAAAGTCCACACTTTGTTCTCATACATGGATCCCATCTCAGATTTCATGGCCTCGAGCCATTTTGCGGAATCTGGGCTCATCACCGCTTCCTCATAGTTCGTAGGTTCATCATGGTCTAGTAACATGACTTCCAGAACAGGATTACCGTACCACTCTGGTGCGGATCATACTTTGGTTGACCTACGAGGTTCAGTAGTAACTTGATCTAAAGTTTCATGATCAACATCATTAGCTTCCTCACTAATTGGTGTAGGAATCACTAGAACTGATTTCTGTGATGAACTACTTTCCAATTTGGGAGAAGGTACAAATTACCTTATCAAGCTCTACTTTCCTCCCACTCACTTCTTTCGAGAGAAACTCCTTCTCTAGAAAGGATCCATTTTTAGCAATGAATATCTTGCCTTCGGATCTGTGATAGAAGGTGTACCCAACAGTTTCCTTTGGCTATTCTATGAAGACGCACTTCTCCGATTTGGGTTTGAGCTTATTAGGTTGAAAGCCTTTTTCATATAAGCATCGCAACTCCAAACTTTAAGAAATGACAGCTTAGGTTTACTGCTAAACCATAGTTCATACGGTGTCATCTCAACGGATTTAGACGGTGCCCTTTTAACGTGAATGCAGCTGTCTCTAATGCATAACCCGAAAACGATAATGGTAAATCAGTAAGAGACATCATAGATCGCACCATATCCAATAAAGTGCGGTTACGACATTCGGACACACCATAACGTTGTGGTGTTCCAGGTGGCGTGAGCTGTGAAACTATTCCACATTGTTTTAATTGAAGACCAAACTCAGAACTCAAATATTCGTCTCGCGATCAGATCGCAGAAATTTTATTTTCTTGTTATGATGATTTTCCACTTCACTCTGAAATTCTTTGAACCTTTCAACTATTTCAGACTTATGTTTCATCAAGTAGATATACCCATATCTGCTCAAATCATCTTGTGAAGGTCGAAAATAACGATACTTGCTACGAGCATCAACACTTATTGGATCGCATAAATCGGTATGTATTATTTCCAATAAGTCAAGAGCTTGTTCCATTGTTCCGAGAACGGAGTTTTAGTCATCTTGCCCAAAAGGCACGGTTCATAAGCATCAAATGATTCATAACCAAGTGATTCCAAAATCCATCTTTATGGAGTTTCTTCATGCGCTTTACTCGATATGATCAAACGGCAAAGTGCCACAAATAAGTTGCACTATCATTATTAACTTTGCATCTTTTGGCATCAATATTATGAATATGAGTATCACTACGTTCGGGATCCAACAAACTATGTTCATTGGGTGTATGACCATCGAAGGTCTTATTCATGTAAACACAATAACAATTATTCTTTAACTTCAAATGAATAACTGTATCGCAATAAACATGATCAAATCATATTCATGCTCAACGCAAATGCTAAATAACATTTATTTAGTTTGAATACTAATCTTGAAAATATAGGGAGTGTGTGATGATGATCATATCAATCTTGGAACTACTTCCAACACTCATCGTCACTTCCCCTTCTACTAGTCTCTGTTTATTCTGTATCTCCTGTTTCGAGTTACTAATCTTAGCAACCGAACAAGTATCAAATACTCAGGGCTACTATAAACACTAGTAACGCACACATCAATAACCTGTATATCAAATATACCCTTGTTCACTTTGCCATCCTTCTTATCCACCAAATATTGTGGTATTTACATTTCCAAAGGACCATTTCCTTTGCAAATGTAAGCACTCGGTTTAGTGCTTTGGTTCAGCTTTGGGTTTCTTCGTGGGAGTGACAACTTGCTTGTCATTCTACTTGAAGTTCCCTTTCTTTCCCTTTGCCCATTTCTTGAAACTAGTGATCTTGTCAACCATCAACACTTGATTCTCTTTCTTGATTTCTACCTTCATCGATTTCAACATCAGAAGAGCTTCAGAATCGTTTTCGTCATCCCTTGCATACTATAGTTCATCACGAAGTTCTAGTAACCTTAGTGATGGTGGCTAGAGAATTCTGTCAATCACTATCTTATCTGGAAGATTAACTCCCACTTGATTCAAGCGATTGAAGTACCCAGACAATCTGAGCACATGCTCACTAGTTGAGCGGTTCTCCTCCATCTTTTAGCTATAGAACTTGTTGGAGACTTCATATCTCTCAACTCGGGTATTTGCTTGAAATATTAACTTCAATTCCTGGAACATCTCATATGGTCCATGACGTTCAAAACATCTTTGAAGTCCCGATTCTAAGCCGTTAAGCATGGTGCACTAAACTATCAAGTAGTCATCATATTGAGCTAGCCAAACGTTCATAACATCTGCATCTGTTCCTGCAATAGGTTTGTCACCTAGCGTGCATCAAGGACATAATTCTTACGGCAGCAATGAGGATAAACCTCATATCACGGATCCAATCCGCATCATTGCTACTAACATCTTTCAACACAGTTTTCTCTAGGAACATATCAAAATAAACATATGAAAGCAACAACGCGAGCTATTGATCTATAACATAATTTGCAAAATACTACCAGGACTAAGTTCATGATAAATTAAAGTTCAATTAATCATATTACTAAAGAACTCGCACTTAGATAGACATCCCTGTAATCCTCTAAGTGATTACGTGATCCATATCAACTACACCATGTCCGATCGTCACGTGAGATGGAGTAGTTTCAATGGTGAACATCAATATGTTGATCATATCTACTATATGATTCACGCTCGGCCTTTCGGTCTCCGTGTTCCGAGGCCATATCTGTTATATGCTAGGCTCGTCAAGTTTAACCTGAGTATTTCACGTGTGCAACTGTTTTCCACCCGTTGTATTTGAAAGTAGAGCCTATCACACCCGATCATCACGTGGTGTCTCAGCACGAAGAACTTTCGCAACGGTGCATACTCAGGGAGAACACTTCTTGATAATTATTGAGAGATCATCTTAAAATGCTACCGTCAATCAAAACAGAATAAGATGTATAACAGATAAACATCATATGCAATCAAAATATGTGACATGATATGGCCATGATCATCTTGCGCCTTTGATCTCCATCTCCAAAGTACTGTCATGATCATCTTAAAATGCTCCCGTCAATCAAAGCAAGATAAGATGCATAAAGGATAAACATCACATGCAATCAATATAAGTGATATGATATGGCCATCATCATCTTGTGCTTGTGATCTCCATCTCCGAAGCACCATCGTGATCACCATCGTCACCGGCGCGACACCTTGATCTCCATCGTAGCATCGTTGTCATTACGACATCTATTGCTTCTACGACTATTGCTACCGCTTAGTGATAAAGTAAAGCAATTACAGGGCGTTTGCATTTCATACAATAAAGCGACAACCATATGGCTCCTGCCAATTGCCGATAACTTCGGTTACAAAACATGATCATCTCATACAATAAAATATAGCATCACGTCTTGACCATATCCCATCACAACTGCCCTGCAAAAACAAGTTAGACGTCCTCTACTTTGTTGTTGCAATTTTACATGGCTGCTATGGGCTTAGCAAAAACCGTTCTTACCTACGCATCAAAACTACAACGATAGTTTGTCAAGTTAGTGCTATTTTAACCTTCGCAAGGACCGGGCGTAGCCACACTCGGTTCAACTAAAGTGAGAGATACAGACACCCGCCAGTCACCTTTAAGCACGAGTGCTCGTAATGGTGAAACCTGTCTCGCGTAAGCGTACACGTAATGTCGGTCCGGGCCGCTTCATTTCACAATACCGCTGAACCAAAGTATGACATGCTGGTAAGCAGTATGACTTGTATCGCCCACAACTCACTTGTGTTCTACTCGTGGATATGACATCTACGCATAAAACCAGGCTCGGATGCCACTGTTGGGGAACGTAGTAATTTCAAAAAAAATTCGTACGCACACGCAAGATCATGGTGATGTATAGCAACGAGAAGGGGAGTGTATCTTCATACCCTTGAAGATCGCTAAGCGGAAGCGTTTATCAACGCTGTTGATGTAGTCGTACGTCTTCATGATCCGACCGATCCAAGTACCGAACGCACGGCACCTCCAAGTTCTACACACGTTCAACTTGATGATGTCCTCGCCTTCTCGATCCAGCAAGACGGGCGAAGTAGTAGATGATTTCCGGTAGCACGACGGCGTGGTGACGGTGTTGGTGAAGAACAATCTCCGCAGGGCTTCGCCTAAGCACTACGGAAACTATGATGGAGGATAAACTAGAGGGGACGGGGTTGCCGGCACACGGCTTGGTGTTTCTTGATGTGTCTTTGGTGCTAGCCCTGCCCTCTATTTATATGTTGAGCCTTGGGGTGAAACTTGGAGTAAAAGCCTCCACAAAGTCGGTTTCACCGAAAGGCAAGAGTCCTTCTCGGACTGCGGGGCGGACACCATGGTTCCCGAGTTGGACCCTGCACGCCAGGACCTGGCGTCTCGCCCCTGGACTCATAAAACTTCCTTTTGCGCTTTCCAAAACCTTGTGGGCTTTCCCCATTGGCCCAAATAACGTGTTCTCGCACCCAAACATTTCGAAACATCCGAACCCCTTCCGTGAATTCTCGAACCCTTAGGAGATCAAACACTATTATCCCATATATCAAACTTTATCTCCGGACCATTCTGGAGTTCCTCGTCATGTCTATGATCTCATCCGGGACTCCGAACAACATTCGGTTACCAACAAGCATAACTCATATAATACTATATCGTCAAAGAAACGTTAAGCGTGCGGACCCTACGGGTTCGAGAACTATGTAGACATGACCGAGACACATTTCCGGTCAATAACCAATAGCGGGACCTGGATGCCCATATTGGCTCCCACATATTCTACGAAGATCTTTACAGGTCAAACCGCATAACAACATACGTTGTTCCCTTTGTCATCGGTATGTTACTTGCCCGAGATTCGATCGTCGGTATCCAATACATAGTTCAATCTCGTTACCGGCAAGTCTCTTTACTCGTTACGTAATGCATCATTCCGTAACTAACTCATTAGATACATTGTTTGCAAGGCTTATAGTGATGTGCATCACCGAGACGGCCCAGAGATACCTCTCCGACAATCGGAGTGACAAAACCTAATCTCGAAATACGCCAACCCAACATGTACCTTTGGATACACCTTTAGAGCTCCTTTATAATCACCCAGTTACGTTGTGATGTTTGGTAGCACACAAAGTGTTCCTTCCGGTAAACGGGAGTTGCATAATCTCATAGTTATAGGAACATGTATAAGTCATGAAGAAAGCAATAACAACATACTAAACGATCAAGTGCTAAGCTAACGGAATGGGTCAAATCAATCACATCATTCTCCTAATGATGTGATCCCGTTAATCAAATGACAACTCGTTGTCCATGGCTAGGAAACATAACCATCTTTGATAAACGAGCTAGTCAAGTAGAGGCATACTAGTGACACTTAGTTTGTCCATGTATTCACACATGTATTATGTTTCCGGTTAATACAATTCTAGCATGAATAATAAACATTCATCATGATATAAGGAAATAAATAATAACTTTATTATTGACTCTAGGGCATATTTCCTTCACGAATATAGTCGTCCAATATATCAATCTTCATGTCTCGATCATTTCGAGACTCTTCGTCATGTCCGTGATCACATCCGGGACTCCGAACTATCTTCGGTACATCAAAAATTATAAACTCATAATATAACCATCATCTAATTTTAAGCATGCGGACCCTACGGGTTCGAGAACTATGTAGACATGACCGAGACATTCCCCGGTCAATAACCAATAGCAGAACCTGGATGCTCATATTGGCTCCCACATATTCTACGAAGATCTTTATCGGTCAAACCGCATAACAACATACGTTGTTCACTTTGTCATCGGTATGTTACTTGCCCGAGATTCGATCGTCGGTATCTCAATACCTAGTTCAATCTCGTTACCATCAAGTCTCTTTACTCGTTACGTAATGCATCATTCCGTAACTAACTCATTAGCTACATTGCTTGCAAGGCTTATAGTGATGTGCATTACCGAGAGGGCCCAGAGATACCTCTCCGACAATCGAAGTAACAAATCCTAATATCAAAATACGCCAACTCAACATGTACCTTCGGAGACACCTGTAGAGCTCCTTTATAATCACCCAGTTACGTTGTGACGTTTGGTAGCACACAAAGTTTTCCTCCGATAAATGGGAGTTGCATGATCTCATAGTTGTAGGAACATGTATAAGTCATGAAGAAAGCAATAGCAACATACTAAACGATCAAGTGGTAAGCTAACGGAATGGGTCAAGTCAATCACATCATTCTCCTAATGATGTGATCCCGTTAATCAAATGACAACTCATGTCTATGGTCAGGAAACACAACCATCTTTGATCAACGAGCTAGTCAAGTAGAGGCATACTAGTGACACTATGTTTGTCTATGTATTCACACATGTATTATGTTTCTGGTTAATACAATTCTAGCATGAATAATAAACATTTATCATGATATAAGGAAATAAATAATAACTTTATTATTGCCTCGAGGGCATATTTCCTTCAAGTAGAGCGGCCGTCATTTCCTTATACGAACTCCGACTTTGACATTCTTGGGCTCATTGGATTTGCAAGAGAAACGCCGACGTACCGTCGGTGTTAGATCTTGATTTAGAGCAGTTTGGAAGAATTACTTTTTCTGACCTCCTAAATGCCCAAGTCTGTGGAAATCCTCGATATTGAACCCAACTTTGATCCTTTCATCGTGCTTGGTCCTAGGCTGCTCCAAAACACCTATTAGACACAAGAAACAAAGACAACCGGTAAAAACTATAAAACACTAAATGTGCAATGCTCACAACGAAAAGTGCAAAAACGAGTAATCATGCATATTGAACACATATTTGGCTCAATAAGACATAATATATGAAGATAAATGCAACAAATGAGCTCTAAAAATGCGTAAAATACAAAGTCATCAGATAGCCAACAACTTCGATTCGTATGATTGGCCGGCTTTCCTGGGTTGCTATGGATGGCGTAGGGGCTGGTCTAAGATCTCCCCGCCAAGTTGGGAGTTATCACACGTGACTTGCACATGTGCACCATGTCAAAGCTAATTAAGGGTTATTCTGTTGATCTTGTATAGCAAACTAATTAAGCTAATTAATAATGTTGATCTTGTGTCGCAAGCTTCTTTTTTTTCGGTTGACACTTTTTTGGGTGAAGGTGTGGTTGAGGTTGAGGCATGTGCAGGTTGCTTCAAAAACCTGGCGCGAGCCGTGGGACATGCAGGTTTCTTCGAGACTGAACGCAAGAGACCGCTGTGTTTATGACGTTGTTGGCTACCTTTTTTTGTACTAACTTTACCTTTTTTCTGTTTATATTATTAGTCGAGCTTTGCTAAGTTCGCGCGAATGATGCCTATATGTACTTCTCCGCTTGAGGATGCATGCATATGCTTACTGGAAATCTAATCGAGCCATGGAATCAGTCGGGCAAGTAATGGTGTGTGTCCATGTGTATCTCTATTTTTTTATATTTATGTGTCTTCACGTTGTCTTTTGCGTTGGTACATGTACATGTGACAGACTTATTTCTTATGTGTTGGTTGCAGCATATATGCGGCTGAATCTGGACCGTTCAACTATCATTACTCTAGAGCGATGAATCGTGACCATTAGTTTTCTATTGTCTTAATAATATAATAGATTCTCATATATTTTTATGTGTGTTTAACAATAATTCAATGCGTATTTCAAAAAACTTCATAGGTAAAGTGATTATAAAAAATGTTCACATATTTATAAAAATTGTCCATAAATAAAGTTTTTACCATGTATTTAATAAAATATTCACCATGTATTCAATTATTCGACATTATTTAAAAAGTGTTTCCCATGTATTAAAAAATATTCAATTTTTTTATGAAAAACGCTCAATGTGTATTAAAAATATTTAGCATTATTGGAAATAAATCAAGCTGTATTTAGAATTTTTTTTCAACCTGTATTCGAAAAAATATTCACGTATAGAAAATTACATTTGTTAAAAAATATCCTTTATTTGTCATAAAATGATTTATGCCTATTTTAGCAAAAACTATAAATGGAAAACGAAAAAGAAACAAAACATAGGAAGAAAATAATAAAACAAAAAGGAAACGGAAATAGAAAAGCAAAGAGATAAAAAAGAAGAGGCAAAAGGTTATGCTGATGGAGGTACATCTTTCTCATAGGCCTGGCCGAATTATTGAGACTTTGAGAGCCCAGTAGGGCCTGCAATACTTTTCTGATTTACCAATTTGCGTAAAAAAAAAACAATGAGCTAGCTTGCTGAAACACAAACCAGCCCATTGGACTTCATAGTCGAATTAAATTAGAGGTGTCCCCTTTAACAACGGGAAACCCTTTACTCAAAAAAAAAAGCAGTCTGATATTTTTCCTTCGGTCAGACGTCTTCTGCGCCGTCCATCTGGTACCCCATACAATGGCCCGGTTGGTTAGCTTCTATTAATCTCCTGAAATTGCCCCTCAAATAACGTGGTTAGTAGAAAGGACGTCCTGCATGTTCCCACGGCTAGCAAATTGAGCGACTCTGCTCTTCCGCACCCTCGCCGGCTCGCCCATGGCAATGGCACCTTCCTCCAGCAACCCGTGTGGTGCTCTTCCCCACTCATGACGATGTTCTCCCTGTTGACACCAGATTTTGGCACGGTCAAGAATTTATTTAAAATAACCTCAAATGAAGAAGTGATCTACATGAAAGAGTTCCAAATTGTTGATATGAACATCTTTGAAGTTTGGGTCATCGCCGTTCGATTTCATCTCGAAGGCCGAAACTATGCTCAAAGTACTAAGTTCTTATATTTAGACTACAGTTTGGCCGATTAAGCCCCCAAGACGACCTCAAATACAAAAATGATCGACATGTGTTGTCTTTTTCTCGTCGAAACGATCAATTTTGATATAAAAATCATTCCAATCTGAGTTCATATGCAAAAGTTAGAGCCATCGAAATGCAGCTCTGTCAGGAGGCAAAAAATGGCGCGCCCCACCAGACACCCCGTCTGATGGGTAGCGCGAATAATAGCCTGTTTTGCGCGAGCGATTCGGCACTCAAGATGACCTCTGATCAAAAAACGTTCAACATAAAAGTTGTTCGCCTCATTGAAACCGTCAAGATTGCTTTTGGACTTATTTCCATCCAAGGTCGTTTACCACTACAAAAAAAGTCCCACAAGCTGCAGCCAGTTTAAACCGAACAGTTTTGAAAAGTTCGGACAAAACCAATCCGAATTTGACTAGGGCTTTGGACGTGAATCCAAGCCTTTTCCTTGCATGGGAAGTCCAGCCGCCTCTTATATACCTAAGGGGTGACGGCCGATTGAACAACACACAATCGAGCAAACACATCTGAAGGAAATATGCCCTAGAGGCAATAATAAAGTCATTATTTATTTCCTCATATCATGATAAATGTTTATTATTCATGCTAGAATTGTATTAAAAGGAAACATGATACATGTGTGAATACATAGACAAAAGTATAGTCACTAGTATGCCTCTACTTGACTAGCTCATTAATCAAAGATGGTTATGTTTCCTGACCATAGACATGTGTTGTCATTTGATTAATGGGATCACATCATTAGGAGAATGATGTGATTGACATGACCCATTCTGTTAGCCTAGCACTTGATCGTTTAGTATACTGCTATTGCTTTCTTCATGACTTATACATAGTTCCTACAACTATGAGATTGTGCAACTCCTGCCATCGCGTAACACGCTTGTGTGCTACCAAACGCCACAACGAATCGGGTGATTATAAAGGTGCTCTCTGTGTGTTTCGAAGGTACATGTTGGGTTGGCATAATTCGAGATTAGGATTTGTCACTCCGATTATCGGAGAGGTATCTCTGGGCCGTCTCGGTAATACTCATCACCTAAGCCTTGCAAACATGTAACTAATGAGTTAGTTACGAGATGACGTAATACGGAACGAGTAAAGAGACTTGCCGGTAACGAGATTGAACTAGGTATTGGATACCGACGATCGAATCTCGGGCAAGTAACATACCGATGACAAAGGGAACAAAGTATGTTGTTATGCGGTTTGACTGGTAAAGATCTTCGTAGAATATGTAGGAACCAATATGGGCATCCAGGTCCCGCTATTGGTTATTGACCGAGAATGGTTCTAGGTCATGTCTACATAGTTCTCGAACCCGTAGGGTCCGCACGCTTAACGTTACGATGACAGTTTTATTATGAGTTTATAAGTTTTGATGTACCGAAGTTTGTTCGGAGTCCCGGATGTGATCACGGACATGATGAGGAGTCTCGAAATGGTCGAGACATAAAGATTGATATATTGGACGACTATATTCGGACACCGGAAGTGTTCCGGACATTTTCGGAGCAAACCGGAGTGCCGGAGGGTTACCGGAACCCCCCGGGAGAAGTAATGGGCCTCATGGGCCTTAGTAGAGAGAGAGGGGCAGACAGCATGGGCCGCGCGCCCCCTCCCCCTCTGGTCTGAATTGGACTAGGAGGGGGGGCGGCGCCCCCCTCTTTCCCTCTCCCTCTCCCCCTTCCTTTCCCCCTCCTAGCAGGAGTAGGAAAGAGGGAGTCCTACTCCTACTAGGAGGAGGACTCCTCCTCCTTGGCGCGCCCATAAGGGCCGGCCGGCCTCCCCCTTGCTCCTTTATATACGGGGGCAGGGGGCACCCTAGAACACACAAGTTGATCTACGTGATCGTTCCTTAGCCATGTGCGGTGCCCCCTCCACCATATTCCACCTCGGTCATATCGTCGCGGAGTTTAGACGAAGCCATGCGCCGGTAGAACATCATCATCGTCACCACGCCGTCATGCTGACGGAACTTGTCGTGGATTTGTCACGGCAGTTGTCCTAGCGTAAGGACTTAGTCGTGGAGCCATCGCTACGGGTTTACTTGAAGGGGTTAAAGCGGACACAAGACACAAGGGTTTATACTAGTTCGGCCCCTTCGATGAAGGTAAAAGCCTATGTCTAGTTGTGATGGAATTGATGTGGTCTCGATGGCTAGGGAGCAAACAAGCTTCGCCTAGGCTTGAGTTGTGGTTGTCCCTTAGAACCGTCGCCGGGTCGTCCCCTTATATACAGGAGTGACGCCCGTCGGTTCACAGAGTCCCAACCGGTTCATACTCGTATCCCGGTTGGTATCTCTCTATTCCTAACTTACAATACAAGGTATACATCAGGCGGTTTACGGCTACAAATTCTAAACCGACTACAGTGCCTTGGGCCTTTCTTCGCTTATACCACTAACGGAGTTAACTCGCCCAAGCTGGCGGTTTACACCTAGTGGTAATATCCCCAACATTAGGCCCCTGATTGATTTGAAACGGTTCATGTCAATCCTTCACAAAGCTTGTATCTTGACATCTTCTATTGTCCGTAAACCGCCATGTCGTCATTACTTCGTCATCGTAAACCGCATGACGTCATCCTGCAATTTGATCCTTTATAACGCCTTCTTTAATAGCAGTTCACGGATCCACGCGCTTGACCTAGCCAGCTGTTTTATAAATATGACGAAGGGTCATTTCTTTCCTCCTTCGTCTCCTCTTCTTCGTCTTCCTCGCCGCTGCTCTTGAGCTCCACCATTGTCGCCGACCTTCGCCTCGTTACGGGCGCTGATCGACCGATCGCATCGAATCTGCGACCTCTTTCCGCGTCTTCTCCGTTCCCGGTGAGCTTCTTCCCCTTCTCGA
Source organism: Aegilops speltoides (assembly GCA_021437245.1). Taxonomy (NCBI): domain Eukaryota; kingdom Viridiplantae; phylum Streptophyta; class Magnoliopsida; order Poales; family Poaceae; genus Aegilops; species Aegilops speltoides. The sequence continues at coordinate 442,043,487 of CM038142.1, forward strand.
CTTAGATCTGTTTTTAGGGTTCCAGCTTCATACTGTGTTCTTCGTGCGTTTCCATCTATCCTTTTAACTTTGAACCACACTGTGAATCTGTACTGTATTAGTAGCGATTCCTGCGCATCCGCTGTACTTTCTCATCTTAAGCCCATGGATCTTCTGCATACATATCTGCCTCATAGTCCACTTCCGTTTCTGTCTTACTTCCGTGAAATATTTTCTGTTTTCTGTAAACCTGCGTTTGATCCGTAGCTATCATGGGATCTTGTGAAACTTGTTTTTGCAAACTATCCATAGCTTCAATTATTTCCAAAGCCCGGATTAGGCGGTTTAACTCACCATAAGAAAAAGCTGCTAAACCGGCACAGATACACCATTAGTCCCCTTGTTGAACCGCCAGAGCCCATCTGATATCGTATCACAAGAAACCGATTTATAGACACTGCCTCCGGTTTATCATAACTTAGATCAATCACTTTGTAGCAAGCACGCTCTTGAACCGGATCAATTACTTTTGTAGATCTTATCATGGACAAACAAGTGTATGAATGCAACTGGGTTCCTTCTCGCGTCACCGAATCGCAGCTGAATGATCTGGTCTTGATTGGCGCTTTAGATGACAAAGATACAGATCCTTTGGAGGGTCCCGGAGAGGAATGTCCTCCCACACCCCAGAAGGAGAAGTTGTGGTCTTTGCAGATCACGGCCGGGGCTTCAAACCGCCGGTTCAAAATTTTACCGGACGTGTTAGCCAATTTTCAGCTCCGTCCCCAGGACATCGGCCCCAACTCCGTCACCAATTTATGCCACTTTCAAGTACTATCTGAAGTATATCTGCAAGAGGAACCTTCTGTTGAACTGTTTAGAGACCTCTTCCATCTAAACCGTCGCACTGAATTCACCGACGGCCCCAATACGGAATTGGGTGGTATGGCTATTCAAAAGAGGAAGGAGATTACCTATCCCCACGTCAAACTCCATACTCACCCCAAAGAGTGGAATGCGACTTGGTTTTATTGCAAGGACACTTCTCTCAAGATGAAAATCCCTTACCGGCTTTTCGCCCGGGCGGCTAAGGAACACTCATCCGCTTCTCAACGGTTAAGTGCCAAAGATAGAAGCAAATATGCCCCGCAATCGCCCAAGCTCCGAGCCTTTATGGCCAACAGTTTGATCGAATTGATCTTGCATGCTGCTGGTTATCATGGGGCATCTCGCCTCGAGCCGCGTTCGGTTTGATGTGTCAAGATATGGCAGCGTCGACGACCCACTCCGACACACAAAACTCGAACTTTCTGATGATGAAGTTACGGACTCGGTAAAAAGGATGCTGAATGAACCGGAGCACCTCTGTGCTCAAACCGGTCTAGCTCCTTACTGCACCACCAACAAGCCTCTTGCGGTAAGTTTCTAGTTGCTTCATCATTAAACCTGTTACTGCTTCATGTATCCAACATTTAATTACTTCTGCTCCAGGGTGATAATCCGTTTTGGAGCAAGAAACTTTCACAAGACAAAGCGGAGAAAACAGGGCGGCCAACCCGGCCCAACACAAAAATTGTCAAGAAATCTGCCCATAAGAGAAAGACCACTACTTCATCTGACCCGGCTATTGACGATGATGTGGGTAATCCGGAACTTGATTCTCTTGGCTTGCTTTTTACACGCCTTATTGATGATGATGCTTGTCAGGATGATGCTGAAGCCAGCAACGCAGGATTCGCTAAGGTAACTATTCTCTCTTCGATTCAGCAAATTTGCCTTTACCAAAATTTTTCCAGCAAACGGAAAGTTAATTTTCTCACCCTCTTGCTTATTTGGATCCCAAATTTCTTATGAAGACACAAAGAACATGAAGCTCGCCGCGACAACCCCAAGACAAAGTGGTCGTAGTTACCTCTGCGGTTTACCAAACAGCCCGGTTCGAAAGCGCCGCTCGAGGTTTCCGACCTTTTATTGCTTTAAATTCCAAAGCGGTTTCTTCCACAACCTCTTAATCCGTCCGATTCGATTATCGGGTTACTTCCCATTCATCCTCTGGCGAATCCTCGCCACTCAGCTACCACCGTTGAAGATAGCCGCCGGTAAGTCAAACCGCCATATGCTTTCTAATATATTTTGTAATGAATATGCCTTTTCCCTGACTCTTTGTCTCTTAGAACCAAACCGAAACCCAGCAAGAAGGCCTGTTTGGATAAAACAGCTGAAGAAGCTGCCGCCTCAGATCATGAGAGAGCGCCGGATCTTGAAAATTTTGCCTCTGAAGACATTCCCAATGATCCTCCGGTTCAAGAAGAGGTTATTCCTGAAGAGAGGCCTGTCAACACTTCAATCTCTGTCGATCCACCTGCCAGCACCGTCCGGTTTGATAAACCTCGCAGTCCTGCTACTAAAACGGCCGTGCCCACACAATCCGTCGAGTCGAAAGATGATGACGTTGTGATTACTGGCATGGGCCGCTCTGAACCGAGGAATCCTGCAACCTTAACCAGGCACTCTGTGAAAGAAGATTTTTCCACCTTGAATAAAGGAAAATGGGATGTTGAACTGGAAACATATGCTGCTTTAAGCGCCCAAGACCTTCATTCTGGCTATTTAAACCGGCTTTATACTAGCCGTGACTATGAAGCTGGCCTGGTCAAGTTAATGAGGGACAAGTTTGAGGTAACTCACTCCTTTTCTTACCGCCAATATATCAGTTCTTGTAGTTTCTAAGGGCGGTTTGTAATCTTGATCAAACCGGGACTTGACTATATTCCTTAACAACTTTGAAATCTACCTGCATGGCTCCAAGGGCCGGTTTAACTGTGCATATTTAAACCGGACTTCCATAAAAACTGCCTTTGGAAACATTGCTAGATCAAATAGCCATTAGCCCCCAAGTGCCAAGTTGAATACTTGTATTGAGCTTGGGACTTTGCCATCTAGTAGTAAGATAAAAATCGAAGGTATATTAGCCCCCAAGTGTCAAGCATATAACTGTGTTGTGTGGTTGGGACTTTGACTGTCTTGAATTTCTGGCTGAACATACTATCAATACACAGGCTGAGGTGAAAATCAAAGATGACCGGATTGCCGATTTACAAGCGGCTTTGAAAACCCAGCAGGCCGAAACAGAGAAGGCCAAGAAAGAGTTAACCAGTGCTTTGAACGCTGCTGAACAAGTGAAGGAAAGCTTGAAGAAAGAACAGGCGGACTGGGCCACTGAGAAGGCCAATTTGATCAAATGAGCGTAAAATGTCAAGCTTCCCTTAAACCGTGGTAGATGATCCGACACCGAAGCGGCAAGTACACTCTATGATGCGGCAATCTTTGGTAAACTTCCTTTGAACAGTTGTGATGTGTTGCACTTGCAGTATCATTACTCGGTTTAAAACTAACTGTTATCGCTTGTAGGCACACGATTGGGCACTTAGGAAATGATGTGCGAAGAAATCAAGGCTGTCTACACCTTAGTAGAACAGTTATATACCGGAGCCCAGCAGATCATCACCACAGCCTCACATAACAATCCGCACCTTCCTTGATTCAAGATACTCTGAACGGCTGTCCATGCTTCCCGCTGGATTGAAGAGGTGAAAAAGTCTGCTTGCTTTCGAACCGGAGCCATTAACGCTTTGATCCGAGCCAAGGCATGGGTACCAGACTTTGATCCTGTGGAAGCAGCTCAAGGCTATCCCGGTGTTAAAGAAGATGGTTCGATTTCAATGAAGAGGATTTACGGGCTATAAACCGCAAGACGCCTCTAGCTTGTCGGTGGCGAAGAAGCCGATTTGGAGCATTACCAAGCACAATATAATGATCAAAACAAGCGAGTACCTGCCCCAACTTTTGAAGCGGAAAATCTGATCCCTCCAATCCGTAAGCATACTTACACTCCTGATATTGAACCGTCTTCTCTGATCCACGAAGAGGCTGTTTTCCAAGCGCTAATGGGAATCGACTGGACCACTGTTGATTTCCAGCCAATGGGTAGAGACGAGGAGGCTGAAGCGGTGGAGGATGAAGAACAGGCTTGAACCGGAGCCGGTTTAAATATCTGTCGTTGGCGGTTTGCCCAAAAAACAATGATCTCACTTGGGCACCATGTTGCCTTGTAATAACTTTAGCTTAAAATTGTCCGTTTGAATATGCCTTCGTGCATAAATAGCTAAACTTTTGCTTGATTATTGAATGCCTGCAACCAGAAAAATTTGAACCTCGGTGGCGGTGATACCGCCAGCCGGTTTATGATATTTAATATATATCAGGAATCCAACAAATATGTGATATAAATACCTGCCGTGTCTGGGCATGAAGCTGGCTGAGCCAAACTTAAAGCAGAGGCCTTAAAACCATAACCGTCTGTAAAGCGGGGAGAGAACAACTCCCATATAAGCCGTGCTGAATCAGCACAAGCCCCCTTGTTATTCAATGATGATTAACAAGAAGAAAGGTAAACCGGGCAGATAAACTCCAGCGTAAGATTAAACCGTGTCATGTCAATGTGTAACTCACAGTTGAACCGGATAAAAACGTTTGTCGGGTTAAAAAACGCAACAAAAAATCGAATACCAATTATGAAAAGATATGGCAACAAAGGCAATAACTCTTTGCAAAAAGAAAAGCTATACTGAGCTGGTCAGATGGCATTACCATGGTCAGACGCAACCAAGCTCCCCAAAGGCGTAGCGATGGTGCCAGTCGGCCAGGTCCCCAAAAGACTCTTGGCGAGTACGCCGGCCAAGTGGCATGACATTGGTTCGGGTTCACCAAGCCCCAAATGACTCGCCCTATAGGCCGACCAAGAGGCGTGACCGGTTCAGACTTGACCGTGTCCCCAATGATCTGGTGGCTTTCGCCTATCAAGAGGTGTTGCATTGGTTCGGACACGACCAAGCCCCCAAGTGATAAAAACAACTGTCAATGGGTAAACCGGAGGCCGCTTTAAAAACAGAATCACTCCATGTAACCACGCATGATAAGAAAGACAGAGACCCCGCTTTAGCTGAGGCTCCGGTTTTATTATATCGAAGATAATATATACATTGTCATGATATGTACACAAATAGAGCCGATGACTCAAGTGTAGTAAGGCCGAAGATGAGCTATGTTCCACGGCCTATTGGTCTCCTCCTCTAATGTACGTGAGTCTTGACGCTCTCGAATATCAATCAGATAGTATGACCCGTTATGTAGATTCTTGCTGACCACAAAAGGTCCTTCCCAAGGCGGGGATAACTTGTGCATATCCGTTCGGTCTTGGATGAGGCGGCACCAAATCTCCTTCTTGAAAGGTTCTGGTTTTAACCCGGCGACTGTGATAACGACGAAGATCCTGCTGGTAAATCGCCGAACGAGCAGCTGCCACATCACGCTCTTCATCCAATAGATCCAAAGCGTCCTGCCATGCCGTCTCGTTGTCCGCTTCAACATAGGCCGCTACACGGGGCGAATCGTGCCGGATATCACTGGGAAGTACTGCCTCTGCTCCGTAGACCATGAAAAACGGTGTATATCCAGTGGACCGGTTTGGCGTAGTATTGATACTCCACAGCACTGATGGTAGCTCTTCAACCCAGCACCCTGGTGTTCGTTGTAACGGAACCATAAGCCGAGGTTTGATGCCTCGTAAGATCTCTTGATTAGCTCGTTCTGCCTGCCCGGTGGAACTGGGGATGAGCCACTGACGACACGTCAAGTCGGATGTGCTCACGTTCACGTAACTCTTTCATAGCACCCTTGGATAAATTAGTGCCATTGTCATTAATGATACTTGTGTGGAAAGCCAAACCGAAAATCACCTTTTGATGAAGCGCACCGCTGTTGCTGCATCACACTTGGCCGACAGCTCGCTTCAACCCACTTGGTAAACTTGTCCACTGCCACCAACGGGTGGGTCTTCTTATTCTTGGATCGTTTAAATGGTCCGACCATATCTAGCCCCCAAGTTGCAAACGGCCACGTTATTGGGATCATCCTCAACTCTTGTGCCGGTACATGAGCACGCCTTGAAAATTTTCGACATCCATCACACCGCTTAACCAAGTCCTCCGTGATCGCGTGCAGCGGTCAACCAGTAAAATCCGTGACGGAACGCCTTTGCCACCAGGGACTTTGAACCGGCGTGATGTCCACAATCCCCTTCATGGATTTCTAGTAAGATTTCACAGCCTTCCTCAGGGGAAACACAACGTTGAAATGCCCCTGATACACTGCAATGATGCAATTCACCATCAAGAATCGTCATAGACTTGGAGCGCCGGATTATCCGTTCGCCGAATCTCATCTTCCGCAACTCCTCGAGTCATATACGCAAGAAAAGGAATCGTCCAATCCGGAATAGCATGTAATGCTGCCACCAACTGAGCCTCCGGATCAGGAATAGCCAAATCTGCTTCATCAGGGAGCTGGACTGACGGGTTGTGCAAGACGTCCAAAAAAACATTAGGCGGGACCGGTCTACGTTGAGAACCCAACCGGCTTAAAGCATCCGCCGCTTCGTTCTTCCGGCGATCCACATGATCCACTTGATAACCCCTGAAACAACCTGCAATATTATCCACTTCTCGACGATATGCGGCCATAAGCGGGTCCTTGGAGTCCCAAGTGCCAGATACTTGCTGAGCCACCAGGTCCGAGTCACCAAAGCACTTAACCCGACTTAAGTTCATCTCCTTAGCCATCCGGAGGCCATGGAGCAAGGCTTCGTACTCAGCTGCATTATTAGTACAAGGGAACATTAAACGGAGAACGAATAAAACTTATCACCTCGTGGGGAAGTTAAAACGACTCCAGCCCCGAGCCTTCCAACCGCTGGATCCGTCGAAATGAATAGTCCAATATGTGTGATCCGCTTCTCCTCGGTGCTTGTAACTCCGCCCGGTCATTAATGAAATCAACAAGTGCTTGAGACTTCACTGCTGTGCATGGTATATACTTTAGTCCATGCGCCCAAGCTCTATGGCCCATTTGGCAATCCGCCGATCGCCTCCGGTTCAGATGATATCACCCAAAGGAGCTGAACTAACCATCGTGATAGGGTGCCCTTGGAAATCCGCTTGATTTCGATCGCCATAAAACACCATAGACTAGCTTCTACCAATGCGGATACATTTGCTTGGACTCAATAAGCACCTCATCGATATAATAAACCGCCATTGAACCGGATATTCCTTGCTCGCCTCCTTGCGCCCACCACAATAGCCACGCCATCGCCGAGCATTGGCTGCCACATATAACAACAGTGGCTCCTTGTCAACCGAGCCGCAAGAACAAGCGGATTGGCCAATTGCCGCTTTAAATCCTCAAAGCTTCACAAGAGCCGGACTCGCATTTAAATTATCTGCTTTCCTCAAAGATTCGGTATAAGGGATGGCCTTCTCTCCGAGGCGGCTGATAAACCGGCTCAACGCAGCAATTCTGCCCGCCAAACGCTGAACATCATTGATACACTTCGGTTTAGCCAAGGAAGTAATAGCTTTAATTTTCTCCGGATTAGCCTCAATTCCTCTGTTAGACACCAGAAACCCCAATAACTTGCCTGCCGGAACACCAAAGACGCACTTGGCCGGATTAAGCATCATTTTGTAAATGCGCAAGTTGTCGAAGGTTTCCTTCAAATCGTCCACCAGTGTCTCCTTTTGTCTTGATTTTACCACAATATCATCCACATAAGCATGCACATTGCGGCCGATCCGTATGCAGCAGTTTGCACACACACCGATAAGTAGCTCGGGCGCTCTTGAGCCCAAAAGGCATAGATACATAGCAGAAGGCTCCAAAAAGAGTTATAAACGCTGTTTTCTCCTGGTCCTTAACCGCCATTTTGATCTGATGATATCCAGAGTACGCATCCAAAAACTTAAACGCCACATCCTGCCGTGGCATCAATAACTGATCAATGCGGGGAGGGCAAAAGGATCTCGCGGACAGGCTTTGTTAAGATCTGTGTAATCCACACACATACGCCAGGTGCCATTTTTCTTAAGGACCAGCACCGGATTAGCAAGCCACTCTGGATGAAACACTTCAATAATAAAGCCAGCCGCCAAAAGCCTGGCTACCTCCTCTCCAATGGCTTTGCGCCTTTCTTCGTTAAACCGGCGGAGGAACTGTTTCACCGGTTTATACTTAGGATCCACATTAAGTGTGTGCTCAGCGAGTTCCCTCGGTACACCTGGCATGTCAGATGGCTTCCATGCAAAGATATCCCGGTTCTCACGGATGAACTCGGTGAGCGCGCTTTCCTATTTGGGATCCAGGTTGGCACTAATAGTGAACTGCTTGGACGAATCGCCTGGCACGAAGTCAACAAGCTTGGTCTCAGCTGCCGATTTAAACTTCAGATCCGATTCATGCTCCGTAGTTGGCTTCTTTAAAGGGGTCATATCTGCCGGATCAACGTTGTCCTTATAGAACTTCAACTCCTCCGTGGCACAGACCGCCTCTGCATAAGCTGCATCACCTTCCTCGCATTCCAAAGCGACTCGGCGGCTTCCATGCACCGTTATCATTCCTTTGTAACCCGGCATTTTGAGCTGCAAGTAGATATAACAAGGTCGTGCCATGAACTTAGCATAAGCCGCCGCCCAAACAAGGCATGATATGGACTCGGATTTTACTACTTCAAAAGTTAGCTTTTGAGACCGAATCGTGCTCGTCTCCAAAACCACATCCGGGGCTATCTTACCAACAGGATAAGCAGATTTGCCTGGTACTACGCCATGGAACACTGTATTGGACGGTCTGAGATCCTTGTCTGTTAGACCCATGCGACGGAAAGTTTCATAGTATAATATATTAATACTGCTTCCTCCATCCATAAGCACCTTAGTGAACTTATAGCCCCCCACCTGAGGGTCTACCACCAATGCCAGCTGGCCCGGATTATCAACCCGGGGGGGGGGATGGTCCTCTCTGCTCCACACGATAGGCTACTCCGACCAGCGTAAATAACGCGGCAAGGCCGGTTCAACAGAGTTTACTGCTCGCTTGTGAAGCTTCCGATCGCGCTTGTCCAAACTAGTTGTGAAAACATGATACTGCCCACTATTCAACTGCTTTGGCTGGCTCTGATAACCCGACTGTTGTTGCTGCTGTTGGCCGCTCTGATTATTCTGACTATTGTGACCGCCTTGGTTAAGACCTGAACCGGAAGCTCCATCGTGACCCGGCCCGTGGAAACCGGGTCCTGAACCGCCACCTGACCCCTGATCATACCGGAAAGTATTAGAATTTTTGAACTCCTGCATAATATAACAGTCTTTCCAGAGATGGTTCGATGGGGACTCCTTCGTCCCGTGCTTGGGGCAAGGTTGATTCAATAAGTAATTCAAACGGCTCGCATTATGATTTGGGCCCCGATTAAGCTTTGCTCTGCGCTGCCCTGTCTTGTGCATTAGTGTTAGCCACGAAATCCGGGTTGCCATCCGCTTTGCGCTTGCCTCCGTTTCGGGACCCGCCGGTTTGTACTATCGCCCCTTGAGTTGCCGTTCTTCTTTCCCTTCCTTGCTTCATCATCATCAGCCTCGGGATCCTTGGTACTGTCCGAATCGGCATACTTCACCAAAGCGGCCATGAGGGTTCCCATGTCATTACAGAACCGCTTCATGCGCCCTAACTTCAATTTTAAAGGCTCAAACCGGCAGTTGCCTTCTAATGTTAAGATTGCAGAGTCAGCGTTGATCCTGTCCGAGGAGTGCAAAATCTCGGAAACACGGCGTACCCAACGGGTTGTTGACTCCCCTTCCTCCTGGACACAAGCCGCCAGGTCTACTATGGACTTGGGCTGCTTACACGTATCCTTGAAGTTCTGAATAAACCGGGCCCGTAGCTGGGCCCATGAGCTGATAGAATTGGGCGGTAGGCTCTTCAACCAAGTACGAGCCGTGCCTTCCAGCATCATGGTGAAATACTTTGCACACGCGGTCTCATCGACATCTAGCATCTCCATGGCCATCTCATAACTTTCAACCCACGCTTCAGGGGACAGGTCAGCGGTGTAACTCGGCACCTTGCGTGGACCCTTAAAGTCTTTAGGTAGGCGCACATTGCGTAAAACGGGGATCAAACAGGGCACCCCTAAAGCGGATGCGGCTCCTGGTCCGGCGAAGGTGGTAGGGCGAACCGGTGTATGTTGACGCGCGTCATCCTGTGCTGCTAACTCGGCCTCTCTGCGCGCCCGGGCCCGGTCCACCACCTCCTGAGCATCACGAATGCCACCCGTCTGATGATTGCCACGGGCCGCCTCACGGTCCCGCGCGTTGCTTGATATGGCCGGTTCATCCATACGCCTGCTGTAGCTCCGGCTTGGACGGGGCGTAGAATGAATCCGATCACGGCTATATGAATACGCCTCCTGTTGGATCAGTGCAGTCCGGAGAAGCTCCTTAACTCGGCGTGTCTCAACTCCTTGTGGGGAATCTCCTTCGACTGGGATAGCCTCCAATCGTGCGGCGGCTGCAACAAGGTTGTCCATAGGATTAGAATAATGACCTGGGGGTGTTTGTACCGGCGGAGGAACCACCATGTTCTCGCCGAGGAGGCTCCATCAGCGTGGTTGGGCCGCCGCTCCTGCTCCCGGTGCCTCAATCCGTTTACCTCCCCTGTCTTGGCCGGGCGGATTCTCGGGTCTAGCTCCCGGGTCCGAAAGAGATTTCTAGGATCAAATCCTAATGGCAGGCGTGACCTATACTTCCACTTCAACACCTCCTGCGATGCACTCTGGTCAAGCATGAGTTGGTAAGCCTGGGCGTCCAGAGCGGCCCGCTCTGCGGCCATACGCTCCTTCTCTGACGCTAGATCCGCTTTGGCTTGCGTGATCTGCTCTTTCACCTTCGCGATTTCCGCATTATGAGCCTCCTGATCCGCCGGGTTGTCCTCTACCATGAGCGCAGCTAGTGCATCAAACAGATCTGATAAAACTTGAACCGGCGGGCGCACCGGGCCTCCTGTCCCTGCGGCCGCTGCCGCTGCTGATCTGGAAAGCATCGCTGCTGCGGTGGAAGAGTGGTTTGCCGCCTGCGTACCGGCCATGAATATTCCAACCCGGTTGAACTGGCTTGGGGGGTCCGGAATACTGTCGCAGTCGGAACAGCCCCTGATCATATCGTCCTGCAGCTGGTACAATGACTCGGTTTCTCCTGTTGAAGATTCGTCGCCGGAATAAACAACAGTCTCACTATCGTGTTCTGAACCGGCGTCGTGTTCTCCTCCGTGGATGACTCCAACGAAGACATGCTTCACGGCCGGTTTAACCTGGGCAGGTCGCGCACGCTGAGCCGTCTCGATGAGGTCGGTCACGGATGTCCGCTCAGCCCAGCTCCCGATCTTGCCGATGAAAACATGTATGCCACCGAAGGGGACCCGGTACCCGTACTCGATTGAATCGGCCTCGGGACCCCATCCGGCGTCGTCGATGTAGATCCGGTCGCGACGACTCTTGGTCATCCGGCCCACGACGTAGCCTTCGAGTCCTTTGAGCTTGCCCTCCAAGATCGTCAAACCATCATGCGATAGCCCCACGGTGGGCGCCAACTGTCGTGGATTTGTCACGGCAGTTGTCCTAGCGTAAGGACTTAGTCGTGGAGCCATCGCTACGGGTTTACTTGAAGGGGTTAAAGTGGACACAAGACACAAGGGTTTATACTAGTTCGGCCCCTTCGATGAAGGTAAAAGCCTACGTCTAGTTGTGATGGAATTGATGTGGTCTCGATGGCTAGGGAGCAAACAAGCTTCGCCTAGGCTCGAGTTGTGGTTGTCCCTTAGAACCGTCGCCAGGTCGTCCCCTTATATACACGAGTGATGCCCGTCGGTTCACAGAGTCCCAACCGGTTCATACTCGTATCCCGGTTGGTATCTCTCTATTCCTAACTTACAATACAAGTTATACATCAGGCCGGTTTACGGCTACAAATTCTAAACCGACTACAGGCCTTGGGCCTTTCTCTGCTTATACCACAAACGGAGTTAACTTTCCCCAACAGAACTCATCCCCGACACTTTGCTGGATCGGAGTTCGGGGATCGTCATCGAGCTGAACGTGTGCTGAACTCGGAGGTGCCGTACGTTCGGTACTTGGATTGGTCGGATCGTGAAGACGTACGACAACATCAACCGCACTGTCATAACGCTTCCGCTTACGGACTATGAGGGTACGTGGGCAATACTCTCCCCTCTCGTTGCTATGCCATCACCATGATCTTGCGTGTGCGTAGGAATTTTTTTGAAATTACTACGTTCCCCAACAATGGCATTCGAGCCTGGTTTTATGCGTAGATGTCATATGCACGAGTAGAACACAAGTGAGTTGTGGGCGATACAAGTCATACTGCTTACCAGCATGTCATACTTTGGTTCGGCGGTATTGTGAGATGAAGCGGCCCGGACCGACATTACGCGTACGCTTACGCGAGACTGGTTTCACTGTTACGAGCACTCGTGCTTAAAGGTGGCTGGCGGGTGTCTGTCTCTCTCAGTTTAGCTGAATCGAGTGTGGCTACGCCCGGTCCTTGCGAAGGTTAAAACAACACTAACTTGATGAGTTATCGTTGTGGTTTTGATGCGTAGGTAAGAACGGTTCTTGCTAAGCCCATAGCAGCCACGTAAAATTTGCAACAACAAAGTAGAGGACGTCTAACTTGTTTTTGCAGGGCATGTTGTAATGTGATATGGTCAAGACGTGATGCTATATTTTATTGTATGAGATGATCATGTTTTGTAACCGAAGTTATCGGCAACTGGCAGGAGCCATATGGTTGTCGCTTTATTGTATGAAATGCAAACGCCCTGTAATTGCTTTACTTTATCACTAAGCGGTAGCGATAGTTGTAGAAGCAATAAATGGCATAACGACAACGATGCTACGATGGAGATCAAGGTGTCGCGCCGGTGACGATGGTGATCATGACGGTGCTTTGAAGATGGAGATCACAAGCACAAGATGATGATGGCCATATCATATCACTTATATTGATTGCATGTGATGTTTATCCTTTATGCATCTTATCTTGCTTTGATTGACGGTAGCATTTTAAGATGATCTCTCACTTAAAATTATCAAGAAGTGTTCTCCCTGAGTATGCACCGTTGCGAAAGTTCTTCGTGCTGAGACACCATATGATGATCGGGTGTGATAGGCTCTACGTTCAAATACAACAGGTGCAAAACAGTTGCACACGCAGAATACTCAGGTTAAACTTGACGACCTAGCATATAACAGATATGGCCTCGGAACACGGAGACCAAAAGGTCGAGCGTGAATCATATAGTAGATATGATCAACATATTGATGTTCACCGTTGAAACTACTCCATCTCACGTGACGATCGGACATGGTGTAGTTGATATGGATCACGTAATCACATAGAAGATTAGAGGGATGTCTATCTAAGTGGGAGTTCTTAAGTAATATGATTAATTGAACTTAAATTTATCATGAACTTAGTCCTGGTAATATTTTGCAAATTATGTTGTAGATCAATAGCTTGCGTTGTTGCTTTCATATGTTTATTTGATATGTTCCTAGAGAAAACTGTGTTGAAAAATGTGAGTGGCAATGATGCGGATTGGATCCGTGATCTGAGGTTTATCCTCATTGTTGCACAGAAGAATTATGTCCTTCATGCACCGCTAGGTGACAAACCTATTGCAGGAGCAGATGTAGACGTTAAGAACGTTCGGCTAGCTCAAATGATGACTACTTGATATTTTAGTGCACCATGCTTAAACGGCTTAGAATCAGGACCTCAAAGACGTTTTGAACGTCATGGCCCTAGAGGCAATAATAAAGTTATTATTTATTTCCTTATTTCATGATAAATGTTTATTATTCATGCTAGAATTGTATTAACCGGAAACATAATACATGTGTGAATACATAGACAAACATAGTGTCACTAGTATGCCTCCACTTGACTAGCTCGTTAATCAAAGATGGTTAAGTTTCCAGACCATAGACATGAGTTGTCGTTTGATTAACGGGATCACATCATTAGGAGAATGATGTGATTGACATGACCCATTCCGTTAGCCTAGCACTTGATCGTTTAATATATTGCTATTGCTTTCTTCATGACTTATACATGTTCCTGTAACTATGAGATTATGCAACTCCCGTTTACCGGAGGAACACTTTGGTGCTACCAAACGCCACAACGTAATCGGGTGATTATAAAGGAGTACTACAGGTGTCTCCAAAGGTACATGTTGGGTTGGCGTATTTCGAGATTAGGTTTTGTCACTCCGATTGTCGGAGAGGTATCTCTGGGCCCTCTCGGTAATGCACATCACTATAAAGCCTTGCAAGCAATGTGACCAATGAGTTGGTTACGGGATGATGCATTACGTAATGACTAAAGAGACTTGCCGGTAATGAGATTGAACTAGGTATTGGATACCGACGATCGAATCTCGGGCAAGTAACATACCAATGACAAAAGGAACAACGTATGTTGTTATGCGGTTTGACCGATAAAGATCTTCGTAGAATATGTAGGAACCAATATGGGCATCCAGGTACTGCTATTTGTTATTGACCGAGAATAGTTCTAAGTCATGTCTACATAGTTCTCGAACCCGTAGGGTCCGCACGCTTAACATTACGATGACAGTTTTATTATGAGTTTATAAGTTTTGATGTATCGAAGTTTGTTCGGAGTTCCGGATGTGATCACGGACATGACGAGGAGTCTCAAAATGGTCGAGACATAAAGATTGATATATTGTACGACTATATTCGGACACCGGAAGTGTTTCGGGTGATTTCAGAGAAAACCGGAGTGCCGAAGGGGTTACCGGAACCCCCCGGGAGAGTAATGGGCCTTATGGGCCTTAGTGGGGAAGAGAGAGGGGCGGCCAGGGTGGGCTGCGTGCCCCCTCTACCTCTGGTCCGAATTGGACTAGGAGGAGGGGCGGCGCCCCCCTCTTTCCTTCCCCCTCTCCCCCTTCCTTCCTCCTCCTAGTAGGAGTAGGAAAGGAGGAGTCCTACTCCTACTAGGAGGAGGATTCCTCCTCCTTGGCGCGCCCCCTTGGGCCGGCCAGCCTCCCCCCTTGCTCCTTTATATACAGGGGCAGGGGGGCACCCCAAAGACACACAAGTTGATCTACGGATCGTTCCTTAGCCGTGTGCGGTGCCCCCCTCCACCATATTCCACCTCGGTCATATCGTCGTGGAGTTTAGGCGAAGCCCTGCGCCGGTAGAACATCATCATCGTCACCACGCCGTCATGCTGACGGAACTCATCCCCGAGCTTTGCTGGATCGGAGCCCGGGGATCGTCATCGAGCTGAACGTGTGCTGAACTCGGAGGTGTCGTACGTTCGGTGCTTGGATCGGTTGGATCGTGAAGACGTACGACTACATCAACAGCGTTGTCATAACGCTTCGCCACGGTCTCACGAGGGTACGTGGACAACACTCTCCCCTCTCGTTGCTATGTCATCACCATGATCTTGTGTGTGCGTAGGAAATTTTTTGAAATTACTACGTTCCCAACAGTGGTATCAGAGCCTAGTTTTATGCGTAGATGTCATATGCACGAGTAGAACACAAGTGAGTTGTGGGCGATACAAGTCATACTGCTTACCAGCATGTCATACTTTGGTTCGGCGGTATTGTGAGATGAAGCGGCCCGGATCGACATTACGCGTATGCTTACGCCAGGCTGGTTTCACCGTTACGAGCACTCGTGCTTAAAGGTGGCTGGCGGGTGTCTATCTCTCTCACTTTAGCTGAATCGAGTGTGGCTACGCCCGGTCCTTGCGAAGGTTAAAACATCACTAACTTGACGAACTATCGTTGTGGTTTTGATGCGTAGGTAAGAACAGTTCTTGCTCAGCCCGTAGCAGCCACGTAAAACTTGCAACAACAAAGTAGAGGGCGTCTAACTTGTTTTTGCAGGGCATGTTGTGATGTGATATGGTCAAGACGTGATGAGATATAAGTTGTTGGATGAGATGATCATGTTTTGTTGAAGTTATCGGCAACTGGGAGAAGCCCTATGGTTGTCTCTTTGTTGCATAAAGATGCAAGTGCCAAATAATTGCTTTACTTTATCGCTATGCGATAGCAATAGTTGCAAGAGCAATAGTTGGCGAGACGACCATGTGACGACACATTGATATAGATCAAGATGATGAAGATCATGGTGTCGTGCCGATGACGATAAAGATCATGACAGTACTTTGGAGATGGAGATCAAAGGCGCAAGATGATCATGGCCATATCATGTCACATATTTTGATTGCATATGATGTTTATCTGTTATACATCTTATTCTGTTTTGATTGACGGTAGCATTTTAAGATGATCTCTCAATAATTATCAAGAAGTGTTCTCCCTGAGTATGCACCGTTGCGAAAGTTCTTCGTGCTGAGACACCACATGATGATCGGGTGTGATAGGCTCTACATTCAAATACAACGGGTGCAAAACAGTTGCACACGCGGAATACTCAGGTTAAACTTGACGAGCCTAGCATATAACAGATATGGCCTCGGAACACGGAGACCGAAAGGTCGAACGTGAATCATATAGTAGATATGATCAACATAGTGATGTTCACCATTGAAACTACTCCATCTCACGTGATGATCGGACATGGTTTAGTTGATTTGGATCATGTAATCACTTAGATGACTAGAGAGATGTCTGTCTAAGTGGGAGTTCTTAAGTAATATGATTAATTGAACTTTAATTTATCATGAAGTTAGTCCTGGTAGTATTTTGCAAATTATGTTGTAGATCAATAGCTTGCGTTGTTGCTTTCATATGTTTATATTGATATGTTCCTAGAGAAAATTGTGTTGAAAAATGTTAGTAGCAATGATGCGGATTGGATCCGTGATCTGAGGTTTATCCTCATTGCTGCACGTAAGAATTATGTCCTTGATGCACCGCTAGGTGACGGACCTATTGCGTAAGCGGTCATGCACGTTATGAGCGTTGAGCTAGCACAATATGATGACTACTTGATAGTTTAGTGCACCATGCTTAACGGCTTAGAATCGGATTTCAAAGGCGTTTTGAACGTCATGGACCATATGAGATGTTCCAGAATTGAAGTTAATATTTCAAGCAAATACCGAGTTGAGAGATATGAAGTCTCCAACAAGTTCTATAGCTAAAAGATGGAGGAGAATCGCTCAACTAGTGAGCATGTGCTCGATTGTGCGGGTACTTCAATCGCTTGAATCAAGTGGGAGTTAATCTTCCAGATAAGATAGTGATTGACAGAATTCTCTAGTCACCATCACTAAGTTACTAGAACTTCGTGATGAACTATAGTATGCAAGGGATGACGAAAACGATTCCCAAGCTCTTCGTGATGTTGAAATCGACGAAGGTAGAAATCAAGAAAGAGCATCAAGTGTTGATGATTGATAAGACCACTAGTTTCAAGAAAAGGGCAAAGGGAAAGAAAGGGAAACTTCAAGTAGAATGGCAAACAAGTTGTCACTCCCGTGAACAAGACCAAAGCTGAACCAAAGCCTGAAACTGAGTGCTTACACTACAAAGGAAATGGTCACTGGAAGCGGAAATGCCCTAAATATTTGGTGGATAAGAAGGATGGCAAAGTAAACAAGGGTATATTTGATATACAGGTTATTGATGTGTGCCTTACTAGTGTTTATAGTAGCCCCTAAGTATTTGAGACTTGTTCAGTTGCTAAGATTAGTAACTCGAAACAGGAGTTACAGAATAAACAGAGACTAGTTGAAGGGGAAGTGACGATGAGTTTTGGAAGTAGTTCCAAGATTGATATGATCATCATCGCACACTCCCTATACTTTCGGGATTAGTGTTAAACCTAAATAAATGTTATTTGGCGTTTGCGTTGAGCATGAATATGATTTGATCATGTTTATTGCAATACGGTTATTCATTTAAAGTCAGAGAATAATTGTTGTTCTGTTTACATGAATAAAACCTTCGAATGGTCATACACCCAATGAAAATAGTTTGTTGGATCTAGATTGTAGTGATACACATATTCATAATATTGATGCCAAAAGATGCAAAGTTAATAATGATAGTGCAACTTATTTGTGGCACTATCGTTTGGGTCATATCGGTATAAAGCGCATGAAGAAACTCCATAAAGTTGGATTTTCGGAATCACTTGGTTATGAATCATTTGATGCTTGCGAACCGTGCCTTTTGGGCAAGATGACTAAAACTCCGTTCTCTGGAACAATGGAACAAGCTACTGACTTATTTGAAATAATACATACCGATGTATGCGATCCAATGAGTGTTGATGCTCGTGGCAAGTATCATTATTTTTTGAGCTTCATAAGATGATTTGAGCAGATATTGGTATATCTACTTGATGAAACATAAGTTTGAAATAATTGAAAGGTTCAAAGAATTTCAGAGTGAAGTGGAAAAATCATCGTAACAAGAAAATAAAGTTTCTGCGATCTGATCGCGGAGACAAATATTTGAGTTATGAGTTGGTCTTCAATTAAAACAATGTGGAATAGTTTCACAGCTCACGCCACTTGGAACACCACAACGTTATGGTGTGTCCGAACGTCGTAACCGCACTTTATTAGACATGGTGCAATCTATGATGTCTCTTATTGATTTACCATTATAGTTTTGGGGTTATGCATTAGAGACAGCTGCATTCACGTTAAAAGGGCACCATCTAAATCCGTTGAGACGACACTATATGAACTGTGGTTTAGCAAGAAACCCAAGTTGTCATCTCTTAAAGTTTGGGGCTACGATGCTTATGTGAAAAAGTTTCATCCTGATAAGCTCAAACCCAAATCGGAGAAGTGCGTCTTCATAGAATATCCAAAGGAAACTGTTGGGTACACCTTCTATCACAGATCCGAAGGCAAGATATTCGTTGCTAAAAATGGATCCTTTCTAGAGAAGGAGTTTCTCTCGAAAGAAGTGAGTGGGAGGAAAGTAAGAGCTTGATAAGGTAATTTGTACCTTCTCCCGAATTGGAAAGTAGTTCATCACAGAAATCAGTTCCAGTGATTCCTACATCAATTAGTGAGGAAGCTAATGATGATGATCATGAAACTTCAGATCAAGTTACTACAGAAACCTTGTAGGTCTTCCAAAGTACAGTCCGCACCAGAGTGGTACGGTAATCCTATTCTGGAAGTCATGTTACTAGACCATGATGAACCTACGAACTATGAGGAAGCGATGATGAGCCTAGATTCCGCGAAATGGCTTGAGGCCATGAAATCTGAGATATGATCCATATATGAGAACAAAGTGTAGACTTTGATTGACTTGCCCGATGATCGGTGAGTCATTAAGAATAAATGGATCTTCAAGAGGAAGAAGGACGCTGATAGTAGTGTTACTATCTACAAAGCTAGAATTGTCGCAAAAGGTTTTCGACAAGGTCAAAGTGTTGACTACGATGAGAGTTTCTCACTCGTATCTATGCTTAAGTCTGCCTGAATCATGTTAGCAATTGCCGCATTTTATAAAATCTGGCAAATGGATAGACAAAACTGCATTCCTTAATGGATTTATTTAAGAAGAGCTGTATATGATGCAACCAGAAGGTTTTGTCAATCCTAAAGGTGTTAACAAAATGTGCAAGCTCCAAAGTGATCCATCAATTGGACCGTGCAAGCATCTCGAGTTGGAATATACGCTTTGATGAGTTGATCAAAGCATATGGTTTTATCTGAGACTTTTGGAAAGGCCTATATTTACGTAAAGTGAGTGGGAGCACTACAACATTTCTGATAAGTATATGTGAATGACATATTGTTGATCGGAAATAATGTAGAATTATTCTGCAAAGCATAAAGGAGTGTTTGAAAGGAGTTTTTAATGAAATACCTCTGTAAAGCTACTTACACATTGAGCATCAAGATCTATAGAGATAGATCAAGACGCTTGATAAGTTTTTTCAATGAGTACACACCTTGACAAGTTTTTGAAGTAGTTCAAAATGGAACAGTCAAAGAAAGAGTTCTTGCCTGTGTTGCAAAGGTGTGAAATTGAGTAAGACTCAAATCCCGACCACGGCAGAAAATAGAAAAGAGAAATAAAGTCATTCCCTATGCCTCAGTCATAGGTTCTGTAAAGTATGCTATGCTATGTACCAGACCTATTGTATACCTTGCACTGAATTGGGCGATGGAGTACAATGGTGATCTAGGAGTAGATCACTGGACATTGGTCAAGAATATCCTTAGTGAGGACTAAGGAAATATTTCTCGATAATGGAAGTGATAAAAGAGCTCGTCGTAAAAAATTACAACGGTGCAAGCTTTTACACCGATAGATGACTCTAAGTCTTAATCTGGATACATATTGAAAGTGGGAGCAATTAGCTAGAGTAGCTCCGCACAGAGCATTGTAGACATAGAATATTTGCAAACTACGTGACAGGCCCGTTGACTAAGCTTCTCTCATGAGCAAAACATGATCACACCTTAGTACTCTTTGGGTGTTAATCACATAAGCGATGTGAACTAGATTATTGACTCTAGTAAACTCTTTGGGTGTTGATCACATGACGATGTGAACTATGGGTGTTAATCATATACAGATATGAATATTGGTGTTAAATCACATGGTGATGTGAACTAGATTATTGACTCTAGTGCAAGTGGGAGACTGAAGGAAATATGCCCTAGAGGCAATAATAAAATTATTATTTATTTCCTTATTTCATGATAAATGTTTATTATTCATGCTAGAATTGTATTAACCGGAAACATAATACATGTGTGAATACAT
Source organism: Aegilops speltoides (assembly GCA_021437245.1). NCBI lineage: Eukaryota > Viridiplantae > Streptophyta > Magnoliopsida > Poales > Poaceae > Aegilops > Aegilops speltoides. The sequence continues at coordinate 442,064,190 of CM038142.1, forward strand.
AGACAAACATAGTGTCACTAGTATGCCTCTACTTGACTAGCTCGTTAATCAAAGATGGTTAAGTTTCCTAACCATAGACATGAGTTGTCGTTTGATTAATGGGATCACATCATTAGGAGAATGATGTGATTGACATGCACTAGTAGAAAAGGGGCCAATGGTCCAGGCCGGTCCAGCCTATTAGTCCCGGTTCAATCCAGAACCGGGACCAATGGGGGCATCGGACCCGGTTCATGAGCCCCCGGGGCCGGCCGGGCCACGTGGGCCATTGGTCCCGGTTCATCTGGACCTATTGGTCCCGGTTTGTGGGACGAACGGGACCAATGGTCTCGCTCCGCCCAAACCCATTGGTCCGGTTGGTGGCTCGAACCGGGACCAAAGGTTTCCATTAGTCCGGTTCGAGCCATCAACGGGACTAAATGGTTGGTGCCCGTTGCGACTGAGTTTAGTCCCACCTCGCCAATCAGAGGGAACGGACTGGTTTATAAGCCCTCCTCTCTACTTTATTGAGCTCCTCCGATAATGAAAATAGATGCGCTTATATAGGTAATTTAGCATAAATTCATACGGATTTCTCTTGAAATTTGTTATGAATTTAAGTTCAATTCCTCTATAAGCGATCTATCATCATTTCGAGTAGTTTTTTTCTTTTCTGCTATATTTATTTTTTCCTTTTATTTCGAGTTGTAATAAGCCATTAAAATAAGCATATATGCTCCTTTTTAGTATAGTTAATCACAACTATTTTTTGCTTCTATTCATTTCGAGTAGTTTTTATATAGTTTTTTCTTTTTCTGCTATATTATTTTTTCTTTTTATTTCGTGTTGTAATAAGCCATTAAAAATAAACATATATGCTCCTTTTTAGTATAGTTAATCACAACTATTTTTTGCTTCTATTCATTTTCGAGTAGTTTTTATAAAGTTTTTTCTTTTCTACTACATTACTTTTTCTTTTTATTTCGTGTTGTAATAAGCCATTAAAAATAAGCATATATGCTCCTTTTTAGTATAGTTAATCACAACTATTTTTTGCTTCTATTCATTTCTCGAGTAGTTTTTATATAGTTTTTTCTTTTTCGCTATATTATTTTTTCTTTTTATTTCGTGTTGTAATAAGCCATTAAAAATAAGCATATATGCTCCTTTTTAGTATAGTTAATCACAACTATTTTTTGCTTCTATTCATTTTCGAGTAGTTTTTATATAGTTTTTTCTTTTTACGCTATATTATTTTTCTTTTTATTTCGTGTTGTAATAAGCCATTAAAAATAAGCATATATGCTCCTTTTTAGTATAGTTAATCACAACTATTTTTTGCTTCTATTCATTTCGAGTAGTTTTTATATAGTTTTTCTTTTTCTGCTATATTATTTTTTCTTTTTATTTCGTGTTGTAATAAGCCATTAAAATAAGCATATATGCTCCTTTTTAGTATAGTTAATCACAACTATTTTTTGCTTCTATTCATGTCTCGAGTAGTTTTTATATAGTTTTTTCCTTTTCGCTATATTATTTTTTTGAGTTATAATAAGTCATTAAAAATAAAAAGAGATGCAATGCTCGTTAATCTGCTTCAACCCTTCGGGATAGTGTCAATTGACCGCACATAGCTCGGTGCGATCTACCGTATCCCGCAAGGGTTGAAGCCGACCAACGTCTTGAGGAGCATTGAGCCTCTTCGTCATTGTATCACGCACGGGGCTTATAAACAACAGGAGTGCCTCTCGCTGCGAGGTGGGACTAAAACGAAGCTCTTTGGAAGAATCAACAAAAAAACATTGCAGAGATAAAAAAGTAGTTACATCGGTCCATTGGTCCGGTTGGTGGCTCCAACGGGACCAATGCACCTCTTTGGTCTCGGTTCGTGGCTCCAACCGGGACCAATGCACCTCTTTCGTCCCGGTTCGTGGCACCAACGGGACCAAAGGTCATCGTTTCCCGCCCTTTGGGCTGCTGAAAAGAGGCCTTTGGTCCCGGTTGGAGCCCTCAACCGACTAGGATGCATTGGTCGGTTTGTGCCATGAACCGACCAAATGGTTGCTATATATACAACACTTGGCATCTTTTTCGATCTCTCCGCCTCTACTCCTCCCGACGCCCGACGCCGCCCGCGACGCCGCCGCCGCCCCTTGACGCCGTCGCCGCCGCCCGCCCGCCCGCCCGCTTCGGCCTCGCGCTGCCAGCGCCTCGCCGCCCACCGCCACCGCATGCACCCTGTCGTCGCCTGACGCCTTGCCACCACCTGCCCAGGCCGCCGCCCGCCCGCCCAGCCTTGCAACCTTGAGACCCAGGTGCCGCCTCGCACTCGACGATGAGTCGCCGTCGCCAGCAAATATAGTGAGCCTCTTTTTTAATTTTGTTAGATTTGTTTTAGATTTTTCTGTAGTTCATAGATTTTTTGTTAGATTAGATGTGTAGTAATTTAGATATGTAGTTAATGTAGATTGTGTAATTAATTTGTTCAAATTATGTTAGATTTTTTTCTGTAAAAAGATGTTTTATGTTAGTTTTTTATGTTAGATTTTTTCAGTAAAATTTGTTCATATTGTGTAATTTAGATCTTTATGTAGGATTAGATGTGTAATAATTTAGATATGTATTATATTATGTTAGATCTTTTTCTGTAAAAAGATTTTTTATGTTAGATTTTTTTCTATAAAATTTGTTCATATTGTGTAATTTAGATCTTTATGTAGGATTAGATGTGTAGTAATTTAGATATGTATTATATTATGTTAGATTTTTTCTGTAAAAAGATTTTTTATGTTTGTTTTTTATGTTAGATTTTTTTCTGTAAAATTTGTTCATATTGTGTAATTTAGATCTTTATGTAGGATTAGATGTGTAGTAATTTAGATATGTATTATATTATGTTAGATTTTTTTCTGTAAAAAGATTTTTTATGTTAGTTTTTTATGTTAGATTTTTTTTCTGTAAAATTTGTTCTTATTGTGTAATTTAGATCTTTATATAGGATTAGATGTGTAGTAATTTAGATATGTATTATATTATGTTAGATTTTTTTTCTGTAATTTAGAAGAAGTAATTTAGATCTTTATGTAGGATTAGATGTGTAGTAATTTAGAAAAAGGAAAAAAGAAGAAGTAGTTTAAATATGAAGTAGTTTGTTTTAGTAAGTACTACTTATTTATTTATAGTAAGTGTTTAGTAGTTGAACTAGATAGATTTAATTAATAAGACTATTTTTATTTAACTATATATAAAAGTAGTTCCGTGTCGACGTCGGGCGATGCCTATCCGCATCCTCGCTCGCCGCCGACTCGGCGGTGGAGGCCTGCTTGATCAGGGTCATGTTAGGGACCTGGCTCCGCCGAGTTGGTATTGGGAGGTGCTACATTTCGGGGACGTGGGTTGGTGAGGAGGCAGCCCGTTGTTGACCCGATCCTTGTTTGGTGGCGGTCGCGTGGGCGATGGCGGTGGTGAGGCATCCGGACACCGCGGAGGTGGTACGTCATCGTGTCGACAAGGAGGACGAGCACGTCCGCCGCTACATGGTTGCATTGGAGGGAGGTTCGACAATACCGCAGGTTCTTGAGGATCTCTTTGGAGCTATGATCCTGTGATGGTTCCTTATCTTTGGGTGTCCACCGCCGCGTCGATACCGTCGGGCGCTACAGTTCTAGTTTTATTAGTGATAATATTCGATGATGTACGGACACCAAGAGATGATGTACTTTTGCTTATAATTATTGAATGCATGCTAATTTGAATACTATACTTTATTTTGTGATTTGGTTTTGCTTATTGAATGCTCATATTGATAAGTTCTCCTTCATTCCGTGTGCTAGACAATTTGGTATGATATTCAACCCGCACGTACATCGATCATCGATAGTCAACCCGTGATTTATAATAATGATCTAGTTTAATATTTGAATTATGAACGAGGGCGAAAATGTCGTACTCATCGGCGCACTAAAATCGCCGGGGAGTTCGTGGTGCCACGATGATCGAGGTATGTGCGATGATTCATTGAGCTGGAGGAAGATCGGCGCTCAAAGATTAAACTCGAGGAGACTTGCGATGTTCATACGGCATGCATAGCATTTACAATAGTTTTTTTCGTAATTGCACGACTTCAACTATTTTAACGTGTATATTTCATCTTTTCCAATTCGACTAGCTTATCCCATGCTTTGCAAGACGCTATGTCTTGGAGAGGATGGATTTTGAAGACCATGAAAATTTCGAAACCAAAAAAATTGTCCTAAGTACCGAACATGATGTGGATTTTCAAGTAAAGCTGTACAATGCTCAGAGTGTAACCCATTTTGGTTGCAAAAATTGGGATGCATTTTGCAAGATGTATGGTCTTGATGAGGGTATGATTGTCACCATGGATCTTGGTGATCCTACAATCAAGCAAGAGACACCTACGATTTGGGTCTTTGTGCATACACCTCCAGTTCTTCCCTCATGTGAGCTAAACATAGTTATTAAGTAATTTATATTGTTTATTTCAAAATATATAGTTGACAACTTATCTCCATTGACAGCTTATTTTCATTCTTCAAAGAATGTGCGGAAGATGGTAGACAGAACGTACTACACGAAGGCTGCTAATTAACTTATCAGAGAAACGACATCCGGTCGGATTTTGTAGAGATCTTGAGAATTACAATATCTACAATCAAACTCCTCAACATTATGGTCAATACGCGCCACTAGTGCACGTGTTGAACTACGGTAACTACCATGGAGATACCTTGGTAATATTATTTTTACTATTACAACATCCGTGCATCTTTTGCACACTTCTAAAACTAGTACATCATTGCTAACTATGAAGTTATTACTATGTTTTTCAACAGATAATCCCGAATGAGTGTGTGCCTCATCGATGTATACGCGTGGTAGCCTTCATGTTTTGAACATACTACCAGGTCGTCCTCTTAATCTCAACCTGTCCATACCGGTTTCTAAAAGAAGTGGAGACATAACAATCAAAGAATGGAAAAATGTATGGATAATCGAAGGAGCTTCTTGGAAGCAATAAGCAGCGAAAGGCAAGAATTGGAGCAGGATGATCGCCATTCTTCATAATGGAGAGTCGGGGTCTATATTGTTTTATGCTATTTTACCTTAAGGGTGTTTAGGTCCTATACCGTAATCGATGATCATGTGCTAAGAACAATTATGTAGGGTTGGGTTCGATGACTATATATGAGGATGATGATCGTATGACTTATTATTAATAACGAGTAGAAGTAGTATGATGATGCATGATTAGTAGGACTTTATTATATACATATATATGATGATGTATGATGCAAAGCATGCATGAGCCATGTCATATCTACGGGTGCAATGAACATAGCAGCAGCGTTGATAAACCAAGGACTAAGATAAGAGAGGACACTTTCTCTATTAGCTAGCTATAATAACAACTAAAAATAAACCCCAAAACCCCTAAAGCAGCAACTTTCTTAAAAAAAGAATGACTTTTGGTCCCGTTGAGCCACCAACCGGGACCAAAGGCCCTCCGACTGGCTCCGTGCAGGGGCCACGTGGAGCCACATTGGTCCCGGTTCGTGTTTGAACCGGGACTAATGGCTGGTGGCATTAGTAACGACCCATTAGTCCCGGTTCTTGAACCGGGACTAAAGGCCCTTATGAACCGGGACTAATGGGTGGTTTTCTACTAGTGATGACCCATTCCGTTAGCCTAGCACTTGATCATTTAGTATATTGCTATTGCTTTCTTCATGACTTATACATGTTCCTGTAACTATGAGATTATGCAACTACCATTTACCGGAGGAACACTTTGGGTGCTACCAAACGTCACAACGTAACTGGGTGATTATAAAGGAGTACTACAGGTGTCTCCAAAGGTACATGTTGGGTTGGCGTATTTCGAGATTAGGTTTTGTCAATCCGATTGTCAGAGAGGTATCTCTGGGCCCTCTTGGTAATGCACATCACTATAAAGCCTTGCAAGCAATGTGACCAATGAGTTGGTTATGGGATGATGCATTACGTAACGAGTAAAGAGACTTGCCGGTAACGAGATTGAACTAGGTATTGGATACCGACGATCGAATCTCAGGCAAGTAACATACCGATGACAAAAGGAACAACGTTTGTTGTTATGCGGTTTGACCGATAAGGATCTTCGTAGAATATGTAGGAACCAATATGGGCATCCAGGTTCCGCTATTGGTTATTGACCGAGAATAGTTCTAAGTCATGTCTACATAGTTCTCGAACCCGTAGGGTCCGCACGCTTAACATTACGATGACAATTTTATTATGAGTTTATAAGTTTTGATGTACCGAAGTTTGTTCAGAGTCCCGGATGTGATCACGAACATGACGAGGAGTCTCGAAATGCTCGAGACATAAAGATTGATATATTGGATGACTATATTCGGACACCGGAAGTGTTAGGGTGATTTCAAGAAAAAGGAGTGGGAGGGGTTACCAAACCCCGGGAGAGTAATGGGCCTTATGGGCCTTAGTGGAGAAGAGAGAGGGGCGGCCAGGGTGGGCCGCGCGCCCCCTATCCCTCTGGTCCGAATTGGACTAGGAGGGGGGGCGGCGCCCCCTGTCGTGGTTCTAAGTATGACAGTAGAATGGGGGGTAGGTATGGAGAGGCAAGATCCTAGCTATGGAGCAGTTGTGAACACAAGGATGTACGAGTTCAGGCCCTTCTCGGAGGAAGTAATAGCCCTGCGTCTCGGAGCCCGGAGGCGGCCGACTGGATTATGTGTATATGGATTACAGGGGTGCGAACCCTTTACACTGAGGAGGGTGGCTTATATAGTGTTTGCCAGACCCCTCCGGCTCTCAGTAACGCAGGGTTTAAAGTACATTAAGTCTAAGTGTTACTGGTAACGCCTTACATAAAGTGTCCTAAATGCCATAAAGACTACTTAATTACAGACCGTTTGGATGCAGAGCGGCTCTTGATCTCCTGGTGGTCGAGTGAGTCTTCATGCATGGTCGAGTCCTTCGAGTCCGTCGAGTGAAGTCCCTCTTGGTCGACAGGAAGGCAGTTTCTTCTAAGGGTGTCCTTGGGTAGGGTACTTAGATCAGGTCTATGACCCTACCCTAGGTACATGACTTCATCATTAGCCCCCGAATGGATCGAGGTTTGAGTGAGGAGGGAGTTGATATTATTTTCGACCTGCTTTTGTGTTCTGGATATGTATCGTCTTGGACCAATAATCTCTTCGTTGATAACAACAACTTTTCTTCAGTCGCCTTGATCCATTCTTTTCTCTCGTCGAATGAACTTTTGAACTTAGTAATTTCTGAGCGACGGATCGCAGGAAATCTGCTCTTAGCGGATTTTGTGGGATCCGAATTTTAGGGAAGCAGGCGAAGCGGGGCGGACCGCGGCGCTCGGATGGGATAGGGCATAGATGCCTCGATTCCCGCGCCACCTTTTTCGCCACGTATCGCGTACGCTCGACTGTTTCGGGATGTGATTGGATTGCCTGGGCCCACTTGTCATCCACTCGGAAGTGCTCTTATAAAGGCGCCCGGCGAGGGTTTTTGAACAGTATCTCTCCATTCTTCCCTGCCTCTCCGCCTCCGCCCACCGCGCCCGCTCTCGCCTCCACCCAATCGCTCCTCGTACGCTTCGCCGGCAACAATGGTGAAGGAGAAGACGGCGGCGCTGGAGCGCGCGAAGAAGGCGACGGCGACGGGGAAGGCGAAAGGGAGAGCAACCAGTCGGGGCGGGTCTTCGTCCAGGTCCCGCCTGCCACAAGGCTGGGTACAAGGGGATTGGATCCGGTCGACCATCACCGAGAAGGATCTCACTGATATGGCCAACGATGGTTTGATCCCCCACGGAGCAGCGAGGCTCCCGGGGAATGAGTGGCAACCACAGCCGGAAGAGGGTGAGTGTGTTCTTCTGGCTACCCACGTTGACCGTGGGTTCTCTCTGCCTCCGAGTGTTTTCTTCTGTGGTTTCTTGAATTTCTTTGGGGCGCAACTCCATCACTTCAATCCGAAGTCTATCGCCTACCTTGCTGCCTTCGTGTCCATGTGTGAGAACTTCCTGGGTTGCCGACCGCACTGGGGTTTGTTCAAGCATATATTCACTTGTCGTTCTCAGACCGTGAAAAAGGCGAGTCCAGATGACGATAAGACCAAGGTTATTCAGATGTGTGGAGGTCTGGGGATTCAGATGAGGAATAAGAGCACCTTTCCGGCCATGACCCTTCATGAGTCGGTCAGAGGATGGCAGTCGACTTGGTTCTACTGCCAAAACGAGTCGACGCCGGGGCAGTCGAGTGGTCTCCCTCCGTTCTCCATGGACCGAGCGCAGAAGCCCTCCTCTCTAAAGGTGCTCCCTGAGGAGAAAGCCCAAGTGAAGATGTTGATGGAGCGCGTAGTTCAGTTGGTTCGGGAAGGAGTGACGAGTATGGACCTTCTGGAGGTCTTTCTTAGGCGACGCATCCAGCCTCTTGAGAGCGAGGCCACCGCATGTGGCTGTATCAAGGAACCGAGGATGAGACTCGAATCAATCCTGTATAATCGACGACGCCACCTTTGGAGAGGTGGATGGCGCGTCATCGGGAACAAAGACAACCTCGAGGAGCAGGAGGATTCCGCCACTCGACCATTCTAGTACCTGCATAAGGTATGCCCACTTTATTTCCAATTGTAATCTTGCCATACTTATTACCTTTCGCTGCAAATTGGTCGATTGATCTTTGTCTTGGTGTCCGCAGTGCCCTCACCAAACTATACTCGATGCCCAATGGAGCACAGACGCCGACTGAAGAGGAGGAAGCAAGTGGGGGCGAAAGCCAGGAGGAGTGGGACTCGGATGCTGATGATGATGATGACGATGACGACTCTGATGGGGAGGAAGAGGAGGAGGAGGAGGAGGAGGAAACCGCACCGCCTCGCACGGAAAGACGATCGAAGCTCATTCATGACCCTGCGAGTGAACGTGGCAAGGGGGTCGCGACTGTCGCGCAGTCGACCAAGCACCCTCGGACCACTTCTCCGGCGCCGACTAAGAAGGCTCCGAAGCAATCTCGAACGGTGCCGTCGAAACCGGCGAAGGTCTTGCCGAAGATGAAGGTGTCGATTCCCACCATATCAGGGTAAAAATGCTGTGTGAGTCTTCTTGCTCTACACGAGTTTGTTTTTGGTCGACTCATGAGTTAACCGACTGATTTTTGGAATTGCAGTGCTGCTACTTCTAATACCTCGGCCAAGGCTGACGATCATGAGATGGTAGATGCTGCAACCTCAAAACCTGGTCCCACTCTCTTAATTCCGTTTTTAGTCGATTGGCTCTTGGTCTCTAATTCTAATTCTTTTCTGTATCTCCATCCAATGTCGTTATCACCCTACATGACGACGACGACGATGAGGAACCGCTGAAGCACAGGAGGAGCAGGAAAGCGTCTGCTGGCAGGGTGACTCAGGACGTGTCAGCACCCGAGACACTGGTCGCAGAGGAGGAGAACACCACTCGGCACACCGTATCTTTCGCGGTGCCGTTGACAAGTGCTCACCCCGCGTCGTCGAGTGCTGCATAGCCTTCACTCTTCTCGACCCACTACGTCCCACAGGACCAAGCCAGTGCTGCAAAAGAAGCGATACGCCAGGCGGGAGTCATGATGGAGCAGGTGAAGGCCATCCAGGAGGCTAGCCAGGCAGCCTATGACGCCAGTTCCGCTCTTCAAAGCAACATTCAGGTCAGTCGGTCATCGCCTGTTCTGTTAGGATATGATCTCTGAAAATTCTTCTTTCCGAAATCCGTAGTAGTCCTACACCCACTGGGTGTGTCGATTGAAATTCCGGTTTAGTGGGGGCACGCTGAGTGCACCCACTGGGTGTAGTCCCCAAGGCTATGGTGGACTGCTGGCAGTCGACCATAGGCTTTATAAGTTAAGTTCTTCCTTCATTCGACTAGGTTGAATGGATTTCTCCAACCGGTGGGGGCACGCTGAGTGCACCCACTGAGTGTAGTCCCCGAGACTGTGGTCGACTGCTGGCAGTTGACTACAGTCTGTAGAATATGTCCTGTTTTTTTTTGTTGGTCGACTTATCTTGATAGAACTAGTGGGGGCACGCTGAGTGCACCCACTGGGTGTAGTCCCCGAGACTACGGTCGAATGTTTGTATTCAGCTGTAGTCTTAGAAACGTATGATTTTTCCTCAGTCACTCGGAAGTGAATTATCTTTGACATTTGTCGATTGGTTCTTCGTAGAAATCCTGTGACCTTGCGGCTCGTTACACCGAGCTGGAGAACAAGCATATCCAGCTCGAGCTTGATCTGAAGCTGGTCCAAGAGAATCTGGCGAAAGCGAAGGAAGAAGCTAAATGTATGTTTGGTGAGGCTTCCGACGACTGCCTTTGCCCCTTATTTGATTCGAATTTTGACCTTGCTGCGACTTTGCAGGCAAAGTGAAGGAGGCCCAGAAGAAGAAAGACCTTGAGTTGGCTGAGATGCAGAAGACAACTTTAGAGAAGACCAAACTCGCAGATGAGAAGTTGGCTTTGGTCACCAAGCTTGAAGAAGAAAACACCAATTTGAAAGCTGCTCTTGCTATTGCCAACAAGGAGGTCAGTCGACTGAAAAGCGACAAAGTTGCTCTGAATGACAAGGCCAGTCAGTTAGCGGGGAAGAAGAATGATCTGGAGGCCTATCTGAGCGGACTTGCCAAGAAATTGTTCCTCATGCTCGAAGGTAATCCTTTGCGCCAAACAATCATTTTTACAGTGATCTTTCGATTCGACCGTTGCCTTGACTCGGTGATCGTGCTTGCAGAATTTTGCCAAAACTTTGAAGAGGAGACTGGTCGACTGGAACCAAACCTGGACCCCATCAACTCCCTGGTGAATGATGAAGTCGCCATGAACGTGTTCCGGCTCGAGTCCCGTGTTGCTGCTGTCGTTGACTATCTTGCAAGGCTGAAGGTCGCCACTTCCCACATTGACACCACGCTCTGGCCCAGGGAGACGCTCCAGAACGACCTCGAGTCTCTGATGACTCGGCTAAACACAGTCCCTGGTCGAGTGCAGGAGTGGAAGAAGTCTTCTGCCAGGTGTGGTGTAGATGTCGCTCTGTGTCTGGCCCGAGTCCATTGCAAGGATGCACGAGAGGACAAGCTGGCGGCTCTTCAGGTGGCTAACACCAAGAAGCATGATTTCCGGTCTTTCATGGAGACTTTCATCGCTGCTGCCACTCGGATCGCGGACGGAATTGATCTTGATGAGTTTGTTGCACATTCTAGCCCTCCACAGGAGGGGTAAAAAACTTCTTGAGCTCGACACTTTAAATTTGCCTCGGTATGCCGACTGATTTTGTAATCGATAAACCTTAACAGGCTTAGCGCCTGAGCACTTTCGGTTCCGTTAGGTATTTATCCGAACTTGGATTCGACGTTCGAATATGCTTGCATTTGGCTTGAGATGTCTTTTGCAGGTTAAAGCGAGGTGGTCATTGCAGTCGAGTTGATCTCTAATTCACTTAGGCAGGCACTGGGCTGCGGCTAAGCCTCCGAGTGGGAGGCATGCTCTCCACTCGGTAGGAATTTTATAACTTAGGCGAGCACTGGGCTGCAGGTAAGCCCCCGAGTGGGAGGTCTGCTCTCCACTCGGTAGGATTTTTCAAACTTAGGCGAGCACTGAGCTGCAGCTAAGCCCCCGAGTGGGAGGTCTGCTCTCCACTTGGTAGGATTTTTCAAACTTAGGCGAGCACTGGGCTGCAGCTAAGCCCCCGAGTGGGAGGTCTGCTCTCCACTCGGTAGGATTTTTCAAACTTAGGCGAGCACTGGCTGCAGCTAAGCCCCGAGTGGGAGGTCTGCCTCCACTCGGTAGGATTTTTCAAACTTAGGCGAGCACTGGGCTGCAGCTAAGCCCTCGAGTGGGAGGTCTGCTCTCCACTCGGTAGGATTTTTCAAACTTTGTACTTGTGGCGTAGCTCGGAGGAGAGGGTCGCAGTCAACCTGCACCTCGTCCCCCTTGCGACCGCACATTGTACTTGTGGCGTAGCTCGGAGGACAGGGTCGCAGTCGACCTGCACCTCGTCCCCCTTGCGACCGCACATTGTACTTGTGGCGTAGCTCGGAGGAGAGAGTCGCAGTCGACCTGCACCTCGTCCCCCTTGCGACCGCACATTGTACTTGTGGCATAGCTCGGAGGAGAGGGTCGCAGTCGACCTGCACCTCGTCCTCCTTGCGACAGCACATTGTACTTGTGGCATAGCTCGGAGGAGAGGGTCGCAGTCGACCTGCACCTCGTCCCCCTTGCGGAGCGCACGTTGAATTTGTACTTAGGCGAGTACTTAGACTGCAGCTAAGCCTCCGAGTGGGAGTCTGGCTCACCACTCGGTAGGATTTTATTGAAACTTAGGCGAGTACTTGGACTGCAGCTAAGCCCCCGAGTGGGAGTCTGGCTCACCACTCGGTAGGATTTTATTGAAACTTAGGCGAGTACTTGGACTGCAGCTAAGCCCCCGAGTGGGAGTCTGGCTCACCACTCGGTAGGATTTTATTGAAACTTAGGCGAAACGGATTCGCAGCTAAGCTCCCGAGTGGGAGGCTGGCTCACCACTCGGTAAGGATTTTTTTTACAAACTTAGGCGAAACGGATTCGCAGCTAAGTCACCCACTGAGGGGGAAATTTTTACTGGACAAATAGAAGTGACAAAAATCATTGGGGAAATTATGACACTATTATCTTGCAAAACATGGACTACAGAAGTACTTCTATTACAACTCATCCGAGTGAAAACTTAAGTGTAAAATGGACGGAGTAGTTCCGCGTTCCAAGCTCGGGGCTCGTCGATATTGTGCTTTACGTTGTAAAGACGGTACGCTCCGTTGTGGAGAACCTTGGTGACGATGAAGGGTCCTTCCCAAGAAGGAGCAAGCATGTGTTGTTTCTGCTGATCCACTCAGAGAACCAAATCTCCTTCCTGGGAGGCTCGACTCTTCACGTTTCTGGCGTGGAAGCGATGCAAGTCTTGTTGGTAGATGGTCGATCGTATCATAGCCATCTCCCTTTCTTCCTCTAAAAGGTCGACTGCGTCCTGCCGCGCTTGTTCCGCTTCAGCTTCATTGTAAAGCTCAACTCGAGGAGCATTGTGTAGAAGATCACTCGGCAAGACTGCTTCAGCTGCATAGACCAAGAAGAATGGAGTTCTTCCGGTCGACCGATTAGGCGTGGTCCGCAGACCCCAAAGCACTGAGGGAAGTTCATCGACCCATGCTCCAGCCGCATGCTTGAGATCACGCATCAGTCGGGGTTTCAATCCTTTGAGGATCAAGCCATTGGCTCGCTCCGCATGTCCATTCGACTGTGGATGGGCGACCGAAGCGTAGTCGACTCGTGTGCCTTGAGATGTGCAGAACTCTCTGAATTCCTCCGAGTCGAAGTTTGATCCATTGTCTGTGATGATGCTGTGCGGGACTCCATATCTGAATATTAGTTCTCTGATGAAGCTAACAGCAGTACCGGCGTCAGGGTTCTTGATGGGTTTAGCCTCGATCCACTTGGTGAACTTGTCGACTGCCACCACTACATGCGTGAAACTGCTTCGACCTGTCCTCAAAGGGCCCACCATATCCAACCCCCATACTGCGAAGGGCCAGACGAGTGGTATGGTCTTCAGAGCTGACGCAGGCTTGTGTGACATGTTGGAGTAAAACTGACATCCCTCACACTTGTCCACTATCTCCTTTGCCATCTCATTCGCCCTTGGCCAGTAAAATCCGGCTCGGTATGCTTTGGCCACGATGGTCCGAGAGGACGCATGATGACCACAGGTCCCCGAGTGGATATCATCAAGGATTATTCGACCTTCTTCTGGCGTTATGCACTTCTGACCGACTCCCGTCGCGCTCTCTCTGTATAGCTGCCCCTTGATCACAGTAAAGGCTTTGGATCGGCGGACGATCTGTCAAGCCTCTTCTTCGTCCTCTGGGAGCTCTTTCCTTAGGATATACACGATATATGGAACTGTCCACTCGGGAGTGGTCACTAAAACCTCCATGACCAAGTCGACCACCGCTGGAACTTCAACTTCAGTCGGATCTGTGGCACTCTTGCGCTGCGGAGCTTCTTCAGTAAAAGGATCTTCTTTGACTGATGGAGTATGAATATGTTCCAGGAACACACCACTGGGAATGGCTTCTCTTTTGGAACCTATCTTTGCCAAATCATCATCCGCTTGATTTTTCAGTCGGGGTATATGATGGAGCTCTAACCCCTCAAACTTCTTTTCCAGCTTCCTCACTGCATTGCAGTATCCAGTCATAGCTGGGCTTCGAACTTCCCACTCCTTCATCACTTGGTTGACCACCAAATCTGAGTCGCCATAAACTATAAGGCGACAGACGCCGAGTGAGATGGCCATGCGCAACCCATACAAGAGGGCCTCGTACTCTGCCTCATTGTTGGAGGAGTCAAAGTGAATCTGGAGCACATATCTTAGCTTATCTCCTCTGGGGGAAACCAGGACAACCCCAGCACCGGAACCATTCAACATCTTAGAGCCATCAAAGAACATGGTCCAATGCTCGAGTGAACTTCATCGGCTCTTTGTTGTTCAATCCAATCGGCAAGGAAATCTGCTATTGCTTGGGACTTAATGGCTTTCTTTGCCTCAAACTTGATATCAAGGGAAGGAGTTCAATCGCCCATTTCTCCACTCGACCAGTTGCATCTCTCACAGCGAGAATCTCTCGAAAGTGGGCGTCACGACGATCGTAATGGAATGATCGAGAAATAATGAGCAACCTTCTTCGTGGTCATATAGATTCCATACACAAGCTTCGATAATGAGGGTATCTTTGCTTGGATGGAGTCAAAACTTGAACGAGATAATACCTTTGGCGTTGAACTTTGAAGGCTTTCCTTCTTCTTCCCTTTCGACCGTAAGTATCTTGATCGACGACTTGTCCTGTGGCTGCAATATAAAGCAACAGAGGCTCTTTGCTGATTGGAGCAGCAAGCACCGGCTGGGTGGAGAGCAGAGGTTTTAGCTCGGCAAATGCTGCATCAGCTTCTGGAGTCCACTCGAACTTGTCATCTGCCTTCTTCATCAGTCGGTAAAGAGGCAATGCCTTTTCACCGAGCCGTGAGATGAATCGACTTAATGCGACCAAGCATCCAGTAAGCTTCTGGACATCGTGCACCCGCACGGGGCGTTTCATTCGGATTATAGGGCCGATTTTTTCTGGGTTAGCGTCGATCCCCCGTTCGGAAACGAGAAAACCGAGTAACTTTCCACCGGGAACTCCAAATGTGCACTTTGACGGATTGAGCTTGATATCATACCTCCTGAGGTTGGCAAATGTTTCGGCGAGGTCAGTCAGCAGGTCAGAACCTTTTCGCGACTTGACCACAATATCATCCATATATGCTTCCACATTCCGACTGATTTGAGTGAGCAAACACTTCTGAATCATTCGCATAAACGTGGCTCCGGCATTCTTGAGGCCGAATGGCATGGTGATATAGCAGAAGCACCTGAATGGAGTGATGAAAGCTGTTTTTATCTCATCAGGTCCGTACAGACGGATCTGATGGTACCCGGAATAGGCGTCTAGAAAATACAATCTCTCGCATCCCACGGTCGATTCAACAATTTGATCAATGCGAGGGAGAGGAAAATGATCTTTCGGGTAGGCCCGATTTATGTGCTTGAAATCAATGCACATTCGGAGTGAGTTGTCCTTCTTAGGAACCATGACGACATTGGCGAGCCACTCGGAGTGGTATATCTCTCGGATAAATCCTGCCGCCAATAGTCGAGCCACCTCCTCACCAATAGCTTTTCTCTTCTGGACGGCGGACCGCCGAAGATGTTCTTTGACTGGTTTTGCTGCCGAGTCGACTCTAAGGCGATGCTCAGCCAGTCCCCTGGGAACACCTGGCATGTCAGCTGGCTTCCATGCAAAGATGTCCCAGTTCTCACGGAGGAACTGGATGAGCGCTTCTTCCTATTTCGGGTCGAGTGTTGTGGTGATATGGGTCGGAGCTGCATTGGGGTCGGTCGGGTGAATGTGGACGGGCTTCGTCTCACCGGACGACTGAAATGCGGACTCTGTGGCAGGCTTCTTGGCTCGCAGCAAATCACTCGGATCTGCATTTTGCTTGTATTCCTCTAGCTCAACCGCTGTCACCTGGGAGTCGGCAATTTTCGAGCCTTTCTGGAAACACTCTTCTTCTTTTTTCCGATCACCAGTGACAGTGATCACGCCTTTGGGACCGGGTGTCTTCAGTTTGAGGTACACGTAACATGGTCGAGCCATGAACCGTGCGTAAGCTGGTCTCCCCAAAATAGTGTGGTAAGCGCTCTGAAAGTCCACGACTTCAAACGTCAGCCTCTCTTTGCGAAAATGTTTCGAGTCACCGAACACCACGTCCAGAGCTATTTGGCCGAGTGACTCAGCTTTCTTTCCAGGTATGACTCCATGAAAACTCATGTTACTGGTTCTCAGTCGGGACATCGGAATGCCCATACCCTTCAGTGTGTCCGCATATAACAAGTTCAGTCCGCTACCACCATCCATTAGCACCTTCGTCAGTCGAGTGCCTTCGACAATCGGGTCGACCACCAAAGCTTGCCTCCCAGGGATGGCTATATGAGTAGGGTGATCAGACTGGTCGAATGTAATGGGAGTTTGGGACCATCTCAAATAACTGGGTGTCGCCGGGGCGACCATGTTCACCTCACGGTTAATAACCTTCAGTCGGCTCTTGCTTTCCACATCCGCAAAGATCATCAGAGTGGAGTTAACATGAGGATATCCTCCCTCACTGTCCTCCTTGTCTTCGGCTTTGCCTGATTCCTTTTCCTTGTCCTTGGACTGTTTTCCTTGAACCGCTGGATCGAGTCGACCTTTGGCGAGTGGTATGCTTCGGTAGATGATATTACCCTCTTCGTCTTTCTTCGTGTGGATGTGACACGGCATATCCATCACATCATTTCCTTCTTTATCCTTCACCTTCTTGGGGTTCCAGGATCCTTTGGGCTTTCCCTTGAACTTGCCTCGAGTCACGGCGAGCCTCCCCAGAGCCGCTGGTTCGCCTTCCGCTTCGCTTCGACCGAGTTTCCTTCTCCGATCGACTCGGCTTATACTTGCCGCCATGAGTCGGTCCTCCTCTTCACCATTGGCGTGCTTGGTGGCAATTTCCATCATCCGACTCGAGTCATATCTCCGTCCGCCCAAACTTCAAACTTAACTCTCTGTTCTTGACACCATCCTTGAAGGCGCAGACGCTCGATGATCGAACACGTTCTCCACGGTATGATGCAAAGTAATCCACCTCTGAATGTACTCTCTTAAGGTTTCATTCGACAGACGCAGACTTGCAGCTCTGTCAGCCCAGCTGGTCGCTGCAAGTTCCTCAAAGTCTGATGAACACTGGAAAGATCTTCCCAAGTGTAAATAGTGCTTGAGTCAATCGATTCAACCACGCCCTGGCCGAACCTTCCAGCATGAGTGGTAAGTGCTTCAGAGCCACCTCATCATTCCCGCCGCCGATCTGTACAGCCACTCGGTAGTCCTCAAGCCAAGTTTGGGCTTAGACTCACCGTGAACTTGCTTACTCGATCGCCAACCTGGTTGGGGAATCACCGCTGCTCTGATAGCCTCGCTGAAACATTCCGGACCAGAAACATGCACTCGGCTGCTAGTGGGCGCGTCTCTGTCATGGCCACCCCGATGAGCCCTGTTCCGATCGACCAAGCCTTGCACGATGATGGACCGCGCTTCAAAGCCTGGTTCCCGGGGGTCGATCGGAGCTCTTCGCCCACACCGAGTTGGACTTTGTCATCTTTTGCCGAGGAGCGTAAGACCCGCCTCTCAGAGGAGGAGTGGGCACTCGACACCTATCCTCACGATCGTATCAGTCACCATATTGGTCCCGTCGATTCTCGCGCCCTTCACGCCGCGAAGGCGATCTGGGACTGTGAGCCGACTGAACAGTATTTGCAGCGACGGATCGACTGTGAATTCTGTTGCATGACTGCGACACGGCTGAATTCTGATCTCCTACTGCCCGGAGCAAATCTCGATCTGCATCAAGCCTCTGCCACCTCCGATCGAGAGGGCTGAATGGACTCTGCTATACGGGTTGCAGCTGCTAAATTCTGAATCGGGGTTCGATATACCTGAGTCGGCGGGAAGAGTTGACGTCGACTGGAGTCTGGTACTCGTTGCCGCGCACGCTCGTCGAGTGCTCGCTGAAGGTTCTCCAGACGAGCGCATTCAGCCAAGTTGGCCAAACGTGCCTCCTCCAAGGCGCGAGCCTCGGGGGTTTCTCCCGCGATGGGAGTATGTAGGGCATCCATGTTCCTGCGGCGAAGTTCTTCCCTTTGTAGGGAATTAAGTGGCTCGGGTTGGTACTCCTCGTGGACTTGAGCGGGGTCGCCTCCACCGTCTACCCCGTCCTCACGGGGGAAACCGGGAGGGCTGCGAGGCCTGTTGACCATCAAGACCTCTGCCACTGGATCACTGCTATCACACTCGGATGTAATCTCTACGGAGCCAGTGGACAGATCGAACAGGCCATAGAGGGACTCGTCGGGCTCGATTGCCGCAACATGAGTGGTCGTTGTCTGGCGAGCCACTGCGTGCCGCACCCACCGCTGGAGCCTCGACCGACCAGAATGCTTGTGCTGGCGGGAGACAGGGAGGGATGACGACAGAGGAGTCGACCGATATGGAGTCGACGGTTGCCGCAGCAGAACGCCGCGGACACATGCGCGAAAGTGCGTCGCCCCGCGGACGGGGAGCGCGTCGATGTCGAGTGGAGCCTCCTGAAGCCAAGCGGAATCGTCGGCGATGAAGGTGAGAGCACTGAGACGGATCTCGCGGCCCTCGACCAAAACTCCACAAGCAACCATGATGAAAGTGATCGGAAGAAATGCAACTTCTCCAAAAATCGCTAAGACACCTGCCCCACGGTGGGCGCCAACTGTCGTGGTTCTAAGTATGACAGTAGAATGGGGGGTAGGTATGGAGAGGCAAGATCCTAGCTATGGAGCAGTTGTGAACACAAGGATGTACGAGTTCAGGCCCTTCTCGGAGGAAGTAATAGCCCAACGTCTCGGAGCCCGGAGGCGGTCGACTGGATTATGTGTATATGGATTACAGGGGTGCGAACCCTTTACACTGAGGAGGGGGGTGGCTTATATAGTGTCTGCCAGACCCCTCCAGCCCTCAGTAACGCAGGGTTTAAAGTACATTAAGTCTAGGTGTTACTGGTAACACCTTACATAAAGTGTCCTAAATGCCATAAAGACTACTTAATTACAGACCGTTTGGATGCAGAGTGGCTCTTGATCTCCTGGTGGTCGAGTGAGTCTTCATGGTCGAGTCCTTCGAGTCCGTCGAGTGAAGTCCCTCTTGGTCGACTGGAAGGCAGTTTCTTCTAAGGGTGTCCTTGGGTAGGGTACTTAGATCAGGTCTATGACCCTACCCTAGGTACATGACTTCATCACCCCCCTCTTTCCTTCCCCCTCTGCCCCTTCCTTCCTCCTCCTAGTAGGAGTAGGAAAGGAGGAGTCCTACTCCTACTAGGAGGAGGATTCCTCCTCCTTGGCGCGCCTCCCTTGGGCCGGCCGGCCTCCCCCTTGCTCCTTTATATACGGGGGCAGGGGGGCGCCCCAAAGACACACAAGTTGATCTACATGATCGTTCCTTAGCCGTGTGCGGTGCCCCCCTCCACCATATTCCACCTCGGTCATATCGTCGCGGATTTTAGACGAAGCCCTGCACCGGTAGAACATCATCATCGTCACCATGCCGTCGTGCTGACGGAACTCATCCCCGACACTTTGCTGGATCGGAGTCCGGGGATCGTCATCGAGCTAAACGTGTGCTGAACTCGGAGGTGCCGTACGTTCAGTACTTGGATCGGTCAGATCGTGAAGACATACGACTACATCAACCGCGTTGTCATAACGCTTCGCCACGGTCTCACGAGGGTACGTGGACAATACTCTCCCCTCTCGTTGCTATGCCATCACCATGATCTTGCGTGTGCGTAGGATTTTTTTTGAAATTACTACGTTCCCCAACAACATCGTCCTTAGAGCAAGCTATGTGCAAGGTATTTTTCGGCACACAAGTTTTACCGAAAAATAAGGGGGCATGTGTTGACACTAAATTTTGGCACGGTCAAGAACTTATTTAAGATGACCTCAAATGGAAAAGTGATCTACATGAAAGATTTCCGTATTGTTGATATGAACACCTTTGAAGTTTGGGTCATCGCCGTCCGATTTCATCTCGAAGGCCGAAACCATGCTCAAAGTACTAAGATCTTATATTCAGATTACAGTTTGGACGATTAAGCCCTCAAAACAACCTCAAATGGAAAAATGATCTACACGGATTGTCTTCGTCTCGTCGAAAAGATTGATTTTGATATAAAAATCGTTCCAATTACAGTTTGTATGCAAAAGTTAGAGCCATCGGAATGCAGCCCTGTCAGGAGGCAAAAAGTGGCGCGCCCCACCGGACACTCTGTCTAATGGGTATCGCGAATAATAGCCTGTTTTGCGCGAGCGATTCGTCACTCAAGATGATCTCTGATCAAAAAACGTTCAACATGAAAGTTGTTTGTCTCTTCGAAACGGTCAAGATTGCTTTTGGACTCGTTTCCATCCGAGGTTGTTTACCACTACAAAAAAGACCCGCAAGGTGCAGCTAGTTTAAACCGAACAGTTTTGGAAAGTTTGGACAAAACCAATCCGAATTTGACTAGGGCTTTGGACGTGAATCCAAGCCTTTTCCTTGCACGGGAAGTCCAGCCGCCTCTTATATACCTAAGGGGTGACGGCCGATTGAACAACACACAATTGAACGAACACATCTACTACTTTTTATCTTTTATCTTTTCTCCTTAACCCTAGTTCTTCTTCTTCCTCGTTCTTCGTTCGTTTTTCTTCATTGCAGGGCGGCGAACCATGAGGCCCTAAGGGCGATCAGGTCAATCTAGGGCAGCCCATAGCCGCCGCGCGCCCAGACGGGGTTCCTCCCGGGCGTGTGGGGTTTCGAGTCCTCAAAAGCACTCGCCGAATTGCTTGCGTACCGCGCTTCCGGACGGGTCACCTTCAACGTGAGCTGCGGTGCATCACCTCCGGCGTCGAGGGTACATGGTGACGTGTTCATGTGCGAACACTCCCGTACACGAGCGAAGCCGTCTCAACCAGCTGATGCCCTCCTCTGCCCATGGCGATGGCCTCCCCTACATGAGTGGCGCCATCCCAGCCAGCCGGCGACGACCCTCCACGTCCTGACGACACCTTTCTTCACTTGCGTTGCCCTGATCCTCCAGCGCCCCACCACCGGCAGCGGCAATCGCCAGGTCCTACTCCAAGTTTCAGTGGCCCTCCCCGGCCGTTGCAACAAGTTGTCAGCTGCTCCAATTGTACATCTATCCATCCAATTGGTTGGTGTAGGTTTATATGCAAGTTCGAAGTGCTCCAATATGGTCTGTAGGGTGTTTTTTGCTCATACGTTGCGCTAGGTATTTAGACATTTGTTTTGCGACTTTTTTCCTATTATAATTAATGCTTCATTGGTTTCTCAAATGTGCTTCTAAAGTACATATGTATTGTCACAAGGAGCATATAAATTTGTGAACTCAGAATAAGTATGCTTGTAATGTAGAGATATTTTCTGACAATACCAGAGCGGAATTGAAAATAATGTTGCCGTAAATTTGTTTTACATATTGGCTAGTGGATGGAAGCAAATTTGTAGCATGTATGAAACATGTCATGTAGGAGTATATATATGTGAAGCGTTGTAATATATGTCCATTTTGTTCGGAAGATATTGTATATGAACGGACGAAGCACAACAATATCAACGAGCAATAGTACCATCCGAAGAAACACCCGGTCACTATGAAAGCAAATTCTCGAGTTGAACGAAGGAAAATTGAGTGCAGTGTGTAACTAATAAATTGTTACATTCGACACAAGTTTCGTGATGTCAAAGCGAAGTTCAGTACCACTGGATACATATTTTCTTTGGATGGAAGCAAATATTATTGTGGCACATGGGACAAATATTTCTATATGGAAGCAAATATTATTGCGGCACATGGAACAAATATTTCTCACGAAGAGGCCAGTTTCATTTGCACTAGAAATAAATTTTGTAAACAACGGTGCTTTTTTTTGCTACATATTGTTAGATCGAAGCAGATCTCAACTGTACTTGAAGCAAAACTCTCAGCTGTTTGTACAAATTTTCATTGCTTGGAAAGAAAAATGATTTGTTATTGGACAACCTTTTGTTACATCGAAGCAAATTTACGTTGTATTAGAAGCGAAATTTTAATAGCTCAGCAACACAAATTTCACTAAATAAAATTCATTTTTTGGTACAGTTAGTATGGACGGGACCCACCTCATTTAAGGAGTGTGGTTTTCTGTAGCTCAGGCTACACGGTACCCCTTATCTTTGCCATCCATTTATGCATCAAGATCCGTGCAGACACATTTGTCTTTTTTTGTTTCTCTCAAACGACACAACATATGAACTTTAACTTTTGCAGAACAACAATACATTCTAACTACAATCTAGGAAAAAAACTTTCAGATTTTTTCATGCATTTTAAATACTTGAAATAATATTTTTATTCAAAGAAAATCTCATTTTGTATATTTATATCAGACCAAAAAATCTGAAAGTTTTTTCACACATTGATGTTCTAATGTTTGTTCGATCTGTGAAGTTTGAAGTTCATATGTTGTTTCATTTTCGAGAAACAAAAAAGAGAAATCTTCTTGTTGTTAGTTAGTTGGAGAGTACGGATCTCAAAGCAAGGTTGGAGGGTTGAGGATAAGAGGTTCCATGTAGCCTGAGCTACAAAGAAACTTTGTGCTCATTTAAGTACTAATCCACCGTAATTCTTGGATCCCCTTGGTTTTATGAAGCAAAATATACTCGGAAACTGCTTACATGAGACCCAACGTTCCACTACTGATCTAAGGTGCCTAAGCAATCTAATCCAACGGGGTTGGGCTTGTCTGATGAAACACTAGGGATCAGTTGTCTGATCCCTAGTGGTTCTCCAGGCTCGGAACTTGACATTTCATGTAAAGTATGAATGGGCGAGAATTTTCTGAAATTTCAAAAGGGTGCCATCTCCAGGTGGAAGGAGCGCTGCATCGAAACATGGAGAAACCTGCTGGGTTGTGTGATCGATGGATTCTATAGAGCAAGATCAGCTCACAATGTTGGAGTCTTTGGGGTATCAAATATCTGGATTGACATCTTGTATGTCTCAACAAGGCAGAGTATTTTTTATCTTTTCAGTGTAAGGAGTCTGCATGGATCATTATTCCAGGGGTTAATTATCCTTTTGCCCTCAGTGGTGTCCATGTGCTCGGTTTGCCCTCGATCTAATTGTCCTCGGTTTGCCCCTAGTCCGAGCACAAGACTTCACGACGAGGCCAAACGGCCATATTTGAGTCCATTCCAACGCCGGCGTTAGTAGTTGTGGGTCCGGAGCTTACGTGGGACCGCGTGGGCGTGGGTCCGAGTCGACATGTAGGCCCGTGCAACTAAATCCCCAAATCATTCTAGCTCACACCCATCCGCCGGCCGGCTGTCATGCGCTTGCCGCTGCCACTAACGCCATGCCAAGACCTTCCCGCCACGGTACAGCACGGCTGCTCGCGCTACCTCCTGCGCCTACGCTCCACGGCTACTGTGGACGCCCACCACCTTCCTGCGACGCCACGGGTGGGGCGCCCGCCACCTGCTCGATTCGCGGTGCGGCCTCCTTCCGTGCTCCCGGCCAAAGCGCTCAAAGGTGGGGGGTTGCTGGAGCTATTTGAACTAGGAGGAAGAACCCTAGGGCGAAATGGTGAGCAGCGGCGACCCCGGAGTATTTGGCGAGGCAGGCATCGGGCCGGAGATCCACCGCGTCCACGACTGGGTTCCCGAGGGGTAAGTCTCGCCTCTTGTTTAGATTGAGCTTAGTTGTGCATTTGAACACTCGATTCGAGTAGGTTTGCCCAATTAGTGTGCTGATTGCGTCTCTGTTTTTCGCCGGTTAGGACGGAGTTGCGGTTTGCTTTCATGGTGCACATTAGAAGGGACCGGTACATGTTCGATGCAAAGGATAAGAAGAAATACCAAGGAGGTTTTGATTATCGGTTGCCAATGGCTA
Organism: Aegilops speltoides; assembly: GCA_021437245.1. Classification (NCBI taxonomy): domain Eukaryota; kingdom Viridiplantae; phylum Streptophyta; class Magnoliopsida; order Poales; family Poaceae; genus Aegilops; species Aegilops speltoides. The sequence goes on from CM038142.1 coordinate 442,088,341, forward strand.
GTAATTGGAGTTTTAGACAATTTGGGGAGGTAATTTGTAGCCAATATCCTTGGGGTTTGCTTGATGAAGTGGTATACAAATACTATGATGGGGAAAATAATTGGGTGACAGTTAGTAATGATGAAGAGCTAGCTACCATGTTTGTTAGGCATAAAGAGAAAGATAATTTTCATGTGAGGCTGCAAGTTGATGTGCTTGAGTAGGCATTTGGACCTAGGATGGCGGGTGCAACATCTCGAGGAGAATCAAATCGTCGTAATGGCATCTCTAGCCAGAACAGTTCAGTTGGTGCACGGCGACGTGGTGGCTCGACAAGTGTGGGCAACAAGAGAGGGTCCCCTTGAAGTGGAGCCCGATGGCTACAATTCAGGGGTTGATGAAGAGAAGTTATATTCTGATGTTATTCGGAATTTACGACGGGCACCTCGGACTGAAAACCAAGATGAGGCTCACAATGCAGTCCGTGTGGAGGATGGCGCGATGGGTGAGGACCAAGACCTTGCAGCTGTTGAATGGGACCCTTTGAACCCTCAAATGGAAGAAGATACAGTTTTTGCATCCATGAATGAGTGTAGAAATGCACTTGTGACATCTTGCATCAAGGTAGAACGTACTTTCAAAGTTGACAAGAGCGATCAAATGCGTTCTGAGTGCCTTCGTCCGTGAGGGTTGTCCATGGAGGCTGCTTGCATCTAAAATGCGGAATAGCACTAATGTTTAGGTCAAAGTGAACCCTTTTAAGCACACATGCCAGGAATCAACCCTTAGGAAGGATACAATCAGTAGATCCAAGTCAAGATGGGTGGCAGAAGAAGTAAAAAAGTGGGTGAAAGAAAACCAGCAAGTGGGTCCAAAGGAATTGCAGAAGAACATCAAAGATAAGTTCAAGGTAGATTTACCATACATGAGGTTGTTCAATGGTAAACAACATGCTATGGATTCTATTTATGGTAACTGGCAGGAAAGTTTTCGATTGTTGTATTCATTCAAAGGTGAAGTGGAGAGGACAAGCCCAGGTAGTATTGTAGATATTGATCACCACACCGTGGAGTACACATTCAGGGGAGTGACAAAGACCAAGGAATGCTTTAGAAGGGTTTTTGTCTGCTGTGAGGCTTGTCGCCGGGGTTTTTTGGCAGGCTGTAGGCCTTATTTGGCTATTGATGCCACTTTTCTCTGTGGAGGTTTAAAGGACAGTTAGTAGCAGCTTGTGCAGTTGATGCACATAGTTTTGTATTTCCAGTTGCCTATGGTGTGCGGGAGACAGAGTCTGAGGAGAGTTGGACTTGGTTTTTGCATAATCTCTGCCGGGCTATTGCACATCCCAATGGGTTGGTCATTCATACAGATGCCTGCAAAGGTTTAGAAGTGGCCCTGGACAATGTGTTCCCTGGAGTAGAGCATAGGGAATGCATGCGTCACCTTGCTGCAAATTTCATGAAGAAATTCAAAGGAAAGGTGTATACCGACAATTTATGGCCAGCATCTTTGACATGCAGTGTGAAGAAGCACAACTACCACTTGAGGCAGTTATACATGAATCCCAAAGTGAAAGAATACTTGGAAACACACCACTCCAAGTTATGGGCCAGAAGCCAATTTAGTGAAGTGAGCAAAGTTGACTATGTGCACAATAATCTAGCAGAGTCTTTCAACTCAACGATCCGGAAACTAAAGGGTCATTATGTGGTGGATTTGCTTGACAGGATAAGGATAGAATATATGCAAAAATTTCATTATCGTGCAGGAATTGCCGAGGAAAAATTCATGGGCCACATTATCATCCCTGCCGTGATGAATGAGCTGAAGCAGAAGACAACAGGCTTGGAAATGAACATGACGCTTTGCTCGGGTACCACAGCAGAGATGTCATATTTGGATAAAGAGAAGAGGGAATGGAAATATCCAGTGGATTTAGAATCTAGAACTTGCAGTTGTAGGCAATGGCAGATAACTGGGTTGCCATGCATTCATGCATTGTTTTTCATCACTTCTCTCCAGTCCGGCGAGGAACATACTGACTGATATGTGCATGATTACTACTACTGTTGCAAGGTTCAAAGCCACATATGCTTATGCCTTGCACGCAATGGAGGGAAAACAACAATGGGACATGGTGGACCACGGATTCAAGCTTTCTTGCTGCAGATTCGAAGAGAGCAGCAGGTAGACCAAGGAAGCATCGAATCAGACCTCGCAGCGAAGGAGCTGGACTTGGAGCGAGGAAGCGTAGGTGCACAAGGTGTGGTGGGTCTGGTCATTTGGTAAGTATTGTGATAACACAGTAGATCCAGCGTTCGGAGAGAGTTTCGATGAAGGCTTCGATGAAAATGTTGGTCAGCAGCCGGTTGCCTCAACAGATGATGAAAATGATGGTCAACAGCCGGTTGCATCAGATGAGGATTTTGACGAGGTTCCAAATGATGATGGTCAACACCGCATGATTTTGACGATGATCCAAAATATCCTCCAAATAATGATTCAAGTGAGGCTCCAAATGGTGATCCAAGTGAGGCTCTAAATGGTGATCATGGTGATCCAAGTGAGGCTCCAAATGATGATCCAAGTGAGGCTCCAAATGGTGACCAACCTTACATTGTTGTGAGTTACGCTAGGTATGTAAATCTTGCTAGGGTCAAATACTACTGTACATCTATCACTTGACACGATCTCATTACCGTTTATGTTTGGACCCTTTATGTTTTGCACAGCTCTATGGTAGGTTTGAAGAAGACGCGCAAGGTATCGACAACCAAGAGAAGAAGAGAAGAAACAATGAGCACAAGGTGCACGAGGAGAAAAGTGATGGCAAGAGGCTCAAGGAACAGACAGAAGCCCCAACGCTATCTATGAACAATTATGAAACAATATGAATAAGGAATGATGTTGTATTATGAAACATTTATCACTTGACATGTTGTATTTCTGTTGGATGATGTTGGACCTATGTTAGAAGTATGTTTGACATGATGTTTAAATATCTGTTGGATGATGTTTGAATGAGCACATGGTTTTTCCTTTTTTTGATTTTTTTGAATTTTGTTTTGCTCATTTAAATTCTGGTCGAACCTAACTTTGACCAAGATTTAAACAAGTCTAAAACATCAAAATGAAAAACTAAGCCTGGATACTTCTTAGTCAATCCAAAATGAAGTTGTGGTGAGGTTTTTGAATTTTTCATGAAAAATGTGCTAAAAAGAGGGGTCCAAAGGTAGGGTAAACGGCCTCATTTCTAAGCAAGGTTTTTTTCGACCTTATCTAAATCAGCCAAATAACTTTCCTACACATATATTCTATATATACAAACTATGTGCGTTGGTTTTTCCATTTTTTTGATTTTTTTAAATTTGTTTTGCTCATTTGAATTCTGGTCAAACTTAACTTTGACCAAGATTTAAAGAAGTGTAAAACATCAAAATGAAAAACTAAGCCTGGATCCTTCTTAGTCACTCCAAAATGAAGCTGTGGTGAGTTTTTTGAAAATTTCATGTTCATTTCCCCAAAACACTTCTCTTCACTTCATACAAGAAAGTTTGAGATACTTGAGATATCATACAATACACATGAACTTATCATTTAAATGTATGTAAAGCTTGTTTATCAACTTAAATCGTTAGTATATGACATAAGAAGACTATTGTGCGCAGGTTTTTCATTTTTTTGATTTTTATTTAATTTATTATGCTCATTTGAAATCTGGTCAAACATAGCTTTGACTGCTCCAAACCCCTCCCAAACCCCGCTAACCCTAGCGCTGAATAAGGACCGTTCATCTAACCCTAGCGGCGATCAAGGGCCGTCGATCTAACCCTTCTAGAAGGAATCTGGAGGAGGAGGCGATCCGCGAGATGCAATCTGATTGGTGGGAGTTTTTAACAAATATCGGGCGCTGGATGGATCGTTGGGCCGTCTCGTTATGCGGGCTCGAGACCGCGATAAATAGCCCGTCTCAGCCTTTCCGGGCCTTGCATGCATGGAGGCGGCTCGTGGGTTTATGCATGCTGGAGGCGGCGACCTGCATGCATGCGAGTGAGGCGAGCGAGGCGCGCTAGGCGAGCTAGGCTAGCGAGGCGAGCTAGGTGGTTCAGGGCAGTGGTTCAGGGCAGCGATTCACATGCACTGCCCGGTCAAAGATGCATCGTTTTCGTGCAAAAATTTAAGTGTGCAAAATGTAACGGATTCACACACGCGTCCGGATTCACACACGCACCGTTCTCATCCTTTCTCTCTTCCTCTCCCACCCACAGGCCTATAAATGGGGTGCCTCTCTTCCTCTCCCACCCACAAGCCAGATCCGATCCTCTCCAACTTCAAACACCCAAGCGACCGAGCCCTCCCTAAGCGAGACCAAGTGAAGAAGATGCAGTTCAACGGGCCGACCTTCAGCCATCTGCCTGTGGTTCCAGAGCTGCTGTGACGCCCGGATAATTAAGCTACATTAATTCTCTGCTAATGATGCCATGACACCTCGGTTACTGTTGCTATCCTCGCAATAATTCGAAACCGTTTGAAATTCAAATTCAAATTAATGGTAACAATAAAAGTTTTCAAAAATTAAAACAAAGATGTTCAGTGGTTGCCAAATATTACAAAGGTAATTATGGTGCAACAAACACATTTTTATAAAATGGCTAAATGGTTTAAAATGATTTAAACAGAAAAGAAAGTAAATTAAAAAAAGGAAAAGAAAACAGGAAACAAACCAAAAAAAGGAAAAGGGCCTTCCCCAGCTGGGCCGACCCAGCCGGCCAGCTCACTGGCCCAGCCGGCCCCTCACACCTGCTTAAACCCCCCATCGTGGCAAACCCTAGATCGATCCCCATCACTCCCTCACCCCTCCTGCGCGCCGTCACCCACGACACACGCACGCCCTGACGAACGAACAGGGGAGGGGCGCCCTGTTCGATCCCGTACGCCTGCGCCCGACGCAAGCCGCAGCTCCGCTAAGGCCGCCGCCAGCCAGCGCCGGCGCCGCCCTCTCGGACTCCTCGCCTCTCCTCTCCCTCGCGCGACGCCCGCCTGAAGCCGCAGCCTTGCCACGTCACCGACCCGACGCCATTGCCCGTCGTCACCACCACCACCTCACCGAACCTTCCTCGCCCAGATCGCCGCCTCGCCATCCTCTTCGTCGTCGACCGCGTCCCCGTCCTCCTCCCCACGGGTCGCCCCCGAGCCTCGACGCCCATGTGCCCCTGCAAACGCCGGTGAGGCCCTCGGCCTCGGCCTCCCCTCTTCCCTTCCTTTCGTCCGCGGTCACCGCGCTCGTCCACCCGCGCCTGCCCGCGTGATGCGCGCGTGCCCCGTGCACCCCGTTGTGCGCCTTGTAGCACTTGCCCACGCCCCACAGCCACCGTGCTCGCGCCCCATTTAACCCTGCTCGCCCCTGGAGCGCACCCACGCACTCCCGTGCGTCCGCGCCGGATCCGGTCCCTGCCTCCGGCCACGCCCTTGGCCGGCCGACGCCTCCTTGCCTGTTCCACCTCCACCGACCGCCTCTGCCCCCCAGCTCTCCCCGGCTACAGCTCGCCGGAGCACTACGGTGACGCGCCGGCGCCATCTCCCACCAGGCGCACCCAACGCCCAAGTCGGGTGCACCCCCGCGGGCCAACGCCCATTCGGGTGTGCCTGATGCCCGACCCGCTATGGCCCCTAGGGCCTATGACATGTGGGGCCGCCCTCTCTGAAACGTTAAAAAAATGCTGAAAATAAAAATAATAACAATTAATTAATTAATTAGGATAATTAATTAACTTAATTAACTCTGTTTAGTTAACTATCTAAATCTAATTAACCGGCTAATTAAAATGCTAGTTGATAATTAGTGAACAACCTATGACATATGGGACCCACACGTCAGTTTGACCCAGTCAACCCTGTTGACTGCTGATGTCATGCTGACGTCAGCAAACACTATTCTGGATACTGTTGGTTTAAATTAATTAAATAAATTCTAAAGTTAATTTAAATCTTTTAAAATTAATATAAAATAAACCGTAGCTCGGATGGAAAAACTTTGTACATGAAAGTTGCTCAGAACGACGAGACGAATCCGAATACGTAGCCTGTTTGTCCGCCACGCATCCCTAGCATAGCGAACACGCAACTTTCCCCATCCGGTTCACCTGTCCGAAAACGCAAAACACCGGGGATATATACTTTCCCGGATGTTTCCCCCCCTTCAACGGTATCACCTACTATCGCGTTAGGGCACACCGAACACCGCGTATTGCCTTGTTACACTTTGTGATGCTTTGATTGCTCTGTTATTTATTATGTTCCCCTCCATTACTTCTTTCCGGTAGACCCCGAGACTGCCGGCGACCCAGTTCGACTACGGAGTTGACGACCCCTCTCTCTTGCCAGAGCAACCAGGCAAGCCCCCCCCTTTGATCACCAGATATCGCCTATTCTTCTCTATACTGCTTGCATTAGAGTAGTGTAGCATGTTACTGCTTGATTACTCCTATTCTGTTGGATAGCCTGTCATTGTTGCTACAATCATTGATACCTTACCCGCAGTCCTAAATGCTTAGTGTAGGATGCTAGTTTATCATCATTGGCCCTACATTCTTGTCAGTCTGCCTTGCTATACTATTGCGCCGTGATCACTCGGGAGGTGATCACGGGTATATACTATACATACATACATACTATACAGATGGTGACTAAAGTCGGGTCAGCTCTGATGAGTACCCGCAAGTGATTCTGATGAGGGGGCTGAAACGACAGGTGGCTCCATCCCGGCAGAGGTGGGCATGGGTTCCCGACGGCCCCCGACTGTTACTTTGTGGCGGAGCGACAGGGCAGGTTGAGACCACCTAGGAGACAGTGGGCTGGCCTGCTCGGCGTTCATGGATACTTAACACGCTTAACGAGATCCGGGTATTTGATCCGAGTCGGCCATTTGGTCTATACGCACTAACCATCTACGCGGGAGTAGTTATGGGTATCCCGCGCCGTGGTATCACGAAGCACTTCTTGACGTCACGATCGCGGCGGCGCTACCGGATTGGAACATAAGCCCGCTCTTGTATTAAGGGGCTAGTTACGCTTCGTCACAGACGAACGCAGTGTGTGTGCTCGAGCAATGGGCCTGACACTGCGCAAGCATAGGTTTAGACCGGCGTCTTGACCGCTCTGTTGTGCCTAGGTGGGGCTGCGGCGTGTTGATCTTCCGAGGTCGGGCATGACCCAGAAAGTGTGTCCGGCCAAATGGGATCGGCGTGTTGGGTTATGTGGTGCACCTCGCAGGAAGTTAATCTATTGAATAGCCGTGATCTTGGTAACAGACGACTTGGAGTTGTACCTTGACCTTATGACAACTAGAACCAGATACTTAATAAAACACACCCTTCCAAGTTCCACGAGACAACCCGGTGATCGCTTTTCCACGTGGCAACGAGGAGAGGATCGCCGGGTAGGATTATGCTATGCGATGCTACCGAGATGCTACTTGGAGATGCTTCTTGGAGATGCTACTTGGCGATGCTACTTGGAGGACTTGGTCTACTCTCTTCTACATGTTTGAAGACGGAGGTCGCGAGCGTAGTCTTCGGCTGTGATTAGCTATCCCCTCGATTACGGCATTCTCGCATTCGGTCCTCGATATGGCCCTTTACACATATACCCATGCATATGTAGTGTAGATCCTTGCTTGCGAGTACTTTGGATGAGTACTCACGGTTGCTTTCTCCCCTTTTTCCCCTTTCCTTTCTTTACGGTTGTCGCAACCAGATGTCGGAGTCCAGAGCGACGCCACCGCCGTCGGCGACCCCTACTACTAATCGGAGGTGCCTACTACTACGTGCAGCCCGCCGCGACGACCAAGAGTAGTTTAGGAGGATCCTGCAGGAGGCTGCGCCTCTTCGATCAGATCGATTTGTGCTAGCCTTCTTAAGGCAAACTTGTTTAACTTATGTGCGTACTCAGATATTGTTGCTTGGTGACTTCGTCTATGATCGAGCACTTGTATTCGAGCCCTCGAGGCCCCTGGCTTGTATTATGATGCTTGTATGACTTATTTTACTTTTAGAGTTGTGTTGTGATATCTTCCCGTGAGTCCCTGATCTTGATCGTACACGTTTGCGTGCATGATTAGTGTACGATTGAATCGGGGGCGTCACAGCTGCGCTACCCATCGGGCGTGCTCGTGGAGAGGGAGCTCCGTGTGTGGGCTATTTCAAGGTGGAGGGGCTCCGTCGAACTCACCCGCGCCTTCCTCGGAGCCGGCTATGCCCACCTCCCACGGGGCTCGCCGAGGATGTTCACCCTCAACGAGGTTCGTGACCGCGGCGGCATCCTCCTACTGCTCACGGTCACCTTCACGAACCCATTTGACCTTGAGCTCCTCGGCCAAGTCTTTTGGTGCGGCTGCGAGGCCATCTTCTTCATCATCTACAACATCTACACCAACTACGAGCGCATCTTCCCCGCTCCAGGCCAGATGCACTCCCTTCCCTACGACGAGGAGGAGGAGGTGTGAAGATGAAGGTGTTGAAGGGGCGCGCGTGGCCAAGGTGGAAGAAGGAGGTCAAGATGAAGATGTTCAAGCCCGGAGTCAAGCTCGTCATGTTTGGTTTTTTATTTTGTTGCTTTTCTATGTCGTGTCGTGTCGTGTCATGTTTCGTCATGTGTCCGTGAACTTATCTGAGTTATTGTAATGGTACGGTGTGTTCCATCTTATTATGTGTGTTAAAAAATGTCTGTGCCCAAACTTATCATTTCTTCCCTAGACAAGTCATGAAGTTCGAGAACTTGTGGTTTTCGGAGGGGGTGAGAAGCCCTCCGTTTCATTCAAACAAAAAGTCATGAACTAACATGCAAATTTATTCCCTTTAAATCCTAAACCATGTGCCACTCTAACCCTAAACCAAGTGCCACTCTGACCAAAATCATGTGGTAGTGCAACATACATTTTCAACCTTCCAACCCTCCAAAATTTAAATGCAAAACAAAGAAAAACCACTCTCACATGTGTGCAAACATTCACCGTCTCACTATTTTTTTTAAAAAAAAAATTCACAGTCTCACTATGTATACCTTCCTTCCCTACCCATGTCAAAGTCTTGCCATCTGTCCTAGCGGTTACCAGCGCAGCCCTAAACACCACAAACCCACGCGGTCTTGGGTTCGAGTCCCCAGCCGCACCAATTTTTTGTGCATTTTCCACCCTTCATTTTTTTTAGACATATTATGTTTTTCTCAATGTAATGCCCTTAAAAAATGTTCATTTATTTTGGCACCTGGCGTAAACCTCTACCAGAGCTGAGGCACATTTTCCATGACATTTTGGTCTTTGATTTAAATCACGGTGTATTTGAATTGGATTAACTAACATCTCCAAAAAAAATTCTAACCTTAATTGTTTGGCTCCGGAATAATTCAATTAGCTTCCACAAAAAGTTTCAGCATTATGATTACTGCCTAAATTAAATCAGAATAGAAAACAGAAAAATACGCAAGAAAACCCCTGAATGGGCCTAATTGGATGCAGTTGGCCCATTAGTCTAGCCTGCACTTGGCTCACGCTCTGAATTTGGCCCAAGAGCAACCTTTTTTCTCGACAGAAAAGCAGAGAGAGCTGCATTTCATTGATCAAAAGTTTCAATTCCTAATTTCTTCTCTTTTTTTTCCAACATATTTAAATGTTGGTCACTTCTTCACTTTTTGTTTCAACATTTAAACAACTTTAACCAACATTTAAACTAGGTGAATTTCTCAAACAATTTCAAGATTACAAATTCCTTCGTAATTCATGCCTTTCCATACATTTTCAACATTACAACCAGTGTGATTACCATACCTACAAATGCCCAAAAGTATTTGCAAATGGGTATTGGTAGTGCTTGATCTTCAAGCTTCCTAACCTTCTTTTTCAACATCCTAAGCTCAATAGCTAGCTCTCTGTCAGCGTGTGCTTCGTCATCCATCTCTTCTTCCGAAGCTCGTGGTGTGGCCACTGCCGTTCGTGGCAGCATGCGCAACCATTCTTCATGCTCTTCTTGCAGTTCATTCATCAGTCTTGGCCAGAGCATCGACCCAAAGAAAGAAGCATGTCACCTGCATGAACACCAAACAGATCAACCCATTGCTCAAACATCCCGACGCGAAAATGGTGCAATTGCCCGATTCTTACCCCATTCTCGCTGCACACGTAGAACGGACGATTACGGTTCCTCGGTATCGAGAAACCTTCGATCAACGCCGCCCGACACCGCGGATGACGAAGACAGCATGTCCACACGCGCGGCTCAGCATCCGCGAGGTGGCGCGGAGCTTGAGGAAGACATGGAGCTCAGAGCGAAGGGATCTCAACGCCGCGCGCCTCCATCGCTAGCTTCCCACCGCGCCCTCCACAACTAGCTTCCGCCGCCGTGCTCTCTCTCGCCGTGGTCACCGCCGTGCTCTCTGTCGCCGTGGTCACCGCCGCTGTCGCCCGCTTATATAGCACACCCGCCAACGGCTCTTTGCTGGGTCCCACAAGCCACGCGTGCAACGGTCTGAATAAAATTGGCCGTTTCTGCCGCCTGGTCCCACCTGTAAGGGCCAAGTCAAAAGGTTGACCTGACAGAGACGGCAGAGTTCACGGAACGAGTCGGTGCGCACGGACTAGGGGCAAAACTGAGCACAATTCGCATCTCAGGGCAAAACTGAGCACATGGACACTACTGAGGGCAAAAGGATAATTAACCCTTATTCCAATGGTGATGTGCCTGTAGTGATATCAATAATTTTACGCCCCTATATTATTGAGAGCTAGTAGTGCAACCCCATCTGCCTTGGCAAACTAGAGAACCATCCAAAATATTTTTATTTACTGTTAACTGAAGATATTCGCTTGGATGTCAACATTCCCGAATCATTCTACATGGGAATCAGAATAATGCCTCTCATCCACCAGAAGTTCCCGATACAAAAGTGTCCACGAGATAGCCATACCGTTCATGCAGAAGTAAAAGGCATTAGATCCCATGTTCCACTCATGAGTTAATATGTTCCATCGATCGCGTCGTTAGTTAGCAGCCAGTATCATCTTTTTATCATGCATTTTATCCCCATCACCAAAAGTGTGCCAATGCCACCACTCCATGTCTGTTGCCAAAACAGCCAAGTGATCAAATCTTCTCTGGATCACGATGGCATCATGCATCAACACCAACACCGTCCGGTCGATGGTGAAACCATCATTAGCGTGTCGGAACACCGTCAATCTATTCATCATCAATCATATAGTATGACGGATACCAGAAATAATAAAAGTTATATCCGGATTCATAGACCATTCAGCGACGCGACGAAAGGCCTGGACAAGTGTAGGATGGCTACGAGCCTGCACATCTCCATGTGCGTGGAGTAGCTGATAGAAATGTCCCATGCCCATCGAATTTATGGTCAAAACGTACGCACTGATGGATCATTGGCAACACTAAATTTCTATGTGCATGAATCGATGTCGTAAGTCTGCTGACCTCACATGTTTCGCTCTGCTGATCCACTCACGCTGGTGGTGCAGCACAGCCGAGCTCCCCGCGCCTATATACACTTGACATGGAGGGAATGGAAATGCAAGCGCCATTTGAGTTGAGAAGACGCAAAGTGCCAAGCAGTGCATGTGCGTGCGTGCGTGTCACTGTTTTCACTCGTCTACCATAGCAAAGCCGCGGTTCCATCTGAGGTGAGAGATCTACTCGCCCGCGCATCTACTATGTGACAAGACTTGGGTTCGATGTGGTGCGCATGCATGCATGCATGCTTGACAGGTCATGGACGGAGCGGTGCGCCGGGGATCTCCTGTGGGGTGCCGTGGGTGGGGCTCGGGCAGCCGGCAAGCCGTCGACAGCGCGCACTGTTGGGACGGATACGTCCGTCGGAAAGAAAGAAAAATGCTGGGTTTGGTTCATCCCATCACCTGAGCGGAGCCCTGGATGTCGTGACGTGATACGTGATGAACCAATAGTCCTACACCTACGAAAACCACACGGAGAGGAGAGGAGAGGAGAGGAGAGAATCATGGGAAACCAGGCTGCGGGCAGATAAGCTGTCGCGCGCTGATACGAGCGATTCAAGATGCCGCGCGAGATGCCGGGAGAACCGGCCACGCCGGGCTCGACACTTGGCACCGTGGGCCCCTCTCTGCCACCCCCACGCCTAGGCTCCTAGTACAGCCTAGGATGCCGCAGTACGTAGGAGTACCATACGACGGCTTCTGGCTCGCAAAGGCGCTTGGAGCAGGCTTTGCTTTGCGTCTCGTCACGTAGTACTCCCCCGGCCGGCTGGCACATGATGCCATGATGGCCGGGGGTACAGCCGTACACCGACTGAGGTGGCGATCTCATCGGAAGTGGGTTGCCGAATGCAGTACCAAGGCGGCCGGCCTTGTCCTCGAGCTCCCGCTCCTGGCCCCGGCGTGCCCGTCCGTGTTACCCGTCTTTCGGGCGTGCGCGAGTGCCACGGTTTACCACCACGAAGCGCGCGCCACCGTACCCGGACTGATTATCCAACGACGACAGCAGCACACGGCAATGCGACGGTGAGGGTTTGTAAGTCATTTCCGAGCAGCGTACGTCGATCGCCCGGTCCGATCCTTTTGTTGATGCTTTTGAACGAGTTCAGATAAGGCTTTGTGCGCCAGTCAATCGTGCATCTTTTACACCTTTATTTACGCACAAAAGCTTGGTTCCCCGCTCTCTTCCTACCATTTCACACATTCGTACATCATGACCGTCAAGACCTTACCTATCTTCATCCGTCATCACCTACTGTTATTCATGGTAATTATTGTCTATCTTTCTGCTGATTAAACACATCAATAATTTACATATTTTGAATAGGCAAGGGCAGATCTTAATAGTCACGAAGAAAAAAAAATCTTGTTTGCGCTTTTGAAGGATGCATGTGTTGGCTGGAACGGTGTTACCTGAGGAAACGCACTCCAGTGACATGTCCAGAAACAAAATTTCAGTGAAGTCTTCTGTGCTACATTAACAAGACATTGACTGGAATAAGCTTGTTATGCACTGGTATAGTCCCAGCGTCAGATATTGTCCATGATATAACATCACAATTTGAAATCCTACATTTCTATATGTGCCTTACTGATCTATCTCTGTTGAAAAAATGCTCAAAAAAGAATATTTTTTGCATTAGGGGCGGCGACGGTGATCCACACTTGCTCGAAGAAGAACACTGTTCTTGTTAGTACCTGTTGTCCGCTGTCACTGTACTTACATTCATAGCTGATTGACAACATCAGTTTGTGTGTTTGCTTTCTTATCTACCTTTTGTTTAAATTATCAAATCTATATTAAACGCTTTCATTAATTAAAAATAAACCCAATGCTTATGAAAAATTTAGCTTTGCATTGTTCCTCTAAGTACCTCTTGTTCTTTATCACTATACTTATATTGACACCAAGTTGATTATGTAGCATCACTCTGCATTTTATCTTCGCCTTCATTGCCCTCTATTTTATCCAATTTATAGGATCTATATGTATTCTTACTAAAATGTTGAATAAAACCAATGCTACCGAAAAAGTTTAGCTCAGAATTGCTTTCTCAGTACCTTTTGCCCTGTATCAATGTACTTACATTTATAGGTAGTTGATTATGAAGCATCATTATGCATCTCAACTTTAGTACCCTCCATTTTTACCAATTTATACTCTTAAGAAAAATGTAGAATAAAGACAATGTTTGTGAAGAAGTTTTTCTGGTAAACTTCTTGAATTACACCCCCCAACCCCAAATCAATATGGACAAGGCATTTATAGAGCCGGTGATAACGGCTAACGTAAGTTCTCCTTCTCAAGCCTGCAAACATTTGTTGTAGTGTATATTTGGACATGCATCATTGCCTCAACAACTATTTTAGTTGGCAATGGGGATTACCCAGGCGGGTATCTTATGTTGTATGTGCCGCTCAATGGGTTGTGACTGTTTCTTTTCCTTTTTCAGTTATTTTTCGAAAAGGAGGATAAATCCCGGTCTCTGCATCGGATAATGCACGCAACAATTCTTTATCAATTATTTAATGAAGCCTTACAAAGCAATACATCAATTAGTCAGAAGCCACTGGCAACATATGTCGCTACTCCTACCAACTTGATGAAGGGGGTGCACATGATTGGGGCCGCCTACCCAGAGCTCACATCAACTCTGTTCATCTATAACCAGAGCCCTCAACCAATCCACCCTACGCCTTGGTGGGGCTTGTCCGATGGTAATAGCTGCGGTGATGGGCTTGGCCGAGGCGTGGGCGGTGCGGGTTTGTGGGGGCGGCACTGCTCTCTGGTGGTCGTGCCCCATGACGGCGCGGAGTGGCGGTTGCGGCTTCCCTTCTCCTCAGTCTATGCCGGTGGCGTGACGGTGATTGTGGGCTCTCGTTCAGATGGATCTACTTGGCACATGAGGGGAGACGGAGTTAAGACTGCGGCTAGGTGAGATTGGGCTCGATCCGGGTGGTGCTTGTGGGCGGTGGGGTTCCTCCCTCCGCGGGTGCAGTGCGTGATGGTGGTGGTCGAAGTTGAAATATATTCCCCGCCTCCCTCCATCAGTTCGAACTTTTGGATGAGTTGGCTAGAGCATGAATTCAATATGGTATCCGAGCCAAGAGGTCTTGAGTTCAAGACCCTGCCAACGCAGTATTATATAAAACAATTCTGCAGCCTACATCAATCCCACGTCTAAGGACTAAAATAGCCTAGACGTGAGGGGGAGTGTTGAAATGTATTGCCCGCCTCCCTCCATCAGTTCGGACTTTGGGATGAGTTGACTGGAGCATGAATTCAGTAGTCGAGACATCACTTCAGTGTCAGGCAGTGCGGCATCGAGGGCCATGAGCATGGCGACGTATGAGGGTGCTTGGCGACAGCCGTCGGGTGTCACGGAGTTGTGTCACCACAGATCCACCGGGACAGCCTAGGGATGGGGGCCCTGCGGTGGTGGCACTATCCCACACTCCGTGCCTAATGTCGGGCTAGGAGTGAAAGGAGTGGCCTTTTAGTCTTACTACCATGTTGGTACTTCGTGCTGTTGGCGGTGAGTTATGTTTTGGACATGGATGCCGGGAAGGCAACTCCGGATGGTGGTCCGCATGATTGGCTCTCTGATGGGCCTCATGTCAGCGGTGGTGGCCTCCCTCTTGGTCGTGTGGGCGACGAGAGGAGGTGAGATGGGTGGATCGAGCGTGTTCTCAGTGTGGCGTCGCCCAGATCTGGATCTGGGGGTTTGAGCACGTCGCGCTTGCCCTAGGGGGCCTCATGGTTATCTGGGTGAGGTGCCGAGTGAAATCTCTGCATGTTTGCGCCGACGATAGTCACACTCGCAGGCACCGCTATCTTCTTGAAGACGTCGTCGTGGATCTCCTCTCCTCGTCAGAGTTCCGGGTGAAGATCCTAGTTCAGTGTGGCGAGGTAGTGACGACGTTTTGCGCCGTTTTTCCTCCAGAGGGTGTTGTCGAGAACTTAGGTGTTCTAGGGTGTACCGCGGCTTTGTAATCAGATTATCCTGTATTCTCTGTCGGTAGCGTAGTCAACTGCGTTCTACGTGCTCCGAATATCTTAGGATCTGTTTTGTAAGAGGGCTACGTCACCACATTGTATCTTTCGGTCGTGAACTCTGTATTTGGTTCGGTGCTTTATTTATAAACCGCGGTGAGAGCCTGTTTCGAGACATTCATAGTAGACATAATATCTTAGTCATCCCGCAAAAGAAAAAAAAGACATAATATCTTAGTCCTATGTTTTTCTTATCGAATCGAGGAGGTCAAGTTTTGAGAGCAGAGCCTCTCGCTTCTGATTATCAGTCATATCGTCGTCGAGCAGAACGCGCAGGGAAGGAACATTACTGAAATCAAATTAGCCATGTAAGCATTACCAACTGTTTGCTATGCAAATTTTCATCTTAAAAAGATTTGGCATTAGGGCTTTGATTACATCGCCATTCAAGACTTTGAGCTGCAGATTTTGGTCAGATCCAAGGAGATCAGTTGGAAGTTAGGAAGCAGGAGCGTGCCTTGTCCGGGAATAAGTTTAACCACCTTCTCTCTCTCTCTCTCTCTCTCTCTCTCCATTTGGATAGTAGTAGTGGTACTGCAATCCTATATTGTGTGAAGAATCATGCTTATATAAGCTTAATTTTTTTTTTTTGGAAAAGGGGAATTACCCCAGCCTCTGCATCAAGGATGATGCATACGGCTCATATTATTAAAACGGAAATCCAGTATCATGGTCTCTCCCAAAAATTACAATCATCATAACAAGCTGAAAAAAGGATATAGGCCCAAAGCCACAACCGGCTGGCAAAACAAATAGGAGCACTACATGCCTATCCTATTACATGACCGCCATCCAAACCGGTTGAAAATATCCCGAGCTACCATCTCCCATCGGATAGACGCAGTAACCAACGCTCCACGGCCTCCGCCGGAGTGAGTAGCGACCACATACGGATGAACGCCGTGGCCCTGAAGATAACCTGCAAAAAGTGAAAGTTTGTTGATCGGTTAAAGACTAAATCGTTTCTGCAGTTCCATATTGCCCACAAAAGCGCACAAACGCCAACCCGAATGTGCCTTGCAAAGTCAGAATCTACCCCATGAAGCCATGTTCCAAATAACATGCTAATCGAGGTAGGCTGATTAATATTAAACGCAATATGAACCGACCGCCAGAGGATCTTAGCCAGAGGACACTCAAGAAAGAGGTGCTTAATGGTTTCATTATGGTCACAAAAACTACACCGAGACGAGCCCACCCAATTACGCTTTGTAAGGTTATCCTTAGTCAAAATGACATGTTTATGTACAAACCACATAAACACTTTGATACGTAAGGGTACCTTAACTTTCCAAACATGTAAAGATGAAGGGATGACGGAAGAGTTGATGACATCCAGGTACATTGATTTGACCGAGAACCGCCCGTTCTTAGTAAGTTTCCAATGCAACTGATCTGGCTGTTGAGAAAGCCGGACATCCATTAGTCGTCGTACAAGATGGAGCCAGGCTTCCCAACGATTTCCAACAAGCCTCCGTCTAAAACTTATATTGAGGGGAACGGATTGTAAAACATCAGCAACGTAAGCGTCTCTTCGTTGAACAATGTTATACAATGATGGATATTGTAGTGCTAGTGGAGTGTCCCCAAGCCACGTATCCTCCCAAAACCTCGTCGATGTGCCATTCCCAACAATAAACTTAGATCTGTTGAAAAAAAGTTGCTTAACTCTCATCAAACCCTTCCAGAAAGGTGAGTCTGAAGGCCTCACATTCACCTGGGCCAACGTTTTAGCAAATAGGTACTTATTGCGCAAAATTTGAGCCCAAGTGGCCTCCGTCTCAGATGAAAGCTTAAAAAGCCACTTGCTAAGTAGACATATGTTTTTGACTTCCAGGTTTTCTATACCGAGGCCACCCTGGTCCTTGGGTCTGCAGATGATGTCCCACTTCGCAAGTCTATACTTTCGTTTAAGCTCATCAATTTGCCAGAAGAATCTAGATCGATAGAAATCTAACCTTTTCCTAACTCCGACTGGAACTATGAAAAAGGATAATAGAAACATCGGCATACTAGTTAGGACCGAATTAATCAAAATTAATCGACCTCCGTATGACATGAGCTTTCCTTTCCAACAGCTCGGTTTCTTTTCAAACCGATCCTCAAGACATTTCCACTCTAAATTAGACAGCTTACGATGGTGAATGGGTATACCTAAATACGAGAACGGTAAAGAACCCAATTCACATCCGAACAATTGTTGATATGATTCCCGTTCATCCTGGCTCTTCCAAAGCAAAACAATTCGCTCTTGTGGAAGTTGATTTTAAGCCCAGACAATTGTTCAAATAAGCAAAGCAGCAGTTTCATGTTTCTTGCTTTCGCCAAATCATGCTCCATAAAAATGATTGTATCATCGGCATCTTGAAGAATGGACAGCCCGCCTTCAACTAGATGTGGCACCGGGCCACCTACCTGTCCCACATCCTTTGCCCGACCTATTAAAATAGTGAGCATATCAGCTACTATGTTAAACAGAATCGGTGACATAGGGTCTCCTTGCAGAGCCCTTGTGTGTTTGGAAATAGTGACCAACATCATCATTCACCTTTATCCCGACACTCCCTTTTCGCGTAAAGGAATCAACCTGGGTTCTCCATTCCGGATGGAAACCTTTCATACGCAACGATTGTTGAAGGAAAGGCCACTTGACTTTATCATAAGCTTTTTCAAAATCCACTTTAAAAACTACACCATCAAGTTTTTTGGAGTGAATCTCATGGAGCGTTTCATGCAGAACCACAACCCCTTCCGGGATGTTTTCGTCGGCATGAAAGCAGTTTGGGAAGGCTGAACTACTGAATGAGCTATTTGTGTGAGCCTATTCGTCCCTACCTTGGTGAAGATTTTAAAACTCACGTTAAGCAGACATATGGGTCGAAACTGCTCAATCCGAACAGCCTCCGTCTTCTTAGGAAGTAGAGTTATCGTCCCAAAATTCAACTTAAACAGTTGCAGTTGTCCTTCAAAAAGCTCTTGAAACAAGGGCATCAAATCTCCCTTGATAAAAGGCCAGCACCTCTTATAAAACTCTGCCGGAAACCCGTCCGGTCCCGGAGCTTTATTATTCTCCATCTGAGTAATCGCCTCAAACACCTCATTCTCCGAGAACGGAGCCGTCAAAATTTCATTCTCGGCAGTCTCTAGTTGAGGCACATCCTCAACCCTAGACTCATCCATCGACACGAAAGTTTCTCTCGGGGAACCAAACAAGTGCTTATAATAATTGGTAATGTACTCTTTGAGATTATCTTGGCCAACTATCGTTCCCTCATCTTGTTCTAGTTGAAAGATTCTCTTTTTTCTATGTTTCCCATTAGCGATCAAGTGAAAGAATTGAGTGTTATCCTCGCCTTCTACGATCTTGCGAACCTTTGCTCGCAAAGCCCACTTCAATTCCTCTTCACGAAGGAGCTTCTTAAGCTGCATTTCTGCATCTATCTTCATTTCCAACTCATTGGAATCCAAGATAGAGTTTTCTGCTTTAGCTTCGAAATGTTGAATAAGGAGAAGGAGCCTCTCCTTCTCCACTCTATAAATCCCATGCGTGTGTTTAGCCCATCCGCGAAGGAACCGTCGGAGATGACGAATCTTGGATTGCCACCTATCAATATGCGTCCTCCCTCCCGAGTCCTTAGCCCACTCTCTGGCTACCATCTCGAGGAACCCTTCTCGCTCAAACCATGCAAGTTCAAACGAGAAAATGTTCTTGTTACCCACGAAGTTTTGAGTCCCTGAGTCGACTAGTAACGGTGTATGATCCGAGACTCCTCGGGTCAAAGCTTGCACCGTTACCAACGGAAACTTCTGTTCCCATTCGACACTAGCCAACACACGGTCCAACTTCTCAAAGGTCGGAATCGGTAAAGAATTCGCCCAAGTAAACTTCCTCCCCGAGAGCTCGATCTCTCTGAGATCCAAACTTTCGATAATCGTATTGAACATAAACGGCCATCGACCGTCAAAGTTAGCATTATTCTTGTCCTCTTGCCTTCTGATAATGTTGAAGTCCCCACCCACTAATAGGGGTAATTGCTCATTACCACAGATGCGCACCAGATCCGCCAAAAAATCTGGTTTGAGCTCTGGTTGAGCAGCACCATAAACTGCCACCAAAGCCCAATCAAACCCATCCGCCTTAGTTCTGACTCTAAACTTAACAGCAAACTCGCCCATGACTACACTTCGGACTTCCAACGTATCACACTTCACCCCAAGTAAGACCCCACTGGATCTTCCTCGAGGTGGGAGACAATGCCAATCAAAGTCTACCCCCCCGGACAGATTAGCAAGAAATTGAGATGTGAAATTGCTTCTTCCAGTCTCGGACAAAGCAATAAAATCTAAATTATAATCAATTGACGCATCCGCTAGAAACCTCCTTTTAGCCAAGTCTCTAAGACCTCTGCTATTCCAGAAAATGCCTTTCATAGGTCATCATGAAATTTTTTAACCGTACGGATTCTAGCACTCCGACGCACAGCGGACACTGGGTAGACCTTTCGCTTCCATGTCCGCTTAGGCTTAGTTTGACCAAAAGTCATAACCCCACCCTCCTTCTCCGCATCAACCACTAAAGGCTCTACGTGAAGAGATTGCGGATGATTGGAATCATCCTCTATCTCTAAACCAGCAGGGTCAAGATCGGCACACATGTCATCTAGAACCCTCACCCCAAGCGCATCAATCTCCGAATCGTTCATAGGTTTAACCGAAGCAATGTGACGAATCATATCCATCGCACGCTCAGCTTCCAAATCAAGAATATCATTAACTGATTTGGCTACTTGAAGATCATTATTACCAAGTGAAATTCCTAATTGATTTGCATTATGAATGATTTCAGTATCAGAAAAATGCAGAATGGAATTTGACTTAATAATGAATATACCGGTGGAGGTCCGGACGTTACGCAACTTGGCAGCCCTCAATGCACACCGAAGCTGAATATCATCGACGTCCGGCTGCTCCTGCAGCCTCCCGCTGATCCGCCCCCCGGGCAGCAAAGTCCGGGATACCTCCAAAGGCGATGACCTCCTCTCGAGAGGCCGTGCAAGGGGACGGGCCACCCGCCCATCCCCCCATACCGGCGTCTCTGGCCGCGGGAATAGGCGAGGAAGACCGCCGTGGCGACACGGGTGACCCTCTAGCAACGGTCAAGGGAGACGCGCCCTGGCCACTCACCGGAGAGGAGGCCGAAGCTGCTGTTGCAGCACCCAGCCCACCTCGATCATGGGCCGGTGAGCCGAGCACGACCTGCTCAGCCCCACAGGCGACCGTACGAGGTGAAGACGCCCCCGCAGGCGACCCTCGCAGCAGGGCACCAGCCGCCTCAGATGCAGCAGAGGGTGTGCGGGCCTTGAGTCCCGCCGAGGAGAGAGCTGGCAAAGTAGGGGAAGTCCTGACCCCACTCCCATACATCTCCTCAGAATCGTCCCGGAGAGTCGTCACCACCTGCCGGGGCACCGGTGGCGACGGAGAAGAGCGCACCTCCGTCACATGTACTCCTCCCATGCCCTCAACGCACACAGCCTCCGAGATCACGGGAGGCTCATGCTCTGACGGGTCATCCAAATCAACACGATCACTCCAAAGACGAGGGGGTGCTGAAAACGCCCCAACAGAACCCAGCTGAAGCATCCTGGTTGGTGCAGACACCGGCGATTTCCCCTGAGCCGACTCTGCCGGCTTAGACGGATCCGCAGGCTTGGCACTCCTATCACCCTCACTAGGTGCATCATCACCCTGGTCTCCAGAAGCGCCTCCCCCCTCGGAGGTATCCATAGGAAGCACCTCCTCAAAATCCTGAAACAAGTCCGGGTCCTCATACTCAACATTCAGCATATAAGCAATACCCTCATGGCACCATCTGACAACGTCCGGCAAGAACTGAATGTTAACCACACTAACCAACAGGCGGGCCACCCCGTGAGCACGAGTGAAGGGCATATCAACCTGCTCTGTCTTACCAAGCAAGGACCCCAAGCTCCATGTGACAAAGAAATCATCCAGGGGCTCTGAGGGTGCCCCCGAAAAACGAACCCAAATCTGTGTGAGAGGATTGCCCTGTGGCTCCTTCTTTTTCCACTCGTCGAACTGTAACACAAAGCTAGTTCCTGTCACCCGACTCATCCCAAACTTAAGAATCCTCTTCTGATCCTCTTTAGAAGGGAAATCAACTTTGTAAGAGTTGTCCGAAAGTTTCAGCAAAGACCATTTGAAATTCCCCGGTGCCAACTCTCTCAACTGCTGGATAATCTGTGCTTCAGTGAGAGGACCGGTGACCACCTTAACCACCCCAGGGAAGGAGGTTTCAACGACAGGAGCCACCGGAGGCACGTATGGTGACTCAAAAAACATCAACTCCGAGCAGCAAAGTCCATAAATATTAAGTGCCGGCTTGGGGCCTAGGAGAAGCGGACACTCAGCCGCCACATGATTAGGCTTCCGACAAATCTCACATAACTCAGCAGAACAATCGACCATGAAGTGACCCGTCTCCCCGCACCGGAAACAGACAAGTTTTTTCTTCTTAGCCGCCCACTTGGACAGCTTATCACCTCCGGCCTTCTCAGAACCCTTGTCAGACCCTGTTTCCTCCTGTTGCTCAGCCATCGGCACCGCCACATCGGCGAAAGCCTTAGCTGTCTCCACCACCACCTGGTCAAGAGCCGCACCATCAGTGGACATCTCAGTATCAGTTGGATGGCTGCTATTAACAACATCAGTCTCCCTAACTCCATGCAGATTCGTGAACCAACCACTGTCCAGTGACTTCTCCTACATGTAAGATACCCATTCTTAAGCGACTTTCTCCTTGAAAACCTTGAACCATGCATATAGTATTCTACAGATACAAGTGTATAATCTACTTAGCCAGTAGCAGGAATTACCCACCCTTCAGTTAATACTTGTAGATATATACTTCGTTTGGACAGAAGTTGAGCTTGTGTGTTCTCTTCCTTTAATTCTTGGCTTTAATCAATTTAGGCAGTATCATACAACTGCACTCTACAGCTTACGTACGTAGTTCTCGTGCTAACCTGCAGAATCGATGCGTCCATCTTCTACGAAGAGAGAGCATGCAAGGTACGCTGTATTGACAACACATACAGATCACACGGATCCGATAAGTGTACGTGTTGACACTTGACACTTGCAGGCAAGAACATCCATGGAGGCTAACATGTTCCTCGCAGCTTCGCGGCCGGGTCTGAGATTCGAAACAGGGAGGCGCACGTAGATAAGCCTTACCAAGAATGCACGGGGCACAGGTCAACATGGGCAGCAGCGGCATCGAAAAGTTGCTATTAGAAGGCCGATGATCGAGCTGGTTGGTTGGCATACGTATGTAATCCTCCTGCCGCCCAAAGGTTGGAGTTGAGTGACGCTGCACGCAGAGATGGGCAGGAGATGCAAGCCATGGGAAATGGTTTCATCGGCAGTATGTATGTGCATGCGTGAGGAGATTATTGGCTTTCGTGAATGAGTTGGATTCGAACAAACAAATCGATCCAGGACCAGGATCCGGCCGAGTTACACCGACCGCCAGCTTTGCAGTTGAGATAAAAAGGAATGGTGGCGGCACCGTCAGCGACAGTACGGAGACTAGAAATACTACTCCGTAGCTCACAGGGTGAAGGAAGTGAGTCCCTGGTCTGCCTGTCCGTCATCTTCGCATCTCAATTTGCAGAGATCACGTTCCGCCCTAGGGAAAACTAGGGTAAAGGATTGATGGGCGGACGGAGAAGTCGGAGGGTGCCGCCTAGCGGGTGCCGACACGTAGACGGTCGGAGGGGCCGGATGGTCCCGCTGTGGGGAGTCCGGAGCCAGCCGCGGGTCGACGCGTGGGGGATTCCGCCTAGCCCTACTCGGCCCGCGCGCCATCCATGTGCCTAGGCCCCTCGTCTCCCGGGCTACACCCGCTGTCCAGCTCCCTCTCGCCTGCACCTCTCGCTGCATGACTTTGATTTGATCTCTTTCTTTCCCTTTCTTCCTTCCTTCCTCGATCGCTGGCCATTAAAGATCATCCCAGCTCATCTCCTGGCCTCGCCCCTACACAGTCATGAATGCATGGATATCTCCCCTTGTTCAACTTATCCTTGTAGAGTGCACGCGTGCGGGTTAGCTAATTTAATTTGCTCGAGTGATGGTTTAGCTAATTCTGCAGGCAGCCAGTCACAGGCAGGTTACCGCATGCGTGTGTCATGACCGAATTGCTAATGATCTCTTCTTTCACTTCATCTATATTGGATACGGAGTAGATACTATCCCTTATCCGTACTGATCGATCTGACGTATCATGCAAACGCAGAGCGTGCATGTGTACGTTCTCGTACAGATGTGAGTTGAGTCCCCCCTCCTCTCCCCTCTTTTCTGGGAATGGACAGAACAGATTTGACTTCGAGCAGCTTTGTAAAGCTGATGCATGGAGAGTAAAGGGTCCGCTATACTACTAGCTCATGGACTAGTATACCAGGCATCAAATTCAAAACAAATAGTTGCTTAGAATTGCTTGGCATGATGATGCGCTTGTAGGGAGTTCAGTGCCTCTGCGCTTGTAGTTCCTATAGGGGCCATTCCATAGTTCTCTAGTGGATTTAAAAAAAAACTGTTTGATGTTTGAGTCTGTAATAATTCTGCTGTGGCTACTTCTGGCTGGAGCCGAGAGCTGTAAACTCTGTTCGTTGGTTGCCTTTGCTTTTTCAATAAAAAGTTGGGGCAGGGGGGCAACCACTAGTACAAAAACACCTATTAGTCCCGGTTCATGAACCGGGACTAATGGGTCGTTACTAATACCTCCTCCCTTTAGTCCCGGTTCTAACACGAACCTGGACAGATGGTCCTCCACGTGGCCGGTGCGCCGAGCCCAGGCGGGGGGGCCTTTGGTCCCGGTTGGTGGCACCAACCGGACAAAAGGCATCCACGCGTCAAGATTCCAAATGGCTGTGGTTTTGTTTTTTTTTGAAAGGGGAGGGGGTTGGTGGTTTTGGGGGTTAATTTAGGTGTTTCATATATTATGTTAGCTAGCTAATTAATAGAGAGAAGTGTCCTCTCTTATGTCCGTGCTTGGTCGACGCTACGTACTATATACATATAGCCCTCGACACGCTAGCTAGTAAGAAAATGAAGGAACCATCGAGTACGAAGTTCGTCATGCATACCGAGAGAATGATCGATCGACCTCTCCTTCTCCGAGAGATTGGTCGAACAACAAGTTTTAAGTATCATGTCGTCCAACGCCATCGGCTACATACATGTACAATATATAAGATCTCTCAATTACAGTCCCTAGCATTTGAAATCAACTTCCACATGGTATTAAATCGGCTTTATTGATGATGTGGTCAAGAAAGAATCCCGCCAATTCCTCTTGAATTGCTTTCATGCGATCTGGTTCTAGGAGTTCATTACGCATCTGCCACGTCTAATTTGAAGAAGGGGGTTAATTAATACATATATATGAATGAAACTCAACAGAAATAATGGTGTAATAAAATGAAATTGTGAATATTATTAATTGCTTACGCACTTCATATTGTCTTTGAGAGTAGCCCCGCTTGTTTTTCAAAGTCGCGGTGTGGATGAACTTGCACACGTAGTATCCATAGAAATCATTCCCTTGTTCTTGCCACAAGCACTTTACGAGAAATAGAGGTCAATCAAACTGATAATGACGCATTATAAATGGCATTGATGAAAGTATAGCTACAGAATCAACGAGAGATGCGCACAACTAGCTAGCCAGTAGTACTTACTTTCGGGTATGTATATCGCAGCTCCTTCGGCAGTCCCGGAGCTTGTGCGGTGAACTGTTTCCAAACCCTGCAAGACAAAGAAAATAATTATTATTACTTGAGATATCAGGAAATGAACAAAAAGTTGCCGATATGGTGCGATAATGATCGATTAAACTTACTTGCTGAGCATTTCAGTCATGTCCGCATAGGTGCTGGGATCTTTCCGTCTCGAGTCTAAGACAGTTACTAGTCCACGCTCAAGCTTAATCTCCAGAAGAATATAATGAAAACTGCGCACGCATGCATAACTCATCAATTACATTACTATAACCTCGCTCGAGTAATAAGGGAAACCGAATATGCAAACAATCAGTAACACTCTCTTGCCGTTGTAAGGAAAGAGTATGGTATCTTTGTTTTGATTTTTGATCAACGATTGTAGCAAGTTGTCCTCGGCCTCTTTGACGTCCTTTTCAACCAGAAATACATCTATGATATTTGTGTTAATGAACCCAATATCATAGATTTCATTTTTTTTTGCACTCGACGATCTTCAATCTGCATAATATATTGAGGATAATTAATTATAAATACATGCAATGAAAGAGCCGAGCTATATATAGAGACTTAATGACAGAAATAGTACTTACAGGCAGTAGAAAAAGACCGTTAATTTATCGAGGGACTTTTGATTGAAGAACGTGAAGAACTCCTCAAATGGAACACACAACAGATCAGTTCCAACAAGGTCGTGCTCCTCTTTAATGTGCAGATACAAACTATTCGCCCCCAGACTCTCTGCAGGTTTTCATGTACCAAGTATGGAACCTTCGCATCATCGTTGTTAGAGATTTTTCATCTTTGACGAGAGGCTTCCCGTACTCGTATCTGTGTTCTTCCACCTTCATGTAATCAGGAAGTGCATCGTCAGGCAGGTAATCTTGTAGATTGCCATAACCGGCCACCATCCCCGGAACATTAGCGACGATGTTGCCGCTAGACACATTGAGCGGGGGGCACAATTGGTTTGCTTGTTCGCCAAGCTGGTCAATTTTTTCCGCAGCTGCTCGTTCTTTTGCTCTTTGATGTCTGACAATATTTCCCGACCGCTCCGTTTGGAGATATGTACATTCAAGATGTCGCTCATAGTTGGTTCTCGGCGGAGACTTTGCGGTTTCCTCAGGGCATCGAGAGTGCGGTTTGCTTTCACCGGATCTACCTTCTCCTCCGGAGGTGGATGTCTCTTTGCTTTCACCCCTTCAAAGAACTCCTTCACGTGGGTCTGCACGATCGTATTGTTTTCCTCCTCGGTCCTCTCGTACGGTAACTTCTCGGCTTTAGAGGTGGACCGTATCTGTATTACCTCTCTCCTCTTCTTGTGCTGCTAGACGCCGGAGCAGACGGAGCGGCTGCGGCATCTGTCTTCTTTCGTGCTTGCTTACGAGGTGGAGGAGAAGGACTACGACGCACCGGAGCAGTCGGGGCGGCAGCGGGTCTCTTCCGCCCTTGCTGGCGAGGCGGAAAGGAGGAGGCTGCCGGAGAAGGAGGCGGAGTGCCGCCACGCGTGCCCTGATCGTCACTCGCCGGAGGAGGAGGCGGTGGAGGAGGCGGAGTGCCGCCACGCGTGCCCTGATCGTCACTCGCCGGAGGAGGAGGCGGTGGAGGAGGCGGAGTGCCCTGACTCACCGGAGGAGGAGGAGGAGGAGGCGGAGGCATCCAGTTCAGAAGGTTGATGAGCTCCTTCCGCCATAGGCATGGAGTCCTCAGAGCAGAACCCAGCCTAGTCTCCCCTTCACCGGTAGGATGCTCAAGCACGAGGTCCTCAAATCCCTCCGTTATTTCATCCACCATCACCTTAGCATATCATACGGAATCGGTGGCGGTGATAAGTTGTGCCGGGTCCACTAGGATAAACTTGGCCAACAACCGCCTTGACCTTCAAATTCATCCATCGCGCCATAATGTGGCAATTTTGAGACTCCGTGATACCATCCACGGGATAGCTGGCAGGAGCCGTCAAGACATGCTCCGGCTGAAGCAGCTCGGTGGAAGCCACACTGCTTCTCCGCTGAGATGGCGGGGTAGCTTCGGGGGAAGCTTCGGCAGGTCGTTTGCTGCGATCTGCTGCTTCTCGTTTCTCTTCTCGTTCCTCTAGCCCCATTACCCTTTCGTGCGGCGCTGCAGTTGGTCTGCTCGGTTTCTTCCTCCTCTCGTGGGTTTTGTAACCCCCTGCGTCCGGAAAACCAACCTTCCACGGAATGGAGCATGGCGTGCCTCGTGTCCGTCCAGGGTGCTCAGGATTCCCAAGGGCCATTGTGAGCTCCTCCTTCTCCCTGTTTGGAACGAACGTCCCTCGTTGCGCTGCATCGATATAGTGTCGAAGGTTCTTGACTGGTATTTGCAGTTGCTCGTCCGTCCAATGGCACTTCCCTATTACAGGGTCTAAGGTTCCGCCAGCCCCGAAGAACCAAGTCCGGCAACGGTCTGGCCAGTACATTGTCTCTGGTTCGATCCCTTTTTCAAGCAGATCATTCTCAGCCTTGGACCACTTAGGCCGGGCTTTAAGGTAGCCACCTGACCCCGTGCGATGGTGAAGCTTCTTCTTCGCATCATTTTTCTTGTTTGTCGCCGACATCTTCTTACTCTTTTCCGATGTCTTGTGGGCCACAAATGCGGGCCAGTGATCTTTGATCTTCTCATATTTGCCGATGAATTTTGGTGTCTTTTCTTTCTCGACAAACTGGTTCAGCTCTTTCCTCCACCTCCTCATCAGGGTTGCCATCTTCTTAAGAGCACAAGACTTGATTAATTGCTCTTTAACTGGCTTCTCCGGATCCTCCTCTGGCGGTAGGGTGAAATTTGCCTTCAGCTCGGTCCAAAGATCTTCTTTCGCATATCATTGACATAAGACACCTCGTGGTCTTCCTCCTTAGGCTTATACCATTGTTGGATCTTGATGGGATCTTGTCCCTAACAAGAACCCCACACCGAAAGCGAAAATGCCTTCCTTGTCCGGATGGGTTCAATCGGTTCGCCGTCGGGCGCGATTTCTATGATCTCAAACTTTTCATCCTAGCTCAACTTTTCTTGGGCCTCGCCTCGCTTATTGAAGTTGTGCTCGATCCGGAGGGCTAGAAATTATAAGGAAGAAAGGCGAGAGTAATTAATATGTGTACATATACCAAAACAATGGATGCATCAATTAACTAGTCAAGACGGGCTTAACTAATATATATATACAGGACGGACTCGGTTCGGTGACCGGAGCAGTCAACACGGTCTCCTTCTTGTACCTCCATTGTGTCACCGGAGCCATCATGAACATAGTCCTCTTCTTGTACCGGCATTAATGGGTCGAAGCCATCATGAACATATCCCTCTTCTTCACCCAGTCCTTCCGGACCATCGGTCTCGTTGAGAAATGACGAACTTCATCACTTCCTTGTGCGATTATGTCCCCAACATCGCTTTTCTTCGTCTCGGGAGTGCTCCATAGTTTACGCAAATATTTACAACATGTCAATTATTATTCAAACATGGTACAGATGGATATATATATATATATATATATATATATATATATATTAGTGGCAAACGTAGAACTAGCTAGCTAATCATAATAAGGAATCATGTTAGTGGCCTCGACGCTGCTTATCTAGGGTTTGGGGTCGCCTCGACACAACGCTTCAAGGGTTTGGGGTGGCCTCGACGACAACGCTCTTTTAACTTGATAAATTTGGGTGGCCTCGAGAGAGTTAATTTGTCGGGTAGGGGCGCGGCGGGAGGGGGTAGGAGACCAACATCGTTTTCTCTCTAGGGTTTGGGTGTCCTCGAGAGTTTGGGTGTCATCGAGAGGGGGTATATATATCGACCACCCCTCATGTCGAAGTTATCTCGAGGGGGATATATCGACAACGACGTGACATACATATACATGGGAAAATAATGTTATCGGGGAGGGGGTATCGGTACCCCCCCTCGTGTTGAAGTTTCTTCTTTCTCCTCTATTCCTTTCTTTCTTCTTCTCCTCTTCTTTTTCTTCTTCTCCCTCGAGAAAGGAAAATAATTAAGGAAAAGGAAGAAAAGAGGAAGAAGGAATAAGGAAGAAGAAGAAGAAAAAAAAAAAAAAAGGAGAAGAAGAAAGGAATAGAGGAGAAGAAGAAAAAATAGAATTTTTTTCTATTTTTCTTCTTCTCCTATTCCTTTCTTCTCCTCTTTTTTTCATCTTTTTTCTTCTTCTTATTTATTTCTCCTCTTCTTTTCCTCTCCTCTTCTTCTTTCTTCCTCTTCTTATTTTCTTCTTTCCTATCCTTCTTTTCTAAAATTGTAACTTTTGCATATATAAAGCTTTTCTAAAATTGTAACTTTCTATATATGAACAAAAACTTTCTATGAACAAAAAACATTTTTAACATATATATTTAGGAAACGGTTCATGCCACCAAGGGACCAATGGTGGTGGGCAGAGGCGAGGCCCATTGGTCCCGGTTAAATGCAGACCTATTGGTCCCGGTTGGACCCTCCAACCGGGACCAATAGGTCCATACGAACCGGGACCAATGGCCCACGTGGCCCGGCCGGCCCCGGGGCTCACGAACCGGGTCCAATGCCCCCATTGGTCCCGGTTCTGGATTGAACCGACACTAAAGGGCTGGCCCGGCCTGGACCATTGCCCCCTTTTCTACTGGTGGTATGTCCATTGTTTCATCGTTGTTTATAGAATCAAATTCTTTTTATAATCAAATAAAACTTGGTGCAATCAAATGTTCTCGAGGGAAGACTTCTGCTTGAATGTTGTACACATATAAAATTTAATCCATGAAGTTGTTTTAAGATAAAACTCGATCGTAATTCTGAGGTAGCCACAAAGATTTATGTTTTTCAGGTAGCGAATAGAAATGAGCATATATGCTACAACAGGAACTTGATTATATACCTATTGAAAACTTATATGTAACAAATACACGATACACGCAACAAGAAGTGCTAGCCGTGCGAGGCATGCGGGTTAATGACTAGTTAAACTAACCTAAAATGTACTAAATCTAACTTTTGCATATATGAACATATATACACAAAGAACATACAAACATATATACATTTTTATGAAAAGCAAAACATCATATTCTATAAAAAATCATATACATATAATCTAAAAAATATCATATTCTATAAAAAATCATCATACATATGAACAAAAACAATTATCACATATATTAAAAAAAGGAGGGCGGGCGCAAGGACCAAGGTGAGGAGGGCAAGTGGCGCTGGCGGGGGCGAGGCGAGCGGCGACGGTGATGGCGTCGGGCAGGGCTGGCGACGTCGTCGGGCAGGGCAGGCAGCGGCGTCAAGGCGGGCATCGAGCGGCGACGGAGCAGCGTCGGGACAAGCGGTGAGAGCAGCGTCGGCGAAAGGGGCGGCGGCGTCGGCAAGGAAGCAGAGAGCAGCAGTGTCAAGCGAGAAGCGGGTGGCGGCGTCGGGGCAAACTTGGCGGCGACGGCAGGTCGGGTGAGCATGGCGGCGGCGTCGGGCAGGGCTCGGCGGCGGCGGCGACGAGGAGCAGCGTGGGGGCGTCGGGGCGGAGAAGAAGTGATTTTTGCAGAAACTGCTAAGTGTTTCTTATATACCCAAGGCATTGGTACTGGTTCGTGGCACCAATCGAGACCAATGCCCCCCTTTAGTCCCGATTGGTGCCACCAACCGGGACCAAAGGCCTCCGGGACTAAAGGGTGGGCATTGGTACCGGTTGGTGACACCAACCGGTACCAATGCCCACCCTTTAGTTCCGGTTGGTGCCACCAACCGGGACCAAAGGCCCCTGTGCTGCCAGCGTCGCGGCCAAAGTTTAGTCCCACCTCGCTAGTTGAGAGGGGCGCGCAGTGGTTTATAAGCCCCACTGCCGCACCCCTCTCGAGCTCCTCTCCACTGCAGGCTTACGGGCCTACTTGCTACTGCTTTGCCTGATGGGCCTTCTGGGCCTACTGCGGGCCTGAATTCTGGCTCATAGTAGGGTTTCAAGTCGTATTCAGGCCGTGGGGGCCCAGTAGGGGGCATTTTTTTGGTTTTTTTGTTTTCTTTACTTATTGTTGCTATTTTTATTTTTTTCCAGTTTTTTGTTTTGTTTTCTGCATTATTTATTTTCTTTTGTTTTTTGCTTTATTTTTTAATTCTTTTTTGCTTTTAGTTTTAGGAAAATTATAAACTTTCTGTTAGTGCCATTACTTTTCAAATTTGAAAACACTTTTTTTGTTTTTTTTTTGTTTTCTTTCTTGCTTTATTTATTTTATTTTGTTTCTACTTACAACAAAATACTTATTGTTGTTTTTTGTTTTGTTTTCAGCATTATTTATTTTCTTTTGTTTTTTGCTTTATTTTTTTAATTCTTTTTGCTTTTAGTTTTAGGAAAATTATAAACTTTCTGTTAGTGCCATTACTTTTCAAATTTGAAAACACTTTTTTGTTTTTTGGTTTTCTTTCTCGCTTTATTTATTTTATTTTGTTTCTACTTACAAAAAATACTTATTGTTGCTATTTTTAATTATTACGAGGGCCGAACCATAAGACATTAAAGCATTTCAAATGAACTCTGAAAAAGTTGAAAGTTGGCATGGTATCATAATTTGACCCACATAGCATGTGCATGTACAAAACGGACAATGGTATCATACTCGTCAGTTACAAAGTTGGCATGGTATCATCATAATAGTTGCGGGAGAAAGTCTTCACCTTTTCTTCGCTTGTGTCATTTGCTTATTGCGCCGTAACCATGGATAATCTTCATCGTTTATCAGGATGCTGGGGTCAGCCTTGACTTTAAAGGGAGGAATTTCATGAAACTTTTCATAATCTTGAGACATGTCATCTTGTCCTCCACTCCCACGATGTCCCTTTTTCCCGAAAGAACTATGTGGCGCTTTGGCTCATCGTATGATGTATTTGCTTCCTTATCTTTTCTATTTCTCGTCCGTAGACATGTCCTTCACATAGATAACCTGTGCCACATCATTGGCTAGGACGAGCGGTTCGTCGGTGTACCCAAGATTTTTCAGATCCTTTGTTGTCATTCCGTGTTGTGGGTCTACCTGTACCCCGCCTCCTGACAGATTGACCCATTTGCACTTAAACAAAGGGACCTTAAAATCATGTCCGTAGTCAAGTTCCCATATGTCCACTATGTAACCATAATATGTGTCCTTTCCCTCTCGGTTGTTGCATCAAAGTGGACACCGCTGTTTTGGTTGGTGCTCTTTTGATCTTGGTCGATCTGTAAAATGTATTCCCATTTATCTCGTATCCTTTCCAAATCAATACAGGTCAAAGATGGTCCCCTCGACAACAAGTACAACTCATCACAAGCAGTGTTGTCACCTCGTCGTGCTTCCAACCAACTGCTGAAAGTCTGATGTGTTCACATGTAATCCGATCGTCGCCTTTGCTCAGGGTGTTTGGGCCTTGATCGTTCTTGTGTTCATCGACAAGCGGGTCACCAAGGTAGAGTTCTCAGAAGCTGTGTAGTGTGCTTGAGACCAAGAATATCCGTCCTGCATATTATTGAGTCCCTTTCAAGCGTGCCTTTTCGGTCAGTCTCCCCTCATACCGCGATTTAGGGAGACCTATCTTCTTAAGGCAGGGAATGAAGTCAACACAAAACCGATGACATCCTCTGTTTGATGGCCCATGGAGATGCTTCCTTCGGCCTAGCGATTCTGGACATATTTCTTTTGGACTCCCATGAACCTCTCAAAGGGGTACATATTATGTAGAAATACGGGGCCCAGAATGACAATCTCGTCAACTAGATGAACTAGGGCGTGTGTCATGATATTGAAGAAGGATGGTGGGAACACCAGCTCAAACCGACAAGACATTGCACCACATCACTCCTTAGCCTTGGTATGATTTCTGGATCGATCACCTTCGAGAGATTGCATTGAGGAATGCACATAGCTTCACAATGGCTAATCGGACGTTTTCGGTAGAAGCCCCTCAATGCAATGGAAGCGATTGCGTCATAATCACGTGGCGATCATGAGACTTTAGGTTCGAAAATTTTCTCTCGCCATATTTATTATTCCTTTTATATTCGACGAGAAGCCGGTCGGGACCTTCATACTAAGCAGGCATTCAAAGAATATTTCCTTATCTTCTTTAGTAACAGACATAGTGGCGGGACCTTCATCTTTGCTTTGGAGGCATGCCGTCTTTTTCGTGCAAACGTTGCAGGTCCTCCGTGCCTCATTTGTATCTTTTGTCTTCCCATACACACCCAAGAAGCCTAGCAGGTTCACGCAAAGGTTCTTCGTCACGTGCATCACGTCGATCAAGAGCGGACCTCTAGGTCTTTCAAGAGGGCAGGTCCCAAAATATAGATTTCTTCTTCCACATGGGTGCTTGTCCCCAGCGTCACTTTCGGAGCTAGTCTGCGGGATCCTTTCCAAAGATTACGTGTAAATCATTGACCATAGCAAATGCGTGATCACCGATGCGCATGGCGGGCTTCTTCCGGTGATCTGCCTCGCTTTGAAATGCTTGCCTTTCTTTCGACATTGATGGTTGGTCGAAGAAATCGATGATGGCCCGGTACACATTCTTCCGCAGCTTGCGGTATATACTATCGGTGTCAAGTAAGCAGTGCGTGCATGCGTGGTATCCCTTGTTTGTCTGTCATGAAAGTTTACTAAGAGCGGGCCAATCGTTGATGGTCACGAACAGCAACGCCTTTAGGTTAAATTCCTCCTGTTTGTGCTCATCCCATGTACGTA
Organism: Aegilops speltoides; assembly: GCA_021437245.1. Lineage (NCBI taxonomy): Eukaryota > Viridiplantae > Streptophyta > Magnoliopsida > Poales > Poaceae > Aegilops > Aegilops speltoides. The sequence goes on from CM038142.1 coordinate 442,122,400, forward strand.
CACCGTTTCCATTCCACAACTATAAAAGTTCTTCAACTAATGGCCTTAGGTACACATCAATGTCGTTGCCGGGTTGCTTAGGGCCTTGGATGAGAACTAGCATCATAATGAACTTCCGCTTCATGCACATCCAAGGAGGAAGGTTATACATACATAGAGTCACGGGCAGTCTTTGTGATTGCTGCTCTGCTCCCGAAAGGATTAATGCCATCTGCGCTTAAAGCAAACCATACGTTCCTTGGCTCACTTGCAAACTCATCCCATACTTTCTCTCAATTTTTCTCCACTGCGACCCGTCGTGGTGCTCTCAACTTCCGTCTTTCTTACGGTCCTCACTATCCATCGCATCAACTTGGCATGCTCTCCGTTTTCAGACAGACGTTTCAACCGTGGTATTATAGGAGCATACCACATCACCTTCGAGGAACCCTCTTCACGGGGGCTCGCCGTCAACATCACCGGGGTCATCTCGTGCGATCTTATACCGTAATGCACCACATACGGGGCATGCGTCAGATCCTTATGCGCACCATGTAGAGGATCGATCATTAGGGCATGCATGTATCTTATGCACCTCCAATCCTAGAGGGCATATGACCTTCTTTGCTGCGTATGTACTGTCGGGCAATTCGTTATCCTTTGGAAGCTTCTTCTTCAATATTTTCAGTAGCTTCTCAAATCCTTTGTCAGGCACAGCATTCTCTGCCTTCCACAGCAGCAATTCCAGTACGGTACCGAGCTTTGTGTTGCCATCTTCGCAATTGGGGTACAACCCTTTTTTGTGGTCCTCTAACATGCGATCGAACTTCAGCTTCTCCTTTTGACTTTCGCATTGCATCCTTGCATCGACAATGACCCGGCGGAGATCATCATTCCATCCTCTCAAGTTCATGTTCTATTCCTTCCATTTTCAGCCGGAGTGCTACCTAAATCCTTTCAGTCCTATCCGTTTCTTTTCTCATTCTAACCACTCCGGTTAGAACGAGTGATTTCATAGTCTATCTGATTCAGTGAGCTTTCGATCTTCGTCATTCTCGTCGGTCCTCTCTTCCTCTCGAGTGCTCTCGATTCTTTGCTTCTTCTCTTGAGTTCTTGTTTCACCTCATCCTTTTTCCCTTCCGTCTCGGTCCTAAGATCTCGGAACGAGATCTCTTGTTAGTGGAGGAGTGTTGTAACGCCCCGGATTCGTTCGCCCGTGTGTCATCGCTTATTCGCCGTCGTTGCCATGTCATTTGCTTGCATGTTGCACTTTGCCATGTCATCATCTGCATTTCATATCATGTCATCATGTGCATTTCATTTTGCATCGTGTTCATCTCTTGCATCCGAGCATTTTCCCGTTATGCATTTTGCAATCCGGCACTCCTATGTCCTCGGCGTTCCCCTTTTCGTCTCCTGTTGTGAGTGGGTGTTAAACTTTCTCGGAATGGCCGAGGTTTGCCAGCGGCCTTGGTATAGCACCGTGAACCGCTGTCAAGTTTCGTGCCATTTGGAGGTCGTTTGGTACTCCAACAGTTAACCGGGTAACCGTAAAGCCCTCTTTGAGTTGCAGCCCAACACCCCTTCCAAAGTGGCCCAAAACCCACCAAACTCTCCTCCATGCTCTCGGTGGTTCGATCATGATCGCGTGGCTGAAAACCGCACCTCATTTGGACTCTCCTAGCTCCCTCTACCTATAAATATGCCTCCCCCTTCCAAATTCGTGGTGCAAACCCTAGCTCTCCTCCTCCTCGCGCCGCCGGACGAAATCCCTCTCCGCGCCCGGACATGTCCGCGCCCGCCGGACGTCCCGCGCCGCCGCCCAGCGCCGGTGGCTGCCTGCCATGTGGCGCTCGACCGCCCGCGCCGCCGCCCGGCCAGCGGCCGTCCCTGCCCTCATGGCCCATCTCCGCCGCCGACGGATCCATGACCATTGGCCTCGTCCCCCCCGCCGCCGTGCCCGCCGCCGCGGCCCGCGCCGCCAGCGCGAACCTCGCCGCCGCCGCGCCAAAACCCGGCCTCCTCCACCGGCGCCGCTCGCCTCGCCGTCCGACGCGCGCCGCCGCCGCCAGCGCACGCCGCCGCCGCCGGCCAGCGCCTCCGCCCAGCGCCGGCGCCGCCCGGGCGCTCTGCCGCCGCCCGACCGGCTCCTCTCCGCCCGACCGCCTCCTCTCCGCCCGAGCCCGGCTCCCCGACCTCGCCGGCCCTGCGCCCTAGGGGCGCGCCCGCCGCCTCAGCGCCGGCGCTGCCGCGCCACCGCCTCCGCCGCCGGAGCCCGCGGCTCTCCTCCTCCGCGCCGCCCGGCGGATCCGCCAAGGAAGGCGGATTGGCCGCCTCCCTCGCCGGCCCCCTCCTCTCCGGCCTCCTCCCTCGTCGCCGGCGACGTCAGACTCCGGCGAGCCGCTGCCTCGGAATCCGTGCCCGCAGGTTGTTTTCCCCCCTCTGGAATTTGTCTAAGTCCCCAAATTATTGCATAATCATGCCATGTTTGACCTGCTGTAACTCTGCATCCGTAGCTCCGTTTCGTGCGTGTAATATGTCAAATTGTTCGTCTCGACGAGTACTTCATTTCATTCCATTGCATCATTTTCATTTGAGCTCATCTTGATTCCCGAAATGCTGGTGGAAGAGTGCATGTTGATGTTAATCTGCTTAAACTGTTATAACTTGCTCATTTGTCATTTTTGCCATGATTGATGTGTGCATCCTATGAGTAGGAGCTCTACATGTATGTTGATCTATGCCATGCCATCTTTCCAGGGGTGTATGCCATGTATTTTTGTGAGTTGTGTGTTGAGTGTATCAAGCTTGCCAAGTAGGGTAGTTGCTCTTGCTGTTTTCCTCACAGATTCTGTTATATTTTGGTGCTATGTGAACATGTTGCTACTAATCATTGTATGCATAATCTGGAGATGCTCTATAAACATGTTTTGATCTACATGTCTTGCTCTATCCATTCATGCCCTTGGTTGCAATTATAGCTTGCTGGAACATGTTGTAATCGTGCTCTAAAGTTGCTTGATAATGTTGTTGTCAGCCTGTTAACATTAAGTTCAGTTCTTTCCATGTGTTTTCCTAGTGATCCGTGCATCCTATGAACTTGCTCTTGCCATGCTTAGCTTCATAAACATGCCTTCTTACTGTTGGTTGCCTTGCCATGCCATTTATTGCTCTATGGTGAGTGGTTCAAGCTCACCAACATGCCTACTTATTGTTGTTCCTGCCATGTGTGAATCTGTAATATAACTTGCCATGTTTACATTGGTGCCATCATATCTTCTGATCCTTTTTGGCTAATGGTCAGTAAGGGACTCTTGGTCTATGATTTTAGTAGATTCATGCCATGCCTTTGTTTGCCATGATATGTTCCTGTAACATGTTGTTTGATAGCTCTAAATATTGCAACCTGATGTTATTTCTGCAAATTCTGAAACTGTTATTATTTGCAATCTTACCATGTGTGTTTGAGCATGTTCTATTGATTTCTGGAGATAGCTCAGTGTTCATGTTTTGTTATGCTTTACCTGTACTTCATGCCCATGCCTTTTGTTTTTATGTTGGGGTGCTGTAGCTTATTGTTTTGATGCTTGCAATATGCCTAGTTGCTGTTATGGACAGATTGTTGTTATGACTTGTATAGAGCGTATGTGTTGCACTGTTGCTCCGTTTTGAGTGTGCTCTAGATGAAACTTGCTTGATTTTGCATGTAGCTTCATATTATCATGTTGCACCCTTGTTTTGGTGTGTTTGCTTGATGTTTGGGTGCATTTTGCATCAATGCCATGTTTAACTTGTTTTGTTCAAATCTTCTAGGCCGTAGCTCTGAATCTAATGAACTTTATATGGAACTTGACTAGAATTTCGTGTAGATTCTCTTGGTGCTCTTTAACTTGCTGTTTAACAACTTCAACTTAATGTTTATTCAGTTCTGTATCAATTTCGAAATTTGCATATGAGGACTTACCGGAATTGTTTTATGTTGTTTCCGGCCTCATTTAAACTTGCCTTGATGTGTTGTTCTTGTTTGCATCATCTCTTGCCATGAGTAGCCTCATCTAGCTTTCTCATGCATCATGCTTGTTGTGCATCATGTCTTGTTCATGTGTGGTGTGTTTACTATGTTGTGTGCTTCTTCTCGATAGTTCCCGTTTCATTGCGATCGTGAGGATTCGTTCGTCTACGTGCGGTTCGTCTTCGTGGCTTCATATTCTTCATGGACTCGTTCTTTTTTCCTTGTGGGATTTCAGGCAAGATGACCGCTACCCTGGATCTCACTACTATCATTGCTATGCTAGTTTGTTTCGTTCTATCGCTATGCTGCGCTACCTATCACCTGTTTATCAAGCCTCCCATATTGCCATGAACCTCTAACCTTTGACACCATTCCTACCAAACCGTTGCTTGGCTATGTTACCGCTTTGCTCAGCCCCTCTTATAGCGTTGCTAGCTGCAGGTGAAGTTGAAGATTTCTCCATGGTGGACAGGGTTATGTTAGGATATCACAATATCTCTTATATTATTAATGCATCTATATGCTTGGTAAAGGGTGGAAGGCTCGGCCTTATGCCTGGTGTTTTGTTCCACTCTTGCCGCCCTAGTTTCCGTCATACCGGTGTTATGTTCCCGGATTTTGCGTTCCTAACGCGGTCGGGTGATTTATGGGACCCCCCTGACAGTTCGCTTTGAATAAAACTCCTCCAGCAAGGCCCAACATTGGTTTTACCATTTGCCTCACCACCACCTATATTTCCCTTGGGAGTAATTAACCCAAGGGTCATCTTTATTTTAGCCCCCCCGGGCCAATGCTTGTCTAATTGTTGGTCCAAACTAGAGCCACTTGCAGCGCCACCTTGGGGAAACTTGAGGTCTGGTTCTAGTTGTACGTAGTGCTCATCCGGTCGTGGCCTGAGACGAGATACGCGCGGCTACTATCAGGATGTCGGCACACCAGGAGGCTTTGCTGGTCTTGTTTTACCATTGTCGAAATGTCTTGTAAACCGGGATTCCGAGACTGATCGGGTCTTCCTGGGAGAAGGTCTATTCCTTCGTTGATCGCGAGAGCTTGTCATGGGCTAAGTTGGGACACCCTTGCAGGGTATAAACTTTTGAGAGCCGTGCCCACGGTTATGTGGCAGATGGGAATTTGTTAATGTCCGGTTGTAGATAACTTGACACCAGATCCGAATTAAAACGCATCAACCGCGTGTGTAGCCGTGATGGTCTCTTCTCGGCGGAGTCCGGGAAGTGAACACGGTTTCTGTGTTATGTTTGACGTAAGTAGGAGTTCAGGATCACCTCTTGATCATTGCTAGCTTCACGACCGTTCCGCTTGTTCCTCTTATCGCTCTTATTTGCGTATGTTAGCCACCATACTTGCTTAGTCGCTGCTGCAACCTCACCACTTTACCCCTTCCTTTCCCATTAAGCTTTGCTAGTATTGATACCCATGGTAATGGGATTGCTGAGTCCTCGTGGCTCACAGATTACTTCAACAACAGTTGCAGGTACAGGTTTATGCGATGATCATGACGCGAGAGCGATGCTTGCTTGCGTTGAGTTTTTCTTCTACTTCTTCGATCAGGGGATAGGTTCCAGGTCGGCAGCCTGGGCTAGCAGGGTGGATGTTGTTCGAGCTTTTGTTTGTGTTTCATCCGTAGTCGGATGTTGATCTTATGTATATGTGATATTGTATTCATGTGACATTGTATGTTTTTGTATGTATCCCCATCTATTATGTAATGTTGATGTAATGATATCCACCTTGCAAAAGCGTTCCAATATGCGGGTCTATCCTTGGTGGGACCTTCGAGTTCCTTTTGGATAGGGTGCATATTAGGCGTGTTCAAGTTGGTATCGAGCCTCGACCGACCCTAGGAGCCCCCTTGATTGATCGTGTAGTTTGGCCGTTGTTGAGTCTAGAAGAAAACTGTTTTCGGAGTCTAGTTATATCGGAGAGTAGGAATTCCTTTTACTCCTCCGCCCCTTCGTCGCTCTGGTAAGGAATCTTGACGTAGGTGTTTTGAATTACTCCTCTTCTCCTTCAAATTTTTCTTTAGGATCACGCAGTTGGTTTTTCCGATCGTTGTTCCCCATCTCTTTTATCCGGTGCATCTCTCGTCAAGTTGACTCAAACCTCTTTGTCTTTCGCGAGATCAATCCTCAGCTCTTTTCGACATCGTTGTTTTTCCCTGTCCGAAGTTGTCTTTGTTTTTCCCAGCCGCCCACCCTTCTTCCTCTCGGAACCGGAGTCCGTAATCGAGTATCCATCCTACTCGAGCGAAGACTTTGCCTTCTTTCCTCAATGATTTCAACCGGTGTTTTCTCTTCAAGATATTCGTCGGTTTTTCCCCTTCCAAGTTGCCTTTGTTTTCCTGCCCTCCCACCCCCTTATTCCCAGAGTATGAGTCTCTTTCGACCATCTATTTCATTCATGTGGAGCCTCTTCAGTCTTCCCTCATTTATTTCAGCCGGTGAATTCTCGTCTCGTTTGTCATTCTTCATCTCTTTTTCTTTTCCGGTGGGTTCAATTCAAGTTTTTCGGTGTTGATCACATTCTTTTCCTCGGATCAAGTGTTCTCCTTGCTCGTTTGCCTCTCGCCATTCAATCATTTCGGAGTTCGGAAGACATCTCAGGAGATTCGTCTGTGTTTGAATTAATTCGAGGTTGTCACCTCATTCAAATATTTGAATTGTTCCGGTGCATCACCTATCTGTTCAACAATCCTTTTCAGGTGTATTCTCTTTAGTGGGCCCTAACCCACAGGTCTTTGCCCAGGATCTTACCAGACTCTTCTAATTCCCCCGGAGTTATTCTCAATTCTTTTCAAGTGTGACGTAAGAATGGTTTCCATCGGTCACATGCCTTCTCCAAGATCTCGTTCATATTCTTTTCATTGTTGACTCAACCTCTTCGCTTTTCATTCTCCCGGAGTATCTCAGTAATTTTGGCATTTTTTTTTCTCGTCGTCATTTGAAGACAGAAGAAGATTTCTCTTAAATCTTGTCCGTTCTCCCGGAGATTCATGGTGCTAGCTCGATGTTATCCTATCAAATTGTTTCAAGTCATGCATATTCTTTTCACCCATCCGGAGTATGTCAGGAGTTGTTTTTTTTTTTCATTTCTTTCACCGGAGGCCATCATTCCAGTTATCGTTCTCTATTCTTCCGGTGCTTCGTTCAAGTGCTCTTTAATCAGTTCGAGTTCTTCGTTCTTTTGCATCTAAATCCCCTCTAGCTCATTGGTTCTTCTAATTCTTCCCGGTGATTCAGTCTCTTTCGACAGCCATTTCCAAATTCTAACGGTGGTTCTCTCAGATTCTTTTTCTTTGCTTATTATATTAATTCATTCGTTCTTTTGAATCCTACCGGTGGTTCATGAAGACTTTCTCAAGTTTTGTGCTATTCTCTCCTTAATCCTTTTCAAGAAGAATAAGTAGTATGCAAAATCCATTGCTTGTCGTCAATTTATTTTGAGGAAGGATAAGCATACAATAAATCTTATTCTTATTTCATCCAAGCGAGTAATCCATTCTTTCGGAGTTTGTTCTTGGTGAATAAATTCTAGTTCCAAGTGTTTCATATTTTCTTTTCCAGAGTTCAAATTTCCTCGACCATCTCGTCGGAACCCCATCTAAATCATCGCAGGGTCTTAATCTTATTCTTTCATCCTTCAATTTTATCTCGTCATTCGTTTGTTACCGGAGTTCTTCATGGTGGTTTTTCACGATTTAATTCATTCTTCAAGAGTTCATCGAGTATCATTCCATCCTCTCAAGTTCATGTTCTATTCCTTCCATTTTCAGCCGGAGTGCTACCTAAATCCTTTCAGTCCTATCCGTTTCTTTTCTCATTCTAACCACTCCGGTTAGAACGAGTGATTTCATAGTCTATCTGATTCAGTGAGCTTTCGATCTTCGTCATTCTCGTCGGTCCTCTCTTCCTCTCGAGTGCTCTCGATTCTTTTCTTCTTCTCTTGAGTTCTTGTTTCACCTCATCCTTTTTCCCTTCCGTCTCGGTCCTAAGATCTCGGGACGAGATCTCTTGTTAGCGGAGGAGTGTTGTAACGCCCCGGATTCGTTGCGCCAGGTGTCTGTCAGTTATTCGCCGTCATTGCCATGTCATTTGCTTGCGTGTTGCACTTTGCCATGTCATCATCTGCATTTCATATAATGTCATCATGTGCATTTCATTTTGCATACGTGTTCATCTCTTGCATCCGAGCATTTTCCCCGTTGTTCGTTTTGCAATCCGGCACTCCTATGTCCTCCGGCGTTCCCTTTTCGTCTCCTGTTGTGAGTGGGTGTTAAACTTTCTCGGAATGGCCCGAGGTCTGCCAAGCGTCCTTGGTATAGCACCGGTAGACCGCCTGTCAAGTTTCGTGCCATTTGGAGGTCGTTTGGTACTCCAACGGTTAACCGGGTAACCGTAAAGCCCTCTTTGAGTTGCAGCCCAACACCCCTTCCAAAGTGGCCCAAAACCCACCAAAACCCCCTCCATGCTCTCGGTCGTTCGATCACGATCGCGTGGCCGAAAACCGCACCTCATTTGGACTCTCCTAGCTCCCTCTACCTATAAATATGCCTTCCCCTTCCAAATTCGCGGTGCAAACCCTAGCTCTCCTCCTCCTCGCCACGGACGAAATCCCTCTCGCGCCGGACATGTCGCGCCGGACATGTCGCGCCCGCGGACGTCTGCGCCGCCGCCCGCGCCGATGGCCGCCCGCCACGTGGCGCTCGATCGCTAATGCGCGCCGCCCGGCCAGGAGACCCCCCCGCCCTGCTGGGTCCATCTCCGCCCCGCCAAGACGGATCCGAGGCCGCGGCCTCGTCCCGCCGCCGGCCGCCGTGCCCGACGCGCGCCGCGCCGGCGCGCGGGACCTCGCTGCCGCCGCGCCAAGGGCCCGGCCTCCTCCGGCGGCGCCTTTGGCTGCTCCGCCGTCCCCTGCCCGCGCCACCGCGCTGGCAGCGCGCGCCGCCCGCCTCCCGGCGCCTCCGCCCCTCGCACAGCCCGCCCGGGCGCTCCGCCACCGCCCGACCGGCTCCTCTCCGCCCGAGCCCGGCTCCCGACCTCGCCGGCCTGCGCCACAGGGGCCGCACCCGCCGCCTCACGCGGCGCTGCCGCGCCACCGCCTCCCTCCGCCGGGAGCCCGCCGGGCTCCTCTCCTCCGCCGCCCGGCCGGATCCGGCCGAGGGAAGGCCGGATCCGCCGCCTCCCTCGCTGGGCCCCTCCTCTTCGGCCTCCTCCCTCGTCGCCGGCGACGTCCTATTCCGGCGAGCCGCTGCCTCGGAATCCATGCCCGCAGGTTGTTTTTCCCCCTTTGGAATTCGTCTAAGTCCCCAAATTATTGCATAATCATGCCATGTTTGACCTGCTATAACTCTGCATCCGTAGCTCCGTTTCGTGCGTGTAATATGTCAAATTGTTCGTCTCGACGAGTACTTCATTTCATTCCATTGCATCATTTTCATTTGAACTCATCTTGATGCCCGAAATGCTGTTGGAAGAGTGCATGTTGATGTTAATCTGCTGAAACTGTTATAACTTGCTTATTTGTCGTTTTTGCCATGATTGATGTGTGCATCCTATGAGTAGGAGCTCTACAGGTATGTTGATCTATGCCATGCCATCTTTCCAGGGGTGTATGCCATGTATTTTTGTGAGTTGTGTGTTGAGTGTATCAAGCTTGCTAAGTAGGGTAGTTGCTGTTGCTGTTTTCCTGACAGATTCTGTTATATTCCGTTGCTATGTGAACATGTTGCTACTAATCATTGTATGCATAATCTGGAGATGCTCTATAAATATGTTTTGATATAAATGTCTTGCTCTATCCATTCATGCCCTTGGTTGCAATTATAGCTTGCTGGAACATGTTGTAATCGTGCTCTAAAGTTGCTTGATAATGTTGTTGTTTGCCTGTTAACATTAACTTCAGTTGTTTCCATGTGTTTTCCTAGTGATCCGTGCATCCTATGAACTTGCTCTTGCCATGCTTAGCTTCATAAACATGCCTTCTTACTGTTGGTTGCCTTGCCATGCCATGTATTGCTCTATGGTGAGTGGTTCAAGCTCACCAACATGCCTACTTATTGTTGTTCCTGCCATGTATGAATCTGTAATATAACTTGCCATGTTTACAGTGCCATCATATCTTCTGATCCTTTTTGGCTCATGGTCAGTAAGGGACTCTTGGTCTATGCTTTTAGTAGATTCATGCCATGCCTTTGTTTGCCATGATCTGTTCCTGTAACATGTTGTTTGATAGCTGTAAACATTGCAACCTGATGTTATTTCTGCAAAGTCTGAAACTGTTATTATTTGCAATCTTACCATGTGTGTTTGAGCATGTTCTAGTGATTTCTGGAGATAGCTCAGTGTTCATGTTTTGTTATGCTTTACCTGTACTTCATGCCCATGCCTTTTGTTTTTATGTTGGGGTGCTGTAGCTTATTGTTTTGATGCTTGCAATATGCCTAGTTCTTTGTTATGGATGATTGTTGTTATGACTTGTATAGAGCGTATGTGTTGCACTGTTGCTCCGTTTTGAGTGTGCTCTATATGAAACTTGCTTGATTTTGCATGTAGCTTCATATTATCATGTTGCACCCTTGTTTTGGTGTGTTTGCTTGATGTTTGGGTGCATTTTGCATCAATGCCATGTTTAACTTGTTTTGTTCATATCTTCTAGGCTGTAGCTCCGAATCTAATGAACTTTATATGGAACTTGACTAGAATTTCGTGTAGATTCTCTTGGTGCTCTTTAACTTGCTGTTTAACAACTTCAACTTAATGTTTATTCAGTTCTGTACCAATTTCGAAATTTGCATATGAGGACTTACCAGAATTGTTTTATGTTGTTTCCGGCCTCATTTAAACTTGCCTTGATGTGTTGTTCTTGTTTGCATCATCTCTTGCCATGAGTAGCCTCATCTAGCTTTCTCATGCATCATGCTTGTTGTGCATCATGTCTTGTTCATGTGTGGTGTGTTTACTATGTTGTGTGCTTCTTCTCGATAGTTCCCGTTTCGTTGCGATCGTGAGGATTCGTTCGTCTACGTGTGGTTCGTCTTCGTGGCTTCATCTTCTTCATGGACTCGTTCTTCTTCCTTGCGGGATTTCACGCAAGATGACCGCTACCCTGGATCTCACTACTATCATTGCTATGCTAGTTTGTTTCGTTCTATCGCTATGCTGCGCTACCTATCACCTGTTTATCAAGCCTCTCATATTGCCATGAACCTCTAACCTTTGACACCATTCCTAGCAAACCGTTGCTTGGCTATGTTACCGCTTTGCTCAGCCCCTCTTATAGCGTTGCTAGCTGCAGGTGAAGTTGAAGATTTCTCCATGGTGGACAGGGTTATGTTGGGATATCACAATATCTCTTATATTATTAATGCATCTATATACTTGGTAAAGGGTGGAAGGCTCGGCCTTATGCCTGGTGTTTTGTTCCACTCTTGCCGCCCTAGTTTCCGTCATACCGGTGTTATGTTCCCGGATTTTGCGTTCCTAACGCGGTCGGGTGATTTATGGGACCCCCGACAGTTTGCTTTGAATAAAACTCCTCCAAAGAAGGCCCAACATTGGTTTTACCATTTGCCTCACCACCACCTATATTTCCCTTGGGAGTAATTAACCCAAGGGTCATCTTTATTTTAGCCCCCCCGGGCCAATGCTTGTCTAAGTGTTGGTCCAAACTAGAGCCACTTGCAGCGCCACCTTGGGGAAACTTGAGGTCTGGTTCTAGTTGTACGTAGTGCTCCTCCGGTCGTGTCCTGAGACGAGATACACGCGGCTACTATCAGGATATCGGCACGCCGGGAGGCTTTGCTGGTCTTGTTTTACCATTGTCGAAATGTCTTGTAAACCGGGATGCCGAGACTGATCGGGTCTTCCTGGGAGAAGGTCTATTCCTTCGTTGATCGCGAGAGCTTGTCATGGGCTAAGTTGGGACACCCCTGAAGGGTATAAACTTTCGAGAGCCGTGCCCGCGGTTGTGTGGCAGATGGGAATTTGTTAATGTCTGGTTGTAGATAACTTGACACCAGATCCGAATTAAAACGCATCAACCGCGTGTGTAGCCGTGATGGTCTCTTCTCGGCGGAGTCCGGGAAGTGAACACGGTTTCTGTGTTATGTTTGACGTAAGTAGGAGTTCAGGATCACCTCTTGATCATTGCTAGCTTCACGACCGTTTGCTTGTTCCTCTTCTCGCTCTTATTTGCGTATGTTAGCCACCATACTTGCTTAGTCGCTGCTGCAACCTCACCACTTTACCCCTTCCTTTCCCATTAAGCTTTGCTAGTCTTGATACCCATGGTAATGGGATTGCTGAGTCCTCGTGGCTCACAGATTACTTCAACCACAGTTGCAGGTACAGGTTTATGCGATGATCATGACGCGAGAGCGATGCTTGCTTGCGTTGAGTTTTTCTTCTGCTTCTTCGATCAGGGGATAGGTTCCAGGTCGGCAGCCTGGGCTAGCAGGGTGGATGTTGTTCGAGCTTTTGTTTGTGTTTCATCCGTAGTCGGATGTTGATCTTATGTATATGTGATATTGTATTCATGTGACATTGTTTGTTTTCGTATGTATCCCCATCTATTATGTAATGTTGATGTAATGATATCCACCTTGCAAAAGCGTTCCAATATGCGGGTCTATCCTTGGTGGGACCTTCGAGTTCCTTTTGGATAGGGTCGCATATTGGGCGTGACACCCTTAGTCCAGGACTCCCGAGGACCCCTTAGTCCAGGACTCCCTCAGTAGCCCCTGAAACAGGCTTCAATGACGACGTATCTGACGCGTAGATTGTCTTCGACATTGCAAGACGGGTTCCCTCTCCAAATACTCCAAAGCAGCTTTCCACACACAAGAGCGGTATCCGGCCCTGCTTAATACATACAACCCTAAGCAGTAAAAGGTAACAATACTTAAAATAAGTCACGTCCACGAGCAACTTTTTTCGGCGAGACGTTATGTTCTGGCCTGATTAGTATTATGGACCGTTTTACAGCCCCGTTTCGCATTCCGAGGTATTGTCATTGACACATCTTGTCAAAGCAGAGATCGTGTCCCCTTATCACGGGATTCTCATCAATAGGGGTTTTGGGTAATCCAACCATGCCGTTCACACGTCCCCTTGGGAATAGGCGAGATTTAAGGCTTATGAGGGGGCGCTTGATATTAGCTGCCTCTATAAGGGGACAAAGACCCATCTGTTCACCTCACGCCTTCTTCTTCCTCTGCCTTTCAATCCCCTGAGCTCCAGCGCCCAAGTTCTAAACTGAAAGTGCGTTATATCGACTAGAGGGGGATGAATAGGCGATTTTTATGAAATTTTCTTCGAGGAATTTGCGGTGAGGAAATTCCTTAGCGAAGAACTATTTGACGGAATATGTACTCGAGAGGTAAACATAGCAGAATACACACATAGTCAAGATGATGAAATGAAGACTAGAACAGAGTACGTAAAGCGTAAACATAGGATAACAAGATGAAGACAAACAGATCAAGAAATTGAAGCGAGGAATTTGTGAAAGTCTTGATCAAAGTCTTCAAGCACGATATGAACAACATGCAACATGAATGAGGAAATGAATGAGTTGAGGAAATAGAACCGGTCGGTTGGTGAAGACAATGATTTGGTAAACCAGTTCCAACTGCTGTCTCGGTTATACGTCTGGTTGAGCGGTGAGTATTTAAACTCGAGGACACACATCCGGACACCCGATCTCGAGCCGCAACTCAGACACCCAGTCCTCACCGTATTCTCCTTGAACTAAGACCACGCATGCCTCGTCCAATCACTCGTGGTAAGTCTTGGTGACTTCCAAACCTTCACAGACTTGGTCACTCGGTGATCCACAATTCCTCTTGGATGCTCTAGACCTTGACGCCTAACCGTCGGAAGAAGCACATCTTCAAAGGTAACAAGCGTCGGATCCACGCGATGATCAATTTCTTGATGATGCTCAATCACTTTGGGTTTGTGGGGTTTGGTTTTGGGATTTTCCTCACTTGATGATTTTTGCTCAAAGTCCTCTGAGGATGGGTTGCTCTCAAATGACAAGTGTCAAGTTCTCTCGAGCAGCCAACCAACTAGTGGTTGTAGGGGCGGCTATTTATAGCCTAGGAGCAGCCCGCATGATAAGACATAAATGCCCTTCAATGATATGACCGTTAGGTGGATAAGATATTTTGGTGTCTCCGGTATACAAGAAGACAAAGAACGGTCGAAATTTGACTCTCAAAGTCCTCGGGGCTATCATGTTCTCTTGTGTAGGCAATTCAGACTGGCAAATTCCTAACTCCTCGGTCGAGCAAAGTCATCAATGACTGTAAGAACTGTGTCTCATCCATCAAGAATTTGACTGAATCTGTATGAGATTTCCAATGGCTTCACTCGAAAGGATTGGTAGGTGTAGGATTTTGAGTTGAGCATCACATGGAAATTTTTCCTTAGTATTTCCTCGACCCCCTTTAACTGTACGGTGTTTCCTATGACTCAAGAAAGAGAAAATGAAACTACAAAAACAAAAGTCTTCACGCTTCATATTTCTCGAATGAATATCAAGTCTTCATGGTCACACCAATTTCTTCACTTTCAAAGTCTTCAGAAAGTCTTCAGAATATCAAAGTCTTGATCGAAGAACTTCATTTTAGGGTCGACTTTCTCTGTAAATATCAAACTCCTCATAGACTTATAGACCTGTGTACACTCACAAATGCATCAGTTACTTAACCTATAAGTCTTCAATACACCAAAATCACTAAGGGGCACTAGATGCACTTACAATCTCCCCCTTTTTGGTGATTGATGACAACATAGGTTAAGTTTTCAACGGGGATAAACATATGAAGTGTAAATACTGATATTGAGGAATTTGATTGCAAGATATAGAAGAACTCCCCCTGAATATGTGCATAATGAGAAATTTGCTTTTGAGGCAATGCACATTTGAAGAATTGAATCAAGGAGATCTCCCCCTATATCTTGTAATTCATACACGCATTTGATATATAATATGAAGAATTTGAAATGCATGATGAAATATGGTGCCTGATGAGATTCAGCATGCGTTCAATAGTATTGACTAGGAATAAGCATGCAAAATATCACATCAGAAGTTTCAGAGCTCAAATATCACATTCAGAGCTTAGTGCTTCAAAAGCATCAGAGCATTAGACTTATCAAAATCAGAGCGTTAAACGTATCGAAGCACGATCAAAAGTATCAAGGCACCATCGGATTTAAGATTACAACTCGATCCAATAAAAAGTTTCGGAAGAACGAGAGTTGTAACTTAATAAAAACGCCCATAGTATAAACCCGCTTGAAGACTAACTCAGATTTCTCCCCCTTTGTCATCAAATGACCAAAAGGATTGAAACTGAGGACTAACGCCCCTGATGATATTCAAGTTGATGGAGGAGAGCCAGCGTTGCCGGGGTGGTTTGTTGAAGTAGGGCCTGCCGCAGTGTCGTCCAAATCTTCATATTCATCAGTTTCACGCGATGAAGAATAAGAGCTGGCCACCAAATCAGGAACTTTGACTCTCTTGAATTTCTTCGGAGGTGGTGCAGACCAGTCAAAAGTTTCCTGAAGACCCATAGTCTTCAATTCTTCCGCGGAATAGACATGATTAAGAACAGCCCAGGTGCGGTTGAGGGTTTCATGAAGGTAGTACTGATTTTCTTCACTGCATTATGTGTTGAGGTCATGTTGTGAAGAATTGCAGCAAATTGACGCTTCACCCATTTCTGATTGCGATTAACCTTCCGATGAAGGCGAGGAGTAACTCACGATCGTCATCACCACAGGTGCGATTGCTTGAGGCTGTTGCTTGGTCGAGGTATTTGCGGCGGTGTCATGCGTTGCGAATCGTCATTGGTGGAGTAAGATGCAGCCTTGCGAAATTGTCCATCCAATGGATGAGTGCCTTCATCAATCACAGCTGCTGCCTTGCCCTTATCATCGATGATGAAACTGGTCGCTTGAGGACTTCAATGGGCGGCAAGTAGCTGCCATGATTGAGTGTCACCTTGTAGTTCGGTGAAGATCTTGCCCTTATGAATCGCATGATCCAAGGCGCATATGGCTTCAGCTCAAAAGGTGACATTGCAACATTGGCCAGAGTCCTCATGAAGAAATCATGGAAGTTGACAGGAACGCCATGAATGATATTGAAAAGCATGTTCTTCCTTATGACAATGACATCTTCTTCATTTGAGTCGTGGCCTTTGATGGGACTCATTGTCTTCGTCAAGATTCTATAGACGGTCCGAGGCACATACAACAAATCCTTGACGAGGAATTTGGTTCGAGGGGCCTGTCCTGGCTTCAATGGCTTCATGAGCACTTGCATAAAGTGATCAGAGAGTTCGTGGTCATTGTAGATGCAACGAGCAGTTTCATGGGGAGGATCAAGAGGAAGGACACGAAGCAATTCAGTTGCTGGTGCCTTGTAGTGAGTATTCTCTGTCATCCAATCCAGAACCCATGAGTTGATGTCTTCAAAGATCTCCGTGATGTGCGTGGTGGCATAGAACTCAAGAATGAGTTCTTCATTCCATCGCAGATATTAGTGCAGAAATTCAAGAGTCTCTCGCATCGTGAAGAACACGGAGTACTGGCTCGAAGCACGGCAGTGATTCCATATCCACATGAGGAATATGCTCATGGTCGAAGATCTTGTCCTTGTCAAACAACACTGAGGAATAGAAGTTTGCTTGAGTAGGAGTCCAGAAGCGTCTTTTCCTCATTCGAGCAGAGTCATATGGATTATAAGCAGTGAAGAACACATGCTCAGAAAAGAAGTTTCAGCCTAGAATTTTTGCTTGCTTGAGAACGGATTCTTTGGCTTGGGCAGAGGAATATCTGTGATTTGCAGCACAACCTCAGGAATCGCGATCTCAGGATCTTCAGGCTGAGGAATTTCTGGTTCCTCTACTTGTGCAGTTTGAGGATCAGCAGTGGGTTCTTCGGCGCTAGTGGCTGGAATTTCTTCATTGACAGACGATGTGGGATGAGTTTCTTCAGAGCCCATTTGAACAGTTGTAGCCGGGGACAGAGGAACTTGCTGAAGCGGAGTGAAGAGAGGAGTATTGGGATGTTGACTTTCCCAAAAGTCATCGTTCATCACTGGTGTAGTGCACCCAATATCCACGTCTTCGTCTTCTTTTTCAATTTCCTCAGCACCTACCTCTTCAGCTGTGAACTGAGGCACGGGTGAGGAAACAACTGGGGTTGAAGGGAAAGCTTCCACTTCAATTTCGTCATCAAGCTGTTCTGAAGTAGCAACAGATTGATTTTCTTCATCAGATCCGCTTGGTATCGAGTACTCTTCTCCATAAGGAACAATTTCCTTGGACGACATGGAGGAGATGGGAATGGCATCAATAGGATTTTCAAGGGAGCTGGTCATTGGCTTCATTTTCTTCGCGGCCGAAGAATTTGACGCAGCTGATGCCTTCCTCTTCTTCACTGCAGCTCGTTCTGCAGCCTTTGTCTTCTTCACTTCATAAGCATAAGGAAGAATTGGAGTTGGTGTTGGCATAGGAGGAGCTGAGGATTGTGGTACAGTTTCTTGAGGCGAACCAGTGCGATTGCCTGTTTCTTCTTGATTTCTTCAGCGCACCACTAGTGGATGCCCAGGAATATCTTGTGGCTGGAATGGAGTCATCAGCCACAGAATTTAGTATTCTCATCGGCATGTTG
This sequence comes from Aegilops speltoides, assembly GCA_021437245.1. Classification (NCBI taxonomy): domain Eukaryota; kingdom Viridiplantae; phylum Streptophyta; class Magnoliopsida; order Poales; family Poaceae; genus Aegilops; species Aegilops speltoides. The sequence continues at coordinate 442,140,094 of CM038142.1, forward strand.
AAAGTCATCAGCAGTGCTGGCATGTTCTTCAGCAGGCTGAGCAGAGTCTTCAGCCTGAGGATTTTCTTGTTGCGATGGGGCTGCAACAGTTGTCAACTTCTTCGTCAAATTGATGAATCTCACCTTGGCTCCTTGCCAAACTTGGATTCATCAGGTGTGCAATAATCTTTGTATATTTCCTCAGGAATCTCAAAAGCAGTCATGACCTCCGGTTTCTTTCCTCCCTTCTGCGGTCTCTTGCCTTCTGCCATTTTCTTCAGATGAGGAATTTGAACAATAGAGCACTCTGAAGAAGTATGCAGTTTTTCTTCGATGAACGCTGCAAATGAGTTAAGTTGATGAGAACCTAGTGATTCAGCAGCGGACATGAGTACCTGTGAACAGAGTATAGGTGCGAGGAATTTGGAGAGGTCATATCGTTCTCGGATGATTTTTCAAAAGAACAAGTTTTGAGGAATTTGACCAGTTGAGCCTTGAGGAATTTCACTAAGCGTTTTGTCTCAGGTTCGAGTTGTACAGATTGAAAATCCGCTAACCGAGGAATCTTGAAGAAATGAATGCTTAGAGATAAATCAAGAGTGTACGATGTGTGAGGTGTTCATATGTGAAGATTTGAAGAACAAAAACACCTTTGAAAATTTTCAGAAAGATTTGAGAATCAACGCGAGTAATAAAAGTGACTTTTAATTACCCGAACTAAAGAACACGACGAACAGGAATGAACTGTAGTGAAGTTCGTCATGTTAGATCTCCCACGCTCTTACTTGGCAGAGGGAGACAGCTACGGCGGCGGCGGAGTGAAGAATTCCGCGGCCGGCGCGAGTACGACGGCGATGAGGTCGAGGCAGTGAAGCTTTTCCTCACCGGCGGCGATGAAGTAGCGGCGGCGCTAGGGTTTGAGGAGAGCTCGAGCGAGAGACAGCGACCGAGCGGAGTAAATGAAGTAAGGAAGGGGAGAGGGGTATTTATAGCCACGGTGAAAAACTGTTTGCCCGAAGATTTTGGACGAACATGCCCCTGCCCTTTTCTTCTTCACGCGACATGTGTCACCCACGTACTGTGCAGATGAGATCGTGTAAGATCGTGGGTGATTAAACTAATACATCATGGGATGCGGAACGGTTTGAGCGGTAAAACCGAAAACTTGGATAAGATTTGCTTAAAAGTTTCGTTCGCAATTTCTTCAGCTGTCAAGGACACAGTGAAGACTTTGAACGAGTGTCAATCACAACGCACATGAAGAATTTGTGAATAGATTGGATTGAGTATAGCATAGATGGGGAAGGGTCCGATCACATTCAATTAGCAGAAATCGCAACTTGAAGAAATGGCAATAAGTGAATGCTGTAGAGGACATAAACTCATATATATATATATATATATATATATATATATATATATATATATATATATATATATATATATATACCAATGAAGAAAGACGACGGAAACATTGAAGATTTTGCAAAGTTGAAGAATTTGAAAAACTGAGGAATTTCAAAAGTAAAAAAAACTCAAATTGAAAATTTTCAACTTTTGTGGTGGCGTAGCCCACCGTATAAGAATGACAATTTCAGACACCGCGTACAATTGTCGTAGGGTTCTGAGAATCAAATTCTTCATTAATTTCTTCACACTTAGAATGTTATTCTTCATTGATTGAAGAAAATGTTTCTTCATGTGTTGCACATCTAAGTCATCAATTATGCATAAGGGTTAGGATGTGTGTCCTTTTCAGAGAACATTCGAAGATTCTAAGATATTTAGCTCACACCGCAACTTGCTAAATCTCTTCTCATCCAAGGGCTTAGTGAAGATATCAGCTAGCTGTTCTTTAGTCTTCACATGCTCGATGGAGATATCGCCCTTCAACACATGATCATGAAGAAAATGATGACGAATCTGGATGTGCTTAGTCTTTGAGTGCTGGCGGGTTGTGAGCAATCTTGATGGCACTCTCATTGTCGCAGAGGAGAGGCACATTCTTCACGCTGACGCCATAGTCCTTGAGGGTTTGCTTCATCCAAAGCAGCTTGAGCACAGCATGAGCCAGCAGCAATGTATTCAGCTTCAAGATGAGAGCGGTGATACAGTTGCTTTCTTCGAGGACCAATGGACCAAAGATCGTCCGAGGAAATGACAAGTGCCGATGTTGACTTGCGGTCCACACGGTCACCAAAGATAGTCGAGTCGAGAATATCCAATGAGATCAAAAGCAGAGCCCTTGGGGTACCATAATCCTAGTGTTGGTGTGTGAGCTAGATATCGAAGAATATGCTTCACTGACCTTATGGTGTGATTCCCGGTGCAGCTTGAAATCGGCACACATGCAAACACTAGGCATTATATCTGGCCTAGATGCACATAAGTACAATAAAGAACCAATCATGGAGCGGTATACCTTGTGATCAAGTCAATACCATTTTCATCGATGCATAGATGGCCATTTGTGGGCATAGGAATTTTGACGCCTTTGCAATCTTGCATGCCGAATTTCCTCAAGACATCTTTGAGGTATTTCTCTGAGATATGAATATGCCATTGCTTCCGATTTAATTTGAAGACCTAAGAAGAATTTCAACTCTCCCATCATAGACATTTGATATTCTTCACTCATCATATAGGCAAATTCATCACTATATCGTTGGTTAGTACAGCCAAAGATAATATCATCAACATATATTTGGCACACAAATAGTTCACCATCATATGATTTAGTAAAAAGAGTAGGGTCAAGTGAACCGGATGTGAAGCCATTCTTCACGAAGAATTCCTTCAGTGTGTCATATCACGCCCGAGGGGCTTGCTTGAGGCCATAGAGGGCCTTATTGAGTCTGAAGACTTTGTCAGGATACTTGGGATCTTCAAAACCTGGGGGTTGAGCAACATATACTTCTTCCTCAAGCTTACCATTGAGGAATGCACTTTTCACATCCATTTGATATAAGATGATATCATGATGGTTAGCATAGGCAAGTAAAATGCGAATAGCTTCAAGTCTAGCAACAGGTGCAAAAGTTTCATCGAAATCAATTCCTTCAACCTGTGTGTAGCCTTGAGCTACTAGTCGTGCCTTATTCCTCACCACAAGGCCATTTTCATCTTGCTTGTTGCGGTAGATCCACTTTGTGCCAATGATATTATGCTTGCGAGGATCTGGGAGATTGACCAATTCCCAGACATTGTTCAGCTCGAACCGATGTAATTCTTCTTGCATAGCCTGAATCCACTCCGGCTCCAGAAGTGCTTCATCTACCTTAGTGGGCTCTGAGATAGAGACAAAAGCATAGTGCCCACAAAAGTTAGATAAGTGTGAGGCTTTTGAGCGGGTGAGAGGACCTGGTGCGCTGATGTCATCGATGATCTTCTCCACTTGCACTTCTTTTGCAACGCGTGGATGGGTCGGTTGTCGCTGAGGGTTTTGATTAGCATTTTCTTCAGCACCATTTTCCTCATCATGTTCTTTAGGTGCATCAGCTCAACGCTCTTCATGGACAGGAATGAATTCTTCAGCAGATTCTTCAGTAGGAATGACATCCTCGGTTGCCTTGAGCTTGATAGCATCCTCAGGTGCTGGTTCATCTAACATAGAAGGTAGGTGCTCTCTTTGCGAGCCATTAGTTTCATCGGACCGCACATCTACAGTGTCAACAATCTTGTGAAGAACAATGTTGAAGACTCTGTAGGTGTGCGAGTCCTTTCCGTAACCAAGCATAAAACCTTCATGTGCTTTCGGTGCAAATTTAGAGTTGTGGTCAGGATCTCTAATCCAACATCTAGCACCGAAGACTTTGAAATAACTCACATTGGGTTTCTTGTCAGTGAGGAGTTCATAGGCAGTCTTCTTGAAGAATTTGTGAAGATATACTCTGTTGATGATGTGGCAAGCAGTATCAATTGCATCAATCCAAAAACGCTGAGGCGTTTTGTATTCATCGAGCATAGTGCAAGCCATCTCAACAAGAGTTCTGTTCTTGCGCTCCACGACGCCATTCTGCTGAGGAGTATAAGGAGCAGATAATTCATGAGTAATACCAAGTTCATCAAGATAGGCATCAAGACCAGAATTATTGAACTCAGTTCCATTGTCACTTCTGATATGCTTGATCTTCACACCAAAGTTGGTTGAAGCCCTCAAGGAAAATCGTTTAAAGACTTCCTGCACTTCATGTTTGTAAGTAACAATGTGTACCCATGTATATCGAGAATAATCATCAACAATGAAAAAACCATATAGAGATGCATCATTTGTGATTGCTAAATAATGGTTAGGTCCGAAGAGGTCCATGTGAAGCAATTCGAATGGACGGGTAGTGGTCATGATAGTCTTCGCTGGATGCTTGGCCTTGGTCATTTTTCCGGCTTCACATGCTCCGCATAAGTGATCCTTGAGGAATTTGACATTTTCAATGCCAATGACATGCTTCTTCTTCGCAAGCGTGTTCAAATTCCTCATGCTGCATGACCAAGTCGTCGATGCCATAGCCAGCCTTCGAAGCTTTTGCAAGTAGACACACGGCTGGTTGTGGTCTGAGAGAAATCAATAATATCAGATCTCCTCTCCTAAAGCCTTTGAAGACTTTGGAATTGTCACTTCCATAATCACAACACAGCGATATTTGCCAAAGACAACAACCATATCAAGATCACAAAGCATTGAGATCGACATGAGATTGTATCCTAAGGACTCAACAAGCATGACTTTGTCCATGTGCTTATCCTTAGATATAGCAACCTTACCAAGACCCAATACGACTTTTGCCTTTGTCAAGCAAATATGATATGCTTCAGAGGTGACGGTGATAAAGGAGCATCCATCAATAGATTCTTGTCACCGGTCATGTGATTTGTACATCCACTATCGAGGACCCATTCGGTGGTTTTGGGTTGATCATCCTGCAGATGAATTAGTGTAACTTACAATCTCATATGCTTCATCGATGAAGAATATGATATCAAGTTCATCAAATGAATTTCATCAAGCGAAAGCAGATATAGCGAGAGGAGGGCGTGTGAAATGAAGGTTCATTTCATCATGATTCGCCTGCGTCCTTCGAGCATTTTGTCGGGTCAAAGCAAATTCTTGAGACGTTAGAGCACGCCCGAGACCTGACCCGCAGAAAAGATTAGTTCTTTTCTTCACCACCCACATCCGGAGGGGTGGCAAAGAGTTCATCATCCTGCGAGCACCATGTGAGAAAGGTGGCAAAGATGCCAAACCATTTCGCTTAGCATAGGAGCGGTTAGGGTAAGCATATGAATAAGCAGAGTAATTCTTCGAGGACTTATGAACATAATGGTTTGAAGAATAATGCACATATTCATAGCCCTTAGCTTTACCCTGCGAGACAGATTTGTTAGCACGATGATAATCATATGAGGACTTTGATCCAGTTGAAGAATTTGATCCTCATGAAGAATTTGATCCATATGAGGATTTGGATCCATATGAAAAGTTTGGTCCATATGAAGAATTTAATCTGGGGTTCCTGTTCTTCATAGGTGGTGTCATGAGGACATTCACCTGAAGACTTTCAACACAGCTTTTGGGAACCCAGATTTTCTTCATAGGGGAACCGTTCCTGCAGTTAGTGCCAACATATCTAGCAAATACTTCACCATTCGATTTTTGAACAGTTTATAGTTGAGTCAAATGACTCATCGATGAATGAGGAGATTCACATGTAAAGCCAGATAAGTTAGATGGATCAACTGGAGGTCCCTTTGCAGCAACCCATGAGGTTTTGGGATACTGCTCAGGCTTCCAATATGTTCCATCGGCATTGAGTTTCCTCTCAAAGGCAATACCCTCTTTCCTAGGGTTTTGTTGAGGATCTGCTTTTGAGCACATCACAAAGTGTCGATGCCCTTGGAGGCTTTTGTACATGCTGTCATGTACAATTCCTTCAGCCCTGCATTGTCAGTGATACTAGCAAAGTCCTCAGATGAGGAATTAGTGATAGCAGAGGCAGATGAAGAATTAGTAACATTCGAAGCATTTGAACATTCAGGTGAAGAATTAGCAGATTCACGTTCAATGCACTTTAAGCATGGAGGAACAAATTCTTTCTGAGAAGCGCTGATTTGTTGAGCTAGTAATGAATCGTGCTCCTTCTGAAGATCTTCATAACACACTCTTAGCTTTTCAAGATCTCCCTTTCTTTGAAGAGCTTCAAGAGAAAGCTTCTCATGATCAGTCAAGAGGGTGTTATGCTGATCTTGAAGGGCGTCAAACTTGGAGTGAATTCTCTGAATACATTCACCCAATGCTTTTGACTGATCCATTTCTTTGCGCAACATATTATCACTTCTTTCTAACATATCTTGAGTTTGTTCTAAAACCGTTTGTTGTTTAGTGGCAACGCAAATGAGTTTAGTATAGCATGATTCAATGTCATCATCAGATTCATCATTGTCAGATTCATCATTATTAGATTCATCACAAGACTCGGATGAGGAGCATTCTGTTACCTCAGCACCGTTTGCCATAAGACAAGATGCAGACGATGATGATTCAGGCTCGAAAGTCATCGTTTTGAGAGATTCCTTAAAGTCCTCAAACCAGGGATCATGACAAGTTCGATGACCTTCATAGACATCAGAGATTCGGTCCCAGATGAGCTTTGAATTGCCAAGATGCATAATTCGCCCGAATTGGTCTCTGGATAGGCAGGAGCAGATGATATCCTTAGCTATGATATCAAGTCGAGTGTACTTGCGAATATCATCAGCATTCGCCATCTTGCATAGATCAGTAAGACCAATCTCAGTGACGGTCCACAGCTCACTGTCCTTTTCCATGAGGCGCTTCTTCATCATGGCCTTCCACTTGGGATAGTCATGACCGTCAAAGATAGGGCATGTCACTTTCTTCATACCTGCTGTCGACATAACTAGAACTCCAGGTGGTTAAACCAAAATCACACAGAACAAGGGAGTACCTTGCTCTGATACCAATTGAAAGTGTGTTATATCGACTAGAGGGGGGGTGAATAGGCGATTTTTATGAAATTCTTCACTGAGGAATTTGCCGGTGAGGAAATTCCTTAGCGAAGAACTATTTGCAGCGGAATATGTACTCAGAGGTAAACATAGCAGAATACACACATAGTCAGCATGATGAAATGAAGACTAGAACAGAGTACAGAAAGCGTAAACACAGGATAACAAGATGAAGACAAACAGATTGAAGAAATTGAACGAGGAATTTGTGAAAGTCTTGATCAATGTCTTCAAGCACGATATGAACAAATGCAACATGTAATGAGGAAATGAATGAGTTGAGGAAATAGAACCGGTCGGTTGGTGAAGACAATGATTTGGTAAACCAGTTCCAACTGCTGTCTCGGTTAGACGTCTGGTTGGAGCGGTGAGTATTTAAACTCAAGGGCACACATCCGGACACCCGATCTCGAGCCGCAACTCAGGACACCCAGTCCTCACCGTATTCTCCTTGAACTAAGACCACGCAGCCTCGTCCAATCACTCGTGGTAAGTCTTCAGGTGACTTCCAAACCTTCACAGACTTGGTCACTCGGCGATCCACAATTCCTCTTGGATGCTCTAGACCTTGACGCCTAACCGTCTGGAAGAAGCACAGTCTTCAAAGGTAACAAGCGTCGGATCCACGCAGGATCAATTTCTTTAGTGATGCTCAATCACTTTGGGTTTGTGGGGTTTGGTTTTGGGATTTTCCTCACTTGATGATTTTCGCTCAAAGTCCTCGGAGGATGGGTTGCTCTCAAATGACAAGTGTCAAGTTCTCTCGGAGCAGCCAACCAACTAGTGGTTGTAGGGGGCGGCTATTTATAGCCTAGGGAGCAGCCCGACATGATAAGACATAAATGCCCTTCAATGATATGACCGTTAGGTGGATAAGATATTTTGGTCCACGGCAGAAGACAAAGAACGGTCGGAAATTTGACTCTCAAAGTCCTCGGGGCTATCATGTTCCTCATGTAGGCAATTCGCCTTTGGCGAATTCCTAACTCCTCGATCGAGAACAAAGTCATCGATGACTGGAAGAACTGCGTCTCATCCATCAAGAATTTAATCGAATCGTATGAGATTTCCAATGGCTTCACTCAAAGGATTGGTAGGTGTAGGATTTTGAGTTGAGCATCACATGGAAATTTTTCCTTAGTATTTCCTCGACCCCCTTTAACAGTACGGTGTTTCCTATGACTCAAGAAAGAGAAAATGAAACTACGAAAACAAAAGTCTTCACGCTTCATATTTCTCGAATGAATATCAAGTCTTCATGGTCACACCAATTTCTTCACTTTCAAAGTCCTCAGAAAGTCTTCAAAATATCAAAGTCTTCAGTCGAAGAACTTCATTTTTAGGGGTCGACTTTCTCTGTAAATATCAAACTCCTCATATACTTATAGACCTGTGTACACTCACAAACGCATCAGTTACTTAACCTATAAGTCTTCAATACACCAAAATCACTAAGGGGCACTAGATGCACTTACATAAACTTTCCCTCCGCCCCAACTTCTCCAGTAATGGCCGGATCTAGCTTTCAGGGCAAGTGGATGGTCTCATCCATAACAGAGAAGAACATCCAGGATCTGTGGGAGGCGAGGTACCTGACGGCGGAGATCAAAGCTTCCAACCCCAGGGCCCCACCCCGGAGCCCGGCGAAATGGGGTTTTTTTATCCCTCACTCCCTCTGAGGACTTGGGTTTGCCCTTCACCCCTTTGCCCAAGGTCTCATGTACTATTACGGTCTGGATTTCCATGATTGGCCCCAAATTCCTTCCTCCACATCTCAACGTTTATCATCGTGTGTGAGGCATTTCTCTGCATCCCTCCACACTTCGGCTTATGGCTCAAGGTTTTAAATGTGAAGCAGAAGGTGATTGAAGGCCAACACACCGAGTGCGGCGGCGCCATGGTGAGCAAGCTCAACCATGTTACCTAGCCCAAAGGGAGATTTGTGGATACTGTCAAGGTGTGGCAGCAAGAGTGGTTCTATATCGATCCCCGAACCTCGCGGCACCAACTGGGCTGCTGTTCCTGCCTTCCGATCTGGACCTCCGCTGTGGCTCGCATCCTGGACCAACAAGGGCCTAGATTGGGGGTCCCTTGACGAAGTGTCGACGCTGCAGAAGCGTATCAAGAGCATGATAAAAGGACATCACCCTTGTTGATGCGATTCAGGTGATGCTCATCCGCCGAGCTCTCCCTTGCCAACGACGGCCTCTCAAAATGTGAGAGTTCAATCCGGAGGGGCCACGGACCCTGCCGCATTTCTTTGGTACAACGCACAAAGGGATCTGGAAGCTGCTCTTTAAGAAGTAGAAGACGTGGCCACGGATGTCCGACGACACCAGCCTCGACTTCAATAATCCAGCATCCCCAGTAAGTATTTGATAACCCTCAAGTGTAGGGGATCGCAACAGCTTTCAAGGGTAAAGTATTCAACCCAAATTTATTGATTCGACACAAGGGGAGCCAAAGAATATTATTGAGTATTAGCAGTTGAGTTGTCAATTCAACCACACCTGGATAACTTAGTATCTGCAGCAAAGTATTTAGTAGCAAAGTAGTATGATAATAAAGGTAATAGTAGCAAAAATAATATTTTTGGGTTTTGTAGTAATTGTAATAGTAGCAATGGAGAAGTAAATAAGCGAAGCATAAGATGTGAAAAGCTCGTAGGCAATGGATCAGTGATGGATAATTATGTCGGATGCGATTCCTCATGTAATAGCTATAACATAGGGTAACATAGAACTAGCTCCAGTTCATCAATGTAATGTAGGCATGTATTCCGTATATAGTCATACGTGCTTATTGAAAAGAACTTGCATGACATCTTTTGTCCTACCCTCCCGTGGCAGTGGGGTCCTAGTGCAAACTAAGGGATATTAAGGCCTCCTTTTAATAGAGAACCGAAACAAAGCATTAGCACATAGTGAATACATGAACGCCTCAAACTATGGTCATCACCGAGAAGTATCCCGATTATTGTCACTTCGGGGTTGTCAGATCATAACACATAATAGGTGAGACTATAGACTTGCAAGATAGGATCAAGAACACACATATATTCATGAAAACATAATAGGTTCAGATCTGAAATCATGACTCGGGCCCTAGTGACAAGCAGTAAGCATAGCAAAGTCATAGCAACATCAATCTCAGAACATAGTGGATACTAGGGATCAAACCCTAACAAAACTAACTTGATTACATGGTAAATCTCACCCAACCCATCACCGTCCAGCAAGCCTACGATGGAATTAGTCACGCACGGCGGTGAGCATCATGAAATTGGTGATGGAGGATGGTTGATGATGACGACAGCGACAAATCCCCCTCTCAGGAGCCCCGAACGGACTCCAGATTAGCCCTCCCGAGAGAGATTAGGGCTTGGCGGCGGCTTTGTATCGTAAAACGCGGTGAAATTTTCTCTCTGATTTTTTTCTCCACGAAATGGAATATATGGAGTTGGAGTTGAGGTCTGTGGAGCCTCAGGGGGCCCACGAGACAGGGGGGGCGCGCCAGAGGGGGGGTGGGGGGGGGCCCACCCTCGTGGACAGGGTGTGGGCCCTCTGGTCTTGATTCTTTCGCCAGTATTTTTTATATTTTCCAAAACGTGCCTCCGTGGATTTTCAGGTCATTCCGAGAACTTTCGTTTTCTACACATAAAACAACATCATGGCAGTTCTGCTGAAAACAGCGTCAGTCCGGGTTAGTTTCATTCAAATCATGCAAATTAGAGTCCAAAACAAGGTTAAAAGTGTTTGGAAAAGTAGATACGTTGGAGACGTATCAACTCCCCCAAGCTTAATCCTTTGCTTGTCCTCAAGCAATTCAGTTGATAAATTGAAAGTGATAAAGAAAAACTTTTACAAACTCTGTTTGCTCTTGTTGTTGTAAACATGCAAAGCCAACATTCAGGTTTCAGCAAATATTATGAACTAACCATACTCACAATAACACCTCGGTCTCACAATTACTCATATATATAGCATAATCAGCTAGCGAGCCATAATAATAAAACTCGGATGACAACACTTTCTCAAAACAATCATAACATGATATAACAAAATGGTATCTCGCTAGCCCTTTCTGAGACCGCAGAACATAAATGCAGAGCACCTTTAAAGATCAAGGACTGACTAAACATTGTAATTCATGGTAAAAGAGATCCAGTCAAGTCATACCCAATATAAACCAATAGTAATGAATGCAAATGACGATGTGCTCTCAAATGGGTGCTTTTTAATAAGAAGGTGATGACTCAACATAAAAGTAAATAGATAGGCCCTTCATAGAGGGAAGCAGGGATTTGTAGAGGTGCCAGAGCTCGATTTTAAAATAGAGATTGAATAACATTTTGAGCGGCATACTTTCACTGTTAATGCAACAACTATGAGATGGTTGTATCTTCCATACTACATGCATTATAGGCAGTTTCCAAACAAAATGGTAAAAGTTTATACTCCCCCACCACTAACAAGCATCAATACATGGCTTGCTCGAAACAACGAGTGCCTCCAACTAACAACAGCCCTGGGGGAGTTTTCTTTAATTATATTGATTTTCTTTGATCTTTTTGGATCATGGGACTGGGCATCCCGGTTACCGGCCCTTTCTCGTGAATGAGGAGCGGAGTCCACTCCTCTTGAGAATAACCCACGTAGCATGGAAGATATAGGCAGCCCTAGTTGAAACATGAGCTGCTCGAGCATACAAAACAGAATTTCATTTGTAGGTTTAGAGTTTGGCACATACAAATTTACTTGGAACAGCAGGTAAATACCGCATATAGGAAGGTATGGTGGACTCATATGGAATAACTTTGGGGTTTAAGGAGTTTGGATGCACAAGTAGTATTCCCTCTTAGTACAGGTGAAGGCTAGCAAAAGACTGGGAAGCGACCAACTGAGAGAGCGACAACAATCATAAACATGCATTAGAATTAATCCACATCGAGTACTAGCATGAGTAGGATACAATCTACCATGAACATGAATATCATGAAGGCTATGTTGATTTGTTTCAACTACATGCGTGAACATTTGCCAAGTCGAGTCACTCAATTCATTCAAAGGAGGATACCATCCCATCATACCACATCATAATCACTCTAATAGCATGTTGGCACGCAAGGTAAACCATTATAACTCATAGCTAATCAAGCATGGCACAAGCAACTATAATCTCTAAATGTCATTGCAAATATTCATAATAAGCTGAATCAGGAACGATGAACTTATCATATTTACAAAAACAAGAGAGGTCGAGTTCATACCAGCTTTTCTCATCTCAATCAGTCCATCATATATCGTCATTATTGCCTTTCACTTTCACGACCGAACGATGTGTATAATAATAATAAGTCGCGTGCATTGGACTAAGCTGGAATCTGCAAGCATTCAATTCAAGAGAGAAGACAAGGTAATATGGGCTCTAAGTTAAATAAACAATCATGCATATGAGAGCCACTAAACATTTTTAATATGGTCTTCTACTCTCGACCCCCAAAGAAAAGAAAAGAAAATAAAACTATTTACACGGGAAAGCTCCCAACAAGTAAGAAGAATGAGAAATCTTTTTTGGTTTTCATTTTAATTTCTACTACAAGCATGGAAACTAAACTAACTATTTTTTGGTTTTTCTTAAAGTTTATCAAACACACAAGAAGAAAGCGAGAAAAAGAAAATTAAACTAGCATGGATAATACAATGAAAGAGTATGAGCACCGACGACTAGAATAGTGTGTGAACATGAATATAAAGTCGGTGAGAAATACGTACTCCCCCAAGCTTAGGCATTTGGCCTAATTTGGTCTAATGCCAAGGGTAACCTGGCTGATATCCGTAGTTATAACTGGGGTCGTACTGAGAGTTAGCAGCAAATGCCTCCTGAGCTGCGGCATGCTGGCGAGCCGCCTCCGCTCTCCCTCATGTTCAACTGCTTCCTCCCTGGTAACAACATATCTTCCTTTTGCCTAGTAATCAAAAAGGAGAGGAGCAGGAAGAGTAACATGGACAACATTGCGTCTATCATAGATTAGTCGATACTGGAGGAATTGTTCATTCCTCTTAAGAAAATGATGTTGGACCATAGCGTCATAATCTAAATAAGCAGGAGGTAACATAATATCCCCCTCTCGTGGGGCTATACCAAGATAATTAGCCACACGGGTCGCATAAATTCCTCCAAATAAATCTCCTGCCCTACCATTATTATGCAACCTACGTGCAACTATTGCCCCCAAGTTATAATCTTTATAACCTAACATAGCACTCTTGAGGACACAAAGATCAGGGACACACATATGACATGCTTCATCTTTACAGTTAATGCGTCTACCAATGAAAGAGCAAAATAATGTATAGCAGGAAAATGAATGCTCCCTATGGTGGCTTGTGCAATGTCCCTAGATTCTCCAACAGTAAAACTAGCAAGGAAATCTCTAAATTCAGATTTGTGGGGATCATAATATTGCCCCACTGCGGAAGTTTGCAAGCAGTTATAAAATCCTCTAAGTCCATGGTACAAGATGTATCATAGATATCAAATAGGACACTCGGAGAATTACATGATCAATTATATTTAAACCTCCGCACAAAGGAATTAGTCAATTGATAGTAAAGAGGACACTTATCTTGTAAGAAGTCCTCCAGATCAGCATTACGCACATACGCGTCAAATTCCTCCTTAAAGCCTGCTTCGACCATTAAATCATCGGATGGCCACTCACAAGCTCGAACATCTGCGTCCCTTGGTAATTCAACGTCTTGCTCATGTATAGCAATCCTGGGCCCTTTCTTCACTGAGGAACCACCTTGGTACATTCTCCTAGAAATAATTTTTTTCTGAAAAATTTCTGAAATTTTAGTAACTTCAAAATAAAAGTGAATGAAACTAAACAAGATCGGTAGCAACTACTCCTACAAGTGCCTAGAGCCTATGTCATGCATTAGAATTACTCGGGACCTCATAAATTTACTATGCAAGCTCAAGAACATGGTCACCTATGCAGCAAAAATTTGCAATGAATAAAGCACTAGAGCAAAAACTAATTGGACCAATGGAGGAGTCACATACCAAGCAACAATCTCCCAAAGCAGTTTTGTGAATGGAGCTTTGAGCAAGGAGATCGAAGATCGCAGCAAAATGAGCTAGAACTCGTGCTTGAGCTGGATGGGGATTTTTTGGGAAGAAGATGGAGTGTGTGGGTGCTGGCATAAGTGGAGGGGGGCCACGAGGGGCCCACGAGACAGGGGGCGCGCCCAGGGGGTGGGCGCCCTCCACTCTCGTGGCCTGGTGCTTGCCACTCCTGGAGTGATTTCAGTGCCTAAAATCCTCAAATATTCCATAAAAAATCATACTAAATTTGCAGGGCATTTGGAGAACTTTTATTTTTGGGATATTTTTTATTGCACGGATAATTTAGAAAACAGACGGATAATACTATTTTTGCTTTATCTATTCTAAATAACAGAAAATAAAAAGAGGGTACAGAAGGTCGTGCCTTATAGTTTCGTCCATCTCATGATCATCAAAATGAATCCACTAACAAGGTTGATCAAGTCGTGTTAACAAACTCATTCCGAATAACACGGAACCGGAGAAATTTCGAATAACACAAAGTTACCTCAACTGGGATATGAACATCCCCAATAATAAGAATATCATATTTTTTCTTGACAGTAGGGAGAGGAAATTCAAAACCTCCAATAATGATAGTTGGAACTTTTCCAATAGAATTGATGCTATGTACTTGAGATTGTTTCCTCGGAAAGTGTACCATATGCTCATTACCATTAACATGAAAAGTGACATTGCCTTTGTTGCAATCAATAACAGCCCATGCAGTATTCAAAAAGGGTCTACTAAGGAAAATCGACATACTATCGTCCTCGGGAATATCAAGAAGAACAAAGTCCATTAAGATAGTGACATTTGCAACCACAACAGGCACATCCTCGCAAATACCGACAGGTATGGCAGTTGATTTATCAGCCATTTGCAAAGATATTTCAGTAGGTGTCAACTTATTCAATACAAGTCTACGATATAAAGAGAGAGGCATAATACTAACACCGGCTCCAAGATCACATAAAGCAGTTCTAACACAATTTCTTTTAATGGAGCATGGTATAGTTGGTACCCCTGGATCTCCAAGTTTCTTTGGTATTCCACCTTTAAAAGTGTAATTAGCAAGCACGGTGGAAATTTCAGCTTCCGGTATCTTTCTTTTATTTGTAATGATATCCTTCATGTACTTATCATAAGGATTTACTTTAAGCATATCAGTTAAGCGCATACGTAAGAAGATAGGTCTAATCATTTCAGTAAAGTGCTCAAAATCCTCATCATCCTTTGTCTTGGATGGTTTAGGAGGGAAGGGCATGGGTTTCTGAACTCATGGTTCTCTTTCTCTATCGTGCTTCCTAGCAACAAAACCTATCTTATCATAATGTTGATTCTTTGATTGTGGGTTATCAAGATCAACAGCAGGTTCAATCTCTACTTCATTGTTTTTGCTAGGTTGAGCATCAACATGAACATTATACTTAACATTATCACTAGGTTCATGTTCATCACCTGATTGTGTTTCAGCATCAAAAATAGAAGTATCATTGGGTTTCTTAGGTGTGTCTGTAATAGGTTCACTAGCTAGAAGCATGCAAAGTACTATCATTTTTCTTTTTCTTCTTTTTGGAAGAACTAGGTGCCTCTAAATTATTTCTCTGAGAATCTTGCTCGATTCTCTTAGGGTGGCCTTCAGGATACAAAGGTTCCCGAGTCATTCTACCAGTTCTAGTAGCCACTCTAACAGCAAAATCATGTTTATTATTTAGTTCATCGAGCAAATCATTTTGAGCTTTAATTACTTGCTCAGCTTGAGTAGCAACCATAGAAGCATATTTGCTAACGAGTTTAAGTTCACCTTTAACTCTAGCCATATAATCACTCAAGCGCCCTATTTCGAAAGCATTATTCTTTAACACTTTTGAGGGAGTCCTGGACTAGGGGGTGTCCGGACAGCCGAACTATCATTATCCGCCGGACTCCAAGACTACGCAAGACTACGAAGATTGAAGACTCTGGCTCGTGTCCGGATGGGACTTTCCTTGGCGTGGAAGGCAAGCTTGGCAATGCGGATATGTAGATCTCCTACCATTGTAACCGACTCTGTGTAACCCTAGCCTCCTCCGGTGTCTATATAAACCGGAGGGCTTTAGTCCGTAGGACAACATACATTACAACAATCATACCATAGGCTAGCTTCTAGGGTTTAGCCTCCTTGATCTCGTGGTAGATCCACTGTTGTACTACCCATATCATCAATATTAATCAAGCGGGGCGAGGGTTTTACCTCCATCGAGAGGGCTGAACACAGGTAAAAACATCGTGTCCCTCGTCCCCTATTACCATCCGCCTAGACGCACAGATTCGGGACCCCCTACCCGAGATCCGCGGTTTTGACACGACATTGGTGCTTTCATTGAGAGTTCCTCCGTGTCGTCACCGATAGGCTTGATGGCATCTTCAACCAACAACGCTGTCCGGTGAGACTTTTCTCCCGGACGGACCTTCAGATTCGGCGGCGCCGCTGCGGGCAATTCTCTTAGCCATCCGAGCAGATCGAAGCTACGCCCCGGCGTCGGTCGATTCGAAGCT
This sequence comes from Aegilops speltoides, assembly GCA_021437245.1. Classification (NCBI taxonomy): domain Eukaryota; kingdom Viridiplantae; phylum Streptophyta; class Magnoliopsida; order Poales; family Poaceae; genus Aegilops; species Aegilops speltoides. The sequence continues at coordinate 442,156,750 of CM038142.1, forward strand.
TAAACTTCACGGCCGATGTCGCGGAGACTTGATCTTGACGGACTCGAGTCACCAGCAAGCGCGCCAAGCTGCGGCGATGGGCATGATCTAGCTCGCCACCGAACGATTGCCTTGGTGGCGCTGACACGGATCCGCTTCGCCATTAGTCGGAGCCGATCGCCAAGATCGAGGGCGGTGGATAGACGCCTACTGGGGCTTCAACATCCACGGCGATGGGCCGAACACTAATCTGGTCACCCATGAAACTTCGTGATTCCGAGGCGGACTCCTCGCCGGACTCCAAACCTCCCGCGCCCTACCGGTTGATCGGATTGGGCGCCGGTTATGGAATTCACCGCGGACATCTTCCGATAGACGCCTTTTGGAGATATCTTGAATTCACTAAAGCATCTCTCGTTATCGGGAGAGTCTGGCGGACTATGGCCAGGATGGTTGGGGTACAGACGATGAAGAAATTGAGCCCACCCACCACCCACTTTGTAGCCATTGTCGACGATCTAACCGACATGCTAGACTACGACTCAAGACATCGGCGCTATGGACGGCGATGCGGAGATTTAACAGAACCAGCGCCACTGAGGCACTGGAAGACCACCTCGTCATACGACATATATATGGTGGACACCACAAAAGACGGGGATGGCGAAGAAGCAGCGGAGGCAGATTCTTTAAAGAAGCAGCCCAAACGCCGGCGTCAGCGGCGCCGCTCTAAATCCCGCCACAGCAAAGAAGAATTGAGATTCCGCACAGAGATAATAATACCCGAGAGTGCGAAGACAATCCTCTCCGGCAAGACTCGGCGCAGGAGGATGCGAAGCAAGCCCTCACGAGAGGGCGGCGATTTAAGAGGTTGAGGATCATAACTATATGCCTCCTCCGAAGACGAAGTAAGCCTCAACGATGATGAATTCATCGTAGCCGAGGATCCCGTCGAACAAGAGCGCTTCAAGCACAGGCTTATCGCCACAGCAAACAGCCTAAAGAAAAGGCAGCAACAGCTTCAAGCTGATCAGGACCTGCTGGCCGATCGATGGACCGAGGTCCTCGCGTCAAGAGTATAAACTCGAACGCCCTCCAAAAGTTACCTAAGACGCAAGCTGCTCCCCGACTAGAGGAGGAAGCATACATACCTCCATCACCAACAAGACGATATGGCTGACCGACCACCCGTGGTCGTGATGACAGAGGCATCCAGCCCCTACCAAGACCGTACCCGGCATCGCTCCAAAAGTCTGAAGCCAAGAGGGAACGCGCCGGACTTGCGAGACATATTGGAGGACAAAGCAAGGCAATCCTGATCCATCTACAGATCACGTGGGCGCCCTACGACCCACGACGAATACCGTCGCGCCGGATACAATAACCCCGGCCGGGCCGAACACAGCAGACAGCGCTCTCTTGAGCTGCATCGCGATATTGCTCAATACAGGGGCACCGCGGTTTGGATCGAAGACTATCTTCTCCACATCCATATGGCCCGCGGCAATGATCTCCATGCCATCAAGTATCTCCCACTCAAGCTTAAAGGACCAGCTCGGCATTGGCTAAACAGCTTGCCCGCAGAGTCAATTGGGTCTTTGGGAAGACACGGAAGCCGCATTCCTCGACAACTTCGTGGCACGTATAATGCGACCACGAGACGCCGATGACCTAAGCCACATCATTCAGCAGCCAGACGAATCGGCGGACAATTACGGACACGGTTCTTGACAAAGAAAACCAAATCATCGACCGTCCGAATGCAGAGGCCCTTGCAGCCTTCAAACATAACATCCGGGACGAATGGCTAGCCCGGCACCTGGGGCAGGAAAAGCCGAAATCCATGGCAGCCCTCATATCGTTAATGACCCGCTTTTGCACGGGAGAGGACAGCTGGCTAGCCCGTAGCAACAACCTCCGTAAAAATTCGGCGGTCACGGATACCAAGGACAACAACGGCAGTCACGTCGAAACAAAACAAAGCGCCGCGTAACGGCGGCGATAAGGAGGATACGGCGGTCAATGCCGGATTCGAGGCTCTAAACCGGTCGTGGAAGAAGCCATTCAAAAGAACCACTCCGGTCCGTCCAATCTGGACCGAATACTCGACCGCTTATGCCAGATACATGGCACCTCTGAAAAGCCAGCTAACCACACCAATAGAGATTGCTGGGTGTTCAAGCAGGCCAGCAAGTTAATTGCCGAAAACAATGACAAGGGGCTAAACAACGACGACGAGGAAGAGACCCGACCGCCGAACAACAGAGGACAGAAGGGTTTTCCCCCACAAGTACAGACGGTGAATATGATATACACGACCCACATACCCAAGAGGGAGAGGAAACGCGCACTAAGGGACGTCTATGCGATGGAGCCAGTCGCCCCAAAGTTCAATCCATGGTCCTCTTGTTCGATCACTTTCGATCGAAGAGACCATCCGACCAGCATACGCCATGGAGGATTCGCCGCATTGGTTTTAGACCCAATCGTCGATGGATTTCACCTCACGAGAGTCCTGATGGACGGCGGCAGTAGCCTGAACCTGCTTTATCAGGATACAGTGCGTAAAATGGGCATAGACCCATCAAGGATTAAGCCTACAAAGACAACCTTTAAAGGTGTCATACCAGGAGTGGAGGCCAACTGTACAGGCTTAGTCACACTGGAAGTGGTCTTCGAATCCCCGGATAATTTCCGGAGCAAAGAGTTAATCTTCGACATAGTCCCGTTTCGCAGCGGCTATCACGCTCTGCTCGGACGAACCGCGTTTGCAAAATTCAACGCGGTGCCGCATTATGCATACCTAAAGCTCAAGATGCCAGGCCCTTGTGGAGTCATCACGGTCAATGGGAATACGGAACGCTCCCTCCGAATGGAGGAACATCACGCTCTCATGGCGAAATCTGAGCAGCCTTCTAAGGCAATACTCAAGTCCGGCAGTTAAAAGGCCGGATACAGCTAAGCGCGCCCGGAGCAATGCCAACCAAGACCACCTGGCGCGATCAGAGCACGCGTAGCAATGCGGCCCCAACCCTCGCCCACACATGATCGCAAGAATAACACTCCGCGTACATCATTACGCTTTGGAGATACCATGGGCACAGGGGAGTGGGCACGATCGCAACGAACCCAGAGTGCGGTTCGACCACACCGGGGGCTCGCAAGTGTGCCCCCTTTTTTTATTTATTTTATTTTTCTTCTTCTTTTATGTACACAGGACTCTGTTAACCAGAAGGCCTGTCCGGCGGCGAGCCTGCCGAACTCATGATGCAATAGTCAGGGACCAAAGAAGGCCGCGACGAACACTCATGTGGTCTCAATTACGAACATTAAATTCGATTATATACACCAAGTCTGCAGCTCATCCCTGGAGGGGGACATGTTTATTTAGTCCAAATCCCTTGCTTACCGTGCTATTTGTATCAGTCCGCTCTACTAGCAGACCCTCTTTCATAAATAATGCAGCACCTTGTTGATCACAATTGCATTACCTTATATATATATGCTCATTATATGACATCTTGCGCCCGTATATTTTGGTACGGCCTAATACACCGGGGGCTTATGATCCCCATCCTATCGTGTGATAAGTCCGAACACTTTCACAAGTGCGGCACCCCGAACTTGTAGCATTATATGAATTGGCTCCGAATCATATCTTGGGTCAATAGTTGGGTTTGCCCGGCTCCGACGTTTTGGTGCCTTACGTTCCGTTCCGTCGGCTAAGGTGGCACTGGGAGAACCACTGCGATTGCGCCCCGGTTGAGTCGGGCGGCGCCTCGATGGAAAGCTAAAACTGCGGCATGATAAGGCGAGAGACCGGTCGCTGTTCGAGAGGTTTTCGGGTCCATAAAGACTCACGCCGCTTGAGCGAAGTTCGCACAATGTCCGATGAAGGCGTGGATAGCGCCCGGATTCGGTCTTCGAATACCGGGGCTTCACCAAATTTAAAATTATAGAATTCTATGGCTAAGTGAGAGTGTTCAAGCATTATAAGTCCGGTTGCCTTGTTCGTTGTGTTGAGTGCCTCCTCGATGGACCCAACAATGGGAACAAGAGTGCTCAAGTTTATCCCGAACACCCCAAAGACTTTCGTGGCTTGGGGGTGAAGCCAATGACTTGCCATCTCTCGATTTTATAAGCGGCCGCATGAAGGTAATATTTTAAATTAAACAAGCGTTTAACGCGCACATGAACAAAGTTTCAGCGCAGAGGATAATACATAGCAAATTCACTCAAAAATTACATTTTGGGGCACTCATCCGCAATATTGCGGGCTCCTTGAGACAGTTTTATAATACATCTCGGGCGTGCGATACTCCTTGCCGTGGCGGTGGGTCCGTGAGAAGCTTCCCGCATCCAACCTGCCCCATTGCACCTTTGCGGGCAAGAGCCCGCGCGGCGCCTTCAATACAGACGGAGCGCTTGATGACATCCACCAGGGCATGCATCCACCAGCCGCCGACGAGGCCAAAGTAGCTCCGGGCATGGCTGCCCAGCCATACCGGACTATAAGGCCCTTCTTGGCCTCTTCACTACCTTGTGGAGTTCGACCAGCTGCTTCATTTGGTCGCTTGGGGGCCGGGTGTCCGCCTCAAAGATCTTGAGGCGAAGACTTTTTCCGTCGAGCTCCCTTCTCGCCACGATAGAATCGGCGGCATCGGACGACTACGCGCAGATCTGCAAACGCCTCGAGAGCTCCAATGCGGGTAAATATCGTAATTTACATTAACATGCTTGCTCGCATGAAAAATGCCTTACCCGCCGCTATTTTCTTTATATCTTCAACCTCTGAAGGGCCTTATGGGCCTCGGCCTTGGCAGACTTGGCACTTTCGAGAGCGAGGCAAGCTCGAGACTCTCGAGTCTTGAGTCACGCCCAAACTCTCATGCTTTTCCATGAGAGCACGGAGCTCTTGCTGAACTTCCGCCACCCGTGCCTCTTGCTTTTCTCGCTTAGCCTGTTCATGCGGCGATTATGCGTTGATCGCGGACAAGATCCTTCGTGGCTGCCACCTCGTTAGTGGCCCTGCAATACACATATTATCCTTGTTAATTTTATTGCAACCAAAATCCTTTTTCAGTAAGGTACCTATTCAAAGTGGTGTTACTCACCTTCTTTTTCCTCGAGCTGCTTCTTCTCATGGCTGAGCTCTCGCTCGAGACCGCTCGAGATCTGCTTCAACACATCGACCTCCGCCGTTAACGCGGCGAGAGGCCAGCAGCGCAACTCGCAAACCCATATTGACATATTTTTTAGCAACCTGCGCATATCTTGTTAGATCCTCGGTCCGGCTTTTCTTTCGAACACCAAACCGAGCATCGTGGGCTCTTGTCTATGCGGTATTACATTACATGATTTTAACTTCTTACCTCAAAGCCTGTTAAAAGGTTGCTGCAGGCTTCGGTCAGCCCACTTTTGGCGAGCTGAACTTTTTGAATCACCGCACTCATGATAGTGCGGTGTTCTTCCTCGATGGAAGCGCCTTTAAGCGCCTCCAACAAGTTATCCGGCGCCTCTGGTTGGACGGAGGCTGCCGGCGTCACGGTCTTGCCCTTCTTTCAAAGGGGCCGCTTGCCAGACTCTAGAACCACTGCGGGTTCCGATGTAGAGTCCGGCACAAAGTCCGGGAGGCTGCCTGACGGCGCCTACGGAGGCTCCTCCTGATGGGTCCCTCTCTGGGATCCCACTTCAGCGTCCTTGCCGGCGCGTGGGGTAGAGGCAGCCGGGATGGAATTCACATCCGACGAGGCCAACGACCCGCTCGATGAGTCGGGGAGATCGTCATCGGCCGGACTACGGGCAGAATGCGGCGTTTGAAGGATACTATGTGACATAAAAGATACGACATATAAATGATCCGGATACTTACGATCTTGCCAGACGCCTGGCCCTTGGAGGCCACTCATCCTCGCCAACGCTGGTGTTGGCGAAACTGTCCGGGGGGATAGTTCTCCCCTCTTGGACCCTTGGCCTCCCGATCGGGAAGCCTTCCTTTCTTCTCTCCTCCTCCGGAGAGAATACTCCTCCTCCTCGTCTTCGGGAGGAGTCGCGTCGTCGACGCCGATTATGGAACTTTTACGAGTCCCCGCGGCCACCTTCTTGGCCTTCTTCTCCGGCACCACGTGCGGTGCCGGAACCAGCAGCCCTGTTAAGCGGGCGTCCACTGGGTCTTCTGGCATGGGAGCCGGGCTGATAAGAAGCTGGCCTTCTCCATCCGTTCCTGTCAAAGGAAGAGGCAGAATGAAACCCCACTAAGAGTCAATTTAATTATTACAAGTGTCCCGTGATGGGGTTGAATCACTTACCTCGTTAGTTGGATACTGTGAGCTGAATCCGCGATCTTCCGTCGCGGATGCGGGGGCTTCGGCGCCCTTGAACAGCATCCTCCAGGCGCCTTCGTATGTTGTATCGAAGAGCCCGCTTAGCGCCTGGTGCTGTTCCGGATTGAACTCCCACAAATTGAATGCCCGTTCTTGGCATGGGAGGATCCGCCGGATGAGCATGACTTGGACCACGTCGACGAGCCTGAGCCCATTGCTCACCATCTTCTGGATGCAGGCTCGGAGTCCCGTCACCTCCACCGGATTGCCCCACTGCAAGCCCTTCTCTTTCCAGGAGGTGAGCTGCGTGGGGATGCCAGATCTAAACTCGGGGGCCGCCGCCCATGTGGGCTTGCGCGGCTCGGTGATGTAGAACCACCCCGATTGCCACCCCTTGACGGAGTCCACAAAGGCCCCTTCGAGCCAAAGGACGTTGGGCAATTTGCCCAACATGGCGCCTCCGCATTCCGCTTGCGTGCCCTTCACAACCTTTGGCTTGACGTTGAAGGTCTTGAGCCACAGTCAAGCGGGGCGGATGCGAGAGGAAGGCCTCGCATACGACGATAAACGCCGAGATGTTGAGGATGAAGTTCGGCGCCAGATCATGGAAATCCAGACCGTAGTAAAACATGAGCCCCCGGACGAATGGATGGAGCGAAAAGCCCAGTCCGCGGAGGAAGTGGGGGAGGAAGACGACCCTCTCATGAGGCCCAGGGGTAGGGATGAGCTGCCCCTCGTCCGGCAGCCGATGCGCGATATCACCGGAAAGATATCCGACGCTGCGCAGCTTGGTGATGTCCTCCTCCTTAGCGGTGGAGGCTAACCATTTACGTCCCGCTCCGGACATGTTCGGAGAAGGTCGAGGCGAGATGCGCGAGCTTGGGCGTTGAAGCTCGAGTGCGCGAAGATGGATAAGCAAAGGAGGAAGAAGGCGTAGGTGAGAAGGTGAATCCTTATCCCTTATATATAGGCGGACGAAAACTATACGTCCCTCACTGGCCTGGTAAAACTCGCTTATCTCCCAAGCGCCACCATCAATGGCGCGGTTGGGTTACCCACGTCCGTATTGATGAGGATCCGGAATAAGGGGAACACGATCTACGCTCGACAAGGCGTGCCAAGAAACCGCCGCTAAGCGTCCGAGGTGGTATAGTATAAACGATTCAAACAAAGGCTTGGTAGCGGTGTGATGTCACGCCGCGTAATACGTCAGCAGATTGAGCTAGTGTATATTTTATTCTCTCTACGGTGGAATGTGGAATTTATTTTGCAGAGCCGGACACTATCCTAGTGTTCATGATCTTCTCTGGATTATTCAAGGGAGGAACCCGCCTTGCAATGCCGAACATTATGCGCTACCGGACTTATCGTCATTGAAGACTAGTTCAGGGGCTCTTGAGGAGTCTGGACTAGGGGTGTCGGACAGCGGACTATCATTATCCGCCGGACTCCAAGACTACGAAGATTGAAGACTCCGGCTCGTGTCCGGATGGGACTTTCCTTGGCGTGGAAGGCAAGCTTGGCAATACGGATATGTAGATCTCCTACCATTGTAACCAACTCTGTGTAACCCTAGCCTCCTCCGGTGTCTATATAAACCGGAGGGCTTTAGTCCGTAGGACAACATACATTACAACAATCATACCATAGGCTAGCTTCTAGGGTTTAGCCTCCTTGATCTCGTGGTAGATCCACTCTTGTACTACCCATATCATCAATATTAATCAAGCAGGACGTAGGGTTTTACCTCCATCGAGAGGGCCCGAACCTGGGTAAAAACATAGTGTCCCTCGTCCCCTGTTACCATCCGCCTAGACGCACAGTTCGGGACCCCCTACCCGAGATCCGCCGGTTTTGACACCGACAACTTTATCAACATAAGCATTAAAACTTTCTTGTCTAGCCCTAAAGTAATCAAATTCATCTAAGCATGGGCCATGAAATTTAGTAGAGGGAATTTCAACTTTATCATATCTATAGAGAGAGTTTACCTTTACTACCTGTGTCGGGTTAGCAAGACAATGTGGTTCTTCAACAGGCGGTATATTAAGACCATGTATTTCTTCAATAGGAGGTAAAGTCTTAACATCTTCAGCTTTAATACCTTTTTCTTTCATTGATTTCTTTGCCTCTTGCATATCTTCAGGACTTAGAAATAGAACACCTCTCTTCTTCAGAGTGGGTTTAGGAATAGGCTCAGGAGTTGGCTCAATTGGTTCAGGAATTGGCTCAGGAAGAGTCCAGTTATTTTCATTAGTCAACATATTATTCAATAGTAATTCAGCTTCATCGTCTGTTCTTTCCATGAAAACACAACCAGCACAACTATCCAAGTAGTCCTTGGAAGCATCGGTTAGTCCATTATAAAAGATATCAAGTATTTCATTTTTCTTGAGAGGATGATCAGGCAAAGCATTAAGTAATCGGAGAAGCCTCCCCCAAGCTTGTGGGAGACTCTCTTCTTTGATTTGCACAAAATTATATATTTCCTGCAAGGCAGCTTATTTCTTATGAGCAGGGAAATATTTAGCAGAGAAGTAATAAATCATATCCTGGGGACTACGCACACAACCAGGAGCAAGAGAATTAAACCAAGTCTTAGCATCACCCTTTAATGAGAACGGAAATATCTTAAGGATATAATAATGGCGAGACTTCTCATCATTACTAAACAAGGTGGCTATATCATTTAACTTGGTAAGATGAGCCACAACAGTTTCAGATTCAAGGCCATAAAAAGGATCCAGATTCAACCAAAGTAATAATCTCAGGATCAACAGAGAATTCATAATCCTTATCAGTAAGACAAATAGGTGAAGTAGCAAAAGCAGGGTTAGGTTTCATTCTAGCATTAAGAGATTGCTGCTTCCATTTAGCTAATAACTTTTTAAGATCATATCTATCTTTACAAGCAAAGATAGCTCTACCAGCTTCCTCTTCCATAACATAACTCTCAGGAACAACAGGTAATTCATAATCAGGGGGAGAACTTTCATCTTCACTATCATCAATAATAGCACCTTCAATAATTTCATTCTCCCTAGCCCTAGCAAGTTGTTCATCAAGAAATTCACCTAATGGCAAAGTAGTATCATTCACAGAGGTAGTTTCATCATAAGTATCATGCATAGCAGAAGTGGCATCATCAACAACATGCGACATATCAGAATTCATAGCAGCAGCAGGTTTAGGTGTCGCAAGCTTACTCAAAACAGAAGGAGAATCTAGTGCAGAGCTAGATGGCAGTTCCTTACCTCCCCTCGTAGTTGAGGGAAAAATCGTAGTTTTCGCGTCTTTCAAGTTCTTCATAGTGATCAACAGATATAAATCCCAAGTGACTCAAAGAATAGAGCTATGCTCCCCAACAACGGCGCCAGAAATTAGTCTTGATAACCCACAAGTGTAGGGGATCGCAACAGCTTTCGAGGGTAAAGTATTCGACACAAGGGGAGCCAAAGAATATTATTGAGTCTTAGCAGTTGAGTTGTCAACAACCACACCTGGATAACTTAGTATCTGCAGCAAAGTATTTAGTAGCAAAGTAGTATGATAATAAAGGTAATAGTAGCAAAAGTAATATTTTTGGGTTTTGTAGTAATTGTAACAGTAGCAACGGAAAAGTAAATAAGCGAAGCACAAGATGTGAAAAGCTCATAGGCAATGGATCAGTGATGGATAATTATGTCGGATGCGATTCCTCATGTAATAGCTATAACATAGGGTGACACAGAACTAGCTCCAGTTCATCAATGTAATGTAGGCATGTATTCCGTATATAGCCATACGCGCTTATGGAAAAGAACTTGCATGACATCTTTTGTCCTACCCTCCCATGGCAGCGGGGTCCTAGTGGAAACTAAGGGATATTAAGGCCTCCTTTTAATAGAGAACCGGAACAAAGCATTAACACATAGTGAATACATGAACTCCTCAAACTATGGTCATCACCGAGAAGTATCCCGATTATTGTCACTTCGGGGTTATCGGATCATAACACAAAATAGGTGACTATAGACTTGCAAGAAAGGATCAAGAACACACATGTATTCATGAGAACATAATAGGTTCAGATCTGAAATCATGGCACTCGGGCCCTAGTGACAAGAATTAAGCATAGCAAAGTCATAGCAACATCAATCTCAGAAAATAGTGGATACTAGGGATCAAACCCTAACAAAACTAACTTGATTACATGGTAAATCTCATCCAAGCCATCACCGTCCAGCAAGCCTACGATGGAATTACTCACGCACGACGGTGAGCATCATGAAATTGGTGATGGAGGATGGTTGATGATGACGACGGTGACGAATCCCCCTCTCTGGAGCCCCGAACGAACTCCAGATCAGCCCTCCCGAGAGAGATTAGGGCTTGGCGGCAGCTCTATATCGTAAAACGCGATGAAACTTTCTCTCTAATTTTTTCTCCGCGAAACGGAATATATGGAGTTGGAGTTGAGGTCGGTGGAGCCTCAGGGGGCCCATGAGATATGGGGGCGCGCCCAGGGGGGTGGGCGCACCTCCACCCTCATGGACAGGGTGTGGGCCCCCTGGTCTTGATTCTTTCGCTAGTATTTTTTATATTTTCCAAAACATGCCTCTGTGGATTTTCTCCGAGAACTTTTGTTTTCTACACATAAAACAACATCATGGCAGATCTGCTGAAAACAGCGTCAGTCCGGGTTAGTTTCATTCAAATCATGCAAATTAGAGTCCAAAACAAGGGCAAAGTGTTTGGAAAAGTAGATACGTTGGAGACGTATCAATATCATATATCCGAACACTACTTAGGTTGTCGATCTTAGGGAGGGGTCTTGAAAATTCCATCTCCTGAACAGGACTGGATAAAGAATGCCGAGCGGATTAAGTGTCCGGCCCCGCTCCTCGAATACCCAGACGAGCCTCTATTAATGAAGATGCTGGTCCTGGCGCCCTACCAGGCGCCGACAAAGAAGGACAAGAAGAAGAAGACCAAGGAGGCCACAGGTGGCCTCCATCCCAAAGAAACTTCAGGTGCCGTGTCCGGAGGAACCAAAGCTCCTTCCTCTCACGAGGAATACGAAAAGGAGGAGGAGGAAGCAGAGAACCCTCCTCCCAAAGGGAAAAAGAGGGCGGCCTCCGTAGATCCAGAGGAGGGGTCTTCCAAGAGGGGAATGATATCCCTCTCAGATGGCTCGGATTCGGGCACCGAGGCCGTCCCCAAGCACCGCCCCCGAACCAAGCCCCTCGCCGAATCGTGAGCTCCTTAAGATGTCTTATATACATCTAATATTTTTAGATTATAAGAATAATATCAAATTTATATTCCAGTCCGACCCGTGACATTCCTTAAGAATCGTCGTCATTGGGTGATCTTTCGCCGGAGAAGATGGAGAGCGAGATGCCTCCACGAGCTTCCCCACCTCGTGGGGCGGACGGTCCCGACGTGTCATCCCAAAGCATTTCTCCGGGCTCCGGAGAAGTGCGGGAGGGGACCAATGCGGCACCGGAGGCTGCCGAGAACATAGGGGGCGCAACCCCCATGGAGACCGGCCATGGGGGTCCTGGATCATCCGGCCCTCAGCCGGATACTGTTCTAGAGACCCAAACGGTTCCGAAATCGGATCGGCAGCCCCCTCTACAGGAGGGGGAGACAGCAACCTCTACGAATGCAAAGGCACCGAACATGCTGATTGATGCACTGCAAAGTGCATCCTCTTGGAGGAGCACCATACCTTAATGGTATGGTGGTTGAAAAGGTTCAGTCCTCTAAGAGCAGACTGAATGAAGCCTTCATGAGCCTGCTAACTGGCTTCGAGGTATGTGATGTAATGTAGCCGATTTCCATAAAAAATCCGCCTATATATAGATAGTAGCCCCTGAGACTCTGTTTGGCCAATGAAGGAGGGCAAACAGAGGGTCTATAGATATCCGCAGGAAATAACATACTTATCCTTTTTGATAAAAATCAAGCTTCACTGTTAGCAGTGACCGCCCAGGCTGCCGAAGTTTCTGAACTGAAGCGAAAACTGCAGTTGGTCGATGAGGACAATATCCAGTTTAACAAGCGGCTCGACGAGGTGCAAGGTATGCTTCAAGTGCTCCATATTCAATTGAATTAGTTTGCAAATGCTAAGTTGAAGCTTACGTGCTACTATATGCATAATTGCAGATGGCGCTGCTGAGGTCGAGACCCTCAGGAGTGACCTTGCCCGTGCAAAGGAGCAGGCAAGGGTGAGCGATGCGGCCGCTGAGAAAGCGCCTGCCAATTTGAAGACTGAACATGCCACCCAGCGCCAGTTCGAGGAGCGGGTATCCAAGAGTTAGCAAGAGCTCAAGGACGCAACTTGCAAGTGCGAGCTCCTTGAGGAGGAGAATAAAGCTAAGGCAGCCGAACTTGCCAAGGCCCTGCATGACGCTCAAGAGGGAAGGTCCAAATCCCGAGCGGCTCGCGAGGAGCTCAGTCAGGCCGGACAGATAGAGGCTGGTAAGCCCTTTCTTTTACAGTCTAAGTTTGGCGATCAAAGGTATGCCTTACTTAATCGACTATGGAGTTCTCCAGATGCCTTTGCGGATTTTCCGAAGAGCACCGCTAATGCAGCGCAATTCTACCGGGCCCAGGCAGGGCATGCGATGGAGAAGCCGTTCTGGTCGCAGTTCGCGACGCAGGAGTGCTCGACACTGCTGAACGACCAAATGGCGCAGTGGGCCGAGTTGCATAAGATGTCCGGAGCAGCCATGAAGGAGGTCATACTCCGACTGTGGTCGGCTGAACCCGTTCTGAGCAGCTATTTTGGCCTAGTGCGGCAACTCATCGATGTCGTGCCCCGAATTAATGCCATCAAACAGTCGGTGTGCATAGATGGTGTACAGAGGGCCTTCGCCCACGTCAAGGTGCACTGGGCCAAGATGAAAGCCACCGTTGTCATGGTGGAGGGTCACCTCGAAGGCAAGGACCACCGCACGCTGGAGTGTTATTTAGATGACGTCCTAGAGGGTGCTCGCTTGAGAGAGGGTCAATGCTCAAAGGACATTATATTCGAATGAATGTACCCGAATGACCCGGTCGTGTGTATTATAGACATTCAAGCTTTGTAATATATTTGTGCCAATATCTGAAGTTGCTTTCCTCCTGTGCGGCCGTTTTTGTATGCCTGAGAGTTTTCCAGTCGTCGGCTTCGACCCCCATGTAGATGCTACAGGGGTGTTCGGGATAGCACATGAGCACTCTTGACCCAACGTCTTGGTCCGTGACGTAGGTGTAAGTGCGGCGAACCAGGCAATCGGACTATACAGCTTTACCGCTCTCACTTAGCCATAGGAGTTTGACGATGGGGCTATAAAATAGCCCCTAGTACGTATGTGACTATCCGAATGCGGATGCATTACGTATATGACTGGAAAAAACAGTCCTTCGTTTAATATGGAAAAATCGTTAAACATTTAGTAAGTCACCGAACGGTTGACCAGTTCTTGCCGCATCATGACAGTCAGTTTTCGGCTTTCTCTACTGAGGTGCTTGACCGGACAAACCAAAAACACAATCGCAGTTCTCCCTTTACTACCCTAGCCGAACAAACGGAATGTAAGGTAGCAAACACAGGAGTCGGGCAACCCAACTATTGACCAAAGACATGATTCGGAGCCGATGCATATAATGCCGAGCTCGGTACGCCGAAGTGTGCTACAAAGCTGTTCGGGCTTTTGTTTAGCAGCACATATGTGACCGTATAGAGCCCCTGGCAATGGGCGTCGAGGTATGTGAGACAACTAAAGAGACGGAACACAGTTTTATGAATAAAGTTAAACCAAAGAATTGTCCCTAATAGGATCTGATTGATACGTCAAGACGTGATCTTATAGAGGGTACCATAAGCACCAAAATCATTTTACATGCTGGGGGTCTAATAAGAAGGAGGAAAGCTCAGTACAGGTCCTTTAAATAAGGTTTGGTCCGAACAGTCCTTTGGATGTCCTGCCGCACGTCTGCGCCGCTTTCGCCTTCTAGAGAGGGGTTCCTTGAAGGGAACGGTCTTCTCTTTCCTGCACGAAATTGGGCTCGAAGAGAGTCCTTGTAAGTCTGTAGGATATACGGGCTCGAATGCACCTGTGGTAGAAAAGTAATCAAAGAAGAGTGGAAGGTCATATAGGGTCGAGCCGTACTGTAGACCTGCCCGTATGGTGCATCCGTTGATGCCCAAGGTATTTTGAGTGCGTAATGATGCATGCGCGGTACAAATTCCGCGGGTATGCCCGGTGATCGACGAAGGCGAAACTGCTAGTCTAGCTCTGGAAGTACCAAGCCGCTAGCTTGCGGGACAGACCGGACTCTTTTAATAAAGTCCGACGGCTGATGGCCGATGAGGTGTGCGGTTGAGTGGGTCGCTTTGTACTTCGACTGCGAGAGTCGCAGTGTGCTCCTTAGTGCGGAGGGAGCGTTCTGTGTTTCCATTGACTGTTATGACGCCACATGGACCTGGCATCTTGGGCTTTAAGTAAGCATAGTGCGGCACCGCGTTGAATCGAGCAAAAGAGGTCCGTCCGAGCAGTGCGTGATAGCCACTTCGGAAGGGCATGATATCGAAGATCAAGTATTCACTACGGAAGTTGTCGGGCGAGCCAAAGACAACTTCCAATGTTATTGAGCCCGAGCAACAGGCCTCTACGCCAGGTATCACTCCTTTAAAGGTAGTTTTAGTGGGCTTGATTCTTGACGGATCAATACCCATTTTGCGGACGGTCTCCTGGTAGAGCAGGTTAAGGCTACTGCCACTGTCCATGAGGACTCGCGTGAGATGGAATCCGTCGATGATTAGGTCGAGGACCAAAGCTGCTGATCCTCCGTGATGGATACTGGTCAGGTGGTCCTTTGTATCGAAGGTGATCGGACAAGCGACTGATACGTATCCAATGTATCAATAATTTTTGATTGTTCCATGCTATTATATTACCCATTTTGGATGTTTATGGGCTTTACTCTACACTTTTATATCATTTTTGGGACTAACCTACTAACCGGAGGCCCAGCCCGAATTGCTTATTTACTATTTCAGAGTTTCGAAGAAAAGGGATATCAAACGGAGTCCAAACGGAATGAAACCTTCGGGAGCGATCTTTTTGGAACAAACGCCACCCAGGAGACTTGGAGTGGATGTCAAGAAGCAGTCGAGGCGGCCACGAGGGTGCCCGGCGCGCCCTAGGGGGGTGGGCGTGCCTCCCACCCTCGTGGGCCCCTCATGGCTGCCCTAACCGACTTCTTTCGCCTATATATACCACCATACCCTGAAAACATCTAGGATCACCACGAAACCCTATTTCCACTGCCGCAACCTTCTGTATCCGTGAGATCCCATCTTGGAGCCTTCGCCAACGCTCCGTGGAGGGGGAATCGATCATGGAGGGCCTCTACATCATCTCCAAGGCCTCTCGGATGAGTTGTGAGTAGCTTACCACAGACCTTCGGGTCCATAGTTATTAGCTAGATGGCTTCCTCTCTCTCTCTTTGAATCTCAATACAAAGTTCTCCTCGATCTTCTTGGAGATCTATTCGATGTAACTCTTTTTTTGCGGTGTGTTTCTCGAGATCCAATGAATTGTGGCTTTATGATCAAGTTTATCTATGAGAAATATTTGAATCTCCTCTGAATTCTTTTATGTATGATTGGTTATCTTTGCAAGTCTCTTTGAATTACCAGTTTTGTTTGGCCTACTAGATTGATCTTTCTTGCAATGGGAGAAGTGCTTAGCTTTGGGTTCAATCTTGCGGTGTCCTTTCCCAGTGACAGCAGGGGCAAAAGGGCACGTATTGTATTGTTGGCATCGAGGATAAAAAGATGGCCTTTATATCATATTGCTTGAGTTTATCCCTCTACATCATGTCATCTTGCCTAATGTGTTACTCTGTTCTTATGAACTTAATACTCTAGATGCATGCTGGATAGCGGTTGATGTGTGGAGTAATAGTAGTAGATTTAGGCAGGAGTCGGCTACTTGTTTCGGATGTGACGCCTATATACATGATCATGCCTAGATATTCTCATAACTATGCACTTTTCTATCAATTGCTCGACAGTAATTTTTTCACCCACCGTAATACTTATGCTATCTTGAGAGAAGCCACTAGTGAAACCTATGGCCCCCGGGTCTATATTTTATCATATAAGTTTCCGATCTACTTTATTTTGCAATCTTTACTTTCTAATCTATATCATAAAAATACCAAAAATATTTATCTTATCTTATTATCTCTATCAGATCTCACTTTTCCAAGTTACTGTGAAGGGATTGACAACCCCTTTATCGCGTTGGTTGCGAGGTTCTTGTTTGTTTGTGTAGGTACGAGGGACTTTTGAGGAGCCTCCTACTGGATTGATACCTTGGTTCTCAAAACTGAGGGAAATACTTACGCTACTTTGCTGCATCACCCTTTCCTCTTCAAGGGAAAACCAACGCGGTGCTCAAGATGTAGCAAGAAGGATTTTTGGCGCCGTTGCCGGGGAGGTCTTCGCTCAAGTCAAGACATACCAAGTACCCATCACAAACTCATCTCCCTCGCATTACATTATTTGCCATTTGCCTCTCATTTTCCTCTCCCCCACTTCACCCTTGCCTTTTTATTCGCCCTCTCTTTCCCGTTCGCCTCTCTTTTTTGCTTGCCTTTTTGTGTAATTATGTGTTGGATTGCTTGTCACGATGGCTCAAGATAATACTAAATTATGTGATTTTTCCAATACCAATAATAATGATTTCCTTAGCACTCCGATTGCTCGTCTTAATGATGCTGAAACTTGTGAAATCAATGCTGCTTTGTTGAATCTTGTTATGAAAGATCAATTCTCCTTCCTTCCTAGTGAAGGTGCCGCTACTCATCTAAACAACTTTGTTGATTTGTGTGATATGCAAAATAAGGAAGACACGGATAACAATATTGTTAAATTGAAGTTATTTCTGTTTTCACTTAGAGATCGTGCTAAAACTTGGTTTTCATCTTTGCCTAAAAATAGTACTGATTCCTGGAATAATTGCAAAGATGCTTTTATCCGTAAGTATTTTCCTCCCGCTAAGATCATCTCTCTTAGAAAAGATATTATGAATTTTAAGCAACTAGATCATGAGGATGTTGCACACTCTTGGGAGAGGATGAAATTAATGATTCGCAATTGCCCTACACGTGGTTTAAATTTATGGATGATCATACAAAAATTTTTATGCCGGATTGAATTTTTCTTCTAGAAATCTTTTAGATTCGGCAGCGGGAGGCACTTTTATGGAAATCACTTTAGGAGAAGCCACTAAACTCCTAGATAATATTATGGTTAATTATTCTCAATGGTACACCGAAAGATCTACTAGTAAGAAAGTCCATGCAATAGAAGAGATTAATGTTTTGAGTGGCAAGATGGATGAACTTATGAAATTGTTTGCTACTAAGAGTGCTCCTATTGATCCTAATGATATGCCTTTGTCTACTTTCATTGAGAATAATAGTGAATCTACGGATGTGAATTTTGTTGGTAGGAATAATTTTGGTAACAATGCATATAGAGGAAACTTTAATCCTAGGCCATTTCCTAGTAATTCCTCCAATAATTATGCTAATTCCTACAACAACTCTTATGGAAATTTTAATAAGATGCCCTCTGATTTTGAGAATAGAGTTAAAGAATTTATGATCCCTCAAAAGAATTTCAATGCTTTGCTTGAAGAAAAATTGCTTAAAGTTGATGAATTGGCTAGGAACGTTGATAGACTTTCTCTTGATGTTGATTCTTTGAAACTTAGATCTATTCCACCTAAGCATGATATCAATGAGTCTCTCAAAGCTATGAGAATTTCCATTGATGAGTGCAAAGAAAGAATGGCTAGGATGCGTGCTAAGAAAGATTGCTTTGTAAGAGCGTGTTCTTCTAGCTTCCATGAAAATAATGATGAAGATCTAAAAGTAATTGATGTGTCCCCTATTAACTCTATGTTTTGCAATATGAATCTTGACAATGATGGGACTGGAGATGAGTCAACTTTAGTTAAAAGGCGTCCCAATGATTCAGAGTTTTTAGATCTTGATGCTAAATTTGGTAAAAGTGGGATTGGAGAGGTCAAAACTTTACATAGCAATGAAGCCACTATTTTGGATTTCAAGGAATTTAATTATGATAATTGTTCTTTAGAAGATTGTATTTCCTTGTTGCAATCTGTGTTGAATTCTCCTCGTGCTTATAGTCAAAATAAAGCTTTTACCAAACATATCATTGACGCTTTGATGCAATCTTATGAGGAAAAACTTGAATTAGAAGTTTCTATCCCTAGAAAACTTTATGATGAGTGGGAACCTACTATTAAAATTAAAATTAAAGATCATGAATGATATGCTTGGTGTGATTTGGGTGCTAGTGTTTCCACGATTCCAAAAACTTTATGTGATGTGCTAGGTTTCCGTGAATTTGATGATTGCTCTTTAAACTTCCACCATGTGGATTCCACTATTAAGAAACCTATGGGAAGGATTAATGATGCTCTTATTGTTGCAAATAGGAATTATGTGCCCGTAGATTTTATCGTTCTTGACATAGATTGCAATTTTCCATGTCCCATTATTCTTGGTAGACCTTTCCTTAGAACGATTGGTGCAATTATTGATATGAAGGAACCGAATATTAGATTAAAATTTCCATTAAGGAAAGGCATGGAACACTTTCCTAGAAAGAATGTAAAATTACCTTATGAATTTATTATGCGAGCCACTTATGAAGTGAATGCCAAAGATGGCAATACTTAGATCTATTCTCGCTTTTATGCCTATCTAGGGGCGTTAAACGATAGCGCTTGTTGGGAGGCAACCCAATTTTATTTTTGTTCCTTGCTTTCTGCTTCTGTTTCGCATTAATAATTCATCTAGCTTCTGTTTAGATGTGGTTTTGTGTTTTAATTAGTGTCTGTGCCAAGTAGAACCTATAGGATCATCTTGGGTGATAGTTAATTTGATTCTGCTGAAAAACAGAAACTTTTGCACGCACGATAATAATTTTATTAAATCACAGGAATGTGATTTTGAGTTTATTCTTTTTGCAGTTGATCAATAGACAAATTGGCTAGGACTTCCTATTTTGGTAGGAGTTTTAGAGTTACACAAGTATTCTAAAGTTACAGATTTCTACATACTGTTCTGTTTTTGACAGATTCTGTTTTTCGTGTGTTGGTTGCTTATTTTGATGAATCTATGGCTAGTATCAGGGGGGGGGTATGAACCATAGAGAAGTTGCAATAAATTAGGTTTAACACCAATATAAATAAAGAATGAGTTCATTACAGTACTTTAAGTGGTGGTTTTTCTTTCTTGCACTAACGGAGCTCATGAGATTTCCTAGTTTTGTATTGTGAAGTTTTCATGTTTTGGGTAAAGATTTGATGGACTGTGGAATAAGGAATGGCAAGAGCCTAAGCTTGGGTGTGCCCATGGCACTCCAAGATAACTCAAGGACAACCAAAAGCCTAAGCTTGGGGATGCCCCGGAAGGCATCCCCTCTTTTGTCTTCGTCTATCGGTAACTTTACTTGGAGCTATATTTTTATTCGCCACATGATATGTGTTTTGCTTGGAGCGTCTTGTATGATATGAGTCTTTGCTTTTTAGTTTACCACAAGCATCCTTGCTGTACACACCTTTTGGGAGAGACACACATGATTTGGAATTTATTAGAATACTCTATGTGCTTCACTTATATCTTTTGAGCTAGACAATTTCGCTCTAGTGCTTCACTTATACTTTTTAGAGCACGGCGGTGGTTTTATTTTGTAGAAATTATTTATCTCTCATGCTTCACTTATATTATTTTGATAGTCTTTTAGAACAGCATGGTATTTGCTATGGTTATAAAATTGGTCCTAGAATGATGGGCATCCAAGTTGGGTATAATAAAAACTATCATAGGAAGTGAATTGGATGCTATGATCAATTTGATGCTTGATAATTGTTTTGAGATATAAAGGTGGTAATATTAGAGTAATGCTAGTTGGGTAATTATGAAATTGAGAAATACTTATGTTGAAGTTGGCAAGTCTCGTAGCATGCACGTATGGTAAAAGTTGTGTAACAAATTTGTTGCATGCAGTGCTCTTTTGATTGCTTTCCTTATGTTTGGAGGTCGGGGCGCGCGATGGTTAACTCCTACCAACCTCCCCCTAGGAGCATGCGTAGTAGTACTTTTCTTCGAGGGCTAATAAAACTTTTGCAATAAGTATATGAGTTCTTTATGACTAATGTGCGTCCATGGATTATACGCACTCTTACCCTTCCATCATTGCTAGCCTCTTCGGTATCGTGCATTGCCATTTCCCACCTTGAGAGTTGGTGCAAACTTCGCCGGTGCATCCAAACCCCATGATATGATACGCTCTATCACACATAAACCTCCTTATATCTTCCTCAAAACAGCCACCATACCTACCTATTATGGAATTTCCATAGCCATTCCGAGATATATTGACATTCAACTTTCCACCGTTCCGTTTATCATGACACGCATCATCATTGTCATATTGCCTTGCATGATCATGTAGTTGACATCGTATTTGTGGCAAAGCCACCTAGCATAATTTTTCATACATGTCACTCTTGATTCATTGCCCATCCCGGTACACCGCCGGAGGCATTCATATAGAGTCATATCTTGTTATAGTATCGAGTTGTAATTCTTGAGTTGTAAATAAATAGAAGTGTGATGATCATCATTATTAGAGCATTGTCCCCTATAAAAAAAGAAAGGCCAAATAAAAAAAGAAAGGACAAAAAAAAGGCGAAATAAAAAAAGAAAGGCCAAAAAAAGGAGAAAATAAAAAATGGGGGGGGGGACAATGTTACTATCCTTTTCCACACTTGTTCTTCAATGTAGCACCATGTTCTTCATATAGAGAGTCTTCTATGTTGTCACTTTCATATACTAGTGGGAATTTTTCATTATAGAACTTGGCTTGTATATTCCAACGATGGCTTCCTCAAAATGCCCTAGGTCTTCGTGAGCAAGCAAGTTGGATGCACACTCACTTAGTTTCCTTTGTTGAGCTTTCATACATTTATAGCTCTAGTGCATCCGTTGCATGGCAATCCCTACTCATCATGTTGACATCAATTGATGGGCATCTTCATAGCCCATTGATTAGCCTCGTCAATGTGAAACTTTCTTTTTTTTGTTTTCTCCACACAACCTCCATCATCATATTCTATTTCATCCATAGTGCTATATCCATGGCTCGCGCTCATGTATTGCGTGATAGTTGAAAAAGGCTGAAGTGCGTTAAAAAGTATGAACCAATTGCTTGGCTGAAACCGGGGTTGTGCATGATGGAGTATTTTTGTGTGACAAAAATTGAACATAGCCTAACTATAGGATTTTGTAGGGATGAACTTTCTTTAGCCATGTTATTTTGAGAAGACATGATTGCTTTGTTAGTATGCTTGAAGTATTACTATTTCTTATGTCAATATGAACTTCTTTTTTGAATCATTTGAATCTGAACATTCATGCCACAATAAAGAAAATTACATTGAGAAATATGCTAGGTAGCATTCCACATCAAAAATTCTGTTTTTATCATTTACTACTCGAGGATGAGCAGGAATTAAGCTTGGGGATGCTTGATACGTCTCCAACGTATCTATTATTTTGATTGTTCCATGCTATTATATTACCTGTTTTGAATGTATATGAGCTTTACTCTACAATTTTATATCATTTTTGGGACTAACCTACTAACCGGAGGCCCAACCCGAATTGCTGTTTTTGCCTATTTCAGTGTTTCGAAGAAAAGGAATATCAAACGGAGTCCAAACGGAATGAAACCTTCAGGAGCGATCTTTTTGGAACAAACGCAACCCAGGAGACTTGGAGTGGACGTTAAGAAGCAGTCGAAGCGGCCACGAGGGTGCCCGGCACGCACTAGGGGGGTGGACGCGCCCCCACCCTCGTGGTCCCCTCGTGGCTCCCCTGACCGACTTCTTTCGCCTATATATACCACCATACCCTGAAAACATCCAGGAGCACCACGAAACCCTATTTCCACCGCCGCAACCTTCTGTGTCTGCGAGATCCCATCTTGGAGCCTTCGCCGACGCTCTGCCAAAGGGGGAATCAATCATGGAGGGCCTCTACATCATCTCCAAGGCCTCTCCGATGAGTTGTGAGTAGTTTACCACAGACCTTTGGGTCCATAGTTATTTGGTAGATGGATTTATCTCTCTCTTGGAATCTCAATACAAAGTTCTCCTCGATCTTCTTGGAGATCTATTTGATGTAACTATTTTTTTCGGTGTGTTTGTCGAGATCCGATGAATTGTGGGTTTATGATCAAGTTTATCCATGAGAAATATTTGAATCTCCACTAAATTCTTTTATGTATGATTGGATATCTTTGCAAGTCTCTTCGAATTATCAGTTTGGTTTGGCCTACTAGATTGATCTTTCTTGCAACGGGAGAAGTGCTTAGCTTTGGGTTCAATCTTGCGGTGTCCTTTCCCAATGATAGCAGGGGCAGCAAGGCACGTATTGTACTGTTGCCATCGAGGATAAAAATGGGGTCTATATCATATTGCTTGAGTTTATCCCTCTACATCATGTCATCTTGCCTAATGCGTTACTCTGTTCTTATGAACTTAACACTCTAGATGCATGCTGGATAGCGGTCGATGTGTGGAGTAATAGTAGTAGATGCAGGCAGGAGTCGGTCTACTTGTTGCAGACGTGATGCTTATATACATGATCATGCCTAGATATTCTCCTAACTATGCACTTTTCTATCAATTGCTCGACAGTAATTTGTCACCCACCGTAATACTTATGCTATCTTGAGAGAAGCCACTAGTGAAACCTATGGCCCCCGGGTCTATCTTTTATCATATAAGTTTCCGATCTACTTTATTTTGCAATCTTTACTTTCTAATCTATGTCATAAAAATACCAAAAATGTTTATCTTATCTTATTATCTCTATCATATCTCTCTTTTGCAAGTTACTGTGAAGGGATTGACAACCCCTTTATCGCATTGGTTGCGAGGTTCTTGTTTGTTTGTGTAGGTACGAGGGACTTTTGAGGAGCCTCCTACTCGATTGATACCTTGGTTCTCAAAACGGAGGGAAATACTTACGCTACTTTGCTACATCACCCTTTCCTCTTCAAGGGAAAACCAACGCAGTGCTCAAGAGGTAGCACCAACCATGGGTTGAATTTTTGGGCGACCGGCTCTACGGCGTAGACGTCCCTTAACGCGTTAGCGCTCCTGTTTGGGGATGTGGGTGACATAGATCATATTCAATGTTTTGACCTCGGGGGGAAATTTCTTATGTCCCCCTGTGTTCGGTGGGCGAGGCTCTCCATCGTCGTCCTCGTTGGGCGGCCTTTTCCCCTTGTGTTTGGTGTTGAGCTTGCCGGCCTGTTTAAAGACCCAACAGTTTTTGTTGGTGTGATTGGCAGGTTTATCGGGGGTGCCATGAATCTGGCAGGGCCGATCAAGCATTCTGTCCAAACTGGATGGACTATCTGTATTTCCTTTGAATGGCTTCTTTCACTGACCAGATTTGGAGCCACTGAATCCAGCGTTGACCGCCGTGTATTTGTTATTGTTTCGATGCTTGTGTTTCTCACGTCGTGGCTTGCCATTGCCATCCCTGGCTTTAGAGGTGCCTGGGTCGCTGGTGCTATTGCTCCAGCGAGCTAGCCAGCTATCTTCTCCTGCGCAAAATCGGGTCAAAAGTGCGGTAAGGGTTGCCATGGACTTCGGCTTTTCTTGGCCAAGGTGTCGGGCGAGCCACTCATCTCGGACGCTGTGTTTGAAGGCCGCGAGGGCTTTGGCGTCTGGACATCGACAATCTAGTTCTTTTTAATTAAGAACCTGGTCTAGAGCTTCCGGGTTGATTTGCTGGGTTGCTGGAATATGTGACTAAGGTCATCGGCGTTCGGGGGCCAAACATAGGTTCCTTGGAAGCTGTCTCTGAAGGCATCCTCCAAGTCTTCCCAGCTTCCAATAGAGTTTTTTGGGAGGCTGTTCAGCCAATGTCATGCTGGTCCCTTAAGTTTTAGGGGAAGGTACTTGATGGCATGTAAGTCATCACCGCGGGCCATGTGAATGTGGAGAAAAAAGTCTTCAATCCATACTGGGGGATCTGTTGCACCATCGTATGATTCAATGTTAACGGGTTTAAACCCTTCTGGGAACTGGTGCTCCATTACCCCATCGGTGAAGCATAGGGGGTGTGTGGCTCCTCTGTATCGGGCGACGTCATGACGCAGTTTGGATGGAGTCCATATGCGGTTTTTGGCCCGGGTGAGGTTGTGTTTATCATGCCAGGCCTGATGGTTGTCTTCTCATGCTAGTGCATGCCCCCTTGATCCATAAATTGATCTGGTATTACTGGCTCTATTGTCCAGGTCCTGTCGCAGGTCATGTGTGTGCTCCGCAGCGGCTATTTCTCTGCCTCTAGGGCGAGGTGGCGCAGGTTGGTGTTCGGCTTGAGTTGCTGCTTTCTCCCGGCCACGAGATGGTCGGTCGGGCCCGTTAGCCGTGTTACGCACTGCCGGTATAGGCTCCGGGGCCTCATCATCGAATTGTGAGAGCAACCTGTGCTTTGGGTAACTCTTAGTTGTGCGCTCAAGGCCGTATTCCTTGGCTGCCAGGACATTAGTCCATCTGTCATTAAGTAAACCCTGATCAGCTTGAAGTTGTTGCCGCTTATTTTTTTAAGGCTTCTTGCTGTGGCTATTAGTCGGTGCTTAAAGTGCTCTTGTTCGAGGGGGTCCTCTGGTACGATGAAGTCTTCGTCGCCCAGGCTCTCATCCTCTTCGAAGGTCGGTAGGTAGTTACTATCCTCCGAGCTCTCGTTCCCAATAGGGTCATCGGGGTTGAGTTGCCCCTCTTCCCAATCATCCTGTTCAGATGTTGGCTCAACCGGGGCATCTTGGTCTTCGGTGTTCTCCGGGGTGTTATTGTCTCCGGTGCTGGTATTGCTGTCTTTTTTGCGACGTGATTTTGATCTGCGCCGTTGGCGTTGACGCTTCAGAGGTGCTTCAGCAGGCTCGTCCTCTAGATTCCTCCCATCGTCGGTGTCATTCTCTTTGGGTGTGTCCAGCATGTATATGTTATATGTGTAAGTGGTCGTCCAGTGTCCGCTAAACGGCGGGTTCTGGCTTTGCTCCTCTTCGGCATTTTCGTCCATACCGTCGATGTCTTCAGAGGCGTAATCTAGCATGTCGGTTAAGTCATCGACAATGGCTATAAAGTGGGTGGTGGGTGGGAGGTAAGTTTCCCCGCCCTCAGCCCCTAGTGTGGGCTGGGCGTACTTTGGCAGCGATCCTTCCGTAATGGCGAGTGAGGGAGTCCTGGATTAGGGGGTGTCCGGATGGCGGACTATAGCCTTTGGCCGGACTCCTGGACTATGAAGATACAAGAAGACTTCGTCCCGTGTCCGGATGGGACTTTCCTTGGCGTGGAAGGCAAGCTTGGCGATACGGATATGTAGATGTCCTACCATTGTAACCGACTCTGTGTAACCCTAACCCTCTTCAGTGGCTATATAAAACGGAGGGTTTTAGTCCGTAGGACGAACAACAATCATACCATAGGCTAGCTTCTAGGGCTTAGCCTCTCTGATCTCGTGGTAGATCTACTCTTGTACTACCCATATCATCAATATTAATCAAGCAGGAGTAGGGTTTTACCTCCACGAGAGGCCCGAACCAGGTAAAAACATCGTGTCCCTTGTCTCCTGTTACCATTCGCCTAGACGCGATTCGGGACCCCCTACCCGAGATCCGCGGTTTTGACACCGACATTGATGCTTTCATTGAGAGTTCCTGCGTATGCGTCATCTTTAGGCCTGATGGCTCCTCCGATCATCAACAACGATGCGGTCGAGGGTGAGACTTTTCTCCCGGACAGATCTTAAATATTCGGCAGCTTTGCACTGCGGCCAATTAAGCAGCCATCTGGAGCAGATTGAAAGCTATGCCCACGCCATCAGGTCAGATTTGGAAGTTTGAACTACGGTGGCGTCGCGGAGACTTGATCTTTGTGGGTTGAGCCACAGCCAGCGCGCCACTGCATCACGATGGGCATGATCTAGCTCTGCCGCCGGACGGTGCCTTGGAGCCGCACCGATGTGCTCCGACCCTTAGCTCGAGCCATTGCGCCCGATCGAGGGCGGGTGGCTGGACACCGCCTCGAGGGCTGCGATCTCTGGCGATTGAGCGAACACCATCCTGTCCTTTGGAAGGCTCGTGACTCCAAGGTGCGGACTCCTCTCACGGACTCCGAACCTTCGCGCCCTTGTCGAATCCGATTGGCGCCGGTCATGGAGTTCACCGCCGCGGACATCTTTCAGCACTCGCC
Organism: Aegilops speltoides; assembly: GCA_021437245.1. Lineage (NCBI taxonomy): Eukaryota > Viridiplantae > Streptophyta > Magnoliopsida > Poales > Poaceae > Aegilops > Aegilops speltoides. Next base: position 442,183,403 of record CM038142.1, read on the forward strand.
CTTTGGCGACATCCTGAATTCATTAAAGTCTCTCTCTTTATTAGGAGAGCCCTGGCCGGATTATGGTCAGGAAGGTTGGGATGCGGACGACGAAGAAATTCAAAGCCCACCCACCACCCGCCGTAGCCCTTGTCAAAAGTTTAAGCGGCGTGCTCGACTTCGACTACGAAGACATCGGCGGTATGGACGACGATGTAGGAGATAAATATGAACCAGCACCTATAAGGCACTGGACAGCCACCTCATCTCACGACGTATACATGGTGGACACACCTAAAGGAAGCGACGACGAGGAACAATGGGACGCCACGAGGGATCATTCCCTCGAAAGCAGTCAAACCGGCGATGTAAGCGCCGCTCAAAATCCCGCCTCGACAAAGACAGCAGCCGTACAGACCCAGCCATAGAGCAGGGCGAACCGGTGGACGACGAACATGCTATCGAGCAACCGTCCGAACAGGACAACCTTGATAAACATTCTATCCCCGGCGAAGATAACAGTCCGGACGATCTCACGCTGGACAGGTTGCTGGAGCAGAAGAACCTCCACAAAAGGCTCGTCGCCACTACGCATAGCCTGAAAAAGCAGAAGCGGAAGCTCAAAACAGCGGAATATGCGCTCAGAATCAGATGGAGCAAAGTACTCAACACATGAGACAAATCGGCGATAGTCTCCAAACAAGAGCTACCGGCGAAAACTACTGCCGAATTTGATGAGGAGGCCGTAGAGCCCCCGCAATCAAAGAACAAGGAGACCACCCGATCAGATAGACGACCCCATGGCAAACATAGAGAGGCAAACGGCGCCGCACACAAGTCGGCACGCGATCCGTTGTCGGGGGTTGGGTGCGACATATGCCAAAGGATGGCTTATCATAGTGGGGGCGAGTGGAACGTCGCCGGTGCCTGGAAACGGGATGAGGCGAAGACATGCACGCCGGCGAATCTTACCCAGCTTCAGGGCTCTCCGAGGAGATAATACCCCTACTGCTGCTCTGCGGGGTCTTCACATGATCACTAAGGCAAAGTGAGTACAAGCTTGCTCCTAGAGCTATTTCGGGAGGTAAGAGAGGGCACGGCTAGCTCTCTCCCTTCTATGTGGTCTGTCTAATGTCTATGGATGCCAACCCTTTGCATGGGTGCCCTAGGGGGTTTATATAGGCCTACCCCCCAGGGTTACAATGGTAAATCTGGCTGGGCGCGGGTCCCAGCCGCCTGTCTCTCAGGTGTCGTCTTCTCTGCCGACTCACAGGGCCCATGCGGCTTGGTGGGTCCCTTGGCCAGCATGGAATGAGGCGTCGGCCCGTGTCCGCCATGGTGAGTCTGCCGGCTGTGAATTCTTGTGGTCGTGCTTCTAATGGCCGGGCTTGGTCGGTGGGTCATGGCAGCAGTCTTGCCGCGCTGAGCGATCACTGTGGCCATTCCCGATCTTATCTGGTTAATGGCATGTGGGGCCCGTGGGAGGGCGGCCGACTCGAGGCCGACTCCCAGCAGGTCCGACTCTCGGCAGCTCCCTCCGTCTTCAATACTCTCATTGTTGGTAGGTCTCGCCATCTCCGCGCCCGTCTGAGACAAAGGCGTCGTGAGCCTGAGGCCCGCCCAAGGGCTGATGTCAGGCTGGCATGGCAGCAGTGATCTTGCGCCCAGGCGGAGATCTCCATGATCTGGCGCCTTGTGGCCATGCCTACTCTTAATTATCGAGTGGTTGGAGTCGCGGGCCGACTCCCCACAGTCGGCTTCCTCGGGGTCGCCTCTGGGACTCGGCTCGTCTCGGAGTCGCCCCTGGGACTTGGCTCATTTGGAGTTGCCTCTGGGACTCGGCCATCTTGGAGTCACCTCTGGGACTCGGCCCTCCTTGGAGTCGCCGCAGGTACTTGAGGGGCGCAGTCGGCCCCGATGTCTTGAAAGATTCTGGGACTCGGGTTAGCCTACCCGTGGCCCATTACTCCGACAGTAGTCCCCGAAGCTGGTGAGGCTCCAAGGGTGATACGTCGTGTGCCTCAACAGTTTCATTCTCCGGAGAGGGGATGCAGGCCTTGATGGCTGTCTTCCTCCAGGCCGACCGGATGGAGTCGGACTTGATGAGGGTTGTCACGCTCGAGCCGATTAGCTGGAGTCGGATTCGCCGAGGGCCGCCTTGCCCCTTGTGGTGTTTCGAACGTCACGGCAGGAACCAGGTGGCGTGCGTCGCTTCCTTGATGCGCCGCTTGGCCCGTCATGTGGCGCCCGTGGCGAGGCGATCTGCCCGCCCCTTGCGCAGGCAGAGGCCGTCGGCGGGCTCGCCACTACCGCGCCTCGGCACGCGAACGGATCCGCTGCGCAGGCGGTTGGGCTCCCCACGTTGTTACTGCGCTAACTAACTTCGTGGGTTTTAATCGTGGGGGACGTAGGGGCTCATGCAGTTAATCCCCACGCCGCCCCATCGGCTTCTCAGCCTTTGAGACTATAAAATAGGCGGGGGAAGCGGGACAGCGAAGTGTGCGCTCGTTCTTCCCTGCTTCCCCCACTTCCTCCTTTCTCTCCTGCTACTTGCCTTCTCCGCACCACGCTGCACCGCTCCGCAACGACGAGCTCTTCCTCCGCCGCGGCTTCTGCCGTCCACTCCGGCCCGTGGGACGGTTCTCGGAGTGGATAGCAGCGCCATCGAGCACCTCGCGAGATCGCGCGGCTCCGGCAGCGCTTTGATCTTGAGCTGCGCTGCTGCCGGAGGAGATGCGCCCGGCGGCGGAGAAGCGGCGGGTCATATTCGCTTCGCACCTCATGCGCGGCATGGGCCCGGCGAGCGGCTTCCTCCGCTCGTTCTTGGAATTCAACGGACTTCATCCGCACCACCTCACCCTGAACACGGTGGTGCTGCTGGCCGCCTTCGCCACCGTGTGCGAGGGTTTTCTCGGCGTTCTCCCCACCCTCGAGCTGTGGGGAGAGTTCTTCCAATCGAAGCTCGGCATGCACTCTGCCGGCATACCGGCCCAGTGCGGCGCCTTCATCGCCATGCGCAGGTCAACCGCCGACAACCCCTTCCCCTCCATCACGCTGATCAAGTCGGTGAAGATGTGGCAACGTTCGTACTTCTCACGTGAAGAGCGTCGCCACGGAAGCGGCAGGTCAATCTGCCGCACTATGAAGCCGGCCTTTTGGCTGGGAGGCTTCAGCTGGTCAATCGGGCCAGGCGCTGCATCTCCTGCGGCACCGCCGCCGTCGCCCGACTCCGAGTCTTGGCGCGGTCGGAAGGCAGTCGGGGCTGACTTGCTGGCCGCCGTGGCGCGCCGAGTCCTCCACTCCAAGGCCGACCTCATCTAATCTGTCGGATGGCGACCGCGAGACCAGGCGGATGAGCACAGGAGATGCCCCACGCGGAGGTGGCGAACATGGTGAACCACATCGTGAACTACGAGCTCGCAGAAGACTGGCAGTTCGGCAAGCAGCCGTACTCGCGTGCCAACCCTCCGCCTGTGGTAAGTCGAATCTTTTGTTTTCTATTTTTCTTTATAGTCGAATCCGACTTCTGATCTTCTTGGTTCTCTGAGTCAGAACCCCCTCATCCAGCCTGCAGCCGGCGCCATCGGACCGCCCTGCGAGTTCGCTCCGGACCGCGCGGAGAGTGACATCGACGACCCCGACTTGGGGGCGGCGGCGATGGATGCCGACGCCGAAGGCGGGGGAGGAGGAGCAGAAGGCGGCCTCCGACCCTTGGCGACCTTTGCCCGGTGGTAGAGGACCCGGGCCGGCCGCGAGTCGTCCCGCGCAAGCGAACCCAAGCCGGCCATCGGCGCGAGTTCCTCCGCCGGCTTGGCGGTCAAGTCAGCCTGGCGCCCGGGCAGCTCCGAGTTCGCTCGGTGATCGGCGAAAAAAGTTCAAAGGCGCCGCCGTGACCAAGCGGGAGGAGGCGATCGCGAAGGCCAACCGCTTCCGCAAGGAAGTGAAGAAGCCGCCGCTGGTCTCTGCGTAAGTGCTGACTATCGTTTGTTCTAGTTTTCTTGGATGGATCTTTTCGAGTCTTTTTCATTCATTTTTACGCTTGGGGCCCTCTTTCTCTTAGAGGTCGCCGTCCCCTCTGTCATGGGGTCGGCCGGGGCGTCCGCCAACACCGGCGGATTGACCCGCCGCCGACCTCCGGGGCGGCGGCCAGGCCTGCTGGGAGAAGCGCGGCGAGGAAGAGGCCGACCGTCGGAGAAGGCGGAGGCAGAAGCGGCCTCCGCCCAGAAGAAGTTGGAGGAGGCCGAAGCCGCCGCCGCAGCAAAACGGCGGGCAGAGGAGGCCGCGCGTCGCTAGTCAGCGCTGCTTGTCGTCCCGCTGAGCTCCGCACCGCCACCCCCGGAGTTCACGGGGCAGACTGGAGAGGTCGGCGGGGAGCACTCCATCATGGAGAAGGACGGTGGCGAGGCCTCCGCATCAGGCAAGGCCTCACCACCACCGCCGCCTCCACCGCATGGCAAGCAGCCGGCAGGCCCTCCAGTGCCGCCGGTTGAGGACGAGGCGGTGGCGAGGCTGCTTCTTCAAGTCGCCTGACCAGCGCGCCGCCGCTTTGCGAAGGCGGTCTCGGCGCCACGCCCCTTGGAAGCCGGCGCCGCCAGCTCGGCCATTCCAGATGCCGAGGCATCAAGTGCTACACCTACTGGATGGGTGCGAGGCGGCAGCGGTCCGCTGAACGAGCGCTCTGGGCGTCTTTGGCGGCTGCGAGCTGAGGGCAAAGCCATCCAAGGCTGCACCAGGGTGCATCTGGCGTCGCGAGCGTCTATCCGGGTACGTTTTTCTTTTTTGACTTTGTCTCTTCTCGCTCTTCTCTGTGAGGCGGCGGCCTCCACTAGAGTGTAATCCCGAGTTTGGGCGGCTGCTGCGCAGATGGCCCAGAACTAAATCTGGCGAGTTCCCGTGTCACCGCCTTCAACCGTAATGTTGAGCGGCTGGAGAGGCGGACCGCCGACTTGTCGGAGAGCCAGACTAAGTTCTTCTTCTTTTTCAGCGTGCCAGCGCTGGCGCACCGCGGCTGTAATCCCGAGATTCGGGCCGACCGGCTGGCGGTCGGTCCGGATCTTCCAGCGACCTTGTTGTTGTTGACTTAACGTCTTCTTTTGTTTTTGAGAGGCCAATGCGCTCTTGAGGCGATTAAGCGAAATCGGCCACGACCCGGCGCCAAGGAAGAAGTCGCGGCAAGCTTCGCCAAAAGCGCGACTTCTTTGGCGGCGGTTAAGCGGAAGCGAAGGCTCTGAAAGCGGCTCGGGATGAGGCGGGGAAGAAAGAGACCACCCTCCTGGCTGAGCTTCCACGAGATCGAGGATATTGTCGGCGGTGAGCTTCTCTGCTTTCTTTCTTCGAGCTGCTGACTGTAAGTCAGGCCGACTGCTGATTTTCTCTTTGCTTCTTTCTGTGTCGGGCAGACTTCTTCCCTGGCCACTCGTAGGCAGTCAATCGAGCCATCGAGGCTGATCGCGAGGTGCGGAGGGCAAATGGCGAGGAGATCGCTGCGCCCCCTTGACCGTCGACGAGTAGCTACTGAGCATCGAGACCCGTCTGCGGTCGGCCCATCAGCTGTTGCGCCGTCTTCAACGTGCCGGGGCCCAAGCGATCTCCGCCCTTTGTCCGGGCATGCCGGCTCTACGCACTGCCTGCTGAACTGCCGACTGGCTGGAGGTCGCGGCCGGCCGTCTTGAGGCTTGGAAGGGTTCCTCGCCGGGCTGAAGCGCCGGAGCCTTAGAATCGTCAAGGCTTGGTATCGAGCTGGACTGGACCCGGTGGCAGCGTTCGGTCGAGGCCGAGCGAGAACTAAGCGGTATGGAAGGCACCCTCGTCGGCGTCTTGGCGGCGATCGCCGACTACACCGACACCAGCGTCTTCATTCCCGGCGGGCGCGAGCGGCGAGAGTGCCTCCGGAGTGGTTAGGGATGAACCCGACTCGGCGAGGACTCGGCGGGTGATCGGCTCGGCACCAAAAAGAAGAAGATGAGGCGGGGGCCAGCGAGGCGGGCGCCCGGAAGGCGAGCGGACGGCCAGCCTCATCTCGTCGCGCCTCCGACAATGAGCGCGTCCGGCCCAGGGCATTGCCGCCGGAGATGATCAAGCGAGACCGCCCAGCCCGGCCGCTCCGGCGCGACACCGTTGTCTTCGCCGACCCACGAACCCGTCTGCGCTCCTTAGGCTGCCGACTACGCCTTTATTTTCCTGTCTTAATAGTCTTTTGAAAGAACTTGTTAGTTTGCACAATTCCACCAGCGGGGTGTATTTTGAACTTCGGCGGAGGCCTTTGCTATGTAAATATCTATCGCCTTCTATCTTTCCTTACTTATTGCTCTTTTGGCTTTTTCCTTTGCCGCCTTTCCATAGTCATTTGCTTTGCAGACGGACAGCCGCTCCGTGGACTGCCGCAAGTCAAATGCTTGGCTACTTTAGGGAAGGGAAGTACTTGGCCTTTTTAGAGTTTTCTAACAAATTAGAGAAGGTGGCGAGCCGACTATTCGAGAGTCGGCCCTGTAAAGAGAGGCTGGGAGCCGGCTTGGGCTATGCGTATGCTTTGAGTCCTTAGCCATTTTTTCGTGTGTGCACTCGTTCTTGCGTACTCTCTGCCTACCAACAGTCACTCTGCGAGCTGCGGCTTTGACAGGAGACGGCTTAAGCGCAACACACTACTTGTCCGACTGCAGGAAGCATTTCATAGCACAAGACGGCGAGTCCCGGGCGACTAAGTCGAACCGGTGCCAAGCGGCATAAAAAAGTAGCATACTCGGGGCATAATTCTTATCATACAAATAACAAAAAGGCAGTCCCAGAGCTCGTCTCGAGGGCCCAAAGTCTCGGTACTTTAATAAAAGGGATAGCGTGGTACCTTTGCATTAGCGTAAAATCTTGGAGAAGATTTGCGTTCCATAACCGTTCGACTCCTTGTCGAATCGTCCCTCTTCTTTCGCTCGAGGCTTACAGGCGTCGATTAGGTAGTAGGGCCGTTTCCAGCACTTTCTTGATGATGAAGGGCCTTCCCAAGAGTCTTGACAACTTGTCTTTGGCGGTTGTTATTTGAATCAGCGGAGCACAAAGTCGCCCTCTTGAAACAATCTCGGCACGACCTTTCGGTTGTAGTATCGATCTGAGACTCTGCTGGTAGATGCGGACGGTGAGTGCTAACAGCGGCCCTCTTCCGGCGGTCGGCGCCATCTTGGCGTGCTTCTTGACTTCCTCTTTGGTGTACATGATGACTTCGTGGAAGTCAAACTCTATGTCCGTCGGGATGGCGGCCCGGCACCGTGAGCGAGGAAGAAAGGCGTGAAGCGGTTGACTTGTTGGTCGTCGCGAGACTCGAAGGGCGGCGGCAGCTCCTCAAGCCAACAACTTGCGAGCGCTCGAGTGGTTTGACCGATTGAGGCTTGATGCCTTCTGAGGATGAGGCCGTTTACCGCTCCACAGGCCGTTTGGTTGTGGATGGGCACGGATGCTAAGTCTGGTCGGATGCCACGTAGCCGGCGCGAAAGCGGGCCAAAGCGCCTTTGGCAAAATTTGTGCCATTATCGGTGATAATGCTGTGCGGTATGCCGTACCGCACCGTGATGTCGGCGATGAAAGTCACTGCTGATCGGACCGTTCAACTTCTTGATGGGCTTTGCTTCTATCCACTTGGTGAACTTGTCCACGCGACAAGCGGATGAGTTAGGCCGCCTCGGGCCGTCTTGAATAGTCCCACCATGTCCGGGCCCCAAAGCGCAAAGGGCGAGGCGATGGGGATTGTCTTGTGTAGCGGAGCCGGCTGAAGTGGCAGGCGGAACCGGCACCTTGCATTTTTGAACTAACTCTTTAGCCTCTTCTAGGCGGTCGGCGAGAAGAAACCGTCTTAGAAGGCTTTGGCGGCGAAGTGCTCTTGAAGCTGCATGGTGGCTGCACTTGCCACGATGAATGTCTCACGAGAATTGCTTGGCCTTGTTACGGCTCTCGCGCCTTTGGTAGACACCGGTGACCTGCGCTGACCAGCTCTCTGTTGACTATGGTGTATGCTGCCGCTCGGCGTTGCACTTGTCGAGCCAAGATCTCATCAGTTGGCAGTTCTTTGTTCACTAGAAACTTGAGAATGGGTTGCGCCCATGAGGGTGCTGCTATTTCTTCAACCGCCACCACAGTGACTTGGACAAGGGCGGCTGGGCTGGGAGGCGGCGGGCTGGAGTCTGCGGCCGCTTGCTGGATTAATGAAGTCCCGGGCCGTGGCGCAGATCCCGAACCCCCAGCGCGATCCCGGCAATGGCGCGATCCCGGGCAGTTCACGAAGTCCCGGGCTGGCTTCAAGCTGTGATTTTCTTGGTGCCGTCTGCTGGGGCTCTTGAGTCGGATCCGACTTCTTGAGGCCGGCACAAAGATGGAGTCTGATTACGGTGAAGGCTTGATAAGCGGCTTGAGGAGCGCTGCGAAGCGGCGCGGACAGTATTGCTTGGCGGGTGGAGCCGACTTCGTGCCAAAGCGTCTGCGTGAAGAACTTCGCACCTCGAAGTATCCGCTGAGTTCTGCACCGAAGCGGTAGCTTCGCCATGTGTTGCATCTTTGGCATCGATCGCCCGGATATTCTTTGGACCACCAAGTCGAGTCGCCATAGCACGAGGATCCGTGAATGCCGAGTTCTTTAACAAGCGAGCCCATGAATGGCGCCTCATATTGGCGGCGTTGTTGGAGGCGGCGAAGTGGATCTGCAGCACATACTTGAGCTTATCGCCTTTGGGGAGGTGAGGCGCGCGCGCGGCTCGAGGCGGTGCGCATCTTGGAGCCGTCGAAATGCATCCGCCAATGGGTGGAGTCGGTATTGGCGGTGAGTCTTGGAGTCTCGGCCGGTCGGCGAAATCGGCCAGTGCTTGCGACTTGATGGCGGTGCGGGGCTGGTAGTAGATGGTGTAGGGGGCCAGATCTATATCCCATTTGGCTACTCGACCAGAAGCATCCCGGCTCCCAATGATCTCGGCCAGCGGGGCTGTGCAAACCACAGTGATTGGATGCTCTCGAAAGTAAGGATTCAGCTTCTTGGCGGCAAAATGCACACCGTAGCACATCTTACGGTAGTGGGGTAGTTACGCGGAGGTGACAGCACCTCGCTCGAATAATACACTGGTCTCTAGGCGAGGGCGCCTTGCCTTCCTCTTTGCGTTGAACTACAATGGTGTCTTGACTACTCGGTGGTGGCGGCGATGTCTGAGAGCATGGCCTCTTTGGGAGTCGGAGCCGCCAACACAGGGGGAGTAGTCAATATTTTCTTCAACTGGAGAAAAGCCGTCCGCCTTGTGGTTCCACTCGAAAAAGCTGATGCCTTCATCAATTGATACAAATGGAAGCTTTCTCACCCGGCCGGTGATGAATCGGTGATGGGCGCCAAGCGCCGGTGAACTTACGCGTCCAGCGATCGGTTGGGTACCTCCATCCTCTCGATGGCCTTAATCTTCGAGGTTGCACTCTATGCGCGTTCAGAGACCAGGAAGCCAAGGAGTTGGCGGCTGGTACTCAGCACACTTCGGGGTTGAGCTTGATCTGGAATCGGCGCGAGTTCTCAAAGGTCTCCTTGAGGTCCTCTAGCAGCGTCCGTGCTTCTCCGTCTTCACCACCACTTCATCCACGTGAAGCGTGGGCATTTCTGCCGAGTTGCTTGAGAGGCACTTCGCATCTGGCGCTGAAGGTGGCGCCGGCATTCCTCAAGCCGAACGTCATGGTCAGGTAACAGAAGGCTCCGAATGGCGTGATGAAGGCGGTTGTCGGTGTCAAAACCGGCGGATCTCGGGTAGGGGGTCCCGAACTGTGCGTCTAGGCGGATGGTAACAGGAGACGAGGGACACGATGTTTTTACCCATGTTCGGGCCCTCTCGATGGAAGTAAAACCCTATGTCCTGCTTGATTAATATTGATGATATGGGTAGTACAAGAGTGGATCTACCACGAGATCAAGGAGGCTAAACCCTAGAAGCTAGCCTATGGTATGATTGTTGTAATGTATGTTGTCCTACGGACTAAAGCCCTCCGGTTTATATAGACACCGGAGGAGGCTAGGGTTACACAGAGTCGGTTACAATGGTAGGAGATCTACATATCCGTATTGCCAAGCTTGCCTTCCACGCCAAGGAAAGTCCCATCCGGACAAGGGCCGGAGTCTTCAATCTTCTATCTTCGTAGTCTTGGAGTCCGGCGGATAATGATAGTCCGGTTGTCCGGACACCCCCTAGTCCAGGACTCCCTCAGTAGCCCCTGAACCAGTCTTCAATGACGATAAGTCCGGCGCGCATAATGTTCGGCATTGCAAGGCGGGTTCCTCCCTTGAATAATCCAGAGAAGATCGTGAACACCAGGATAGTGTCCGGCTCTACAAAATAAATTCCACATTCCAACCGTAGAGAGAATAAAATATACACTAGCTCAATCTGCTGACGTACTATGCGGCGTGACATCACACCGCCACCAAGCCTTTGTTTGAATCGTTTTTTACTATACCACCTCAGCACGTTTAGCGAAGCGGTTTCCTTGGCACGTCTTGTCGAAGCAGAGATCGTGTTCCCCTTATTCCGGGATCCTCATCAATATGGACGTGGGTAACCCAACCGCGCCATTGATGGTGGCGCTTGGGAGATAAGCGAGTTTTACCAGGCTGGTGAGGGACGTATAGTTTTCGTCCACCTATATATAAGGGATAAGGATTCACCTTCTCACCTACGCCTTCTTCCTCCTTTGCTTATCCATCTCCGCGCACTCAAGCTCCAACGCCCAGGCTCGCGCATCTCGCCTCGACCTTCTCCGAACATGTCCGGAGCGGGAGGTAAATGGTTAGCCTCCACCGCTAAGGAGGATGACATCACCAAGCTGCGCAGCACGGATACCTTTCGGCGATATCGCACCCGGCTGCCCGGACGAGGGCAGCTCATCCCTACAGGCCTCATGAGAGGTCGTCTTCCTCCCCACTTCCTCCGCGGACTGGGCTTTTCGCTCCATCCATTCGTCCGGGGCTCATGTTTTACTATAGCACGGATTTCCATGATCTGGCGCGAACTTCATCCTCAACATCTTGGCATTTATAAATGCGTGTGCGAGGCCTTCCTCTGCATCCGGCCCCACTTAAATCTGTGGCTCAAGACCTTCAACGTCAAGCGAAGGTTGTGAAAGACGCATAAGCGGAATGCGTGAGGCGCCATGTTGGGCAAATTGCCCAGCGTCCTTTGGCTCGAAGGGGCCTTTGTGGACTCCGTCAAGGGGTGGCAATCGGGTGGTTCTACATCACCGAGCCACCCAAGCCCCATGGTGGCGGCCCCGAGTTTAGATCGGCATCCCAATGCAGCTCACCTCACTGAAAGAGAAGGGCTTGCGGTGGGGCAATCCGATGGAGGTGGCGGGACTCGAGCCTGCATCCGAAGATGGTGAGCAATGGGCTCGAGGCTCGTCGGCGTGGTCAAGTCATGCTCATCCGGCGGATCCTCCCATGCCAAACGGGCATTCAATTTGTGGGAGTTCAATCCGGAACAGCACCGAGCGCTAAGCGGGCTCTTGATACAACATCTGAAGGCGCTGGAGGTGTTGTTCTAGGCGCGAAGCCCCGCATCCCATGACGGAAGATCGCAGATTCAGCTCATGATATCAAGCGGCGAGGTAAGTGATTCAACCCCATCACGGGACACTTGTAATAATTAAATTGACTATTAGTGTGGTTTCATTCTGCCTCTTCCTTTGGCAGAATGGATGGAAAGGCCAAGCTGCTTATCAGCCGGGTCCCATGCTAGAAGACCGGTGGGCGCCCGGCAGCAGGGCTGCTGGTTCGGCACCGCCGTGGTCGGAGAAGAAAACCAGAATGTGGCGCGGGGACTCGAAAAGAGTTCCCTAATCGAGCATCTGACGGCGCGGACTCCTCCCGAAGGCGAGGAGGAGGTATTCTCTCGGAGGAAGGAGAGAAGCAAAGGAAGGCTTCCCGATCGGGGAGGCGAAGGGTCAGAGGGGAGAACTATCCCCGGACGGTTCGCCAACACCAGCGTTGGCGAGGATGAGTGGCCTCCAAGGGCCAGGCGTCCGGCAAGATCGTAAGTATCCGGATCATTTATATGCCATATCTTTTATGTCACATAGTATCCTTCTAACACCGCATTCTGCCCGTAGTCCGGCCGATGGCGATCTCCCGACTCATCGGCGGGTCGTTGGCCTCGTCGGATGTGAATTCCATCCCGCTGCCTCTACGCTGGCGGCGAGGCGCGAAGTGGGATCGAGAGGGACCCATCGGGAGGAGGCTCGGGCGCCGTCGGGCAGCCTCCGGACTTTGTGCCGGACTCTACATCGGAACCCGTAGTGGTTCCAGAGTCTGGCAAGCGGCCCCTTCGAAAGAAGGGCAAGACCGTGATGCCGGCGGCCTCCGTCCAACCGAAGGCGCCGGATAACTTGTTGGAGCCGCTCAAAGGCGCTTCCATTGAGGAAGAACACCGCACTATCATGAGTGTGGTGATTCAAAAAGTTCAGCTCGCCAAAAGCGGGCTGACCGAAGCCTGCAGCAGCCTTTTAACAGGCTTTGAGGTAAGAAGTTAAAATCATGTAATGTAATACCGGATGAGCGGTAGCCCCGATGCTCGGTTTGGTGTTAGGAAAGAAAAGCGGATGAGGATCTAACAAGATATCGCATGGTTGCTAAAATATATGTCAATATGGGTTTGCAGGCTGTTGTGCTGGCCTCTGCCGCGTAACGGCGGAGGTCGATGTCTTGAAGCAGGATCTCGGCGGTCGGCGAGAGCTCGCCATCTTGAAGAAGCAGCTCGAGGAAAAAGAAGGTGAGTAACACCACTTTGAATAGGTACCTTCTGAGAAAAGGATTTTGGTTGCAATAAAATTAACAAGGATAATATGTGTATTGCGGGGGCCACTAACGAGGTGGCAGCCACGAAGGATCTTGTGTCATGACGAGCATAATGCGGCGCTTGAGCAGGCTGAGCGAGAAAAGCAAGAGGCACAGTGGCGGAAGTTCGGCAAGAGCTCGGGCTCTCATGGAAGAGCATGAGAGTTTGGGCGTGACTCAAGACTTCGAGTCGAGCTTGCCTCGCTCTCGAAAGTGCCAAGTCCGCCAAGGCCGAGGCCCATAAGGCCCTTCGGAGGTTGAAGATATAAAGAAAATAGCGGCGGGTAAGGCATTTTCATGCGAGCAAGCATGTTAATGTAAATTACCTAATACTTACCCGCATTCGAGCTCTGCGAGGCGTTTGCAGATCTGCCACGCGTGTCGTCCGATGCCGCCGCATTCTATCGTGGCGAGGAGGAGCTCGGCGAAAAAATCTTTGGTCTCGGTATCTTTGAGGCGGACACCGTGCCCCTAAGCGACCGGTGAAGCGGTTGGTCGAACTCCACAAGGTATCTGAAGAGGCCATGAAGGGCCTTATAGTCGGTGTGGCTGGGCGAGCCATGCACAGGAGCTACGTTGGCCTCGTCGTGGCTGGTGGATGCATGCCCTGGGTGTATGTCACCAAGCGCTCCTTTGTATTGAAAGGCGCTCGTCGGGCTCTTGCCGCACAAAGGTGCAATGGGGCAGGTTGGATGCGAGAAGCTTCTCACGGACCCACCGCCCGGGCAAGGAGTATCGCCTTCGAGATGTATTATAAAACTGTCTGAAGGGAGCCGCAATATTGCGGATGAGTGCCCCGAAATGTAATTTTGAGTAAATTTGCTATGTATTATCCTCGCGCTGAAACATTGTTCATGTGTGCGTTAAGCAACTTGTTTAATTTAAAATATTACCTTACATGCGGCCGTTTATAAAATCGAGAGATGGCAAATCGTTGGCTTCACCCCCAAGCCACAGTCTTTGGGGTGTTAGGGATAAACTTGAGCACTCTTGTTCCCATTGTTGGGTCCATCGAGGGAGGCACTCAACACAACGAACAAGGCAACCGGTCTTATAATGCTTGAACACTCTCACTTAGCCATAGAATTCTATAATTTTAAATTTCGGCGAAGCCCCTGGTATTCGGAAGACCGAATCTGGGGCGCTATCCACGCCTTCATCGAACATTGTCCGGAACTTCGCTCGAAGCGGTGTGAGTCTTTAAGGACCCGAAAAAACCTCTCGAACAGCGACCAGTCTCTCGCCTTATCATGCCCGGTCAGTTTTAGCTTTCTCCTCGAGGCGCTTCGCCGGCTCAACGGGCGCAATCGCGATGGTTCTCCAGTGCCACCTTAGCCGACGGAGGCGGGCGTAAGGCACCAAAAGCGTGGGAGCCAGGCAAACCCAACTATTGACCCAAGACATGATTGAGCCGATTCATATAATGCTATAAGTTCGGGTGCGCACTTGTGAAAGTGTTCGGACTTATTACACCATAGGATGGGGATCATAAGCCCCCGGTGTATTAGGCCGTACCAAAATATACGGGCACAAGATGTCATATAATGAGCATATATATATAAAAGGTAATGCAATTGTGATCAACAAGGTGCTGCATTATTTATGAAAGAGGGTCTGCTAGTAGAGCGGACTGATACAAATAGTGCGGTAAGCAAGGGAATTGGACTAAATAAACATGTCCCCCTCCAAGGATGAGCTGCAGACTTGGTGCATATAATCAAATTTAATGTTCGTAATTGAGACCACCTGAGTGTTCGTCGCGGCCTTCTTTGGTCCCTGACTGTTGCATCATGAGTTCGGCAGGCTCGCCGCCGGACAGGGCTTCTGGTTAACAGAGTCCTGTGTACATAAAAGAAGAAAGATAAAATAAATAAATAAAAAAATGGGGGCACACTTGCGAGCCCCCGGTGTGGTCGGACCGCACTCTGGGTCCGTTGCGATCATGCCCCCTCCCCTGTGCCCATGGTATCTCCAAAGCGTAATGATGTACGCGGAGTGTTATTCTTGCGATCATGTGCGGGTGAGGGTTGGGGCCGCATTGCTACGCGTGCTCTGATCGCGCCAGGTGGTCTTGGTTGGCATTGCTCCGGGCGCGCTTAGCTGTATCCGGCCTTTTAACTGTCGGACTTGAGAATTGCCTTAGAAGGCTGCTCTGTACTTACGCGCGAGAGCATTGTATGTTCCTCCATTCGGAGGGCGTTCCGTATTCCCATTGACCGTGATGACTCCACGAGGGCTGGCATCTTGAGCTTTAGGTATGCATAATGCAGCACGCGTTGAATTTTACAAAGCGGTTTGTCCGGCGAGGCGTGATAGCGCTGCGAAGCGGGACTATGTCGAAGATTAACTCTTCGCTCCGGAAATTATCAGGGATCGAAGACCACTTCGGTGTGGTGAGCTGTGCAGTTGGCCTCCACTCTGGTATGACACCTTTAAAGGTTGTCTTTGTAGGCTTAATCCTCTATGGGTCTATGCCCATTTTCGCCTTGTATCCGATAAAGCGAGGTTCAGGCTCTTGTCGCCGTCCATCGGGACTCGTGAGGTGAAATCCATCGGCGATTGGGTCTAAAACCAATGCGGCGAATCCGCCATGGCGTATGCTGGTCGGATGGTCTCTTCGATCGAAAGTGATCGGACAAGAGGACCATGGATTGAACTTTGGGGCGACAGCTCCATCGCATAGACGTCCCTTAGTCGCGTTTCCTCTCCCTCTTGGGTATGTGGGTTGCGTATATCATATTCACCGTCCGTACTTGTGGGGAAAACCCTTACATCCTCTGTTGTTCGCGGTCGGGTCTCTTCCTCGTCGTCATTGTTTAGCCCCTTGTCATTGTTTTCGACAATTAACTTGCGGCCTGCGTGAACACCAGCAATCTCTATTGGTGTGGTTAGCTGGCTTTTCGAGAGTGCCATGTATCGGCATAAGCGGTCGAGTATTCGGTCCAGATTGGACGGACCGGAGTGGTTCTTTTGAATGGCTTCTTCCTTTGACGGGTTTAGAGCCTCGAATCCGGCATTGACTACCGTATCCTCCTTATAAATGCCGTTAATGCGGCGCTTTGTTTTTGTTTTGGCGTGACCTGCCATTGTTGTCCTTGGTATCCGGACTGCGAGAATTTTTACGGAGGTTGTTGCTACGGGCTAGCAGTTGTCCTCTCCAGCGCAAAAGCGGGTCATTAACGATGTGAGGGCTGCCATGGATTTCGGCTTTTCCTGCCCCGGTGCGGGCTAGCCATTCGTCCCGGATGTTATGTTTGAAGGCTGCAAGGGCCTCTGCATCCGGACGGTCGGCGATTTGGTTTTTCTTTGTCAAGAACCGTGTCGAATTATGCGGCGATTAAATCTGCTGCTGAATGATGTGGCTTAGGTCATCGGCGTCGGTGGTCGCTTTATCGTGCCTGGAAGTTGTCGAGGAATGCGGCTTCGAGTCTTCCCAGCACCAATTGACTCTGCGGGCAAGCTGTTTAGCCAATGCCGAGCTGGTCCTTTAAGCTTGAGTGGGAGATACTTGATGGCATGGAGATCATCGCCGCGGGCCATATGGATGTGGAGAAGATAGTCTTCGATCCAAACCGCGGGGTCTGTTGTGCCATCGTTAGATTCGATGTTTATGGGTTTAAACCCTTCGGGGATCTGATGATCCATTACTTCGTCAGTGAAGTATAGCGGGTGGGCGGCGCCCCTGTATTGACCAATATCGCGACGCAGCTCAAGAGAGTGATGTCTGCTGTGTTCGGCCCGGCCGGGGTTATTGTATCCGGCGCCACGGTATTCGTCGTGGGTCGTAGGGCGCCCACGTGATCCGTAGATGGATCTGGATTGCCTTGCTTTGTCCTCCAATATGTCTCGCAAGTCCGGCGCGTTCCCTCTTGGCTTCGTACTTTTGGAGCAATGCCGGGGTACGGTCTTGGCTGTGGGCCTGGATGCCTCTCTATCACGACCACGGGGTGGTCGGTCAGCCATATCGTCTTGTTGGTGATGGAGGTATGTATGCTTCCTCCTCTAGTCGGGGAGCAGCTTGCGTCTTAGGTAACTTTTGGAGGCGTTCGAGTTTATACTCTTGACGCGAGGACCTCGGTCCATCAATCGGCCAGCAGGTCTGATCAGCTTGAAGTTGTTCTGCTTTTCTTTAGGCTGTTTGTTGTGGCGATAAGCCTGCGCTTGAAGCGCTCTTGTTCGACAGGATCCTCGGGTGCGATGAATTCATCATCGTTGAGGCTTACGCCGTCTTGGAGGGAGGCATATAGTTATGATCCTCAACCTCTTCGTCGCCGCCCTCTCGTGAGGGCTTGCTTCGCATCCTCCTGCGGCTGAGTCTTGCCGGAGAGGATTGTCTTGACACTCTCGGGGTATTATTATCTCTGTGCGGAATCTCCATTCTTCTTTGTGGCGGGATTTAGGCGGCGCCACGACGCCGGCGTTTGGGCTGCTTCTTTAAAGAATCTGCCTCCGCGCTTCTTCGCCATCCCCATCTTTTGGGGTGTCCACCATATATATGTCGATGACGAGGTGGTCTCCTAGTGCCCTGTGGCGCTGGTTCTGT
Source organism: Aegilops speltoides (assembly GCA_021437245.1). Taxonomy (NCBI): domain Eukaryota; kingdom Viridiplantae; phylum Streptophyta; class Magnoliopsida; order Poales; family Poaceae; genus Aegilops; species Aegilops speltoides. The sequence goes on from CM038142.1 coordinate 442,200,754, forward strand.
TAAATCTCCGGCATAAATCGTCCATAGCGTCGGCGTCTTGAGTCGTAGTCTAGCATGTCGGTTAGATCGTCGGCGGTGGCTACAAAGTGGGTGGTGGGTGGGCTCTGAATTTCTTCGTCGTCTGTATTTCAACCATCCTGGCCATAGTCCGGCGAACTCTCCGATAACGAGAGATGCTTTAGTGAATTCAAGATATCGCCAAAAGGCGAGTACTGGAAGATGTCCGCGGCGGTGAATTCCATAACCGGCGCCCAATCCGGATCGACTGGTAGGGGCGCGGGAGGTTCGGAGTCTGGTGAGGAGTCCGGCGCCTCGGAATCACGAGTTTCGCAGGGGACCAGATTAGTGTTCGGCTCCATCGCCGTGGATGTTGAAGCCCCCAGGGCGGCGTCTATCCACAGGCCCTTGATCTGGGCGATCGGCTCCGGGCTAATGGCCGAAGCGGATCCGTGTGCGGCCACCAAGGCACTGTTCGGCGGCAGAGCTAGATCATGCCCATCGTCACAGTGCGGCGCGCTCGGCTGTGGCTCGAGTCCGTTGAAGATCAAGTCTCCGCGGACATCGGCCGTGAAGTTCGCTTCAAACCGACTGGACGGCGGGCGAACTTCGATCCGCTCCGGATGGCCAAGTGAATTGCCCGCATCGCGGCCGCCGAATCTGAAGATCTGTCCGGGAGAAAAGTTTCACCTCGGACAGCATCGTTGGTCGAAGATGCCATCAAGCCTATCGGTGACGACACAGAGGAACTCTGGATGAAAGCACCAATGTCGGTGTCAAAACCGGCGGATCTCGGTAGGGGTCCCGAACTGTGTCTAGGCGGATGGTAACAGGAGATGAGGGACACGATGTTTTTACCAGGTTCGGGCCCTCTCGATGGAGGTAAAACCCTACGCCCCGCTTGATTAATATTGATGATATGGGTAGTACAAGAGTGGATCTACCACGAGATCAAGGAGGCTAAACCCTAGAAGCTAGCCTATGGTATGATTGTTGTAATGTATGTTGTACGACGGACTAAAGCCCTCCGGTTTATATAGACACCGGAGGAGGCTAGGGTTACACAGAGTCGGTTACAATGGTAGGAGATCTACATATCCGTATTGCCAAGCTTGCCTTCCACGCCAAGGAAACTCCCATCCGGACAAGGGCCGGAGTCTTCAATCTTCTATCTTCGTAGTCTTGGAGTCCGGCAGATAATGATAGTCCGGCTGTCCGGACACCCCCTAGTCCAGGACTCCCTCAGCGGTCTTCAGTCTATCTGCGGGGTTCAGCTTGATCTGGTGGTATCCTGAATATGCATCTAAGAAACTCAACAGCTCACATCCAGCTGTGGAGTCTATCACCTGATCGATTCTCGGCAGGGCAAATGGATCCTTTGGGCAGGCTTTGTTGAGGCTTGTGTAATCAATGCACATCCGCCACTGCTTGTTTTTCTTCAGTACCAACACCGGGTTTGCCAACCATTCTGGAGAAAACACCTCCATAATGAAGCCGGCCGCTAGGAGCCGGGCTATCTCTTCTCCAACAACTCTTCTCTTCTCTTCTGACAATCGGCGCAAGGGCTGCCTGACGGGCTACACATCAGGTCGGACATGTAACTTGTGCTCGGCGAATTCCGTCGGTACACCCGGCATGTCTTTAGGGGACCATGCAAAGATGTCTCGATTCTCACGGAGGAAATCGACAAGCTCGCCTTCCTATTTGCTGTCAAGGTTTGTACCCACGACAACGTACCTCTCGGGGTGCTCCGGGTCCAAGGGTATCTTCTTGGTCTCTTTGGCCGGCTTGAACGAACCCTCAGCTTCCGACTCCTTGGGGTCAGGCGACATCTCTGGCTGCTTTCCGGCCATCGCCATGACCCAATCAAGGAGCCTCTTCTCAGCTGTGATCACCAGGGACTCGGCCAGCCGGCTGCTCTCGGCCGTGCAGGCGGACAACTTCCTGTAGCCGCCGGCTACGGTCAGAATTCCCTTGGAACACGGCATCTTCATCTTGAGGTAGGCGCAGTGAGGAACCGCCATGAACTTGGCCAATGCAGGTCGGCCGAGCAGTGTGTGGTACGGGCTTTCAAGGTCCACTACTTCAAACCAGACTGGCTCTCAGCGGAAATGATCTTTGTCTCCGAAGAGGACGTCTATCAGGATCTTGCCGATTGGTGAGCAGGAAAGGCCGGATACAATACCATGGAACACAGTCCGGCTGCTCTGCAACTGTCTTTGCTTAATTCCTAGCTTCTCCATAGTATCTTTGTAGAGGATGTTGATGCTACTGCCTCCGTCTATCAGCACCCTCGAAAAGCGGGCTGCCTGCCTATCAGTGGCCAAGGTTGCACCTAAGACCAAGGCATAGGAGCCCGGATTCGGCATCACCTCTGGGTGATCCGCTCTGCTCCAACTGATAGGCTTCTCGGACCAATGCATAAACTCTAGAGTGTTTGTTGCCACTGCATTTACTTCTTGCTGCTGCAGCTGTCTGCTGTTTCGATCATCAACCACACTGGTGAACACCACATAGGCTCCATGTTCTTCCGGTACTTTCGTCTTGTCTTCATACCTGGCCGGCGGCGGCCGGCTTTGCGGCGGTGGAGGCGGCGGCCCAGCAGGCGGTGGAGGAAGGAGGCCGTCTCCCTTGGCGATTCGAGTGAGCCAGTGGCACTTTCGGATGGTGTGGTTAGACGGCTTCGCGCCACTTTGGCACTTGCAGGGACCATCCAGGGTCTGCTTGTAAGAGAAGGCCGGCAACCAATTGGACTTGCCGCCTTTCTGTCGCTTGGCCGGAGGCTGCCCCTCCGGTTGTTGATCTTCGACTGTCGCGACCTGCCGACTGTTGGAAGTCGGCTGTTGGGCCTTGTGTTTGTTGTCGCTCTGTTGTCGTTGACTGCTGTCTCCAGCTGGAGTTCTGGGAGCCTGAGGGGCCACTTTGCCAGCCGCATTGACTTGAATCTCCGTCTTCATGGAGGAGTCGGCCGTGGCGTACTTGTCTGCTATGACCAGCAGTTCGTCGAGGGTTTCTGGCTTGTCGCAGAGGAGCTTGTGCTTGAGGAGAGTGCCTTCTCGGCACCCGGCGGTGAAGTACTCGATAGCCTGCACCTCGTGCACGCCCTCGCAGGAGTTCCGAAGCTCGCCCCAGCGCGTGAGGTAGTCGCGTGTTGACTCGTCACGGCCTTGCACGCACAAGGAAAGCTGGCGTGGCTTGGGAGGTCGCTTGTACGTGCTTGTGAAGTTGCGGATGAAGGCCTCGGTGAAGTCGACCCAGCTGTTGATGTCGCGGGGCTTCAGACTGTTCAACCATCTCCGGGCCGTGCCCTAGAGCATGAGGGGGACGTACTTCACGGCGACTCGCTTGTTGCCGTTTGCTATGCTGACAGCCGTGGAGTGATCAATTAGCCAGTCTTCTGGCTTCATGGAGCCGGTGTACTTGGGTGTGTCTCGGGGGAGCGTGAACCCTTTTGGGAAGGGCTCGTCTCAGATGCGGGGCCCAAAGCAAGGCAGACCCAGCTCATCTTCTTCTTCCAGTGCCAGGGATCGGTGGACTCGGTCGATCCGATGGCGGGCGTCATTCTCTCCGACTCCCTCTCGGCGGCCAAGGCGGCCATCGAGAGTCGGATGCTCAACAGGCGGCGGGGAAACTCGCCGTTCTCTTCTGGGTGGGGGAGGCAGGTAGTCATCCTGCCGCTCCACCGCTCTCGGACGGCCGTCTTGGTCACGCTCGATGGTGATGCGAGTCCGACTGCGACTGACAGCCGGCTCTTTGTATTTTCTTCCGCGGACTCCACCAGTCGGAGTTCGAGACGTCGCGCCCTGATCTCGGCGGGGAGGCAAGTCGTCGTTTAGCTGCCATGGCGCCTTAGTGCGGCCGCCGGCCACGTTCTGCACAGCAACCGCGTCAAGGAGCTGCTGAACTCGCTCCGTCATCATGCGGCGCTCTTCGCCTTCGAAGTTCTTCAGCTCGTTAGTCGTCGCTTGGGCGGCGCGGATGTTCTCCGCAGGGGTGGCGTATACGGGGCGATTGGCCCCGAACAAGTCGGCGATGGTCGCGCCGTGCTGTCGGACCGCACCTAGGTGGCTAGGACCAGTCGGAGCCGGCGAGCCGCCCACGGCACGATCCATTTCGCGCTGGTAGGCTTCTGACAAGCGCCTCATGCTTGCCAGCTTCTTGGCGCCTTCGATGATCTGAAGGCAGCATGTCTCTAGCGTCTCGGCGTCTGCGTCCTCTGGAATAGGCGCAGTCAGACCTTGCAGAGCCGCATCGAGCGGATCCCGAGCTCCCTCACCGGAGCGCTCATCATGACTGATGACGAGCACCTCCGTGACGGTGCTTCCGCCGCTCTCCTCGTGAGGAAGCGGCTCGTCGTAGACCACTACGTTGGTGGGGAAAGTGTTGAGCGACACAGCGTCGGAGTCGACCAGCATCGGGTCGGTGGAGCCTACGGACTCCAAGTCCATGGCGGGCTCACCGACGACGTGGAGTTGATCGAGGAGGCCCGCGAGGAGACTCTCGGGGCCACCCGTGCCTGCATCGGATGCAGGCTCGTCGGAGAGGCGAACCTCGCCAACAAGTTCGGTGAGGCTGCTCGCTGCACAGGCGGCCTCAGCGCCGCGCAGCGCGTCGATGCAGACTCCGTCTGGCGAGCCTGGCTGGCTGCGCTCGCCAGGGAGGAAGAGGGTTCCCGTCTAGAACAGATCTCCGGACGACGGTGCACCAAGCCCCAAGGTGGGCACCAAATGTCGGGGGTTGGGTGCGACATATGCCAAAGGATGGCTTATCATGGTGGGGGCGAGTAGAATGTCGCCGGTGCCTGGAAACGGGATGAGGCGAAGACATGCACGCCGGCGAATCTTACCCAGCTTCAGGGCTCTCCGAGGAGATAATACCCCTACTACTGCTATGCGGGGTCTCCACATGATCACTAAGGCAAAGTGAGTACAAGCTTGCTCCTAGAGCTGTTTCGGGATGTAGGAGAGGGCACGGCTAGCTCTCTCCCTTCTATGTGGTCTGTCTAATGTCTATGGATGCCAACCCTTTGCATGGGTGCCCTGGGGGGTTTATATAGGCCTACCCCCAGGGTTACAATGGTAAATCTGGCTGGGCGCGGGTCCCAGCCACCTGTCTCTCAGGTGCCGTCTTCTCTGCCGACTCTTGGGGCCCGCCGACTGGTGGGTTCCGCCGACTGGCATGGCACGAGGGCGTCAGCCCGTGTCCGCCGCGGGCGGGTCCTGCCGGCTGCAGATTACTGTAGTCATGCTTCTAATGACGCGGGCTTGGTCAGTGGGTCATGGCAATAGTGCCGCCGCCTGCGGGCAATCACTGTGGCCATTCCCCGGTCGCATCTGGTTAATGGCATGTGGGGCACGTGGGAGGGGCCGGCCGACTCCCAACGGGTCCGACTCTTGGCGCTCCCGCCGTCTTCAATACTCTCGCTAACTGGTAGGTCCTGCCGTCTCCGGGCCGTATAGACAAGGAGTCGTGGGCACACGAGCCCCGCCCCAAGGGCTGATGTCAGAGCTGGCATGGCAACAGTGCCGCGCCGGGCGGAGATCTCTGCGAGTACGGTGCACTGTGGCCATGCCTACTCTTAATTATCGGGTGGTTGGAGTCGCGGGCCGACTCCCCACAGTCGGCTTCCTCGGAGTCGCCTTTGGGACTCGGCTTGTCTCGGAGTCGCCCCTGGGACTCGGCTCATTTGGAGTCGCCTCTGGGACTCGGCCCTCCTTGGAGTTGCGCAGGTACTTGAGGGGCGCAGTCGGCCCCGATGTCTTGAAAGGTTCTGGGACTCGGGTTAGCCTACCCGTGGCCCATTACTCCGACATCCACACACGGATTCGCACCAAAAAGATGGCCCAGTTAGATCTATCTACGGGCCAAGAAAGCAAGCTCTAGTAAGCAATGCAGCACATCAAGTATAAGAATATTACGGTACACCTAAATATAGGGGTGCCGCACACCCCCTATGTTTCGCCGATGAGGTTCTGGATTATAAATTTCCAGCGAGATTCAAGCCTATAAACATAGAGACATACGACGGAACAACAGACCCTGGAGTCTGGATCGAGGATTACATCCTCCACATACACATGGCTAGAGGTGATGATCTCCACGCCATAAAATACTTACCTCTCAAGCTCAAAGGGCTAGCCCGGCATTGGCTCAAAAGCCTCCCCGAAAACACCATTGGAAGTTGGGAAGAGCTCGAGGATGCTTTTCGGGCAAATTTTCAACGGACCTATGTCCGACCTCCGGATGCAGACGATTTAAGTTACATAACTCAACAACCCGGAGAGTCAGCCCGAAAATTCTGGAATAGGTTCCTTACTAAAAAGAACCAAATAGTAGACTGTCCGGACGCCGAAGCCTTAGCAGCTTTCAAACACAACGTTCGATACGAATGGCTCGCCAGACACCTCGGCCAAGAAAAGCCAAGAACAATGGCCGCATTAACAAGCCTCATGACCCGCTTTTGTGCAGGAGAGGATAGCTGGCTGGCAAGATGAAGTACCAGCGACCCAAATACATCCGAAGTCAGGGAGGGAAACGGGAAACCGCGACGCAGCAAGGACCAGCGCCGGACAAAGGGAAACAACCTGAAGAGCAAGGCAGTCAACGCCGGAATCAAAAGCTCACGGCAGAATCATAAAAAACCGCCCCTTAAGGATAACAGGGACGAGCTATCTAACTTAAACAAAATCTTGGACAAGATATGCCAAATCCACAGTACTCCCGGGAAGCCTGCAAACCATACCCACAGAGATTGTTGGGTCTTCAAGCAGTCCGGCAAACTCAATGCCGAACACAAGGGGCTCGACACACCAAGCAAGGACAATGACGAACCCCACAAGTAGAGCACCGGAAAACAAAAGAATTTCCCACAAGAAGTCAAAACAATAAACTCAGTTTACGTGACAAAAGGGAAAAACAGAATGGCGCCCATAGAGATACGCGCCATACGGCCTATCCCAGAGGAGTCCCGCCACTGGTTGTTAAAACCAATCACCTTCGACCATCAGGATTACTCTAGAAGTATTCGGAATGCAGGATGGACTGCCTTGATACTAGATCCGATAATCGACGGACTCCAATTTACACAAGTCCTAATGGACGGCGACAGTGATCTAAACCTGCTATATCAGGACACAATCCGCAAAATGGGGATAGATCCAACCAAAATTTGCCATAGCAACACTTCCTTTCAAGGGGTAATTCCAGGCCCATATGCCCATTGTACGGGCTCTCTACTGCTAGAAGTTGTGTTCGGATCACCCGACAACTTCCGCCGCGAAAAGTTAACCTTCCACCTCGCCCCAGTTACAAGTAGATACGAAGCACTACTGGGACGCGAAGCTTTCACCCGCTTTAACGCAATACCGCATTATGCATCCCTTACACTTAAAATGCCCGGTCCGCGAGGCATCATCTCCTTAAAGGGAAATACCGAGTGTTCCTCGAGCGTGGAAGATTGTGTAACTGCCTTGACAGCCACACACTAAACTGGCTTCAGCAATCAAAGCACCTAAATAGGTCGTTCAGACCCCGGACACGGCTAGACGAGTCCGGCGTAAACACACAAGGGCTTACTAGCCGCATACCCCTGTACAAGGGGCTCCGCGCATGTACAACAAGAGACAATAAAGCTCAATTTTATTCATTCTTTGAATTGTACTTTGTTTATTTAGTATAACGTACATTCTCGCACGATCTTTTTCAACTAAGTTCCTCTCTTTTACAGATGAACACCGTGCTACACCCGTCCAGGATATGGCACAACGGAGACACACGCGCAGACGTGCAGTAGGGACCCGTTGCAAGGATTATTTTCAGATTAAGACCCTGCGTAAACCTTTTTTACTGTCTCTTGTTGATACACATCCCCTGGTTTCTTGCTACAACCGAGGAGGAGGCTGGCGTTTTGGCATGGGCCACGTCAGAATTTTGCACGTACCTGGACACCAGGTGATTATTACCAAGGGCGTTGTTTGGCCCATTTTCATAAAGAGCGAATACCTTAGGGAGTGTTCGGCGTCTCGAGTTAGGCCTTATATGCATCAGCTCCAAATCATGTCTTTGGTCAAATGTTGGGTTTGCCCGGCTCCTGTGTTTTCCTGCCTTACGTTCCGCTCTATCGGCTAAAGCGGCACCAGGAGAACTAATGCGACTGTGCCCCGGTTCGGCCAGGCGAGCACCTTAGTAGAGAAAGCCGAAAACTGGCTGTCATGATATAGCGTGAGACTGGTCAACCACTCGATGACCCGCCGGAATCTTTAGGATTCCTCCGCATTGACGAAGGGCCATTTCCTGGTCAGGCACATACGCGCCCCGAATTCGGGTGAGCGCGGCGCCCCTAGGGGCTATATAGTAGCCCCACTGTCAAACACCTATGGCTAAGTGAAAGTGATAAAGCATTATAGTCCGGTTGCCTAGTTTGCTGCGCTACCACATCCTTTATAGGACCAAGACGTTGGATCAAGTGTGAAAATGCGCCTTTTGCAAACACCCCCGCATTATATGCGTGGGGGCTGAAGCCGAAGACTGCCATCTTTCAGGTTATATACACATATACATTAGCGGCCGCACATGAGGTATTTTAATTCTTGAAAGGCACAAGTATAAAAAGCTTTTATATTCCATCGATACATTATTTCACAATAATACATGTTATTTGAACATAATATCCTTCGAGCACTGCGTCTCTATAAAACGAGCGCCCTGCAGAACGTCCTGAAAATAGTGCTCGACAGGTACTCGGCTTCCGTCCGAATCTTGGGATGCAACATCGGTGCCCTTCATCTCCCCCAGTATGTCTTGACATGGGCAAGAGCCATCCGCGCACCCTCTATGCATGCTGACCTCCTCATTGCATTGATATGCGGCACCGCACCAAGGAACTGCTGCACCAAGCCAAAATAACTCTTCGGCTCGGGCCTTTTCGCCACAAAGACTCACGACATCCTTCATGGCAAGTCCGGATAACCTATTCAGCACCGCCCATTAAATAGCGATCGGTTAATGGAAGTGGGCGCTCTGGATTATGGAGCTGCGACCAAAAAACCTTTTCCATTTTGTGATCCTTTTGATCTCGGAAGTGTTCGGCCGCGTCCGCGGCACTTGCCGCCAAGTCCAGATAAGCATCCTCCGCATCGGTTAATGGAAGTGGGCGCTCTGGATTATGGAACTGCGACCAAAAAACCTTTTCCATTTCGTGATCCTTTTGATCTCGGAAGTGTTCGGCTGCGTCCGTGGCACTTGCCGCCAAGTCCAGATAAGCATCCTCCGCACTCCACAGCCGGTCCAAGTGAGCATATTTAGGATCCACGAATTTCCTCCGCAGCAGAAAGGGCTTTCCAGCTGCGATATCCCCGGCCTGACGCAGCTCCTCCTTCATAGCTCTCATCGCAGAGCGAGCATCCTTGGCCTCGGTAGTGGCCTTCTTCAGGTCCTCTTATACTGCTCGATCTTCTTTTTCAAGAAGCTTGCAGCGGTCGGCAGCATCCTTCAACTTCACGGCCATGTCGGCCATTTCCTTCTTGCTTCGGCAGTGAGCAGCATGTTCGGCTTCTAGCTCTTCGGTCGCCTTTAAGGCAGCCGCATCACTCTTTCTGGCCTGATCCTTGGCTCGGGCAAGCTCCGCCCGAAGGTTCTCCATGGCAGCGGCACCATCTGCATCAAGCATACATGTGGTAAGGCACGGGCATCAAGCTCCCTTACCAGGTGTCCGCGAAGAAATTGCATACCTTGTGACTCGTCAAGACGCTTATTGACAAGCGCGATGTCGGCATCTGCCACGTCAAGTTGCCGCTTTAGTTTGGCAAATTCATCAGTCCGGCTAGCCACCAGACCCTTCGCAACCTACATTGGAAGGGCGACATATTATACCTGGGCCTCAGGGGCTGTCATTTTTTGACAACACACCGATCCTCAGGGGCTACTATCTACACAGGGCGCATTTTATATGCGGAACTGTCAGAAGGTACATCATTTTTCGTACCTCAAAACCTGTCAGTAAACTTCTGACGGCTCCGTGCAATCCGCTCTCAGCAGATGAAATCCTTTCAATCACCGTATCCATTAACGCACGGTGATCTTCTGAGATAGACGCTCGCCCGAGTAGATCCTTCAGCTCCTCCGACCGTACACCAGGTGGTGTCGGACTCGTCCGATGGCCTTTTTCGAAGGCCGGACATGGAGGGCTTTGAGGGGACATATGACTGCCTTCCGGCCCCGCCGGACTCGGAGAAACCCTCCACGACGACACCTCAGGGTCGCCCGCCTCGCAAGACGGTACGGCAGGGGGAGGCGTTTCGCTCTCCATCATCTCCGGACGAAGATCCCCTGAAGAGGAGCTTTGCTGAGAAGGGCTGAGATCCGAACTACAAGGTAAAAATTCAGTCATCTTCATCAGAAATAGGGCAGGGATATCCTTTATTTTAAAAAACTCCCCTTTTTACTCACGGCTTGGTGGAGGGCTGATCCCCTTGGGGGCACAATGCGGCCGAGGCATCTCTCGGCGCAGGACCCTCTAACGAAGATTTCTTCCCCCGCTGTGAGACCATGGTCTCCGCGTCTTCAGAGGCGGTCCTCTTCTTCCCTTGGATGGAGGGATTCTCGATCCCTCCTTTCCTGACAGCCTCCTTCACAGAGGCGGTAGCTTCCTTTTTCCCCCCTTCACCTTCTTCCGAAGGTGCAACCTCCAGCATCCTGGTCAACACGGGATCCGGCGTGGTCTCAGGGAGGGGGGCCGGATACCTGATTAACTTTGCTTTCGCTATCCACTCCTGTTCAAGGGGCAACTCTTTTGAGGGTAAATTCATGATAAATATGGGATGGCGTGTTCGGGTACAGGGCTACATACTTGAGTATCTGGGCGATTGCAGCTCAGACCTGCGTCCTCGGTCAAGTCCGGACACATCGCTTGTGATCCGAAGAAAAGCTTATACATCTCCACGGGTGTTGCGCCCATAAAATGTTGTAGAGCTCGTGGTCCCTCCGGGTTAAATTCCCACAGGCGGAGGGGGCGACGTTTGCAGGGTAGGGTGCGACGAATCAGCATGACCTGCGCTACTACGACCAGAGTGATCTCTCTCTAGGAGGTCTTGAATGCGGCCCTGCAACAAGGGCACGTCCTTGTACGGCCCCCGGTCAAGTCCTTTATTGACCCATGATGCCAGCCGCGGTGGAGGACCCGAGCGAAAGGCAGGTGGCGCCACCCATTTGGTGCCCCTGGGAGCTGTGATATAAAACCACTCTTGTTGCCATAGGCTGAGCTCCTCTGGAAAAGAGCCCTCGGGCCACGGAGCATCAGCATTCTTTCTTATAACAGCCCCTCTGCACCCTGCCTGCTACCCCTTGATCATCTTCGGCTCCACTTTGAAGGTCTTGAGCCACAATCCGAAGTGAGGGGTAATGCGGAGGAAGGCTTCACATACGACAATGAACGATGAGATGTGGAGGATGGACTCCGGATCCAAGTCGTGAAATTCCAACCCATAATAAAACATGAGCCCCCTCATGAAGGGGTCCGTCGGGAATCCTAGCCCCCGAAGGAAGTGAGACGCGAACACCATGCTTTCACCAAGCTTGGGAGTGGAAATAACCTGCCCTTGGGCAGGCAGCCTATGCGTAATTTCGCCGGTTAGATACCTGGCATCTCTTAGCTTTACACGTCTTCTTCCGTAACAGAGGAAGGCATCCACCGGCCTTGCAGGTCGGAGCCGGACATCATCGAAGGTCCGAAGTGCCTGGATCTGGAGCTTTGGGTGTTGGAACTCGAGGCGAGGGGCGGATTCGATTAAGATTGAAAGAAAGGGGAGTGGAGCCTTGGTCTCTTTATAAAGAGGTTGAATACCAAGAGCCTTCCCCGTGATCGTTCGGGACTCGCCTTCGATAGAGGAGACGTGCCAACGGGCATGACTGGGTTACCCGCGCCCGTATTGATGAGAATCCCGAAATAAGGGGACACGATCTCTGCTTTGACAAGACGTGCCAAGGAAATCGCCTCGCTAAACGCGCTGAGGTGGGACAGTAAAAATGATTCGAATAAAGGCTTGGCCGTGGTGTGATGTCACGCCATGGAATACGTCAGCAGATTGAATTTGTGTAAATATTATTCTCTCTACGGTGGTATGTGGAGCTTATTTTGTAGAGCCGGACACTATCCTTGTGTTCACAATCTTCTATGAAGTATTTGGAGGAGGAACCCGCCTTGCAATGCCAAAGACAATATGCGCGCCGGACTCGTCGTCATTGAAGCCTGGTTCAGGGGCTACTGAGGGAGTCTTCGATTAGGGGGTGTCCGGATGGCCGAACTCCTAGACTATGAAGATAGAAGAAGACTTCGTCCCGTGTCCGGATGGGACTTTCCTTGGCGTGGAAGGCAAGCTTGGTGATACGGGTATGTAGACCTCCTACCATTGTAACCGACTCTGTGTAACCCTAACCCTCTTCGGTGCCTATATAAACCGGAGGGTTTTAGTCCGTAGGACGAACAACAATCATACCATAGGCTACCTTCTAGGGCTTAGCCTCTCTGCTCTCGTGGTAGATCTACTCTTGTACTACCCATATCATCAATATTAATCAAGTAGGAGTAGGGTTTTACCTCCATCGAGGGGGCCCGAACCTGGGTAAAAACATCGTGTCCCTTGTCTCCTGTTACCATCCGCCTAGACGCACAGTTCGGGACCCCCTACCTGAGATCCGCCGGTTTTGACACCGACAGCGAGGGATCGCATTAAGTCCAGGGCCTCGTTTAAGAGTGAGGTTTTGACAGGTAAGCGAGAGCCTGTGGAGCAGGGCGGGGCGGGAGTTCCTCAGCCGAGCTCGCGTAACACGGACCTCAAGTGTTCGGATCTGGTGTTCGAAGATGAGTCTGGCTTCGTTTTGATAAAGGGAGCCTCGTATGACTCCCGGTCTGCCGTTGAAATGATCCCCTCCGTATCTCCGGTGTTGAGCTCTATGGCTGCAGAGAGTCCGGCGGGCTCTAAATGCCCGTCTTCGGACTCGGCAGGGTGTTCCGGATCTAAGGCCGGAGTTGCGGTTGAGGCCGCAAAGCCTTGGAAAATCAATTCTCCTCGGATATCAGCAACGTAGTTTAGGTTTCCAAAACTGATCTGATGACCAGGGGCGTAGCTGTCGATCTGCTCTAGATGGCCAATCGAATTGGCACGTAGTGTGAAGCTAGCGAATACGAAGATTTGGCCGGGGAGAAGGTCTTCCTCAGGGCGGTATTGATGTGGACGGTTGATGGAGCCATCGAGCCTTCTGGTGATGACACAGTGGAACTCTCAATGAAAGCACCAATGTCGGTGTCAAAACCGACAGATCTTGGGTAGCGGGTCCCAAACTGTGCGTCTAAGGATCGAAGGTAACAAGGAGGCAGGCGACACGATATTTACCCAGGTTCGGGCCCTCTTAACGGAGGTAATACCCTACTTCCTTCTTGATTGACTATGATGAGTATAGGGGTTACAAGAGTTGGTCTACCTCAAGATCGTAATAGCTAAACCCTAGATGTCTAGCTTGTATGATTGTGATTGCCCTACGGACTAAACCCTCCAATTTATATAGGCACCGAAGGGATCTAGGGTTGTACAGAGTTGGTTTACATAGAAAGGAAGGTGCATGATCCGAATGCCTAGCTTGCCACCCACGCAAAGGAGAGCCCCATCCGGACACGGAGAAAGGTCTTTAGTCTGACCCATTAGTCTGAACCCATATCACATAGCCCGGACGCCCGAGGACCCCTTAGTCTAGGACTCCCTCAGCAGACATGACATTCTTTGGGCCGTCCATGACGAAAAAACCATGGTAGAAGCGAGGGCGAGGAAATTATCGGGGAGTTCCGGTTACGATGGGTGGTCGGGGCCAAGCGATGCACTGTGGTTTGCATGTTTCTCTCGTGTACGCGCATGTGTGCGAGGCATTGGGCTCTAACTGAACCCGAGCGATCGCACTACTAGCGACGTTACTGAACCCGAGCGATCGATCCCTTGGCTGTTAACTGAACCCGACCGATTCATTATTTGCTGACTAAACCCAAGCGATTCCTTTGCTGCTGCTGCTAACTGAACCCGAGCGATCGATCCCTGTTGCTGCTTACTGAAGCCGATCGAGCCCCGTGCGGGACGTAGCCATCAGGTGTCGGTTGCCTCTCGATGAACAGTGATCGTTGCTACCATGCGCACGGTACGTAGAATGAGTCGAGATGTGGTGAGTCGAGCCGGTTGGTTGGCTATGGATGAATAGTTCCCGGTGGAGGTTGGATGATAGGACCCCATGGTAGTAGGCTGTTGCCGCTCGATGAACAGGACCCCGAGGAGGCCGACGCACCCCAGCCGATTGGGGGTGGATGAACAGGACCCCGTGGAGGCTCTATGAATAGTAGCCGGTGGAGGCTGGATGAACAGTAGCCCGTGGAGGCTGGAGGAGGTCGATGGTGGATGAATAGAAGCCCATGGAGGTTGGAGCGAGGCAGTAGACGGTTGATGAATAGGACCACTGATACAACTCCAGGGTATCTATAATTTATGAAGTATTCATGCCATGTTTACAATAGTTTTATATGATTTTGGTATGATTTGATTAGAACTAACCCGGACTGACGCTGTTTTCAGCAGAACTACCGTGGTGTTGTTTTTGTGCAGAAATAAAAGTTCTCCGAATGCGCTGAAAATCAACGGAGATTTTTTGGGAAAATATAAAAAATACTGGAACAAAAATCTACCAGAGGGGAGTCCCGTGGGCTCCACGAGGGTGGGGGACGCGCCCCTGTGCCTCATGGACAACCTGTGGGGAGCCTTGACTTGTCCTCCACGCCAACCTCTTCTATAGATACACAAACCTCCAGAAAATAACCAAGATCGGAAGTTCTGCCGCCACAAGCCTCTGTAGCCACGAGAAATCAATCTAGGCCCTCTCTGGCACCCTGCCGAAGGGGGCCATCATCACCGGAGGCCACGGGGAAGGATCTCGGAGGGGCCATCATCGCCATGAAGGCCAAGGACCAAAGGGGGAACCTCTACCCATCCAGGGGGAGGCCATGGAGGAGGATGCACAAGGGAGAGAACTTCTCCTCCTCTCTCTCGGTGGCGCCGGAGTGCCATCGGGAGGGGAATCATCGCCTCGGTGATCGTCTTCATCAACATCACCATCCTCATCTCTTTTACGTGGTCCACTCTCCCGCACCCCGCTATAATCCCTACTTGAACATGGTGCTTTATGCAACATATTACGATCCAATGATGTGTTGCCATCTTATGATGTTTTGAGTAGATATCCTTTGTCTTTGGGTTGATTGATGATCTAGATTGGTATGAGTTGTATGATTTATTTTGGTGTTGTCCTATTGTGCCCTCCGTGTCGTGTAAGCGTGAGGGATTCCCGCTGTAGGGTGTTGCAATACATTTATGATTCGCTTATAGTGGGTTGCTTGAGTGACAGAAGCATAAACCCGAGTAAGGGGGTTGTTGCGTATGGGATAAAGGGGACTTGATATGTTAATGCTATGGTTGGGTTTTACCTTAATGATCTTTAGTAGTTGCGGATGCTTGCTAGAGTTCCAATCATAAGTGCATATGATCCAAGAAGAGAAAGTATGTTAGCTTATGCCTCTCCCTCATATGAAATTGCAATGGTGATTACCGGTCTTGTTAACAATTGCCTAGGATAATTCCGCACACCGACCCATCATTATTCCACACTCGCTATTTATAATATTTAGTAATATATTCTAAATTTATGATAACAACACCTACTTTTATATTTTAGCTCTCCGATATCATACAAAGTTATCCTCTTCATACCCACAACGTAGTTTTATTTCTCGTTTCTAGTTGGAAGCAAAGGTTCGGTGTACGTAGAGTCGTATCAGTGGCAGATAGGACTTGAGAGAATATTGATCTTGCCTTTAGCTCCTTGTGGGTTCGACACTCCATGCTTATCACTTCCACCTTTGGAAATTGCTACGATGATTCCCTGCACTTGGGGGTTATCAAGCTCTTTTCTGGCGCCGTTGCCGGGGAGCAATAGCATGGGGTTGATATTCTCGTGTGTGCTTGTTTGCTTTCTTCACTAAGTAGTTTTTGTTTTCCCTTTTTGATTTTGCTTAGTTGCGGGTGAAAAATACAAAACAAATCAAAAAATGAAATACAAAAAGATGCGCTTGCCTCATATGTCTAAAAAGTTTTTCAAGAAGAGAAGTGATTGGAAATTTATGCATTGGAGAAGTGAGGGTCGACCTTGAGTACAAAAACAGAAACTTTGGCTGTAGCGCATGTATTTACGTTTTTTTACTATAAAGTCGAATGGGTCTGAAACTTTTTGCACATTACTTATGTACAATTTTTTTAAAATTGTCATATTTTATTTAGAATTTTTGGATTTACAGAAGTTTACTAAATTTCCAGATTACTACAGACTGTCCTGTTTTTGACAGATTCTGTTTTTTATGTGTTGTTCGCTTATTTTGATGAATCCATGGGTAGTATCGGGGGGTATGAACCATGGTGAAGTTGGAATACAGTAGATAAAGTGCTAATACTAAATTGAAATGAGTTTGCAACAGTACCTAAAGGTAGTGATTTTCTTTATTATACTACCGGATCTCAAAAAGTTTTTTTTAAGTTTTGTGTGGATGAAGTGTTCGAAGAACGAGGAGTTACCGTTGTGAGAAGAATAAAGAGAAGCAAGAGTTCAAGCTTGGGGATGCCAAAGGCACCCCAAGTAAATACTTCAAGGATACTCAAGCATCTAAGCTTGGGGATGCCCCGGTTGGCATCCCATCTTTTTTCTTCAACAATTATCAGTATACCTCGGTTTTTGTTTTGTTCACATGATTTGTGTCGCTTGTGTTTTTCTTTTCTTTAGGAACCATGCTACTATGAGATAGCCCTTCATTGATTTATAGAATGCTTCATGTGCTTCACTTATATCTTTTGAGTATGGTTTTACATAATGCTTCGTGTGCTTCACTTATATATTTTGAGCCTGGATATTGGTTAGTCTATATTAATTGTAGAATGCTCCATGATATTCACTTATATCTTTTGGAGTATGAATAATACTATCATCTAAAGTGGGTTTGGAAGAGTGTCAACTTTAGTAATTAGTGATCCCATTATTTTGGAGGGTGTTGAATCTTAGTGTGATATTTATGAAAGAGGATTTGGAAGAGTTTCAACTTTAGTTAGTAATGATTCCACAATTTCGGAAGAAGTTCCAATTGATTATGAGAACAAAGTTGCTATCTATGATGATTAATGTGATGACATGTATGCTATAAAGAATAATGTTAACCATGAAACTTGTCATCATGATTTTAATTTTCAATTGGATTATGCCTCACATGACGTTTATTTTGTTGAGTTTGCTCCCACTATTCCGAATGAGAAGAATTTTTGCTTATGTGGAGAGTAGTAAAACTTCTATGCTTGTAGATCATGAAAAGAATGCTTTATGTGATGGTTGTATTGTTAAACTCATTCATGATGCTACTGGAAATTATTATGAGGGAGGAATATATGCTTATAGGAGTTGCAATAATATCAAGTTTCCTCTCTATGTGCTTAAAGTTTCGAAGTTATACTTGTTTTGCCTTCCTATGCTAGTTGATTCTTGTTCCCTTAAATTATGTGCTCACAAAATCCCTAGGCATAGGAAGTGGTTTAGATTCAAATGTGCTAGTCATATTCTTCATGATGCTCTCTTTATGTTTCAATTCTTTTCTTTTATGTGAGCATCATTGAAATCATCATGCCTAGCTAAAAGGCACTAAAGAAAAGTGCTTGTTGGGAGACAACCCAATATGTACCCTTACTGTTTTTGTGTGTTTACATGATTAAGCTACTGTAGTAATCATGTTTTATAGATTTTTTTTTCAACAAAGTGCCAAGTAAGACCTTTGGGAAGACTTGGGTGAAAGTTAATGTGATCTTGCTGTAAAAAACAGAAACTTTGCGCTCTCGGGATTAGCTTCCATTTTCTTTACAGAAGAGTGCTTTTGTAACGCCCTGAATCTGATGCGCTAGGTGTCTTCCAGCAGTTCGCCGTCGTTGCCATGACACTTGCTTGCATGTCGCACTTTGTCATGTCATCATCTGCATTTCATCTGCATGTTTTTCAAAACTTGCATCCATTCGGGTTCCCCGGTTCTCCCCGTTGCCCGTTCTGAGCACAGACACACTCGCATGCACCTGGCGCCCTTCTCAGACCTTGTTTCGTGAGTGGGAGAAATACGTTCTCGGAATGGGCCGAGATTGCCGAGTGTCCTTCGTATATCACCGGTAGACCGCCCATCAAATTTTGTTCCATTTGGAGGTCGTTTGATGCCCCAACGGTTAACTGAGTTAACCAAAAACACCTTTTCTTTTGCAGCCTAGCACCCCTCCACACAGCCCACCTAGCCCTTCCAAACCCCCTCTAAACTCTCCGTTGGGCGAAAACCGCACCCCATTTGGACTCTCCTAGCTCCCTCTACCTATATAAACTCCCCCTCCCTTGAAATTTGTGGATGAATCCTACCCTAACCCTAGCTTCTTCCTTCTCCAGCCGCTGGACATGTCCGTGCCCTACCAGAAATGTCCTCCACCACCCCGCAGCGAATCTGCTCGCACCACATCTCGCCGCCCGGCCTCCTCTCCGCCGCCCCGCGCCCTTGTCTCGCCGGGGCGGATCGGGCCCTCCGGCCTTCGCGCCGAGCCGCCCTGCGCCCGCTCACGGACCTGCCTCGCGCCTCCTCGCCCGGCGTGCATCGCCGCCGCCCACCGCACGCGCCCCGCTCCCTCGCTGCCTCGCCGCCACTAGATCCCGCCGTCGCCGCCGCCGCCGGACCACACCTCCGCGCTTCCTCGTTGTTGCGCCCTCCACCGCCCGCCGCCCGCGCCGGTCGTGGCCTCCGCCGGCCGCTTCGCCCGGCGCCGAAGCGCCGCCGCACCACGCCGCTTATCGCTGCGGCTCGTCTCCGCCAGATCCGGGCGGCGCTGCTCGATCCGGCTGCCTGTGCGCCCGTCGTCATCGGACCTCGCCGCCCCCCCTTCCCCGCTCGCCGGAGCCCCGGCGCCTGCCACCTCATCGCCGGCCCCAGATCTGGACGCCGCCATCCCGGATCGGCTTCGCCCCCGAACCAAATGCCACGCCGTCCACGCTCCTCCTCGTCCCAGTATGGCTCCATCCAGTTTTCTGTGAGGTGAAATATGACCAAGTCCCAGATTTTCAAACCTCATGCTGCATACTTTGACCTGTTATAACTTGATGGTCGGTGCTCAATTTTGCGTGCATAATATGTAAAAATGTTCATCTCAGAGTGCTCTTCGTGATGGAGTAGTTTGCGTGCATGTTAGTATACATCTTGATGCCTTAACCTTCGTTGCAAAACTGCTATGTGATATAAATTGCTGCATGTTAACATTGTCTCTGTTGATGCTATGGTGGTGATCTTGATATGCACATGTTCTGCTCTTCATGCTCTTCCTGTTGGTGTGCTTTGCATTCATGTTAGGGTGCATCTTTACATCTTAATCCCTGTTGCAAAAGTGCATGTCCCTGTTAACGGCTGAAAACTGCTATAACTTGCTGATTTGTCATTTTTGTTGCATTTTGTGTGTGCATCCTATGAGCATGATGTCTACATGTTTTAGGAGAATGTTCATGCCATCTTTATAGTGGTGCCATATCATGATGCCATCTTTGCTTGATGCTACCAATTAATCCATGCATAATCTTGAGATGATTAGTTGACATGTTTTGACGTATATGTTTTGCTTTATCATTCCATGCCTTTTTATGCCCTATATACATCCTGTAGCATATGTTTTCATTGCCTTGAACATACCTATATAATGTTCCAGATTTCTGTTAACTTTATGATGCCTTGTTGTGAGCTTGTTATTGAGTGATCCATTGCTCTTATGGAGATGCTCCAATTACATGCTTTGAAGTATGGTATGATTACTTTGCTCACATGCCATGGTTGTTAATATTGGATGTCACATGCCTCTGTTCCATGCTTGCAAACATGCTATGATAATGTTGCTGTTTTACACTTGCTGAAACTGTTTCAACATTCAATCTTGTCTTGTTGATTCCTACTAATCCATGAGCCATATGTATATGATTCCAAGATGTTATTTTCTTTTTGTTATGTTTAATTTGATGCCATGCCCTTGGTTGCTATGTTAACTTGCTGTAGCTTGTCTTTTTCTTGATCTCAAATTGCCATCATATTAACTCTGCTCATGAATATACTCCTGTGTTACAAAGTTGCCTTTTACTTTGATCATCTTGGTTTAATCTTGATGCTTATGAATCAGAACCTTAATGATATTTGAAGTATGTTATCTGTACATCAAGTGTAAAACAAGTTTGTGCTCATATGATTCCTGTAGCATGTTGTTTTGATGTTTGCAAAGTGCCTACTTGCTGTTTTGGGCAGATTGTTGTTATATCTTGTTTGGAGTGTATGTGTTGCACCGTTGCTCCGTTTTGAGCATGCTCTACATGAATCTTGATTAGAATTGCATGTAGATTCATCATGTCATGTTGCATCCATGTTTTGAGATTGTTTGCTTGATGTTTGAATGCATTTTGCATCAATGCCATGTTTAACTTGTTTTGCTCATATCTTCTAGGCCGTAGCTCCGAATTAAATAAACTTTATATGAAACTTGACTAGAATTTCGTGTAGATCATCATGGTGCTATTTAACTTGCTGTTTAACAACTTCAACTTAATGTTTGTTCAGATCTGGACCAATTTTGAAATTTGCATATGAGGACTTACCGGATTAGTTATATGTTGTTTCCGGCCTTATTTAAACTTGCTTTGATATGTTGTTCTTGTATGCATCATCTCTTGCCATGAGTAGCATCATATAGCTTTGTCATGCATCATACTTGGTTGAGCATCATCTCATGTTTATGTGTTGTGTGTTTACTATATTGTTTGCTTCATTCCGGTTGTGCTTCTTCTCGATAGTTCCTGTTTCGTTGCGATCGTGAGGATTCGTTCGTCTACGCTTGGTTCGTATTCATATGTTCATTTTTTTACTCGTTCGTCTTCCTTGCAGGATTTCAGGCAAGATGACCGTCACCTTGGATC
The DNA here is from genome assembly GCA_021437245.1 of Aegilops speltoides. Classification (NCBI taxonomy): domain Eukaryota; kingdom Viridiplantae; phylum Streptophyta; class Magnoliopsida; order Poales; family Poaceae; genus Aegilops; species Aegilops speltoides. The sequence continues at coordinate 442,221,835 of CM038142.1, forward strand.
TCACTACTATCATTGCTATGCTAGTTGCTTCGTTCTATCGCTATGCTGCGCTACCCGTCACTTGCTTATCAAGCCTCCCAAATTGTCATGTCAGCCTCTAACCTTTTCACCCTTCCTAGCAAACCATTTGGTTGGCTATGTTACAGCCTTTGCTCAGCCCCTCTTATAGCGTTGTTAGTTGCAGGTGAAGTTGAAGATTGCTCCATGTTGGACAGGATTATGTTGGGATATCACAATATCTCTTATTTAATTAATGCATCGATATACTTGGTAAAGGGTGGAAGGCTCGGCCTTATGCCTGGTGTTTTGTTCCACTCTTGCCTCTCTAGTTTCCGTCATACCGGTGTTATGTTCCTTGATTTTGCGTCCCTAACACGGTGTGGGTTTATGGGCCCCTCTTGACAGTTTGCTTTGAATAAAACTCTTCCAGCAAGGCCCAACATTGGTTTTAACATTTGCCATAATAATACTTAAACTAAATAATAAATTTGCATAGGGCGTCATGAACCCGAGGATTTTTCTACATACAGGGCGGGGCAATGCTGATGGTGTTGGTCCCAAACGGGCAGACTGCGGGGCCACCATGGGGAAACCCGATGATCTGGTTTTACTCGTAGGCTTTCCCATCCGGACGTGTCCTGAGACTAGATACGCGCGGCTACTATCAGGGTGTCGATGCGCCGGGAGGCTTTGCTAGATTAGTTTTACCATTGTCGAAATGTCTTGTGCTCCGGGACCCCATGTCTAATCGGATGTCCTGCGATGGAGGATTGTCTCCGCGGATCGTGAGCTTATAATGGGCTAAGTTGGGACACCCCTGCAGGGTTTAAACTTTCGAAAGTCATGCCCGCGGTTATGTGGCAGATGGGAATTTTTAATGTCCGGTTGTAGAGAACTTGACACCATCTTCGAACTAAAATACACCAACCGCGTGTGTAACCGTGATGGTCTCTTTTCGGGTGAGTACGAGAAGAGAACACAGTGGGGTTATGTTTGAACGTAAGTAGTTCAGGATCACTTGTTGATCATTACTAGTTTGCGACCGTTTGCGTAGCTTCTCATCTTATTCTTGTACTCGTAAGTTAGCCACCATACATTGCTTAGCCACTACTGCAACCTCACCACTTATCCATTCCTTACCCATTAAGCTTTGCTAGTCTTGGTACCCGTGGTTATGGGATTGCTGAGTCCTCCTGGCTCACAGATTACTACAACACAGTTGCAGGTACAGGTAATGCGATGATCATGACGTGAGAGCGATGCTTTCCTATTTTGAGTTCTTCTTCTGCTTCGTCGTTCAGGGGATAGGTTCCTAGTCGGCAGCCTGGGCTAGCAGGGTGGATGTCGTTTGAGTTTCTGTTTGTGTTTCATCCGTAGTCGGATGTTGCCTTATGTATGATGTTGTTGTATTTATGTGGCATTGTATGCCTTTTGTATGTATCCCCAACTATTATGTAATTGTACGATGTAATGATATCCACCTTGCAAAAGCGTCTCCAATATGCGCTTCTATTCTTGGTGGGACCTTCGAGTTCCTTTAGGATAGGGTCGCATATTGGGAGTGACAGCTTTTGAGTTGGTTCTTTTTGCAGAAGATTAATAGACAAATTCCTCACGTTCACCAATTTATTTCAGAATTTTTGGAGTAGCAGAAGTATGATTGTTGTTCAGATCATTACATACTTTTTTGTTTCTAGCATATTCTCTTTTTAATGCATAGTTTGCTTGTTTTCTAGTTTCTATGGCTTATATTGCTCAATATAAATTGTAGAAATGATATAGTATAGTAGGCATTGTGTGAGAACAATTATGAATCTTGTCTTTGATAGTACCAAAGTGAATGATTTCCTCTTTATCATACTAACCCATCTCACGAAGTTCCGTTAAGTTTTGTGTGGTTGAAGTTTTCATGTTTTGAGTGAGATATCGATATGAGGAGAATAAGGAGTGGAAAGACTCTAAGATTGGGGAGGCCCAAGGCACCCCAAGGTAATATTCAAGGAAGACTCAAGCGCCTAAACTTCGGGATGCCCCGGAAGGCATCCCCTCTTTCGTCTTCAAAACCATCAGTATACCTTACCCGAAGCTATATTTTTATTCGTCACATGATATGTGTTTTGCTTGGAGCGTATTTTCATTTTACTTGCTGTGAATAAAATCACTGGATCTGAAATCTTGAATGAAAAAGAATCCTCCCATGGCTAGTTAATTATTTGACTACTCAGTGTTCTTCACTTATATCTTTTTGGAGTAGTTTGCCATTTACTCACGTGCTTCACGTATATCCTATGAGTAAATGGTTGAATGAATCGAATATCATAAATCTAAACTTATATATGTTTCATATGCTTATAACATGGGGAATAATGACTTCACACATAATAAGTATAAGTAGTAAACTTATTGAAAGTCAGCAAACGCAGCATTGGTCACTTGAACAATTCATGAAAGAATATAAAAGGAAGAGAGATTTCACATATAAATATACTATCTTGGACATCTTTTGTAATTGTGAACACTCATTAAAATATGACATGCTAAAAGGTTGATATTGGACAAGGAAGACAACATAATGGGTTATGTTTTCCTATATCCTAAACGTTATATTGTCTTGGATCATCCAACATGTTGAGCTTGCCTTTCCCTCTCATGCTAGCCAAATTCTTTGCATCAAGTAGAGATACTACTTCTGCTTCCAAACATCCTTTAAACCAGTGTTGCCATGAGAGTCCACCATACCTACCTATGGATTGAGTAAGATCCTTCAAGTAAGCTGTCATCGTGCATGCAATAAAAATTGCTTCTTTAAATATGTATGATCTATTAGTGCGAAGAAAATAAGCTTTATACGAACTTGTGATAGGGAAGAAATAAAAGCGACAGACTGCATAATAAAGGTCTTTATCACAAGCGGCAATATAAAGTGACGTTCTTTTGCATTAAGATTTTGTGCATCCAACCACAAAAGCGCATGACAACCTATGCTTCCCTCTGCGAAGGGCCTATCTTTTACTTTTATCTTCTACCCTTATACAAGAGTCATGGTGATCATCACCTTTCCTTTTTATACTTTTTCCTTTGGCAAGCTCTTTGTGTTGGAGCGATCCGGATATATATATATCCACTTGGATGTAGGTTTTTATAAATTATTATTGTTGACATTACCGTTGAGGTAAAAGGTTGGGAGGCGAAACTATAAGCCCCTATCTTTCTCTATGTCCGAGTGAAACTTCGAAACCATAAATATCACATGAGTGTTAGCAATTGTGAAAGATTAAATGATAGTTGAGTATGTGGAGTTTGCTGAACCAAAGATCTTACATAGACCCTTCCCAAAAATAAGATGAATTGCAATTGTTTGATGACTGAGAGCATGATTTGTTAGTTTTCAAGAAAGTTTATGATCTATACTTTAACTTGTGAATAGCTTGTTACTTGATCATGAAAAGTTTTATGAGTTGAGCTACTGTTATGATATATAATGATGCAAGAAAAAGTGATTGAAACTATCATTGATCAAACTTAAGCGCTTGCTAGCATTCACACTTCATAAATTATTTCTTTTATCATTTACCTACTCGAGGACGAGCAGGAATTAAGCTTGGGAATGCTGATACGTCTCCAACGTATCTATAATTTATGAAGTATTCGTGCCATGTTTTCAATAGTTTTATATGATTTTGGTATGATTTGATTAGAACTAACCCGGACTGATGTTGTTTTCAGCAGAACTACCGTCGTGTTGTTTGTGTGCAGAAATAAAAGTTCTCGGAATGCGCTGAAAATCAACGGAGATTTTTTTGGGAAAAATATAAAAACTACTGGAACAAAAATCTATCGAGGGGAGTACCGTGGGCTCCACGAGGGTGGGGGGCGCGCCCCTGTGCCTCGTGGACTCCTTGTGGGGCCCCTTGACTTGTCCTCGATGCCAACCTCTTCTATAAATACCCAAACCTCCAAAAAATAACCTAGATTGGAAGTTCCGCCGCCGCAAGCCTCTGTAGCCACGAGAAATCAATCTAGGCCCTCTATGGCACCCTGCCGGAGGGGGCCATCATCACCGGAGGCCATGGGGAAGGATCTCGGAGGGGCCATCATCGCCATGAAGGCCAAGGACCAAAGGGGGAACCTCTCCCCATCCAGGGGAGGCCATGGAGGAGGAAGCACAAGGGGGAGAACTTCTCCTCCTCTCTCTCAGTGGTGCCAGAGTGCCATCGGGAGGGGAATCATCGCCGCGGTGATTGTCTTCATCAACATCACCATCATCATCACCACCCTCATCTCTTTTACGCAATCCACTCTCCTGCACCACGCTGTAATCCCTACTTGAACTTGGTGCTTTATGCCACATGTTATGATCCAATGATGTGTTGCCATCTTATGATGTTTTGAGTAGATATCCTTTGTCTTTGGGTTGATTGATGATCTTGATTGGTATGAGTTGTATGATTTATTTTGGTGATGTCCTATTGTGCCCTCCGTGTCGCACAAGCGTGAGGGACTCCCGCTTTAGGGTGTTGCAATACGTTTATGATTTGCTTATGGTGGGTTGCTTGAGTGACAGAAGCATAAACCCAAGTAAGGGGGTTGTTGCATATGGGATAAAGGGGACTTGATATGTTAATGATATGGTTGGGTTTTACCTTAATGATCTAGTAGTTGTGGATGCTTGCTAGAGTTTCAATCATAAGTGCATATGATCCAAGATAATAAAGTATGTAAGCTTATGCCTCTCCCTCATATGAAATTGCAATAGTGACTACCGGTATTGTTAACAATTGCCTAGGATAATTCCGCACACCGATCCATCATTATTCCACACTCGCTATTTATAATATTTAGTAATATATTCTAGATTTATGATAACAGCACCTACTTTTATATTTTAGCTCTTCGATATCATAAAAAGTTATCCTCTTCATACCCACAACGTAGTTTTACTTCTCATTTCTAGTTGGAAGCAAACGTTCGGTGTACGTAGAGTCGTATCAGTGGCAGATAGGACTTGAGAGAATATTGATCTTTGCCTTTAGCTCCTTGTGGGTTCTACACTCCATGCTTATCACTTCCACATTTGGAAATTGCTATGATGATTCCCTGCACTTGGGGGTTATCAACCATGTTTCGACCGTAGGAGATCCAACACAAGTCTATATCCTCCATTTTACGGTATGCCACACCCCTCCCGATCAACAAGAACCCGTTTCGACTGTAGGCACTCGCACACAAGTTTGTTTCCTTCATTTTACGGTACGCCAGATCCTTTCCAATGAATAGGACCCCGCTTCGACCGTACGCGGTCGAACAGATGGCCCGTTTCCTCCGTTATGCGGTACGTGAGACCTCATTTCGGCCGTTCCATCCAAGCCTGTTGGCTCCCGATGAACACGACGTATTTCATTGCCTTCCGATGAACACGACGCATTCCATTGCCCCCACATGGACACCACATAGTTTCTCTGTTCCGACCTAGCCAGTTGGCCTCTGATGAACAGGACGCCATTGCCGTTGTCCGTTGCCTCTCCATGTACACGAGCCCTGGCCATACATATGCACGAGTACGCGTTCGAGACCCCGCTCATATGTACTTACATGGCCATATTTTTTGGCATCTGGTCGTACGTACATGTACACGGTTTTGACTGGACTGCCTGAACTGCTACTTCTTCTTACTTGGCCACGGTTCATCGTGGCAGACAGACTGATTGACCGGTATGTACACAGACCGGTATGCACACAGATAACACTACATACGCTTTGACCGGGTGGGTGCCAGCTATTAGGGAGGACAAGGAGGCACTTCCTTGCGTGCAAATATATAGCTGGCGGGTCCCAGTGGTCAGGGGCGGAATCATATATTTTGTGTCCATAATAAGGAGGCACTTCCTTGCGTGCAAAGATGTTGTCAATGGGTCCCAGCTGTCAGGGGCTGCCATAATGAGACACTTCCTTCCTTGCAAAGATATACGTGGTGGGTCCCAGCTTTCAGGGGGATTAATAATTTTATTTTCACGTAATAAGGAGGCGATTGCATGCATGCGTCCATGGACCTGGTGCGTCCCATTGTCAGCCTCTCCACGTACAGTCCTCTTCCGATGACTCTCGTTAGTTGACCACATTGACCATGCCGCACCGAGCGCACCAAGGCGGTGGACGACGGCGAGGCCCCGGATGGCAACAAGCCGGTGATGGGAAGACGCGGCATTGGAGTCGCAGACGGAGAGGTGTACGAGGGTTAACTGGTTCTGGTGCGGCGTGGTTCTACAGCCGATGAAGAAGAACAAGAGGTGTGGAGCGGTGGAGGGATGGCTTGGCCGGTGCTGGGTAGCGCTTCTCAGCGAAGCGTGCTAAGCAGAGCTGCTAGCAGCCGGAGGCAGGAGCAGGTGGTCCCGACGGTGCTGGAGGAAGAAGACGAGAGATTGAAGATGAATGTCGGTCGTTGGATGTAATCCAACGGCCATCGATGTCAGAATCATTTGTTGACTAAGGTGACAACGCCTTGCATTGGCTTCGACCTATTGGCCCACATTTCACCCTGCAAAAATGTCGCACATATTCAACCCATTTTCTAGAATTTTACAGTCCATTCGCTGCGCTGGGTGAACAAATAATGTAGCGTCCATGCGGCCCATTTAGTTTTTTTAAAACACTACAACCCATTTGCACTTTCTAGAAATACACGAATTTGCTGGCCTGGGTGAACAAATGATGTAGCGTCCATGCGGCCCATTTATTTTTTTCCTAAAAAAACTACAACCCATTTGAAGTTTCTAGAAATACACGAATGTGCTGGCCTGGGTGAACAAATAAGGTAGCGTCCATTCGACCCATTTAGTTTTTCTAAAAAATTACAGCCCATTTGCACTTTCTCGAAATACACGATTTTGCTGGCCTGGTTCTAATTATAATATTGGATTGGGCGCAGCAATGTTATCAAAAAATCAACAGGGGCTGAGCATTTTGTTATAAATATATTCAAATAATAAGTGCTTTATTTACATTGGTCATTAAATCTTACCAAGTTTTTGTACACAATCACCTGTATTTTGTTTTACCTTAAGTAAAAAAAACCAGGATTTTATTGTTAAACATTTATGTTTATAAGTTCATAATAGATGGGATATTTTTTTCTTATATATGTAAGTATCTATTAAATATATGATGATAATAACAATAATATATAATAACATATAAAATAATATAAATATATATAATATAGTTTTTTAGAATTATATATATACATAATCTAGTTAGAAGAGAAACATAAGTTGGACCCGGTGGTCCTATTCTTATATAGAAAAATAGAACAGACCTTTACGTTTTCTTCAAAAAAATACGTAAGTTGGGCTGTGGATGTTTATGAAAAAATAAATCATAGGATGGGAGGGCCATGGGCCGATCGATACATGAAAGCCCTCAAAAAAATACAAACCGGCATGTCGTGGGCTGCACATGTCGAAAAAGAAAGCCTAGACTGGGTAGGCCACAACCCAGCTGATACATGTTGGTCCGCTGATAATAAATGATACATGCCAGCTCCCCGATGACTAGCTTTATTGTAAATTTATCTCCTCTAATAACTACGTTGACAAATCCGTGGCCGCCAACGTCAGTATAGCATTAGGAGGAAGTATTTTTTTCAAAGAGGCATTTACTTGCATACAGCTATGGACCTGGTGGGTTCCGAGTGTCCGCCTCTCCATGTACTGTCCTCTCCAGATTCCTATCGGTTGTTGAGCATGTACACAACGGCAGACCGCGGCGAGTGCACAAAGGCGGAGGATGACGTCCAGGCCCGTACGAGAACGCACCGGAGCCGGGGAAGACGTGCTACAGTAGTGGGAGATGTTGTGCCTAATTTCAATCGAAAGTACTGGAGTAGCCCAGTGGCCAAGTTCGACTCCCCAACATTGCTCCGCCCGGGGGTCGATTCCACCTGATACAGTGAAAATATCCACAAATTGTTTCCTCTGCCTCTGACATGTGGGTGCCCATTGTCATCTACGCACACCTTCTCCAACACACTCAACATTGTGTCGGCATTTTGAAAATAGCATATCTTTTTGACTATGCATCATATGAAGATGTGATATGCATGAATGTAGACTAGCATGATGTTAAGTGGCTGGTATTCCATTTTCGACCATGAATAAAACTTCCAACATGATGTTATCCCTGTTTGAAAAGGGCGTGCTAATATAAATTCCCTGCCTTGGAAACTTGCAGTTTCTTATCTGAAACTGAAACTTGTAGTTTCTTCTCTAAGAATCTCATTGTCTGCACTTTTATATGAAACTACATTTTTAAAGTGCTAAAAATGATCTCTAGAATTCATAAAATACTTCATATGCTCAATACTGCAAATCTGAAATTAAAAAGACATTCATATCTGAAAGTACTCTCAAATCTGAAATACAAAACACAATTCACAACCTGCAAATACTGACAACCCTAAGCTCCTCCTCAGACTGTTTTCTCCTCTTGCAGTTGGGTTCAATCAACGAAGACTCCACCGGCTCGCTCTGCCATGACACTCTCACAAACGGCACCGTGTAGATGCTCAATCCTTCAATCTCGGGTGGATGCTCCATCTTGGATCGATACTCCCACCACCGCGGCCTCACGATCGGATCCGGTGAGTCTGTTTGCTCCATGGCCCAGAGGAGCAGCTCTATGTACTCTCACATGACTCCCGCCTGGTGTATTGCCCCCTTTTCGCTCTTTTCCAGATATTTGGCCATCGCTTTCGCCGTCACCGCTAATTGCTTTGTGTTGTGAAACCAAGACTATATCTCCAACATCCTAGCTAGATTCACAGGGTCGCCGCCTGTGAGCCGCACGTATCGGTTGTACTCCTCCATCGATCTACTTCTCCACAGCACCTTGACTCGCTGGCGGTTGTTTTCTAATGAAAAAGGAGAGGAGCAACATTGGTTTTGGATTAGAACGGGAGAGGAGCGGTGGTGGTTTTGAAATGGAAGAGGAGAGGAGCGGAGCTGGTTTTGGATTGGAACAGCAAAGGAGCAGCGGTGGTTTAAGAGGAGAGGAGCGGTGCTGGTCTTGGAAGTATTTTTTTGTTTTGCGTATTTTGGGTCAAAGTATGACCACGTACTGTATTTGACAAGGAAAATGTGAATGCATGTCATCAAAAATTGTATCGTTTTGTTCGTCTCTGAATGCACTTCAAAATTATATTATTTTTGCAATGTATAACATATATTTTATTTGTGAATATCATGGTCAAATATTACCCAGAATACAAGGGAGACTATTTAATGTGGGGTCGCTTTCTTAATTAAAGGGTAAATTGATTTTGATTTTGATCCAGTCACAGTGCGCCGGCCCTCTCATCCAATCCTAAATCGCTATCGCACACTCCTGTCCCTCTTCTCCATTGCAAAACCGAGTTGAGATCCTCTGCAGTACTGTATGGTGCTATAGTGCGGATGACATGTGGGTCCGGGTCCACACGGCAGTGACCGTACTGCATGGTGCGCTACTTCAGAGGATCCTAACCAAAACCACCCCCTCTCCTCTCCATCATCTCCATTCCAAAACCACCGTCTGGCCTCTCCCTCTTCTCCATTGCAAAACCACCCCTCTCCTCTCCATCTTCTCCATTGCAAAACCACTTTCTCGCCTCTCCCTCTTCTCCATTGCAAGACCACCATCTCTTCTCCCATCTTCCAAAGCTAGCACCAGACCTCTCAGAAGGACATCTATGGAGAGGATGCAGCAGCAAATCGGGCAGATCATCGGTGGCGACCAGGAGAAGTTAGCCATGCTGAAGAAGATCCTTACTTGGTTTGACAACAAGTGGGAGATCTCGAGGACTGTGAGGGCCATGTGGCAACGTATGCGAAAGAGAGCGAGACGGCGGTGATGTACTCCACGGCGGCAGTCATGCCGCAGTCCTTCGAGTTCATCGAGTATCTCCTCTGGGTGATGGAGCAGATAGATTCACCCGAAGCAAAAGTCAGGCGGAGGTGGTGGCATACAGGTCGAAGGTCAAGCATCCATTGGATAACAATCGATCAAATATGGTGTGCCATTCGTGAGGGTGCAGTGCCAGCCGGAGCCACAAGAGTATTCTTTCTCCCACCGCAAGAGGAGGCCAGATGGCGCGACATCACTTCCTCACCATTCTCCATGGTTCCCTCACCGCTCACCTCGTTTCAACGGCGGCGGTAGGGTTTAAGGTAAGCTTCGCACTAACCTAATCTTCCATCTGCTCAGGATTACAATTAGTGTGACTGCTAATGAAAATCATGCTTACAATCAGTCTCCGAGTACTATGACAATCACCCTAAAATAGCTCAGGACCAAAAACAAAGTTGTGACACAGTGTATAAATAAAGAAAAATCGATTGGTACTTCTTTCAGAAAAGAGTACTCGCTAGAAAAGTGCCAATATAAGCTACTAGTATTTGATTAGATCATTTGCTGCCAAGAAATATCTGTCCACAGAGAGCGCCAATGCTTAGATGGAGCATGGTTGGTGTCGGTAATTTTTACTTGGTACCACACTCTGCATATATGATGGTTCCATCTGTACATTTGTGGAGTTCCACCAAAATGCAGCTGAATAACCCTGTTTGCACAGATAATGAAAAGGCGTGATTACATTATAGTGGCACTAGTTGATGAAACATACACTAACAAATACAAGAAACTTCATTTTCTTAATGGGAAAAATATTGCGATAGTATCACAATATGCCATGCTGCGAGGGCGAGATGGGCCCTGTGACGCCTCATACCTTAGGCCTCATACTGGAAATTGACCCAATTCCCTCATACTGGAAATTGACCCAATTCTCCCCGATACACCTTCTGCCAGTGATGAACATCAGTGTACAACGGTAGTACAAGGAGGGGCCTTGAGACATTTCAATCTCTATTTTTGTGTAGATCAACTAAAATTAAGCACCCAAGTTTCAGAAACACATAAACATTAACAATGGGACTAGGTGATGAAACATATACTTGAAAAGAGAAGCACTTTCTTTATCTACATTGGAAATGAAATGATAGAGAGGACATTCGCTCTATTTTGACTATATTATTACTTCATTTTACCAGTGGCACTAGGGTCGAGCAGGTGGCAAGCAAGGTGTACCGTGCGTCGCAAGGATGGAGGTCGGGGGTGCTGAGACTGGGATGCTGAAGCCGGCCCTTTTAGTCCCTATCTTCCCCCTGATGTTTCTATGGTAGCATTTGGCTTGTAATCCAAACTTGGTCGAGCTAGTGTTGCGCCCCCCTACCTACCTAGCTTATGTGGCGAACTTGTCTCCTGCTAGTACTCAGTCCGTTCTAGTAGTAGTTGCATAACTACCCGTTTACACTAAGATGTTGTCGGATAATGGTTCTCTATGGTTGGGTTTATTTATTGGAATCAGCGGAAACCCCTCTTTTGATATATAAAAAAATTAGTGGCACTAGAGGTGCCAAAACATTGCCTCAAATTAATAGTGCCACAAGATTAAGGTGCAAGATAATAACATTAATGCTTTATCATGGTAGTGCCAAAACAATAGCACAAGAGCAGAGTCAACATGTAGGATCTTTGGCGAACGATCGAACCAAAATGGAACATACCTCATGATGGGAACCATATCTACAGTCAACGCTATCGTAGAAGGGATGACACCATTCACCAACATGGATGATTCAATTCATGGGACCTTTTTGTGCAGTTCACCTAAAACGAAGCAATGTCCCATGAGCTAGCAGCTTCTTCTTCATTAGTTGCAATAAAATTGAGCAACATCAAGGTTGGTCGTGAAGCTCGTGGAATGTTCAACTATAATTTTGATATCATTTGTGCAGTTCAACTAAGATCAAGCGTGAAATGTATATCTCTATTTGCAAAAAAAGGTGGAAAAGAGAGTGACTAACAAGTGATGAAACATACATCAAATGAAAAGAAGCATGTTCCTTATCCGAATGGCGATCCTACGAAAGGACAATAGCAATTTCTAAAGCAGTAGCATTGCTAGATATTAGTGTGGGTATTAGGATTAACTATGAAAACCGTTAAGTACGACATTACTTTAATGGTGCCATTGCTTCATTTTACCAGCAACATTACATTGATAGCTACTAAAGAGTTGGTATTTGGGCACGGGAGAGTAGGCGGACCAGGACAGTTGCATTTATTACGAAAAGAAACAACTTATCTTAATGGGAAATTTAGCAGGACATGAAAAATAGTGCTATTGATTCATATTACTAGAGGCATTACATTGAAAACAACATTGGTTTAACGTGTTCTTACTTTTAACCGTGGGACTGCTACAATTTACGAGTGGCATTACATAAGAGGGGCTCAGGGCAACAAACATCAGAACAGGATATCTGGGTTGGTCCCATTTTTGTTCGGTATAGCCACCTTATACTGTGTGAGGCTAGCAAATCTAGTGCTGGACATACTCTGTTGACTTGTCCCCCAATCCCCACTTTCTTTCCTTTTTCAACCAATAGATCGGTTTATATTGAGTTTGTACTGCATTTCCCTTTATTTCCGTATTAGACCAAGAGACCGGTTGGATAGCCAGTCTCTGCTACTTTTCGCCCCCATTATTTCCTCTTTCGACCAAGTCCTAGATTCAGGTAACAAATCTTCCCCACCCCCAACTCCCTCCTGTTTGAACCAAGTAGTACTAGATTCAACTGCATGAAGTAGTTTTACCTCTTAATAGTAAACATTTAGGTAGATTTCAAATAGCCAATCGATCCTATCTACGAGGGGGGCTGAGAAATAGTAAAAGATACAAATGCAGCGACGTGAGGAGCTGAGGCAGTAGAGCAAGGCCGGTTTTGAAGGAAGTTATACCTGAGGGTCGGCTGGATGTCGCTAGGTGGGTGGCAGGAGGACAGATCTGCCCACACTATGCCAGCGAGGAAGAAGTGGTCGGAGGCCCTCCCTAGTCGGCGCTGCATGGGAGAGAACACCAAGGAACGCTGATCGGGACGCGCCGGCAGTGGCAGTCGCCGAGGACGATCGCCTGAACATTGCACCTTCTCACCTTCCCCGGCGGAGGGGATCCGGCCGGATCTGTGACCAACTGTGAGCAGAGATAGAGAGTGTGTGTGGCCACCACTATCGTGTTTAGATCTGGAGAGGACGAGAGAGTGTGAAGAGAGCAACACTAGCAAGAAAGCGCGGAGGCTCCTGCCAATATAGTGGAGCAGTTTTATTTTATATACCGGAGCCAGCTTGACCTCGTCAATGACTGTCTAGGAGTCTTCATGCACGTGCCCCGGAGGCGCAGTTGTCGTCTGCATCTTGAGCTTGCGTTGGTTTTTTTCCTTGAAGAGGAAAGGGTGATGCAGCAAAGTAGAGTAAGTATTTCCCTCAGTTTGAGAACCAAGGTATCAATCCATTAAGAGATAACACACAAGTCACCGTATACCTGCACAAACAATCAACAAACTTGCACCCAACGCGATAAAGGGGTTGTCAATCCCTTCATGGTTACTTGCAAAAGTGAGTTCTGATAGAGAAAGATAAAATGTAAAGTAAATATTTTTGGTATTTTTGGTTTATAGATCGGAAAGTAAAAGATTGCAAAATAGTAGATCGGAAACTAGTATGATGTAAAAGAGATTCAATATAATGGAAAAGAGACCCGGGGGCCATAGGTTTCACTAGTGGCTTCTCTCAAGATAGCAAATATTACGGTGGATGAGCAAATTACCACCGAGCAATTGATAGAATAGCGCATAATTATGATGATATCTAAGGTAATGATCATGAATACAGGCATCGCGTCCGTGTCAAGTAGACCGAAACGATTCTGCATCTACTACTATTACTCCACACATCGACTGCTATCCAGCATGCATCTAGAGTATTAAGTTCATAAAGAACAGAGTAACGCATTAAGTATGATGACATGATGTAGAGGAATTAACTCAAGCAATATGATGAAACCCCCATCTTTTTATCCTCGATAGCAACAATACAATACGTGCCTTGCTGCCCCTACTGTCCCTGGGAAAGGACACCGCGAGATTGAACCCAAAGCTAAGCACTTCTCCCATTGCAAGAAAAACCAATCGAGTAGGCCAAACTAAACCGATAATCTGAAGAGACTTGCAAAGATATCAAATCATGCATGTAAGAATTCAAAGAAGACCCGAATAATATTCATAGATAAAGCCATCTAGCTACTAGCTATGGACCCATAGGTTTGAGGTAAACTGCTCATCCTTCATCGGAAGGGTAATGGTGTTGATGTAGAAGCCCTCCGTGATCGAATACCCCTCCGGCAGGACGCCTGAAAAGGCCCCTAGATGGGATCTCACAGGTACAGAAGGTTGCGGGGGTGGAAAAGTGTTTTGGTGGCTCCCCCTGATGTTTTTGGGGTATAAGAGAATATATAGGTGAAGGAACTAGGTCAGGGGAGCTCTGAGGGGCCCACAAGGCAGGGGGCGCGCCCTACCCCCCGGGCACACCCTCCACCCTCGTGGCCGCCTTGTTGCATCTCCGACTTCATCTCCAGGTCTCCTGGTTTGCTTTTGATCGAAGAAAGATCATCTCGAAAGTTTGATTCCGTTTGGACTCCGTTTGATATTCCTTTTGTGCGAAACTCTAAAACGGGCAAAAAATAGAAACTGGCACTGGGCTCTAAGTTAATAGGTTAGTCCCAAAAATAATATAAAATAGCATATAAATGCATATTAAACATCCAAAACAGATAATATAATAGCATGGAACAATAAAAAATTATAGATACGTTGGAGACGTATTAAGCATCCCCAAGCTCAATTCCTGCTCGTCCTCGAGTAGGTAAATGATAAAACAGAATTTGTGTGGAATGTCGCCTAACATATTTATCCATGTAATTCACTTTATTGTGGCATGAATTTTCAGATCCGTAAGATTCAAAACAAAAGTTTAATATTGACATAAAAACAATAATACTCCAAGCATACTAATAAAGCAATCATGTCTTCTCAAAATAACATGGCCAAAGAAAGCTATCCCTACAAAATCATATAGTCTGGCTATGCTCTATCTTCATCACACAAAATATTTAAATCATGCAGAACCCCGATGACAAGCCAAGCAATTGTTTCATACTTTTGATGTTCTCAAGCTTTTTCAACTTTTACGCAATACATGAGCGTGAGCCATGGATATAGCACTATGATGGAAGAGAATATGATGGTTGTGGAGAAGACAAAAAAGAGGAAGATAGTCTTACATCAACTAGGCATATCAATGGGCTATGGAGATGCCCATCAATAGATATCAATGTGAGTGAGTAGGGATTGCCATGCAACGGATGCACTAGAGCTATAAGTGTATGAAAGCTCAAAAAGAAACTAAGCGGGTGTGCATCCAACTTGCTCGCTCACGAAGACCTAGGACAATTTGAGGAAGGCCCATCATTGGAATATACAAGCCAAGTTCTTATAATGAAAAATTCCCACTAGTATATGAAAGTGACAAAATAGGAGACTCTCTATCATGAAGATCATGGTGCTACTTTGAAGCACTGTGGAAAAAGGATAGTAACATTGCCCCTTCTCTCTTTTTCTCTCATTTTGTTCTTTTTTATTTTTCCTTTTTTTTCTTTTTCTCCTTTTTTTCTTTTTATTTTTTGTCCGGAGTCTCATCCCGACTTGTGCGGGAATCATAGCCTCCATCATCCTTTCCTCACATAAGACAATGCTCTAATAATGAAGATCATCACACTTTTATTTACTTACAACTCAATGCTTAGAACAAAATATGACTCCATGTGAATGCCTCCGGCGGTGTACCGGGATGTGCAATGAATCAAGAGTGACATGTATGAAAGAATTATGAAAGGTGGCTTTCCACAAATACAATGTCATCTACATGATCATTCAAAGCAATATGACAATGATGAAGCTGTCATAATAAATGGAACGGTGGAAAGTTGCATGTCAATATATCTCGGAATGGCTATGGAAATGCCATAATAGGTAGGCACGGTGGCTCTTTTCAGGAAGGAATATGGTGGGTGTATGGTACCGGCAAAAGTTGCGCGGCACAAGAGAGGCTAGCAATGGTGGAAGGGTGAGACTGCGTATAATCCATGGACTCAACATTAGTCATAAAGAACTCATATACTTATTGCAAAAACCTATTAGTTATCAAAACAAAGTACTATGCCCATGCTCCTAGGGGGATAGATTGGTAGGAAAAGACCATCACTGTCACTCATAAGGAAGACAATCAAAAAATAAATCATGCTTCGACTTCATCACATAACGGTTCACCATACGTGCATGCTACGGGAATCACAAACTTTAACACAAATATCTCTCAAATTCACAACTAATCACTAGCATGACTCTAATATCACCGTCTTCATATCTCAAAACAATCATAAATAATCAAACTTCTCATAGTATTCAATGCACTTTATATGAAAGTTTTTATTATATCCCTCTTGGATGCCTATCATAATAGGACTAAATTTATAACCAAAGCAAATTACCATGTTGTTCTAAAAGACTCTCAAAATAATGTAAGTGAAGCATGAGAGTTCATCAATTTATATAAAATAAATGCATCGCCGTGCTCTAAAAAGATAAAAGCGAAGTACTACAGCATTATTGCCAAGCTCAAAATATATAAGTGAAGCACATAGAGTATTCTAATAAATCACGATTCATGCGTATCTCTCCCAAAAGGTGTGTACAACAAGGATGATTGTGGTAAACTAAAAAGAAAAGACTCAAATCATACAAGAGCTCCAAGCAAAACACATATCATGTGGTGAATAAAAATATAGCCTCAAGTAAAGTTACCGATAGACGAAGACGAAAGAGGGGATACCTTCCGGGGCATCCCCAAGATTAGGCTTTTGGTGTTCCTTGAATATTACCTTGGGGTGCCTTGGGCATCCCATAGCTTAGGCTCTTGCCACTCCTTATTCCATAGTCCATCAAATCATTACCCAAAATTGAAAACTTCACAACACAAAACTCAACAGAAAATCTCATGAGCTCCGTTAGTATAAGAAAATAAATCACCACTTTAAGGTACTGTTGCAAACTCATTCTTTATTTATATTGGTGTAATATCTACTATATCCCAACTTTTCCATGGTTCATACCCCCTCGATACTACCCATAGATTCATCCAAATAAGCAAACAACACGCAAGAAACAGAATCTGTCAAAAACAGAACAGTCTAGAGCAATATGTAACTCTCAAATACTAGTGTAACTCTAAAAATTCCGAAAAAATAAGAAAAACTAAAGAACTTGTGAACAAATCCATAGCAAAAATAATCAGACCAAAATCATTTTTCTGTGAATTATGAAAATTATTTCCTGGGCGCAAAAGTTTCTAATTTTCGGCAGGATCAACACAACTATCACCGTAAGCTATCCTAAGGGTTTAACTTGGCACAAACACTAATTAAAAAATAAAACCACATCTAACCAGAGGCTAGATGAATTATTTATTACTAAACAGGAAAAAAAGCAAAGAACAAAAATAAAATTGGGTTGCCTCCCAACAAGCGTTGTTGTTTAACGCCCCTAGCTAGGCATACAATCACGAATAGATCTAGGTATTGTCATCTTTGGTATGCAATTCATAAGTGGCTCTCATAATAGATTCATATGGTAATTTAATTTTCTTCCTAGGAAAGTGTTACATGCCTTTAATAGGACATGTAGGATTACAATCTATATCAAGAACAATGAAATCTGCGGGCACATAATTACTATTTTCAACAATAAGAACATCATTTATCCTTACCATAGGTTTATTAATAGAGGAATCCCCAAGATGCAAATTTGAAGAACAATCATCAAATTCACGGAAACCTAACACATCACACAAAGTTTTTGGAATCATGGAAACACTAGCACCCAAATCACACAAAGCATGGCATTCATAATCTTTAATCTTAATCTTAATAGTGGGTTCCCACTCATCATAAAGTTTTCTAGGGATAGAAACTTCTAATTCAAGCTTTTCTTCAAAAGATTGCATCATAGCATCAACATTATGTTTAGTAAAAGCTTTGTTTTGATTATAAGCACGAGGAGAATTCAACACGGATTGCAACAAGGAAATATAATCTATTAAAGAACAATTATCATAATTAAATTCCTTGATATCCAAAAGAGTGGGTTCATTGCTACTTAGAGTCTTGACCTCTCCAATCCCACTTTTATCAATTTTTGCATCTAGATCTAAAAACTCTGAATCATTGGGACGCCTTTTAACTAAAGTTGTTCATCTCCAGTCCCATCTTTATCAAGATTAAGATTGGAAAACAAAGATTCAATAGGAGTCACATCAATCACTTTTAGATCTTCATCATTATTATCACGAAAACTAGAAGAACCCGCTTTTACAAACCAATTTTTTTAGCACGCATCTTAGCCGTTCTTTCTTTGCACTCATCAATGAAAATTCTCATGGCTTTGAGAGACTCATTGATATCACGTTTAGGTGGAATAGATCTAAGTTTCAAAGAATCAACATCAAGAGGAATTCTATCCACGTTCCTAGCCAAATCATCAATCTTGAGAAAATTTTCTTCAACCAAAGCATTAAAATTCTTTTGCAAACTCATAAATTCTTTAACACTATTCTCAAAATCAGAGGGCATCTTATTAAAATGTCCATAAGAACTGTTGTAGGAATTACCATAATTATTAGAGGAATTACTAGGAGACGGCCTATGATTAAAATTGCCTCTATACGTGTTGTTACCAAAATTGTTCCTACCAAAAAAATTCACAGTCATAGATTCATTATTATTCTCAATCAAAGTGGACAAAGGCATATCATTAGGATCAGAAGAAGCACTCTTATTAGCAAATGATTTCATAAGTTCATCCATCTTTCCACTCAAAATATTAATCTCTTCAATCGCATGAACCTTTTTACTAGTAGATCTTTTTGTGTGCCATTGAGAATAATTAACCATGATATTATCTAGGAGTTTAGTAGCCTCTCCTAAAGTAATTTCCATAAAAGTGCCCCCCGCGGCCGAATCTAAAAGATTTCTAGAAGCTAAATTCAATCCGGCATAAAATTTTTGTATAATCCTCCACAAATTCAAACCATGTGTAGGGCAATTTTGTATCATCAATTTCATCCTCTCCCAAGACTATGCAACATGCTCATGATCAAGTTGCTTAAAATTCATAATATCGTTTCTAAGGGAGATGATCTTAGCAGGAGGAAAATACTTAGAGATGAAAGCATCTTTACACTTATTCCATGAATCAATACTATTTTTGGGCAAAGATGAAAACCAAGTTTTAGCACGATCTCTAAGGCAAAACGGAAATAGCTTCAATTTAACAATATCATTATCCACATCTTTCTTCTTTTGCATATCACACAAATCAACGAAATTGTTTAGATGCGATGCGGCATCTTCACTAGGAAGGCCAAAAAATTGATCTTTCATAACAAGATTCAGCAAAGCGGCATTAATTTCACAAGATTCAACATTAGTCGTGTGAGCAATCGAAGTGCTAATAAAATCATTATTGTTGGTATTGGAAAAGTCACACAATTTGGTATTATCTTGAGCCATCATGACAAAGCAAGCAATCCAACACACAAGCACGCAAGAAGCAAGCGAAAGAAGACGAAAGGAAGAGAGGCGAAGAAAAGGCAAATCTTTTCGAAAATTGTTTTAGAGGTGGGGGAGAGGAAAACGTGAGGCGAATGGAAAATAATGTAATGCAAGAGATGAGAGTTTATGATTGGTACTTGGTATGTCTTGACTTGGCGTAGATCTCCCCGGCAACTGCGCCAGAAATTGGCAAGTTGATGGGAGACAAATCTTGACTCGACTTGGCGTAAATCTCCCTGGTAACATCACCAAAAATGCTTCCTCCTACCTCTTGAGCTTGTGTTGGTTTTTCCCTTGAAGAGGAAAGGGTGATGCACCAAAGTAGAGTAAGTATTTCCCTCAGTTTGAGAACCAAGGTATCAATCCAGTAGGAGACAACACACAAGTCACCGAATACCTGCACAAACAATCAACAAACTTGCACCCAACGCGATAAAGGGGTTGTCAATCCCTTCACGGTTACTTGCAAAAGTGAGATCTGATAGAGATAGATAAAAGGTAAAGTAAATATTTTTGGTATTTTTGGTTTATAGATCAGAAAGTAAAAGATTGCAAAATAGTAGATCAGAAACTAGTATTATGTAAAAGAGATTCAATACAATGGAAAAGAAACCCAGGGGCCATAAGTTTCACTAGTGGCTTCTCTCAAGATAGCAAATATTACGGTGGGTGAACAAATTATTGCCGAGCAATTGATAGAAGAGCGCATAATTATGACGATATCTAAGGCAATGATCATGAATATAGGCATCACGTCCGTGTCAAGTAGACCGAAACGATTCTGCATCTACTACTATTACTCCACACATCGACTGCTATCCAGCATGCATCTAGAGTATTAAGTTCATAAAGAACAGAGTAACGCATTAAGTATGATGACATGATGTAGAGGAATTAACTCAAGCAATATGATGAAAACCCCATCTTTTTATCCTCGATAGCAACAATACAATACGTGCCTTGCTGCCCCTACTGTCCCTGGGAAAGGACACCGCAAGATTGAACCCAAAGCTAAGCACTTCTGTCATTGCAAGAAAAACCAATCGAGTAGGCCAAACTAAACCGATAATCTGAAGAGACTTGCAAAGAGAGAGAAGAAGCCAACTAGCTACTAGCTATGGACCCGTAGGTCTGGGGTAAACTACTCACGCTTCATCAGAAGGGTAATGGTGTTGATGTAGAAGACGTCCACGATGGTATCACCCTCCGGCAGGACGCCGGAAAAGGCCCCTAGATGGGATCTCACGGGTACAGAAGGTTGCGGCGATGAAAAAGTGTTTTCGTGGCTCCCCCTGATGTTTTGGGGGTATAAGAGAATATATAGGCGAAGGAACTAGGTCAGGGGAGCTCCGAGGGGCCCACGAGGCAGGGGGCGCACCCTACCCCCTGGGCACGCCCTCCACCCTCGTGGCTGCCTTGTTGCATCTTCGACTTCATCTCCAAGTCTCCTAGTTTGCTTCTGGTCCAAGAAAGATCATCGCGAAAGTTTCATTCCGTTTGGACTCATCGCCTAGCCTGCGAAGCCATCCCACAACAAGCATGGAGCCAAGAAATATGTGGCACCCTTTGTCCAATGGCCACAGTTGAGTACGTCGACATACGACGCCGTCTCCGTGCTACCTCACTCAGGTCGCATCTTGACCCCATCCATTGGCGCTGGATGGAAAACGGTGTTTACACCGCGAAATCCTGCTACCTACCTCTCTTACAGGGATCAACGAGAGCATCACACTACCAGCTCACTTCGAAGCATTGGGCTCCTACGGGCGTCAAATTGTTCATGTAGCTCGCCTGCCTGGAAGGTGCTGGATTGTAGCGTGGCTCGCTCGCCATGGACTTCCGTGCACTCCTAACTGTGTTCTCTACGACTAAGAGGACGAGACAATGCATCACCTTCTTTGTGGTTACGTCGCATAGCACACCATTTGGCAGGATATCCTCAACTGGTTCCGCCTCACCATCCAGCTACCCAGCAACACTACTAGCCTCTTTGAATGGTGGTCCTTGGCCATGCAAGACTAGTCGGCTCATCATCGCAAGGTCCTTGGGATTCTTGTTTCTCCCGTTTGGACAATCTAGAAGCATCGCAATGCCCGCATCTTTGACGGTGCCACACCATCACATACGCACCTAGTCCACACCATACAGGAGGAAGCTGACACCTGGGCAAAACTGAGTGCTAGAGGGCTAAAAGAATCTCCAATATGTGGCCTATAATAGGGAACAAAAGGTGGTTGGAGCAATTTTGCAACACCATAAAGTGCATTTTTACAACACTAACAGCCGTCAAGTCCAATTAATGGCCTAAAATAAAAATGAAAACGGCAGTCGCACCACAATTTTGTTGTCTTCAAATGCATATGTTCACCAATATACGAGCTATGACTAATTTGAACTTTCCAAAATCATCACACATAACTTAAAACATAACAAATTAACCAGCGAATCCACATATTAATTTGAAATGCAAACCAGAGCGTCTAGTGCATCATATCAAATATAGTTCATCATCGAACCAAACAAAAGTGCACATAAACATAAAAGTATCATAGCCTCTCAACTTTCCTCTTCCCCCTTGTCACTTGCCACAGTGCTGACAATGGTCTCGGTGTGAACATTGGCCTCATGGCGGTCACTAGATTTTTCATGTTCATTGTCACGTGGTGCACCATCGATGCCGCCACCTTTACCTCGATCGAAGCCGGCTCTCATGGAACTCATGGTGTTACCAAAGCCATCTCCCATGGCACCCATTGTTCCACCGAAGACACCCATTATGCCGCCACCCATCGTACCACAAAATCCACCTCCTATAGCACCCATCGCACCACCGTAGGCACCTCCCATGGCACCTATCATTGTTACCAAAGTCACCTCCCATGCATCATGTTCATCAAACAACCAATGAATCCTCCCATGTTGCCACTCCCTCCTACCATGTCCGCCGCCCATCATGTTACTCCTAGCATGGCCTCCTTTGCCAACATTTCATTGCGACGAAGATCAACATATATGCCTCTTGCTTCACGCCAAGACAACTTATGTCCATGAACATACGTCTTTCGCTTTTTCCTTGGCTCCTTAAGCTCACCAATAGCCACCTTCCTCTCCTCGAGCTCCACTGTCCGCTCCTCCGTAGCCTTTTCTCCTCTGCCACCGCCTTGCACCGCTTGGCTGCCGCCCTCTACCCCATTTCTTTCACTTTCAAAAGCCTTTTTTTCTCTATTCACAACATTTGTGAAGTTAAAAAATGTATGATCATCAACACTACAAATGCACACAAAATTTAATATAAGCACATATGCACCTCATCATTGCACTCGTCTCGGATTGACAAAAAAAATGAAAAACAAGGGATTGCTTTACCTCTCCGACATTTCGTCGAACATGTTGCCGAAGATAGCAACGAGCGTCGACAGCTCGTCCTCCATGGTCGGAGGTGGTGGTGGGGGGGGGGCGGGTACAAAAGTAGCAACCGTCACCGAAAGTCGCAGTAGGGGACGAAGCGGGGGGGGGGCATGGTGGCAATAGGCTTCATCTTCTTCGGACGTGATGAAGGGTTCGTGCGGCGGCCTCTTTCCCACCACCGCCACCTCATTGATTGGTCGCGCTGGCCTTCTTCCGCACCGGCGGCTCCTCGGTGGTGGCGGTGGGTCATGGGGACGCAAATCCGCCGTGTCAATTAGGAGGACATGGCGGTGCCGGCGGAGGGAGTGTCAGGAGAAGACGATGCCGCCATGGTCAGAAGCGTCGGAGTGGCTCGGCGGCTGCGGGGTCGGAGGGGTCCTCCATGGGGCTCCATCGGTTGTCATGCGAGCGGCGTCAGGCAAGGATGCGCATGGCGCGGGAACTTTCCGCGTGACGGTTGGCGACTCGCACGACCGACTTAGTTTTGCTCCAGCCACCCAAGTGTTGCAAATTGGTGTTGTAAATTTGGTGTAAAAGAGTTTGTATATAGCTAGGGCATCTATTGAAGCACCGTTTTTGTCCCCTGGTAATGTAAAAAGCGGTTAGGCCCTATTATAAGGCACATATTAGAGATGCTCTAAGAATCGTTATCTCTTGTAATCTAATTTCCATTGCTACTTGGGAATGAGCAACCCTCTCTCTGTGCTCAAATGCGTTCCCGTATGCGCCTGCTAGCGTATGCTATTCGACGATCGTTACAAATGTAATGTCTAATTGTCTACCCTCATACGCAACATGCGTATTTGTGAAAAAAGAGAATCGGCTATGTACTCCAAAGAAATCCAGAGTCTCCAAAATTAAGTGGCATAGAGTGCGCGCGTCAGCAACAGTAAGTACTTGGCTGGATGCAACGTTTGCCCCCGATCACCCTCACATCTCCCCGGCCAGACGGCCTGGCTTGGAAAGCACCTAGCCGGCCGGAGCCCCACCGGCGCTTGCCGCTGGGCACCTCTGCCACCTATTTATATCTCGTACGCCTAGGTCTCTCTCCCTCCAGACACGCACTTTCCCCTTCTTCAACTAGCGCTTTGCGGCCGTTGGTCCTCCCCTCCTCGATCCAGTTCCTCACCACACCAACAGCACAACCCACCGTGTCTCCCCTTCCTCTAATCTTCCAATTCCAACCATCCCTTCTCTCCCCTCCTCAGCTCCGAACAGCAGGCATGGACAACCAGCAGCTCTTTGGTTCCTCCTACGTGGACGCGCCTTTCTTCGTGGCCAATGGTACGTACGACGCCGCGCGCCCCCGGTGTTTGCGCATGCGATGATGCAGCTGCAGCAGCTTCAGTTTCACCGACCAGGACACGCATGTGATGCCCTTTTTTCCATGTCGTGGTTGTATTGTATGTGTGCAGGCACGGCGCAGCGGGAGAGCCAGCCGAAGGCTCGGCGCAGGCGGCGGAAGGCCGCGAGATGCGGCGGAGGGGATGGTAACGGCGGGGAGATGGACGGAGGAGGGGACCCCAAGAAGCGGCGGCTCACCGATGAGCAGGCAGAGATGCTGGAGCTGAGCTTCCGAGAGGAACGCAAGCTGGAGACTGGCCGGAAGGTGTATCTGGCCGCCGAGCTCGGGCTCGACCCCAAGCAGGTCGCCGTGTGGTTCCAGAACCGCCGGGCGCGCCACAAGAGCAAGACGCTCGAGCAGGAGTTCACCAGGCTCAAGCACGCCCACGACGCAGACATCCTCCACAAATGCCACCTCCAGAACGAGGTAAGCTTACTCGCACACACTCACACTGGCATACATATGGCGCCGTACATATCAATTCCTCTTCGTTCTTGCACAAGAGCTGACTGACACACATATGGCCAGGTGCTGAGGCTCAAGGAGAGGCTGAGAGCGACTGAGGAGGAGGTGCAGCGCCTCAGGTCGGCAACTGGGAGCCACGGGACATCCGGCGATGGCGGAGACGCCGCTGGCGCCATTAGCGTGTGCGGCGGGAGCCCGGGCTCGTCCTTCTCGACGGGAACCTGGCAGCAGCATCTGGGTTTCAGCGGGGCAAACAAGCTGGGGCCGGACGATGACCTGATGATGTGCGTACCCGACTATTTTTTCGCATGAATTAGCTAGAGTTTATGGTGGCTACGCCGATAACAGCGTGTTCGAGTGTTTTTTAGCATGAAATAAAATCTCCCACAAAATAGGCGCGTTAACTGCGCTATAGCTGCTCGGGAGCCTCGCCGCTATGCTATGGCTGCCGAAGCCAAATCCTCCACAAATACCTCCAAAGGGCTGCAGAATCAGCAAATACCTCTAGAAATCATCTGTCCAGCCGGATAAGTTGTTGCTATTTGCTGCGATTGCCTGCTTTGCGGCCGCTATAGCTGCTGAGAGAGACTGCCGCTAAATCGTTTCTCCCGCGATTTTAATCTTTGGTTTTTAGCCTGTATATATGGGGTGATTTGAAATTGACACGAGCTGGACATCAACTACATGCTGATCGATTACTATTCTAGTTAGCCCTAGTTTTAATTAATAAGTTGGGACGAAGATCTCTATGCGTGTGTGTTGTTTATTTATGTATCGACAGTGTTGATTAATGGCAAAAGCTTGCAAGCTAGCAAGTGCAGTACTGGTCGCTCTCTTGAAGATCACAAATGATGTGTAGTGTTATTATTTGATATATATTTTACTTCAGCCGTATATTGTCTTCTTAGGGAAGCAGTGTGTATGTGCAAGTTGGCAATCATCTTTGCAAATGAAGCTCTAAATATTGCTGATGATGTTGTTGGTGGTGACTGGTGAGTACAATATACAATTTCAATCTGTCCAGTAATAACATATTAAAATGATGATTATACGTTGGTTTCGTAAAATGAATGTAAAATCCAAAAGGATGACATTTTTCACGGCCAATGATGATTATATGCCCTTGTGTTCTAATATATCTTTGTAAAGCATGAAATTTATTTATATCAGTTCATTTCCCCATACTACTGGCTACATGGTGCTTTTGCCCCTATGTACGTACTTATATACTGGTCCAACTCTTTGGTAAAGTTAAGTGCGCGACTGCAGAGCGTACATGGATTAAGTTCAACAAATTTAAGTGTAACTAAGAACTGGTCATAAAATATAAGAAACTCAGATTATTATGACTTTACCCTAGCTAGACGGAGAATAGTAGACAACAGCTGTCACAAAAAATACTCTTCTAATCCAAGACCGAATGAGCAATTAAGTTGCATTTTGCTGAATTTGAAAAGTTTGTGCATCAAATTTTAGTAATAACTGATGCGATCAAATTTCGATATTAACTTGACATAGTTTATGGTAATGTGAAGCTTGAGATGGGGAGGGGATTTGTGACAATGCAGGGACGGGGGCACGCAGATTGTGGGCCACTGATCTACGCCAAGATTGAGAAATCTGTTTGTGTATATAGCGTTTTCATCTAGTATAAGTTTTGATATATGTGCGTAATGCCATTGTATATTGAAGCCATATACCTGTCGTTGTGGTGTGGGGTAGTGTAACTGTTCATGTGGGGTAGTCTAATATACAATGAGTGAATCTAACATAGACAAATAACAGCGAAAGCAAAACCATTCTCGGACCATTCATGCTGCTGTTCTTCTTACTTCATGTCTGTCCTTCTAGTTCACTCTCATCCTACAAGAAATACCACCCTGAGCAAGATTTGTTATTCTTCGCATCTACTGAAGTATCAAGGGTATCAACAACACAAGTGGACTTTTATCCGAAGATTGATAAAAAAAAACTTTGTTCTGCTTGTATATTTCCTGTCCATAACTGTTTGTTCTTGTACAACAATTTGAAGTGTATAATACTGGTTGAATCTCGTCGTCAATGTTTTTCTTTTGGGTATGTATGACTCAACTCACTTGTTTAGTTTGTAGTACATATATGTTGGATACATTAATTCGTTGTGCTACAAAGTACTACGATATTGTATCTTACAAGGGGCATAATACTGCTAGTGTGTTATTATGTATCTAAAAACAAATTGCGGTAAGTTACAGAGAGTGAAACATAATATTTGGAGTCATACCATCCATTTTGTCTTGGTGAAACTTAATCTGTTCAAATTTTAGTTAGTTTATTGGTTTGAATTCATGACTACTAAGATTACAGTGTACTCGCTTGTTTAGTTTGTAGTATCTATCTGTTCGACATATTAACTCTCTCTACTACGAAATATTACAATCTTGAAACTTACAATGACAATACAACTTCTAGGCCTATGGTACTGTATGTAAATAAAAGTTTGTAGGATTAAGTTACAGAGGGTGACACTTAAAGTTTTAGTCTTAAGTTACTAGTTCGTATCAATGAAACTTAAGAAACTTTCAGTTAATTTATTCATTTGACTCCATGACAAATAATATTTTAAAGATGCTGCCATGGAATTACCCTATTGGAATGAAATTGATTGGACTAATCCATAAATGTAAACATCATTGTCTTAACTTGAAACTTAGTGTTATCTCCGTGTATTAATAAATTTACTTCCATCACATGATACATATAAATATTATTACGTGTACTTATCACATTGTTATGATCAATTTAATAATTGTTCTAACAAATTATGAGAAATATCAGTTTTAATGACCTATTTTGAGTTCTCTTTAACAAAACTTAATAGATCAATTTATGGTTTTGGTTACTTTTTGTTAGCTCGTTCACACAATATGTCATTAGGATACAGTGATGTCAGCCAAACTAAAGTTTCCATTCCAGATAATAAAGATCAGGAGTGTATTTGAAAATCTACATTAGACGTTGGTCGTGTACGAGCTGTTTTGGATGAGTACAAAAGCCGATACTTGCAGATATCAGCTTTGATGGATTGTTGAAGTTGCCTTACAGATGTTGACCTCAAGTACATTAAATATCTTCAATGTGACTGATATAAGGGAACAGTATTTCAATTTGTCAGAAGATAGGAAAGTCAATCTTTATGGCAATGATTTGCAAAAAGTGTTTGGCATCCTTTGTGAACAAACATAGATCAGTGTAGATGATGATTAGACATAGGTCGATTCTTTCGAGGATAATATCAGTATGATCGGAAATTATAGTCATAGTCTTGAATAAGTTGAGAATTTTTTGGAAATGGAGTTAACAATAAAAATCAAGTCAAGCTAAAAAGACAGTGTTAAAGGCAACAAGTGTTATATTTATTACTCCCTCCGTTTTTATTTAGTTCGCATATTAGATTTGGTCAAAGTCAAGCTTTACAAACTTTGACCAAGTCTATAAACAAGAACATTAAGATATACAATAAGAAATCAACAATATTAGATTTATTATTGAATGTACTTTCACATTGTATAGATTTATTATGATAAATGTCTATATTGTTTTCTATAAACTTGGTCAAACTTTATGAAGTTTGACTTCAGTCAACTCTAATATGCAGAGTAAATAAAAACGGAGGGAGTACGAGACACTTGATAACCCCATCATCAGAACCGTCTACACAACTGTTGACTATTGGTCAGCTCTTTATAGGAGTGAATACTCCCTCCGTCTAGGTGTGTAAGTCATCTTACGAAAACCAAATAATCCCAAAACACTTAGGCGCGGTACATTAACTCTCATCTCGTTTTTTGTTTCGTGACATATCAACCAATAAGAGATGTGGGTCATGCATGCTTTAAATGATTTGAGACTACCAAACACGACATGCATTGGTCAGTTTGTTGCATGTATTGTTATTAATTAGCAAAAACACATTAAGTTCTCTCGTTTTCCCCTTCACCTTGGTCACGGTGCGCAACGTAAGATGACTTACACACCTAGACGGAGGGAGTAGATAGCTGATTATAATTGGGGTGGGTGTGCAATGAACTTTCGTGTTTAAAAAAAAAGCGACCCAAAGCAACCGATGAAGTCAAATAGTCATGTTATTTTTTTTTTTCATGGTTGTCATCAGTTTTTGCAAGTTATCGTGTGATTCATAATATTTGAAATGACATATTGCTAGTATAAGTTTATCTTTGTGCCAATCTTTTTCATTGACAATCAAGTTCTTACTGGTCGGAGGACATATAATGAACTTCCAAGAATTACAAATTATGATAATCCGCGGACAAAAGATATAATTTGTAGTTCAAAAGAGACACCTAATAGTGTAACAAAAAAGACACCCAAGCGCCAAAACTGCACCACGTAGCGTCCGGTTCCCCCCGGTGCGAGCCCAGCAGGAGGTGAAAGAGGAGGAGCCCGCGGCGACGGTGCCGCCGCTGCAGGAGGAGCAGGCGGCGGAGGCGGGGAAGGGCCCTGCGTAGTCGCTGCCGTGGCAGCCGCTTGGGGAGAGCAAGAACATGCATGGGGCGGCCAGTGGCTGAGCTGCACGACGCGGCAGGTGCGCATCTACGCGTACATCGACCCGGAGACCAACGCCTTCGACAAGACGCAGACAGACAAGCTCACGGCCTCACGCTCATGCTCGACCCCACCGAGTTCGTCTGGACCGACGAGACATGCCAGATGGTCTACAACGAGTTCCAGGACCTCGTCGACCACGAGGTAAACAAACTAACCATACCACCATTCGTGCACTACGTGGCAAGATGAACATTTCCATGTTCATCTACTTCTGATACATTAAAACTACCAAAAATTTGGAAACCAGCTTCATGTAGCAGAATTTTCTAGCATGGTAGCAAGAAATGCTGGAGTATATACTAGTCATGCCATGTTGACTTTAAAAAAAAATAGTGGGAGTGCCGGCCTGTACTGAGTTGAATTCTGCTGTTGTTACACTGCAGGGAGCTCCACTGTCGGAGTACACGCTTCGTCTCATCGGCTCTGATCTTGAGCACTACATCCGCAAGCTGCTCTACGACGGGGAGATCAAGTACAACATGAGGTACAGGGTGCTCAATTTCAGCATGGGCAAACCCCGCGTCAAATTCAACAGCAGCCAGATCCCAGATGTAAAATAGATACATACAACTATGCTAGCTGACGAGTTGTATCTACGCACTTGCTGTTCCATAAGAAAGAAGCATTACTAGAGCATTCCAAAGTGATGACTGCAGTTGCACATATACAACAAAACAATACATTGTCTGTCGACAACATCTTGTCCATAAACCTTCTACCTGAAAGAGAGGCTGAGCAAACTAGGGTCTAAAGATAATTCATTTGCGGGGTCGTGAGTACCAAGATAGGCTACTAGTTTCTCTTGGAATCACTACAACGAGTTGTGCTGACAAATAACAATACCACGGGAAAACCCCTCAGTTTCTCTAGTTGAGAAAGGAGAGGTCTTCTGTAATTATGTAGATAATCTCATTCCATGGAAGGAATAATCTTGTAGAGTTTGAAATCATCACTCCATGGCCTGAATTGGTCCTCATTCGTAATATTCTACAGAGGAAGAGAGTAAATTGTTAGGGGGCCGGTCATTTCATAGGGAAGTCCATCTATATAAGAAGAAAAAGACGCTGCCACATGCTGATAAAAATTAAGCAATATGAAGGAATCAATTTTGTGTCTCCCCAAAGTTCTTCCTTCCAGCACATCGTTTCCTAATCCTCCTAAGTCCTCATTCACAATGTCGTGCCTCCCTGGCCATCCTAATCACGGTAGTTATCCTCTTGTAAACTAGGTTTGTACCATAACTTTTCAAAATTAGCAACAAGAAAAACTCATACTGATGCACCATGGCTGCTAGTTCTTTGCAACTCCATGCCAGTAAGAAGATATGGCAAACTAATGCTGCAAATAAACTCATTAACAATGATTTATGCCATACCGGCGTGATATTTAACAGGTTAATACTGTGATGTCTCCATTAACAAAGAACCTAAACACAAAATAAATAGATTGCTCTAACTGGGAGTAGGGAAAAGATATTACAATTCAGTTAACAACAGGTTGAGCCGTTATTGTTAGAGGCTTCATACTATGCAGGCATGCAAAAAGGTGTTATTACGAAAAAAATATCAAAGAAATGGGGTATGAATGAGGTTACCTCCATCCAGAAGAAAAATCCACGCAACAGAGCTAGCTGATTGGGTTTGCTGGTGCTTTCTACACGTACTTGTTTCGCAAGATCTGGAGTTAAATATTAAACAACGGGTTAATTAATACTACAACATGTAATCCATCACGTTAGAGAACATAAGCAGTGTTTATTAAACAGCCACATACCACATTACTTCAAACCAGGTACGTACCAATATGATTTGCTACTACTTTCTCGTCTTATTGGGAAAGACAACTTCTCAAGCAAAACAGCCATTTATTATACTGTGGCAAATATAATAAATCTGTTGGAATTTATCTTTGCACTCCCATCGTGTCGCAGACCTTTGGACATGTGCTGAAATTTAATTAAGTTACTCAATTGTTAAGTCTACACAGCGCATTCGTTATCAGTATATATTACTTCACAGCAAACTATTTCAGGCATTTGTTTGTTTTAGTGGGCCCTGGAAGATCTCGATTCATTAAATAGAAGAACCGAGTTGTCCGGTTAACATACGGAAAACTCAGCTAAAAACGTCATAACAGCCCACACACGAAACAGCGGCCCACCGACCTGGCCACCCACACGAAGCCACACACGGCACTGAGAAGAAAAACATTGTTGAGGTTGTCACCGAGTGCCATCTGTCATCACTCCTCCACGAGCCATTTGTCACCACATTCCACGCATATCTTAGGCATAAACAAATACAGAGGACACTCAGCATCGGAATGCTAACATTACAGGATAACGGTTGGTGGTTTGGTCCTGACACCTTCAGTGGCCACTGGTCAGCGGAGATTTCGGCGACTGCCCAAAGAAAATGGTCACGAGGACACCTTCACTTCAGCAGACGGGGGTCTCCTTGCAGATCCAGCTTGCCCTATAGCGAGCCCAGAAGCAACGGAATGTGTGCGCGATCTAGGGATAGAGGCCAGAAATCAGGCATCTTTTCTCAACCATCGTGTCTAAGGCAAAGTTATAGGTGTCTGCCAGGGCACCGGCAGCTGGACTTCTGATGATGTTACCGCCGACATAACAAAATTGTGTTGCTAAGCTGTGGCCTCTCTAAGGCTAGTACACAGACTTCTCTTCTATAAATTCATCGAGATGCAAGCTTTGCATTTTCTCAAAGAAGAAAATAAGCATTACATGACAATTTGTGTAATAAAATTATGAAAATGCGACAGCCCTTGTTGTTTTGAGGTCCTGCTAAACTAAGCTTACAGGGGTTTACATTGTATCATGGAAAGCGTATGTCCACCATAGATTCAAGCAAAACGTCAGCAAGCTATTCTGGGCATAGATTTAACAACCGTGTAAACGAATATATCACGGAAAAAGCACAATATTTTGCAAGTTGTAAGGTTCAAAAGGAAATTGATAATTGCAAGCGAAGACAACCACAAGTGTATCATAAATAACAAGACAGACTGTTCAGTAAGCATGGAAAAACGATTCTGCTCCTATGCAACGCATAAAGTTACTTCAACCAGGTGATTGAAATAATTGTCAGAAAATACTTCAACAAAGAAAACAAGTAGGGAAATATTACGTAACACAAATCCAAAGAACCAAAAAAAAAAGTATGCACATAGTATGAAAGCAAGCATACCTGGGTGACAATCAAAATATGATTGCACCCTTTCATGTGTAGAGTCGTAGTACTTCACACCGCTGCGCGTCTGCCTTTTCTTTGTTGCCGGAAGGCGAATTGTAGCATTACCAAGCAGCATATCGTATTCTCCCTGGCTAAATGGTTTGCGGAGAACACGCATCAACCTTTCCTTGAATTCTGAATCTGGCCTCTCCATGATATGTGTAGGCCATACAAAACCATCTAATCCCTGTGAAACAATGAACTTATCACGATTCACGAGTATGTAGAATATGAGAAATATACTTCAGAAAAACTTTCGTAATAAGAAAAAATCAAACAAACTATTTGAATGATCGGTTTAAACCTAAGGATTTTTAACTGGATCATATAGGCTTTCTGAGCAAACCTGACATGCATAATATTGTATGTGGATAATTTTCCTTTATTTTGCCAATCTTAATGCTAGTGTGCTCATCTTTGCCATTGTCAAAACTTCTTTCCTTTTTGCTATCCCCAAATTCACCTGGGCTAGGCCAACCCAGACTTGAGCTGAAGCCTAACATGAGTGAAATGTCACTGGTATCTGGTGGTGGTATATGTCCAGATTTCCGTATTCAACGGATAACTGTCCTGTCTTTAATATGTATATCCGCTCATAAATAGATGAGTCGCCAAACATTGTGTCATAATGTATCCGAAGATAGGTAATCAGATCTTCAAACAGGAGTCTATCAACAGGATATGCAAGTTCATTCTTAATGCATTCTATGTGGTTTCATATCACCAGCAGCCCCCTCCATGTCTGCATGCCAAGAACCCATGTTATGACTGCATGTCAGAATGTTTTGCAGTTTTAAGATTATGAAACTAGCACATGCAATAGACTACCAGATAGTTTGACTAGGTGATTGTAAAATTAGAGAACCAGCATATTCATGGCATATATCCGAAGAATTCCAAACAACAACAAAAAGCAAAATATTTTGAATAAAGCAATCTGTTTCTGTTCTCCCAAAGCAAACATTACTATAGAGTCTAATTATGATCATTTTCAGGTGAACAGGGCAAGTCTAGCAGATCTTCGAAGTTGTGGCTTTCTGTTCTCAAGCAGGAAGTGCGTGAGATAGCAGGATCACATATTAATTCATTGCTTAAACTTTGAGAAAAGAAAAAGGAAACCACACACACAACTATGTTATAAAAATACAGATTGGTCAGAAACAGACATGTAACATGTTTTGGAAATCCATAAGAAATGCAACTCTATATTTTGATTTGTCTCAAAATTTGATTTGCCATACACATTTGTGTAGTCAAAGTGTGCTGGAATAAGCAAAGCACCATGAACTCAGTATGTTCACTTCGATACTAGAGCGATCCCCTGTTGGATCACTAAACAGCAAAAGGTGATGAAACCGAGCATCCAGTCTTCCTTGGACTTGGTTGCATGCTATTTTGCTCCATCCAAATTAACACAGATGTGCTTGCATGATACTCCCTCCGTCCCAAAATTCTTGTCTTAGATTTCTCTAGATATGGATGTATCTAATACTAAAACGTGACTTAATACATCCGTATTTAGACAAATCTAAGACAAAAATTTTGGGACGGAGGGAGTATTTATTTGAGGCAGATCAAAGCATGGCATGGCTCATGCCAGTCCTTCCCTAGGTCACTTGCTTGAGGTATAACAACCGGCCGTAATTGCACCAAAGGCAGCAAACAAAAACATTATTGAACAGATCATTGATGCCGTTTTCTTTACTTTTTTTTACATTAGGAGAGCGTTGTAATGTGTGTATACAATATGCAAGAGAAAAAAAATACAAGTGGAGCCAAAGGAGACAAACAAAAATAATTAGATTCTAGTTAGCAAAATCTTATAGTTTAAATTTGAAATGCATCTCTCTTCCTTAGTACTACAATCATAAATGATAAACCTTGACTCGACTACTACTTTCATAGTGGGCAGTGTCACATGTGTGATGAGACCTTCATATATTACTTTGTAGAATCATTTTTCACTGGACATGCATTAATATTTTGTTGGTTAAATCTAAGGTCGATATCTAGCACAAAATACAAAGGGGACCAATAAACCAAGACGGAGGTAGTATGTTACTCCATTTGTCTCTCTCCTCCTTAATTACTTGTCACATCATCTTTTTTGCATATGTGGCAGGCATGTTACTACTACCTATGTTACTCCCACTATGTGAGACAATGTATGTGAACCACATAGGTGTCTATATTTTAGAAAATGTTAACCACCGGATTAATTGGTAGTAGATATACTCCATGCTCCTAAATACTCCTTCCATTGGAAAATAATTCAGTTATTTCCAAAGGGAGGGGATATTACTTTACTCTGAAATAAGTGCGTTCTGAATGTTAAAGAGAGGTGTGCATTAAGTTAATCAGGAAGTGCCATGTATTGAAGGAACTAAACAAATAAACATAACTATGGTACCCCCGACATTATACCACCTTAATTTTCTAAGCAGCTTGTCATTTCAATAAGCAAATAAGCCGAGTGAACAGGCATTCTATGCAATGAATGACTCTCCATATTTAACAAGTATACAGCACATTCATTTATTTAGAACTAATGTGATGTAAAATGCAGCATTGTAGTTTTCAGGTTTGCTGTAGGAAGCATCAACATCAACATCAACATCAATTAGGCACATTGGTACAATACAAGACATAATACTATTCTAGCATGTCAATAGCCTCTTATGTGGCATATCTGCCGACGACCACAAGTATAAACCACAGAAAATTCATTCCTCACTGCTGAAAACACATATTTGCTCGTTCTATATTAACCAACAGTGAGTGCCGGGGCCAAAAATAAAAGGCATGGGGAATTCTCACCGAATCAATGTGAGGCTCGGCATCATATCTTGAATTCCTTTCTCTGTTCACAGTATTCAGTGTTTCCACAGGCAGCCCCCTCGACGGCTTCTCTTCATCATCCTCCAACTTGATCTTCTTAGCACCATTTTTCACTCCTTTCTTCTCCTTCCGACTCTGTTCGCACAGGTGTGTCATGCGCTTACTCTGCTTTAGGCAGTAGCCGGTAGTATTTAACTGGAGAGGGGAAATGGAGACGTTTTTTTTAACCTGTTGCCAATGCGCAGGGGAATCGCGAACACGAGCCTTCAGCGGAGGCGTACCCGTGCTAATCACTGGCACCTTCTCGTCTTCTTCCTCCTCCTCCTTGATCTTCTCAGCACCATTTTCTCCTCCGTCCTTCTCTCCCTTACTCTGTTCCACCTTTCGCACAAGTGTAACATGAGCTTACTCTGCTTTAGGCACGCGGCAGCAGCATTTAACTGGAGAGGGGAAATGCAGACGATTTTACCTTCTGCCGATGCGCAGGGGACTCGCGCACACGATACTTGATCTTCTTAGCACGATTTTTAACTCCTCCACCTTGATCTTCTTTTCCCTGCTCCCGCTTGGTCTTCTTACCACCATCTTCCCCTCTTTTCTTCTCCTTCCGACCCTGTTCGCACAGGCGTATGCAACATGTGCTTACTCTGCTTTAGGCAGGCGGCAGCATTTAACTGAAGGGGGAAAATGGAAACGACTTTACCTTTTGCAACCGCGGAGGGGAATCAAGCACACGAGTCTTCAGCGCAGGCCGGCCCACCTTCCTCTTCCCCTTCCCCTTCCTAACGCCGCCGCCGTTCTGCCCCGGAGCAGCACGGGCAGCCGCTTCCTCCCCATCCTTCTTCTCTGCATCAGCTTCCTGCCCGTAGCGCACAACCTCGCCCTGTATCTCGAGCACTAGCGTGTCACCGTCCTTGTGCGTGTGCCGCCATAGTTGACGGTAGCTCTCATCCATTTCCCCTGTTTCGTACCAAGGGATCTCGGCGGGGGGTTTCTTCTCCTCCACCAGGCGGTCGCCTCCTTCTGGGGCTGTGGAGGGGAGGGGGGCGCTTCGGGCTTCCCCATCCTCGGGCTGCTCGCACTTGATGGCGTGGGGAGGGGTGCCGGGACGGCCGCGGGCAGGGTGCTCGAGGGCGGAGGAATCGCCGCCGGAGTGGAGGTGCTGGAGGCGGCTGAGGTAGTCGGGGTCGACCTGATGGGTGCTAATTCCTTGGGCGGCGAGCTTGGCGGCGACGAAGTCGCCGGAGGAATCGCCGTCAGGGTGGAGGTGCCGGAGGTGGCTGAGGTAGTCAGGGTCGACCTGATGGGCGCTGATTCCTTGGGCGGCGAGCTTGGCGGCGACGAAGTGGGCGGCGGAAGCCGGAGCGCGTGGCCGCAGCATGGTTGGGGTTTTTGGGACTGGTTGGTACTCTAGCCTCTAGGCCGTGAATGCGAAGAGACGCCTAAGCTAGTGGGAACGCAGGCGATTAATTGGAGGCTCGCTCGTGACACAGTGGAGTACTCTGCGAAAGCGAAGAGACGCCACAGGGACAGCTGGACAGGGGAGGGAAACATGCCGCTTTGGGAAACCATCCAACGGCGCCTGATCGGTTGATGATCATTGATCAATGGTGGAGTGCACACTTCTGTTGGGTTTCGAGCAACTCATAATTTTCCGAACGGACAGTGTTGAATCACAGTGGACTGAGACTTGGTTAGAGCAATCAATAGAAATTGAGTCGTGACGAAAGACAATAGTATATTTCGCTTGGTTGGAGGAAAGAAGAGAGAGAGAAGGTAAGCGGGTTCTTCAAAGTGCAAATTTAAAGACGCGTCTTCCCACGACTTTGTGAGAATGAAAAGTGGCCACATAATTAAAAAGTAGACACTTTTTGATATATTATTATACATGTTGGTATAAGATGGTATTTGTAGATGACATAAGCGGGAGCTTATAGCCAAGAAATGGCTATACTATTAACCATGCTCTAAAAACTTTGGGTCGTGACGTCCACTAAATGAGCAGCCCTTAAATTTTGAGAACTCATATCTAATCTCGTCTACTTTGGATCAGAACAACGTATTTAACCACACCAAAATTAGCTCGCAAAACGTAAAAAACGCTTAACTTGTTCTCCGCCAAAAAAGAAAGCAAAAATACTAAAACTACGGATGATTTTTTTAGCAAAGATAGCACACCACACAGATCTCGCTCGTGTAAGTCCGATTGGGGAACGATTTACTTCGGTCGGTCGGCAAAACGCTGCGCTGGTTACACCCAAACTGTTTGATCTCACATGAGACTAGCCACAATGCATAGTAACATACACTAGTAACATACACATATTCCTAGACTATGTTACTATCTTCATAGTGGGTACTCCCTCCGTCTAGGTGTGTAAGTCATCTTACGAAAACCAAATATTCCCAAAACACTTAGGCGCGGTACATTAAATTCTACCTCGTTTCTTATTTCTTGACATATCAACCAATAAGAGATGTGGGGTGTGCATGCTTTTAATGACATGAGACTACCAAACATGACATGCATTGGTTAGTTCATTGCATGCAATGCTATTAATTAGCAAATGAACATTAAGTATTCTTGTTTTCCCCTCCTCCTTGGTCACGGTGCACAACCTAAGATGACTTACTCACCTAGACGGAGGGAGTAGTAACATAAGTGTAGTAACATGCAAAGCTTCATTTATTAGGTTATAGACTCATATTGCATTGGGACATGTGATGTTACAGTAACTAGGTAAGTTACTGTAACTACATCTCTCCTCATTAACTCATTGTCACATAAGAAATTTTGCTGAGTTGGACTCGATGTTACTGCTGAAGTTACTCCCACTGTGGCTAGTCTGATCCGACGTCCTACCGCCTACGTCCCCCTGTGTGCCCACGTTGCAGGCGAAGATAGGAACCCACTGGAGACCGTCCTACCGCCTACCGCCTAATGTCTATGTTGATGTTAGGCTGGCCATAGTGGGGTAACATAAGTACTCCGGCCTCGCAAACATGCTTATGTGGTAGGCAATTAAAG
Source organism: Aegilops speltoides (assembly GCA_021437245.1). NCBI lineage: Eukaryota > Viridiplantae > Streptophyta > Magnoliopsida > Poales > Poaceae > Aegilops > Aegilops speltoides. Next base: position 442,260,372 of record CM038142.1, read on the forward strand.
AAGAGAGAAATGGTTATAGTAATATAGGTAGATACCGTACTATGTGTCATGCATGGCAATAAATGAGACCACCTATGATACTAATCTATGATAATATGTACTATAGAGGTAGTAACATAAACTAGTAACATATGCATGTTACTAGTCTAAATTACTCCCCACTATGACCAGCCTTAAACATGTGAGAGCTTGCATGAAGATTCATGCGAAATTTTCTTTTTAGTATTTTCTTTTTTCTTTAATACATGTTATGTTACTTAACTGTGATTTGGTTAAGTCTCAGTCGGCTGAGACCTAGCCGCACCCTTTTCGAAAACTCCGGCCTCCAATACGCGTATGAACACATTTCATGAAATCTACCACCTGCCTGCGGCCCAAAATGATGTATGTTGGAAGGGGTGATGTGTTCCGTCATTAGCGACACCTGGGAGCCGAGGAAGTCGAAGAGCCAATCGACCAACCCGTTGGCGCCGTGGTAGCGGACTGTGGCAGTGTGTATGCCGGCCCGCGCAATTATGGTGCTGACGGCGGCTGGCTATTCCTGGCGGGGAATCCGGATGCTTACCAACCCTGCAAACGGCCTCTTGATACGTCCATTTTTCATCATGTTTTCTTGTTGTTATTTATAATATGTTTGGCCAATATAATACTTTGTAATACCATTATAATGACTTCTCTCTCTTAATTTGCAAGATTTACATGAAGAAAGAGATTGCCGGCAGCTGGAATTTTGCGCCTAAGAAAGCTATATCAGAGATACCTATTCTGCACATCTCCAAGTGAACTAAAATTTCATGGAGAATCATTTTGAAATAAATAAAAAGTACTAAAAGAAATAAAATACCAGAGGGGGCACCCAGGTTCCCACGAGGAACCAGGGCGCGCCCTGGTCGCTTGTGGGGCCCCTGGCCAGCCTCCAGTGTCCATCTTCTGGTATATAAGCCCATCTTGAAGGAAATATGCCCTAGAGGCAATAATAAAATTGTTATTTTATATTTCCATATTCATGACTAGCACACATGTCTGTGCGTTGCAACGGGAGATAAAATAGTATGCATTTAAAGTTGGTGAGAATTGTATGCGCAAGCAAAACCCCGTGTGCACACGAAAAAGGAACATTTAGCTTCTCGGTTTCGCCGCGTGTGAAGGAATCAATCCGCTATTTTTCCATTCATTGATCGAGGGCACTTGAGAGTTTTGTTATGTCAACGTACGTCAGAGAAGGCCCATTAATTATTTAATTCACTTTTCCTTCAATCCTTTCAACCGATGGAATTTTAAGGTATGAAGTTTCTAACAATTCTAGAAAGCATGAACAATTTTTTAAATCCTGAATAGTTTTTTGAAAATTATGTATACTTGTGGAAAAACGCAAACAAACTATTAAAGGGAACATCTTATAAATTTCACAAATTTTTTCTGAAAACACCAACTTTTTTATAAAAACATGAACATTAATTGAATTTGTGAACAATTTTTTTAACAGAAACATGTATTAAAAATTCATAAGATTTTTTAGAAAATGTGTATCTTTTATACACGAACATTATTTTTTACTCTAAAATTTTAATTAAAACAGAAACATTTTTCGGAGCTAGAGCATTTTTTGAAATGCCATTTTCTTTTGTACAAATCTCGAACAATTTTGAAAAACAATAATTTTTTTTAAAGAAATGGGAAACTTTTGCAAGTTTCGAATATTGTTCAAAATAGCAACAAAATTTTGGAATTATGAACATTTTCCAAATTTGTTTTCTTTAATTCTGAACATTTATTGATAATTTTTAATTTACAAAAGAAATTTTAAAAGAAAAGTAATTTTGGAGGGGAAAAGAGATAGGGAAGGAGAATAAAAATAGAAGTAGAACACAGAAATAAAGAAAAATGGCCCAACCCATTATAGGTTGTCCTGTGTGAAACAACGACTATTTATCGCCCAGTGTGGAAAATAGAATTTTTCCCACTGCGCGGGCAGAAAATAAGGGGGCTTGCTTCGCTGGGCCACAGCGCGCGGCCCATGTATGAAAAATGGCGAACGGACGAAAAGAATGGCGAAACACACCTTGCTTTATTAGTGGGAATAAAGTATAGATAAAGGTTTATTATTCATGCTAGAATTGTATTGATCGAAAACCTAAATATATGTGTGAATACATAAACAAATATTGTGTCCCTAGTGAGCCTCTACTAGACTAACTCGTTGATCAAAGATGGTTAAGATTTCCTAACCATGGACATGTGTTGTCATTTGATAACGGGATCACATCATTAGGAGAATGATGTGCTGGACAAGACTCATTCGTTCGCTTAGCATAATGATCATTCAGTTTATTGATATTACTTTCTTTATGTCAAATACATATTCCTTCGACTATGGGATTATGCAACTCTCGGATATCGGAGGAATACCTTGTGTGCTATCAAATGTCACAACATAACTAGGTGATCATAAAGATGCTCTACAGTTATCTCCGAAGGTGTTTGTTGAGTTGGCATAGATCGAGATTAGGATTTGTCACTCCGAGTATCGAAGTGGTATCTCTAGGACCTCTCGATAATACACATCATAAGCTTGCATGCAAATGTCTAAGGAGTTAGTTACGATGTGATGTACTACAGAACGAGTAAAGAGACTTGCCAGTAATGAGATTGAACTAGGTATAGAGGTACCGACGATCGAATCTCGGGCAAGTAACATATCGTTGGACAAAGGGAATTACGTATGTTGTCATAAGGTTCGGCCGATAAAGATCTTTAGAGAATATGTAGGAACCAATATGGGCATCTAGGTTCTGCTATTGGTTATTGATCGGAGAGGTGTCTCGGTCATGTCTACATAGTTCTCGAACTTTAGGGTTCGCACGCTTAATGTTCGTTGACGATATAGTGTTATATGAGCTATATGATTTGGTGGCCGAATTTTGTTCGAAGTCCCGGATGAGATCACGGACATGACAAGGAGTCTCAAAATGGTCGAGAGGTAAAGATCGATATATAGGACGATGGTATTCGGACATCGGAAGTGTTTCGGAGTGTACCGGATGGTCATCAGAGTACCGTTGATGACTACCCCATCTCACGTGATGATCGGACATGGATTAGTTTATTTGGATCACGTATCACTTAGATAACTTGAGGGATATTTATTTAAGTGGGAGTTCATTAGTAATTTGACTAACTGAACTTAATTTATCATGAACTTAGTCTTAATAGTTTTGCATATCTATGTTGTAGATCAATAACTCGCAATGTAGCGCCCCTATTTTTGATATGTTCCTAGAGAAAACTAAGTTGAAAGATGATCGTAGCAACTACACGGACTGGGTCCGTAACTTGAGGATTATCCTCATTGCTGCACAGAAGAATTATGTCTTTGATGCACCCCTAGGTGACAGGCCTTCTACAGGAGCTGATGCAGATGTTATGAACGTCTGGCAAGCTCGATCTGATGGCTACTTAATAGTTTAGTGCGCCATGCTTTACGACTTAAAACCGGGACTTCAAAAACGTTTCGAACGCCGCGGAGGATATGAGATGTTCCAAGAGCTGAAATTGGTATTTCAGACTCATGCCCATGTCAAGAGGTATGAGACCTCTGACAAGTACTTTGCCTACAAGATGGAGGCGAATAGCTCAGCTAGTGAGCATGTGCTCAGAATGCCTGGGTACTACAATCACTTGAATCAAGTGAGAGTTAATCTTCCAGATAAGATAGTGATTGATAAAGTTCTCTAGTCACTATCACCAAGCTACTAGAACTTTGTGATGAACTATAATATGAAGGGGATGACGAAAACGATTCTCGAGCTCTTCGCAATGCTGAAATTTGCGAAGGTATAAAACTATAAATCAAGAAAGAGCATCAAGTGTTGATGGTTGACAAGACCACTAGTTTCAAGAAAAAGGGCAAAGATAAGGAAAGGGAACTTGAATAAGAATGGAGATCAAGTTGCCACTCCCGTGAAGAAGTCCAAAGCTGGACCTAATCCTGAAACTGAGTGCTTCTACTGCAAAGGGAATGGTCACTAGAAGCGGAACTGCCCAAAATACTTGGCGGATAAGAAGGATGGCAAAGTGAAGAAAGACATATTTGATTGATGTGTACCTTACTAGTGTTCGTAGTAACCCCTGGGTATTTGATACTGGTTCAGTTGCTAAGGTTAGTAACTCAAAACGGGAGTTGCGGAATAGACAGAGACTAGTTAAGGGTGAGGTGTTGATGTGTGTTGGAAGTGATTCCAAGGTTGATACGATCACCATCGCACACTCCTCTACCTTCGGGATTAGTGTTGAACCTAAATAAATGTTATTTGGTGTTTGTGTTGAGCATGAATATGATTAGATCATGTTTATTGCAATATGATTATTCATTTAAGTGAGAGAATAATTGTTGTTCTTTTTACATGAATAAAACCTTCTATGGTCGTACACCCAATGTGAATGGTTTATTGAATCTCGATCGTAGTGATACACATATTCATAATATTGATGCAAAAATATGAAAAGTTGATAATGATAGTGCAACATACTTGTGGCACTGCCGTTTAGGTCATATTGGTGTAAAGCGCATGAAGAAACACCATGCGAATGGGCTTTTGGAATCACTTGATTATGAATCATTTGATACTTGCGAACCATGCCTCATGGGCAAGATGACTAAAATTCCATTCTTCGGAACAATGGAGCGAGCTAATGACTTATTGGAAATATTACATAGCGATGTATGCGGTCCGATGAGTATTGAAGCACGTGAAGGGTATCATTATTTTCTGACCTTCACAGATGATTTGAGTAGGTATGGGTATATCTACTTGGTGAAACACAAGTCTAAAACATTTCAAAAGTTCAAAGAATTTCAAAGTGAAATGGAGAATCGTCGTAACAAGAAAATAAAGTTTGTACGATCTGATCATGGAGGCGAATATTTGAGTTATGAGTTTGGCCTTCATTTCAAAATGTGGAATTGTTTCACAACTTACGCCACCTGGAACACCACAGCATAATGGTGTGTCCGAACGTCGTAATCATACTTTATTAGATATGGTATGTTCTATGATGTCTCTTACCGATTTACCACTATCGTTTTGGGGTTATGCATTAGAGACAGCCGCATTCACGTTAAATAGGGCACCGTCTAAATCCATTGAGACGGCACCGTATGAACCGTGGTTTGGCAAGAAACCTAAGCTGTCGTTTCTTAAAGTTTGGGGGTGCGACACTTATGTCAAATGGCTTCAGCCTGATAAGCTCAAACCTAAATCTGAGAAGTGCATCTTCATAGGATACCCTAAGGAAACTATTGGGTACACCTTTTACCACAGATCCGAAGGCAAGATCTTTGTTGCTAAGAATGGGTCCTTTCTAGAGAAGGAGTTTCTCTCGAAAGAAGTGAGTGGGAGGAAAGTAGAACTTGATGAGGTAATTGTACCTTCTCTCGAATTGGAAAGTAATACATCATAGAAAACCGTTCCCATGATACCTACACCAACTAGAGAGGAAGCTAATGATGATGATCATGAAACATCAGATCAAGTTACTACTGAACTTCATAGGTCGACCAGAGCACAATCTGCACCAGAGTGGTACAGTAATCCTGTCCTGGAAGTTATGTTATTAGATCATGGCGAACCTATGAATTATGAAGAAGCTATGATGAGCCCAGATTTGATAAATGGCTTGAGGCCATGAAATCTGAGATAGGCAAATATATTAAAGAATAGACCCGGGGGTCGTAAGTTTCACTAGTGGCTTCTCTCGAGAAAGATAGCAAACGGTGGATAACAAATTACTGTTGGGAAATTCATAGAACTTAAAATACTCATGACGATATCGAGGCAATGATCATTATATATGCATCACGTCCAAGATTAGTAGACCGACTCCTGCCTGCATCTACTACTATTACTCCATATATCGATCGCTATCCAGCATGCATCTAGTGCATTAAGTTCATGGAAAACGGAGTTACATCATATGGATCTCCAAGAGACCATTGTATTGAGAATCAAGAGAGAGAGAGAGAGAGAGAGAGAGAGAGAGAGAGAGAGAGAGAGAGAGAGAGAGAGAGAGAGAGAGAGAGAGAGAGAGAGAGAGAGAGAGAGAGAGAGAGACTACTAGGGAAAACCCTAGCAGTAGCGCGTGTTTTGTGCCTACTAGTAGCGCTGGTAGTCGCTTACTAATAAGGCGCCATAGCTAATGCTTAGCGAAGAACGCTGCGTGCCGTCACGCGCCATCGCTAGTACAAATAGCTGCAGCGCTTGTTTATTACTGGCCATCGCTAAGTTATCTACTTGCGTGTTTCCCACCCATCGCTACTAGTATTTTTTATAACTTTTTATTTTTAGTGTATTTATGCGCCATCATACAAATATTGGTACAATACCAGCTGTTATGAGGTTTACATCATTATGTCCATAACAGTGTATTAAATGAAGGTGGATTAGGTTCAAGTGGAGGCAATATGTGGTGCATGTCAAAAGTATACTACTAATCCAAACTTGATCTACTTTGGATTAGTAGTACTTTCGATGTGCACCACATGTTGCCTCCACTTGAATCTAATCCGCCAGCACAAGATATTTAATCATCATCATGGTCATTACCATCAACATTATTTATTTAATCACCACTAACACTAGCTAATAATAAACATCATAGTCATTACCATGAACACTAGCTATTTTATCATCATAGTAATAGTGTAGCACATCATCATCCCGAAACTCATTTCTAGCCAGCTACTCACTCCGCTACTCACTCCTGCTGCTCTCTCTTAGGTAAAAGAACATAAAACATGTATAGCTCTCCTCCTTGATCAAGTTGAAGCATGCAGATGAACCTGTCTCCTAATCGTGGAAGGCGTCTCGTTGTCTGCTCCCTAGTACTTCTCTGCGCTCCCCAACACATATTTGGTCCAGTCTTGCACTATTAAGCATCCGTCGCTAATCTTGAATGCACTAAAGTAAGCAGTAGGATATGTTGGCCGTAAGTTGATAATACTCATGACACCTTTAGTCTCGATCCCATAAGGCACAACATTCATCGGAGTCCTGTTGAAGAACATCGTATGGTAACATACTTAGCAATGAAGTTTAGCTTCAAAAATAATGTATGGAAAAGATGCAATGAGGATAAAAAGTAAAAATCTTACCATCCTTCCTAAATGGATGTGACCGTAGTTCATTACGAACACTATGGGTCGCACATTTTCGAGACTAAGATTTCTAAATGCACGAAGAAAATTTGTCTTGACAGATCAAGATCCTCAAGCCATGAAACATAATGACCGAGCTCCTCGCAGATTGAGTTCAGCCCAGTGACAATATACGGTCCTGTCTACCAAGCTACTGGACATGTTTGCTTGCACGGAAATAAGTCGACAATACAAATTAGTTGTCAATTATTTTGAATAAACAATATTTAAGACATAAATATGGTTGAGAAACTTACATAATGGTATAATCGAGGCATTTGCACATTGACCGGATGTCGGTATTACCTTCAATATAATCTTCCCGGACGAATATCAAAGGTGATAACCATATCGGGCTCAAATGCATAAGTCTTGCATAGTGCTCGCCATGTTTTGCATCCAAAATAGGTGTAGTCGTCAATTGTATAACTTTGCATGGAAAATATAACAATGCTCGGTCTTCAAGTAAACTTTCTTTTCCTCCATACTATGACTGAAACCTATCTTATCCAATACAAAAACTCTTGCATGGCGGGGATACGCTAGTAGAATAGTAAAAGAATATAAGTTGAAGCAAATGAAAGCAGATGTCATGCTTAATTACGAAAAAAGACTTGTCGTTGTGACTTCATCAGATCCACTTCAAGTTCTCGTCCACTTGATGTGAAGCGCCTATCATCATCTAGGAAGATTCCGTCAGACAAAGCCGCGCTTCGTCTTCGCAGATTTGCAAATACCGAAATCCTTCTCGTCGTCGACATTTCCTATGTTCATAGTTAAAACATTAATTGAAAATCGATCAAGACAACTACCAAGATATTGAACACACAAATCCGGGGCACTCGATATTTCCTACATATATATTCTAGCACAAGTCATGCCAAAATTCACGGAAAAATCCGGCATGACCTTTGCTAAAATAGGACATATCGGCGCTGAAATTTGCCGAACGGAAATGAATCAACACTCCGCAAAACATAGGCCACTCGGAGGTGTAACACGCAAACATGACCGCCACTTGGATATTGAGCAACACAAGATATACATTTCAAAATATCTTATAGGACTCAAATTAGCATGCATTCAATAAGCAAAAGTAGATCATCTCATGCATTTCAAAATATTGTCACTAATACATCACGAATAGTGTCATACATATAACATCACTAATACAACTAAAACTCTAGCACACGATCGGTATCGGCGCGGCGGTGGACACCCACAGAGAAGGCACCATCACGGGATCATAGCTCTAGTGAGATCCCCGGAGAACCCGCCAGTATTGAAGAACGGCTGTGCTCCAACGCAAACAAGTAGCGACGGACATGCGCGTCCTCCTCATCGACACGGTGACGCACCACCTCCATGGAGTCCTCGAGCCTCTGGATCGCCATCGCCCACGCGACCGCCACCAAACAAGGTTCGGGTCAACGACAGTGGCTCCTTACCAACCTGCGCCCCGATAGGTAGCGCCTCCAGACTACCCCGGCGGAGCCAGGTCCCAACATGGCCGATCTGGTCAAGCGGTGTGTCCTCCGCCGACTCGACGACGAGGATGCGGGATAGGCATCGTCCACGTCGAGGCGGGAAAAATTGCTTTTAACTAAAAAATAGAAACAAGTTCTTACTAACTAGTTCTATTAATTCAACTAGTTCTTACTAAAAATAATACTATAAATAAAAATATTCTAGTACCTAATTAGTACCTAATTCTTACTAACTAATTAGTACCTAGGAACTACTGCCCTAATTACCATCTAAGTAATTAACTAACTAGCACTAAAAATAGCCTAGGGTTCATACTAACTAGCACTAAATACCTAGGGTTCATACTAAGCAGAAGAGGATCGAGAAGGGAGAGAGGGATCGGAAGGAGAGTGCTTACAGAGGGGCGGGAGAGAGATGGGGTCGGGGAGATGGCGGCACCGAGGCGCGGGCGAGGCGGCCGGGTAGGGGAGACAACAGGCGAGGCGGCCGGGTCGGGGAGACGGCGGCGAGGCGGGTCGGGGAGACGGCGACGAGGCGGGTCGGGGAGACGGCGGCACCGAGGCGCGGGCGAGGCGGGTCGGGGAGGGGGCGCAGGCGGGTCGGGAGACGGCGGTGGTGAGGCGGGTCGGGAATTGGGGAGGAAGCAGAGGAGAGGAATCTCGGACGGGCGGGGGTAAGGTGAAGTAGCTTTAATCATGGCGTGGGAAGCAAAACGCTGCTGCTAAATACCATAGTAGTAGCCTTTGTCTGCAAGGGCGCTATTATCGTACCTACCACCTGGGAACGTGTGGCAATTGTAGTAGTAGCGCTTTCTGCGAGGACAGCGCCATCGCTAATCTGATAATCAGAAGCGCGGTTCGCTAAGCGCTATGCAAAAGTAGCAGTAGCGCCTCATTTTGACAAGCGCTACTGGTAACATTCTGTGTATAAGGTTTTCCCTAGTAGTGAGAGAGAGAGAGGAAGCCATCTAGCTACTAACTATGGACCCAAAGGTCTACAATGAACTACTCACGCATCATCGGAGAGGCACCAATGAGGATGATGAACCCCTCGGTGATGATGTTTAGATTGGATCTGGTGGTTCTAGAACTTGCGGTGGCTGGAATTGATTTTCGTCGACTCCCCTAGGGTTTCTGGAATATTGGGGTATTTATAGAGCAAAGAGGCGGTGCAGGAGGCCACCGAGGTGGGCACAACCTACCTGGGCACGCCTGGGGCCCCAGGCGCACCCTGGTGGGTTGTGATCCCCTCGGAGCACCCCTCTGGAACTTCTTTGGCCCAACACATGTCTTCTGGTCCAGAAAAATCCACAAAAAGTTTCGCTGCGTTTGGACTCCATCTGGTATTGACTTCCTGCGATGTAAAAAACAAGCAGAAAACAAGAACTGGCACTGGGCACTATGTCAATAGGTTAGTACCAAAAAATGATATAAAATGATTATAAAATATCCAAGAATGATAATATTGAAGGAAATATGCCCTAGAGGCAATAATAAAGTTATTATTTATTTCCTTATTTCATGATAAATGTTTATTATTCATGCTAGAATTGTATTAACCGGAAACATAATACATGTGTGAATACATAGACAAACATAGTGTCACTAGTATGCCTCTACTTGACTAGCTCGTTTATCAAAGATGGTTATGTTTCCTAGCCATGGACAAAAGAGTTGTCATTTGATTAATCGAGATCACATCATTAGGAGAATGATGTGATTGACTTGACCCATTCCGTTAGCTTAGCACTTGATCGCTTAGTATGGTGCTATTGCTTTCTTCATGACTTATACATGTTCTCGTAACTATGAGATTATGCAACTCCGTTTACGGAGGAACGCTTTGGTACTACCAAACGTCACAACGAATCGGGTGATTATAAAGGAGTACTACAGGTGTCTCCGAAGGTATATGTTGAGTAGGCGTATTTCGAGATTAGGTTTTGTCACTCCGATTGTCGGAGAGGTATCTCTGGGCCCTCTCGGTAATGCACATCATTATAAGCCTTGCAAGCAATGTGACCAATGAGTTGGTTACGGGATGATGCATTACAGAACGAGTAAAGAGACTTGCCGGTGACGAGATTGAACTAGGTATTGGATACCGACGATCGAATCTCGGGCATGTAACATACCGATGACAAAGGGAACAACGTATGTTGTTATGCGGTTTGACCGATAAAGATCTTCGTAGAATATGTAGGAACCAATATGGGCATCCAGGTCCCTCTATTGGTTATTGACCGAGAATGGTTTTAGGTCATGTCTACATAGTTCTCGAACCCGTAGGGTCCGCACGCTTAACGTTACGATGACATTTATATTATGAGTTTATAAATTTTGATGTACCGAAGGAGTTCGGAGTCCCGGATGAGATCGGGGACATGACGAGGAGTCTCGAAATGGTCGAGACGTAAAGATCGATATATTGGACGACTATATTCGGAGTTCGTAAAGGTTCCGAGTGATTCGGTATTTTTCGAGTCTGGGAGAGTTACGGAATTCGCCGGGAGAAGTATTGGGCCTTATTGGGCCCTCATGGAAAGAGAGAGGGCTGCCTAGGGCAAGCCGCGCCCTCAAGGCCTAGTCCGAATTGACTAGGGAGGCCACACCCCTCCTTCCTTCCCTTCTCTCTTCCCTTCCTTGTCTCCTACTCCTACTACATGGAAGGACCCCTAGTTGGACTAGGAAGGGGAATCCTACTCCGGTGGGAGTAGGACTCCCCATGGCGCGCCTCCTAGGCCGCCACCCTCCTCCCTTGCTCCTTTATATATACTGAGCGGGGGCACCCCATAGACACACAAGTTGATCTACGGATCGTTCCTTAGCCGTGTCTGGTGCCCCTTCCACCATATTCCACCTCGGTCATATCGTCAAGCTTAGCGAAGCCTCGCTACCGTAGAACATCAAGATCGCCACCACGCCGTCGTCGACGGAACTCTCCTCGACACTCGGCTGGATCGGAGTTCGAGGGATGTCATCGAGTGAACGTGTCTTTGAACTCGGAGGCTCCGTGACGTTCGGTGCTTGGATCGGTCGGATTGTGAAGACGACGACTACATCAACGCGTTGTGCTAACGCTTCGCACGGTCTCACGAGGGTACGTGGACAAACACTCTCCCCTCTCGTTGCTATATCATCACCATGATCTTGCGTGTGCGTAGGAAATTTTTTGAAATTACTGCGTTCCCCAACAAATATAACAAGATGGAACAATAAAAAATCTTTACTCCTATAAAAGAGACAGTTCGTGTTGATGGTCCGTCTGCCTCTTCGCGTTGAGATGAGAATAAAAAACGTGCAGCTATGAGAGTAGAACCGCTGCCTTGCCACTCTGGCACGTGACTGATTACTTTGACCGAGAAGATACTCTGCTGCTGCTAAGCACCGACCATTCTTCCCCAATCGTTCTGCTTCGTCTGTCCCGTCGCGTGCTCATGGCCTCTCCCAGTCTCTTCTCTCCCGCCGCCTCTCTCCTCCAATCCCACCCCACCCGGCCTTGAGCTCCAATCCACCTCCAAAATTCAAAGTGATTTGTCGCGCCATTTGATTCCTCCACGGCTTCCTCATCCCCTTCCTCATTGTTTCTCCTCTGCCCCTCGACACACACAGTTTCCGCTGCCTTGCTCGCTCGCCGTTGTCAGTAATACGTGGAGGCCATACCCACTGTCCACCGTCGCCCAAACGCGAAAGCTGCAACTACTGCCGGTTTGCTCGCTCGCCGTCGACGGCGTGGAGACCACATACCCTGCCCGCTCGCCTTCGCCGTATCGCCTGAAGGTCGCAACCCCTGCAAGCGAGCTCACTCAGGAATTACAGCACGGCCTCACAAGTGGAGCGCAGGGCTGCATCGACGAGCAAGCGGATCCTTCGTCGCGCTCTGCGCTTCTTCTTTGTCATGATCCTGCGCCTAGGGAGAGTGGAGCAACGATCTTGGCGGTCGTGCTTGCCGGGTGGGGTGTAGTAGTTCCGGCAAGATCAGGATAAATCTGCGGAGGAAGAGGGGAACAAGGGCAAAAGGAAAAGAAGAACAGTCAGAATTGGAAATAAGGAATTTCAGGTTTTCCTTGTGTCGTGCCACACTGCCACCCGACCATTCACTCTCCAGTTTTTATACCAAGCTAGGAGCCACGACAGTGATTTTTACAACCAATCTCAACTGATTAAGTACACTTAGTACTAATACAAGTATTTATAATCTCAGCCGCAAGTTGGGACTTGGGAGTAGTCTGCACTGAAGAATCTGAGCCGTCTAGCGAAGTGTTGCAATTGACTGTCCAAACTGAAGAAAATAGACAGTGGGCTTCAGAACCTGACACTCTTTCCCTTCCATCCGAGCAGATTGCCGCATCTTCGAACTTTGCTTTCTCTAAGTCTCCACAACTTCGGACTTCATGGATGTTTTTGCCTAATCACTTCACAAATCCTTGACAATGGTTTGCTGAAGGTGTTCAACGACGAATATTTCCCCTCCAGGGATAACAAAGCAAAAAAAGAACCATCTGTGCGAATTCTTGCTGTAAGCGGACATTCCAGCTGAAAAAGGGCAACACTGGAAGATTGTGGCAGTCTGTTAATAATTTATTTCCTTAAGTTGATCCCCTCTGGTGAATGTGGAAGAATCTAAATTATATTGTTGAGTAATTGTTGCAATTTATGTTGTAGAATAGCTTCAGTACAGTGAGGCACCAAGTATTCCCTCAGCTTGCTGCAAAAATGTAAGCCAACATTAGTCTCCATAGACAATTTTCTTTCGTGTGTAGTACTTGTCTTCACTCGCCTTGTTTTTCAAGTTACTTTTTTGGCTTACATTTTTGCAGCACTTAAAACAAACTAAAGTAGAAGAAGAAATTTCCATTTATCAGGCAAGTCACAGTGTTGGAATGTATATCTTGTAAGTTTCATGGTTATCAATTATTCTTCTAGCGACTGAAACAAATGTTATAGTTTTGGGGCTTGTGACTACTTAGAAAATATGCTTTAGGTGTGAAAGAAGTGAAACTTTGCCTATGTTTGATGTGTTCTAGAAAGTATGATTCATCTCCCTGAACATGAGAAAATGTACTTCTTAGTGCTTACTTCCTGTTGTCCCTTATTCATATCTTACAACCTGCTGTCCCTTGAGAGTATATCATGCTCTTGGTCTTGGAGCGTGCTATTGTTGTGAGGAGCGTGCTATTGTCGTGGCAACAATGTTACATGCAGAGCGCATTGGTAAGTCTAAGTCCGTGCATTGTTCTATGCACATAGTAATAACATGAAAATAATTTTTGCTAATAGAATGTTTTTTTGTCTTTAATTAACTAGATCGTGGCCTGCATACTACAAACGTTAGTAGGATGCACTTTGACCCGAACATCACATTCTTTTAAGTCGGCTTGAACGAACCCACCGAGCAGGCTCCCCTCCCCCTCGCGTCGCCTCCCCCCGGGCGGCGCCAGGCGCCCCGAAACCCTAGCGCCGCCAACACCCTCTTGCCGCCTCCTCCTGCCGCCGTTGCCGCCGGCATGGGCCGCGGTGGCGGCGGGCCCGATGCCGAAGGTTTCTGGGCGGGTGGATGCGGCGGATCCCATCTGAGGCGGCGGGGACGGCTCCTCTCGTGCGATCCAACGGCAGTGGCTGGGACGGCGAATCCGGGCTGTGCGGCGGGGGCCGGAGCACCATCGCCGGCGAGCGGCGGCCTCGCATGGATGGCGGCGGTGGCAGCGCCCATCCGGAGGGTGGGCTGTCTGGTCGTGATGGTGACGGCGGTCATCGCGGATCCAACGCCCGCTTGGATCCGTCGCGAAACCTTCCGCCGACCGGCGGCGCGTGGAGGGACCGGTGAGGAGATGCCGGATCTCTGCCGGAGTACCGACGGCGACATACGTCTTCGTGGCGAGGTTCCGCTCGGTTCCAGCCAGCCGCGAGGTCGGGAAGACGTGGCTTCCGGTGAAAATCGCGCCTGGCTGCGGTCTTAGCGGACGATGGCGGCGTCTCAGACATCGTTCCCTTCTGGAGGCATCGTCGTTGTAGGTCACATCAACCTGGTCGGGAAGTTCCGGGGGAAACCCTAGATCTGGGTCTACCGGATCGGACGATGACGGTGCCTTCGGTATAGTTCTCCCTCATGGGGACATCGTTTTGGATCAAGTGTTGGTTGGAGGGGACAAGAGGAGGAGCGGTGATTCATCTGGTCCATTGATGACGGCGGATCTCGGCGGCGTGGCGTAGTGGAGACTCGGCGCCTGATGTGCGAAGATGGACTCGCGCAGGAGGGTGACGCTGCCTGGCGTCGTGGTGGTGTTGGCGGCAGCTAGACCGGACAAGGTTGATGCAACAGTACAACTCTGAAGATGGATTGGTGGCAGGTGGCTGCGGCGGCCTCATACCTGGCAGGCGTCCTGGTTGAGAAGCACGCCGGACTGGTGGGTGCCATACCCGGCAGGCGTCCTGGTTGGGACCTCAAGTCTTAGATATTAGGTTTGGTTGCGAGGTATGTTTGGTATTAGGCCCAGACTTTCAGCGCCCCTACATCAATTGCATAGGGATAGCGACAGATGTTGCTTAGTTGGTGGCTTTAGGCTTATTGTTGTATGACTCTGTAAGGTCTTGTGTCAATAATTAATAAAATGGCCGTATGCATCGTCCAGATGCAGAGGCCGGGGGTCGTCCTCCTTTTCTAAAAAATTGAATTAAGGCAAAGGTAATTTGAATTTTTTGTTGAAGTTATACCATTATTTTCTTTATATGGTATATTAAATACTTACAAATAATTTTGTGTAGGATCAACAATGGTCTTCCTTGAAAAACAACTCCATTCTTCTAGGTTGAGCTGCTTTTGAACCGTGTTACTGCACTAGGCTTAATTTTTGGTGTAAGGTCCCGTGGACAATAACGCCAAATGCTTTTGTGATCCTTGTTGTAACTGAAACTGAGTTTTGCTTAAGAAATAAAATCTTAAGGTGGTGTAATGCCAACAACACTTGAACGACATACTCCCTCCTTCCATCTATATAGGGTCTAATGCATTTTTCGAGGCTAACTTCGACCAAATATTAGAGCAATAATATATGACATGCAACTTACACAAAGCACACCGTTAAATTCGTGTGTGAAAGGAGCTTTCAATGATATAATTTTCGCATTGTGCATGTCATTATTATTAATCTTGTCAATAGTCAAAGGCGGTCTTAAAAACGAATTAGGCTCTATATATATGGAAGGAGGGAGTATCAAGTTGGTGTGTTTTCTGGGCAAAGTAAAATGTAACAGCTTCGAGGCATGTTGGGTTGTAAATACTTGTGCACGTGTTAGCTATGGAAGGATGTAATCATGATGAAATGATGTGCAGCACCATGTAACTCTGTGATGTTTGTAGTGTCGTTGACCAAAGACTATTTATTGGCTAAAAACTAACATTCTCTTGACAAAAATCTTAGTACTACATATTTGGGTTTATACTTTTGTGATTCCACTTCATTTTATGTGATCCCGTGGCATAGCACGGGCATCTTACTAGTTATAGATATGTTAGTGATGTATCAGCATCCTCAAGCTTATTTCCTGCTCGTCCTCAAGTAGGTAAATGATAAAAACAGAATTTTTGATGTGGAATGCTTCCTAACATGTTCATCACATATTCTTTTCTTTGTATCATGGACATTTGGACTTTTCTATGGTTCAAAGCAATAGTCTAGTTTTGACATGAAGACTTTAATACTCAAGCATATCAACAAGCAACCATGTCTTTCAAAATATCAATGCTAAAGCAAGTTATCTCTAGCCCATTATGCTCAATCATTGATCCATTCATGAAACACACTCGAATAGTAGCTATACCCAATGCTCAAGTACGATCATAGTGCTCCTTAGTTGGTGCTTTATAAGAGAAGATGGAGACTCAAGTAAAAAGTAAAAATTGCATAAAATAAAAGAAAGGCCCTTCGCGGAGGGAAGTAGGGATTTGTAGAGGTGCCAGAGCTCAAAGCGAAAATTGAGAGATAAAAACATTTTGGGAGGCATACTTTTCTCACCAACAAAAATGACTTGGAGTTCCTAACACTTTCCATTCTAGATATATCATCGGCGGTTCCCAAACAGAAAATAAAGTTTATTCCTTTTTCCACCATACTTTCACTTTCCATGGCTAACCGTATCCACGGGTGCCCTCCATACCAGCACTTTCCAAGGAGTTTATTATTTGACAACATAAAGTAAATTCATTTTTCATTTCGGGACTGGGCATCCCTAATACCTTTGACGTACTCTCGTGCAATGACAAGTGAATAAACACTCATCGTGAGAATAACACATCTAGCATGCAAAATATCGGCCACCCCTCACCGCCTCACGAGTGGTACGAGCACACAAAAGAGAAATTTATTTTGAAAATTAGAGATGGCACATACAAATTTTGTTAGAACGGCACGGGAATACCGCATATAGGTTGGTATAGTGGACTCATACGGCAAAATTGGTTTAAAGGGTTTTGGATGCACAAGTAGTGATCATATTTAGTGCAAATGAAGGCTAGCAAAAAGATTGAGAAACGTCCAACCAAGAAACGAAAAATCTCATAAGCGAGCATTAAGAATAACTAACACCAAATAATGTACCACATGTAGGATGTAATTTTCATTGCATAGCTATTGACTTTCGTGCTTGCATAAGGAATCACAAACCTTAACACTAATATTCTTACTAAAGCATAATTACTCATCAACATGACTCACATATCATATCGTCATATCTCAAAACCATTACAAAGAACCAAGTTTATTTTGTCCAATGATCTACGTGAAAGTTTTTATTATATCTTCCTTGGATATCTATCACTTTGGTACTAGTTTCATATGTTGCATTTAATAAGCTCAAACAAATATAAGTGAAGAACATGAGCATAGTATTTCTTTCTCTCAAAATAATCTAAGTGAAGCAAGAGAGTATTTCTTAAAAAAATTACTAACTCCCAAATAAATCTAAGTTAAGCATGAGATCATTTATTCAAAAATAACAAAGCACACCATGCTCAAAAAGGTATAAGTGAAGCACTAGAGCAATTCCATGGCTCCAGAAATTTAAGTGAAGCATAGGAGCAAGCATAGCATAATTTTGGCTCTCTCAAAAACGTGTGTCCAGAAAGGGTTCAAGACTTAAAATAAAAGGCAAAACAAGCAAATACTCGTATCATACAAGTTGCTCCAAGAAAAACTCATAATATGTGACGAATAAAAATACAGCTCCAAGTAAAATACAGATAGCCGTTAGAAGAAAGAGGGGATGCCACTCGGGGGGCATCCCCAAGCTTAGTTGCATAATACTTCTTGAATATTATCTTGGGGTGGGTCGGGCATCCCCAAACTTATCCTTTTGATAATCCTTATTCCTTCATCCATCGTAATATCACCCAAAACTTGAAAACTTCAATCACACAAAACTCAACAAAACCTTCGTGAGACCCGTTAGTATAAGAAAGCTAACCACTACTATAAGTATTGTTGCAATCCCATTCATATTTTATTTTTGCATTATATCTACTGTATTCCAACTTTTCTATGGCAGGAACTCTTCAAAGAAAACCACAGAATCATCAAAACAAGCACACAACGCAAAGAAAATAGAATCTGTCAAAAATAGAACGGTCTATAGCAATCTGGATATTTTGAATACTTCTGTAACTCCAAAAATTCTGAAAAATTAGGACAACGTGAAAATTTTGTTTATTAATCTTATGCAAAAAGAATAAAATCAAAAGAACTCTTATTTTAAAAATGAGAATTATTTTCGTGAGCGCAAAAGTTTCTGCTTTTCAGCAAGATCAAATCAACTCTCACCCAAATCATCCCAATGGCTTTGCTTCACACAAACACTAATTTAAACCAAAAAAACACATCTAAACATAGGAATAATTGGGTATTTTATTGAAAACAGCAAGAAAACCAAAAAGCACAAAGATACAAGTTGGGTTGCCTCCCAGCGAGCGCTATCGTTTTACGCCCTAGCTAGGCGTAAGATTTCAAGGATGCTCACATGAAGATAGTAATTGAAACACGAAGAGAGCATCATAAAACATGTGAAGAACACATTTAAGTCTAACATACTTCCTATGCATAGGCATTTTATAAGAGAACAAATTATCAAGACAATAAGAACTTGGCATATGCAAAGAGGAAGAAAGAAACAAAAGCAATCTCAACATAACGAGAGGTAATTTAGTAACTTGAAAATTTCTACCACAATATTCTCCTCTCTCATTTATATGTGGGATCATATTCAAATTAAATAATATATCTATCACATAACATAGTTTCTACGTGATCCACATGCATGCAAAGTTGACACTCTTCCAATATAGTGGGATTATCATCAAATAAAGTCATGACCTCTCCAAGCCCACTTTTTATCAAAAAATTCATAAGATTGATCATTCTCCAAATTAGTGGGATAATTATTACCTAGAGTTAACACTCTTCCAAACCCACCTTCAATATTATTGCAAACACTATTATCAATATCATATTCATCATGAGGCTTAAATAAATTTTCAAGATCATAAGAAACATCATCACCCTAATCATGATCATTGAGATAAGTAGTGGACATAGCAATATTAGCATCCCCAAGCTTGGGGTTTTGCATACTATTAGCACAATTGACATTAATAGAATTTATAATAACATTATTGCAATCATGCTTTTCGTCAAAGGAGCTATCATGAATAACTTATTCTCTCTAGCCCTAGCAAGTTGTTCATCATGAAATTCACCTAATGGTAAAGTAGTATCATGCACAGAAGTAGTTTCATCATAAGTATCATGCATAGCAGAAGTGGCATCATCAATAACATGCGACATATCAGAATTCATAGCAGTAGCAGGTTTAGGTTTCGCAAGCTTACTCAAAACAGAAGGAGAATCTAGTGCAGAGCTAGATGGCAGTTCCTTACCTCCCCTCGTAGTTGAGGGAAAGATCGTAGTTTTCGCGTCTTTCAAGTTCTTCATAGTGATCAACAAATATAAATCCCAAGTGACTCAGAGAATAGAGCTATGCTCCCCGACAACGGCGCCAGAAATTAGTCTTGATAACCCACAAGTGTAGGGGATCGCAACAGCTTTCGAGGCTAAAGTATTCAACCTAAATTTATTGATACGACACAAGGGGAGCCAAAGAATATTGTTGTGTATGAGCAATTGAGTTGTCAATTCAACCACACCTGGATAACTTAGTATTTGCAGCAAAGTATTTATTAGCAAAGTAGTATGATAATAAAGGTAACGGTAGCGAAAGTAATATTTTTGGGTTTTGTAGTGATTGTAACAATAGCAACGAAAAAGTAAATAAGCGAAGCACAAGATTTGAAAAGCTCATAGGCATTGGATCAGTGATGGATAATTATGTCAGATGCGATTCCTCATGTAATAGCTATAACATAGGGTGACACAGAACTAGCTCTAGTTCATCAATGTAATGTAGGCATGTATTCCGTGAATAGTCATACGTGCTTATGGAAAAGAACTTGCATGACATCTTTTGTCCTACCCTCCCGTGGCAGCGGGGTCCTAACGGAAACTAAGGGATATTAAGGCCTCTTTTTAATAGAGAATCGGAACAAAGCATTAGCACTTAATGAATACGTGAACTCCTCAAACTACGGTCATCACCGAGAAGTATCCCGATTATTGTCACTTCGGGGTTGTCGGATCATAACACATAATAGGTGACTATAGACTTGCAAGATAGGATCAAGAACACACATATATTCATGAAAACATAATAGGTTCAGATCTGAAATCATGGCACTCGGGCCCTAGTGACAAGCATTAAGCATAGCAAAGTCATAGCGACATCAATCTCAGAACATAGTGGATACTAGGGATCAAACCCTAACAAAACTAACTTGATTACATGGTAAATCTCATCCAACCCATCACCGTCCAACAAGCCTACGATGGAATTACTCACGCACGGCGGTGAGCATCATGAAATTGGTGATGGAGGATGGGTGACGATGACGACGGCGACGAATCCCCCTCTCCAGAGCCCCGAACGGACTCCAGATCAGCCCTCCCGAGAGAGATTAGGGCTTGGCGGCGGCTCCGTGTAGTAAAACACGATGAAACTTTCTCTCTGATTTTTTTATCTGCGAGACAGAATATATGGAGTTGGAGTTGAGGTCAGCGGAGCCTCATGGGGCCCACGAGACAGGGGGCGCGCCCAGGGGGTGGGCGCGCCCCTGATACGTCTCCAACGTATCTATAATTTTTTATTGCTCCATGCTACTTTATCTACTGTTTTGGGAAATATTGGGCCTTATTTTCCACTTTTATATTATTTTTGGGACTAACCTATTAACCGGAGGCCCAGCCCAGATTTGCTGTTTTATGCCTATTTCAGTGTTTCGAGGAAAAGGAATATCAAACGGAGTCAAAACGGAACGAAATCAACTAGAGAAGTTATTTTTGGAAGGAAAGCAACCCAGGGAACTTGGAGTGCATGTCAGGGGAGATACGGGATGCCCACGAGGGTGGGGGCGCGCCCACCCCTGCCGGGCGTGCCCCCTGCCTCGTGGGGCCCCCGTAGCTCCACCGACGTACCCCCTGCACCCCTATATACCTACGTATCATAAAACTTCCAGAACAGAAGATAGATCGGGAGTTTCGCCGCCGCAAGCCTTTGTAGCCACCAAAAACCTCTCGGGAGCCCGTTCCGGCGCCCTGCTAGAAGGGGAACCCATCACCGGTGGCCATCTTCATCATCCCGACGCTATCCATGACAAGGAGGGAGTAGTTCACCCTCGGGGCTGAGGGTATGTACCAGTAGCTATGTGTTTGATCTCTCTCTCTCGTGTTCCCTCTATGGCATGATCTTGATGTATCCCGAGCTTTGCTATTGTAGTTGGATCTTATGATGTTTCTCCCCCTCTACTCTCTTGTGATGAATTGAGTTTCCCCTTTGAAGTTATCTTATCGGATTGAGTCTTTTATGAGAACACTTGATGTATGTCTTGCCGTGATTATCTGTGGTGACAATGGGATATCATGTGCCACTTGATGTATGTTTTGGTGATCAACTTGCGGGTTTCGTGACATTGGGAACCTATGCATAGGGGTTGGCACACGTTCTTGACTCTCCGATAGAAACTTTGGGGCACTCTTTGAAGTACTTTGTGTTGGTTGGATGAATCTGAGATTGTGTGATGCATATCGTATAATCATGCCCACAGATACTTGAGGTGACAACGGAGTATCTAGGTGACATTAGGGTTTTGGTTGATTTGTGTATTAAGGTGTTATTCTAGTACGAACTCTTTTATAGATTGATCCGAACGAATAACTTTGAGGTGGTTTCGTACCCTACCATAATATCTACGTTTGTTCTCCTCTATTAGTGGCTTTGGAGTGACTCTTTGTTACATGTTGAGGGCGTGTTATATGATCTATCTATGTTATTATTGTTGAGAGAACTTGCACTAGTGAAAGTATGAACGCTAGGCCTTGTTTCCTATCATTGCAATACCGTTTACGATCACGTTTATCACTTGTTACCTTGATGTTTTTATTATTTCAGATTACAAAAACCTATATCTACTATCTATTTTGCACTTGTATCACCATCTCTTCGCCGAACTAGTGCACCTATACATTTTACCATTGTATTGGGTGTGTTGGGGACACAAGAGACTCTTTGTTATTTGGTTGCAGGGTTGTCTGAGAGAGACCATCTTCATCCTACGACTCCTACAGATTGATAAACCTTAGGTCATCCACTTGAGGGAAATTTGCTACTATCCTACAAACATGTGCACTTGCAGGCCCAACAACGTCTACAAGAATAAGGTTGTGTTGTAGACATCAGCCCCCACCCTCATGGACAGGGTGTGGGCCTCCTGGTCTTGATTCTTTCGCTAGTATTTTCTATATTTTCCAAAAAGTTCCTCTGTGGATTTTCAGGACATTCCGAGAACTTTTGTTTTCTACACATAAAACAACATCATGGCAGTTCTGCTGAAAATAGCGTCAGTCCGGGTTAGTTTCATTCAAATCATGCAAGTTAGAGTCAAAAACAAGGGCAAAAATGTTTGGAAAAGTAGATACATTGGAGACGTATTAGTCCCGTCTATGATTCGGTTGTGGTATATATATATTATCTTTTGATAACTATTTGGTTCATTTATTGTTTATGACAATTATGCCGACCAACGTGACATAGATTTTATTTATCTAGGAGGTGGTTGAACCGGAAATTCCAACCGACCCTATTGTTGAGAGGTTAAATTTAGTTGAAGAAGAAACAATTACTTGAAGGAAAAAATAAGAAAAATCGAGGAGGAGAAGATGATATTGGAGTTGCATGTTGCGGATGTCGTCGATGATCACAAGATCAAGATGGATGCAATGCGGTTGAAGATTAGAAAGATTAGAAAATATGCCATTCATACCGAGGCTTGTTATCATTATGCAGTTTGATCAGTTGTTACCTTGGTTGCGATTATGATTACATTTGTTGTTGCATTGAAATGTTTTACATAATTTCAATGTATGGCTTAATTAGATGCTCTGGAGAGCTATATGTTGTTCAGTGAGAACTATGTATGTACTTTGGTTTTAATGTGATGATGAACTTCTATTAATTTTATCACTTATCTATTCATGAGGGGTAGAAAATTGATGATGTGGCTTTGAATGGTGCATTTTGAACACAGAAAACTATGGAGTTCAAATAAGTTCAAAAAATTAAATCCCTTTGTAACAGACGAGTTTCGTGATGAAACCCTGATACTTCGAAAGAGATTGTCCGTTTTGTACACGAAGTGCAGCCAGTTTTTGCCGTAACCCTCTCTACTTTCTTGCACATGCTATGTGGGTGAAATGATGATACCATGCCAACTTTCAACCTTTCCAGAGTTCATTTAAATTGCTTTTCAATTTCATGGTCTTATAGTTCAAAATAATCAGTAAATGCATGAAAATAACAAATGAAGTCAGAAAGGGTTGAAAATTGTTGATGTGGCTTTGAATGGTGCATTTTGAACACAGAAAAACTATGGAGTTCAAATAAGTTCAAAAAAATGAAATCCTTTGTAACAGACGAGTTTCCGTATGAAACACTCATAACAAAAATGAAATCCCTTTGTAACAGACGAGTTTCTGTATGAAATCCCTTTGTTTCAGAGTTCATAAATAACTTTTTTGTTACAAACTTTAATAGCAAAAAGAATTATCATAAAATAAAATAAATAAGTAATTTGAAACAAAATAATATAAACTTTAATAAAATATATAAGCAGAAACAAAATAAAATAAAATAAAACAAACTTTAATAACATAAATAAAATTTATGAAACTAAAATTATCAAAGTATTTTCTGTTCAAAATCATTAAAAGCAAAAAGAATATTCATAAAGAACTTTTTTTGTTAGAAACATTAATAACAAAAAGAATTATCATAAAATAAAATAAATAAGTAATTATAAACAAAATAAAATAAAATAAATAAGTATTTTGTTGTAAGTAGAAACAAAAAAAATAAATAAAGCAAAAAAAAGAACTAGGAAAAATAAAAAAAATTGCCACCTACTGGGCCACCACAGCCTGAATACAATTAGAAACCCATCCATGGGCCAGATTCAGCCCGAGAAGGCCCAAAGAGCCCTGAGCATTCAAGTGTCGGGCTTAGGCCCATAGGCCTGCAGTTCAGAGGAGTTCGAGAGGGAAGAGGCAACGAGGCTTATAAACAGGTGTCGGGCGCTTCCAACTAGTGAGGTGGGACTAAATTCCCACCACCACCCCGCTGTGCAAGGCCACTGGTCCTGGTTGGTGGCACCAACCGGGACTAAAGGCCTCTGCTTCCCGCCCTTTGGGCTGCTGAAAAGTGACCTTTGGTCCCGGTTGGTGATGACCCACAAGTGTAGGGGATCAATCGTAGTCCTTTCGATAAGTAAGAGTGTCAAACCCAACGAGGAGCAGAAGGAAATGATAAGCGGTTTTCAATAAGGTTTTCTCTGCAAGCACTGAGATTGTAGGTGATAGATAGTTTTGTGATAAGATAAATAGTAACGAGTAACAAGTAAATAAAGTAAATAAAGTGCAGCAAGGTGGCCCAATCCTTTATGTAGCAAAGGATAAGCCTGGACAATTTCTAATAATGAGAAAGGAGCTCCCGAGGACACATTGGGAATTATTGTCAAGCTAGTTTTCATCACGTTCATATGATTCGCGTTCGGTACTTTGATAATTTGAGATATGTGGGTGGACCGGTACTTGGGTACTGCCCCTAACTTGGACAAGCATCCCACTTATGATTAACCCCTATTGCAAGCATCCGCAACTGCAAAAGAAGTATTAAGGTAAACCTAACCACAACATTAAACATATGGATCCATATCAGCCTCGACGGCAACGATAAACTAGGGTTTAAGCTTCATCACTCTAGCAACCCATCATCTACTTATTACTTCCCCATGCCTTCCTCTAGGCCCAAATAATGGTGAAGTGTCATGTAGTCGACGTTCACATAACACCACTAGAGGAAAAGAAAACATACATCTCATCAAAATATCGAACGAATATCAAATTCACATGACTACTAATAGCAAGCCTTTACCCATGTCCTCAGGAACAAACGTAACCACTCACAAAGCATATTCATGTTCATAATCAGATGGGTAATAATATGCATAAAGGATCTGAACATATGATCTTCCACCAAGTAAACCAATTAGCATCAACTACAAGGAGTAATCAACACTACTAGCAACCCACAGGTACCAATTTGTTGTTTTGATACAAGATTGGATACAAGAGATGAACTAGGGTTTTGAGAGGAGATGGTGCTAGTGAAGATGTTAATGGAGATTGACCCCCTCCCAATGAGAGGATCGTTGGTGATGCCGTTGGTGATGATTTCCCCCCTCTCGGAGGGAAGTGTCCCCGGCAGAACAGCTCTGCCGGAGCCCTAGATTGATTCCGCCAAGGTTTCGCCTCGTGGCGGCGGAGTTTCATCCCGTAAGCTTGCCCTCAATTTTTTCCAGGGTAAAAGCAATGATATAGCAGAAGATGGACGCCGGAGGCCCACCAGGGGGCCCAGGAGATAGGGGGAGCGCCCTATAGGGGGGCGCGCCCCCCTGTCTCCTGGACAGGGTGTGGGCCCCCTGGCATATCTCTTTCGCTCAAAAATTCTTATTAATTCCAAAAAGTTGGTTCGTGGAGTTTTAGGACTTTTGGGGCTGTGCAGAATAGGTTTCCAATGTTTGCTCCATTTCCAGCCAGAATTCCAGCTGCCGGCATTCCCCCTCTTCATGGTAAACCTTGTAAAATAAGAGAGAATAGCCATAAGTATTGAGATATAATGTGTAATAACAGCCCATAATGCAATAAATATTGATATAAAAGCATGATACAAAATGGACGTATCAATTCCCCCAAGCTTAGACCTCGCTTGTCCTCAAGCGGAAGCCGAAATCGAAAAATATGTCCACATGTTTAGAGATAAAGGTGTCGATAAAAATAAAATACGGACATGAGGGCATCATGATCATTCTAATAACAGCAACATATATAGATTTTGTCATATGGTTTCTTATGCTCAAGTAACAATCAATTCACAATGTCAAGTATGGTTCAAAAACTTCATTGGGAACTAACAAACTATAATCTCAGTCATTGAAGCAATTGCAATTTATCAATACATCAGAAAGAGTCAACAATAGAGCTTTTCAACAAGTTCACATACTCAACTATCATGTAGTCTTCTATAATTGCTAACACTCACGCAATACTTGTGGTTACAGAGTTTCAGCTGGACACTGAGAAAGATAGGGGCTTATTGTGTTGCCTCCTAACGTATTCACCTTTAGGTGATGTCAACAATAATAGCCCATGCTAACTTACATCCAATTGGATATATGTATCATGATCTTTCAAACACGAGGAGCTTGCCAAAGGATAAAATGAAAAAGGGAAAGGTGAGGATCACCTTGACTCAAGCGTAAAATAAAAACATAAAGTAAAAGATAGGCCCTTCGCAGAGGGAAGCAGAGGTTGTCATGTGCGTTTAGGGTTGATGCACAAAATCTTAATGCAAAAGAACGTCACTTTATATTGCCCCTTGTATGTGGACCTTTATTATGCAGTCGGTTGCTTTTATTACTTCCACAACAAGTTCGTACAAAGCTTATTTTCTCTGCACTAATAAGTCATACATATTTAGATAACAATTTTTATTGCTTGCACCGATGACAACTTACTTGAAGGATCTTACTCAATCCATAGGTAGGTATGGTGGACTCTCATGGCAAAATTGGTTTTAAGGATAATTGGAAGCACAAGTAGTATCTCTACTTGGTGCAAGGAATTTGGCTAGCATGAGGGGGAAAGGCAAGATCAACATGTTTGGAAGGTCAATGACAATATACTTTAACTGAGATGTCGGAAAACATAAACCATTATGTTGTCTTCCTTGTCCAACGTCAACTCTTTTAGCATGTCATACTTAATGAGTGCTCCCAATTATAAAAGGTGTCCATGATAATATATTTATATGTGAACCCCCCTTTCCTTATCACTTCCTATTAATTGCAACGATGACCAAGGCTAAGTTTATCAACTCTCAACAATTTTTATGCCTCATACTTTCTAGGTGTGAAGTCATCACTATCCAAAAGATCAATATGAATTCTTTTATTCTTTCTACTTTCTCAAGATCATAGCAACATAGAAAAGCCCTTGACTCAACACTAATCCTTATTATAGATAGCTCACGGACTCGATTACAAAAAGAGATCACAATGCAAATCTCAAAACTACTTGATATCAAAACTTCAATCTACTAGATCAAGATGCTACTAAAAGGATCGAACTAAATAAAAGCGGTAAAGATAGGAGTGTGATGGTGATACGATACCGGGGCACCTCCCCCAAGCTTGGCAGTTGCCAAGGGGAGTGCCCATACCCATGTGATTATGTCCTCGGAGGTGGCATAGTAGGAGTTGTTGATGATGTAGGTTTGTCGTCCATCTTCCAAGGCATAGGCTCTCCATCATAGAAGGATGATCGAGTCTCCGGGATCCTTAAATCTGCAGCCAAACTCATCCTCTTGAATCTATATTCATACTCACAGTTCTGGTTTTGAAGGTCATAGATCTGGGCTTGGAGGTGCTCGATTTTCTCTTGAAGCTTGAAGATGGTCTCCCCAATGACTTTGGCATCTAGCTTGTGGTTGTTGGTGAACTCCATGATCATCATCTGGTTGGCGTTGAGTCCACGCTCCACCATCCCTTGACACTTGAAAACTTCCTGCTCCACGGCTTCGAGCTTTGTCTCCACGCTCCCGATACGCCTTGGTCCCTCCACATCGCGGATGTGCAGCACCCCCTCACGCATCTCAATGGTTTGAGGGTGTTGCAGCACCTCCGCGAGATAGAGATTGATAACCCTCTCGAAAAACTTCTCCTCGGGAGCACTTGGAGACGACATGATGCTCTAGATCTGAAACAGAAACAGCTCGAAACGAAAACAGGGGATATTTGCATGATACGGTGGTCAAAACCTTTGGGAGTATATATAATGAATTTTTACCGACCAAAATACGTAACATGCAAGAAAACGGAGTCCGGGAGGCACACGAGGTGCCCACGAGACAGGGGGGCGCGCCCAGTAGGGGGGCGGGGCGCGCCCAGTAGGGGGGCGGGGCGCCCTCCACTCTCGTGGGGGCCTCGTGTCCCTTTCGGACTACTTCTTTTTCCTAAAATTCTTAAATATTCCAAAACTGATAAAAATTGCCATTGGAGTTGTTTTGGAGTCGGTTTACTTACCGTACCACATACTTATACCTTTTCGGAGTTTGGAAAATTCTGGAAAGTGTCCCTTATGTATTCCTCAGGGGTTACGGTTTCAATAATATTAGTTTCAACATTGATAGGATTACCTGAAATATAGTGTTTAATTCTTTGACCGTTCACCACCCTCGGATTTGTGCCTTCGAAGTTGTTGATTTTTATAGCACCAGAACGACAGACCTCCTCGATAACGTAGGTACCTTCCCATTTTGAGAGGAGTTTTCCTGCAAAAAATCTTAAACGAGAGTTGAATAATAACACATAATCTCCTACGTTAAACTCACGCTTTTGTATCCTCTTATCATGCCAGCGTTTGACTTTTTCTTTGAATAGCTTGGCATTCTCATATGCCTGGGTTCTCCATTCATCAAGTGAGCTAATATCAAATAGCCTCTTCTCATCGGCAAGTTTGAAGTCATAGTTGAGCTCTTTAATAGCCCAATATGCCTTATGCCTTATGACACGCTTTTCCATAAACCATCTTATAAGGAGACATACCCATAGGATTTTTGTATGCAGTTCTATAGGCCCATAATGCATCATCAAGTTTTTTGGACCAATTCTTTCAAGATCTATTCACAGTCTTTTGCAAAATTAATTTGAGCTCTCTATTGCTCAACTCTACTTGACCACTAGACTACGGATGATAAGGAGATGCGATTCTATGATTGACATCATACTTAGCAAGCATCTTACGGAAAGCACCATGAATAAAATGTGAACCACCATCATTCATAAGATATCTAGGGACTCCAAACCTCGGAAAAATAACTTCCTTAAGGATTTTAATAGAAGTTTTATGATCAGCACTACTAGTTGGAATAGCTTCTACCAACTTAGTAACGTAATCAACAGCAACTAAAATATGTGTATAACCATTAGAGTTAGGAAAAGGTCCCATATAATCAAAGCCCCAAACATCAAACGGTTTAATAACAAGAGAATAATTCATAGGCATTTCTTGATGTCTACTAATGTTACCTATTCTTTGGCATTCATCACAAGATAAGACAAACTTATGAGCATCTTTGAAGAGAGTAGGCCAATAAAACCAGATTGTAGTACCTTGTGTGCAGTTCTATCTCCAGCGTGGTGTCCTCCATAAGATTCAGAGTGACACTTACGTAGAATCTGTTCCTGTTCATGATCAGGCACACAACGTCTAATAACACCATCTACTCCTTCTTTATAAAGGTGTGGATGATCCCAGAAGTAATGTCTTAAATCATAAAAGAACTTTTTCTTTTGCTGGTATGTTTAACTAGGCGGTATAAATTTAGCAACAATATAATTAGCATAATCAGCATACCAAGGAGCAGTACGAGAAGCATTAACGACCGCTAATTGTTCATCAGGAAAGCTATCATTAATAGGCAGTGGGTCATCAAGAACATTCTCTAACCTAGACAAGTTGTCTGCAACGGGGTTCTCAGCTCCCTTTCTATCAATAATATGCAAGTCAAATTCTTGGAGCAAGAGAACCCATCTAATGAGTCTAGGCTTAGCATCTTTCTTTTCCATAAGATATTTAATAGCAGCATGATCAGTGTGAATAGTAACTTTGGAATCAACAATATAAGGTCTAAACTTATCACATGCAAACACAACTGCTAAGAACTCTTTTTCAGTAGTAGCATAATTTCTCTGGGCAGTATCAAGAGTCTTACTAGCATACTGGATAACATTCAATTTCTTATCGACTCTTTGCCCTAGAACAACACCTACAACATAATCACTAGCATCGCACATAATTTCAAAAGGTAAATTCCAATCAGGCGGCTGAACAATAGGTGCAGTGATCAAAGCTTTCTTAAGTACTTCAAATGCTTCTACACAATCATCATCAAAGACAAAAGGAATACCTTTTTGCAATAAATTAGTCAGAGGCCTAGAGATTTTAGAGAAGTCCTTAATGAACCTCCTATAAAAACCAGCGTGACCAAGGAAACTTCTTATACCTTTTATGTCCTTGGTACATGGCATCTTTTCAATAGCATCAACTTTGGCTTTATCAACTTAAATACCTCTCTCGGAGATCTTGTGCCCCAAGACAATGCCTTCATTAACCATAAAGTGACACTTTTCCCAATTCAGGACGAGACTAGTGTCTTCGCATCTCTGCAAAACTCGATCAAGGTTGCTCAAACAATCATCAAAAGAGGATCCATAGACGGAGAAGTCATCCATGAATACCTCACAAATCTTTTCACAAAAATCAGAGAATATAGCCATCATGCATCTTTGAAAGGTTGTAGGTGCATTACATAAACCAAAAGGCATACGTCTATAAGCAAAAGTACCAAAAGGGCAAGTAAAAGTAGTTTTAGATTGATCCTTCACTGATACA
This sequence comes from Aegilops speltoides, assembly GCA_021437245.1. Classification (NCBI taxonomy): domain Eukaryota; kingdom Viridiplantae; phylum Streptophyta; class Magnoliopsida; order Poales; family Poaceae; genus Aegilops; species Aegilops speltoides. Next base: position 442,291,214 of record CM038142.1, read on the forward strand.
GGTATCTGAGAGAAACCAGAATAACCATCTAGAAAGCATAAATGTGTGTGTTTGGATACTCTTTCTAGCATTTGATCAATAAAAGGTAAGGGTTAACGATCTTTCTTAGTAGCTTTATTTAACCTACGGAAATCAATTACCATCCTATAACCTGTAATAATTCTTTGCGGGATCAATTCATCTTTATCATTAGGAACAACGGTAATACCTCCCTTTTTAGGAACACAATGAACATGGCTTACCCATTCACTATCAGCAACGAGATAAATAATACCTGCCTCAAGGAGCTTTAGTATCTCCTTTCTTACCACTTCCTTCATCTTGGGATTTAATCTTCTTTGAGGATCTCTAACTGGTTTGGCATCGTCCTCCAAGGTAATTTTGTGTTGGCATAACGTGGGACTAACGCCCTTAAGATCATCTAGAGTATATCCAATAGCAGCTCGGTGCTTCTTCAGAGTTTTCAATAATCCTTCTTCTTCTTTCTCTGAAAGGTTAGCACTAATAATAACAGGATATATTTATTTTTCATCAAGATAAACATACTTAAGATTATCAGGTAATGGTTTGAGTTCAAACACGGGATCACCCTTGGGTGGAGGGGGGTCCCCAAGAATTTCAACGGGAAGATTATGTTTCAGCACAGGTTCCTGTTTAAGGAACACTTCGTCTATTTCCTCCCTTTCCTTCATAAACATATCGTTTTCATGGTCTAACAAATATTGTTCTAACGGATCACTTGGAGGAACAGCAATGGAAGCAAGACCAATAATCTCATCCTTACTAGGTGGTTCCCTATCACGAGGTTGTCTACTAAACTTAGCGAAATTAAACTCATGAGACATACCATCTATGCCAACAGTGACAATATTCTTTTCACAATTAATCTTAGCACTAGCCGTATTCAAGAAGGGTCTACCAAAAATAATGGGACAAAAATCATCTTGTGGGGAGCCAAGAACAAGAAAATCAGCAGGGTATTTAACCTTCCTGCACAAAACTTCAACATCTCTAACAATCCCAATAGGTTTAATGGTATCCCTATTAGCAAGCTTAATAGTAACATCAATGGCTTCTAATTCAATGGGTGCAATGTCATGCATAATTTCTTTATATAGATCATAAGGTATCGCACTAGCACTAGCACCCATATCACATAAGCCATGATAACAATGATCTCCTATTTTAACAGAAATAACAGGCATGCCTACGACAGTTCTACATGTCTTAGTATCAGGTCTAGCAATATTGGCAGTCTCACCACAGAAAGAAATAACATGCCCATCTAAATCCTCATCCAAGAGATCTTTAACCATAGCAATACTAGGTTCAACATTAATTTGCTCAGGAGGTGTATAAGTCCTAGTATTACTCTTACGAACAACAGTCGAAGCATTAGCATGATCCCTTATCCTAATAGGAAAAGGAGGTTCAATAGGAACAATAGGATCACTATAGGTAATAGTCTTTTCTTCGACTGTAATAGGTGAAACTACTTTCACTTCAACAGGAGGATTATATTTAAACCACTTCTCCTTAGGGAGATCAATGTGAGTAGCAAAAGATTCACAGAAAGAAGCTACTATCTCAGAGTCAAGTCCATACTTAGAGCTAAATCCACGGAAAACATCGGTATCCATAAAAGATTTAACACAATCGAACTTAGGTGTCATACCTGACTCCTTACCATCGTCGGAACCCCAATCTTCAGAGTTGCGTTTAATTCTTTCCAATAAGTCCCATTTGAAATCAATAGTATTCAGCATATAGGAACCAACATAGGAAGTATCGAGTAGGTTGCGATTATCAAGAGAAAGCCGAGCATAAAAATTCTGAATAATCATTTCCCGAGAGAGCTCGTGATTGGGGAATGAATATAACATTGACTTAAGCCTCCACCAAGCTTGAGCGATGCTTTCTCCTTCGCGAGGCCATAAATTATATATGTAATTACGACCATGATGAACAAGATGCATAGGATAGAACTTCTGGTGAAATTCCAACTTCAATCGCTTATAATTCCAAGATCTCGTATCATCACATAGCCTATACCATGTCAATGCATCTCCCTTCAAAGATAAAGGGAAGACCTTCCTTTTGACAACATCATCGGGAATACCTACACGCTTAAATAATCCACAAACTTCATCCACAAAGATAAGGTGTAAATCGGGATGCAATGTTCCATCTCCTGCAAATGGATTAGCTAGCAGTTTTTCTATCATATCCGAAGGAATCTCAAAGTAAATAGTTTCATAAAGTTCAGTAGATTGAGGATCAACACTTTGCTCTTCTGGTTGGGGTGAAGATACCCCAAACAAGCCCCTCAAAGGAATAGTTTCCATAGTGACAAGTAACAGAAAATTTTAGCACACTATATAAATGTTTCCTTACCAAGTTCCACTCACCAAAAGCGCTACACTCCCCGGCAACGGCGCCAGAAAAGAGTCTTGATGATCCACAAGTGTAGGGGATCAATCGTAGTCCTTTCGATAAGTAAGAGTGTCAAACCCAACGAGGAGCAGAAGGAAATGATAAGCGGTTTTCAGTAAGGTTTTCTCTGCAAGCACTGAATCTGTAGGTGATAGATAGTTTTGTGATAAGATAAATAGTAATGAGTAACACGTAAATAAAGTAAATAAAGTGCAGCAAGGTGGCCCAATCCTTTATGTAGCAAAGGATAAGCCTGGACAATTTCTAATAATGAGAAAGGAGCTCCCGAGGACACATTGGGAATTATTGTCAAGTTAGTTTTCATCATGTTCATATGATTCGCGTTCGGTACTTTGATAATTTGATATGTGGGTGGACCGTTACTTGGGTACTGCCCTAACTTGGACAATCATCCCACTTATGATTAACCCCTATTGCAAGCATCCGCAACTACAAAAGAAGTATTAAGGTAAACCTAACCACAACATTAAACATATGGATCCATATCAGCCCCTAACGAAGCAACGCATAAACTAGGGTTTAAGCTTCTGTCACTCTAGCAACCCATCATCTACTTATTACTTCCTCATGCCTTCCTCTAGGCCCAAATATTGGTGAAGTGTCATGTAGTCGACGTTCACATAACACCACTAGAGGAAAAGACAACATACATCTCATCAAAATATCAAACGAATACCAAATTCACATGACTACTAATAGAAAGACTTTACCCATGTCCTCAGGAACAAACGTAACTACTCACAAAGCATATTCATGTTCATAATCAGAGGGGTAATAATATGCATAAAGGTTCTGAACATATGATCTTCCACCAAGTAAACCAATTAGCATCAACTACAAGGAGTGATCAACACTACTAGCAACCCACAGGTACCAATTTGTGGTTTTGATACAAGATTGGATACAAGAGATGAACTAGGGTTTTGAGAGGAGATGGTGCTGGTGAAGATGTTGATGGAGATTGACCCCCTTCCGATGAGAGGATCGTTGGTGATGACGTTGGTGATGATTTCCCCCCTCCCGGAGGGAAGTGTCCCCGGCAGAACAGCTCTGTCGGAGCCCTAGATTGATTCCGCCAAGGTTCTGCCTCGTGGCGGCGGAGTTTCGTCCCGTAAGCTTGCCCTCAATTTTTTCCAGGGTAAAAGCAATGATATAGCAGAAGATGGACGCCGGAGGCCCACCAGGGGGCCCAGGAGATAGGGGCGTGCCCTATGGGGGGGGGGGCGCCCCCTGTCTCCTGGACAGGGTGTGGGGCCCCTGGCATATCTCTTTCACTCAGAAATTCTTATTAATTCCAAAAAGTTGTTTCGTGGAGTTTCAGGACTTTTGGAGTTGTGCAGAATAGGTTTCCAATGTTTGCTCCTTTTCCAGCCAGAATTCCAGCTGACGGCATTCCCCCTCTTCATGGTAAACCTTGTAAAATAATAGAGAATAGCCATAAGTATTGAGATATAATGTGTAATAACAGCCCATAATGCAATAAATATTTATATAAAAGCATGATGCAAAATGGACGTATCAGTTGGTGGCACCAACCGGGACTAAAGGGTGCATTGGTCCCGGTTGGTGCCACGAACCGGTACCAATGCCCTGGGTATATAAGAAAACACTTAGCAGTTTCGACCAAATCCATCACTTCTTCTTCCCCCGACGCCCCTGCTCCTCCTCGCCATCGCTGCCCGACGCCCCTGCTCCACATTGTCGCTGCCAGCTGCCCCGACGCCCGCCGCCGCCACCACCGCCGCCGCCGTCGCCCGCGCGTCGTCGTCGTCGCCACCATGACCTCGCCGTCCTCCTTTCCCTCGCCTAACGCTGCTGCTGTCGCAGGTGCCCTTGTCCTTCGACAGCGTCGCCGCCCGCCCGCCAGCGCGCCACCTGCCCGACGCCATCGCGCTCCACTCCCAGCGCCCTTGCTCGCCTGGACGCTGCTGCCAAGCGCTCCTCCTCTATCAGCACAGCGCCTCTGCAAACCCCGCCCGCCCGTGCTATTTTTTAGTTATACATGCTATTTTTTTACATGTTTTCAGATTTTCATATTTGTATGTATGTATTTTTAGATATATGTATTTTTTATGTATGTTCATATATGTATGTATGTACTTTTTACATGTTTTTGTATGTATGTATGTATTTTTCAATTGTAATGATGTTTTAAAGTATACATATATGCAAAAGTTAGATTTTTAGAAAAGTTTTATCTATATATGTTCTTTGATTTAGTACATTTTAGGTTAGTTTAATTTTTAGAAATTTTTTACATATCTAGCTAGGAAAGGAAGAAGAAGAAAAAGAATGAGAGGAAAAAGGAAAATAAGAAGAGGAAGAAAGGAGAACAAGAGGAGAGGAAGAAGAGGAGAAATAAATAAAAAGAGGGAAAAAGAAGAAAAAGAAGAGGTTTTTCTATTTTCTCTTCTTCTCCTTTATTCCTTTCTTCTTCTCCTCTTTTTTATTCTTCTTTTTTTTCTTCGATCTTCTCTTCTATCCCTTTCTTCTTCTCCTCTTTTTATTTCTTCTTTTGTCTTCTTATTTTTTATCGGGTATGTCATTGTCGATATACCCCCTCCTGATAACTTCAACACGAGGGGGGATCGATATACCCACTCCCTGATAACATTATTTTCCCATGTATGTATGTCGTCGTTGTCGATATAACCCCCTCCCGGATAACTTCGACATGAGAGGCGATCGATATATATACCCCCTCTCGACCGTGATAACTTATACCACGGGAGCACCCCCCCAGCCCTCTCGCTCGACCAAAACTCTCGAGGACACCCAAACCCTAGAAAAAAGATGTCGGTCTCCTACCCCCTCCGGCCGCTCCCCTACCCGAAAATTCTCTCGAGGCCACCCAAATTTACCAAGTTAAAAGAGTGTTGTCGTCGAGGCCACCCCAAACCCTTGAAGCATTGTCGAGGCCACCCCAAACCCTTGAAGCGTTGCCGAGGCCACCCCAAACCCTAGAGAAGTAGCATCGAGGCCACTAATATGATTCCTCATTATGATTAGCTAGCTAGTTCTACGTTTGCCACTAATATATCCATCTGTCATGTTTGAATAATAATTGCCATGTTGTAAATATTTGCAGAAACTATGGAGCACCCCCGAGAAGAAGCAACAGAAGCGATGTTGTGGGACATAATCGCAAAAGGAAGTGATGCCATCTTGTCGTATCTCAACGACACCGATGGTCCGGAAGGACAGGGTGAAGAAGAAGACTATGATTATGATGGCTCCGGTGACCCAATGCCGGTACAAGAAGGAGACCGTGATGACGGCTCCGGTGACCGAACCGAGTCCGGCCAGTTATATATATTAGTTAAGCCTGTGCTGACTAGCTAATTGATGCATTCATTGTTTTCGTATGTACACATATTAATTAACTCTCGTCTTTCTTCTTTTTTCTAGCCCTCCGGATCGAGCACAACTTCGGTAAAGAGACGAGGCCCGAAGAAAAAGTTGTGCTCGGATGAAAGGTTTGACATCATAGCAATCGCGCGCGATGGCAAGCCGATTGAACCCATGCGGACAAAGGATGCATTTGCTGCTCAGTGCGGGGTTCTTGTTAGGGACAAGATCCCAATCAGTATCCACCAATGGTTAAAGCCTAAGAATGAAGACCCTGAGGTGTCTTATGTGTCCGATATGCAGAAAGATGATCTTTAGACAACGCTTAAGGCAAATTTCACCCTACCACTAGAGGAGGATCCGGAGAAGCCAGTTAAAGAGCACTTGATCAAGTCTCATGCTCTTAAGAAGATGACAATTCTATTCGGGAGGTGGAAGAATGAGCTGAAAACAGAGTTTGTCGACGAAGAAAAGACACCAGAATTCACCGAAAAGTATGAGAAAATCAGAGATCACTGGCCCGCATTTGTGGCCCACAAGACATCGGACAAGAGTAAGAAGATGTCAGTGACAAACAAGAAAAATGCTGTGAAGAAGAAGCATCACCATCGCACGGGGTCAGGTGGCTACCTCAAAGCCCGACCGTTGTGGGCCAAGGCTGAGAAGGACCTGATTGATAAAGGGGTCTAACCAAAGACATTGAACTGGCGAGACCGTTGCCGGACTTGGTTCTTCGGGGTTGGCGGAACCTTGGACCCTGTATCAGGGAAGTGCGTTTGGACGGACGAGCAACTACGAATACCCGTCACGAGGCTTCAGGAGTATATCGAAAAAGCGCATCAAGGGATGTTCGTTCCAGACAGAGAGAAGGACGAGCTCACAATGGCCCTCGAGAATCCTGAGCACCCTGGACGGACACGAGGCATGCCAGCCTCCGTTCCGTGGAAGGCTGGGTTTTCGGACGCAGGGGGTTACAAATGCCAGGAGAGGAGGAAGAAAGTGGAGCATAGCCAACTGCAGGCGCTGCACGCAAGGATACAAGGGCTAGAGGAACGAGAATTGAATCGCAGAAAACGACCTGCCGAAGCTTCCCCTGAAGCTACCCCGCCATCTCAGCGGAGAAGCAGCGTGGCTTCCACCGAGCAGCTTCAGCTGGAGCCTGTCTTCATGGCTCCTGCTAGCTACCCCATGGATGCTATCATGGAGTCTCAACATTGCCACCTTATGACGCAATGGATGAAATTGAAAGTCAAGGCGGCAGTTGGCTCTGTTTTACCTACTGGACCTGGCGCAACATACCACTGTCGGTCGATTCCAGAAGGATATGCTAGGGCGATGGTGGATGAAATAACAGACGGATTTGAGGACCTCGAGCTTGACCACCCTACGGGTGAAGGGGAGATTCGGCTGGGTTCTTCTCTGAAGACTCCATGCCTATGGCGGAAGGAGCTCATCAACCTTCCGAACTGGACGACTCCGCCTCCTCCTCCTCCTCCGGCGAGTCAGGGCACTCCGCTTCCTCCTCTGGCGAGTGATCAGGGCACTCAGCCTCCTCCTCCGGCGAGTGATCAGGGCACTCAGCCTCCTTCTCCGGCGCGTGCCGGCACTCCGCCTCCTTCTCCGCCTGCGCCGGTGCGCCCGAGCAGCCAGCCTCCCCCTTCTCCGCCTCGTCAACAAGGGCGGATCAAGAGACTCGCCGCCGCTCCGGCTGCTCCGACGCGTCATAGTCCTTCTCCTCTGCCTCGTAAGAAAGGAAAGACAGCCGCAGCCGCTCCATCTGCTCCGGCGTCTAGCAGTACAACCAGAGGCGGGAGGCAATACAGATTCGGTCCTTCTCTGAAGACTCCAGAGAAGTTGCCATACGAGAGGAGTCTGGAGGAAAACAAAAAGATCGTGCGAGCCGAAGTGAAGAACTTCTTTGAAGGGGTGAAAGCAAAGAAACATCCACCTCTGGAGGAGAAGATAGATCCGGTAAAAGCGAAGCGTACTCTGGCTGCCCTGAAGAAATCACCAAAGTCTCCGGCGAAAGGCAACTATGAGCGCATTATTGAAAAGTCATTTATCGAAGCGGAGCGGTCGGGAAGTACTGTCAGTGATCAAAGGTTAGCAGAACAACAAGCTGGGAAAAAAATTGCCCAGCTCGGCGAACAAGCGAACCAATCGTTCCCCCCGCTCCAGGTGTCTAGCGATATCGTCGCTAATGATCCGGGCGGGATGGTGCCCGGTTATAACAATCTTGGAGATTACCTGCCCGATGATGTACATTATGATTTCTTGGAGGTGGACGAACACAAATACGAGTACGGGAAGCCTCTCGTCAAAGATGAAAGATCTCTAACAACGATGATGCGAAGATTCCATGATTGGTACATGAAAACCTGGAGAGAGTCTGAGGGGAGGAATATTTTGACGCTGAGAGTTAGAGAGGAGCATGACTTCGTTGGAATTGAACTGTTGAATGTTCCATTTGAGGAGTTCTTCACGTTTTTCAATCAAAAGGCCCTCGATAAATTAATGGTCACTTGCTACGCTGTAAGTAGTACTACTTACATCATTAAGTCTCTATATATAGGTCACTCTTTCATTGCGGTATTTTAATTATCCTCACTATATTATGCAGATTGAAGATCGCCGAATTGAAGAAAAGACAAATCGGTGATATTGGGTTCATTAACACAAATCTCATAGATGCATATATGGTTGAATTTCAGGCCAAAGATACCGAGGCCAAGCTGCTACAATCGTTTGTATTAAATTAAAACAAAGCTATATTACTCTTCCCTTACAACTTCAAGTGAGTGTTACTGTCTTGTGCATATTAGGTTTCCCTTATTAGTCGAGGTTATAGTAATGTAATTGATGAGTTATGCATGCGTGCACAGATTTCACTATATTCTCCTAGAGATTAAGCTTGAGCAGGGACTAGTAACCATCTTAGACTCGAGACGAAGAGATCCCAAGGAGTATGCGGACATGACTGAAATTCTGGAGAAGTAAGTTAAATCGATCATTATCGCACCATATCGGCAACTTTGTTCATTTCCTGATATTAAATAATTGTTTTTTTGTCTAGCAGGGTTTGAAAAAATTCACCTCAAAAACTCCGGGACTGCCGAAGAAGCTGCAATTTAAACACCCGAAAGTAAGTACTATAGTAGCATGTTCCGCGCATCTCCTAGTGATTCAAGCGCTAGTTTCATCAATACCATTTAGCATGCTTGCTAATTATCAGTTTGATTGACCTCTATTTCTTGTAAAGTGGTTGTGGCAGGAACAAGGGAATGATTACTGTGGATGCTACATTTGCGAGTGCATCCGCCACACGACCTGTGAGCAGGGCTACTCTGACAAACAATATGAAATGCGTAAAAAATAATATTCACAATTTTATTTTATTACCATCATTTTTGTTGAGTTTCATTTATTCATATATATGTATTGACCCCCTTCTTCAAATTAGATATTTCGGATGCGGGATGAACTCCTACCACCAGATCGTATGCGAGCAATTCAAGAGGAATTTGTGGCATTCTTTCTTGACCACGTGATCGATAAAGACGGAGAATACCATGTGGACCCTGGGTTCATTTTTAATTAAGAGATTATATTGTAAGAGATAATTATATTGTATATATGTAGCCACTAGCGTCGGATAGATATACGAGAACTTGTTGTTCGACCAATCCCTCAGAGAAGGAGAGGTGGTTGATATCACTTCTCTCTGTATGCATATGTTCATGACGATCTTTTGTTTTCTCCATTTGCTTACTAGCCAGCGTGTCTAGTCCTCTCTATACGTATATACGTAGCGTCGACCAAGCACGGAGATAACAGATGACACTTCTGTCTATTAATTAGCTAGCTAACACAGTATATGAAACACCTAAATTAACCCCCAAAACCCCCTAACCCCCCCCCCCCCCTTAAAAAACCCATCGCTTGATATGCTAACGCGTCGATGCCTATTGGTCCCGGTTGGTGCCACCAACCGGGACCAAAGGGCCTCCTGCCTGCGCTCGCTGCACCGGCCACGTGGAGGCCCATCTATCCCGGTTTGTATAAGAACCGGGACTAAAGGTCTACGGCATTAGTACCGACACTTTAGTCCCGATTCAATAACCGGGACAAATGACCCTTACGAACCGGGACAATAGGCCCTTTTTCTACTACTAGTGCATTGTCACGTATTTTGTTCTTGCACCATGAGCATCATTGTTATTATTGCATTGCGATTCTTGTCCTTGATACTAATGCATAGCCATACTTGTTGGTTGTTTTAGTTGTGTGCTTGTGTGTGTGATCAACCCCTGCATTGTCTCTCTGTCAACTTCATCTTCTTCGACACCTATAACCCATTGCATGATCATCTTCTTCCCTTTTTTCTTATATCCATTTAATTGGGGTATTTATTTTCCTGCCTCCATTTAATGTTCACCATAGTTCTCCATTATCAAGCTCGTGTCTTATGCATCTCCTCAAATTTTCACCCTTTTTGAAGTTGTTATGGACAGATTCAAAAATGCTTCAAGTTTGAACAAAGCCCGCAGCCCATCTCAGCCTCCCCTGGTTATTTTCTTCCAGCGTGGCAGTTTTGCACCCCCCCGGGGCCCGCCTGGTAGCTTCTCCTTTCTCTTCCTTTCCCCATCCTCTCGCTGTCTCCTCCCTCACAGTAAAACTGCCGAGCCAGGGCGCATGGCCACCGTGGCCGAGCCGCTCGCCCGCGCCCCCGCTATATAAGACGCGTGCCCAGCCCAAGGGTTCCCTCAGACCCCCTCTATCCTCCTCCTCCGCCACCAGCCAGGAGGGCATCCCCACGCGCCTCCACCCGAGACACCCGACTCCATGGCCGAGGAGAGCTCAAGCTCTTCTCCGGCTTGATCCTCGCCATAGCCGTCTTCATCTTCTTCCACGACCACGTATGCGTCCCAGCCTTAGTCCTCGACCCCGCAGCAAGTCCCTGGAGCCCTGGATCGTCCTCCTCCATGACGACTACCTCCCCTGCTTCTTCTTCTTCTTCAAGGACAGCGCGCTCCATCGCCGTCTTCAGCGCCTCGTCGCCCTCTCCTTCACCTCCCGATGTCCTCGTGGAGTCACTCGAGCCCGTGGTGAGCCGCTGCTCCTTCCCATCTCCTTCCCCGTCATATTCCATCGTCGTCGTTGCCGGCCTGCTCGCCGTAGTTTCTGCATCCTCAACCAGAGCAGGGGCCCTGACCACGAGGTCGTCGCCCTTGTTCCCACATGCTCGCGCACACACACAAGCACGAGCACGCTCGGATCCATGCCTAGCACCCACCGCTCGCTTCCACACACGCACACGCCCGCACGATGCATGCGCTCATGCACTCGGCCGTCCCCATGCCTCGTCGTGCTCGCTGCCATGGCCACAAGCTCGGCCTGCACGCGCATCACGCAAACCCTGTGCCTCGAACACACGCCGCAGCTCGCCTACAGGCCACACCATGCCCACCCAGTGACTCCGCTGCACCTCGCCATGGCCATGGCCCCGAGCCGAGGAAATGTTTGAGCTCGAGGTCTCTGCTTCCGCCTCACTCCGCACGCCGCGCACCACAACCCCACCTATTTCCGCAGCCCCGCCGTCGGCCTGTGGTCGCGAGGTCGCCGTCTTACTCGCCGGCGTTGTCACCCAGTTCCTCTGTGATCCACGGAGAAGAAGGCCTGGCCTTGGGTTCGGTTCAAGTTCAGCCACACCGTTGTTTTGCATGAACACGCAGCAGCAGCGCACTGGTCATTCCTCTGCTTCGCTTTTTTTTTTCTAGGGAAATTCCTCTGCTTCGCTGTCCAGGAGGTTGTGGGATCAAGTCCCAGCCGGCCCCAATTTCCCTTCGGGCCAGATCTGCTGCTGGGCTTGCACAGTGCATTGCATTCGGTCCGCAGATGTTCTTTTTTCATTCCGTGATTTTGGCATATATCCAGTGCATGCATATTTTTCAGAAATGCCATTAAAATTGCATTGCTCATATCTAAATATCAATGCAACATAATAAAACATGTCATATACCTAAAATGCTTACAATTTCATCTACTTTCAAATCTTTCATGCGTGTTAAAAATGTCTAAATGTCATGTTTGAATTAATTTGCATAAATGACATGTTAAAACGGTTTATTTCATAACTAAATAATCTAAGCTCCGAATTAAATAAACTTTATATTTAAATTGGGTAGAAAAATGTGTAGCTTAACATGGTGCCCTTTGTTTTGCTATTTAACAACATTAAAATTGTGTATAATGCAAAACAGTACCAAATTCGAAAATTATGTATGGGGATTTTCCGGAATTGTTGTTTGTTATTTCCGGCCCCATTTAAATTGCCTAGGTAGGTAGTTTTATTGTGCTTCACCTCTTTCTTGTTAACCCACATTTAATACTGTTGAGTAGCTTAAATGGGAGAGAACTAAATAATTATTGCATATTGAGCTCCGCTTCTTGCACTTTGCCATGTCATGCCTCATTGACATGCATCATACTTGCTTATGCATCATGCCATGTTTATGCTTGTTTGTTTACTATGTTGTTGCTTCTTTTCGGTTGTGCTTCTTTTTAATAGTTCCGGATTCGTTGCAATTGTGAGGATGTGTTCAACTACGTTGGTTCGTCTACTTCATGAACTCGATCTTCTTCTGAGCGGGATTTCAGGCAAGATGATCATTATCCTAGATACCACTACTATCTTTGCTTTGCTAGTTGTCTCGATGCTATCGTTAAGTCACGCTACCTACCACTTGTTTAAAAGCCTCCCAATTGCCATGAAACAGCCTCTAACCTTTTCACACTCCCAGCAAACCATTGATTGGCTATGTTACCGCTTGCTCGGCCCCTCTTATAGCGTTGCTAGTTGCAGGTTGTTCCATGTTGGGACATGTATATCATGGGATATCATAATATCTCTTATTTAATTAATGCATCTATATTCTTGGTAAAGTGTGGAAGGCTCGGCCTTTTGCTTGGTGTTTTGTTCCACTCTTGCCGCCCTAGTTTCCGTCATACTTGTATTATGTTCCTTGATTTGTGTTCCTAACACGGTCAGGGTTTATGGCCCCCCCCTTGACAGTTCACTTTCAATAAAACTCTTCCAGCAAGGCCCAACTTTGGTTTACCATTTGCCTAATAACAACTAAAACTTGCATATGGACTTTCCGGACCCCGAGGGTAATTAATCAACAACCCGGGCCAGTGCTCCTCATGAGTGTTGGTCCAAACCGGGTAGACTGCGGGGCCACCACGGGGAAACTCTAGGATTGGTTTTACTCGTAGGATGTCCCATCCGATCGTGGCCTGAGACGAGATACGCGCGGCTCGTATCAGGGTGTCAGCACGTCGGGAGGTCTTGCTGGTTTTGTTTTACCATTGTCAAAATATCTTGTGCACCGGGATTCCGAGTTTGATCGGGTTGTCCCGAGATGGACATTTGCCTTCGCGGATCTTGAGAGTTTGTGATGGACTAAGTTGGGACACCCCTGCAGGGTTTAATCTTTTCGAGAGTCGTGCTCGCGGTTATGTGGCAGATGGAAAATTTATAATAGCCGATTGTAGAGAACTTGACATCAGATCCGAAATAAAATACACCAACCGCGTGCGTAACCGTAACCGTCTCTTTTCAAGTGAGTTCGAGAAGAGAACATGGTGGGGTTATGTTTGACTCGTAAGTAGTTCAGGATCACTAATTGATCATTACTAGTTGCGACCGTTATGCGTAGTTACTCTTCTTAATCTTGAACTCGTAAGTTAGCCATCGTACAATGCTTAGAGCTGCTGCAACCTCACCACTTATCCATTTCATACCCATTAAGGTTTGCTAGTCTTGATACCCATGGTAATGGGATTGCTGAGTCCTCATGGCTCACGGATTACTACAATAATAGATGCAGGTATAGTCAATGCGATGATATGACGTGAGAGTGATGGTTGCTTGTTTTGGAGTTCTTCTACTGCTTCTGCATCTGCTTCTTCGATCGAAGGATAGGTTCCTGGTCGACAACCTGGGTTAGCAGGGTGGATGTCGTTCGTGTTTTTTTTTCATCTATAGTCGGATGTTGCTCTTCTGTATGATGTTTGATGTATTCATGTGGCACTTGTATGCCTTTGTATGTATCCCCAACTGTTATGTACATGGTTCGATGTAATGATATCCAACTTGCAAAGCGTCTTTAATATGCGGCTCTATCCTTGGTGGGACCTTCGAGTTCCTCTCGTATAGGATCGCATATTGGGTGTGACACAACAGCTTGAACCCTAGTTTATGCGCTATTCCGTAAGGGGCTGCTTTGGATCCATATGTTTCATGATATGGTTAGATTTATCTCAATTCTTCTTTTGTAGTTGCAGATGCTTGCGAGAGGGGTTAATCATAAGTGGGAGGCTTGTTCAAGTACGAATGTCACCCAAGCACCGGTCCACCCACATATCAAATTGCAAAGTAGCGAACGCAAATCAAACAAACATGATGAAAGTGACTAGATGAAATTCCCGTGTTTCCTCAATAATGCTTTGCTTATTATAAGAAACCGTTCTGGCCTGTCCTTTGCTACAAAAATGATTGGGCTACCTTGCTGCACTTTTGCTACCATTACTATATACTGCTCGTTACAAATTATCTTTCTACCAAACTATTTGTTACCGACAATTTCAGTGCTTGCAGAAAACATCTTGCTGAAAACCGCTTGTCACTCCTTGTTGGGTTCGACACTCTTACTTATTGAAAGAACTATGATTAATCCCCTATACTTGTGGGTCATCAAGACTCTTTTCTCATGCCGTTGTCGGGGAGTGAAGCGCCTTTGGTGAGTGGAATTTGGTAAGGAAACATTTATATTACATGCTGAAATTTACTTTCACTTGTTACTATGGAAAACAATCCTTTGAGGGTTTTTTCGAGGTATATTCACCTCGTCCGGAAGCACAAAGAGTTGCCCCTCAACCTACTACACATACTGAAAATATTTATTATGAGATTCCTTCGGGTATGATAGAGAAACTGCTAGCTAATCCTTATGCAGGAGATGGAACAATACATCATGATAAGCACTTAATCTATGTGGATGAAGTTTGTGGATTATTTAAGCTTGTAGGTCTACCCTAGAGATGAAGTTAAGAAGGCAATGACATGGTATAGGCTATGTGGTGATATTGTAACATGGGATTGGAACCGGTTGAGATTGGAATTTCATCAAAAGTTTTATCCTATGCATCTGGTTCATCGTGATCGAAACTATATATATAATTTCCGGCCTTGTGAAGGAGAAAGTATCGATCAAGCTTGGGGGAGGCTTAAGTACATGATGTACACATGCCCCAATCATGACCTCTCAAGGGAAATGATATTACAAAAAAAGTGTGCTCGGCTTTCTCATAATGATCAAACCATGCTCAATTCTTCTTCTACTGGTTCCTTTATGAAGAAAACTATTGAATTCAGATGGGATCTTCTAGAAAAAATTAAACACAACTCTGAAGATTGGTAACTCGACAAAGGTAAAGAGTCAGGTATAATACTTGATTTTGATTGTGTTAAATATTTTATGGATGCCGATGCTTTTCATAGGTTTATCATTAAATATGGACTTGACTCTGAGATAGTAGCTTCCGTTAGTGAATCATTTGCTACTCATGTTGATCTCCCTAAGGAGAAGTGGTATAAATATCATCCACCTATTAAAGAAAAGATTGAGAAACCAGTTATAGTTAAAAAATGAAACTATCATTTATAATGTTGATCTAGTTGTGCCTACCGCTTATATTGAGAAACCAAATTTTTCCTGTTAGGATAAAGGAACATGCTAAAGTTTCAACTGTGGTTAATAAAAGTAATATTACAACACCTAGACCCTATGAACAAATTAAAGTTGAACCTAATCTTGCTATGGTTAAAGATCTCTTGGTCGATAATATTGATGGGCATGCTATTTATTTCTTTAGTGGAGCTACTAGAATAGCTAAACCTAATCCTATGTATAAGAATATACTTGTCGTTGGCATGCCTGTTGTCTCAGTCAAAATAGGAGATCATTGTTACCATGGCTTGTGTCATTTAGGTGCTAGTGTGAGTGCTATTTTGTTTGCCTTATATCAAGAGATTATGAATGACATTGCACCTGTTGAGATAAAAGACATTGATGTTACTATTAAACTTGCGAAAAGAGATACTATTTCACAGCTAGGGAGTGTTAGAGATGTTGAAGTCTTTTGTGGGAAAATAAAATACCCTACTGATTTTTTAGTTCTTGGTTCTCCGCAAGATGATTATTGTCCAATTATATTTGGCAGACCTTTCTTGAATACAACTGAAGGAAATATGCCCTAGAGGCAATAATAAAGTTATTATTTATTTCCTCATATCATGATAAATGTTTATTATTCATGCTAGAATTGTATTAACCGGAAACATAATACATGTGTGAATATATAGACAAACAGAGTGTCACTAGTATGCCTCTACTTGACTAGCTTGTTAATCAAAGATGGTTATGTTTTCTAACCATGAACAAGGAGTTGTTATTTGATTAACAAGGTCACATCATTAGTTGAATGATCGATTGACATGACCCATTCCGTTAGCTTAGCACCCGATCGCTTAGTATGTTGCTATTGCTTCCTTCATAACTTATACATGTTCCTATGACTATGAGATTATGCAACTCCGGTTTACGGAGGAACACTTTGTGTGCTACCAAACGCCACAACGAATCGGGTGATTATAAAGGTGCTCTCTGGTGTCTCCGAAGGTACTTGTTGAGTTGGCGATTTCGAGATTAGGATTTGTCACTCCGAATGTCGGAGAGGTATCTCTGGGCCCTCTCGGTAATACACATCACTTAAGCCTTGCAAGCATTTCAACTAATGAGTTAGTTGCAAGATGATGTATTACGGAACGAGTAAAGAGACTTGCCGGTAACGAGATTGAACTAGGTATTGGATACCGACGATCGAATCTCGGGCAAGTAACATACCGATGACAAATGGAACAACGTATGTTGTTGTGCGGTTTGACCGATAAAGATCTTCGTAGAATATGTAGGAACCAATATGGGCATCCAGGTCCCGCTATTGGTTATTGACCGGAGACGTGTCTCGGTCATGTCTACATTGTTCTCGAACCGTAGGGTCCGCACGCTTAAGGTTTCGATGATAGTTTCATTATGAGTTTATGTATTTTGATGTACCGAAGGTTGTTCGGAGTCCCGGATGTGATCACGGACAGGACGAGGAGTCTCGAAATGGTCGAGACATAAAGATTGATATATTGGACGGATATATTTGGACACCGGAATGGTTCCGGGTGAGATTGGGAATATACCGGAGTTCCGGGAGGTTACCGGAACCCCCCGGTAAGTATATGGGCCTTATTGGGCCTTCGTGGAAGGGAGGAAGAAGGAGCAAGGGAGGGGGCGTGCCCCCCCCCCAAGCCCAATCCGAATTGGGAGGGGGGCCGGCCCCCCCTTTCCTTCTCTCCTCCCCCCTCTTCCTTCCTTCTCCTACGCCGAATAGGAAAGGGGGCCAAACCTACTTGGAGTAGGTTTGCCCCCCTTAGGGCGCGCCACCCCCTTGGGCCGGCCTCCTCCTCCCTCCCTCCTTTATATATACAGGCGGGGGCACCCTAGACACACAAGTTGATCATTGAGATCGTTCCTTAGCCGTGTGCGGTGCCCCCCTCCACGATATTACACCTCGGTCATATTGTAGCGGTGCTTAGGCGAAGCCCTGCGACAGGAGAACATCAAGATCGCCACCACGCCGTCGTCTTGATGGAACTCCTCCCGCACCTCTGCTGGATCGGAGATCGGGTGCGCCATCGAGTTGTACGTGTGTCAACAACTCGGAGGTGCCGAGTAATGATGCTTGGATCGGTTGGACCGGAGGACGATGACTACTTCCTCTACGTTGTGTCAATGCTTCCGCTTGGTCTACAAGGGTACGAGACAACACTCTCCCTCTCGTTGCTATGCATCACCATGAGCTTGCGTGTGCGAGGAATTTTTTGAAATTACTACGTTCCCCAACAAATGGCATCCGAGCCTACGTTTTTATGGTTTGATGTTATATGCACGAGTAGAACACAAGTGAGTTGTGGGCGATATAAGTCATCGCTTACCAAGCATGTCATACTTTGGTTGGCGGTATTGTTGGATGAAGCAGCCGGACCGACATTACGATACGCTTACGCGAGACTGGTTTTACCGCCGTGCTTTGCACACGGTGACTAGCGGTGCCGTTTCTCCAACTTTAGTTGAACCGAGTGTGGCTACGCCCGTCCTTGCGAAGGTTAAAACAGCATCAACTTGACAAACTATCGCTGTGGTTTTGATGCGAGGTGAGATTGGTTCTTGCTTAAGCCCGTAGCAGCCACGTAAAACTTGCAACAACAAAGTAGAGGACGCCTAACTTGTTTTTGCAGGGATGTTGTGATGTGATATGGCCAAGACATGATGCTATATTTTATTGTATGAGATGATCATGTTTTGTAACCGGTTATCGGCAATCGGCAGGAGCCATATGGTTGTCACTTTATTGTATGAAATGCAACGCCTGTAATTGCTTTACTTTATCACTAAGCGGTAGCGATAGTCGAGAAGCAATAGATGGCGAAACGACAACGATGCTACGATGGAGATCAAGGTGTCGCGCCGGTGACGATGGTGATCATGATGGTGCTTGGAGATGGAGATCACAAGCACAAGATGATGATGGCCATATCATATCACTTATATTGATTGCATGTGATGTTTATCCTTTATGCATCTTATCTTGCTTTGATTGACGGTAGCATTTTAAGATGATCTCTCACTAAAATTATCAAGAAGTGTTCTCCCGAGTATGCACCGTTGTCAAAGTTCGTCGTGCCTGCACACCACGTGATGATCGGGTGTGATAAGCTCACGTCCATCTACAACGGGTGCAAGCCAGTTTTGCACACGCGAATACTCGAGTTAAACTTGACGAGCCTAGCATATGCAGATATGGCCTCGAACACGGAGACCGAAAGGTCGAGCGTGAATCATATAGTAGATATGATCAACAAAAGATGTTCACCATTGAAAACTACTCCATCTCACGTGATGATCGGTTATGGTTTAGTTGATTTGGATCACGTGATCACTTAGATGACTAGAGAGATGTCGTCTAAGTGGGAGTTCTTAAGTAATATGATTAATTGAACTTAAATTTATCATGAACTTAGTACCTGATAGTATCTTGCTTGTCTATGTTGATTGTAGATAGATGGCCCGTGTTGTTGTTCCGTTGAATTTTAATGCGTTCCTTGAGAAAGCTAAGTTGAAAGATGATGGTAGCAACTACGCGGATCGGGTCCGTAATTTGAGGATTATCCTCATTGCTGCACGAAAAATTACGTCCTAGAAGCACCGCTGGGTGCCGTGCCTGCTGTTGATGTAACCGACGACGTTAAGAACGTCCGCGAGCAAAGCTGATGACTACTCGATAGTTCAATGTGCCATGCTTTACGGCTTAGAACGGGACTTCAACGACGTTTTGAACTTCATGGAGCATATGAGATGTTCCAGGAGTTGAAGTTAATATTCCAGAAGAATGCCCGGATTGAGAGATATGAAGTCTCCAATAAGTTCTATAGCTGCAAGATGGAGGAGAATAGTTCTGTCGGTAAGCACATACTCAAGATGTCTGGGTATTGTAATCACTTAATTCAACTGGAAGTTACTCTTCCGGATGATAGCATCATTGATGAATTCTCCAATCACTTCCACCAAGCTACAAGAGCTTCGATGAACTATAATATGCAAGGGATGGATAAGACGATTTCGAGCTCTTCGCAATGCTAAAGGCTGCGGAGGTAGAAATCAAGAAGGAGCATCAAGTGTTGATGGTTAACAAAACCACTAGTTTCAAGAAAAGGGCAAAGGGAAGAAGAAGGGAACTTCAAGAAGAACAGCAAACAAGTTGCTGCTCAAGAGAAGAAACCCAAGTCGGACCTAAGCCTAAATCGAGTGCTTCTACCGCAAGCGATCGGTCATCGAAGCGGAACTGCCCCAAGTATTTGGCGGATAAGAAGGATGGCAAGATGAACAAAGGTATATGTGGTATACATGTTATTGATGTGTACCTTACTAGAGCTCGCAGAGCACTGGTATTTGATCTTGGTTCATTGCTAATATTTGCAACTCAAACAGGACTACGGATTGCTTAACACCGCAAAGGACGAGGTGACGATCTGGCGTGGGAAACGGTTCCAAAGTCGATGTGATCACGGTCGGCACACTACCTCAACATCTACCTTCGGGATTAGTATTAGACCTAAATAATTGTTATTTGGTGCCAGCGTTGAGCATGAACATTATATCTGGATCTTGTTTGATGCGAGATGGTTATTCATTTAAATCAGAGAATAATTGTTGTTCTATTTATATGAGTAATATCTTTTATGGTCATGCACCCTTGAAGAGTGGTCTATTTTTGATGAATCTCGATAGTAGTGATACACATATTCATAATGTTGAAGCCAAAAGATGCAGAGTTGATAATGATAGTGCAACTTATTTGTGGCACTGCCGTTTAGGTCATATCGGTATAAAGTGCATGAAGAAACTCCATACTGATGGACTTTTGGAACCTCTTGATTATGTCACTTGGTACTTGCGAACCGTGCCTCATGGGCAAGATGACCAAAACGCCGTTCTCCGGTACTATGGAGAGAGCAACAGATTTGTTGGAAATCATACATACAGATGTATGCGGTCCGATGAATGTTGAGGCTCGTGGCGGATATCGTTATTTTATCACCTTCACAGATGATTTAAGCAGATATGGGTATATCTACTTAATGAAGCATAAGTCTGAAACATTTGAAAAGTTCAAAGAATTTCAGAGTGAAGTTGAAAATCATCGTAACAAGAAAATAAAGTTTCTACGATCTGATCGTGGAGGAGAATATTTGAGTTACGAGTTTGGTCTACACTTAAAACAATGTGGAATAGTTTCAGCAACTCACGCCACCGGAACACCACAACAGTAATGGTGTGTCCGAACGTCAGAATCGTACTTTACTTGATATGGTGCGATCTATGATGTCTCTTACAGATTTACCGCTATCGTTTTGGGGTTATGCTTTAGAGACGGCCACATTCACGTTAAATAGGGCACCGTCGAAACCGCTGAGACGACACCTTATGAACTATGGTTTGGCAAGAAACCAAAGTTGTCGTTTCTTAAAGTTTGGGGATGCGATGCTTATGTGAAAAAGCTTCAACCCGATAAGCTCGAACCCAAATCGGAGAAATGTGTCTTCATAGGATACCCAAAGGAGACAGTTGGGTACACCTTCTATCACAGATCCGAAGGCAAGACATTCGTTGCTAAGAATGGATCCTTTCTAGAGAAGGAGTTTCTCTCGAAAGAAGTGAGTGGGAGAAAAGTAGAACTTGATGAGGTAATTGTACCTACTCCCTTGTTGGAAAATAATACATCACAGAACCGGTTTCCTGGACGTAAAACCAACTAGTGAGGAAGTTGATGATGATGATCATAGAACTTCAGACAAGTTAGTACAGAACCTCGTAGGTCGAACAGAGTAAGATCCGCACCAGAGTGGTACGGTAATCCTATTCTGGAAGTCATGCTACTAGATCATGATGAACCTACGAACTATGAAGAAGCGATGGTGAGCCTAGATTCCGCAAAATGGCTTGAAGCCATGAAATCTGAGATGGTGAGCCTAGATTCCGCAAAATGGCTTGAAGCCATGAAATCTGAGATGGGATCCATCTATGAGAACAAAGTATGGACTTTGGTTGACTTGCCCGATGATCGGCAAGCAATTGAGAATAAATGGATCTTCAAGAAGAAGACTGACGCTGACGGTAATGTTACTGTCTACAAAGCTCGACTTGTTGCAAAAGGTTTTCGACAAGTTCAAGGGGTTGACTACGATGAGACCTTCTCACCCGTAGCGATGCTTAAGTCTGTCCGAATCATGTTAGCAATTGCCGATTTTATGATTATGAAATTTGTCAAATGGATGTAAAACTGCATTCTGAATGGATTTACGGAAGAAGAGTTGTATATGATGCAACCAAAAGGTTTTATCGATCCAAAGGAGCTAACAAAGTGTGCAAGCTCCAGCGATCCATTTATGGACTGGTGCAAGCCTCTCGGAGTTGGAATAAACGTTTTGATAGTGTGATCAAAGCATTTGGGTTTATCTGAGACTTTTGGAGAAGCCTCAGATTTACAAGAAAGTGAGTGGGAGCTCAGAGCATTTCTAATATTATATGTGGATGACATATTATTGATTGGAAATGATATAGAATTTCTGGATAGCATAAAGGATACTTGAATAAAAGTTTTTCAATGAAATACCTCGGTGAAGCTGCTTACATATTAGGCATTAAGATCTATAGAGATAGATTAAAATGCTTAATTGGACTTTCACAAAGCACATACCTTGACAAAGTTTTGAAGAAGTTCAAAATGGATCAAGCAAAGAAAGGGTTCTTGCTCAGATTGCAAGGTGTGAAGTTGAGTAAGACTCAAAGCCCGACCAACGCAGAAGATAGAGAGAAAATGAAAATGTTCCTATGCTTCAGCCATAGGCTCTATCATGTATGCAATGTTGTATACCGCACCTAATGTGTGCCTTGCTATAAGTTTAGCAGGAGGTACCAAAGTAATCCAGAGTGGATCATGGACGTGTCAAGAACATCCTGAAATACCGAAAAGGACTAAGGATATGTTTCTCGATATGGAGGTGACAAAGAGCTCATCGTAAATGGTTACGTTGATGCAAACTTTGACACTGATCCGGACGATTCTAAATCGCAAACCGAATACGTGTTTACATTAAACGGTGGAGCTGTCAGTTGGTGCACTTCAAAGCAAAGCGTCGTGGTGGGATCTACGTGTGAAGCGGAATACATAGCTGCTTCGGAAGCAGCCAATGAAGGAGTCTGGATGAAGGAGTTCATGTCCGATCTAGGTGTTATACCTAGTGCATCGGGTCCAGTGAAAATCTTTTGTGACAATACTGGAGCGATTGCCTTAGCGAAGGAATCCAGATTTCACAAGAGAACCAAGCACATCAAGAGACGCTTCAATTCCATCCGGGATCTAGTCCAGGTGGGAGACATAGAGATTTGCAAGATACATACGGATCTGAATGTTGCGAGACCGTTGACTAAGCCTCTTCCACGAGCAAAACATGATCAACACCAAGACTCCATGGGTGTTAGAATCATTCTTGTGTAAGCTAGATTATTGACTCTAGTGCAAGTGGGAGATCAAGGAAATATGCCCTAGAGGCAATAATAAAGTTATTATTTATTTCCTCATATCATGATAAATGTTTATTATTCATGCTAGAATTGTATTAACCGGAAACATAATACATGTGTGAATATATAGACAAACAGTGTCACTAGTATGCCTCTACTTGACTAGCTTGTTAATCAAAGATGGTTATGTTTTCTAACCATGAACAAGGAGTTGTTATTTGATTAACAAGGTCACATCATTAGTTGAATGATCTGATTGACATGACCCATTCCGTTAGCTTAGCACCCGATCGCTTAGTATGTTGCTATTGCTTCCTTCATAACTTATACATGTTCCTATGACTATGAGATTATGCAACTCCGTTTACTGGAGGAACACTTTGTGTGCTACCAAACGTCACAACGAATCGGGCGATTATAAAGGTGCTCTCTGGTGTCTCCGAAGGTACTTGTTGAGTTGGCGATTTGAGATTAGGATTTGTCACTCCGATTGTCGGAGAGGTATCTCTGGCCCTCTCGGTAATACACATCATCACTTAAGCCTTGCAAGCATTTCAACTAATGAGTTAGTTGCAAGATGATGTATTATGGAACGAGTAAAGAGACTTGCCGTAACGAGATTGAACTAGGTATTGATACCGATGATCGAATCTCGGGCAAGTAACATACCGATGACAAAGGGAACAACGATGTTGTTGTGCGGTTTGACCGATAAAGATCTTCAGAGAATATGTAGGAACCAATATGGGCATCCAGGTCCCGCTATTGGTTATTGACCGGAGACGTGTCTCGGTCATGTCTACATTGTTCTCGAACCGTAGGGTCCGCACGCTTAAGGTTTCGATGACAGTTTCATTATGAGTTTATGTATTTTGATGTACCGAAGGTTGTTCGGAGTCCCGGATGTGCACGGACATGACGAGGAGTCTCGAAATGGTCGAGACATAAAGATTGATATATTGGACGGATATATTTGGACACCGGAAAGGTTCCGGGTGAGATTGGGAATATACCGGAGTTCCAGGAGGTTACCGGAACCCCCCGGTAAGTATATGGGCCTTATTGGGCCTTAGTGGAAGGGAGGGAGAAGGAGCAAGGGAGGGGGCGCGCCCCCCCAAGCCCAATCCGAATTGGGAGGGGGGCCCCCTTTCCTTCTCTCCTCCCCCTTCCTTCCTTCTCCTACTCCGAATAGGAAAGGGGGCCAAACCTACTTGGAGTAGGTTTGCCCCCTTAGGGCGCGCCTCCCCCTTGGGCCGGCCTCCTCCTCCCTCCCTCCTTTATATACGGGGCGAGGGGCACCCTAGACACACAAGTTGATCATTGAGATCGTTCCTTAGCCGTGTGCGGTGCCCCCTCCACGATATTACACCTCGGTCATATTGTAGCGGTGCTTAGGCGAAGCCCTGCGACAGGAGAACATCAAGATCGTCACCACGCCGTCGTCCGACGGAACTCCTCCCCGCCTCTGCTGGATCGAGATTAAAAGCGCCATCGAGCTGACGTGTGTCAAGAACTCGGAGGTGCCGAGTAACGGTGCTTGGATCGGTTGGACCGGAGGACGACGACTACTTCCTCTCGTTGTGTCAACGCTCGCTTCGGTCACGAGGGTACGTAGACAACACTCTCCCCTCTCGTTGCTATGCATCACCATGATCTTGCGTGTGCGTAGGAAATTTTTTGAAATTACTACGTTCCCCAACAACAACTAATGCTCAAATTGATTGCAATAAAGAAACTGCAAGTGTTAACTTTGGTGATGTATCTCATGAGTTTAATTTCTCTAAGTTCCATAGGCAACCTCAGGAAATGTTAGAAATACTATCTAAGCACACACACTTTTTTTCTAGATGGATATTTTGGTTTCTCTCAAATACTTATGTCATAAGAAGATCAAGAGAAAACTACTTTTACTTGCCCTTTTGGAACTTATACTTATAGACACATGCCTTTTTGTTTATGCAATGCACCTGCTACCTTTCAAAGATGTATGACTGCTATATTATCTGATTGTTGTGAATAAATTGTTGAGGTTTTCATGGATGATTTCTCCGTTCATGGAACTTCTTTTGATGATTGCTTGAAAAACCTTGATCGAGTTTTACAGAGATGTGAACAAACTAATCTTGACTTGAATTGGGAGAAGTGCCGCTTCATGGTTAATGAAGGTATTGTCTTGGGGCATAAATTTCTGAATGAGGTATTGAAGTAGACAAAGCCAAGGTTGATGCAATATAGAAAATGCCATGTCCTAAAGATATTAAAGGTATAAGGAGTTTCCTTGGTCATGTTGGTTTCTATAGAAGGTTTATTAAAGACTTCTCTAAAAAATTTAGGCCTCTTACTAATCTCTTGCAAAAGGATGTTCCATTTGTTTTTTATGATGATTGTCTGGAAGCCTTCGAAACACTTAAGAAAGCCTTAACCTCTGCACCTATTGTTCAACCACCTGATTGGAACTTACCATTTGAAACTATATGTGATGCTAGTGATTATGATGTTGGTGCTATTCTAGGACAAAGAGTTGACAAGAAATTAAATGTCATCCACTATGCTAGTAAAATCTAGACAATGCTCAAAGAAATTATGCTACTACTGAGAAAGAATTTTTAGCGGTTGTGTTCGCATGTGACGAATCCAGTTCTTACATAGTTGATTCTAAAGTAATTGTTCACACTGATCATGCTGCTATGAAATATGTTATGGAAAATAAGAAATGTAAACCTAGACTCATTAGGTGCATTCTATTGCTACAAGAATTTGAATTGCATATTACTGATATGAAGGGAGCTGAAAATCTCCTAGCTCATAACTTGTCTAGGTTGGAAAATGTTCTTGATGGCCCACTACCTATTGATGATAGTTTTCCTGATGAATAAATAGCTGTTATAAATGCTTCTCATAATACTCCTTGCTATGCAGACTATGCTAATTACATTGTTGCTAAATTTATACCGCCTAGTTTCATATACCAACAAAAGAAAAAGCTTTTCCCCTTGATTTAAGACATAACTTTTGGGATGACCCACATCTTTATAAAGGAGTAGATCGTATTATTAGTCGTTGTATACCTGAGCATGAATAGGAACGAATACTACCAAACTGTCATTCCGAGGCTTACGGAGGACACCACGCTAGAGATAGAACCGCACATAAGGTACTACAATCTGTTTTTTTGCCTACTCTCTTCAAGGATGCTCGTAAGTTTGTCTTAGCTTGTAACGCCCCGGATACAACTTTCCATATTCGTAACTCCAACTCTTTACTTTTCCGGATATGCGATATGATTTTTCCTTCATGGTTGGATTTCTGTCTTTTGTTTTGCGTGTTGTTCATGTCATGCATCTCATCTCATAGCATCATGTGCATTGCATCTGCATGTTTTCATAAAGCTTGCACCCGTTCTTAGTTGCCGCACCCCCTTGCTTTCATTGACCGTTCCGAGACCAATCAGGTTTTCGCTTCCCTCTTGACTGTGACTAGCTAACCTCTCTTGCCAGATCGCAGCCCCCTCGAGCACGCGTCCGAAACTTCCAAGAACCCGGATCGGACTATCGTTACCGTTGGGTCCCGATCATCCCCAAACATCTATAAAACATCCCCGTTTTCTTAATTGGACTTCCTAACCTATATTTTCTCAGCCGTCCGATTACGATCGTAGGGTCATGATATTCCCTAACCTAAATTCATCTGATATAAATATCAGTCTAACCCTAGATCCTAGGGGCTTGTTGTTGGGGAACGTTGCATAAAATAAAATGTTCCTACGTTCACCAAGATCAATCTATGGAGTCATCTAGCAACAAGAGAGGGGAGTGCATCTACATACCCTTGTAGATCGCGTGCGGAAGCGTTCAAGAGAACGGGGTTGAGGGAGTCATACTCATCGTGATCCGAATCACCGGAGATCCTAGCGCCGAACGGACGGCACCTCTGCGTTCAACACACGTACGGTTGGGAAGACGTCTCCTCCTTCTTGATCCAGCAAGGGGAAAGGAGAGGTTGATGAAGATCCAGTAGCACGACGGCGTGGTGGTGGATGCAGCACGATCACGGCAGGCTTCACCAAGCTTCATGAGAGGGAGAGGTGTTGTTGGGAGAGGAGGCGCCAAGACTTGGGGTGCGGCTGCCTCCCTCCCCCTCTTTATATAGCCCCTGGGGCGCCTGCCCTAGGAGATGAGATCTCCAAGGGGCGGCCAGGGGTGGCTTGCCCCAAGGCAAGTGGAGGCCCCTACCCTAGGGTTTCCAACCCTAGGCTAGGGGCCAAGGGGTGCACCAGCCCACCAGGCTGGTTCCCTCCCCACATCAGCCCACGGGCCCTCCGGATAGGTGGCCCCACCGGTGGACCCCGGGACCCTTCCGGTGGTCCCAGACAATACCGTGACCACTTAAACTTTCTCGATGGCCGAAACTGCACTTCCTATATATAATTCTTCACCTCCGGACCATTCCGAAACTCCTCGTGACGTCTGGGATCTCATCCGGGACTCCGAACAAATTTCGGGTTACTGCATACTCATATCTCTACAACCCTAGCATCACCGAACCTTAAGTGCGTAGACCCTACGGGTTCGGGAGACATGCAGACATGACCGAGACGCCTCTCCGGTCAATAACCAACAGCAGGATCTGGATACCCATGTTGGCTCCCACCTACTCCTCGATGATCTCATCGGATGAACCACGATGTCGAGGATTCAATCAATCCTGTATACAATTCCCTTTGTCAATCGGTACGTTACTTGCCCGAGACTTGATCGTTGGTATCCCAATACCTCGTTCAATCTCGTTACCGGCAAATCACTTTACTCATACCGTAATACATGATCCCGTGACCAGACACTTCGTCACACTGAGCTCATTATGATGATGCATTACCGAGTGGGCCCAGAGATACCTCTCCGTCATACGGAGTGACAAATCCCAGTCTCGCTTCGTGCCAACCCAACAAACACTTTCGGAGATACCCGTAGTGCACCTTTATAGTCACCCAGTTACGTTGTGACGTTTGGCACACCCAAAGCACTCCTACGATATCCGGGAGTTGCACAATCTCATGGTGTAAGGAAATGATACTTGACATTTAGAAAAGCTCTAACGAAACGAACTACACGATCTTTGTGCTATCCTTATGATTGGGTCTTGTCCATCACATCATTCTCCTAATGATGTGATCCCGTTATCAATGACATCCAATGTCCATAGTCAGGAAACCATGACTATCTGTTGATCAACGAGCTAGTCAACTAGAGGCTCACTAGGGACTTGCTGTGGTCTATGTATTCACACATATATTACGATTTCCGGATAATACAATTATAGCATGAACAATAGACAATTATCATGAACAAAGAAATATAATAATAACCATTTTATTATTGCCTCTAGGGCATATTTCCAACAGTCTCCCACTTGCACTAGAGTTAATAATCTAGTTACATTGTGATGTATCGAACACCCATTGCATTCTGGTGTTGATCATGTTTTGCTCTAGGGAGAGGTTTAGTCAACGGATCTGCTACATTCAGGTCTGTATTTACTTTACAAATATCTATGTCTCCATCTTGAACATTTTCACGGATGGAGTTGAAGCGACGCTTGATGTGCCTGGTCTTCTTGTGAAACCTGGGCTCCTTGGCAAGTACAATAGCTCCAGTGTTGTCATAGAAGAGTGTGATCGGCCCCGACGCATTGGGTATGACTCCTAGGTCGGTGATGAACTCCTTCACCAGATAGCTTCATGCGCTGCCTCCGAGGCTGCCATGTACTCCGCCTCACATGTAGATCCCGCCATGACGCTCGCTTGCAATCGCACTACCATCGCCCCACCATTCAAAATATACACATATCCGGTTTGTGACTTAGAGTCATCCAGATCTGTGTCGAAGCTAGCGTCAACGTAACCCTTTACGACGAGCTCTTTGTCACCTCCATATACGAGAAGCATATCCTTAGTCCTTTTCAGGTACTTAAGGATGTTCTTGACCATTGTCTAGTGTTCCATGCCGGGATTACTTTGGTACCTTCCTACCAAACTTACAGCAAGGTTTATATCAGGTCTGGTACAGGTCATGGCATACATGATAAACCCTATGGCTGAGGCATAGGGGACGAAACTCATCTTTTCTCTATCTTCTGCCGTGGTCGGGCATTGAGCCGAGCTCAATTTCACACCTTGCAACACAGGCAAGAACCCCTTCTTGGACTGATCCATATTGAACTTCTTCAATATCTTATCAAGGTATGTGCTTTGTGAATGACCTATGAGGCTTCTTGATCTATCTCTATAGATTTTGATGCCTAATATGTAAGCAGCTTCTCCAGGTCCTTCATTGAAAAACACTTATTCAAGTAGGCCTTAATGCTGTCCAAAAGTTCTATATCATTTCCCATCAAAAGTATGTCATCCACATATAATATGAGAAATGCTACAGAGCTCCCACTCACTTTCTTGTAAACGCAGGCTTCTCCATAAGTCTGCATAAACCCAAATGCTTTGATCATCTCATTAAAGTGAATGTTCCAACTCCGAGATGCTTGCACCAACCCATAGATGGAGCACTGGAGCTTGCATACTTTGTTAGCATTATTAGGGTCGACAAAACCTTTCGGCTGCATCATATACAGTTCTTCCTTAAGGTGACCATTAAGTAATGCCGTTTTGACGTCCATTTGCCATATCTCATAATCATAGTATGCGGCAATTGCTAACATGATTCAGACGGACTTCAGCTTCGCTACGAGAGAGAATGTCTCATCGTAGTCAATCCCTTGAACTTGTCGATAACCCTTAGCGACAAGTCGAGCTTTATAGATGGTTACATTACCATCCGCGTCCGTCTTCTTCTTAAAGATCCATTTGTTTTCTATCGCTCGCCGATCATCGGGCAAGTCTGTCAAAGTCCATACTTTGTTTTCATCCATGGATCCTATCTCGGATTGCATGGCTTCAAGCCATTTGTTTGAATCTGGGCCCGCCATCGCTTCTTCATAGTTCGAAGGTTCACCGTTGTCTAACAACATGATTTCCAAGACAGGGTTGCCGTACCACTCTGGTGCGGAACGTGTCCTTGTGGACCTTCGAAGTTTAGTAGGAGCTTGATACAAAGTATCTTGATCATCATCATTAACCTCCTCTCTTGTCGGTGCAGGCATCACAGGAACATCTTCCTGAGCTGTGCTACTTACCGTTTCAAGAGGTAGTACTTCACCAAGCTCTACTTTCCTCCCACTAAATTCTTTCGAGAGAAACTCTTTCTCCAGAAAGGACCCGTTCTTTGCAACAAAGATCTTGCCCTCGGATCTTAAGTAGAAGGTATACCCAATGGTTTCCTTAGGGTATCCTATGAAGACGCATTTTTCCGACTTGGGTTCGAACTTCTTAGGTTGAAGTTTCTTGACATAAGCATCACATCCCCAAACTTTTAGAAACGACAGCTTAGGTTTCTTCCCAAACCATAATTCATAAGGTGTCGTCTCAAAGGATTTAGACGGTGCCCTATTTAAAGTGAATGTAGCTGTCTCTAGAGCGTATCCCCAAAATGATAGCGGTAAATCGGTAAGTGACATCATAGTTCACACCATATCTAATAGAGTGAGATTATGACGTTTGGACACACCATTTCGCTGAGGTGTTCCAGGCGGCGTGAGTTGTGAAACGATTCCACATTTCCTTAAGTGCGTACCAAATTCGTGACTTAAATATTCTCCCCCACGATCTGATCGTAAGAACTTTATCTTTCGGTCACGTTGATTCTCTACCTCATTCTGAAATTCCTTGAACTTTTCAAAGGTCTCAGACTTGTGTTTCATCAAGTAGACATACCCATATCTACTTAAGTCATCAGTGAGAGTGAGAACATAACGATATCCTCCGCGAGCCTCAACGCTCATTGGACCGCACACATTAGTATGTATGATTTCCAATAAGTTGGTTGCTCGCTCCATTGTTCAGGAGAACGGAGTCTTGGTCATTTTGCCCATCAGGCATGGTTATCATGTGTCAAACGATTCATAATCTAGAGACTCTAAAAGTCCATCAGCATGGAGCTTCTTCATGCGGTTGACACCAATGTGACCAAGGCGGCAGTGCCACAAGTATGTGGGACTATCGTTATCAACTTTACATCTTTTGGTATTCACACTATGAATATGTGTAACATTACGCTTGAGATTCATTAAGAATAAACCATTCACCAGTGGGGCATGACCATAAAACATATCACTCATATAAATAGAACAACCATTATTCTCGAATTTAAATGAGTAGCCATCTCGAATTAAACGAGATCCTGATACAATGTTCATGCTCAAAGCTGGTACTAAATAACAATTATTGAGGTTTAAAACTAATCCCGAGGTAAATGTAGAGGTAGCGTCTCGACGGCGATCACATCGACCTTGGAACCATTCCCGACGCAAGATCGTCACCTCGCCCTTCGCCATCTTCACTTATTCCGCAGCCCCGCTTTGAGTTACATTAGAGCAACCGCACCAAGATCAAATACCTGGGAGCTACTACGTAATCGGTAGGGTACACATCAATTACATGTATATCACATATACCTTTGGTTTTGTCGGCCTTCTTGTCCACTAAGTATTTGGGGCGTTCCGCTCAAAGGACCACTTCCCTTACAATAAAAGCACTCGACCTCGTGCTTGGGTCCATTGTTTGACTTCTTCCCAAGAATCGGCTTACGGGCGCGCAACTCCCTTGCCGTCCTTCTTGAAGTTCTTCTTACCCTTGCCTTTCTTGAACTTAGTGGTTTTATTCACCATCAACACTTGATGTTCCTTTTTGATCTCTACCTCTGCTGATTTCAACATTAAATATACCTCAGGAATGGTCTTTTCCATCCCCTGCATATTGAAGTTCATCACAAAGCTCTTGTAGCTTGGTGGGAGCGACTGGAGGATTCTGTCAATGACCGCGTCATCTGGGAGATTAACTCTCAGTTGAGTCAAGCGGTTGTGCAACCCAGACATCTTGAGTATGTGCTCACTAAGAGAACTATTTTCCTCCATCTTACAGCTGAAGAACTTGTCGGAGACTTCATATCTCTCGACCCGGGCATGAGCTTGGAAAACCACTTTCAGCTCCTCAAACATCTCGTATGCTCCGTGTTGCTCAAAACGCTTTTGGAGCCCCGGTTCTAAGCTATAAAGCATGCCACATCGAACGAGGGAGTAATCATCAAGACGAGACCGCCAAGCGCTCATAACGCCTTGGTTCTCTCGATTGGTGCTTCACCTAGCGGCGCTTCTAGGACATAATCTTTCTTGGCAGCTATGAGGATGATCCTCGTGTTAGGACCCGATCCATATAGTTGCTACCATCATCTTTCAGCTTGGTTTTCTCTAGGAATGCGTTGAAGTTGAGGTGGACAGGAGCGTTGGCCATTTGATCTACAAGACATTTTGCAAAGGTTTTAGACTAAGTTCATGATAATTATGTTCATCTAATCAAATTATTCAATGAACTCCCACTTAGACAGACATCCCTCTAGTCATCTAAGTGAAACATGATCCGAGTCAACTAGGTCGTGTCCGATCATCACGTGAGACGGACTAGTTAACATCGGTGAACATCTTCATGTTGATCGTATCTTCTATATGACTCATGCTCAACCTTTCGGTCTTCCGTGTTCCAAGGCCATGTCTGTACATGCTAGGCTCGTCAAGTCAACCTAAGTGTATTACGTGTGTAAATCTGGCTTACATCCGTTGTATTCGAACGTTAGGATCTATCACACTCGATCATCACGTGGTGCTTCGAACAACGAACCTTCGCAACGGTGCACAGTTAGGGGGAACACTTTTCTTGAAATTATTTCAAGGGATCATCTTATTTAAGCTACCGTCGTTCTAAGCAAATAAGATGTACAACATGATAAACATCACATGCAATCAAATAGTGACATGATATGGCCAATATCATATTGCTCCTTTGATCTCCATCTTCGGGGCGCCATGATCATCTTCGTCACCAGCATGACACCATGATCTCCATCATCGTGTCTTCATGAAGTTGTCACGCCAACGACTACTTCTACTTCTATGGCTAATGCGTTTAGCAATAAAGTAAAGTAATTTACATGGCATTCTTCAGTGACACGTAGGTCATACAAAAAATAAAGACAACTCCTATGGCTCCTGCCGGTTGTCATACTCATCGACATGCAAGTCGTGATTCCTATTACAAGAACATGATCATCTCATACATCACATATATCATTCATCATATCCTTTGGCCATATCACATCACAAAACACTTGCTGCAAAAACAAGTTAGACGTCCTCTAATTGTTGTTGCAAGTTTTTACGTGGCTTCTATAGGTGTTCTAGCAAGAACGTTTCTTACCTACGTAAAACCACAACGTGATATGCCAATTTCTATTTACCCTTCATAAGGACCCTTTTCATCGAATCCGCTCCAACTAAAGTGGGAGAGACAGACACCTGCTAGCCACCTTATGCAACTAGTGCATGTCAGTCGGTGGAACCTGTCTCACGTAACCGTACGTGTAAGGTTGGTCCGGGCCGCTTCATCCCACGATGCCGCCGAAGCAAGGTAAGACTAGTAGTTGCAAGAAAATTGGCAACATCTACGCCCACAACTGCTTTGTGTTCTACTCGTGCATAGTAACTACGCATAGACCTAGCTCATGATGCCACTGTTGGGGAACGTTGCATAAAATAAAATTTTCCTATGTTCACCAAGATCAATCTATGGAGTCATCTAGCAACGAGAGAGGGGAGTGCATCTACATACCCTTGTAGACCGCGTGCGGAAGCGTTCAAGAGAACGGGGTTGAGGGAGTCGTGCTCGTCGTGATCCAAATCACCAGAGATCCTAGCACCGAACGGACGGCACCTCCGCGTTCAACACACGTACGGTTGGGAAGACGTCTTGAGGGAGTCCTGGACTAGGGGGTGTCCGGATAGCCGAACTATCATCATCGGCCGGACTCCAAGACTATGAAGATACAAGATTGAAGACTTCGTCCTGTGTCCGGATGGGACTTTCCTTGGCGTGGAAGGCAAGCTCGGCAATACGGATATGTAGATCTCCTACCATTGTAACCGACTCTGTGTAACCCTAGCCGTCTCCGGTGTCTATATAAACCGGAGGGTTTTAGTCCGTAGGACACAACAACAACAACAACAACAACAACAACAACAACAACAACAACAACAACAACAACAACAACAATCATACCATAGGCTAGCTTCTAGGGTTTAGCCTCCTTGATCTCGTGGTAGATCCACTCTTGTACTACCCATATCATCAATATCAATCAAGCAGGAGTAGGGTTTTACCTCCATCGAGAGGGCCCGAACCTAGGTAAAAACATCGTGTCCCTTGTCTCCGTTACCATCCGCCTAGACGCACAGCTTTGGGACCCCCTACTCGAGATCCGTCGGTTTTGACATCGACATTGGTGCTTTCATTGAGAGTTCCTCTCGTTTGTCGTGATATAGGCCCGATGGCTCCTTCGATCATCAACGACGACGCGTCCGTGGTGAGACCTTTCTCCCGGATAGATCTTCGTATTCGGGCGGCTTTGCATCTGCGGGCCAATTAAGCTGGCCATCTGGAGCAGATTGAAAGCTACGCCCCGCCACCGTGTCGATTCGAAGCTTGAACTTCACGGCTGACATCCGCGGAGACTTGATCTTCGACGGATTCGAGCCACAGCCGAGCGCGCCGCACTGTCTCGATGGGCATGATTTAGCTCTGCTGTCGGACAGTGCCCTGGAGGCCGCACACGAGTCCGCTCCGACCCTTAATTCGGAGCCGACTGCGCAGATCGAGGATGGGTGGCTAGACACCGCCTCGGGGGCTGCTACATCTACGATGATGGAGCCAAATACCGACCCTGTCCCTTGTGAAGCTCGTGACTCCGAGGTGCCGGACTCCTCGCCGGACTCCGAACCTCCTGCGCCCCTACCAATCGAATCTTATTGGGCGCCGATCATGGAGTTCACCGCCGTGGACATCTTTCAGCACTCGCCTTTCAGAGATATCCTGAATTCGCTAAAGTATCTATCGTTATCAGGAGAGCCCTGGCCGGGTCACGGTCAGGACGGTTGGGATGCGGACGACGAAGAAATTCAAAGCCCACCCACCACCCACTTTGTAGCCACTGTCGACGATCTAACTGACATGCTAGACTACGACTCCGAAGACATCGACGGTATGGACGACGATGCCGGAGACGACCAAGAACCAGCGCCTATCGGGCACTGGAAAGCCATCTCATCATATGACATATACATGGTGGACACCCCAAAGGATGGGAATGGCGATGGAACAGCGGAGGAGGATGCTTCCAAGAAACAGCCTAAATGCCGGCGT
The DNA here is from genome assembly GCA_021437245.1 of Aegilops speltoides. Lineage (NCBI taxonomy): Eukaryota > Viridiplantae > Streptophyta > Magnoliopsida > Poales > Poaceae > Aegilops > Aegilops speltoides. The sequence continues at coordinate 442,326,629 of CM038142.1, forward strand.
CAGCGGCGCCGCTCTAAATCCCGCCACAGCAAGAATGGAGATTCCGGCACCGGAGACAATAACACCCCGAACAGCGCCGAAGACAACCCCCTCCAGCAAGATTCAGCACAGGAGGACAAAGGAGCCAGCCCTCATGAGAGAGCGGCAGACAAAGAGGTAGAGGATGATAATTACATGCCTCCCTCGGGAGACGAGGCAAGCCTCGACGATGACAAATTCGTCGTGCCTGAGGATCCCACCGAACAAGAGCGTTTTAAATGCAGGCTTATGGCCACAGCAAATAGCCTCAAGAAAAAGCAGCAACAGCTTAGAGCTGATCAAAATCTGCTAGCCGACAGAAGGACCGAAGTCCTTGCGGCCAAAGAGCATGAACTCGAACGCCCCTCCAAAAGCTACCCCAAACGCAAGCTACTACCCCGATTAGAGGAGGAAGCATATAAACCCACATCACCAGCGCACAATACGGCTGACCGACCACCTCGCGGCCGCGACAGAGAGGCCTCTAGGCCCTCCACTAGAACCGTACCCCGGCATCGCTCGAAAAGTACGAAGCCACGGGAGAATGCGCCGGACTTGTGAGACATATTGGAGGATAAGGCAAGACAATCAAATCGATCTACGGATCGCGTGGGCGCCCCATGATGCGCGACGACGACCGTCGCGCCGGATACAGCAACTCCGGCCGGGCCGAACACAGTAGACAAAGCTCGCTCGAGCTACGTCGTGATATAGCCCAATATAGAGGCGCCACACACCCACTATGCTTCACAGATGAAGTAATGGATCATCAAATCCCCGAAGGGTTCAAACCCATGAATATTGAATCCTATGATGGCACAACGGACCCCGCGGTTTGGATCGAGGACTATCTCCTTCATATCCACATGGCCCGCGGTGATGATCTTCACGCCATCAAATACCTCCCACTCAAGCTTAAAGGACCAGCTCGGCATTGGCTTAACAGCTTGCCAGCAGAATCAATTGGGTGTTGGGAGGACCTGGAAGCCGTATTCCTTGATAACTTCCAGGCACGATAAAGCGACCACCGACGCCGATGACCTAAGCCACATAATTCAGCAGCCAGACGAATCAGCCGACAATTCTCGGACACGGTTCTTAACAAAGAAAAATCAAATCGTCGATCGTTCGGATGCAGAGGCTCTCGCAGCCTTCAAACATTACATCTCGCGACGAGTGGCTTGCCCGGCACAGGGACAGAAAAGCCAAAATCCATGGCAGCCCTCACATCATCGATGACCCGCCGCGCGGAGAGGACAGTAGCTAGCCCCGAGAATAACCTCAAAGAAAATTCGCGGTCCGGATACCAAGGACCGCAATGGCAGGTCGCGTCGCAACAAAAATAAATGCCGCGTTAACGGCGATAACACTGAGGATACGGTAGTCAACGCCGGATTCAGAGGCTCCAAACCTAGTCAGCGGAAAAAGCCATTCAAAAGAACTACTCCGGTCCGTCTAATTTGGACCGAATACTCGACCGCTCTTGCGGATACGGCACTTCAAAAGCCAGCTAATCACACCAACAGGATTGTTGGGTATTCACAGCGAGCAAGTTAATTGTCGAAAGCAATGACAAGGGGCTGCATAGCGATGACGAGGAAGAGACCCGGCCCCCGAACAATAAAGGACAGAAGAGTTTCCCCCCACAAGTGCGGACGGTGAACATGATATACGCAACCCACATACCCAAAAGGGAGCGGGAGCGTGCACTCAGGGACGTATACGCGATGGAGCCAGTCGCCCCAAAGTTCAATCCATGGTCCTCTTGCCCGATCACTTTTGATCGAAGGACCACCCACCAAAGATCCGCCACGGCGGATTCGCGCATTGGTTTTAGACCCAATCGCCGATGGATTTCACCTCACCGAGTCACGATGGATCGGCGGCAAAGAGCTGAACTCGCTTTATCGGGATCTGATCGCAAGATGGGCATAGACCCTCAAGGATTAAACCCACAAAGACGACCTTCAAAGGCGTCATACAGTGTAGAGGCCAATTGTACAAGCTCGGTTACATTGGAAGTGGTCTTGGATCCCGGATAATTTCGAGCGAGGAGTTAATCTTCGACATAGTCCCGTTCGCAGCGGCTATCATGCTCTCTTTCGGACGGACCGTGTTTGCAAAGTTCAACGCGTGCCGCTTTTACGCTTACCTCAAGCTCAAGATGCCAGCCCTCGAGGAGTCATCACGGTCAATGGAAACACGGGCGCTCTCTACGAGCGGAGGAACATCTGCGGCTCTCGCGGAATACAAAGCAGCCTCTTAAGGCAATTCTCGAGTCCGGCCATTAAGCGACCGGACACGGCCAAACGCGCCCGGAGTAACCTACAACAAGACCACCTGGCACATTCCGAGCACGCAGCGAAGGCAGCCCCAGCCCCAACCCTTGCAAAATTGCAAGATCGGGTCCTTCGATACATCATTACACTGGAGATACCATGGGCATAGGGGAGGGCACGACCACGACAGCCCAGTGCGGCTCAACCACACGGGGGCTCCCAAGTGTGTCATCTTTTTTTTCTTTTTCTTACCCACAGGACTCCGCTCACGGAGGCCCCGTCCGTGCAAGAGACCCGCCGAACTCACGATGCAACAGCCAGGGAAGGAGAAAGGCTACGACGAGTATCCAGGTGGTCTCAATTACGAACATTAAATCTGTTTTATACACCATTCCGCAGCCTACCCCTGGAGGGGGACATGTTTAATAGTCCGATCCCTTGCTTACCGCACTATTTGTATCGTTCTGCATTCATAGCAGTACTTCTTGAATAAACAATGCATCGCCTTTTTGCTTGTAATTGCATTCTTTTCTCATACATATGTTCATGACATGTTGCATCCGTACACTTTGGTACGGCCAAATACACTAGGGGCTTAAGTTCCCCATATTATGGTATGATAAGTCCGAACACTTTCACAAGTGCGGCACCCCGAACTTATAGCATTATATGCATCGGCTTCGAATCATGTCTTGGGTCAATAGTTGGGTTTGCCCGGCTCCCATGTTTTGATACCTTACGTTCCGTTGTATCGGCTAAGGTAGCACTAGGAGAACCACTGCGATTGCGCCCCGGTTGAGCTGGGCGAGCGCCTCAGTGGAGAAAGCTAAAACTGACCGTCATGATGAGGCGAGAGCCGGTCATTGTTCGAGAGGTTTTTTCGAGTCCCTAAAGACTTATGCCGCTTAGAGCAAGGAACTGGCTTTGTCCGGTCCAGGCGTGGATAGCGCCCCGAGTTCGGCCTTCCGAACACTAGGGGCTTCGCCGAAATTTAAAATTATAGAATTCTATGGCTAAGTGAGAGTGTTCAAGCACTATAAGTCCGGTTGCCTTGTTCGTTGTGTTGAGCGCCTCCCTAGATGGACCCAAAAATGGGAACAAGAGTGCTCAAGTTTTATCCCGAACACCCCAACACTCGTGGCATGGGGGCTGAAGCCGACGACTTGCCATCTCTTAGATTTGATAAACGACCGCATAGAAGGTAATATTTTAAATTAATAAGCGTTGCTTAGTGCATAAGAACAAAGTTTTCGGCGCACAGGATAACAAAATGCGAGTCTACTCAAATATTACATCTTTGGAGCACTCACCAGCAATCATGCGGGCACCCTTCAGGACACTCTTATAATACATCTCGGGCATGCGATACTCCTTGCCCGTCGGTGGCGCGTCCGTCACAAGCTTCTCAACGTCCATCCTGCCCCAATGCACCTTTGCGGGCAAGGGCCCGACAGGCACCTTCAATGCAAAGTAGTGCTTGACGACTTCAACCCTGTGGACACGCATCCACCAAAGAACCCGCACCAGTGAAGTAGCTCCCACGCATGGCCTCCTTGGGCCACACCGAACTATGAGGCCCTTCATGGCCTGTTCGCCACCTTAGGAGCTCGACCAGCTGCTTCACTGGTCGCTAAGGGCACCGGATGTCCGGCCTCAAAGATACCGAGACCGAAGACCTTCTCCATCGAGCTCCCTCCTCGGCCCGGTAGAAAGCGGCAAGATCGGACACGCTGCGCAGGCAGATCTGCGAACGCTCTGGAGAGCTCGAATTTGGGTCGAGAATAGGTAATTCACATTCACATGCTTGCTTTGCATGAAAAATGCCTTACCGCGACTATTTTCTTCAACGCCTCGATTTCTGGAGGGCCTTGTGGGCTTGGCCTTAGCGGCTTTGGCACTCTCAAGAGCCGACATAGCTCGGACTCTCGAGTCTTGAGTCACGCTCTAAACCAGCGTGCTTTTCCACGAGCACTGGAGCTCTTGCTGTACCTCCGCCACCCGCGCCTCCTGCTTCTCTCGCTCGGCTCGCTCCACAGCCGCATTATTTGGCATGACCTTGCCTCCTTGTGGTCGCCACCTTGTTTGTGGCCCCTAGAGTACCCACGTTATCCTTGTTATTTCTCTTGCAACCAAATCCTTTTCTGTAAGGTACAACTTTAATACGGTGTTACTCACCTTCCTTGTCCTCGAGCTGCTTCTTGGCATGGCCGAGCTCGCTCTCGGACCGCTCGAGGCTCTGCTTCAAAGCATCGACCTCCGTAGTCGGTCTTGGCGGAGGTCGGCCAGACGACCTGCAATCCCATATTGACATATTTTTTAGACTCCTAGGTATATCTTTTTAGATCCTCAGTCTGGCTTTTCTTTCCGAACACCAAACCGAGCATCATGGGCTACTGTCTATGCAGTACCATTTTACACATATTTAAATTCTTACCTCAAAGCCTGTTAGAAGGCTGCTACAGGCTTCGGTCAGCCCGCTCTTGGCGAGCTGAACCTTCTGAATCACCGCACTCATGACAATGCGGTGTTCTTGTTTGATGGAAGCGCCATTGAGCGCCTCCAGCAAGTTATCCGGCGCCTCCGGTTGGACAGAGGCCGCCGGTGTCACAGTCTTGCCCTTCTTACGAAGGGGACGCCCGCCGGACTCCGGAACCACTGCAGGTTCCGGTGCGGAGTCCGGTGCAAAGTCCGGGAGGTTGCCCTGCGGCACCTCCGGGGCCTCCTCCTCCTGGTGGGTCCCCTCCTAGGATCCCACCTCGGCATCGTCAGCGTCACGGGGGGTGGAGGCGGTCAGAAGGGAATCCACATCCGACGTGCCCAAGGACCCGCTCGACGAAGCGGGAAGATCGTCCTTGGGCGGACTACAGGGTTGTATGCGGCATTAGAAAGACACTATGTGACAAAAAGAAAAATTGTAAATCATCTAGGAGTCCGAATACTTATGATCTCGCCAGGGGCTTGGCCCTTGAGGGCCACTCCTCGTTGCCGTCGCCAACGTTGGTGGAACAGTCCGGGGGAAGGGTCCTTCCCTTCTTGGACCCTTCGGCCTCCCTCGTTGGAGAGGCCTTCCTTTTCTTCTCTCGCCCCGCTGGGGAAGAGGACTCTTTCTCCTCCTCGTCGTCCTCGGGGGAGGAGTCCGCCTCGGAGTCATCGGACGATGAGTCCGATACCACCTGACTAAAGGAAATATGCCCTAGAGGCAATAATAAAGTTATTATTTATTTCCTCATATCATGATAAATGTTTATTATTCATGCTAGAATTGTATTAACCGGAAACATGATACATGTGTGAATACATAGACAAACATATAGTCACTAGTATGCCTCTACTTGACTAGCTCATTAATCAAAGATGGTTATGTTTCCTAACCATAGACATGTGTTGTCATTTGATTAATGGGATCACATCATTAGGAGAATAATGTGATTGACATGACCCATTCCGTTAGCCTAGCACTTGATCGCTTAGTATCTGCTATTGCTTTCTTCATGACTTATACAAAGTTCCTACAACTATGAGATTGTGCAACTCCGTTTACGGAAGAACACTTTGTGTGCTACCAAAGCGTCACAATGTAACGGGTGATTATAAAGGTGCTCTACTGTGTTTAGAAGGTACATGTTGGGTTGGCATAATTGAGATTAGGATTTGTCACTCCGATTGTCGGAGAGGTTTCTCTGGGCCCTCTCGGTAATACTCATCACCTAAGCCTTGCAAGCATGTAACTAATGAGTTAGTTATGAGATGATGTATTACGGAACGAGTAAAGAGACTTGCCGGTAACGAGATTGAACTAGGTATTGGATACCGACGATCAAATCTCGGGCAAGTAACATACCGATGACAAAGGGAACAAAGTATGTTGTTATGCGGTTTGACCGACAAAGATCTTCGTAGAATATGTAGGAACCAATATGGGCATCCAGGTCCCGCTATTGGTTATTGACCAAGAATGGTTCTAGATCATGTCTACATAGTTCTCGAACCCGTAGGGTCCGCACGCTTAACGTTTTGATGACAGTTTTATTATGAGTTTATAAGTTTTGATGTACCGAAGGTTGTTCGGAGTCCCAGATGTGATCACGGACATGACGAGGAGTCTCGAAATGGTCGAGACATAAATATTGATATATTGGACGACTATATTCGGACACCGGAAAAGTTCCGGGTGATTTCAGAGAAAACCGGAGTGCCGGGGGGGTTACCGGAACCCCCGGGGAGAGTATTGGGCCTATGGGCCTTAGGGGAAAGGAGAGAGGGGCGGCCAGCATGGGCCACGCGCACCCTCCCCCCTCTGGTCCGAATTGGACTAGGAGGGGGGCGGCGCCTCCCCTTTCCTTCCCCCTCTCCCCCTTCCTTCCCCCTCCTAGTAGGAGTAGGAAAGGAGGAGTCCTACTCCTACTAGGAGGAGGATTCCTCCTCCCTTGGCGCGCCCAAAGGGGCCGGCCTCCCCCCTCCCTCCTTTATATACGGGGGCCGGGGGCACCCCATAGACACACAAGTTGATATACGGATCGTTCCTTAGCCGTGTCGGTGCCCCCTCCACCATATTCCACCTCGGTCATATCGTCATGAGTTTAGGCGAAGCCTGCGCCGATAGAACATCATCATCGTCATCACGCCGTCGTCTTGTGGAACTCATCTCGAGCTCGGCTGGATCGGAGGCCGGAGATTGTCATCGAGCTGAACGTGTGCTGAACTCGGAGGCTCCGTACGTTCGGTGCTTGGATCGATCGGATCGTGAAGACGTATGACTACATCAACCGTGTTGTGATAACGCTTCCGCTTACGGTCTACGAGGGTACGTGGACGAACACTCTCCCCTCTTGTTGCTATGCCATGACCATGATCTTGCGTGTGTGTAGGAATTTTTTTGAAATTACTACGTTCCCCAACACTGATGCCAGGAACTCCTTCGGGTTCCCGTGGCCTTCTTCTTGGCCTTCTTCTCCGGCACCACGTAAAGTGCCGGGACCAGCAGCCCTGTCAAACGGGCATCCGCTGGGTCTTACGGAAGGGAGCGGACAGTTAACCCGTCGGGCGTCGTGCGCGGGCCTATTAAAGGTAGTGGGAGTTTAGATCCCGCACAAGGTCAAAACATGAAAAGCAAGTATCCCATAAAGGATAACATGGCTTACCTCACCGGCTGGACGCTGCGAGCTGAATCCGCGATCTCTGATGGCGGATGCGGGAGCCGCGCGTATGAACAGCACCCTCCGGGCCTCTTTATGCGTAGTGTCAAGAGCCCGTTCAAGGTCGGTGTTGTGCGGATCAAACTCCCACAAATTGAAGTCCCATTCTTTGGCGGGGAGAATTGGCGGACGAGCATGACACGGACCACGTTGACAAGCTTGAGCTTCCTGCTCACGAGTGCAGAGACGGGGATCGAGTCCGTCGGCTCTTCGAACTAACCCATAGCAAGCCCTTCTCTTTCAGAGGTGAGCTGCATAGGGATGCAGATCTGAATTCGGGGCGCTGCCCATTTAGGGTCACGCGGCTCGGTGATGTAGAACCACCCGATTGCCACCCTTTGATGGATTCCACGAAGGCACCCTCGAGCCAAGTGACGTTGGGCATTTGCCCACCATGGCGCCTCCGCACTCCGGCAGCTGCCCTTCACAACCTTGGCTTGACATTGAAGGTCTTTAGCCACAAGCCGAAGTGGGGATGGATGTAGAGGAAGGCCTCACACACGACGATAAACACCGAGATATTGAGGATTAAATTTGGGGCCAGATCGTGGAAATCCAGGCTGTAGTAGTACATGAGCCCCCGGACAAAGGAGTGGAGTGGGAAGCCCAGTCCGCGGAGGAAATGGGGAAGCAATACCACCCTCTCATGGGGCCTGGGGGTGGGGATGATCTGCCCCTCATCGGGCAGCCGATGCGCGATGTCGCTGGACAGATATCCGGCATTGCGCAGCTTCTCGATGTGCCCCTCCGTAGCGGAGGAGGCCATCCACTTGCCTCCAGCTCCGGACATGGCTGGAGAAGGTCGAGATGAGATGTGCGGACTTGGGCGCTGGAGCTCGAGTGCACGGAGATGGATAAGCAAAGGAGGAAGAAGGCTTAGGTAAAAAAGGTGGATCCTTATCCCCTTATATATGGACGGATGAAACTATCGCCCTTACCGCTCGGTAAAACTCGCTTATCTCCCAAGCGCCACAATCAATGGCGCGGTTGGGTTACCCACGTCCGTATTGATGGGAATCCGGTATAAGGGAACACGATCTACGCTCGACAAGGCGTGCCAAGTAAACCGCGCTAAAGCGCCGAGGTGGTATAATAAAAACGATTCGAGTAAAGGCTTGGTCGTGGGTGACGTCACGCCACGAAATACGTCAGCAGATTGAACTTGTGTAAATATCATTCTCCCTACGGTGGTACGTGGAATTTATTTTGCAGAGCCAGACACTATCCTGGTGTTCACGATCTTCTATGAATAATTCGGAAGAGGAACCCGCCTTGCAATGCCGAAGACAATATGCGCGCCGGACTCATCATCATTGAAGCCTGGTTCAGGGGCTACTAAGGGAGTCCTGGACTAGGGGGTGTCCGGATAGCCGAACTACCATCATCGGCCGAACTCCAAGACTATGAAGATACAAGATTGAAGACTTCGTCCCGTGTCCGGATGGGACTTTCCTTGGCGTGGAAGGCAAGCTCGGCAATACGGATATGTAGATCTCCTACCATTGTAACCGACTCTGTGTAACCCTAGCCCTCTCCGGTGTCTATATAAACTGGAGGGCTTTAGTCCGTAGGACACAACATCCATTACAACAATCATACCATAGGCTAGCTTCTAGGGTATAGCCTCCTTGATCTCGTGGTAGATCCACTCTTGTACTACCCATATCATCAATATCAATCAAGCAGGAGTAGGGTTTTACCTCCATCGAGAGGGCCCGAACCTGGGTAAAAACATCGTGTCCCTTGTCTCCTATTACCATCCGCCTAGACGCACAGTTCGGGACCCCCTACCCGAGATCCGCCGGTTTTGACACCGACACGTCTCCTCCTTCTTGATCCAGCAAGAGAAAGGTGAGGTTGATGAAAATCCAGCAGCACGACGGCGTGGTGGTGGATGCAGCACAATCACGGCAGGCTTCGCAAAGCTTGCGAGAGGAGAGTGTTGTGCAGGGAGAGGAGGCGCCAAGACTTGAGGCGGCTGCCCTCCCTCCCCCTCTTTATATAGGCCCCTGGGGCGCCTGCCCTAGGAGATGAGATCTCCAAGGGGCGGCCAGGGGTGGCTTGCCCCCAAGGCAGTGAGGCGCCCACCCTAGGGTTTCCAACCCTAGGCTAGGGGGGCAGGGGTGCACCAGCCCACCGAGGCTGGTTCTCCTCCCTACTTCAGCCACACGGGCCCTTGGGATAGGTGGCCCCACTGGTGGACCCGGGACCCTTCCGGTGGTCCCAGACAATACCGGTGACCGAAACTTTCCCGATGGCAAACTGCACTTCCTATATATAATTCTTCACCTCCGAACCATTCCAAACTCCTCGTGGCGTCGGGATCTCATCCGGACTCGAACAACTTTCGAGTTATTGCATACTCATATCTCTACAACCCTAGCGTCACCGAACCTTAGTGTGTAGACCCTACGGGTTCAGGAGACATGCGCACATGACCGAGACGCCTCTCGGTCAATAACCAACAACGGGATCTGGATACCCATGTTGGCTCTACATACTCCTCTATGATCTCATCGGATGAACCACGATGTCGAGGATTCAATCAATCCGTATACAATTCCCTTTGTCAATCGATATGTTACTTGCCGAGACTCGATCGTCGGTATCCCAATACCTCGCTCAATCTCGTTCGCAAGTCACTTTACTCGCACCGTAATGCATGATCCCGTGACGGACACTTGGTCACACCGAGCTCATTATGATGATGCATTACCGAGTGGGCCCAGAGATACCTCTCCGTCATACGGAGTGACAAATCCCAGTCTCGATTCGTGCCAACCCAACAGACACTTTCGGAGATACCCGTAGTGCACCTTTATAGTCACCCAGTTACGTTGTGATGTTTGGCACACCCAAATCACTCCTACGATATCCGGGAGTTGCACAATCTCATGGTCTAAGGAAATGATACTTGACATTTGGAAAAGCTCTAGCGAAACGAACTACATGATCTTTCTGCTATGCTTATGATTGGGTCTTGTCCATCACATCATTCTCCTAATGATGTGATCCCGTTATCAATGACATCCAATGTCCATAGTCAGGAAACCATGACTATCTGTTGATCAACGAGCTAGTCAACTAGAGGCTCACTAGGGACTTGTTGTGGTCTATGTATTCACACATGTATTACGATTTCCGGATAATGCAATTATAGCATGAACAATAGACAATTATCATGAACAAAGAAATATAACAATAACCAATTTATTATTGCCTCTAGGGCATATTTCCAACACTTGTTCCATCCATCCTTCCCATCCGCCGCCACCCAACCAACTCCCCTCTTCCTCGGGATCTCCCCCACTCCAAATCAGCAGCCACCACCTTCCCCTCCTTGTTTTTGCCACCGATCCAACCAGCCACTCCTCTCGATCCACCAACCACAGTGCATGCAGCCTCCTCCCCGCCTTCGTCCGGCCAGCCACGCCGCCGGCGGACCCGCAGATGAGCGTCGTCCCTGCTCCTTTACCTTCCTCCTCTGCTCTTCTCTCTCCCTCACATCGCGACCCCTCTCTCTTCAGGTCGAACAGGAAGCTGTCATGGGCGCCCCGCTGCCGCGAGGAAACGATGGCTCCAGCCCTCCTCCAGTCGTCTTCAACCACAGAAACTCGCCGCTGCCGTTGGACGTCCTCCGGCAAGGAATCAGCATCCCACGCCCGGATCCTTTTGCCTTCGCGCCTCCCCCGCCTTGGATCCGGCTGTCCCCGCGTGTCATGACCGGTTTTCCGGGTATTAATTTCCAGAAAATAGCCATTGTGCTCACCAGCCCCAGGATAACTGTTAGCTGATGAGGCACCATCTTGATACAGAAATTCCAAGCAAATACAACATATGTAGTACAAGACCATTATGGCCTGTGAGTACAACAAATGGTTCTAGTGGTTGATGGCGGAAGCGGTCTGAAATCATCGGCGTCTTGGGGACTCCATTTCCCACAGGAACAGCTGACCAGGTTAACTCCTATCTTCGCGAGGCTGCTATCACTATTGCTTAGGTTCCGGATCATCTTAACACGGTCGCTCCTCTCCACAAGAAGAAAAATCTGGCCAAGACAATAGCCAGGGACAAGCCAGTGAGTACTTTGAATGTACTCGCAAACATTATAAACATAGGTATAATATAACAATGATGTGCTAAAAATATTTTTATGCTCACGACGTCAGTCACAAACGATAATAAAAACTCTGATGCATGCAAGCATGTTATTTATGAATATGCAATAACATAGTAGTATCTAAATAAATAACAATCATGCCACAATCGGGCGTCTTAGCGACACCACATAAAGGGCTTATAGAAGAATTACCACAGTCGGGCATCTCAGCGACACCACATAAAGGGCTTATAAAAGAAATGCCATAGTCGGGCGTCTCAGCGACGCCACATAAAGGGCTTATAAAAGAAATGCCACAGTCAGGCGTCTCAGCGACACCACATAAAGGGCTTATAAAAGAAATGCCACAGTCGGGCGTCTCGGCGACACCACATAAAGGGCTTATAAAAGTCTCAGCGACACCACATAAAGGGCTTATAGGATAAATAATCACATTGAATATCCAGGAGGTAGAACCGTCCCAGGGATACTCAATAATTCAAATAATATAATGGGTTAGTCCATAATAAACATAACATAATAATTATCACAAGTCATCAGTCATGATCCACATTCTGGTTTAGTTGTATCTCCTTCGAAGACCGACACTAAGACCGGCACTTGACCCAACCCAGACTGTAGTCCTTAACCATGGACACGGCTATTCGAATAGGTTTAATCTCTGCAGAGGGTGTACTCTTTACCCACGAGTAACGGATTCCTTTAGTCCATCAAGATTAATTCCGTCTACGGTCTTTTAAATGAAAGCACACCTGACTTGCACACACCAGCTTAACTTACCGGTGTCTGGAATCACCCACGACACCCGTTAAGCAAAACTCTAAGTGGGAAGGCTACAACCTCGATTAGCATGGGATCACAAAATTTATACCACGCGCAAAACTGGGGAAGCTACCCCCTCGACTACAACCGAAACACCCATGCCCCCGACCGATGATGGCTTTAATCCATGGCCATGGTACCCTCATCCCGCCCCTACATGCGGTGTGTGCTAGAAAGGGTTGACAAATTATTGAACTGCACCCACCCGTGGCGGGGACAAGTGGTAGCACGAAACAAGTGTGGGGGTTATCGAGCAAGACTCGATCTACTACGACTCAGAGGTTTATAATTTCCGCATGACATGAATAACAAATATATTTCAACCAATACAATCAACACTCATTATATCTTACTATGCCATACCGACATAACCGTCCGACGGAGACGGCGACAAGCTCACGCCTACCCAAGGCAGAGGCTTTCCGGATTCCTTTCCCAAGATGCATGCAAGGTACATGAAGATGATTTCCATCACAAGTATACTCATTTCCAACAGCATGGAAATCACTAATATGCATCCATGCAAATGATCATATCACATGAAATAACAAGTCCTTCGAAATGAGGTGGTGTTATAAACGTGCCAACGAACACACCAAAAATATTATGCCGGGGTTCAGAATGCTTGCCTTCAAGGTGTGGAGAGGTGGGGTTGCTCTCCAAAACTTTTGAAAGCTTTCTGCCTCTCTCCAAAATCCTATTTTGAAAATATTAGAATTAACACACAATTTCAAAACAGCACAAAAAAGTGTTTGAAAACTTTTCAAATAAATCTTAAAATAAACTAGACAGAATTTGAGAGATGTAGGAAAAAGAATCAATTCATTTGGAGTTATATTTTAAAAGTAATAGCCAGTCAAAGCTTAGTCAAATCTGTTTTTAAAATAAAACAGAAAAAGGAAAACGTTTCAGGCAGAATACGTCTTCGAAGAAGGGGAGACGTACTCACGGGTTTGTGCTTCCACTTAAACACGTGGAGGTGGGGCTGGGTCGCTGATAGTGGGTCCAGGGGGCCCACTGGTCAGGTTTGACCAGTCTATTTCTCCCTCCTCTTCCTCTGCCCGAACGGTGGCGAGGCAACGGCGATCAACGCCGGCGAACGGCGGCTCCCACGGGCTCCAGAGGGTCGGGATGGATCCGCAAGACCGGGGCGGCCCTCCCGGTGGTCGTTGGGTCGGCGGGGACGGAGTGAGCTGCCGGCGGCGAGCTTCGCGGCGGAGGAGGCATTCGGGAGCAGAGTGGTTTTGGGGCTGCGGTGGTTCCCGATCGAAATTGAGCAGGGGGGAGAGTTCAGGGGAGGAAGAGAGAGCTTCTGGTGGAGAGGGTGGAGAGGGGGAGGCTCTGGTGGCGCCGGAATGGCGGGACAGTGGCGGCGGTTGCGGTTGCCGGAGATGGGGAAGAAGGCCTCCTTCCAACGATTTCAGGCTGTGGGGGGTGCCATGAAGGTGGCCTGAGGTTGCCTTCCTGCTCGAATGGGTTCGGGGGCCTCCTTATATACCGCGACGAGGTCGGTTAGCGGCGGCCGTGGATAAGGTCGTCGGCGAACCGCCTCCCTATAGCGTCAGGGCGTCGTGGCGACGACAAGAGCTAGAGGACACTCGAGAGGATGAGGATGAGCTGTTCCAGGGGCAGGTGGTGAGCGGGAGAGGCCTGGGCGGCACCGACCTGGCAGAGGCGCGCTGCGGATGCCGGCGTGCCGCCAAGGGTTCTGACGGCGGTGCTGGTTAGCGCGGGAGCTGTCGGGCGGCAGTGGCGGCTAGCTGCTGGCCTGCCGGAGACGTGGCGAGGGCTGCGGGGATCGTGGGGTGCATAAGGGGACACGGCGTGCTGGCTGCGGTCGGTCACGGACCGGAGTGAGTGCGGGGCGAGACGCGGCGGTTCGGGCGCGGCACATACAAAATGCGTGCTCCGCTCGCGCTCTGGGCGTGCCCAGTGCACGCACGGAACATGCTCGACGAAATGCCATTGCAAGCTAGGGGGCTTTAAACCACAAGAGGGTTAGCAGGGTGGGGTAATAGACTAGGGCAAAACCACTGGACATGCTGGTTTGGTCAGGGGATCAAGTCCACAGTGCAAACAAAAACTCATGTCAAAACTGATCATGCCTAAAAGGTGTTTGACAAAATGCCAGGGGCACTTAGGCATTTCTTGGAGTGGCCAAACTTCCAGAGTGGGGTCTCTTTAGATGCATGAGAGGGTGGTGAGGTTAGTTTGTTAAAAGGAGAAACTTTGTTAGTGCAAGTTTTGCAAAACTTCAGTTTTGGACAAAAAGAAAAGGGCATGATTGCAAGCACTTAGAGTCATCCAATGGGTCCACTCTCCTGGACTTAAGGGTTTGGCAAGGTGCACTACAAGCATGAGAAAGCTCAAGGTCCAAAGAGCAAGCAAGAATATGGTTGCTGTAGAAAACACAAGGCTGGACCAGAAAGAAAAAGAGGTTGAAACACTCAATTTTCACAAAGAACACCACTAGGTTTTTGCATAAAGTTGGATGGCATGCTACCACTGACATCCCATAATTTTGGTGGAAGTTTTAAAGAAATATTTAAATAGGTTGTAGTGTAAAAGTGCCCACTGGACCAGATTTGAAAATTTGGGATAGAGCTCAAAATATTAAATGAAAGAAATATCTTTTTGCATAAAAGTTATTTTGAAACATCACATGCCATCTCCAAATTTTGGTGGGATTTTTAAAAGATTTTATCAAATGGTTGTAGTTCAAAAAGGACCACAAACCATGGGAAAACCATTTTTAAAGGAATAAAGATTAGGGAAATAATTTTATAATTAATCCCTCTGATAAAAGAAAAGTTTTATTTGAGAGGGTAAGAGAGTCCAATAAAATTGAGAAGTATTTCACTTGAGGTAAAAACTCCATGATGATAAGAAAGGAAATGTTTCAAAAATCAAAAGTGAGTCCAGAAAATATGAGTTTTAATTTCCTGGCAAAATTTTAATCAACAAAACAAGGTTAAAATTTTGGGATGTCACACCGCGTTGCCGTGCCCTGCATCCCGCGGCCAGCCGCGCCAAGTCCCTCGTCGCGCCTTTCGCCAAGACGTCGCCGTTGCTCTGCTTCCTGACGAGCAGAGGACGAGGCGCCCGTTCGCCCACGCCTCGCATTGACCGCGCCTTCGCCAAGTCCAGCTCCGCCTCACGCTGGAGTTGACCCAGTCGAGCTCCTCCTCTGTTGACCCGCGACCCCGAGCTCCCGCGCCGACCCGTCTCCATCCTGCCGCTTGCCGGAGTCCCACCTGTGTCCGTCCAGTGCGTGTTGTCTTCCTCTGCTTCGAGCGACAAGATGAGCGCCGCCCCGTCGTTGACCCGATCTGGCGCGAGCGTGGACAAGCGCCAAGGCCCAGCTCGCCCTCCATCTCCCCGCGCCAAGCCAGCCACACCGACCGAGCCTCAGCCCACGGGTGAGCAGCCCCTCCAGTCACTCTCCTGTCCTGTGCAGCCCGTTAGCAGATGCGGCCCATATCATGTTTTTTTCAGTTCGGCGATTTTGCTATTTATCTAGTAAATTACTGTTTTACAGAAAAGACCCTCATATTCATGCATTTATATCTCTCAAACCGTGCATCGGATTAAAATGTTTTAAATATGAAAAATGCTTAGAATTTTGTCTACTTTCATAATCTGCATTTTTCATCTATGTTTGAAATGTTTAAAATGTTGTTTGTTTAAATTTGCTCAAATGCCATGTTAAAATGATTTATTTCATAACTAAATAACCATAGCTCAATTTTAAATAAACTTTATATGTAAATGGGGTGGAAAATGCCTAGTTTTACATGGTGCACTTCATTTTGCTGTTTAACATCATTAAAATTGTGTTTAGGGCAGAAAAGTACCTAATCCAAAATACGCATATGGGGATTTTCCGGAATTGTTGTTTGTTGTTTCCGGCCTCATTTAAACTTGCCTAGATAGGTAGTTTTCACATGCTTCACCCCTTGACATGTTTAATAACATTTAATATTGTTGGGTACAAAACCGAGATCAAACTAAATAATTGCATGTGGTGTTTTGTCATAACTTGTAGTATTGTTTGTTGCACTTTGCCATGCCATGCCTCATTAAACCGGTCATGCATCATACTTGTTTGTGCATCATGCCATGTTTATGCTTGTGCATTTACTATGTCGTTTGTTTCTTTCCGGTGTTGCTTCTTAGTTCCGGTAATGTTGCGATTGTGAGGATTCGTTTGACTACTCCCGTTCGTCTTCTTCATGGACTCGTTCTTCTTCCTAGCAGGATCTCAGGCAAGATGACCGCTACCCTGGATCTCACTACTATCATTACTATGCTAGTTGCTTCGTTCTATCGCTTTGCTGTGCTACCTATCAATTTCTCTTCAAGCCGCCCAAATTGCCATGTCAGCCTCTAACTTTTCACCATTCCTAGCAAACCATTGCTTGGCTATGTTACCGCTTTGCTCAGCCCCTCTTATAGCGTTGTTAGTTGCAGGTGAAGTTGAAGATTGCTCCATGGTGAACATGATTATGTTGGGAAAGCACAATATCTCTTATTTAATTAATGCATCTACATACTTGGTAAAGGGTGGAAGGCTCGGCCTTATGCCTGGTGTCGGTGTCAAAACCGGCGGATCTCGGGTAGGGGGTCCCGAACTGTGCGTCTAGGCGGATGGTAACAGGAGACAAGGGACATGATGTTTTACCAAGGTTCGGGCCCTCTTGATGGAGGTAAAACCCTACGTCCTGCTTGATTAATATTGATGATATGGGTAGTACAAGAGTGGATCTACCACGAGATCAAGGAGGCTAAACCCTAGAAGCTAGCCTATGGTATGATTGTTGTAATGGAGGTTATGTCCTACGGACTAAAGCCCTCCGGTTTATATAGACACCGGAGAGGGCTAGGGTTACACAGAGTCGGTTACAATGGTAGGATATCTACATATCTCAGACGCCAAGCTTGCCTTCCACGCCAAGGAAAGTCCCATCCGGACACGGACGGAGTCTTCAATCTTGTATCTTCGTAGTCTTGGAGTCCGCGGATGATGATAGTCCGCTGTCCGGACACCCCTAGTCCAGACTCCTCAAGAGTCCCTGAACTCGGCTTCAATGACGATGAGTCCGCGCGCATAATGTTCGCATTGCAAGGCGGGTTCCTCCTCCAAATAATCCATAGAAGATTGTGAACACCAGATAGTGTCCGCTCGCAAAAAAATTCCACATTCCACCGTAGAGAGAATAAAATGTACACAAGTTCAATCACGACGATTTTGCGGCATGACGCCACACCACTACCAAGCCTTTACTTGAATCGCTTTTTATTATACCACCTCAAAGACGCTTAGCTAAGCGGTTTCTTGGCACGCCTTGTTGAAGCAGATATCGTGTTCCCTTATTCCGGATTCTCATCAATACGGACGTGGGTAACCCAACCGCGCCATTGATGGTGGCGCTTGGGAGATAAGCGAGTTTTACCAGGCCGGTGGGGACGTATAGTCTTTGTCCGCCTATATATAAGGGATAAGGATTCACCTTTTCACCTACGCCTTTTTCCTCCTTTGCTTATCCATCTCCAAGACTCGAGCTCCAGCGCCCAAGTTCGCAAGATCTCGCCTCAACCTTCTCCGACCATGTCCGGAGCGGGAGGCAAGTGGTTGGCCTCCACCGCTAAGGAGGAGCACATCACAAAGCTGCGCAGCGCCAGATACCTTCCGGCGACATCACAGACCGCCGCCCGACGAGGGGCAGCTCATCCCCACCCCTGTGCCCCATGAGAGGGTCATTTTCCTTCCCCACTTCCTCCGCTGGATGGGCTTTCCACTTCACCCCTTTGTCCGGGGCTCATGTTCTAATACGGCTCGATTTCCATGATCTGGCGCCAACTTCATCCTCAACATCTCGGCGCTTATCCTCGTGTGCGAGGCCTTCCTCCGCATCCAGCCCCACTTCGCTTGTGGCTCAAGACCTTCAATGTCAAGCCAAAGGTAGTAAAGGGCACTCAAGCGGAGTGCGGAGGCGCCATGTTGGGCAAGATGCCCAACGCCCTTGGTTCAAGGGCCTTCGTGGAATCCGTCAAGGGGGCAATCGGGTGGTTCTATATCACCGAGCAGCGACTCTATGTGGGCGGCGCCCCAAGTTCAGATCTGGTATCCCTACGCAGCTCACTCTCCGGAAAGAGAAGGCCTTTGTGGGGTAATTCGAAGGAGCTGACGGGACTCCAAGCCTGTATCCAGAAGCTGGTGAACTGTTAACGTGGTCCAAGTCATGCTCGTCCGCTAGATTCTCCCATGCCAAGAACGGGCATTCAATCTGGGAGTTTGATCCCAACAGCACCAGCATTGAGCGAGCTCTTGACTGACGCACGCAAGGCGCCGAGGGTGCTGTTTAAGGTGCCGAAGCCCCGTGATCTCGCGACGGAAGATCGCGGATTTCACTCGCAAAGATCCAGCCGATGAGGTAAGTGCTTCTACCCTTTACGGACACTTGTTGTTAATAGTTCGACCGAAGCGGGTTTCAATTTCCCTTTTCCTTTGACAGATGGATGAAGAAGGACGAGCAGCTCATCCGCCCGGCCCCATGCCGAAGACCCAGAGACGCCCGCTTAGCGGGTTGCTGGTTCCGCACCATACGTGGTGCCAGAGCGAAGGACAAGAAGGTGGCCACGGTACTGAAATAGTTCCTGCCAGTGTCCGACGACTGAGGCGGATTCCTCCCCTGAAGACGAGGAGGAGGAAGAAGACTCTCTCCCAGAAGAGGGAGAGAGAAAGAGGAAGGCCTCCCCAACAGGGGAGGCCGAAGGGTCCAAGAGGGGAAGAACTATTCCCCCGGACAGTTCCGCCAATGCCAACGTTGGCGAAGAAGAGTGGCCTTCAAGGGCCAGGCCTCTGGCGAGATCGTAAGTATCCGGATTCCTGAGTAATTTATAATTTCTTTCTATGTCACATAGTGTCCTTCTAATGCCGCATACTGCTTGTAGTCCGGCCGATGATGATCTCCCCGCTTCGTCGAGCGGGTCGTTGGCTCCATCGGATGTAGATTCCATCCCGACTGCCTCCACCCCTCGCGGCGCTGAGGACGCCGAGGTGGGGTCCCGAGAAAGGACCCATCAGGAGGAGGCTCCGGAGGCGCCACAAGGCAGCCTCCCGGACTTTGCGCCGGACTCTACGACGGAACCTGCAGTGGTTCCAGAGTCCGCAGCGCCCTTCGAAGAAGGGCAAGACCATGACACTGGCGGCCCCCGTCCAACCGGAGGCACCGGACAACTTGTTGGAGGCGCTCCAAGGCGCCTCCATTGAGGAAGAACACCGCACCATCATGAGTGCGGTGATTCAGAAGGTTCAGCTCGCCAAGAGCGGGCTGATCGAAGCCTCGCATAGCCTTCTAACAGGCTTTGAGGTAAGAAGTTGAAATTATGTAATGTAATACCGCATAGACAAGAGCCTCGATGCTCGGTTCGGTGTTCAGAAAGAAAAGCCGGACTGAGGATCTAAAAAGATATACGCAGGGTTGCTAATAAATTATGTCAATATGGGTTTGCAGGTTGCGCTGCTGACCTCTGCCACACTGACTGCGGATGTCGGTGCATTAAAGCAAGATCTCGAGCGGTCCGAGCGAGAGCTCGGCCGTGCCAAGAGGCAGCTCGAGGACAAATAAGGTGAGTAGCACCACTTTGAATATTTACCTTACAGAAAAGGATTTCGGTTGCAATAAAACTAACAAGGATAACATGGGTACTGCAGGGGCCATGAACGAGGTGGCAACCCAGAAGGAGGCTATGTCCGCGGCCGAACGCAATGCGGCCGCGGAACGGGCAGAGCGAGAGAAGCAGGAGGCGCGGGTGGCGGAGGTGCGGCAAGAGCTCCAGGCTCTCATGGAGAAGCATGAGAGTTTGGAGCGTGACTCAAAGACTCAAGAGTCCGAGCTCGCCTCGGCTCTCGAAAGTGCCAAGTCCGCCAAGGCCGAGGCCCGCAAGGCCCTTCAGGAGGTTGAGGATATGAAGAAAATAACAGCGGGTAAGGCATTTTCATGCAAAGCAAGCATGTTAATGTAAACTACCTGACACTTACCCGAATTCGGAGCTCTCCAGGGGCGTTTGCAGATCTGCCTCGCAGTGTGTCCGATGCCGCCGCATTCTACCATGGCAAGGAGGGGAGCTCAACGGAAAAGGTCTTCTGGTCTCAGTACGCTGAGGCCGCCCATCCAGTGTTTCTAGCGACCAGTGAAGCAGTGGTCGAGCTCCACAAGGTAGCCGAGGAGGCCATGAAGGGCCTCATAGTCCGGCCAGGGGCTGGACAGGCCATGCCCGGGAGCTACTTCGCCTGCGGCGGCGGCTGGTGGATGTGTGCCCTCGGTGGATGTCATCAAGCGCCCGCCAGATTGAAGGTGCTCGCGGGCCCTTGCCCGCGCAAAGGTGCACCGGGCAAGCTGGATGCGAGAAGCTCATCATCGACGCGCCCGCCACGGGCAAGGAGTATCGGACGCCGAGATGTACTATAAGACTGTCCTAAAGGGTGCCCGCAAGATTGCGGATGAGTGCCCCAGATATGTAATTATTGAGTAGACTCGCTATGTATTATCCTCGCGGCGCTGAAAACTTTGTTCATATGCGCAAGCAACGCTTGTTTGATTTAAAATATTACCTTCAGGCGGCCGCTTATAAAATCGAGAGATGGCAAGTCGTCGGCTTCAGCCCCCAAGCCACGAAAGTGTTGGGGTGTTCGGATAAACTTGAGCACTCTTGTTCCCATTTTGGGTCCATCTAGGAGGCGCCAACACAATGAACAAGGCAACCGGACTTATAATGCTTGAACACTCTCACTTAGCCATAGAATTTATAATTTTATATTTGGTGAAGCCTCTAGTATTCGGAAGACCGAATTGGGCACTATCCACGCCTTAAATCGGACATTATCCGTACTTCGTCAAGCGGCATAAGTCTTTAGGGACCGAAAAGACCTCTCGAACAGCGACCGGTCTCTCGCCTTATCATGCCGCCAGTTTTAGCTTTCCATCGAGGCGCCGCCCAGCTCAACCGGGCGCAATCGTAGTGGTTCTCCAGTGCCACCTTAGCCGGCTGAACGTAACGTAAGGCACCAAAACGTGGAGCCGGCAAACCCAACTATTGACCCAAGACATGATTCGAGCCGATTCATATAATGCTATAAGTTCGGGTGTCGACTTGTGAAAGTGTTCGGACTTATCACACCATAATGCGGGAACATAAGCCCTCGGTGTATTCGGCCGCACCAAAATATACGGGTGCAAGATGTCATTAGTGAACATGTGTGTAAAGTAATGCAATTACGGGCAAAAAGTGCTGCATTATTTATTCAAGAAATTTGCTATGAGTGCGTATGATACAAATAGTGCGGTAAGCAAGGGATTGACTAAATAAACATGTCCCCCTCCAGGGGTGGGCTGCGGACTGGTGTATATAATCGAATTTAATGCTCGTAATGGAGACCACCTGAGTGTTCGTCGCAGCCTTTTTCTCTCCTTGGCTGTTGCATCGTGAGTTCGGCGGGTTCGCCGCCGGACAGGGCCTCTGGTGAACGGAGTCCTGTGTATACAAAGAAGTAAAATAAAATAAAAATAAAAAGCGACATAGTTAGAGCCCTGGTGTGGTCGAGCCGCACTGGTCTCATAGGTCGTGCCCCTCCCCTAGGCCCATGGTATCTCCACAGGCGAATGATGTACGCGAGGGTTGGTCTTGCAATCATGCGAGGGCTGGGGTTAGCTGCATTGCTACGCATGCTCGGAACGTGCTGTGGTCTCGCTGATGTTGCTCCCGCACGTTTGGCGTGTCCGCCGCTTAATGGCCGGACTCAAAATTGCCTTAGAAGGCTGCTCAGATTTCGCCGCGAGAGCAGCAGATGTTCCTCCGCTCGAGGAGCGCCGTGTTTCCGCTGACCGTGATGACTCCACGAGGGCCCGCATCTTGAGCTTGAGGTATGCATAATGCGGCACCGCTGCTGAACTTTGCAAACGCGTTCATCCGAAAGCAGAGCGTGATTGCCGCCACGGAACGGGACTATGTCAAGATTAACTCTCGCCCGGAAATTGTCCGGGATCCAAGACCACTTCAGCAGGATCGAGCTCGCATAATTGGCCTCAATGCCCGGTATGACGCTTTGAATGTCATCTTTGTAGGTTTAATCCTTGAGGGTCTATGCCCATCTTGCGCGCCAGATCCCGATAAAGCGTGTTCAGCACGCCGCCGCCCATCGGACTCTCGTGAGGTGAAATCCATCGATGATTGGGTCTAAAACCACGCGCGAATCCGCCATGGCGGATGCTGGTCGGATGGTCTCTTCGATCCAAAGTGATCGGGCAAGAGGACCATGGATTGAACTTCGGGCGATCGCTCCATCGCATATACGCCCCTTAGTGCACGCTCGCTCCCTCTTGGGTATATGGGTTGCGATATCATGTTCATCGTCCGCACTTGTGGGGGAAACCTTCATCCTCATCGCTTGGCGGCGGGTCTCTTCCTCCTCGCCGCTATGCAGCCCCTTGTCATTGTTTTCGGCAATTAACTTGCCTGCCTGCTTGAATACCCAACAATCTCTGTTGGTGTGGTTAGCTGGCTTTTCGGGGGTGCCATGTATCTGACATGAGCGGTCGAGTATTCGGTCCAAATTGACGGACCCGAGTTGTTCTTTTGAATGGCTTCTTCCACGACGGGTTTAGAGCCTCGAATCCGACGTTGACCGTCAGATCCTCCTTGTCGCCGCGCTTAACGCGGGCGCTTATTTTTGCTTCGACGCGACCGCCATTGTGGTCCTTGGTATCCGGACTGCCGAATTTTTACCGAGGTTGTTCCGCGAGCTAGCCAGCTGTCCTCTCCCGCATGTAAGCGGGTCATTAGTGATGTGAGGGCCGCCATGGATTTCGCTTTTCCTGCCCTAGGTGCGGGCTAGCCACTCATCGCGGATGTTATGTTTGAAGGCTGCGAGGGCCTCGTGATCCCGACAATCGATGATTTGATTTTTCTTTGTTAAGAACCGTGTCGAAGTATCGCCGATTCATCTGGCTGTATGTGGCTTAGGTCATCGGCGTCCGGTGGTCGCACATATGTGCCCCGAAGTTGTCGAGGAATGCGGCTTCGTGTCTTCCCAACACCCAATTGACTCTGCGGGCAAGCTGTTAAGCCAATGCCGAGCTGGTCCTTTAAGCTTGAGTGGGAGATGCTTGATGGCGTGGAGATCGTCGCCGCGGGCCATATGGATGTGAAGGAGATAATCTTCGATCCAAACCGCGGGGTCTGTTGTGCCATCATAGGATTCAATGTTTACGGGTTTAAACCCTTCATGGATTTGATGATCCATTACTTCGTTAGTGAAGCATAGCAGGTGTGCGGCGCCTCTGTATTGAGCAATATCACGACGTAGCTCGAGGGAGCGTTGTCTGGTGTGTTCGGCCCGGCCGGATTTGTTGTATCCGGCGCGACGGTATTCGTCGTGGGTCGTTGGGTGCCCACGTGATCCGTAGATGGATCTGGATTGCCTTGCTTTGTCCTCCAATATATCTCGCAAGTCCGGCGTGTTCCCTCTTGGCTTCATACTTTTGGAGCGACTGTCCGGCAGCAGAGCTAAATAATGCCCATCGTGACAGTGCGGCGCACTCGGCTGTGGCTCGAATCCGTCAAAGATCAAGTCTTCACGGATGTCAGCCGTGAAGTTTAGACTTCCAAATCTGACCTGACGGCCAGGGGCGTAGCTTTCGATCTGCTCCAGATGGCCAAGCGAATTGGCCCGCAGTGCAAAGCCGTTGAATACGAAGATCTGTCCGGGGAGAAAAGTCTCACCCTGGACGGCGCTGTTGTTGATTGAAGGAGCCATCAAGCCTATCGGTGACGACACAGAGGAACTCTCAATGAAAGCACCAATGTCGGTGTCAAAACCGACGGATCTCGGGTAGGGGGTCCCAAACTGTGCGTCTAGGCGGATGGTAACAGGAGACAAGGGACACGATGTTTTACCCAGGTTCGGGCCCTCTTGATGGAGGTAAAATCCTACGCCCCGCTTGATTAATATTGATGATATGGGTAGTACAAGAGTGGATCTACCACGAGATCAAGGAGGCTAAACCCTAGAAGCTAGCCTATGGTATGATTGTTGTAATGGAGGTTATGTCCTATGGACTAAAGCCCTTCGGTTTATATAGACACCGGAGAGGGCTAGGGTTACATAGATTCAGTTACAATGGTAGGAGATCTACATATCCGTATCGCCAAGCTTGCCTTCCACGCCAAGGAAAGTCCCATCCGGACACGAGACGGAGTCTTCAATCTTGTATCTTCGTAGTCTTGGAGTCCGGCAGATGATGATAGTCCGGCTGTCCGGACACCCCCTAGTCCAGGACTCCCTCACTTGGTGTTTTGTTCCACTCTTGCCGCCCTAGTTTCCGTAATACCGGTGTTATGTTCCTTGATTTTGCGTTCCTTACGCGGTTGGGTGATTTATGGGAGCCCCTTGATAGTTCGCTTTGAATAAAACTCCTCCAGCAAGGCCCAACCTTGGTTTTACCATTTGCCTCACCACCACCTATACTTTCCCTTAGGAGTCGCGCTCCCGAGGGTCATCTTTATTTTAGCCCCCCGAGCTAGTGCTTCTCTAAGTGTTGGTCTGAACCGAGCTACCTGCGGGGCCACCTCGGGGAAACTTGAGGGCTGGTTTTACTCGTAGATAGTCTCATCCGGTGTTGCCCTAAGAACGAGATATGTGCAGCTCCTATCGGGATTGTTGGCACATTGGGCGGCTTTGCTAGTCTTGTTTTACCATTGTCGAAATGTCTTGTAAACCGGGATTCCGAAACTGATCGGGTCTTCCTAGGAGAAGGAATGTCCTTCGTTGACCATGAGAGCTTGTGATGGGCTAAGTTGGGACACCCCTGCAGGGTATAAACTTTCGAGAGCCGTGCCCGCGGTTATGTGGCAGATGGGAATTTGTTAATATCCGGTTGTAGAGAACTTGACACCAGATTCGAATTAAAACGCATCAACCGTGTGTGTAGCCGTGATGGTCTCTTTTCGGCGGAGTCCAGGAAGTGAACACGGTTTTGGGTTATGTTTGACGTAAGTAGGAGTTCAGGATCACTTCTTGATCATTGCTAGCTTCATGATTGTTCCGTTGCTTCTCTTCTCGCTCTTATTTGCATATGTTAGCCACCATATATGCTCAGTCGCTGCTGCAACCTCACCACTTATCCCTTCCTTACCCATTAAGCTTTGCTAGTATTGATACCCATGGTAATGGGATTGCTGAGTCCTCGTGGCTCACAGATTACTACAACAACAGTTGCAGGTACAGGTTATGCAATGATCTTGACGCGAGAGCGATGTTACTTGTTTTGGAGTTCTTCCTCTGCTTCTTCTTTGATCAGGGGATAGGTTCCAGGTCGGCAGCCTGGGCTAGCAGGGTGGATGCCATTTGAGCTTCTGTTTGTGTTTCATCCGTAGTCGGATGTTGCTCTTATGTGTGATGATGTTGTATTCGTGTGGCATTCTATGCCTCTTGTATGTATCCCCAACTATTATGTAATGGTACGATGTAATGATATCCACCTTGCAAAAGCGTCTCCAATATGCGCTTCTATCCTTAGTGGGACCTTCGAGTTCCTTTAGGATAGGGTCGCATATTGGGCGTGACATAGCTTGTGATGAATGTCAAAGAATTGGTAATATTGATAGACGTCAGGAAATGCCTATGAATTATCACTTGTTATCAAACCATTTGACGTTTGGGGATTTGATTATATGGGACCTTTTCCTTCCTCTAATGGGTATACACGTATTTTAGTTGTTGTTGATTACACTACTAAGTGGGTAGAAGCTATACCAACTAGCAGTGTTGATCATAACACCTCTGTTAAAATGCTTAAAGAAGTTATTTCCTCGAGGTTTGGAGTCCCTAGATATTTAATAACCGATGGTGGTTCACATTTTATTCATGGTGCATTCTTGCTAAATATGATGTTAACCATATAATTGCATCTCCTTATCACCATAAATCTAGTGGTCAAGTTGAATTGAGCAATCGAAAAATAAAGTTAATTTTGCAAAAGACCGTCAATAGATCTAGAAAGAATTGGTCCAAGAAACTTGATGATGCATTATGGGCTTATAGAATAGCTTATAAGAATCATATGGGTATGTCTCCGTATAAAATGGTCTATGGAAAAGCATGTCATTTACCTCTTGAGTTAGAACATAAAGCATATTGGGCAATCAAAGAACTTAATTATGGACTTGCCCGTGAGAAGAGGCTATTTGATATTAACTCGTTAGATGAATGGAGAACCCAAGCTTATGAAAATGCCAAGTTGTTTAAAGAAAAAGTTAAGAGATGGCATGATAAAAAAAATTCAAAAACGAGAATTCAAAGTGGGAGAGTATGTTCTATTGTACATTTCTCGTTTTAGATTTTTTTTGCAGGAAAACTTCTCTCTAAATGGGAAGGACCGTATATCATCTAAAAAGTTTATCATTCTGGATCTATTAAGATCAACAACTCCGAAGGGACTAATCCTAAGGTAGTCAATGGAAAAAGAATTAAGCACTATATCTCAGGTACACCTATTAACGTTGAAACTAACATTATTCAAACTATGACACCGGGGGAACACATAAGAGAGACCTTTCAGAATACTCCAGAACCTGAAAAGGAATAGGTATGTGATACGGTAAGTAAACCAGTTTTGGAATATTAGAAAAATACCAAAATAAGAAACAACCGAGGGGACCCAAGAGGTGCACAAGACGCACTAGGGCACGCCCACCACCCCCCAGGTCACGCCCCAGTGGCTCGTGGGCCCCTTGTGAGCCTTCCCAACTCCGTTTTCTTCTAGAATACTTGTTTTGCAAGATAAAAGTTCTTTATATATACTCCCGGATGTTATGACCACCGTATCGCAGAAATATCCTTTGTTCTTGTTTCGTGTTGTTTTCTATCAGATCTCCCAAGCCAGGCATCATGTCTTCTTCCTCCTCCAACAACATGGAAGATGATGCTTGGTTAATACAAATGAACTAAGGAGAGAGGGAACTGGGGAGGTCACCATGGAAGAAGATCAAGGAGACTCGCTCGGAGTCCACTCTCTGGTCTCGGAGAGCGGTACGTTGGCCGGCATCTCCACTACTCTGAACCCCCATCAAGCCATGAGGTCGATGAACGATCAAGGGAATCGCGAAGTGCAAGGATGGCTTCCCCCTTGGAGGCCCTTACACAGGTTACATCAGAACAATTTTCATAATTTGGTTCACAACTATGGGGTTGAAAATACCCCTCATCTACACATACCGTCCAATTGGGACATATCTCGCTCGAGAGAAAGTGTCGGTGTTCTGGGAATGGGGGTCCCCAGACTTGCCTGCCTGCGGCCTGCGGCGTGGCTCAAGCGGTGGCCCAGTACGGCCCATCTTCATCAACTCGAGCTCAAGACCCTCGCGAGGGGCCAAGCCTCGCGGGGCGGACGATGAAAGGCTTCCTCAGGAGCGGCCTCACCAGGCAGGCTCGCGAGGAGGCAGAGAGATCAAGGCAGGGGTACCTCGCGAGGTGCTCATGACGCAAGCCATGACGATTGAGACCAGGTGGGCACCAGGCGGGCGCCGGCCTGTGCAGTGTCCTTGTTTCCTCTTTGGTGCAAAGGGGGCAAGCACATGCGCGGAATACCGAGGCAGCAAGCAAAGGTTACCATTCCGGTGCAACAAGACTAAGACCAGCAGGGCGAGGACGGAGGTCATCGTGGAGCCCAAGACGGCGTCATCGCTAGTGCCTTTGGCAGCCGAAGACCAACTTTAGTCAGGATAACTTGTACTAGATGTTCCCCTTCAAAATGGCCGTTGTTGGCGCCCTTCCCGCTCAATATATGGGAAAAGGACCAGGGCCTCTATATATAGGGATAGCCACCATCATAGAGGGGGGCATCTCATCGAGAGCTGGTCGAATCCTTCTCAAGCAAACCACCACCACAAGAACACCTCTCGTGAGGCTGTTCTTCCCTTGTACTGTTCATCATCAGCCCAGAGGCAATCCACCACACCACACACTGGAGTAGGGTATTACACCACAACGGTGGCCCGAACCAGTATAAATCTTGTGTCCCTTGCGCTGTTCATCGTGTAGATTAGATCCTCAGCGAGGAGTTCAGACGTGGATCGATAGGGGAAAGATCTTCGCGCGCACCCCAGAGTTTGAACCTTAAGAGTTTTACTGGAACCCCATATCCGACATTTGGTGCGCCAGGTAGGGGTGCCGAAGTCTTCCTTCCGCCATCCTGCGTTCCGCCGCTTTGTCACCTCCATGTCCGGCGACCCGACGGCCAACGCCGACCGCTGAGCGGCATGGCCTACCCATGTCGCGCCGCCTGCCCAAGGTGACCTCAACCCCGCGCCACAGGCAGCCCGCGCTCCACAGAACGCTGGAGGGCGTGGGCGACGCGGTCAAGCGCTGCTTGCCCTCACCCCATGGCAGGTGCGACCAACAGCAAGGGCCTCAAACCACGCTGCTGCCACAGCACCGCATACCCGACGGGAGCAGCCGAACATGAAGGCCGCGCTCACAGTGGCTCGAGAACTCCTACAGTGTAGGTTGCAGGAAAGCAGCCACGACGTGCTGCTGGAGCGTGTCACCGAGCTCTTGGATGTCGCTGCTTCAGGGGCACCTCCGTTCTGCGTCCAGCTTCTTCTGCATTTGCTCATGGCCTGCTGCCCTAGCCTATTCACCTCATGGCCTGCATTTGGTGATCCCCAGATTATTGTTGAATAAATCGGATATGATCCTTCCATGCAGGAATTGGATGCCCTTGATCCTCTGCCCCCAGGTAAGCTTCTAGCATTCCGTTCCTTTTGGTACAATATAATTCAAGCAAGAAACATAACATTCAGGCATTGGAATGCGATCAGGCGAAAGAATGAAGGGGATACGAACCAATATCTTACACGAAATCCCCTAAATGGCATTATCAAAATGGGAGATCAGCTTGAAAATTAATGCACACATAAAAAAGCATGCTTCTGTAATAGTGCAGAAGATTCTGTATCTTAAGGATGTTTTAAAGTCAAAATGAACCATCTGAGAACAATTAATTTAGCCAAACCACCAAACCATAACACATATCCTCAACCGATTCCAATCAAAATTGTAGCCATCTCAGCCATGAATTACATTCTTGGTATCCTAGGGATATTCAAACTATAACGGAAATAAAAATACGGATAGTTATGAAGGAAATATGCCCTAGAGGCAATAATAAAGTTATTATTTATTTCCTTATTTCATGATAATTGTTTATCATTCATGCTAGAATTGTATTAACCGGAAACATAATACATGTGTGAATATAGACAAACAGAGTGTCACAAGTATGCCTCTACTTGACTAGCTTGTTAATCAAAGATGGTTATGTTTCCTAACCATGGACAAAGAGTTGTTATTTGATTAACGAGATCACATCATTAGTTGAATGATCTGATTGACATGACCCATTCCGTTAGCTTAGCACCCGATCGTTTAGTATGTTGCTATTGCTTTCTTCATGACTTACACATGTTCCTATGACTATGAGATTATGCAACTCCTGCCATCGGAGGAACACTTTGTGTGCTACCAAACGTCACAACGAATCGGGTGATTATAAAGGTGCTCTACAGGTGTCTCCAAAGGTACTTGTTGGGTTGGCGTATTTCGAGATTAGGATTTGTCACTCCGAATGTCGGAGAGGTATCTCTGGGCCCTCTCGGTAATGCACATCACTTAAGCCTTGCAAGCATTGCAACTAATGAGTTAGTTGTGAGATGATGTATTACGGAACGAGTAAAGAGACTTGCCGGTAACGAGATTGAACTAGGTATTGGATACCGACGATCGAATCTCGAGCAAGTAACATACCGATGACAAAGGAACAACATATGTTGTTATGCGGTCCGACCGATAAAGATCTTCGTAGAATATGTAGGAACCAATATGGGCATCCAGGTCCCGCTATTGGTTATTGGCCGGAGACGTGTCTCGGTCATGTCTACATTGTTCTCGAACCGTAGGGTCCGCACGCTTAAGGTTTCGATGATGCTTATATTATGAGTTTATGAGTTTTGATGTACAGAAGGAGTTCGAGTCCGGATGAGATCGGGGACATGACGATGAGTCTCGAAATGGTCGAGACATAAAGATCGATATATTGGACGACTATATTCGAGTTCGGAAAGGTTCCGAGTGATTCGGTATTTATCGGAGTACCGGAGAGTTACGGAATTCGCCGGGAGAAGTATTGGGCCTTATTGGGCCATACGGGAAAGAGAAAGGGCTGGCTAGGGCAGGCCGCGCTTCCCATGGCCTAGTCCGAATTGACTAGGGGAGGGCCGCACCTCCTTCCTTCCTTCTCTCTTCCCTTCCTTGTCTCCTACTCCTACTACTTGGAAGGTCTCCTAGTTGGACTAGGAAAGGGGAATCCTACTCCGGTGGGAGTAGGACTCCCCTAGGGCGCCATAGAGAGGGCCGGCCCTCCCCTCCTCCACTCCTTTATATACGGGGGCAAGGGGCACCCCATGACACACAAGTTGATCATCGTGATCGTTCCTTAGCCGTGTGCGGTGCCCCCCTGCACGATATTACACCTCGGTCATATTGTAGCGGTGCTTAGGCGAAGCCTCGCGACAGATTGAACATCAAGATCGTCACCACGCCGTCAGGTCGACGGAACTCCTCCCCGCCTCTCGCTGGATCGGAGTTAAAGTGCGCCATCGAGTTGTACGGTGTCAAGAACTCGGAGGTGCCGGAGTAACGGTGCTTGGATCGGTTGGACTGGGAAGACGTATGACTACTTCCTCTATGTTGCGTCAACGCTTCCGCTTCGGTCTAAGAGGTTACGTAGACAACACTCTCCCCTCTTGTTGCTAGTCATCACCATGATCTTGCGTGTGCGTAGGAAATTTTTTGAAATTACTACGTTCCCCAACAGTGGCATCCGAGCCTAGGTTTTATGGTTTGATGTTATATGCACGAGTAGAACACAAGTGAGTTGTGGGCGATATAAGTCATACCGCTTACCAAAGATGTCATACTTTGGTTCGGCGGTATTGTTGGATGAAGCGGCCGGACCGACATTACGCGACGCTTACACGAGACTGGTTCTACCGCCGTGCTTTGCACACGTGTGGCTAGCGGTGTCGGTTTCCCAACTTTAGTTGAACCGAGTGTGGCTACGCCCGGTCCTTGCGAAGGTTAAAACAGCACCAACTTGACAAACTATCGCTGTGGTTTTGATGCGAGGTGAGATTGGTTCTTGCTTAAGCCCGTAGCAGCCACGTAAAACTTGCAACAACAAAGTAGAGGACGCCTAACTTGTTTTTGCAGGCATGTTGTGATGTGATATGGCCAAGACGTGATGCTATATTTTATTGTATGAGATGATCATGTTTTGTAACCGGTTATCGGCAATGGCAGGAGCCATATGGTTGTCGCTTATTGTATGAAATGCAAACGCCCTGTAATTGCTTTACTTTATCACTAAGCGGTAGTGATAGTCATAGAAGCAATAGATGGCGTAAATGACAACGATGCTACGATGGAGATCAAGGTGTCGCGCCGGTGACGATGGTGATCATGATGGTGCTTCGGAGATGGAGATCACAAGCACAAGATGATGATGGCCATATCATATCACTTATATTGATTGCATGTGATGTTTATCCTTTATGCATCTTATCTTGCTTTGATTGACGGTAGCATTTTAAGATGATCTCTCACTAAAATTATCAAGAAGTGTTCTCCCTGAGTATGCACCGTTGCCAAAGTTCGTCGTGCCCGCACACCACGTGATGATCGGGTGTGATAAGCTCTCACGTCCATCTACAACGGTGCAAGCCAGTTTTGCACACGCAGAATACTCAGGTTAAACTTGACGAGCCTAGCATATGCAGATATGGCCTCGGAACACGGAGACCGAAAGGTCGAGCGTGAAGCATATAGTAGATATGATCAACATAGTGATGTTCACCATTGAAAACTACTCCATCTCACGTGATGATCGGTTATGGTTTAGTTGATTTGGATCACGTGATCACTTAGATGACTAGAGAGATGTCTGTCTAAGTGGGAGTTCTTAAGTAATATGATTAATTGAACTTAAATTTATCATGAACTTAGTCCTGGTAGTATTTTGCAAATTATGTTGTAAGATCAATAGCTTGCATTGTTGCTTTCATATGTTTATTTTGATATGTTCCTAGAGAAAATTGTGTTGAAAAATGTTAGTAGCAATGATGCGGATTGGATCCGTGATCCGAGATTTATCCTCATTGTCGCACGTAAGAATTATGTCCTTAATGCACCGCTAGGTGACATACCTATTGCAGAGCGTATGCGACGTTATGAACGTTTGGCTAGCTCAATATGATGACTACTTGATAGTTTTTGCACCATGCTTTATGGCTTAGAATCGGGACTTCAAAGATGTTTTGAACATCATGGACCATATGAGATGTTCCAGAATTGAAGTTAATATTTCAAGCAAATACCCGAGTTGAGAGATATGAAGTCTCCAACAAGTTCTATAGCTAAAAGATGGAGGAGAATTGCTCAACTAGTGAGCATGTGCTCAGATTGTCCAGGTACTACAATCGCTTGAATCAAGTAGGAGTTAATCTTCCGATAAGATAGTGATTGACAGAATTCTCTAGTCACCATCACCAAGTTAGTAGAACTTTGTGATGAACTATAGTATGCAAGGGATGATGAAAATGATTCCTGAGCTCTTCATGATGTTGAAATCAACGAAGGTAGAAATTAAGAAAGAACATCAAGTGTTGACGGTTAACAAGACCACTAGTTTCAAGAAAATGGCAAAGGGATAGAAGGGAACTTCAAGAAGAACGACAAGCAAGTTGTTGCTCAAGTGAAGAAGCCCAAGTCTAGACCTAAGCCTGAGACTAAGTGCTTCTACTGCAAAGGGACAGGTCACTGAAAGCAGAACTACCCCAAGTATTTGGCGGATAAGAAGGATGGCAAAGTGAACAAAGGTATATTTGATATACATGTTATTGATGTGTACTTTACTAGTGTTTATAGCAACCCTCAAGATTATTGATCTTGGTTCGGTTGCTAAGAGTAGTAACTTGAAACGGGAGTTGCAGAATAAACAGAGACTAGTTGAAGGGGAAGTGACGATGAGTGTTGGAAGAAGTTCCAAGATTGATATGATCATCATCGCACACTCCCTATACTTTCGGGATTAGTGTTAAACCTAAATAAAATGTTATTTGGTGTTTGCGTTGAGCATGAATATGATTTGATCGTGTTTATGGCAATACGGTTATTCATTTAAGTAAGAGAATAAATTGTTGTTCTGTTTACATGAATAAAACCTTATATGGTTACACACCCAATGAAAATGGTTCATTGGATCTCGATCGTAGTGATACACATATTCATAATATTGAAACCAAAAGATGCAAAGTTAATAATGATAGTGCAACTTATTTGTGGCTTGCCGCTTAGGTCACATTGGTGTAAAGCGATGAAGAAACTCCATGCTTGATGGGATTTTGGAATCACTTGATTATGAATCACTTGATGCTTGCGAACCATGCCTCATGGGCAAGATGACTAAGACTCCATTCTCGGAACAATGGATTGAGCAACCGACTTATTGGAAATAATACATACCGATGTATGCGATCCGATGAGTGTTAAGGCTCATGGCGGTATCGTTATTTTTCGACCTTCACAGATGATTTGAGCAGATATGGGTATATCTACTTGATGAAAAATAAGTCTGAAACATTTGAAAAGTTCAAAGAATTTCAGAGTGAAGTGGAAAAATCATCGTAACAAGAAAAATAAAGTTTCTACGATCTAATCGCGGAAACAAATATTTGAGTTACGAGTTTGGTCTTCAATTAAAACAATGTGGAATAGTTTCACAAATTCATGCCACCTGGAACACCACATCATAATGGTGTGTCCGAACGTCATAACCGTACTTTATTGGATATAGTACAATCTATGATGTTTCTTACCGATTTACCAATATCGTTTTGGGATCATGCATTAGAGACAACTGCATTCATGTTAAATAGGGCACCATCTAAATCCGTTGAGACGACACTATATGAACTGTGGTTTAGCAAGAAACCAAAGTTGTCGTTTCTTAAAGTTTGGGGCTGCGATGCTTATGTGAAAAAGTTTCATCCTGATAAGCTCAAACCCAAATCGGAGAAGTGCGTCTTCATAGAATACCCAAAGGAAATTGTTGGGTACACCTTCTATCACAGATCCGAAGGCAAAACATTCGTTGCTAATAAATGGATCCTTTCTAGAGAAGGAGTTTCTCTCGAAAGAAGTGAGTGGGAGGAAAGTAGAACTTGATGAGGTAACTGTACCTGTTCCCTTATTTGAAATTAGTTCATCACAGAAATCTGTTCTTGTGACTACTATACCAATTAGTGAGGAAGCTAATGATGATGATCATGTAACTTCAGATCAAGTTACTACCGAACCTCGTAGGTAAAACAGAGTGAGATCCGCACCAGAGTGGTACGGTAATCCTGTTCTGGAGGTCGTGTTACTTGACCATGACAAACCTACGAACTATGAGGAAGCGATAATGAGCCCAGATTCCGCGAAATGGCTTGAGGCCATGAAATCTGAGATAAGATCCATGTATGAGAACAAAGTGTGGAGTTTGGTGGAGTTGCCCGATGATCGGCAAGCCATAGAAAATAAATGGATCTTCAAGAGGAAGACGGACGCTGATAGTAGTGTTACTATCTACAAAGCTAGACTTGTCGAAAAGGGTTTTGGACAAAGTTCAAGATGTTGAATACAATGAGATTTTCTCACTCGTATCGATGCTTAAAAGTCTGTCCAAATCATGTTAGCAATTGCCGCATTTTTATGAAATCTAGCAAATGGATAAACAAAACTACATTCCTTAATGGATTTAAAGAAGAGTTGTATATGATGCAACGAAGGTTTTGTCAATCCTAAAGGTGTCGACAAAATACGCAAGCTCCAAATGATCCATCTATGGTGGTGCAAGCATCTCGGAGTTGGAATATACGCTTTGATAAGTTGATCAAAGCATATAGTTTTATGAGACTTGCGGTGAAGCTCTGATTTACTAGAAAGTGAGTGGGAGCACTACAGCATTTCGATAAGTATATGTGAATGACATATTGTAGATCGGAAATAATGTAGAATTATTCGCAAAGCATAAAGGAGTATTTGAAAGGAGTTTTTCAAAGAAAGACCTCGGTGAAGCTGCTTACATATTGAGCATCAAGATCTATAGAGATAGATCAAGATGCTTGATAAGTTTTTTTCAATGAGTACATACCTTGACAAGATTTTGAAGTAGTTCAAAATGGAGCAGTCAAAGAAAAGTTCTTGCTCGTGTTACAAGGTGTGAAATTGAGTAAGACTCAAAACCCGACCACGGCAGAAAATAGAAAGAGAATGAAAGTCATTCCCTATGCCTTGGCCATAGGTTCTATAAAGTATGCCATGCTGTGTACCAAATCTATTGTATACCCTACAATCGAGTTTGACAAGGAGTACAATAGTGATCTAGGAGTAGATCATCGACAGCGATCAAAATTATCCTTAGTGGAATAAGGATATGTTTCTCGATTATGGAAGTGACAAAAGGTTCGTCGTAAAGGGTTACGCCGATGCAAGTTTTGACACCGATCCGATGACTCTAAGTCTCGATCTAGATACATATTGAAAGTGGGAGCAATTAGCTAGAGTAGCTCCATGCAGAGCATTGTAGACATAGAAAATTGCAAAATACGTAACGGATCTGAATGTGAAAGACCCGTTGACTAAGATTCTCTCACAAGCAAAACATGATCACACCTTAGTACTCTTTGGGTGTTAATCACATAGCGATGTGAACTGGATTACTGAATCTAGTAAACCCTTTGGGTGTTCGTCACATGGCGATGTGAACTATGGGTGTTAATCACATGATGATGTGAACTATCGATGTTAATCACATGGTGATGTGATCTAGATTATTGACTCTAGTGCAAGTGGGAGACTGAAGGAAATATGCCCTAGAGGCAATAATAAAGTTATTATTTATTTCCTTATTTCATGATAATTGTTTATCATTCATGCTAGAATTGTATTAACCGGAAACATAATACATGTGTGAATATAGACAAACAGAGTGTCACTAGTATGCCTCTACTTGACTAGCTTGTTAATCAAAGATGGTTATGTTTCCTAACCATGGACAAAGAGTTGTTATTTGATTAACGAGATCACATCATTAGTTGAATGATCTGATTGACATGACCCATTCCGTTAGCTTAGCACCCTATCGTTTAGTATGTTGCTATTGCTTTCTTCATGACTTATACATGTTCCTGTGACTATGAGATTATGCAACTCCGTTTACGGAGGAACACTTTGTGTGCTACCAAACGTCACAACGAATCGGGTGATTATAAAGGTGCTCTACAGGTGTCTCCAAAGGTACTTGTTGGGTTGGCGATTTGAGATTAGGATTTGTCACTCCGAATGTCGGAGAGGTATCTCTGGGCCCTCTCAAGAATGCACATCACTTAAGCCTTGCAAGCATTGCAACTAATGAGTTAGTTGTGAGATGATGTATTACGGAACGAGTAAAGAGACTTGCGTAACGAGATTGAACTAGGTATTGGATACCGACGATCGAATCTCGCAAGTAACATACCGATGACAAAGGAACAACGATGTTGTTATGCGGTCCGACCGATAAAGATCTTCGAGAATATGTAGGAACCAATATGGGCATCCAGGTCCCGCTTATTGGTTATTGGCCGAGACGTGTCTCGGTCATGTCTACATTGTTCTCGAACCGTAGGGTCCGCACGCTTAAGGTTTCGATAACAGTTATATTATGAGTTTATGATTTTTGATGTACCGAAGGAGTTCGGAGTTCCGGATGAGATCGGGGACATGACGAGGAGTCTCGAAATGGTCGAGACGTAAAGATCGATATATTGGACGACTATATTCGAGTTCGGAAAGGTTCCGAGTGATTCGGTATTTATCGGAGTACGGAGAGTTACGGAATTCGCCGGGAGAAGTATTGGGCCTTATTGGGCCATACGGGAAAGAGAGAGGGGCTGGCTAGGGCAGGCGCGCGCCCCATGGCCTAGTCCGAATTGACTAGGGGGAGGGCCGCACCCTCCTTCCTTCCCTCTCTCTTCCCTTCCTTGTCTCCTACTCCTACTACTTGGAAGGTCTCCTAGTTGGACTAGGAAAGGGGGAATCCTACTCCCGGTGGGAGTAGGACTCCCCTAGGGCGCACCATAGAGAGGGCCGGCCCTCCCCTCCTCCACTCCTTTATATACAGGGGCAAGGGGGCACCCCATGACACACAAGTTGATCATCGTGATCGTTCCTTAGCCGTGTGCGGTGCTCCCCTCCACGATATTACACCTCGGTCATATTGCAGCGGTGCTTAGGCAAAGCCCTGCGACAGTTGAACATCAAGATCGTCACCACGCCGTCGTGCTGACGGAACTCCTCCCCGTACCTCTGCTGGATCGGAGTTCAAGTGCGCCATCGAGCTGTACGTGTGTCAAGAACTCGGAGGTGCCGAGTAATAAATGCTTGGATCGGTTGGACCGGAAGACGACGACTACTTTCTCTACGTTGCGTCAACGCTCCGCTCGGTCTCACGAGGGTACGTAGACAACACTCTCCCCTCTCGTTGCTATGCATCACCATGATCTTGCGTGTGCGTAGGAAATTTTTTGAAATTACTACGTTCTCCAACAAGTTATTGCCGTGCACACAAACGCAAAGTCAAAAGAGAAGCATGGGCGCTTACCCATATGTTCAGCTGCCACTAATAGTGGGTGTAAGGGGCTAAGCGCATTGCACCAAACACAAGGAAGTCGTGTTTTCATTGATTATTTGACTGCTAAAGCCGTAGTAGTGAACTCACAGAAGAAGATGAGCGCCCAGCCTAGTCCATGGGAATGTGCCTTTGGTACTGTGCAAGGGTATGAATACATCAAAAAAAAGTAGATGACCTAAAAGACATTAGACCAGGCTGTTTCATGACAGAAGAAGGTCATGCATCAACAGATATGTCTCAGGGTGCACATATAATTAAAAACAATATGAATGCCAAGAGCAATACCAATGGTAAGGCATGACAACAAAGAAGGAAACCAATCATCAACTGTATAACTGTACTTCCATGAACCCACAACAATAATACATATGGGTTAGATCGTGTGCAAATTCACGGTGCCCAAGAGATAAAAAGTAATATGCACTGCTCTAAATAAAGTTGTGCAAGTTCATAGTGCTCGGCTGTGACCCACACAGTGAGATAGGTGGTGGATATGCTGACGTCCTTATCGAACTACAAATCATATAAGCCACAGGAGATTGCAAATTTCGAGCCCCTCACAGCAGGACCATGAGTACTCTACTCAGTTCTGAAAGTATAGTAAGTAAACATTGAACAAACATAAGTACTCAATCTCGTATCTGATATTAGCCAATTTGTTGCTTCCTATCTCTCTTTTTTTAGACCATTGCTGATTTCTATCTCTTTTTTGAGACCATTGCTGCATCTGTATACACTGCAATTGCGTTACACAAGTTAGGGCAGATACGAATTCGTAATAAATCCTCAGGTACAATTTAGACCATGTATGCGTTAATTTGCTGCTTCCTATCTATACGCAAGTTCTTGTAATCTGATGGAGTTTGACAGGAAACCCCATGAATCTGCAACCAATTTTTAGATGTGTACTTCTAAAATTAAAACTTCCTATACCACACACCCCTTTTCCTTCAACTGAAGCAAAGCAGTACGTGAATAAAAATGCGCGCAAACTGTACCTACCAACACAAGGCAATGGACATCCTTGCAGCAGGATGCGTGGCGATCTCGCGACGAAAGCTGGTGGTCGCTTAGTGGCAGTCTAGGTTCTGGGTTCTGGTCGTGGAGGGAGGGCAAAGCGGCGAGATCGGTGGATGGAGATTCCGGGGACAAAGGAATCCATGCGCTGGAGGAGCCGGTGGTGGCCGGACCGCCGGAAACTGGGCAGCAGGCGGCCGCTGCCGTGTGCGTCCATGTCCCCAATGGCGGCAGCTCCCGTGTGCACATGCATCCCCGGCGGCGTGGGGAAGGCAGGAAGTAGAACAATAAAGATTCGGAGATTGGATAGGAAGAATTGGAGAAGAAAAGTAAGTCATGATTCTCTTCATAACTGTTGATTGATTTTTATTTGAAGAAAGAAGGTTTAGAAATATATCGGTTAAGTAGTCAATCGGATTTTCCCTTAAATTCCGTTATTTGTTTCCTTAAAATTCATTATTTTATTTCCTAAAGCAAATTGCATTGATGGAAGGAATCGATTGATTTAGATAAGTTAGAAAAGTTAGACATGTAATCTTTTGTATCTTAGAAAAGTGTTGGTTTTCAAGGAAAGAGTGAAGAGGAAAATAAATCCGTAGAAAAGGGGTGGGGGAGGGGATGAAAAAACCAGTCAAAAAGACATGGACTCAATTCTACCAACTGCTCCATTAGGACGAAAAAAACATGGACTCAATTCTACCAAATACTCCATTAGGAGTAGAGATATAATTGTTTAATGGGTCTAGATCTTGACCCTTTTGACTCATTAGAAATAACTTTCTCAAGGTCAAAACCTGTGTATTTTCCTAGGACCCCTTTCTCAAACAGTAAATTTTAGGAATCCTTTTGAGCAAGCGAGTTCATGAGAATCTTTAAGCATCTTTCCGAGCATATTATGTTCGGAACAATCCTTTTTCCTTTGCAAGGACATTTTGAACAAATCTAAAGGAAATGGTTGTGGGGGTTGATGCAAATACTATGATTTCTAGCTAAAGATTGGTTGGCACCGGATAATTTCCAGCTAAAAATTCTAAGTTATTTGGTTTACACTAGTAGATTAGCACACGTGTGATTTACAGCTAAAATGGGCTGACACCGGATATTTAGGAGTAGCTAAGAATTCTAGCTTTCTTTGTTTGTTTTTGTAGCATAGGTTTGTTTTTATTTAATGCATTTATTTCGAAATAACCAAGGCACCTATAATTTCCAGCTAAAAATGGACTAGCGTTGAATGCATTTCCAGCTAAGAATCCTAGGGCTGGTCATAGTGGAGAGTAACATATACTAATAGTATCATGCATATGATACTAATGTATGATACTACATTCATAGTGCATAATATCGTAAAGTAGTGTCATAGATGGTGTCATTTATTGTCATGCATGACACATAGTAGCATAACATTTATTATGATACGGTATCTACCTACGTTACTAGGACCCTCTCTCTCTTCTTTAATTACCTACCACATAAGCATGTTTGTGAGTCCCAAGTACATGATACTAGTTATGTTACCCCCACTATGGCCAGCCTACACTACTAGGGAAAAGCCTAGCAGAAGCTGGTTTTGGGCCTCAAGAGCTTGTAATGGCGCTACTAATAAGGCGCTATACTAACGATAGCGAAGGCGCTGTTGTCCCACGCCATCGCTATACATGAATAGTTGTAGCGCTCTTTAGAAAAGGGCGCTACTAATATTATCTGCAGCCTGTTTACAGGGAAGCGCTACTGGTAAGGCGCGCCATC
This sequence comes from Aegilops speltoides, assembly GCA_021437245.1. Lineage (NCBI taxonomy): Eukaryota > Viridiplantae > Streptophyta > Magnoliopsida > Poales > Poaceae > Aegilops > Aegilops speltoides. The sequence continues at coordinate 442,367,658 of CM038142.1, forward strand.
GCTAAATTCCCCCTCGCTACTACTAGTTTTATTAGTTTTTTTCCTGCATATTTGTTTTGTATTTGAATAGGATTTATACAATAATCTTTAGCATATCATCCACATACAAATGTAATCATAGCATATACATACAATTAGTCTCATCAAATCATGTCATCATCATAATCATCATCCAACACAAAGTGGTCTCTCGTCATCAATCTCGAAAATAGCGATACAAGTCTCGATTACTTGCAAATACATCGTCATCCATCTAAACAATGATATACATGAGAATAGCTATCACTTTGAGTACATGAGTTCGTGTCCCTCTCTCGCATTAGCGTGAACCTAAACTAACTACTGCCTGTCGCTCGAAAACCGAAAACCGGTACACCTGGGCTTGACACTCCGGCCACTTGTCGTATATATACTCCTGGCGTAGCACTTCTTTGCCATCTATGATCTATGCACCTGCATCGTCACATGAGTCGATCATATGCAACATATATAGTTGAGCAACAGAAAGAGACAGACTTAGCAAAAATAGAAACAACATATCATAAGCATAAATAACAAAGTTCATCGTACCCAAAATGCCCTAACTAGAGTGATTTTCGCTAGTCGAGGAGGAGGACGATTTAGTTACATCACAAATAAAGTTTCACCGTGCATAACTCAAAGTTTTGTCATAAAAGAAAGCATGGACTAAACGGACACATTGTCATATATCGACAATCACTCCATCATGTCGTGCCATCCATCCATGTCAGGGAGATAGTCCTCGAGTTTAGTGAAAGGCTTCATGTCGAGACGCTGAGAGGCTATCCATGTTCGGACATCTTCCAGCGACATTTCTCCTTCTGCGTAGAACATCCCTGTTTTTCCGACGACCTCCTTCATGATGATTTGGGCAAGTTCGCGCTGGATGTTATAGAACTCTACTCGAAGTCGATGATCCTCGATATCTCCTATGTTCTTTGCCCATTGCAGAATATGGGCATCGCCAGATCTAGGTGACATGTGAAGGTTCTGGTGATCCCGTCTGTACTCCAGCATGTGGTGTAGGACATAGAATCCATCATTAAGAGAATCGCTCGGTTCTTTGGATGCAGCAGAAGTCGGTCTTATGGTGAAGGTATGCCCCGCCGCCCTTCTCTTCTTGTCCCTAACCTCTCCACCCCTTGCTTGGTAGTAAAATATAGCATGTCGAGAACATCTTTGATGTGGGTGTAATCCTTTTGTGAATGTTCTTGACGAGTCCAAGTAAAGAGCATGGGAGAATCGGGGTAGAGGATGATGAGGACGGTAGCGCCCATTGCACAAAATAAGTACACCTCAAATTAATTAGCCTCCACCGTGCAAATGAATTATTGAAATCGAAGGAAGGATAGCAGCTAATGACTTACACGGATGATAAGGCACGAGAATCGCCTCCTTGTCCTTATTGGCGAGCATGAAACCGACGATATAACCCCTCGCAGATTCACGTTGCTCGCAGACTCCCAAGAAGCCCTTGTGCATGTAGTACGGTCGGCGACACGATATGACATATCTGCTCAACCCCAATGATGTAGTTCATGTGCAAGGCATAAAGGCGGACAAATGTAAAATCCAGCTTCTTCACGTGAAACATGTCGAATATGTAATCGAATCGGAGGAAGAACTTATCCGCGAGGAAGCTGTCGACATACGACATTTGCCGCGGAACGTTAACTGCGTAGAGTAGGTATCCTGGATCTTTTGAGGCGATGAGGCCTTTCTCTACCCGCAGCACATCGTCATGAAGTCTCCTTAGATCGCCGAATCTAGCCCGTAGCGCTGTTGCAGGTAGGATTGGTTGACCGGGGATATGCCATTTATCTGCATCGGGGATATCTATGCGGTCCTGAAGCCGAGGCTGCTGAGGCGGCTGGATCATAGAATCAGCTTTTTTGCCTTTACTCGCTCTCTTCCTAGACTTCTTTACTACTGGAAGGTCGTCAATAATATGTTGAGACGGTAATTCAGGCACCGACTCATGACGCTCAAACCCTAAGGGGGCGCCAGTATAAACATACTGTTCAGCGCCATCGTCATCCTCATCCTCATCCATGGCGACGTCATTAGCGACTAATGGAGCCTCCTCCTTACCCCGTCCGCTATCACCCAACCCGACACCCGACGCTAATTGGGTAGGTGGGGTGTTGATGTTCATACCTTGCTGAGGCTGCGTGCTCGTGGGTGTGCTCCCGGCTGCCTCCAGACGAAGCAAACTCTTTGGCCACAACAGGACCCACCCATTGCAACAATCACCAAGCCGCCGCGGGGTCTCGTCGTCATCCCCACTAGTATTAGAGGAGTCAAATTCTCGTGGCCGGTTTGACATCGCCACGGAAACCTTGAAGACGCTCGGGGATCGCCGGCTGTGGAACAATGGTTCCTTCGGCTCCATTATCGCCGCCTTCCCCACGCCCACCTTTCGCTCGTCGATGGTGTACAATATGGTGCACGGGTTTAAATCGACCGCAAAGAAAAGTCGTGGACGTGAGACATCCAAAAGGCAACGAGAACGGGAGGTTATACATTTATATTGAAGGGGGCCGGTGTGACAGATACCGTGAGGGAGTCGAGCTCAGCCAAAGAGGAGGCACCACCGAGCACGTCTGGTGCGGGAGCCGGTGCGGGAGCAGGTATGGGAGCCGGTGTGGGAGCAGGTGCGGCCAAGAAGTCAGCAAGGGGAAAGTCCTCTACATTTTTTTCTGGATTTTGCCTTGTCCAAGTGAAAACGCATGTCACCAAGGAAGTAGACATATCTACAATCGCCTGTTTTGCGGCAGCTACCGCTGTTGCGACTGTCTGAGATGATTTCTTCTCAATCGCAATCTCAACCTTCTTGTCGTTGTTTTCTTCAGTTAACCTCCGTCTTTCCTTTCTCTCCTCCGTGGTCTCACGGTAGTACTTCTTCCACGTGGCGCCGTCTCCGACACCGTGCACGCGTCCATACGACGGTCGAGTATCCACCGGTTGTCGTTTCAATATGTTCAACGCCCGGTTGAATGGAGTGTCCCACTTGGGCCGCGCCAATGCCTCAGACGGCGAGTCGCTTTCGGCTGCAATCCGGTGCTGCTCTCTCTGCAAAAGGCACAAGGAACATTTACAAATATGACTAACATGTGCAATCTAATTGATCAGAAACTAAAAGTACCAGCAGTATCATGAACTCCGTAATGACCGGTGTTGTCTCGTAAACCTTCTTCACTGGGTCCCAACGGTGCCGGGCCCTCAGGACGTCACGCCTGCGGACGGTGAAATCCGCCAAAGGGTCAGGATGCCTGGACTCGTGGCTTCCGCGTCCTCCTTGGCCCATTTGGACACCTTCCGCCGTAACCACGGCTTCCGAGGTGGTGGCTCCCAATGTTCCTCTTTGAAGCCCCTTCATGTACTTAGACTTTTTGGCAGCTTCGCCTCGCAAGCCTCCTTGAATATTTGAATCGCTCTTCCGTGATTGTCGGATTATCCTTTACAATCTCGGAGTAGGGTTCCCGTCGTTGATCTTTGCTTTCACTCGACTTTTCCAGCGGCCAACGCGCCGCTAAACTTGGTCATGGCGTGTTTGTTTATCTTCTTCATTGCGGGTCCTCGCCGGATCTTCATAATCCTTCTCATTCCTACCCGGAACAAGAATATCCGTGAAACTTCTTTAGGAGGAGCTCCTCATATTTTCTATCTTCGTAGTTTCTCATCGTTGATGGTGGCGGTTGTCCGTACGATGCAGCCTATTTGATTGCCGTAGCACGCGTGCGCTTCCTCGGGCGCCTTTGGCTCAAAATTGCCGTCGTCCACCTCCATGACCACCAGTCTAGTAGTCCTGAGTTTGTTAGGAACCCGTTGCCTCTTTGCTTTCGATCTACACCGGCTCCGCTCCCCGAGGCATCACCGGTCTCAGCGCCGGTCTCGATGCCGGTCTGAATCTCGATGCGGTCTCGGCCTCAAAGACCGGTCTGCGTGTCGATCTCGCCCCCGATGCCACCGGTGGGCCCAGCAACAACATCGGTTGATCGTTGGTAAGGCTAAGAAATTCGGCTGCCGCCCGGTAGACGTCGTCGCAATCACAAGAACCCTGTCCTTCATCGTTGCTAGCCATGTTTCCTATGATTAAATCTAGTCAATTAATTCTAGACCTAATAAAATGAATAATGACATAAAAAAGGACTATTGTTTTGCAGGAATGTTGACTCCTTCCTGGTGCGGCAAATCCCGAGCACTCGATATGTCCTAGTTTGTAGCACAAGTCATGCCGAAATTCACGGAAAAATTCGCATGACCTTTGCTAAAAAGTGGACAAATCGAGAACTCAAGTTTGCGGAGCAGAAATGAATCAACATTCCTAAAAACATAGGCCACTCGGCATCATTCACTGAAACAACAAAGCCACTTGGCACAATCGAACAACTTCAATGAAAAGATATAACATGAGCAAACACTATTGAGGAATTTGCATATAACATGGCCACTTCAATGAAAAGATATAATCAACAATAATGGAATATGCAAATGAACATCAATGACATATATCATAAAAAAACAATCTTGTTTTTTGTTTACATAGCAACAATTAGTTTGACCAAGTTTTTTAAAAGAAAAACAATTCTGTTTTTCGTTTATAGCTAAATGCCATAGCTACCATTTTTTATTTATAGCTAAATACTTTTGTTTTTTGTCTAAAGCTAAAAGTCTACGAACTAAATTTTCTCTAACCCTTTTGACCTCACCAAAATTTTCACAGAAAGACCTTAGTACCTACACCCAATTTCTTCAAAAATATTCAGGTCCATAGTCCAAATAATTCAAATTTCATTTAAATGAAATTTGGAACAAATTCAGGTCCGTAGTCAAAATATTTTTTTATAGCTAAGTGTTTTTTGTTTATACCCTCTATTAATTTAAATCTAAATGCTACTATTATTTATATACCCTCTATTAGTTTAAAGCTAAATGGAATTACTGTTTAGGAATTTTCATAAAAATTGCCCTAGCTAATTTCCTAAAAAAATTGCTAATCATTTTTCCTAAATGCTATAAAATGCCTACTGCCCTAAAAAATCTAGGGTTCATATGAACACCTAGGGTTCATATGAACATCAACACAGTATCAACATATATATAATTTCCCTAGCAGAGAGAAATAGGAGGGTAGGGGACAGGAGAGGCATAGCCTTACGGTCGGCGGTGAGGGCAGGCTCTAGCTCGGGCAGTGGCGGTGAGATCGAGTGTCACGCCCAATATGCGATCCTATCCTAAAGAGACTCAAAGGTCCCACCAAGAATAGAACCGCATATTGAAACGCTTTGCAAGGTGGATATCATTACATCAACATTACATAATAGATGGGGATACATACATAAGGCATACAATGCCACACAAATACAACTTCGCAATACATAAGAGCAACATCCGGCTACAGATGAAACACAAACAGAAACTCAAACGACATCCACCATGCTAGCCCAGGCTGCCGACCGAACCTATCCCCGATCAAGAAGAAGCGTAAGAAGAACTCGAAACAAGCAAACATCGCTCTCGCGTCAAGATCACCGCATAACCTGTACCTGCAACTATTGTTGTAGTAATCTGTGAGCCACAAGGACTCAGCAATCCCATTACCATGGGTATCAAGACTAGCAAAGCTTAATGGGAAAGGAAGGGGTAAAGTGGTGAGGTTGCAGCAGCGACTAAGCATATATGGTGGCTAACCAACGCAAATAAGAGCGAGAAGAGAGCAAACGGAACGGTCGTGAAGCTAGCAATGATCAAGAGGTGATCCTGAACTCCTACTTACGTCAAACATAACCCAAAACCGTGTTCACTTCCCGGACTCCGCCGAGAAGAGACCATCACGACTACACACGCGGTTGATGCGTTTTAATTCGGATCTGATGTCAAGTTATCTACAGTTGGACATTAACAAATTCCCATCTGCCACATAACCGCGGGCATGGCTCTCGAAAGTTTATACCCTGCAGGGGTGTCCCAACTTAGCCCATGATAAGCTCTCGTGATCAACGAAGGATATTCCTTCTCCCAGGAAGACCCGATCAGTCTCGGAATCCCGGTTTACAAGACATTTCGACAATTGTAAAACAAGACCAGCAAAGCCGCCCGGATGTGCCGACAAATCCTGATCGGAGCTGCACATATCTCGTTCTCAGGGCACACCAGATGAGCCAGACGTCGGGTTGGCATAGACCCTGGTTGCCCAGGGGGCGCCGGACATCGCTCGGTTTGGACCAGCACTCGGAGGAGAACTGGCCCCGGGGGGGTAAATAAAGATGACCCTCAGGCTCCGGAAACCCAAGGGAAAAAGGGCTAGGTGAGGCAAATGGTAAAACCAAGGTTGGGCCTTGCTGGAGGAGTTTTATTCAAAGCGAACTGTCAAGGGGGTCCCATAAATCACCCAACCGCATAAGGAACGCAAAATCCGGGAACATAACACCGGTATGACGGAAACTAGGCGGCAAGAGTGGAACAAAACACTGCATAAGGCCGAGTCTTCCACCCTTTACCAAGTATATAGATGCATTAATTAAATAAGAGATATTGTGATATCCCAACATAATCCTCGTCCACCATGGAGCAATCTTCAACTTCACCGCAACTAACAACGCTATAAGAGGGCTGAGCAAAGCGGTAACATAGCCAAGCAACGGTTCGCTAGGAAGGGTGAAAAGGTTAAGAGGCGACATGGCAAATTGGGAGGCTTGAAGAGCAAAAGATAGGTAGCGCAGCATAGCGATAGAACGAAGCAACTAGCATAGCAATGATAGTAGTGAGATCCAAGGTGACGGTCATCTTGCCTGAAATCCCGCTAGGAAGAAGAATGAGTCCATGAAGAAGATGAACGGATGATGACGAACCAAGCGTAGACGAACGAATCCTCATGATCGCGACGAAACGGGAACTATCGAGAAGCACACAACGTGGTAAACACACCACACATAGACAAGACATGATGCACAACAAGCATGATGCATGACGAAGCTACATGAAGCTACTCATGGCAAGAGATGATGAAACAAGAACAAGACATCAAAGCAAGTTTAAATGAGGCCGGAAATAACATATAACAAATCCGATAAGTCCTCATGTGCAAGTTTCAAAATTGGTCCAGAACTGAATAAACCTTATGTTCGAGTTGTTAAACAGCAAGCTAAGATGCACCAAGATGATCTACATGAGATTCTAGTCAAGTTACATATAAGGTTCATTTAATTCGGAGCTACGGCCTAGAAGATATGAGCAAAACAAGTTAAACATGGCATTGATGCAAAAGGCACTCAAACATCAAGCAAACACCTAAAAACAAGGATGCAACATGATAATATGAAACTACATGTGAAATCAAGCAAGTTTCATATAGAGCACACTCAAAACGGAGCAACGGTTCAACACATACACCCTATACAAGTTCAAAGGACAAGCTATTCAAAACAGCAACTAGGCATATAGCAAACATCAAAACAATATGCTACAGCACCTCAACCTAAGAACAAAAGGCATGGGCATGAAGTACAGGTAAAGCATGACAAAACATGAACACTGAGCTATCTCCAGAGACAACTAGAACATGCTCAAAAGGACATGGCAAGATTGCAAATTATAACAGTTTCAGACTTAACAGGAATAACATCAGATTGCAATGTTTAGAGCTATCAAACAACAAGCTACAGGAACTTATCATGGCGAACAAAGGCATGGAATGATTCTAATAATGGCATATAACAAAAGTCCTTTACTGACCATGAGCCAAAAGGGCAGAGAAAATATGATGGCACCCATGTAAACATAGCAAGAGATATGACAGATTCATGCATGGCAGGAACAACAATAAGTAGGCATGTTGGTGAGCTTGTACCACTAACCACAGAGCAATACATGGCATGGCAAGGTGACCAAAAGTAAGAAGGCATATTTATGAAGCTAAACATGGCAAGAGCAAGTTCATAGGGTGCATGGATCACTAGCAAAACACATGGCAAAACTGAACTTAAAGTTAATCAGGCTGACAGCAACATTATTTAGCAAGTTGAGAGCAAGATTACAACAGGTTACAGCAGGCTATAAATGCAACCAGGGGCATGAATCGATAAATCATGACATGTATAACAAAACATCCTTAGTGAACATCTCCAGATTATGCATAGAATGACTTGTAGCAGCAGGTTTACCTAGCAACATGATATAGCAGAATCTGTCTAGCAAAACAGCAACAGCAAGTACCCTACTTCACGAGCTCGATGCACTCAGTACAAGATTCACAAAAATACATGGATGGCATCACTGTAAAGATGGCATGATGTAATACAAAACACATGTAGACATCAAGCTCATAGGATGCACACACAAAATGCAACGAAAAAGACAAAACAGCAAGTTATAACAGTTTCAGCAGATTAACATCATATAGCACTCTTGCAACGATGATTAGGGCATCAAGATGGACTCAAATGAACATGGCACAATGGAATGAAATGAAGAGCATCTCACAACGAACATTTCAATATATCATGCGTGCAAAACGCAGCTACGGATGAGGAGATATGGCATGTCGAATAGTGCATCAGAAAGTGACTTTTTCAGGGACTGAGAAAATTCGAGGGGGGGAAGAAGTCAACCTTGTCCCGAGCTAGATCCGGCATGCGAACCGAGGATCGTCGGGGAGGTTGCTGGAGTTCCACCGGAGAGGAAGAAGAGGCGGCGGCGTGGCGTGGTCGGGGAGGAGGTTGACCGGACGTCGCAGGCGCGGATCCGCATGGGGACGATCTTGCTGGCGGGCGGAGGCGAGGCGCGCCGGGCGCGGACGACACCGGCGAAAGTGGCGGCGCGGCGAGGAGGCGGAGGCGGCGGACGAGGCGGCGGCGATCGGCGAACGGCGGGCGCGGCGCGAGGAGGCGGAGGCGGATCCGGAGAGGCGGGTATGGCGCGACGAACAATCGAGGCGGCGGCGGCGGCGCCCAGCCGGCGCTGGCGGCGCAGGCACGCGGGCGACGGGTCGCCGGCGGGCACGGTGGTAGCTCGGCGAAGCGGTTCGTGGCGGCGGCGGCGGATGGCCTGCGGGCTCGATCCGGCCGGCGAACTGGCAGCGCTTGAGGGGAGCGCGGACATGTGGCGCGACGGGTTGGGGCGGGAGGCGGCGGCGATGAAGTCTCGACTTGTGGTTGGCCGGAGCGACATGTCCGGCAGACAGGTCCGGCGCGGACGGACGTGTCCGGTGGCGTGAGGAGGAAGACGCTAGGGTTTGCACCGCGAATTTCGGGGGAGGGGACTTATTTATAGATTCTGGGAGCTAGGAGAGTCCAAATGAGGTGTGGTCTTCGCCCACACGATCGTGATCGAACGACCGAGAGCATGGAGGGGGTTTGGATGGGTTATTGGGCCACTTTGGAGGGGTGTTGGGCTGCACACAAAAGAGGCTTTTGCGGCTACCCGGTTAACCGTTGGAGTATCAAACGACCTCCAAATGGCACGAAACTTGACAGGCGGTCTACCGGTGGTGTACCAAGGCCACGTGGCAAATCACGGTCCATTCCGAGAATGTTTAACACCCGCTCACAACAGGAGACAAGAAGGGGACGCCGGATGACATAGGAGTGTCGGATTGCAAAACGGACAACGGGGAAAATGCTCGGATGCATGAGATGAACGCGTATGCAAAATGAGATGCACATGACGACATGATAAAATGCAACACACAAGCAAATGACATGGCAACAATGGCGAATAACTGGCGGACACCTGGCGCATCGGATCCTAGGCGTTACAACACTCCTCCACTAACAAGAGATCTCATCCCGAGATCTTAGGACCGAGACAGAAGTGGAAAAGGGATGAGTGAAACAAGAACTCAAGAGAAGAAGCAAATAATCAAGAGCACTCGAGAAGAAGAGAGGAACGACGAGAATGACGAGAATCGAAAGCTCACGAATCAGATAGACTATGAAACCACTCCGGTTAGAACGAGATAAGAAACGACTAAGACTGAAAGGATTTAGGCAGCACTCCGGCTGAAACATGGATGAATAGAACACGAGCTTGAGAGGATGGAATGATACTTGATGAAGACATGACACAAAACCTCCGGAAAGAATTGAAAAAGTTGAATGAAAAGAACGGAGAAGAATACGGAGAATTAATTACACTTCGAGACGCGAGAAGAAAGATACTTGAACTCCACCAACAAGAATCCTGATGAACTCTTGAAGAATGAATTAAATCATGAAGAACCACCATGAAGAACTCCGGTGACAAAAGGATGATGAGATAGAATGAAGGAAGAAAGAATAAGATGAGTTTTGCGGTGATTTGGATGGAGCTTTGCGACGAGACAAGCGAGAAGCTTGGAACTCCGGAAAAGAAAAGACGAACAACTTAGAACCGAGAAATTATTCACCATGAACAATCTCCGAAGAATAGAATTAATCAACTTGACCACGATGAAATGAGAATAAGAATTATGTTATGCTTATTCTTCATCAATAAATTGATGAGAAGCAACGGATTTTGCATACTACTTATTCTTCTTGAAAAGGATTGAGAAGTGACATATCGCAAACTTGAGAAGGTCTTCATGAGCCACCGGTAGGATTGAAAAGAACGAAAGGATTAAAATGATAATCAAAGAAAAGAATTTTGAACGAACCACCGTAAGAATTCGGAAATGACTGATGAAAGAGATTGAATCACCGGGAAGAATTAGAAAAACACAAAGATACTTGAGGGAATTAAGAGACAAGATAACGAATGGATCGCGAACTGATTGAAGAATACTTGAACGGAGCATCGAAAGAATATTGAGATGAACGAAGGGAAGAGATACAGAATAATTGGAGAACGAATCTGAAAACTTAGAACGGAGAGATATTCCGAAAAGATGGCCTCCGGATAATCGAGAGAGAAAGCAACTCCTGAATGCTCCGGAAGGATGAAAAGAATTTGCATGACTTGAAACAATTAGATAGGATAACATCGAGCTAGCACCATGAATCTCCGAGAGAACGGACAAGATTTAAGAGAAACTCTACTTCGGTCTTCAAATGACGACGCTAAACACCACCAAAATTGCTAAGGCACTCCAGGGAAACGAAAAAGCGAAGAGGTTGAGCCAACAATGAAATGATTTGAAATCGATCTTTGAAAAGGCATGTGACTCATGAAATTAATTCTTATGTCACACTTGAGAAGAATTGAGAATAACTCCGGGGGAATTAGAAGAGTCAGGTAAGGTCTTGGGAAAAGACCTGTGGGTTAGGGCCCACTAAAAGAAAACACCGTTGGAAAGGGATGTTGAAGGGATAGACGATGCGCCGGAACAATTGAAATATTTGAATGAGGTGATAATCTCTAATTAGTTCAAACATAGCCAAATCTTCTGAGATGTCTTGAACACTCCGGAAGGATAAACTGGCGAGAGGCGAACGAGCATGGAAAACACTTGATCCAAGGAAAAGAATATGATCAACCAAAAAACTTGGGAAAAGAGATGAAGAATGTCAAACATAAGAGAGTTCACTTGTTGAAACAGTTTACGAATGATTGAAGAGACTCCGCACGAATGAAACTGATGGTCGAAAGACACTCAGATTCCAGGAAGAAGAGGGTGGGAGGGCGGGAAAACAAAGGCAACTTGGAAGGGGAACCGACGAATATCTTGAAGAGAAAACACCGGTTGAAATAATTGAGGAGAGAATGCAAAGGCTTCACACGAGTAGGATGGATACTCGATTACGGACTTCGGTTCCGAGAAGAAAAAGGGTGGGCGTGTGGAAAAAATAAAGGACAACTTCGGACAGGGAAACAACATTGATTGAAAAGAGCTGAGGATTGATCTCGCGAAAGACAAAGAGGTTTGAGTCGACTTGACGAGAGATGCACCGGATAAAAGAGGATGGACAACTCACAAAACTAACCGCGTGATCCTAAAGAAAAAAAATTTGAAGGGAAGAGGAGTAGTTCAAAACACCTACGTCAAGATTCCTCACCAGAGCGACGAAGGGGCTGAGGAGTAAAAAGAATTCCTACTCTCCGATATAACTAGACTCTGAAAACAGTTTTCTTCTAGACTCGACAACGGCCAAACTACACAATCAATCAAGGGGCTCTAAGGTCGGTCGAGGCTCGATACCAACTTGAACACGCCTAATATGCGATACTATCCTAAAGAGACTCGAAGGTCCCACCAAGGATAGAACCGCATATTGAAACGCTTTGCAAGGTGGATATCATTACATCAACATTACATAATAGATGGGGATACATACATAAGGCATACAATGCCACACGAATACAACTTCACAATACATAAGAGCAACATCCGACTACGGATGAAACACAAACAGAAACTCAAACGACATCCACCCTGCTAGCCAAAGCTACCGACCGAACCTATCCCCGATCGAAGAAGAAGCGTAAGAAGAACTCGAAACAGCAAACATCGCTCTCGCAAGATTTTTATTCGCAACTCCGTTTGAGTTACTACTCTTAGCAACCGAACCAGTACCAAATACCGAGGGGTTGCTATAAACACTAGTAAAGTACACATCAATAACATGTATATCAAATATACCTTTGTTCACTTTGCCATCCTTCTTATCCGCCAAATACTTGGGGTAGTTACGCTTCAAATGACCAGTCCCTTTGCGGTAGAAGCACTTAGTCTCGTGCTTAGGTCCAGACTTGGGCTTCTTCACTTGAGCAACAACTTGCTTGCCGTTCTTCTTGAAGTTCCTTCTATCCCTTTGCCCTTTTCTTGAAACTAGTGGTCTTGTTAACCATCAACACTTGATGTTCTTTCTTGATTTCTACCTTCATCGATTTCATCATCATGAAAAACTAGGAATCATTTTCATCATCCCTTGCATACTATAGTTCATCACAAAGTTCTACTAACTCGGTGATGGTGACTAGAGAATTTCATCAATCACTATCTTATACGGAAGATTAACTCCCACTTGATTCAAGCGATTGTAGTACCTGCACAATCGAGCACATGCTCACTAGTTGAGCGATTCTCCTCCATCTTTTAGCTATAGAACTTGTTGGAGACTTCATATCTCTCAACTCGGGTATTTGCTTGAAATATTAACTTCAATTCTGGAACATCTCATATGGTCCATGATGTTCAAAACATCTTTGAAGTCCCGATTCTAAGCCATAAAGCATGGTGCACAAAACTATCAAGTAGTCATCATATTGAGCTAGCCAAACGTTCATAACGTGCGCATACGCTCTGCAATAGGTTTGTCACCTAGCGGTGCATCAAGGACATAATTCTTACTGCGACAATGAGGATAAACCTCGGATCACGGATCCAATCCGCATCATTGCTACTAACATTTTTCAACACAGTTTTCTCTAGGAACATATTAAAACAAACATATGAAAGCAACAACGCAAGCTATTGATCTTACAACATAATTTGCAAAATACTACCAGGACTAAGTTCATGATAAATTTATGTTCAATTAATCATATTACTTAAGAACTCCCACTTAGACAGACATCTCTCTAGTGATCTACTCCTAGATCACTATTGTACTCCCTTGCCAAACTCAGTGCAGGGTATACAATAGATCTGGTACACAGCATGGCATACTTTATAGAACCTATGGCCAAGGCATAGGGAATGACTTTCATTCTCTTTCTATGTTACTGCGTGGTCGGGTTTTGAGTCTTACTCAATTTCACACCTTGTAACACGTGCAAGAACTCTTTCTTTGACTGTTCCATTTTGAACTTACTTCAAAATCTTGTCGAGGTATGTACTCATTGAAAAAACTTATCAAGCATCTTGATCTATCTCTATAGATCTTGATGCTCAATATGTAAGCAGCTTCACCGAGGTCTTTCTTTGAAAAACTTCTTTCAAACACTCCTTTATGCTTTGAGAATAATTCTACATTATTTCCGATCTATAATATGTCATTCACATATACTTATCGAAAAATGTGTAGTGCTCCCACTCACTTTCTAGTAAATCTGAGGCTTCACCATAAGTGCAGCAAAACTATATGCTTTGATTAACTCATCAAAGCGTATATTCCAACTCGAGATGCTTGCACCGGTCCATAGATGGATCATTTGGAGCTTGCACACTTTGTTAGCTCCTTTTGAAAAAAACTTCGGTTGCATCATATACAACCCTTCCTCCGTAAAACCATTCAGAATGCAGTTTTACATCCATTTGCCAAATTTCATAAATTGTGGCTATTGCTAACATGATTCGGACAGACTTAAGCATCGCTACAGCTTGAGAAAATCTCATTGTAGTCAACATCTTGAACTTTGTCGAAAACCTTTTGCAACAAGTCGAGCTTTGTAGATAGTAACACTACTATCAGCGTCCGTCTTCCTCTTGAAGATCCATTTATTTTCTATGGTTTGCCGATCATCGGGCAAATCCATCAAAGTCCATACTTTGTTCTCATACATGGATCATATCTCGATTTCATGGCCTTGACCATTTCGTGAATCTGGGCCCATCATCGCTTCCTCATAGTTTGTAGGTTCATCATGATCTAGTAGCATGACTTCCGAGCAGGATTACCGTACCACTCAGTGCGGATCTCACTCTGTTTTACCTACGAGGTTCGGTAGTAACTTGATCTGAAGTTACATGATCATCATCATTAGCTTCCTCACTAATTGGTACAGTAGTCACAAGAACAGATCTCGTGATGAACTACTTTCCAATAAGGAACAGTCTGATTACCTCATCAAGTTCTACTTTCCTCCCACTCACTTCTTTCGAGAGAAACTCCTTCTCTAGAAAGGATCCATCTTAAGCAACGAATATCTTGCCTTCGGATCTGTGATAGAAGGTGTACCCAACAATTTCCTTTGGGTATTCTATGAAGACACACTTCTCCGATTTGGGTTCGAGCTTATCAGATGAAACTTTTTCACATAAGCATCGCAACTCCAAACTTTGAGAAACGACAACTTGGGTTTCTTGCTAAACCACAGTTCATATAGTGTCGTCTCAACGGATTTAGATGGTGCCCTATTTAAAGTGAATGCAATTGTCTCTAATGCATGATCCCAAAACGATATTGGTAAATCAGTAAGAAACATCATAGATTGCACTATATCCAATAAAGTGCGGTTACGATGTTTGGACACACCATTACGCTGTGGTGTTCCAGGTGGCATGAGTTTGTGAAACTATTCCACATTGTTTTAATTGAAGACCAAACTCGTAACTTAAATATTTGTCCCCACGATCAAATCGTAGAAACCTTATTTTCTTGTCACGATGATTTTTCCACTTCACTCTGAAATTCTTTGAATCCTTTCAACTATTTCAGACTTATGTTTCATCAAGTAGATATACCCATATCTGCTCAAATCATCTGTGAAGGTCAGAAAATAATGATACTTGTCGGGAGCCTTAATATTCATCGGACCACATACATCAGTATGTATGATTTCCAACAAATCTGTTGTTCGCTCCAATGTTCAGGAGAACGGCGTTTTAGTCATCTTGCCCAAGAGGCATGATTCGCAAGCATCAAGTGATTCATAATCAAGTGATTCCAAAATCCCATCAGCATGGAGTTTCTTCATGCGCTTTACACCAATATGACCTAAGCGGCGATTGCCACAAATAAGTTGCACTATCATTATTAACTTTGCATCTTTTGGTTTCAATATTATGAATATGTGTATCACTACGATCGAGATCCAATGAACCATTTTCATTGGGTGTAACCATATAAGGTTTTATTCATGTAAACAAAATAACAGTTTATTCTCTTACTTAAATGAATAACCGTATTGCAAAAAACACGATCAAATCATATTCATGCTCAACGCAAACACCAAATAACATTTATTTAGGTTCAACACTAATCCCGAAAGTATAGGGAGTGTGCGATGATGATCATATCAATCTTGAAACTACTTTCAACACACATCGTCACTTCACCCTTAACTAGTTTCTGCTTTTTCGCAACTCCGTTTGAGTTACTACTCTTAGCAACCGAACCATTACCAAATACCGAGGGGTTGCTATAAACACTAGTAAAGTACACATCAATAACATGTATATCAAATATACCTTTGTTCACTTTGCCATCCTTCTTATCCGCCAAATACTTGGGGTAGTTACGCTTCGATGACCAGTCCCTTTGCGGTAGAAGCACTTAGTCTCGTGCTTAGGTCCAGACTTGGGCTTCTTCACTTGAGCAACAACTTGCTTGCCGTTCTTCTTGAAGTTCCTTCTATCCCTTTGCCCTTTTCTTGAAACTAGTGGTCTTGTTAACCATCAACACTTGATGTTCTTTCTTGATTTCTACCTTCATCGATTTCATCATCATGAAAAACTCGGGAATCATTTTCATCATCCCTTGCATACTATAGTTCATCACAAAGTTCTACTAACTCGGTGATGGTGACTAGAGAATTTCATCAATCACTATCTTATCGGAAGATTAACTCCCACTTGATTCAGCGATTGTAGTACCCGGACAATCGAGCACATGCTCACTAGTTGAGCGATTCTCCTCCATCTTTTAGCTATAGAACTTGTTGGAGACTTCATATCTCTCAACTCGGGTATTTGCTTGAAATATTAACTTCAATTCTGGAACATCTCATATGGTCCATGATGTTCAAAACATCTTTGAAGTCCCGATTCTAAGCCATAAAGCATGGTGCACAAAACTATCAAGTAGTCATCATATTGAGCTAGCCAAACGTTCATAACGTCGCATCCGCTCCTGCAATAGGTTTGTCACCTAGCGGTGCATCAAGGACATAATTCTTCTGCAGACAATGAGGATAAACCTCGGATCACGGATCCAATCCGCATCATTGCTACTAACATTTTTCAACACAGTTTTCTCTAGGAACATATTAAAACAAACATATGAAAGCAACAACGCAAGCTATTGATCTTACAACATAATTTGCAAAATACTACGGGACTAAGTTCATGATAAATTTATGTTCAATTAATCATATTACTTAAGAACTCCCACTTAGGCAGACATCTCTCTAGTGATCTACTCCTAGATCACTATTGTACTCCTTGCCAAACTCGGTCAGGGGTATACAATAGATCCGGTACACAACATGGCATACTTTATAGAACCTATGGCCAAGGCATAGGGAATGACTTTCATTCTCTTTCTATGTTACTGCCGTGGTCGGGTTTTGAGTCTTACTCAATTTCACACCTTGTAACACAGGCAAGAACTCTTTCTTTGACTATTCCATTTTGAACTTACTTCAAAATCTTGTCGAGGTATGTACTCATTGAAAAAACTTATCAAGCATCTTGATCTATCTCTATAGATCTTGATGCTCAATATGTAAGCAGCTTCACCGAGGTCTTTCTTTGAAAAACTTCTTTCAAACACTCCTTTATGCTTTGCGAATAATTCTACATTATTTCCGATCTATAATATGTCATTCACATATACTTATCGAAATCTTTGTAGTGCTCCCACTCACTTTCTAGTAAATCAGGCTT
This sequence comes from Aegilops speltoides, assembly GCA_021437245.1. Classification (NCBI taxonomy): domain Eukaryota; kingdom Viridiplantae; phylum Streptophyta; class Magnoliopsida; order Poales; family Poaceae; genus Aegilops; species Aegilops speltoides. The sequence goes on from CM038142.1 coordinate 442,385,146, forward strand.
CACCATAAGTGCATACAAAACTATATGCTTTGATTAACTCATCAAAGCGTATATTCCAACTCCGAGATGCTTGCAGTCCATAGATGGATCATTTGGAGCTTGCACACTTTGTTAGCTCCTTTTGAAAAAAAACTTCTGGTTGCATCATATACAACCCTTCCTCCGTAAAACCATTCAGAATGCAGTTTTACATCCATTTGCCAAATTTCATAAATTGTGGCTATTGCTAACATGATTCAGACAGACTTAAGCATCGCTACTGAGTTGAGAAAATCTCATTGTAGTCAACATCTTGAACTTTGTCGAAAACCTTTTGCAACAAGTCGAGCTTTGTAGATAGTAACACTACTATCAACGTCCGTCTTCCTCTTGAAGATCCATTTATTTTCTATGGTTTGCCGATCATCGGGCAAATCCATCAAAGTCCATACTTTGTTCTCATACATGGATCATATCTCGATTTCATGGCCTTGACCATTTCGCGAATCTGGGCCCATCATCGCTTCCTCATAGTTTGTAGGTTCATCATGATCTAGTAGCATGACTTCGAGCAGGATTACCGTACCACTCGGTGCGGATCTCACTGTTTTACCTACGAGGTTCGGTAGTAACTTGATCTCAAGTTACATGATCATCATCATTAGCTTCCTCACTAATTGGTACAGTAGTCACAAGAACAGATCTACGTGATGAACTACTTTCCAATAAGGGAACAGTCTGATTACCTCATCAAGTTCTACTTTCCTCCCACTCACTTCTTTCGAGAGAAACTCCTTCTCTAGAAAGGATCCATCTTAAGCAACGAATATCTTGCCTTCGGATCTGTGATAGAAGGTGTACCCAACAATTTCCTTTGGGTATTCTATGAAGACACACTTCTCCGATTTGGGTTCGAGCTTATCAGGATGAAACTTTTTCACATAAGCATCGCAACTCCAAACTTTGAGAAACGACAACTTGGGTTTCTTGCTAAACCACAGTTCATATAGTGTCGTCTCAACGGATTTAGATGGTGCCCTATTTAAAGTGAATGCAGCTGTCTCTAATGCATGATCCCAAAACGATATTGGTAAATTAGTAAGAAACATCATAGATTGCACTATATCCAATAAAGTGCGGTTACGATGTTTGGACACACCATTACGCTGTGGTGTTCCAGGTGGCATGAGTTTGTGAAACTATTCCACATTGTTTTAATTGAAGACCAAACTCGTAACTTAAATATTTGTCCCCACGATCAAATCGTAGAAACCTTATTTTCTTGTCACGATGATTTTTCCACTTCACTCTGAAATTCTTTGAATCCTTTCAACTATTTCAGACTTATGTTTCATCAAGTAGATATACCCATATCTGCTCAAATCATCTGTGAAGGTCAGAAAATAATGATACTTGTCGGGAGCCTTAATATTCATCGGACCACATACATCAGTATGTATGATTTCCAACAAATCTGTTGTTCGCTCCAATGTTCCGGAGAACGGCGTTTTAGTCATCTTGCCCAAGAGGCATGATTCGCAAGCATCAAGTGATTCATAATCAAGTGATTCCAAAATCCCATCAGCATGGAGTTTCTTCATGCGCTTTACACCAATATGACCTAAACGGCAGTGCCACAAATAAGTTGCACTATCATTATTAACTTTGCATCTTTTGGTTTCAATATTATGAATATGTGTATCACTACGATCGAGATCCAATGAACCATTTTCATTGGGTGTAACCATATAAGGTTTTATTCATGTAAACAGAATAACAGTTTATTCTCTTACTTAAATGAATAACCGTATTGCAAAAAACACGATCAAATCATATTCATGCTCAACGCAAACACCAAATAACATTTATTTAGGTTCAACACTAATCCCGAAAGTATAGGGAGTGTGCGATGATGATCATATCAATCTTGAAACTACTTTCAACACACATCGTCACTTCACCCTTAACTAGTTTCGCATTTATTCGCAACTCCCGTTTCGAGTTACTACTCTTAGCAACTGAACCAGTACCAAATACCGAGGGGTTGCTATAAACACTAGTAAAGTACACATCAATAACATGTATATCAAATATACCTTTGTTCACTTTGCCATCCTTCTTATCCGCCAAATACTTGGGGTAGTTCGCTTCAAATGACCAGTCCCTTTGCGGTAGAAGCACTTAGTCTCGTGCTTAGGTCCGGACTTGGGCTTCTTCACTTGAGCAACAACTTGCTTGCCGTTCTTCTTGAAGTTCCTTCTATCCCTTTGCCCTTTTCTTGAAACTAGTGGTCTTGTTAACCATCAACACTTGATGTTCTTTCTTGATTTCTACCTTCATCGATTTCATCATCATGAAAAACTCGGGAATCATTTTCATCATCCCTTGCATACTATAGTTCATCACAAAGTTCTACTAACTCGGTGATGGTGACTAGAGAATTCATCAATCACTATCTTATCTCGGAAGATTAACTCCCACTTGATTCAAGCGATTGTAGTACCCGCACAATCGAGCACATGCTCACTAGTTGAGCGATTCTTTTAGCTATAGAACTTGTTGGAGACTTCATATCTCTCAACTCGGGTATTTGCTTGAAATATTAACTTCAATTCTGGAACATCTCATATGGTCCATGATGTTCAAAACATCTTTGAAGTCCCGATTCTAAGCCATAAAGCATGGTGCACAAAACTATCAAGTAGTCATCATATTGAGCTAGCCAAACGTTCATAACGTCTGCATCTGCTCCTGCAATAGGTTTGTCACCTAGCGGTGCATCAAGGACATAATTCTTCTGCGCAGCAATGAGGATAAACCTCAGATCACGGATCCAATCCGCATCATTGCTACTAACATTTTTCAACGCAGTTTTCTCTAGGAACATATTAAAACAAACATATGAAAGCAACAACGCAAGCTATTGATCTTACAACATAATTTGCAAAATACTACCAGGACTAAGTTCATGATAAATTTATGTTCAATTAATCATATTACTTAAGAACTCCCACTTAGACAGACATCTCTCTAGTCATCTAAGTGATCACGTGATCCAAATCAACTAAACCATAACCGATCATCACGTGAAATGGAGTAGTTTTCAATGGTGAACATCTTATGTTGATCATATCTACCATATGATTCACGCTCGACCTTTCGGTCTCCGTGTTCCGAGGCCATATCTGCATATGCTAGGCTCGTCAAGTATAACCTGAGTATTCTGCGTGTGCAAAACTGGCTTGCACCCGTTGTAGATGGACGAGAGCTTATCACACCCGATCATCACGTGGTGTGCGGGGCACGACGAACTTTGGCAACGGTGCATACTCAGGAGAACACTTCTTGATAATTTAGTGAGAGATCATCTTATAATGCTACCGTCAATCAAAGCAAGATAAGATGCATAAAAGATAAACATCACATGCAAATCAATATAAGTGATATGATATGGTCATCATCATCTTGTGCTTCGTGATCTCCATCTCTGCGGCACCATCATGATCACCATCGCCACCACCGGTAGCGACACCTTGATCTCCATCGTAGCATCGTTGTCGTCTCGCCAATCTTATGCTTCTCGACTATCGCTACCGCTTAGTGATAAAGTAAAGCATTACGAAGCGATTGCATTTCATACAATAAAGCGACAACCATATGGCTCCTGCGAGTTGCCGATAACCGGTTACAAAACATGATCATCTCATACAATAAAATATAGCATCACGTCTTGACCATATCACATCACAACATGCCCTGCAAAAACAAGTTAGACGTCCTCTACTTTGTTGTTGCAAATTTTACGTGGCTGCTACGGGCTTTAGCAAGAACCGTTCTTACCTACGCATCAAAACCACAACGATAGTTTGTCAAATAGACTCGTTTTAACCTTCTCAAGGACCGGGCGAGCCACACTCAGTTCAACTAAAGTGAGAGAGACAGACACCCGCCAATCACCTTTAAGCAACGAGTGCTCGTGGCGGTGAAACCAGTCTCGCGTAAGCGTCACGCGTAATGTCGGTCCGGCCGCTTCATCTCACAATACCGCTGAACCAAAGTATGACATCTTTGGTAGGTAGTATGACTTGTATCGCCCACAACTCACTTGTGTTCTACTCGTGCAAAACATCAAACCATAAAAACCTAGGCTCGGATGCCACTTTGTTGGGGAACGAGTAATTTCAAAATTTTCCTACGCACACACAAGATCATGGTGATGCATAGCAACGAGAGGGGAGAGTGTTGTCTCGTACCCTCGTGAGACCCGGCGGAAGCGATCACAACGTAGAGGCGATGAGTCGACGTTCTCCTCGCGATCCGACCGATCCGGCGCCGTTACATTCGGCGCCCAGTTCTTGACACACGACAGCTCGATGGCGTCCCTCGAACTCCGATCCAGCCGAGTGTCGAGGAGAGTTCCGTCGAAGACGACGGCGTGGTGACGATCTTGATGTTCTATCGCGCAGAGCCGCCTAAGCAGCGACGATATGACCGAGGTGGAATATGGTGGAGGGGGCACCGACACGGCTAAGGAACGATCCGTAGATCAAACTTGTGTGTCCAAGGGTGCCTTGCCTCAAAGATATAAAGGATGGAGGAGGAGGAGGCCGCCAAGCCAATTGGTGCGGCCAAGATGTGGAGTCCTACTAGGACTCCAAGTCCTAGTAGGAGTCCACCAAGAGGGAGGAAGGAGAAGGAAGTGGAGGAGTAGGAAGGTGGCGGCCCCTTTAGTCCAATTCGGACTAGAGGGAGGGGCAGCAGCCTTTTTCCTCTTCCCACTAAAGCCCATCAAGGCCCATTACTTCTCCGTAATCCCGTAACTCCCGGTACTCCGAAAATACCGAATCACTCAGAACCTTTCCGATGTCCGAATATAGTCGTCCAATATATCGATCTTTACGTCTCGACCATTTCGAGACTCCTCGTCATGTCCCCGACCTCATCCGGGACTCGAACTCCTTCGGTACATCAAAACTCATAAACTCATAATATAAGCGTCATCGAAACCTTAAGCGTGCGGACCCTACGGGTTCGAGAACTATGTAGACATGACCTAGAACTATTCTTGGTCAATAACCAATAGCGGGACCTGGATGCCCATATTGGCTCCTACATATTCTACGAAGATCTTTATCGGTCAAACCGCATAATAACATACGTTGTTCCCTTTGTCATCGGTATGTTACTTGCCCGAGATTCAATCGTCGGTATCCAATACCTAGTTCAATCTCGTTACCGGCAAGTCTCTTTACTCGTTCCGTAATACATCATCTTGCAACTAACTCATTAGTTGTAATGCTTGCAAGGCTTAAGTGATGTGCATTACCGAGAGGGCCCAGAGATACCTCTCAGACAATCGGAGTGACAAATCCTAATCTCAAATCGCCAACCCAACATCTACCTTTAGAGACACCTGTAGTACTCCTTTATAATCACCCGATTCGTTGTGACGTTTGGTAGTACCCAAAGTGTTCCTCCGCAAACGGAGTTGCATAATCTCATAGTCATAGGAACATGTATAAGTCATGAAGAAAGCAATAGCAACATACTAAGCGATCGGGTGCTAAGCTAACGGAATGGGTCATGTCAATCGATCATTCAACTAATGATGTGATCCCGTTAATCAAATAACAACTCTTTGTTCATGGTTAGGAAACATAACCATCTTTGATTAACAAGCTAGTCAAGTAGAGGCATACTAGTGACACTCTGTTTGTCTATATATTCACACATGTATTATGTTTCCGGTTAATACAATTCTAGCATGAATAATAGACATTTATCATGAAATAAGGAAATAAATAATAACTTTATTATTGCCTCTAGGGCATATTTCCTTGATCTCCCACTTGCACTAGAGTCAATAATCTAGTTCACATCGCCATGTGATTGAACACCAATAATCATATCAGATATGATTAACACCCATAGTTCACATCGTCATGTGACTAACACCCAAAGGGTTTACTAGAGTCAATAATCTAGTTCACATCGCTATGTGATTAACACCCAAAGAGTACAAAGGTATGATCATGTTTTGCTCGTGAGAGAAGTTTAGTCAACGGATCTGTCACATTCAGAGCCGTATGTATTTTGCAATTTTTCTATGTCTACAATGCTCGCACGAGCTACTCTAGCTAATTGCTCCCACTTTCAATATGTATCTAGATCGAGACTTAGAGTCATCGGATCGGTGTCAAAACTTGCATCGACGTAACCCTTTACGCATTTAACCTTTTGTCACTTCCATAATCGAGAAACATATCCTTATTCCACTAAGGATAATTTTGACCGCTGTCGATGATCTACTCCTAGATCACTATTGTACTCCTTGCCAAACTCAAAGGCAGGTATACAATAGATCTGGTACACAGCATGGCATACTTTATAGAACCTATGGCCAAGGCATAGGGAATGACTTTCATTCTCTTTCTATGTTCTGCCGTGGTCGGGTTTTGAGTCTTACTCAATTTCACACCTTGTAACACAGGCAAGAACTCTTTCTTTGACTGTTCCATTTTGAACTTACTTCAAAATCTTGTCGAGGTATGTACTCATTGAAAAAACTTATCAAGCATCTTGATCTATCTCTATAGATCTTGATGCTCAATATGTAAGCAGCTTCACCGAGGTCTTTCTTTGAAAAACTTCTTTCAAACACTCCTTTATGCTTTGCAGAATAATTCTACATTATTTCCGATCTATAATATGTCATTCACATATACTTATCGAAATCTTTGTAGTGCTCCCACTCACTTTCTAGTAAATACAGGCTTCACCATAAGTCTGTACAAAACTATATGCTTTGATTAACTCATCAAAGCGTATATTCCAACTCCGAGATGCTTGCACCAGTCCATAGATGGATCGCTGGAGCTTGCACACTTTGTTAGCTCCTTTTGAAAAAAAAACTTCTGGTTGCATCATATACAACCCTTCCTCCAGAAAACCATTCAGGAATGCAGTTTTTACATCCATTTGCCAAATTTCATAAATTGTGGCTATTGCTAACATGATTCGGACAGACTTAAGCATCGCTACAGTTGAGAAAATCTCATTGTAGTCAACATCTTGAACTTTGTCGAAAACCTTTTTGCAACAAGTCGAGCTTTGTAGATAGTAACACTACTATCAACGTCCGTCTTCCTCTTGAAGATCCATTTATTTTCTATGGTTTGCCGATCATCGGGCAAATCCATCAAAGTCCATACTTTGTTCTCATACATGGATCATATCTCAGATTTCATGGCCTTCAGCCATTTCGCGGAATCTGGGCCCATCATCGCTTCCTCATAGTTTGTAGGTTCATCATGATCTAGTAGCATGACTTCCAGAACAGGATTACCGTACCACTCTGGTGCGGATCTCACTCTGTTTTACCTACGAGGTTCGGTAGTAACTTGATCTGAAGTTACATGATCATCATCATTAGCTTCCTCACTAATTGGTACAGTAGTCACAAGAACAGATCTCTGTGATGAACTACTTTCCAATAAGGGAACAGGTACAGTTACCTCATCAAGTTCTACTTTCCTCCCACTCACTTCTTTCGAGAGAAACTCCTTCTCTAGAAAGGATCCATCTTAAGCAACGAATATCTTGCCTTCGGATCTGTGATAGAAGGTGTACCCAACAATTTCCTTTGGGTATTCTATGAAGACACACTTCTCCGATTTGGGTTCGAGCTTATCAGGATGAAACTTTTTCACATAAGCATCGCAACTCCAAACTTTGAGAAACGACAACTTGGGTTTCTTGCTAAACCACAGTTCATATAGTGTCGTCTCAACGGATTTAGATGGTGCCCTATTTAAAGTGAATGCAGCTGTCTCTAATGCATGATCCCAAAACGATATTGGTAAATCAGTAAGAAACATCATAGATTGCACTATATCCAATAAAGTGCGGTTACGATGTTTGGACACACCATTACGCTGTGGTGTTCCAGGTGGCATGAGTTTGTGAAACTATTCCACATTGTTTTAATTGAAGACCAAACTCGTAACTTAAATATTTGTCCCCACGATCAAATCGTAGAAACCTTATTTTCTTGTCACGATGATTTTTCCACTTCACTCTGAAATTCTTTGAATCCTTTCAACTATTTCGGACTTATGTTTCATCAAGTAGATATACCCATATCTGCTCAAATCATCTGTGAAGGTCGAAAATAATGATACTTGTCGGAGCCTTAATATTCATCGGACCACATACATCAAGATGTATGATTTCCAACAAATCTGTTGTTCGCTCCAATGTTAGGAGAACGGCGTTTTAGTCATCTTGCCCAAGAGGCATGATTCGCAAGCATCAAGTGATTCATAATCAAGTGATTCCAAAATCCCATCGGCATGGAGTTTCTTCATGCGCTTTACACCAATATGACCTAAACGGCGATTGCCACAAATAAGTTGCACTATCATTATTAACTTTGCATCTTTTGGTTTCAATATTATGAATATGTGTATCACTACGATCGAGATCCAATGAACCATTTTCATTGGGTGTAACCATATAAGGTTTTATTCATGTAAGCAGAATAACAGTTTATTCTCTTACTTAAATGAATAACCGTATTGCAAAAAACACGATCAAATCATATTCATGCTCAACGCAAACACCAAATAACATTTATTTAGGTTCAACACTAATCCTGAAAGTATAGGGAGTGTGCGATGATGATCATATCAATCTTGAAACTACTTTCAACACACATCGTCACTTCACCCTTAACTAGTTTCTGTTTATTCTGCAACTCCCGTTTCGAGTTATTACTCTTAGCAACTGAACCAGTACCAAATACCGAGGGGTTGCTATAAACACTAGTAAAGTACACATCAATAACATGTATATCAAATATACCTTTGTTCACTTTGCCATCCTTCTTATCCGCCAAATACTTGGGGTAGTTACGCTTCGATGACCAGTCCTTTGCGGTAGAAGCACTTAGTCTCGTGCTTAGGTCCAGACTTGGGCTTCTTCACTTGAGCAACAACTTGCTTGCCGTTCTTCTTGAAGTTCCCTTCTATCCCTTTGCCCTTTTCTTGAAACTAGTGGTCTTGTTAACCATCAACACTTGATGTTCTTTCTTGATTTCTACCTTCATCGATTTCATCATCATGAAAACTGGGAATCATTTTCATCATCCCTTGCATACTATAGTTCATCACAAAGTTCTACTAACTTCGGTGATGGTGACTAGAGAATTCATCAATCACTATCTTATCTCGGAAGATTAACTCCCACTTGATTCAAGCGATTGTAGTACCTGCACAATCGAGCACATGCTCACTAGTTGAGCGATTCTTTTTAGCTATAGAACTTGTTGGAGACTTCATATCTCTCAACTCGGGTATTTGCTTGAAATATTAACTTCAATTCCTGGAACATCTCATATGGTCCATGATGTTCAAAACATCTTTGAAGTCCCGATTCTAAGCCATAAAGCATGGTGCACAAAACTATCAAGTAGTCATCATATTGAGCTAGCCAAACGTTCATAACGTGCGATCCGCTCCTGCAATAGGTTTGTCACCTAGCGGTGCATCAAGGACATAATTCTTCTGCGCAGCAATGAGGATAAACCTCAGATCACGGATCCAATCCGCATCATTGCTACTAACATTTTTCAACACAGTTTTCTCTAGGAACATATTAAAACAAACATATGAAAGCAACAACGCAAGCTATTGATCTTACAACATAATTTGCAAAATACTACGGGACTAAGTTCATGATAAATTTATGTTCAATTAATCATATTACTTAAGAACTCCCACTTAGCAGACATCTCTCTAGTCATCTAAGTGATCACGTGATCCAAATCAACTAAACCATAACCGATCATCACGTGAAATGGAGTAGTTTTCAATGGTGAACATCTTATGTTGATCATATCTACCATATGATTCACGCCGACCTTCGGTCTCCGTGTTCCGAGGCCATATCTGCATATGCTAGGCTCGTCAAGTATAACTGAGTATTCTCGTGTGCAAAACTGGCTTGCACCCGTTGTAGATGGACGAGAGCTTATCACACCCGATCATCACGTGGTGTGCAGGCACGACGAACTTTGGCAACGGTGCATACTCGTGGAGAACACTTCTTGATAATTTAGTGAGAGATCATCTTATAATGCTACCGTCAATCAAAGCAAGATAAGATGCATAAAAGATAAACATCACATGCAAATCAATATAAGTGATATGATATGGTCATCATCATCTTGTGCTTCGTGATCTCCATCTCTGCAGCACCATCATGATCACCATCGTCACCGGCGCGACACCTTGATCTCCATCGTAGCATCGTTGTCGTCTCGCCAATCTTATGCTTCTCGACTATCGCTACCGCTTAGTGATAAAGTAAAGCATTACGAGCGATTGCATTTCATACAATAAAGCGACAACCATATGGCTCTGCGAGTTGCCGATAACCGGTTACAAAACATGATCATCTCATACAATAAAATATAGCATCACGTCTTGACCATATCACATCACAACATGCCTGCAAAAACAAGTTAGGCGTCCTCTACTTTGTTGTTGCAAATTTTACGTGGCTGCTACGGGCTTTAGCAAGAACCGTTCTTACCTACGCATCAAAACCACAACGATAGTTTGTCAAATAGACTCGTTTTAACCTTCTCAAGGACGGGCGTAGCCACACTCGGTTCAACTAAAGTGAGAGAGACAGACACCCGCCAATCACCTTTAAGCAACGAGTGCTCGTGGCGGTGAAACCAGTCTCGCGTAAGCGCACGCGTAATGTCGGTCCGGGCGCTTCATCTCACAATACCGCTGAACCAAAGTATGACATCTTTGGTAGGTAGTATGACTTGTATCGCCCACAACTCACTTGTGTTCTACTCGTGCAAAACATCAAACCATAAAACCTAGGCTCGGATGCCTTTGTTGGGGAACGTAGTAATTTCAAAATTTTCCACGCACACACAAGATCATGGTGATGCATAGCAACGAGAGGGGAGAGTGTTGTCTCGTACCCTCTCAGAACCAAGCGGAAGCGATCACAACGTAGAGGCGAGTCGACGTTCTCCTCGCGATCCGACCGATCCGGCGCCGTTACTCGGCGCCCCGAGTTCTTGACACACGTACAGCTCGATGGCGTCCCTCGAACTCCGATCCAGCCGAGTGTCGAGGAGAGTTCGTCACAAGACGGCGTGGTGACGATCTTGATGTTCTACGGCGCAGAGCCGCCTAAGCTTCGCGACGATATGACCGAGGTGGAATATGGTGGAGGGGGCACCGACACGGCTAAGGAACGATCCGTAGATCAAACTTGTGTGTCCAAGGGTGCCCTTGCCTCAAAGATATAAAGGATGGAGGAGGAGGAGGCGGCCAAGCCAATTGGTGCGGCTAAGATGTGGAGTCCTACTAGGACTCCAAGTCCTAGTAGGAGTCCACCAAGAGGGAGGAAGGAGAAGGAAGTGGAGGAGTAGGAAGGTGGCGGCCCCTTTAGTCCAATTCGGACTAGAGGGGAGGGGGCGCAGCAGCCTTTTCCTCTTCCCACTAAAGCCCATCAAGGCCCATTACTTCTCCCGTAATCCCGTAACTCCCGGTACTCCGAAAATACCGAATCACTCAGAACCTTTCCGATGTCGAATATAGTCGTCCAATATATCGATCTTTACGTCTCGACCATTTCGAGACTCCTCGTCATGTCCCCGACCTCATCCGGACTCGAACTCCTTCGGTACATCAAAACTCATAAACTCATAATATAAGCATCATCGAAACCTTAAGCGTGCGGACCCTACGGGTTCGAGAACTATGTAGACATGACCTAGAACTATTCTTGGTCAATAACCAATAGCGGGACCTGGATGCCCATATTGGCTCCTACATATTCTACGAAGATCTTTATCGGTCAAACCGCATAACAACATCGTTGTTCCTTTGTCATCGGTATGTTACTTGCCCGAGATTCAATCGTCGGTATCCAATACCTAGTTCAATCTCGTTCGCAAGTCTCTTTACTCGTCCGTAATACATCATCTTGCAACTAACTTATTAGTTGTAATGCTTGCAAGGCTTAAGTGATGTGCATTACCGAGAGGGCCCAGAGATACCTCTCCGAGCAATCGGAGTGACAAATCCTAATCTCAAATACGCCAACCCAACATCTACCTTTAGAGACACCTGTAGTACTCCTTTATAATCACCCGATACGTTGTGACGTTTGGTAGTACCCAAAGTGTTCCTCCGCAAACGGAGTTGCATAATCTCATAGTCATAGGAACATGTATAAGTCATGAAGAAAGCAATAGCAACATACTAAACGATCGGGTGCTAAGCTAACGGAATGGGTCATGTCAATCGATCATTCAACTAATGATGTGATCCGTTAATCAAATAACAACTCTTTGTTCATGGTTAGGAAACATAACCATCTTTGATTAACAAGCTAGTCAAGTAGAGGCATACTAGTGACACTCTGTTTGTCTATATATTCACACATGTATTATGTTTCCGGTTAATACAATTCTAGCATGAATAATAGACATTTATCATGAAATAAGGAAATAAATAATAACTTTATTATTGCCTCTAGGGCATATTTCCTTCAGAAGCAACTAGCATAGCAATGATAGTAGTGAGATCCAGGGTGACGGTCATCTTGCCTGAAATCCCTCTAGGAAGAAGAACGAGTCCATGAAGAAGACGAACCAAGTGTAGACGAACGAATCCTCACGATCGCAACGAAACGGGAACTATCGAAAAGAAGCACACAACGTGGTAAACACACCACACATAGACAAGACATGATGCACAACAAGCATGATGCATGACGAAGCTACATGAAGCTACTCATGGCAAGAGATGATGCAAACAAGAACAACACATCAAAGCAAGTTTAAATGAGGCCGGAAACAACATATAACAAATCTGGTAAGTCCTCATGTGCAAGTTTCAAAATTGGTCCAGAACTGAATAAACCTTATGTTAGAGTTGTTAAACAGCAAGTTAAGATGCACCAAGATGATCTACACGAGATTCTGGTCAAGTTACATATAAGGTTCATTTCATTCGGAGCTACGGCCTAGAAGATATGAGCAAAACAAGTTAAACATGGCATTGATGCAAAAGGCACTCAAACATCAAGCAAACACCTCAAAATAAGGATGCAACATGATAATATGAAACTACATGCAAAATCAAGCAAGTTTCATATAGAGCACACTCAAAACGGAGCAACGGTTCAACACATACACCCTATACAAGTTCAAAGGACAAGCTGTTCAAAACAGCAACTAGGCATATAGCAAACATCAAAACAATATGCTACAGCACCTCAACCTAAGAACAAAAGGCGTGGGCATGAAGTACAGGTAAAGCATGACAAAACATGAACACTGAGCTATCTCCAGAGACAACTAGAACATGCTCAAAAGGACATGGCAAGATTGCAAATTATAACAGTTTCAGACTTAACAGGAATAACATCAGATTGCAATGTTTAGAGCTATCAAACAACAAGCTACAGAACTTATCATGGCAAACAAAGGCATGGAATGATTCTAATAATGGCATATAACAAAAGTCCTTTACTGACCATAAGCCAAAAGGGCACAGAAAATATGATGGCACCCATGTAAACATAGCAAGAGATGACAGATTCATCCATGGCAGGAACAACAATAAGTAGGCATGTTGGTGAGCTTGTACCACTCACCACAGAGCAATACATGGCATGGCAAGGTGACCAAAAGTAAGAAGGCATATTTATGAAGCTAAACATGGCAAGAGCAAGTTCATAGGGTGCATGGATCACTAGCAAAACACATGGCAAAACTGAACTTAAAGTTAATCAGGCTGACAACAACATTACTTAGCAAGTTGAGAGCAAGATTACAACAGGTTACAGCAGGCTATAAATGCAACCATGGGCATGAATCGATAGATCATGACATGTATAACAAAACATCCTTAGTGAACATCTCCAGATTATGCATAGAATGACTTGTAGCAGCAGGTTTACCTAGCAACATGATATAGCAGAATCTGTCTAGCAAAACAGCAACAGCAAGTACCCTACTTCACGAGCTCGATGCACTTAGTACAAGATTCACAAAAATACATGGATGACATCACTGTAAAGATGGCATGATGTAATACAAAACACATGTAGGCATCAAGCTCATAGGATGCACACACAAAATGCAACGAAAAAGACAAAACAGCAAGTTATAACAGTTTCAGCAGATTAACATCATATAACACTCTTGCAACAATGATTAGGGCATCAAGATGGACTCAAATGAACATGGCACAATGGAATGAAATGAAGAGCATCTCACAACGAACATTTCAATATATCATGCATGCAAAATGCAGCTACGGATGAGGAGATATGGCATGTCGAATAGTGCATCAGAAAGTGACTTTTTCAGGGACTTGGAGAAAATTCGAGGGGGGAATAAGTCAACCTTGTCCCGAGCTAGATCCGGCGCGTGAACCGAGGATCATCGGGGAGGTCGCCGGAGTTCCACCGGAGAGGAAGAAGAGGCGGTGGCGTGGCGTGGTCCGGGAGGAGGTTGGCCGGACGTCGGAGGGCGCAGATCCGCGTGGGAAAGTCGCCGGTCTTGTGGCGGAGGCGGCGGCGCTGAGCGCGGACGACGCCGGCGAAGCGGCGCGCGACGCGAGGAGGCGAGGCGGCAGACGAGGCGGCGGCGATCGGCGAATGGAGGCGCTTGGTGGGAGACGGAGGCGGATCCGGAGGCGCGGCACGGCCAGGCGGCGGCGGGCCAGCCGGCGTGGCGGCGAGGCACGCCGGCGGCGAGGTCGCCCGGCAGAGGCGGCGGGCGCGGGCGGCTCGGCGGAGCAGCGCCGCCGCTATGGCGGCGGCGGCGGATGGGCCCTGCTGGCTTGATCCGCCCGGCGAACTGGCGCGGCGCGTGAGGAGCAGCGGACAGTGGCGCGACGGGTTGGATCGAGAGGCGGCGGCGATGACGTGTCGACTTGTGGTTGGCCGGAGCGACGTGTCCGGCGGACATGTCCGGCGCGGACGGACGTGTCCGGCGGCGCGAGGAGGAAGACGCTAGGGTTTGCACCGCGAATTTCGGGGGAGGGGACTTATTTATAGATTCTGGGAGCTAGGAGAGTCCAAATGAGGTGCGGTTTTCGCCCACACGATCATGATCGAACGACCGAGAGCATGGAGGGGGTTTGGATGGGTTATTGGGCCACTTTGGAGGGGTGTTGGGCTGCACACAAAAAGAGGCTTTTGCGGCTACCCGGTTAACCGTTGGAGTATCAAACGACCTCTAAATGGCACGAAACTTGACAGACGGTCTACCGGTGGTGTACCAAGGCCACTTGTCAAGTCACGATCCATTCCGAGAATGTTTAACACCCGCTCACAACAGGAGACAAGAAGGGGACGCCGGATGACATAGGAGTGCCGGATTGCAAAACGGACAACGGGGAAAATGCTCGGATGCATGAGATGAACGTGTATGCAAAATGAGATGCACATGATGACATGATAAAATGCAACACGCAAGCAAATGACATGGCAACAATGGCGAATAACTGGCGGACACCTGGCGCATCGGATCCGGGGTGTTACATCGAGGGCAGCGGCGGTGAGCTCGAGGGAGGCGACAGTGAGGTCGACGACGGCCTCAAGTATTTGTGAGGTTGAGGGGCGGCTGGGCGGGGCGGTGTGGTCGAAGGCGGCGGGCGGCGGCGGTGTGGTCGAAGGCAGCCTCGGGCGGTGGCGGTGTGGTCGGCGGCAGGCAGCAGCGGCGATGGAGCGATTGGGGGCGAGAGGAGGGGGAAAGGACTTAGCGAAATTTTGAGCCCGGGCTGCCGGGATTTGAGTCAAACTAGCAGTAGCGCGTTTTGCCGAAACGCGCTATAGCTAAGATACCTATAGCGTGTTCCAGAGAAACGCGCTACATCTATCCCTTTTTGTTTTCTTTTCCTTTTTCTTTTGTTTTCTTTACATTTTCTTTTTTTCATTTCTCCTTTTTCTATTTCTTTCATTTTCATTTACTTTTCTACTTATTTTTCTATTTATTTTCTTTTACATAGTAGTAGCGATCTACAGCAAAAACGCGCTGCTACAATGTTTTTAGCAGTAGCGTGCTTCTGGGAGAATCGCTACTACTATTCCTAGCCACCGACATTAGTGAGGAATTTTAGTAGTAGCGCTTTTACGTGAAGGCGCCATCGCTAAAATAATGGTTGTAGCGTGGTTTTGCAACAAGCGCTACTACTAAGTAGCGCTAGCGCCGAGTTTTGACCAACGCTACTGCTATACCTCTGTGTATAGTGTTTTCCCTAGTAGTGCTAAGTTATTTGGTTTTACAGTAGTAGATTACTAATTTGTATTTGCTGCATTTATTTCAAAATGATTTGCACAATTATATCACGACTCTTTTATTGGATGAACTGCCAAAGTTAGCCTTCCGGAAAAAACAATTGTAATTTACGAATTAAAAGTGCTAAATATATGCTAATAAATTGGGTTGGGCCCCTTTATTAAATGCTAGTACTTTTCCATTGCTAAAATCACCAACCGATTAGGCGTCATTGTATAGTTTCCCGAAGGCGAAATTTTCCATTCAGATCGTCCACTCAACCATCCCCTCTGGCATCTCGCGGGATACTCGATTGTCAGAAGCGAGGCATTCAACAGAAAACTTCTAATCTGGACGAGGCGCCTCTTCGTCAGCTCCCATTCGCTACCAACCCAGACACAAAGCCCCAACCATGCCACCATGGCCACGCGCTCCAAGCTCCGCCGCCACCTCCATCGCCACTGAGATGGACGCCCAGGGAATCCCTGCACGGGGCGGCTCCCCTCGCCCTCCCGTCACCACCAAGCACAAGGCATCCGTCGCTGGCGAAGCCCAAAGCGGCCCCGTACGCTCCCCGACCCCGGAAGGAAGTGAATGCCCGATGGAGGAGAAGAACTCCCTCGAGGAAATCCCTTTGTATGATAAATTGGAGGACATAGATGAGGAATACCGCAAGTACTTGAGTTGCATGCGCTTTGTGAATGGCCACCAGATAGTGGTCGTGCCGGAAGGCGGGCTGGACGCGGTTTCGGTTCGAGTTCCTGACAAGTCTGATGGGGCAGGGAAGAAGGATGGGGAGGAAGTGGCTTCCCATGCTACTTCAGGGAAGAAGGAGAAGGGAAAGGGGGAGGTGGCGACGATCACCACGCGCGGGCCTGCGCTGAAGTCTTGTGTGGGCGATTTCACTGCGCATCCGCAAAAGGTAAAATCGTTTATCTTTCCCCTCTCTATATGTTGTCGCGTGCCTAAAGCAGAGTAAACACATGTTATATATACATGTGCGAACAGGGTCAGAAGGAGAAGAATAATGGACTGAAAAATGGTGCTAAGAAGATGAAGGTGGTGGCGGAACCGCATCTGGAAACACTCAACACTGATTCGGTAAGGATTTCCCATGTCTTTTAATTTTTTTTCTCCCAGTCTACACCATGTCTTGGTACTAGAGATGTGGTTTGTGGTTTATCTTTGTAGTTATGGATAGATATGCCACATAAGAGTCTATAAGTATGATAGAATAACAATAATATATTTCGTCAAAGAAGAAAAGTACGGAAGGAGCGATATGGCTCATACTGACAAATAATATCATTATCTGGACCGTTTGGGGCTCCTTTGATTCAAAGGAATTTTATAGGATTTCTGGAGGATTGAAATCCTTAGGATTTTTTCTTATGTTGGTCCTTTCATTCATAGGATTGGATTCCATAGGAATTTTTCCTATGAAATCTTTTGTGCTACATTTCACAGGAAATCTAACATCCACTCCAACCTCTTTTTACAATTCCTTTGTTCTTCCTGTGGCATCAAACACTCATTGCTAATCCTATAGGATTCAAGTGGGCATGCCACTTCAACCCTATACTTTTCCTATCCCTACGTCTTCAAAATCCTACGAATCAAATAGGCCCTTGAATGGCGAGATCGATAGGTGATGAGGGCATTAAATGCAGCCAGCGCGAGCTCCCAATATTCCAGTATTCCCCCATCGGTGCCTGTACATCGTATTTGTAGGTGCAGCCGTGCAGTGCGTAGCTCGTGAACAGTATATGGTAGGGGCCGAGATACATGTGGATGGAGGGGACCACCCGTGGACATTGTAGCTAACGGAACGCGGATGGACCGGTGGTACAGTGCGAACTGGGGGGTGTTATCGTCTATTTTCCCGTGGTACAGTACAGGATGTGCATCGCACTTGGACCATGGTCCAGAATATATATTTTCCTGAATGACCCCATACCGCCGTACGCACGCGGGATCCCTGCATCTGCGAGGAGCGCTGTGCCGCTGGGTTTGGGTGGCCAAAATGGAGGTGGAAACCGAGAGGGCGACGGCGGCAATGCCGATTTTCCTGTCGTTCCGTTGTTCAGGTGAGGCCTTGGATCCCCCTATCTTTCTTTACCGCGACCGGTCTACGGTGCTCCTTCGGTCGTCGACCGTGTGTGCTAGCCAGCGGCGTGTTCTCTTTCTCGTCCGATCCCGTGATTTTTTGGCGCGGGTTGCCAATATTCCCGGAGGGGGTAGGGGCGGCGGCCGGTGATGTAAACGAGAGAAGCGAGATCGGGAGCAGGGGAGCGACGACGCGGCCAGCAGGGACAGCGGCCGGGCGGAGTCCGGGGAATCTGCAGTGAAACCAGATTCGCGAGTGCCCGGCTGGATTAAGAGGCATTAGGCTTCGATTTGACAAGTACTCCTAGAAAACTGGAAAGGTGTTATTGCTAGATTTGCCTACTGATGCTGCTGCGAAAGGTGTCATCTCATGGAGATCATCTCATGGCTGCCATTGGCATTTTTGGGTGCCAAAAAAAATCCTAGAGTGCATTGCGAGTGAAGGGATACTTTTTTCTTTGGAAAATTCACCCGTATAAATTCTGAACTGAATCGCTGTGATGGTGCCAGAAAAGAATTCTGAACTGAAGGTAAATGATGTCACCCTGAAAATTCTGTACTGAATCCATGTCATTGTTATGGTTTTAGCTGTTTTCGGTGTGCTGTCAAAAGTCTGCTGCTAGAATGTGAGGTCAAGGGGGGATTTTTTTTTTGAGGATAGGTCAAGGGGAATTTGCACCTACTAGAACTCTGTGCGGAAACAGAGATAAATAGTGAGCATCCATTTTTGTAGAAAACAATCTCAGCCTACACAACATAAATATCATAGTCTGCTACTCCCTCTGTCCCGTAGTAAGTGTACATCTAGAAAATGGATGACATATTAGTTCTCTCTCCTCTTATTAGTCTCCACCAATTAAATTAAAGGAGAAGAATTAGAATTGGGGGGTTGATGCTGGGGAGAAGAATGGGATTGGATGATAGAGTGGGGGCAGTGATTACTAGGGGTTGATTGCATTTATTAACTGTATAAGAAGTGTAGATGTACACTTTTTCTAGGAAAAATTTGTATGCTAGATGCACACTTATAACCGGACGGAGGGAGTAGGTAGTATCAAGAGCTGGCTAAGCAAGGGCTGACGCAAAGCCAACGGACAACCACAACATTTCTTCGGACTGTAAAAAACCGGCACCAATTCCCCCTTGACCTCACAGTTCTAGCAGCAGACGGAAAACAGCGAAAAGCAGCGAATCAGTTGCATGTGGACTCCGGTCCAGGAAAAATGCGGGGCAACAAGACCGTACAAGACCATTCCGGGTCCCTGCATTCATGGACACCGGACAAGCAACAGTGCCAGTGTTCAATATTGATGCCACCAAAAGCAATACAACGCTCAATACGGCTGTGTGCATATATCCCGAGGTGAACCAATGGATCAGATAATGATACCGTATGATAGTACGAGCCACATTGAATTTTTGGTAATATAGTACTATGTCTTGTACCAATGTGCCTAACTGATGTTGATGCTTTGTACAACATGTCTGAAACTAAAGTATTTAGGAGCATGGCATGTATTCATGAGCAATGCATTTGGTGGTTACTGGTACCAATATTTATAAGTACAAACACCTATGGAGTACTTAACATACCTTGTCTCCGTAAGTAGCCGAGTCGGGATTTAAGACTACTAAAGAAAACATGCATTTCAAACTAAAACAAAAATATTTTTTTGGCTAAAAATAATTATTTTTTGTAGAAGGGGAAGGGGAAGGTGGCGGCGATCACCATAGGTGGACCTGTGCTGATGCCTGGTGTACGCGATTCCACTATGCATCACTCAGTGGTGGAGGAAGAAGGGAAGCCGTCGAAGGAGCTGCTTGTGGAAACACTGAATACTGTGAAGAGGAAAAGGCAATCAACTTATGTCCAAAATGCCCAGTCTCGCACTACTTCGGTGAGAATCTCCTATGCCTTTATGTTTTCCCTGGCCTGCACTATTTTTTAGTAGAGTTCTGCTTTTTAACTTTATATATGTGGTTGTCGGTAGATGTATCTTGTACCACATAAGAGTCTATCAATATGCAGAACAGTAGTATATCTTGTACCAATGTGTCTAGCTTATATTGATGCTTCCTGCAACATGTCTGAAGACTACAATATCGCATTTTAAATCACGTTAGTTCTGAAAAATGAAAGTTGTTGTATATTTGTTAAATATAGAGGGGCATTCATGTCAAAGTTGAATTTTGGATTGCGGGCGGACCTTGCTCATTGAACAAAGAAAGTACTAAAGAAGAGAAATGCATTTTAAACTAAAGCTAAAGCACATTTTTGGCTAAATAGAACTATTTTTGTTTTTTCTACGTTATATTTTTTCTCTTACATAATATCTTCATATTGCAACCCTTTCCTAATATTTTAAAACTGTAAAGAAATGTTAGCATCAAGAATGTGAATACTAGAAGTATTTAGGACATAGCGTATATTTATTAGCAATTAATCTGGGGGTCACTGGTATCAATATTTAATATGAATCTAGACTGTGATCGACAGTCATCTCTGTCGGTTTGGAAACTAGCATCGGCGCAACCCCTTACGACGAGCTCTTCCTCACCTCCATAAACTAGGAACATCTCTTTAGTCCTTTTCAGGTACTTCAAAATAGTCTTTACCGCTGCCCCGTGACTCTCACCTGGGTTGGCCTAGTATCTACTTGTTAGGCTTATAGCAAAAGCAACATCAGGCCGTGTACATATCATGGCATACATGATGGATCCGATTGCCGAGGCATACGGAATCCTACTCATCCTGCTTCGCTCATCAGATGTCGAAGGACTCTGAGTCTCGCTTAGCCTTATACCATGTGAGAGTGGCAAGAACCCTTTCTTAGCCTCACTCATGTTGAATCGCTTCAACACTTTATCTATGTACGTGCTTTGGCTTAAGCCGAGCAGCCTCCTCGATCTATCTCTATAGATCTTAATGCCTAAAATATACATTGCCTCACCAAGGTCCTTCATCGAAAACTTGCCATTCAATAACACCTTGACTGAGTTTAGCATCGAAACATCGTTCCCGATCAACAATATGTCATCCACATACAAGATCAAAAACACTATCGAGCTCCCACTTAACTTCTTGTATAAACAAGCGTCCTCTTCGCTTTTGATGAAACCGAGACCTGTGACGACCTCATCAAAACGAATATTCCAGCTCCGAGATGCTTGCCTCAACCCATAAATGGATCTCTTGAGCTTGCATACCTTACTAGCGCTAGTCGGATCGACAAAACCCTCGGGCTGTATCATATACATGTCCTCAGTTAAATTTCCGTGAAGGAAAGCCGTCTTGACATCCATCGCCATATCTCGTAATCGAAATATGCATTTGTAGCTAATACGATCCTCGCGACTTGAGATCGCTACCGTGAGCAAGTCTCGTCATAGTCGATCCCTTGAACTTGTCCATAACCCTTAGCGACAAGCCGAGCTTTGTGGATCCGAACATTTCCATCCACATCGGTTTTCTTCTTAAAGACCCATTTGCAACCAATGGTCATTACGCCGGCGGCGGATCAACCAAGTCCTGACTTGATTCTCATCCATGGACTTTAACTCAGATCTCATGGCCTCCACCATGCCTCGAATCTGGGCTCACCATCGCTTCGCATATGTGGCGGCTCGCCGCTTTTAGCAACAATACATCGCGCACTCTGCGCAATCTTTCCGACCTCGTGGTTCCGGTGCCGCTTCCACTACGGGTTCCCTGACTGACTCCGGTATGATCTCATCACCAGCCGAGCCGTCCCCGAGTGGTCCTCGAATTTCTTCGAGTCGGACCGTCCTCCCACTAGCCTCCCGACTAAGAAACTCTTTCTCAAGGAAAACCCCGTTCCGAGCAACAAACACTTTATTCTCTTCACGGTTGTAGAAGCTATATCCCAAGGTTTCCTTCGGATATCCCACGAATATGCATTTATCCGACTTGGGTGTAAGCTTGTCTGACATAAGTCGCTTGACAAATGCTTCACAACCCCAAATCTTTAGAAAAGACAAACTGGGACTCTTCCCGGTCCACATCTCATGTGGTGTCTTGTCTATGGATATTGATGGTACCCCGTTAAGTGTGAAAGCTGCAGTTTCTAGAGCGTATCCCCAGAATGACAAGGGTAAATCCGATTTGCTCATCATAGACCGGACCATGTCCAACAAGGTCCCATTCCTCTGTTCTGACACTCCGTTTCTCTGTGGCGTTCCCGGAGGTGTGAGTTGAGGTACTATACCTTGGCTTTTCAGATGTTCATCAAACTCCTGGCTCATGTACTCACCTCCACGATCAGATCGTAGAAGCTTTATAGTCTTGCCGAGCTGATTCTCAACCTCGTTCTGAAACGCTTTGAACTTTTCAAAAGTTTCCGACTTGTGCCTCTCAAATAGATATATCCTTATCTACTCAAGTTGTCGGTAAAAGTCACGAAGTACTGATAGCCACCTCTAGCAGTTGTGCTCATTGGACCACACACATCACTATGTATAAGTTCCAACAGCTCGGACGCCCTCTTGCAACTCTTTGCGAAAGGAGACTTAGTCATCTTGCCGAGCAAGCATGATTCATATGTCTCGAACGACTCAAAGTCAGACGAAGTTAGGAGCCCGTCATCATGGAGCTTCTTCATGTGTTTCAGACTAATGTGTCCACGCCGGCAATGCGTAAGTATGTCGGATTTATCTCATTAGGCTTATGCCTCTTGACATTCACGTTATAGGCGGTTCTGTTCTAGATTCAATATAAAAAGCCCATCAACAATGGGTGCATAGTCGTGGAACATACCATTCAAATAAAACGAACAACCATTGTCCTTTAAATTGAATTCATAACCACGACTCATCAAGCATGAGGCGTAAATAATGTTCCGACTTAGTGCAGGAATGTAATAACAATTATTCAATTCCAAAATAAATCCAGAAGGAAGCTGGAGCTGCATCGTGCCGACCTCCAACGCAGCAACTCTTGCTTTGTTGCCGACCTTGATGTCAACCTCCCCTTGTGCCACACGCCTAGTTCTTACCAGCCCCTGCATCGAGTTGCAAATGTGAACAACCGATTCGGTATCAAATACCCAAGAGCTGTTAGAATAAATCCGAGGCATACCGTCGATCATCCGAGGACCAAGCAATCACACGAGCACGACACCGAGATTTGTTAACGAGGTTCACCGAGATGGCTACATCCCCGGGGCTTGACTACGGGCGCTCCTCCCCGTGACACCGCTACAATACCGCACCCGGTCAGCTCGACACCGGCACATCTTTGCCGGCTTCCCTGCGTTAGGTGCTATTATGTTGGCATAGGTTACATCGTGTGTCTACCCCCCTATATATGAGAGGCCTAGGATACAAGTGTCCTACTAGGACACGACTCCACATCCTATGTAAACACGATTCAACTAACAAGTCCAACTGTAACCTACCTTGTACACTATATTCGACACAACTCCAACAAACTCCACCTTGGCGAATATACTCCACCACCTCAATTTGTTCATCGTCGAACTTCCATGTACATTGGACTTGAGCTTATCCCATGAGTACCATTGCTACTCCAAAGACTCCATGCGACTCCACTGCTGACTTGTAGTCCCTTCTTTTCTTGACCACGATCGACACTCGAGCAAAATTAAGTTCCTTGTTACTCTAGTTTGCGCTCCCAACTTCCAGAGTATCCGCAACGTCATCACACACCGATCAGCGACTGCGAAACCGAACAACTCACATATTGGGTGTCACACATAAGAGTTACACGAACTCAACATCGCGCTCCTTTCTCGATCACCGTCTCGAAACTTGAAGAAATTTCACCATTGCTTGTAGTCATCCCGAGTCAAATTCGCGGTTGTCTCACCACATGTATGACCACGAGAGCCTCGCCCGTTTCCATGTCCTGCGTCGCCGACGCCTCGCCGCTATTACGCGTCGAGCCTCCGTATCGGCCGAATCCCAAGGGTCGCGAAACCACACCACTCAACCCCGGCTCGCAGTACCACCGATCATCACCGGCCAGACGCGAGTTTCACGCTTCCATCGGACCACTGGGCTCCGGTCAATTGTGTGTCCTCGCTTTCCGCTTTCTTGAATAGGCTTCGACCCGTCGACTTCGCGTAGACCCCTCAATCCAGCTCCACCTTCAACATGACTCCATGGTAGATGATCGATCCACCTCGCGTCCGTCGACTTCAAGCTCACATGCATATGCCATCTTGAATCAACCCCACGCCATAGTCTTGTCGAAGTCACACAAGCCCTCGAGGCTGCGCCACGTGTTTTCACGCCCGTAAGTCGGCCACCATCGCGACCACGCCCTATGTCGTCTTCACGATTCCACCACCGTCTTCCGTACCAACCGACTCGCGTCGATCCGTCGGTATCAATCCGACCAACCAAACTTATTCGATCAGACGACATGCACCAGACTCCACAAGCCTTGTCGCACATCCAATATGACACGCTTGTCCACGCGCCTCCACCACTTGTCCAAGTGTTCCAAGCCGTCTCAAAGAAATCAACCCGTAAAGAACTTCCATGCAAACCGCACAATTCTTCTTCTTTCTGTCACTATTTGCTATTGCTTCTCCGTGTACCTTATAGCGTAAAAACGGCGAACTTGATCCAACCAAAGCGCTCCCGTGCACACACACACGTGGTCCTATAGCCTTTTTTGGTCTCAAACAAATCTCACTTGACGTGACAACATCCCAAGTACTAGCATGATCCCACGTGCTCGCCTCTTGGCTTGTGGGCAAAAGACACTTCTCGACGAGCTCGAGAACCTGCTTTGTCCTCTTGCTCCCGCGCGCGTCTGGGGCCGCCTTTGCGCCGCTTCCACACTAGCCACAAGCGCCCACGCTATTGATCCTATCGCTTTCAAGCACTGACCGATTCCGATTGCTACATTTGCTGACACAAAAACTTTGCATCGCCGAAATCCCCTCGGTTCCAAGCCACCTATACTCGCATGATTTCTTGTCCGTCTTGATAACTTGACCGGTAAGAACGAGCAAAAGCCGCAACATCCAATTTTCAACGATGCATCGATCCATCGCCACCGGCAGCTCCTCTAGATCAATAATTTACAGCCTCCAAACAACCTAGCTCATGATACCACTTGTTAGAATAAATCCGAGGCATACCGTCGATCATCCGAGGACCAAGCAATCACACGAGCACGACACCGAGATTTGTTAACGAGGTTCACCGATATGGCTACATCCCGGGGCTTGACTACGGCGCTCTCCCCGTGACACCGCTATAATACCGCACCCGGTAGCCTTGGACACCGGCACACATTTCGCGGCTTCCCTGTGTTAGGTGCTATTATGTTGGCATAGGTTACATCGTGTGTCTACCCCGCTATATATGAGAGGCCTAGGATACAAGTGTCCTACTAGGACACGACTCCACATCCTATGTAAACACGATACAACTACAAGTCCAACTGTAACCTACCTCGTACACTATATTCGACACAACTCCAACAAGAGCTACTAGGTATGTCAGCAAGGTAAATGTCTATAACATATGCAACAAGTGTACCTTTGCCCGAAGAAGCGTTTCCGGCCTTCTTGCCATGCTCTGCAAGCCACTTGCTACAGTTCCTCTTCCAGTGACCAGTCTCCTCGCAGTGATAGCAAACGGTCTTCGAGTCTGGTCCAGACTTTGGTGCAGCAGCGGAGGTTACCGTCTTCGGGCCCTTTGCCTTAGCCTTTTTCTTGGACCAACTCTTCTTGAATTTAGCCGATTTCTGCACCATCAACACTTGATGCGTGCCTTTCTTAATATCCTGCTCTGCCACTTTGAGCATCCCATGCAATTCAGTGAGCTTCTTATCCATGCCATGCATATGATAGTTCGAGATGAACGTCCCATAGCTGGGCGGAAGAGAACCCAGGACTGCATCAGTAGCCAACTCATCCAAGAGCGGGAAGCCCAACCGATCCAAAGCTTGCACATATCCGATCATCTTGATCACATGCGGGCTCAGTGGATCACCTTCCTTCAGCTTACAATCCATCAAGGATCGCTAGACGTTGAACCTCTCGGTCCTAGCCTGTACCTGAAACATGCTCTTGAGACTCTCGATCATATCGAAAGCCCAAACATCTTCGAAATGCTGTTGCAAATCGGGCTCCATACAAGCCAAAGATGAGGCGGTGATCTCGTTTGATTCATCAACGAGTTTCGTAGGCATTCTTGGTTGTGGCATTAGCATTATCGGCAGTTCCTCCGAAGTGGATCCTCTAGAACATGTTCCTTTTTATCATGCTTGAGAACAATTCTCAAATTTCTATACCGGTGGTAAAGTTTGTTCCATTCAGTTTATCCTTTTCGAATTGATTTCAATGCAAAGTTGGGTTGAGCAGGTGGTGCCATTGATCTACAACAGAAAATATGCAATCACTAAGCAATCTGTTTATGTAGAGTAACTATAGCCTTAAATAGAAATACTCCCATTGAAGTCACCATCCCTCCGCAAACTCTCAGTGATTCAGGATCCGACTAGCACATGCGACTAGTGAGCTTTAGCATCACTGCTAGACAACATGCCTATCTAGTAAGCAACTCCTTGTTAATCGCATCTCTATACGACTCCTGTCGGTAGGGGAGGTATCTCATACCCCGGCTCCCAACCTTCTTTGCCACAAGGACCAAAACCATTTTGATAGCCTTGTCAAGTAAACCTGATGCAGTGCATGTCCGTGTCCGACACGAACCCTTCAGTTCAAGGACACCTAGTAGTACCCCAATTTTATGAGCCCACTACTAGACGTACTTGACGTGCGAAGGTGCAACATCGGGGATGGCAATTCGCTTGATATTCATGAGGGATCTTTCTACCATTCTAACATGCATAGAAACAAAGAAGCATAACAATCACAAATAAACACATATCGTGAAATAGTATGGCTCCTTCATGGACGTTCTTCCAGGTCGGCTCCGACTCCGATGACCATCTAGGAACTCCATCTTGTTTGTCATGCCGGGACGCCAAGCCACCAACCTGATCTCTATTATCCAACTACTACAACTAGTAATGAATTTTACATAAGAGTCACAAGTCGACACCTTGTGTCGTTATACATTATAATAATGAGACTTTGGCTCTTCTTGGCTAACAAACATGACACGCAGGCCATGTATAATTTACACACATGCATCACATACACATGAGCCATACTATTCACATCAAACCCTGCAAAATAAAGTTATGCATAGAATCGCATTCTACCGGTTTGAGTGATCGTGTACGAAATACAAGGCGCTACGCACACGGCGGTCCGATTCGGATTTACGTTTCACTGTTAACCCCGATGGCGGATACCGACCGGTAGGGGTAGGTTGTGTCACGACCTCATCGACTCCGATCATCAGAAAACATAGCCTTTTCAATCCCCATGTGCAATTGATCTCATCAACCGTGCACATAGCCGATCTCATCAACGACAACAGATCTCATCTGCTGCCTCCACATATCTAATATGCATACGATCTGAATCCCAATCCTATAGCAGAGGCTTTGATACCACTGTTGGGTTCTACGGTAGGGTGCCTCGACTGCAAATTAAATTTTTCCTACGCGCAGAACAACCGGGAACATGCTACGGGAATGGATCACAGATCGCTACCACTAGACGCGCAGTGCCGTGTAGCGGAAGAAGAGTTGGGGCAGCGCGTCCGCGTGGTTCGTTTCCTTGTCCGATCTCCCTCGAACAGCCGGTCGTCGGATCCCTCATACAGGTTCGCTGGAGCGGCGCAAGTGCACCGCCTCTAACGGTATCCGCGTGTGCAGGAGGAACGTCGTGCGGCGGACTACTAGGTCCGATGACACAACCGGCGGCGAGTGGAGGTGGCTAGTTGCAACACATGCAAAGCCCTAACGACGGCGCCGAAGCGATCAACTGAATAAGTGTGCCGCACCTCCACTATTTATAGGCATTCGTCGCGGGCTCAACACTTGGGCCTTGCACGGATCCTAAAGCCCAAAGTCTACTAGGTCGCGTTCCAAGTCCAGCTCGGATCACATCCGACCAGTGTCCTCCGAACCGACCTCGTGAGGTTCCTTCCTTGCTGCGACCCCTTAGGTTCAAGTCGGCTTGGTCACGATTCTCGATCACCTTCGACCGCACGGTTGGTAGCGGCCTCTAGCAAGGCGTCTTGACCACCAAGCGAACTATGAAGCTGGTTAGGCGAACTCAGCATAACGTGTCACACTACATTCCCTTTGCCTCACGATATGTGTTGTCGGGCTCAAAGCGAGACTGTCATCCTTGTGCTAGCCCGACCTCTTTCTCGCTCCGGTGATCTGACCACAAACCGGACTATCTCATAATCCTTGTCGCATGGCCATGCTTATCTGGTTGGATCACACGAGGGCCCAGAGTATATCTCTCCCGACGGAGGGCAAATCCCATCTTGTTCGACCATGTCTCGCAAACATGGGATCGGACAAACTCAAACCTACCTTTGTAACTACCCAGTCACGGAGTAGCGTTTGGTTGGCCCAAAGCAAGTCTGTCACCATCCCGAGTACACGCGTCAGCTCAGGTCTTAGGACATAGATCGTATGTTGTACTAGAGACCCACAGATGACATATCGCTATGTCTCATAGTTGGGTCTGTCCGACTCGGACCTTATCTCGACTGGGATTCGACTACGTCGAATCCGACCAAATCCTTCCGAGTCCATATTATCCGGTTAGCATCCAATGCTCCATGGCTAGTGAGACCGAGCCATCCACCGTGTCATATGCTAGTCTAGTCCGACGTGTGCCCACACGTCACTTGTGACTAGGGACAATTTAGGATGTATCATACAACACAAGATCTCACAGACAAGTCACGTACTTGCCAACAAGTATCATTGATTACATCTAAGGACTATCTTTATTCATAAACACATAGAAAATGTCACCATACATGATTGCCTCTAGGGCATATCTCCAACAGCAACACGAGCCAAGCAGAAAGCTTGCATTTGGGAGTGGTTGTTTCCTTCCAAACCTTCCCAGTACGAAAAGGTTGCACATGGCCAAGGGTATCTTATACACAAATTTGGTCAAGAATTCATCCGAGGCCATCCACACGCAGTTGCGTTGGGGTGTTAAGGCCTACGACAGATGTTATCCACTTATCCCCCTAGAGACCCTGGTTCGTCGTCCTGATCGTCCTAGTTGCAATCTAGAAAAGCTCTAGGGCATGGTGCAAAGTGCGGAATACCCAATACAATAATCTTTTCCGAAACTTGTCTACATGCCATCGCCAACGATGATTGTGGTAGAGGCACGAAAGGGATCCATGTCCGAGTCACTTCAAGGCAGGTCTGAACCCAGCCAAGGGCGCTCCGGGTTGTTACATTAGAACCAAGGCTAGCGCAGGCGCAAGGCTCCGCCGAAGCGTCAAGGTCGGCATAACATGGGTTGTTGGCATGCATACATGGATGGGTCTGTTGGTGATAATCATGCTTACATAATTGTACAAAACTACATACAATGCATTGAAAATGAACTTTCATGTCCTAGTGATAAACCCTAGCTTTATTATTTGATTAACCTATCAACACAAATACATGAACTTATCGTAGTCGCTTGCTTCTTATGCAAGCTAAAGCCGTCATGGATACAAAGGATGGCTTATACTCGTGCTTATGTGCTCATTAACTCCAACGTGGGTAGGATCTGATCTGTAAACATTGTCATGGGGCCACCATGAGCGGAGGTTATGTGCGGCCCTCTAGGTAGGGCTAAGTTCCGTAGTTCAAAAGCTCCTTGGTCTATTCTTTCAAGGGGACCCTTTTCCAAATAAAGGTGTTGTTTAGTTTAAAGCCAAAGATTGTTTAGTTATGGTCTCATTTAGAAGAACTAGCTAGTATTTTACATATACCATGTTTTTGTATGATTGTGCTAGCGATCTCATACACTTCATTGTTCTTACCTTTTTGGGGAGAAATGATGCTTCACAATTCTCATGTCCATATTATGATTGTACCAGTGTTGGCATTAATATGCATGGCCAAATCAGAACAACTTGAGAGTGGCTCCTTAACTATTGCTACTTCTACAGATTAGGGGGCTAAAGCTACAATTGATAGAAACACACCCTAAGTCCATACCATAATGCACCATAGACAAAAGAACATATTAATTTTAGGCATATGAAATAAGTAATCTCCCAATCCTCCATGTACTTTGATATAATTCCAATACACTCTATGCTCGCTCTCAAATTCCCTCGGAAAACTTTGGTGGCACTGAACAGGATTTGTTGAAGCTTCTTCTTGTGTGGGAAGAAGGATGTGAGTGGTGGTAGTTGTGAAGTGTCCTGGGAGACAATCTGCGCCCTGAGGTGTGCTAGTGGTCTGGGCATCCCCAAACTGAGATGGCTTAAAATTGCCATGCAAGATCGATGGCCTTGGCCACCATGTGGATCAAGGCAAACCTTGGGAGGGGTTTAAAATTGCGATACCGGATGAATCCCTAGCAATATTCAGAGCAATCACTCTGGCCACTACCAGTGATGGGAGCACCACCTTTTCTAGGAAGAACAATGGCTCGACGGAATGAGAATGGAAGATATGGCACCCCACCTATACGCCAAGGTTCCTCAGAGGTTAGAATCTACCCGAATGGTCAGGGATGCCTTATTGGACGCAACATGGGCATGAGATGTGGGCCCCAACCTGGACTTGGCCATGTTGAAGTACTTGGCGGTATGGCCAACAGTGGCAGCGGTGCAGTTAGTTCCTGAGACTCCGGACACCATCTCTTAGTCCTAGGAGAAGAATGGAGACTTTGAGATCAGCTTATGCCACTAAGTTTGCAGGGGGTACGTCATACTCATAGCGGAATTCACTTGGAAATCCAATGCGTCTTTGCAATGTCGCCTCTTTACGCGGATAGCCCTGAGGACCAGAAGTTAGACATCCGACAGACTTGCCAGGAGAGGACTACCGCATCAAGATACATGCCCGTTTTGTGCTCAACAAGATGGACAATCAACCACATTCTCCTGGACAGTGTTTTCGCGAGAACTGTCTGGTGGGAAATCTGTAGAGCCCTAGGCATGCCATGGTGGGCACCGTCGACAAACGACATACTTGACAAATGGTGCTTCAGCGTGGTCAGTCTTGCGCACAAACCAAGAGACATACGAGCCATTCTCACCTTGACCATGTGGGAACTATGGAAGCACATAAATGCAATTGTGTTTGATGGAGCAACACCCTCGATACAACATGTGTGAAGTAGGATGATTACCGAGGGTCAAGTGTGGAGGCAGGCCAGTATATTAAAAGGATAACTAGACCCCTTCTTTGGGGCGTTAACTAGGTGGGTTCAGAGCGAGTAGTCCACTTTCATGCTAAGGGTAGATGTGGAGTGCAAAGCATTGTAAGCATAATGTAGCGATACCGTGGACATGGATGGGTCATCTTGCCTTTCTTCTTTAATACATGATACGCATGCTTGTGCATATTCGAGAAAAAAAATCCCGTTAAATCTACCCATACAATTGCACTTCCGCAAGATGTCACTCTAAGGTACAAGAAAGTTACTGCACAACCAAGTGTCGTAAACCCTAGCCCCAGAGATATATAGTCATTATTCATTTGTGCCGCTCAAATTGTGTCAATACGTGTAATGCTCACTAAAAGTAGTCCTGAACATGTACTATATGACTTAAAAACCTTCATCATTCCTTCCTAAATCCCTTGTGTAGAAGGCCTAACTAGTAGTCAACTATCCGGCAGGGTGGAGATTTGACTCGACTTCGAAACAATTGCAGTCACCCAAGTTTGAGTCTTTGGACCTCGCTGGGTACGCATATTCTTAATTACCGAGTACTAGAGCTTTGACCCAATTGTCAACATATAAAATTATAATGTCACTCTTGGAAATGCCTCATGGTAGATTAGCTTTTGATCCATTCCCTATTTGGGCTCATACGGTTCCTACCATGGCCTCTGCTGCCAAGTTATCACTTGCTTATACCGTTATATGTTTGCTTAGTTATTTCCCATGCTCCATGGAGAATTTAAGGCCACGACACCAATCATTTGGGGTATGACAACAAATAGGTAGTTTTTGATGGAATTGAGACAACTTTGGTAAATTATGACAAATGTTTGACGATGCACTATTTATGAGTGAATATACACATAAATGACAAGAGAGTTCTCCGTTATATGGAAATCTGGACATATACTCCCACCAGATACCTGCAACATTACACTCATGTTAGGACTAAGCGCGAGTTTGTGAAGCCTAGCCCCAGCCCGTGTGAATTCAGGAATGGCAAAAAGGAAACAAGTTTTTCCAATGGTAAAGACGAGTACCAACATGAACATTGACAAAGTAATGGAAAATTATCCATACATAGTACATACCATATTATGCATAGCATATTTGCTGAAAAAGTGTATGGTTCGGTTAACAATATTTGGGTTTAAATGATCCTTCAAATTACATGGTGTTTTTTTTTTGAAATAGTTTGAATTGCTTACCACATGTGTCGCAGGAATTACATGGTGTTGTATGGCCAACCCATATCATGGAGAGGCCAGATTCTGAATTCAAGGAAAGGTTGCTGCGTCTTCTCCGCAAACCATTTAGCCAGGGAGAATATGATACGCTGCTTGACAAGGCTACGACTCGCCCTCCGGCAACAATGAAAAGGCAAACACGCGGTGGCGTGAAGTACTACAACTCTGAACATGAAAGGCAGCCATCATATTTTGATGGTCAGCCAGGTATGCTTGCTTTTATACTACGTACATACTTTTTTTTGTTCATTGGACTTCTATTATGTACTATTCTCCTTATTGTTTTTATGCTGAAACATCTTTCTGGGAATTATTGTGACCACATGGCTAAAGTAACTTTTATGCATAATGATTACAGGATCAGAATCATTTTCCATGCCTAATGAACACAATGCCTTGTTATTTAAGAAACAATTTGTGGTTGTCTTTGCTCGCAATTGTCATTTCCTTTTGAACCTTGAAACTTGCAAGCTAACATGGTGTTTTTTCGGTGATATATTGGTTTACAAGCTTGTTAAATCTATGTCCAAAATATCTTGCTGACGGATTGCTTGAATCTATGGTGAACATACACTTTCTATAGATACACTTGAAACCCCTGTACGCTTAGGTAATTAGCAGGACTTCGGAACAACAAGCATTGTGGCATTTTCATAATTGTGTTGCGCAAATTTTCATGTAATTCTTATTTTCTTCTTTGATAAAATACAAAGCTTGCATCTCAATAAATTGATAGAAGAAAAGTGGTTGTGGAGCAATTACACAACACATGTCGGCGCAGAAGTCCAGCTTTCCTGTGAGAGGATTTTGGAGCAATTTTGCCAAATACCTTAAATAGAAATAGTTTGTTGTGGAGAACTATATTGATGACGAATGCGCTGTGTTGAATTAAAATTGAGTAATTAGCTTGCAGCGCATGTCCAAAGGTCATCAACATGATGGGAGGGCAAAATCAAATTCCCAGCAGGTTTATTTTATTTGCTATAATAAATGACTATGTTTTGCTTGAGAAGTTATCTTTCCAAATAAGACGAGAAAGTAGCAGAAAATCATATTGGTATCTGGTTCGAAGTAATCTGTTATGCGGTTGTGCAAGAAACACTGATTCTTACATGTCGTACTATTAATCAACGCGTTTTATTGTATTTAACTCCAGAACTTGCGAAACAAGTACGTGTAGAAAGCAGCAGCAAACCCAACCAGTTAGCTCTGTTGCGTGGATTTTTCTTCTGGATGGAGGTAACCTCATTCATAGCATTTCTTTGTTTTTTTCGCTAATAACCAATAATGGCTCCACCTGTTGTTAAAGAATGGAGTAATACATTTTTTTACCTGTTCCCAGTTAAAGCAAATCTATTTCTTTTTGTTTAGATTATTTTTTGTCAATGGAGGCAGCCCAATAGTGTCCTGTTAAAGATCACGCTGGTACGGTACCAATCGTAGTTAATGAATTTATTTGCAGCAAAGTACTAACAGCTACGGTGCATCAGTGTTAGTTTTCGTGTTGCTAATTTTGAAAAAACTAGTTCACAACGGAGTAACTACCATGTGATTTCTTCATATTGCTTGATTGTTAATAGCGTGTGCCAGCTTCTTATATAGATGGATTTCCCTCCCCGCAAAAAAAGAGATGGATTTCCCTAACAAATGCCCAATTCCATAGCAATATTGCATATTAAGGTTAGTACAAACTTGAGACACTTATTTTGGGACGGAGGGAGTATTTGATAGTATATATGTTGATATATAGCGCGCTCCCGCAAGCCTAGCCCGCAGCGCGCTCCTGCAAGCCTAGCCGCGCCGGCGGCCACCCCTTCCCGCGCCGCTCACCACTCTGGTGGCGGCGGCCGCCGTCCCCTTCTCCCGTTGCCATGGCTTCGCGGGTTTCACTTTCGGGCTCCTCTTCCTCGGAGTCCTCCTCCCTGCTCTCCCGTCCCCGCCGGCGTTGCGGGCGCGGCCGCGGGCCCCCTCCCCACCTCCGCAGGTCCGCCTCCAGCCGCGGTCCATCATCGTCCCTCCGGTGGTCGGCACGGCTTTTGGCCCGCTAATGGTCGGCACGGCTTTCGGCCCGCTGATCCAGGGTGGTGGGGCGGGGCCCTCTGGAGGACCGTCGCCGCCGGGCGCTGGGGGCTAGCAGGTGAAGCGGAGTCGCCGTCTGCGGGGCCGTCTGTCCCGGCTGCCTCCATGACGTCGAAACCCTCCCCGGCAGCGCGTGCTTGCTGCACCTCGGCCGCCGCCAACCTCGAGGGTGCCGGCTGAGCTCCATGGGTGCTGCTACAACTGCGGTAGCGATGACGGGCACATCTCAGTGGATGCAGGAATCCCGTTTTTGCGTGCGGTGCCGTGGGCACGGCCACATCTCGCGGG
Organism: Aegilops speltoides; assembly: GCA_021437245.1. Lineage (NCBI taxonomy): Eukaryota > Viridiplantae > Streptophyta > Magnoliopsida > Poales > Poaceae > Aegilops > Aegilops speltoides. The sequence goes on from CM038142.1 coordinate 442,420,455, forward strand.
GTTGCACCCGCCCCCGAGTCCTTCCCCGGTCGACCAGCCACCGCGTCCTTCTCTTGCTCTGCGTTCCAGGGCGGCGGCTCCCGCAACCCCGGCCTCATCCCCGCCGCGAGTTTCGCCCGTGCGCCCCTGTGCGGTTCTGCCTCCCCCACCTCCTGGCCTCCCTCCGCCCGAGGCTGTCTGGTTGTGGAGCCATGTCGTGCAGGCACCGCAGGCGGGGTCGGCGGAGTCCGTGGCGAGCAGCGTTGGCCCGGGTTTCTTGGCCCCCTTTGGGAGCGTGGGTGTGCTCTTGCCGCGGGTGGATCTTGGCTCGTCGGAGCCGGTGGAGGCATGCTTTCTGGAGGCCTCTGAGGATATCTGGCGGATGGAGGCGGAGCTCACCCGGGCGGTGCTGGTGTCGGTCACGGGCGTGCGCCCGGAGGTGGATTTGGCGTCGGCGGCGGAAGCGCTGCACGCGGAGTTTGAGGTTGGCCCTGAGGCCATGTCCATCCGGCCCTTCTTCCCCGACGATTTCCTTGTGCTCTGCCGTGATGGAGTGCTTTGTGATCGCATGGTGCGTGCCGGTCGGGCGTCTTCTTCCTGGTTCGACCTCTCCCTCAGGCCATGGATCCGGCAGGCGCAAGCCACGACGGTCTTCCTCCCCTACCTCTTGCCGATCTCTCTTCGGGGTGTGCCCGCCCATGTGTGGTGTCAGAGGACTGCGAATGCGGTCCTGCGGGGCCTTGGCTTCATGGTGGGCGTGGATGATGGCACGGATAGGCGCCATGACATGGCAGATTTCCGCGTCTGGCTGCGCACGGACCGGCCGCGGCAGATCCCGCGGCGCCGGTTGCTCTTCATCGACGAGCCGAGCCACACTCTGTGGGCGGCGGAGGCGGATGGTGGACGCTCGGTTGGCAGGATGGCGCATACCCTGCAGTACCCAATCGAGATCACGGTGCTAGGTGAGCCCGTGCTGGTGGATGGTGACGAGCCTGAGGCGAGGTTTCCGCCGCCCCCATCGCCGCCATCGGATGGGGACTCAGGGCCTGGGCGTAGGCCGGGCTCTGCCTCGGCAAGGCGGCCTGGTTTCGGAGGTGATGGCGCTGCGGGGCGGGGCAGCTCTCCGCGCCGCCGTGGTCCGGCAACCAGTTCAAATGGGGCCCGGGGTGGCGTCACCCGTACATCCGACGCTGGTCCGCCCTACCAGCGTCGTGGTTCGGATATGGTGGGGGATCCTATCGTTGAGCGACAAGTGGAAAGTGTTGATGGTGAGGCAGTCGAGGAGGATATGTTTGCGCGTTGGGTGGCATCCAGATCGTGGAGATGCGGTCGCCTGAGCTTCTATCTGACTTTTGCATCGGGGGCATGGTGGTGTCTCGGGATCCGTGTGGCAATTCTTTGGACCGGTCGCCGACTTTAATCTGCATGGCCCGTTAGGCGTGATCGAGGGAAGCTCTCAGACGGCGCGAATCCTTAGCGGTGGCGGTGATTGGGTGAGTGGGCCGCTTCTTATTGGCTCGGCGGAGATCCTGTCGGGGACCCCGGCTGTCATGGCCAGGAGTGGTTGGCCGCTTTCCGATGGAGGCTTTTTGACCCCGCAGTCTCTTTCCTTGACCCTGGGGCCTGCTTTCTCGCCATCCGAGGTGGGCGTGCTGTGGAGGCAGGCGGCGGGATCGGAGCGCTCCTTTGATTGGTTCTTGGTCAGCCTGTCGCCAGAACCAGACGAGGGCCTGCGTGGGCCAGCCAGCCCTTCACCGGGCCCACTCCCATGCAGTCCCCCGCATGCGGTCCTGGGGCCGGTCCATGGTGGTGCCCAGCTGGAAGAGAGGGAGAGGAGCCCCCTGGCCCATGCACTAGGTGCAGGCGGCAGCCCTGTGGAGGTTCTCGGGGGGTCACTGAGCGGTGATGTTTTGCATGTGCATGAGGGTGGGGCCCAGCTGCCTATCCCTCTGCCTGTTTCGCCCAGGACAGCGGCGCATGCCTTCCGCGAGGAGATTCAGAGCCAGATTTCCCCCATCCTGGCTGCTCCTGAGGCCCCCAAGTCATGCCGGCCGCGGAAGCGCAACGTTCCCGCGGGTTCTCCACGAAGAAGCGCCAGAATCGCAAAGAGCAAAAGGCCCTCCGTGGCCTCCAAGCAGCAGCAAGTCCTCATTCGCAAACTTTGCTTGGCCAATGAAGGGGAGGTGATCGGGGAGGAGGCGTTGAAGATGTACGTCGGCTTGTTCAGTAGGCCTTTGGCGGACACCCACATTGCTGCCATCTTGGCACTGTTTGGTTGGGAGCCTTCGGTGCCGCCAATGGTGGAGTTGCCGGAGCTAGAGGAGGCAGCGGCTTGAGTGGAGGCGGCGAGCGGGGCGTGATGTAGGCCTTTCCCATGGCTACACACCCCATCAAGGTGCTGGTGTGGAATGTCCGTGGTCTTAACGACCCGGCACGGAGAAGCGCGATTTACCAAGTGGTCACGGCGGCCAATCCTAGCATAGTGTGTTTTCAGGAAACTAGGATGGAAGTTGTATCTCAGGGTGTGGTGGCGCACTGTTTGAGCAATAAACTAGCAAATTTCTACTATCTCCCGGCCTCTGGTACTCGTGGTGGGATCCTTTTGGCCTGGGACCCCCTTGTGGTCCAACTCTCCAACCCGCACTACACGGAGAACACGGTCACCGCGCTCGTTACGCCGGTTGGGACGTCCTCACACTGGTGGATTTCAGGGGTGTATGGCCCTACCATGGATGCGCAAAAGATTGAGTTCATGCAGGAGCTGGTTGACATCCGTGAGCTCATTGCCGCGCCGTGGGCAGTTTTGGGAGACTTTAACCTCCTTGCGAACCCGGAGGACAAAAGCAATGATCACATCAACAGGCGCATGATGGCGCGGTTTAGGTCTAAGCTCAACTCCCTTGAGCTGAAGGAGGTTTACCTCAATGGTCGGAGGTACACGTGGTCGAATGAGCGTGGGTGGGCCACCCTTGAAAAGCTAGATCATATATTCACCACGGTGGATTGGAAGGAGCTGCACCCGTCCTGTTTTCTCTCAGCTTTGGGTTCGGCTGTCTCGGATCACTGCCCTCTTCTGCTGGACTTGCATGCTGACTTTAAGGTGGGCAAGCGCTTTCGCCTCGAAGCCTTCTGGCCGAAGGCCGAGGGGTTTCGCAATGTGGTGCAGACGGCGTGGAATTCAGTGCCCTCTGTGGGCAACCCCTATGTGGTTCTTGATAGCAAGCTCAGAGTAACTGCGAAGGCTCTGCAAAGTTGGAGCGACAGGTGGATTGGAAACGTTAAGCTGCAGATTGCGCTGGCTCTTGAGGTTATCCTTCGGTTGGATGTGGCGATGGAGATGAGGCTGCTTTCGGAGGGGGAAGTTGCCCTTAGACGGACCATGAAAAGAAAGCTCCTCGGCTTGTGCTCTTTGGAGAGGTCTATCGCGCGTCACCGCTCCAGGTTGACGTGGCTCCGTGATGGAGATGCTAGTTCGCAGTTCTTCAAGCAGCACGCCAGCCACAGGAGGTGATGTAATGCCATTATGAGTCTTAAGTGCAACGACAATTTCTTCACTGGCCAGGAGGAAATCGCGGAGGTGGTAGATGGTTATTATGAGGAGATCCTTGGCCGGGCCCCGCAGCGCGCTAACGGCCTCAATCTCGACCTCTTGGGTCTCCCACGCCTGGAGCTCGCGCACCTTGAGCTGCCCTTTCTAGAAGATGAGGTTGCGAAGATAATCAAAGCTATGCCGAGGGATAAGGCGCCAGGGCCGGATGGTTTTACGGGACGGTTCTATGCCAGCTGTTGGGATATCATCAAAGGAGATTTCATGAGAGCACTAGATAGTTTCCATAGAGGGGACATGCGTGGGCTGGCTGCCATCAATAGGGCATACGTCACGCTAGTCCCTAAACAGGATGGTCCGGAAGAGATTAGGGATTTTCGCCCTGTCAGCTTGGTGCACGGTGCAGCAAAGATCTTTGACAAGGTTTTATCGGTCCGGCTTACGGACGATTTGCCCAAGCTCGTGGGATGCCACCAGAGTGCCTTCATCCGTGGCCGCTCGATTCACGATAATTTCATGATGGTTCAAGGGACTGTTAGGAAACTACACGCTCTGAAGAATGCCTCTGTCATTGTTAAGCTTGACATCTCCAAAGCTTTCGACACGGTGTAGTGGCCCTTTGCTATTGAGGTGCTCTCTTCTATGGGTTTTGGACGAAGGTGGACTGACTGGATCATTGGCCTACTCTCTACCTCCTCCACTCGGGTGCTTGTGAATGGGGTGCCGGGCATGCATATTTGCAATAGAAGAGGTTTCAGGCAGGGTGGGCCTCTTTCTCCCATGCTATTCATCCTGATGATGGAGCCGCTGCAACGACTCTTCTCCCCTTGTCACGACAGGGTTTGCTCGCCCCCTTGCACGATCCGGATTGCATCGAGAGTGTCCATCTTTGAGGACGATGTCATTCTTTTCCTTAAGCCGGTGGAGACCGAGATGCGGCTCTGTGTAGACCTGTTGGATGCCTTTGGTCAGGCGTCGGGCCTTCGAGTGAATCTAGCCAAAACTTCGGCTGTGCCCATAAGGTGTTCAGAAGACCAATCAAGGTTCATCGCAGCTTCCTTGGGATGCACGATTGGGGCTTTCTAGTGCAAATATTTGGGTCTCCCCTTGAGCATCCGAAAGCTGTCGGCCTCGCAACTATATGACTTGGTTCATCAGGTGGCACGCATGCTGCCTCACTGGAAGGGGGCGACGCTGCCCATAAGCAGCCGGCTTACGCTTATCAAGTCTGTTCTTTGCGCTATCCCGATACATGCGATGCTGGCGCTCAACATAACGCAGAAGACGATCAAGGCTATTTTGAAGATTTGCCGGGGCTTTCTCTGGTGCGGGAAAGCGGAGGCCAACGGTGGCCAGTGCAAGGTTGCGTGGAGATTGGTCTGTGCGCCCAAGTGGGCGGGAGGGCTCGGCATTCCGGACCTCTCATGGCTTAACCATGCCCTTCAAGCCCGCTGGCCATGGCTTCAGCGCACGGACGCCTCACGACCGTGGGCGGAGTTTGACATTGAGGTTTCCCACGAGGCTCGCCAGATCTTTCAAGCCGCGACGAGCACGAGAGTTGGTAGTGGCAAGAATGCGTTGTTCTGGGAAGATAGGTGGATCCAGGGCATGAGGGTGCAGGACCTCACGCCAGGCCTGTACATGCGGGTGCGAAAGAAGGTCCGAGCTGCTCGCACCGTCTTCGAGGCTATGAGCAATGGGGCATGGGCCCTGGATATTGGGCCAGATTTAGACACCACGTTGCTTTCTGAGGTGTTCGAGCTCTGGGAGAGGGTTATGGAGGTGGAGCTCCGGCCTGAAATAGAGGATTCGACTGCATGGGCCTGGGAGGCGAACGGGATCTACTCTGCTCGATCGGCATATGCGGCTAAGTTTTGGGGAATGGAATCTGCACCGTTTGCGGAGATGGCCTGGAGCTCGAAAGCGCCGAGGCAGCGCCGATTTTTTGCTTGGCTGGCGCCTGGCGGGAAGAAATAGATGTTGGACCTCGGACCGTCTAGCTCGCCGCGGCCTGCCCCACCAGGCTGCTTGCCCCTTGTGCGACCAAGAGCCGGAGACTCTGAATCATGTGCTCATCCAGTGCGTTTTCGCCAGAGTAGTGTGGCACCAGGTGTTTAGCGCGCTTGGTAGACCAGAGCTCACTCCGGAGGCCGGCGACACGGTGGTGGAGTGGTGCAATGCCTGCGCCCAGAGGGGCCCCTCCAAGAAGGAAGCGAAGGACATACGGACCATGGCGTCACTGGTTTTATGGGAACTCTGGAAGCATCGGAATGCCATCGTTTTTGAGGGGGCGACCCCTTCTGCCACGGTGGTGATCGCTAGGGTTGAGTGCGAGGCCCGGACTTGGAGTACGGCTGGTCTGCTTAAGGGCGACCTCTCCTCCTTCCTTGGGTCCCTAGCTAGGTGGGTAGCAGGCGAATAGTTGGCTAGCTTGTGGGTGGATGGGGAGTCCGCATGTATTGTATCCGCATGTAAGACTCCGGCGGATGGGGCTCTTTACCCCCTTTCTCTCTATAATATATGATACACACGCTTGTGTGTATCCTCAAAAAAAAAGCAATATTGCATTTCCCCTTATTTGGTTAGTTAGGCCAACTGAATTTACTTACCTGTGTCCCTAACAATCTATTCCCTTCCTTTGTAGAATATTGCGCATCACGACCAATTCAGGCCATGGAGAGATGATTTCAAACAGTACAAAGTTACTATGGTAGAAATAGAATGAGATCACAAACAGAATTACAGAAGAGTTTGTGCTTTCTCGATTGGGGTGTCAAAGCCCCAGTTTCTCCTTGTTTTACTAGTTTGGTCTCCATTGTGCATCTTACACTGGTTGCTATTGTTATTTTGTCTCCAAAAACGTAGAGCTGATGCTACCAGAAACTAGTAGCATATCACTCCCCAAAATCAATTATCTACAGACAGGGGTATACCATAGTTTGCTCAGCTTTTTCTTTCAGACAGAAGGTTTATGGACGACAATGTATTGTTTTTATATGTGCAACTGCAGTCATAACGTTGGAGTGCTCTCTGGTTCATGCATCTTTCTCATGGAAGAGCAAGTGTGTACAAATCAGCCTTTGGATGGGAAAACCACTTTCTAGCGGAGTTATATACATCTTTTTCTTTGAGTGAAATATACGTCTGTTTACATCTGCGATCTAGCTGCTGTTGAATTTGACGTGGGGTTTGCCCATGCTGAAATTGAGCACTCTAGATCTCATGACGTACCTTTTCTTTTTTGACGAAACCTCGCCATGCTCCTGAAGAAGAATATATATATAGTTGGCTCGATTTATACAGAAAACTAGCTTGAAAAAGCATACAAGGAATGATTGATTAAGGGCCGAGCATGCAAAACCCCTGATCACCGGCCAAACTTGACCTCCACCGCCAACATGGATTTATACCGGGCATCGACCACCATCACCATAGGCGATGGAGTGAAGTTGCTACTCTGGCATGACAACCGGAGCAGCAAGGACCCCCTCAAGGCCTACGCTCCTGAGCTCTTCAAGATCGCAACCAGAAATATTAGGACGATTGTGAAGGAGCTACAAGATGAGAATTAGATCTCTGTCCTTGTCTGTCTTCATTCCCCGGCTCAGCTCCGTGACTTGTTCACCTTTGGACGATGCTATCCCATGCCGCCCTTGCTCCGGGGCAGGAGGACCGAATATCTTGGAACTGTACATCCATTGACATTTACTCCTTGGCTTCGGCCTACATAACTCTCTTGCGGTAGATCCCGTGTTGTCCCATCAATGGAACTACGGGAGTCTCGGAGTGGTCGACAAGATGGTTTCATCAACATCTAAGATTCAAAGTGTCGACATAGTGCAAACATCTGGAAGGAGCCAAACCACCGCGTTTTTATGGCACCCTTTCGAGGACATCAAGCAGTGTGACTGGCTTATGGCCTTACCCAAGCCAACGAGGGCATTGACGCTTTTGACCGGTTTTTAGTTGCCATATAGGGTTTCCACAAATTCTCTTAAAAAAATTGTCATCGCTGTACATAAGCCTTTTTTTTTGTCTAAATGAAAAGTTCCTCCGAAAAAAGAAGTTTGGACTAAACTCTAAATGAAAAGTTTCTTCGAAAAAAGAAGTTTGGACTAAACTCTAGCTCCAAACTACAAAGAAGACTAACATCATCAGTTTTTACTTCTGCTTCTGGATGAAACAAGAGCTGACAGTAAAATTGCAAGGGTGCAGGACGACTAGACCGAATCTGTTTGTACTAGTAGTTGGGGCGGTGTGGGTATGTGCCCTTTCCATTTTCTTTTTTACTGTCCGAGTGGCACATGGACATGCAAGCGCAATATATCAGTAACAAATTAAGAGGCATCACATGTTGCATAACTCGGTTGCATCCATTAACAAATAAATAAGCAGAAGCAAGCCTGAAGCAGGCTATGCTTACTTAGAGCACGACCTACACGACTCCAGACGCCACCGACTCCGATGGCCATGACGAGGATGCTTGCGCGACAATGCCGGAGGAGAAAAACCTGACCCTGCGTGCCTGGCTGTTCCTGGGGAGAGCGACATGGCCGACGTTCACCGCCACCTCGTCGGCGTCGAGTCCCTCTGCCGCCGTTCTTTTGCGCCGTCTTCTTCCATTCCCTTATCCCTTAGCCACCGCATCCTTGAGAATACAACCTCAAGCACCGACACATCGCCTGCAACCCAAATACAATTATCGCCAAAGCTAGTGCAAGATCAAAGACAACAAAATGAGAAGGTACATTTGTTGCTTCCAGTGTATAGACGGGGAATGAATACGCACTGATCTAGATCAGTTCAACAGATAGTAGGTTGTACCTCCTGTTTGACATCCAAGCACTTCTTGATGTGCCCACGCCAGCCTGAGGAGGCTGGGAGCTCTCCTATTGCCTGCATTGCATGTGTACTCATAAATTTAAAAACAGCTTGGCTAAAAGCTCATATCACTTTCAGAATAAAACTTTGTAAAGCAGAGTTTGATAACAAAACCATGAGGTGAACCAGGATTTTTGATAAATATAAAATCAAGAGGCCATGTTATACTCCAACAACCTATATTAAAAATCGTCAGTTTTATCATCATAATGTGAACATGGAATCAATATCATTGATTACATAATAGATGCATTGTTTTTGACAGTGCAATCGCATACCTGCCGCTATATATCCATTTAGGTTGGGAGCTCTCCTATTGCCTGCATTATCTACGCTAGAAGGCTGCTTTAAAACTGAAGCAAGAAGCGTTAAAATAAAAATGCAATACAAACAATTCATTATTAAAAAAAGGGAAAGAATATGACTCTCATCGTCCCTGATAATGAGAAGGTACCAGATAGAAGAGCGCTACATCTATATGGCAACACTTAAAAATATGGACAAATGTTGGGGAACGTAGTAATTTCAAAAAAATTTCTACGCACACGCAAGATCATGGTGATGTATAGCAACGAGAGGGGAGAGTGTGTCCACGCACTGTGAGACCGAAAGCGAAGCGTTAGCACAACGCGGTTGATGTAGTCGTACGTCTTCACAATCCGACCGATCAAGTACCGAACGTACGACACCTCCGAGTTCAGCACACGTTCAGCTCGATTACGTCCCTCGAACTCCGATCCAGCCGAGCTCTGAGGGAGAGGTCCGTCAGCACGACGGCATGGTGACGGTGATGATGTTCTACCGATGCAGGGCTTCGCCTAAGCACCGCTATGATATTATCGAGGTGGATTATGGTGGAGGGGGGGCACCGCACACGTCTAAGAGATCAGATCAATTGTTGTGTCTCCAAGGGGTGCCTCCCTCCCCGTATATAAAGGAGTGGAGGAGGGGGGAGGGGGCCGGCCACCCTAGGCGCGCCCCATGAGGAGTCCTACTCCCACCGGGAGTAGGACTTCCCCCTTCCAAGTGGGAGTGGGAGAGGAGAGGGAAGAGAGAGGGGAAAGGAGGCGCCCCCCCCCTTGTCCAATTCGGACTGGGGGGGGGGGGGGAAGGGGGCGCGCAGCTGCCCTTGGCTGCCCCTCCCCTTCTCCACTAGGGCCCAATAGGCCCATTAGTCTCCCCGGGGGGTTTGAAACCCCCCGGTACTCCGGTATATGCCCAATACTCCCCGAAACCGTTTCGGTGTCCGAACATAGTCGTCCAATATATCAATCTTTATGTCTCGACCATTTCGAGACTCCTCGTCATGTACGTGATCACATCTGGGACTCCGAACTACCTTCGGTACATCAAAACATATAAACTCATAATATAACCGTCATCTAACTTTAAGCGTGCGGACCCTACGGGTTCGAGAACTATGTAGACATGACCGAGACACGTCTCCGGTCAATAACCAATAGCGGAACCTGGATGCTCATATTGGCTCCCACATATTGTACGAAGATCTTTATCGGTCAAACCGCATAACAACATACGTTGTTCCCTTTGTCATCGGTATGTTACTTGCCCGAGATTCGATCGTCGGTATCTCAATACCTAGTTCAATCTCGTTACCGGCAAGTCTCTTTACTCGTTATGTAATGCATCATCCCGTAACTAACTCATTAGCTACATTTCTTGCAAGGCTTATAGTGATGTGCATTACCGAGAGGGCCCAGAGATACCTCTCCGACAATCGGAGTGATAAATCCTAATCTCGAAATACGTCAACTCAACAAGTACCTTCGGAGACACGTGTAGAGTACCTTTATAATCACCCAGTTACATTGTGACGTTTGGTAGCACACAAAGTGTTCCTCCGGTAAGCGGGAGTTACATAATCTAATAGTCATAGGAACATATATAAGTCATGAAGAAAGCAATAGCAACATACTAAACGATCAAGTGCTAAGCTAACGAAATGGGTCAAGTCAATCACATCATTCTCCTAATGATGTGATCCCACTGATCAAATGATAACTCATATCCATGGTTAGGAAACTCAACCATCTTTGATCAATGAGCTAGTCAAGTAGAGGCATACTAGCACTACTAGGGAAAAGGCTAGCAGCAGCGCGGGTATTAGATGTATCAGTAGCGCGGGTACCCGCGCTACTAATAAGGCGCCATACTAACTCATAGCAAGATGGCGTGCGCACCGCCGCTCATTGCTACACAAGTATAGCAAAGCAGTGGTTAGAAGAAGCTCGCATCGCTAGTAGCGCTAGCGCTCTTTAATTCGGACGCCATCGCTATTGAGGCGCTGCCGCTAACTTTTATACACTCGCCATCGCTAATTTAAGTAGTTTTTTGGCATATTTGTTTTGTATTTGAACAGGCTTTGTAGAAGAATCTTTAGCACATAGAAATGTCATCATGATACACATACAAATGCTGCGATACCACAAATGTAATCATAGCATGTACATACAAATAGTCTCATCATAATCATCATCCAACACAAAGTGATATCTTGTCATCATCTTGAAAATAGCAATACATGCAAGTCTCGAATACTTGCAACTACAACAACGTCATCCATCTAAACAAAGGTATACGCAAGAAGTGCTATCACTATGAGTGAGAGCGAACTATGCAAGACATGAGGTGGCGATTCTTAGTCCTCTCTCGCGCTAGCGTGAACCTCAAGTAACTAGCTTCTCCTTCTTGTGCGCTTTTGAAGTTTTTATGGCTGGCGCCCATGAACCCATTCACTTGCGCCGACACTCATGCCACTCGTTGTACACCCCGGAACCTTCCCTTTGTACACGACATAGCATTTCCATCTCGCCATCAAGAAACTAGGTACCTGTTAGAGATGCATGTTCATGAAGAGGATGTACAATCATATATATGCAACAAAATATACTAGAGCAACACCGAAAAAGAAAGGGTTAGCAACTAGATGCAACATATACAAGACGCAAATTAATTAACTAGAGGTGCACGCAGGTCATAAATACATAAACTAACAAAGTAGCGTTACGCAAGTTCGGTAGGGACCGTGGACATCACAAAGTTTCATCGCTACAAAAAGTATACAAGTTCAACCTGAAGGAAATATGCCCTAGAGGCAATAATAAAGTTATTATTTATTTCCTTATTTCATGATAAATGTTTATTATTCATGCTAGAATTGTATTAACCGGAAACATAATACATGTGTGAATATATAGACAAACAAAATGTCACTAGTATGCCTCTACTTGACTAGCTTGTTAATCAAAGATGGTTATGTTTCCTAACCATGAACAAGGAGTTGTTATTTGATTAACAAGGTCACATCATTAGTTGAATGATCTCGATTGACATGACCCATTCCGTTAGCTTAGCACACGATCGCTTAGTATGTTGCTATTGCTTCCTTCATGACTTATACATGTTCCTATAACTATGAGATTATGCAACTCCGCTTGCGGAGGAACACTTTGGTACTACCAAACGTCACAACGAATCGGGTGATTATAAAGGAGTACTACAGTGTCTCCAAAGGCGATGTTGGGTTGGCGATTTCGAGATTAGGTTTTGTCACTCCGATTGTCGGAGAGGTATCTCTGGGCCCTCTCGGTAATGCACATCACTTGAAGCCTTGCAAGCACTACAACTAATGAGTTAGTTGTGAGATGATGTATTACGGAACGAGTAAAGAGACTTGCCGTAACGAGATTGAACTAGGTATTTGATACCGACGATCGAATCTCGCAAGTAACATACCGATGACAAAGGGAACAACGATGTTGTTATGCGGTCCGACCGATAAAGATCTTCGAGAATATGTAGGAACCAATATGGGCATCCAGGTCCCGCTGTTGGTTATTGACCGGAGACGTGTCTCGGTCATGTCTACATTGTTCTCGAACCGTAGGGTCCGCACGCTTAAGGTTTCATGGCGCTTATTATGAGTTTATGTATTTTGATGTACCAAGAAGTTCGGAGTCCCGGATGTGATCACGGACATGACGAGGAGTCTCAAATGGTCGAGACATAAAGATTAATATATTGGAAGCCTATATTTGGAGTTCGAATGGTTCCGTGAAAACGGAATTTATCGAGTACCGGAGGTTACCGAACCCCGGGAACTAAATGGGCCTTAGTGGGCCTCGAGGGAGAAGAGGAGGGCGGCCAGGTGGTGGCGCCCCCTCCCCTAGTCCGAATAGGACAGGAGGGGGGCGGCGCCTCTTCCCTCTTCCCCTCCCCCAATCCTACTCCAACTAGGAGGGGGAGTCCTACTCCCTGGGAGTAGGACTCCTCCGCGCGCCTCTAGGGCGGCCGCACCTCCCCTCCCTCCTTTATATACGGGCAGGGGGCACCCCTGAGGACACAAGTTTGATCTACGGATCGTTCCTTAGCGTGCGGTGCCCCTCCACCATATTCCACCTCGGTCATACCGTCGCAAGCTTAGGCGAAGCCCGCGCCGGTGAAACATCAAGATCGTCACCACGCCGTCAGGTCGACGAAACTCTCCTCGACACTCGGCTGGATCGAGTACGAGGGACGCCATCGAGCTGTACGTGTGTCAAGAACTCGGGGCGCCGAGTAACGGCGCCGAGATCGGTCGGATCGCGAGGAGAACGACGACTACTTCCTCTACGCTGTGATCGCTTCGCTTGGTCTATGAGGGTACGAGACAACACTCTCCCTCTCGTTGCTATGCATCACCATGATCTTGCGTGTGCGTAAGAAATTTTTGAAATTACTACGTTCCCCAACAAAGGGCATCCGAGCCTAGGTTTTTATGGTTTGATGTTTTGCACGAGTAGAACACAAGTGAGTTGTGGGCGATACAAGTCATACTACCTACCAAAGATGTCATACTTTGGTTCAGCGGTATTGTGAGATGAAGCGCCTGCACCGACATTACGCAGACGCTTACGCGAGACTGGTTTCACCGCCACGAGCACTCGTTGCTTAAAGGTGACCGTGGGTGTCTGCTCTCTCACTTTAGTTGAACCGAGTGTGGCTACGCCGGTCCTTGAGAAGGTTAAACGGAGTCTATTTGACGAAGTATCGCTGTGGTTTTGATGCGAGGTGAGACTGGTTCTTGCTTAAGCCCGTAGCAGCCACGTAAAATTTGCAACAACAAAGTAGAGGACGCCTAACTTGTTTTTGCAGGCATGTTGTGATGTGATATGGTCAAGACGTGATGCTATATTTTATTGTATGAGATGATCATGTTTTGTAACCGGTTATCGGCAATCGGCAGGAGCCATATGGTTGTCGCTTATTGTATGCAATGCATCGCATCTGTAATGCTTTACTTTATCACTAAGCGGTAGCGATAGTCGAGAAGCATAAGATTGGCGAGACGACAACGATGCTACGATGGAGATCAAGGTGTCGCTACGGTGACGATGGTGATCATGGTGGTGTGCGGAGATGAAGATCACGAAGCACAAGATGATGATGACCATATCATATCACTTATATTGATTTGCATGTGATGTTTATCCTTTATGCATCTTATCTTGCTTTGATTGATGGTAGCATTATAAGATGATCTCTCACTAAATTATCAAGAAGTGTTCTCCCGAGTATGCACCGCTGCCAAAGTTCGTCGTGCCTGCACACCACGTGATGATCGGTGTGATAAGCTCACGTCCATCTACAACGGGTGCAAGCCAGTTTTGCACACGCGAATACTCAAAGTTAAACTTGACGAGCCTAGCATATGCAGATATGGCCTCGGAACACGGAGACCGAAGGTCGAGCGTGAATCATATAGTAGATATGATCAACATAAGATGTTCACCATTGAAAACTACTCCATCTCACGTGATGATCGGTTATGGTTTAGTTGATTTGGATCACGTGATCACTTAGATGACTAGAGAGATGTCTGTCTAAGTGGGAGTTCTTAAGTAATATGATTAATTGAACTTAAATTTATCATGAACTTAGTCCCGTAGTATTTTGCAAATTATATTGTAGATCAATAGCTCGCGTTGTTGCTTTCATATGTTTATTTTCATATGTTCCTAGAGAAAATTGTGTTGAAAAATGTTAGTAGCAATGATGCGGATTTGATCCGTGATCCGAGGTTTATCCTCATTGTCGCCTGTAAGAATTATGTCCTTAGTGCACCGCTAGGTGACATACCTATTGCAGAGCGTATGCGCACGTTATGAACGTTTGGCTAGCTCAAGATGATGACTACTTGATAGTTTTGTGCACCATGCTTCATGGCTTAGAATCGACTTCAAAGATGTTTTGAACATCATGGACCATATGAGATGTTCCAGAATTGAAGTTAATATTTCAAGCAAATACCGAGTTGAGAGATATGAAGTCTCCAACAAGTTCTATAGCTAAAAGATGGAGGAGAATCGCTCAACTAGTGAGCATGTGCTCGATTGTCCGGGTACTTCAATCGCTTGAATCAAGTGGGGTTAATCTTCCGAGATAAGATAGTGATTGATGAGATTTTCTAGTCACCATCACCAAGTTAGTAGAACTTCGTGATGAACTATAGTATGCAAGGGATGACGAAAATGATTCCCGAGCTCTTCGTGATGTTGAAATCGACGAAGGTAGAAATCAAGAAAGAGCATCAAGTGTTGATGGTTGACAAGATCACTAGTTTCAAGAAAAGGGCAAAGGGAAAGAAAGGGAACTTCAAGTAGATTGACAAGCAAGTTGTCACTCCCACGAAGAAGCCCAAAGCTGAACCAAAGCCTGAAACCGAAAGTGCTTACATCGCAAAGGAAATGGTCACTTGAAGCGGAACTGCCCTAAATATTTGGTGGATAAGAAGGATGGCAAAGAGAAAAAGGGTATATTTGATATACAGGTGTTCGATGTGTGCTTTACTAGTGTTTATAGCAACCCCTCGGTATTTGGTACTAGTTCGTTGCTAAGAGTAGTAACTCAAACGGAGTTACGAATAAATGTAAACTAGTTAAGGGTGAAGTGATGATGTGTGTTGAAAATAGTTTCAAGATTGATATGATCATCATCGCACACTCCCTATACTTTCGGGATTAGTGTTGAACCTAAATAAATGTTATTTGGTGTTTGCGCTGAGCATGAATATGATTTGATCGTGTTTATTGCAAAACGGTTATTCATTTAAGTAAGAGAATAAACTGTTGTTCTGCTTACATGAATAAAACCTTATATGGTTACACACCCAATGAAAATAGTTCATTGGATCTCGATCGTAGTGATACACATATTCATAATATTGAAACCAAAAATGCAAAGTTAATAATGATAGTGCAACTTATTTGTGGTAATCGCCGCTTAGGTCATATTGGTGTAAAGCACATGAAGAAACTCCATCTCGATGGGATTTTGGAATCACTTGATTATGAATCACTTGATGCTTATGTAACCATGCCTCATGGGCAAGATGACTAAGACTCCGTTCTCCGAACAAAGGAGCGAGCAACCGACTTATTGGAAATAATACATACCGATGTATGCGATCCAATGAGTGTCAAGGCTCATGGTGGGTATCGTTATTTTCGACCTTCACAGATGATTTGAGCAGATATGGGTATATCTACTTGATGAAACATAAGTCTGAAATAGTTGAAAGGTTCAAAGAATTTCAGAGTGAAGTGGAAAAATCATCGTGACAAGAAAATAAGGTTTCTACGATCTGATCGCGGAGACAAATATTTGAGTTACGAGTTTGGTCTTCAATCAAAACAATGTGGAATAGTTTCACAAATTCATGCCACCTGGAACACCACATCATAATGGTGTGTCCGAACATCATAACCGTACTTTATTGGATATAGTACAATCTATGATGTTTCTTACCGATTTACCAATATCGCTTTTGGGATCATGCATTAGAGACAGCTTGCATTCACGTTAAATAGGGCACCATCTAAACCGCTGAGACGACACTATATGAACTGTGGTTTAAGCAAGAAACCAAAGTTGTCGTTTCTTAAAGTTTGGGGCTGCGATGCTTATGTGAAAAAGTTTCATCCCGATAAGCTCAAACCCAAATCGAGAAGTGCGTCTTCATAGAATACCCAAAGGAAATTGTTGGGTACACCTTCTATCACAGATCCAAGGCAAAACATTCGTTGTTAATAAATGGATCCTTTCTAGAGAAGGAGTTTCTCTCAAAGAAGTGAGTGGGAGGAAAGTAGAACTTGATGAGGTAATTGTACCTTCTCCCTTATTGAAAGTAGTTCATCACGTAAATCTGTTCCTCGTGACTATCGCACCAATTAGTGAGGAAGCTAATGATGATGATCATGTAAACTTCAGATCAAGTTACTACCGAATCTCGTAAGGTAAACCAGAGTGAGATCTGCACCAGAGTGGTACGGTTATCCTGTTCTGGAAGTCATATAACTAGATCATGATGAACCTACGAACTATGAGGAAGCGATGATGAGCCCAGATTCCGCGAAATGGCTTGAGGCCATGAAATCTGAGATGAGATCCATGTATGAGAACAGAGTGTGGACTTTGGTGGCGTTGCCCGATGATCGGCAAGCCATAGAAAATAAATGGATCTTCAAGAGGAAGTCGGACGCTGATAGTAGTGTTACTATCTACAAAGCTCGACTTGTCGCAAAAGGTTTTTGAGAAGTTCAAGGTGTTGACTACAATGAGATTTTCTCAACTGTAGCGATGCTTAAGTCTGTCCGAATCATGTTAGCAATTGCCACAATTTATGAAATTTGGCAAATGGATGTAAAACTGCATTCGAATGGGTTTCGTGGAGGAAGAGTTGTATATGATGCAACCGAAGGTTTTATCGATCCAAAGGAGCTAACAAAGTGTGCAAGCTCCAATGATCCATCTATGGACTGGTGCAAGCATCTCGAGTTGGAATATACGCTTTGATGAGTTGATCAAAGCACATAGTTTATACTGACTTGCGGTGAAGCTCAGATTTACTAGAAAGTGAGTGGGAGCACTACAAAGATTTCGATAAGTATATGTGAATGACATATTGTAGATCGGAAATAATGTAGAATTATTCGCAAAGCATAAAGGAGTGTTTGAAAGGAGTTTTTCAAAGAAAGACCTCGGTGAAGTGCTTATATATTGAGCATCAAGATCTATAGAGATAGATCAAGATGCTTGATAAGTTTTTTCAATGAGTACATACCTTGACAAGATTTTGAAGTAGCTCAAAATGGAACAGTCAAAGAAAGAGTTCTTGCCTGTGTTACAAGGTGTGAAATTGAGTAAGACTCAAAACCCGACCACGGCAGAAGATAGAAAGAGAATGAAAATCATTCCCTATGCCTTGGCCATAGGTTCTATAAAGTATGTCATGCTGTGTACCAGATCTATTGTATACCCTGCACTGAGTTTGACAAGGGAGTACAATAGTGATCTAGGAGTAGATCACTGGAATTATCCTTAGTGGAATAAGGATATGTTTCTTGATTATGGAAGTGACAAAAGGTTCGTCGTAAAGGGTTACGTCGATACAAGTTTTGACACTGATCTGGATGACTCTAAGTCTCGATCTAGATACATATTGAAAGTGGGAGCAATTAGCTAGGGTAGCTTCGTGAAGAGCATTGTAGACATAGAAAAATTGCAAAATCCATAACGGATCTGAATGTGAAAGACCCATTGACTAAGACTCTCTCACAAGCAAAACATGATCACACCTTAGTACTCTTTGGGTGTTAATCACATAGCGATGTGAACTAGATTACTGAATCTAGTAAACCTTTTGGGTGTTGGTCACATGACGATGTGAACTATGGGTGTTAATCACATGATGATGTGAACTATCGATGTTAATCACATGGTGATGTGATCTAGATTATTGACTCTAGTGCAAGTGGGAGATCAAGGAAATATGCCCTAGAGGCAATAATAAAGTTATTATTTATTTCCTTATTTCATGATAAATGTTTATTATTCATGCTAGAATTGTATTAACAGGAAACATAATACATGTGTGAATATATAGACAAAGCAGAATGTCACTAGTATGCCTCTACTTGACTAGCTTGTTAATCAAAGATGGTTATGTTTCCTAACCATGAACAAGGAGTTGTTATTTGATTAACAAGGTCACATCATTAGTTGAATGATCTCGATTGACATGACCCATTCCGTTAGCTTAGCACACGATCGCTTTGTATGTTGCTATTGCTTCCTTCATGACTTATACATGTTCCTATAACTATGAGATTATGCAACTCCGCTTGTCGGAGGAACACTTTGGTACTACCAAACGTCACAACGAATCGGGTGATTATAAAGGAGTACTACAGGTGTCTCCAAAGGCGATGTTGGGTTGGCGATTTCGAGATTAGGTTTTGTCACTCCGATTGTCGGAGAGGTATCTCGGCCCTCTCGGTAATGCACATCATCAAGCCTTGCAAGCACTACAACTAATGAGTTAGTTGTGAGATGATGTATTACGGAACGAGTAAAGAGACTTGCCGGTAACGAGATTGAACTAGGTATTTGATACCGACGATCGAATCTCTCGCAAGTAACATACCGATGACAAAGGGAACAACGATGTTGTTATGCGGTCCGACCGATAAAGATCTTCAGAGAATATGTAGGAACCAATATGGGCATCCAGGTCCCGCTGTTGGTTATTGACCGAGACGTGTCTCGGTCATGTCTACATTGTTCTCGAACCGTAGGGTCCGCACGCTTAAGGTTTCATGGCGATGTTATTATGAGTTTATGTATTTTGATGTACCGAAGAAGTTCGAGTCCGGATGTGATCACGGACATGACGAGGAGTCTCAAATGGTCGAGACATAAAGATTAATATATTGAAGCCTATATTTGGAGTTCGGAATGGTTCCGTGAAAACGGAATTTATCGAGTACCGGAGGTTACCGAACCCCCGGAACTAAATGGGCCTTAGTGGGCCTCGAGGGAGAAGAGGAGGGGCGGCCAGGGGTGGCTGCGCGCCCCCCCCCAGTCCGAATAGGACAAGGAGGGGCGCCCCTTTCCCTCTTCCCTCCCCCAATCCTACTCCAACTAGGAAGGGGAGTCCTACTCGGTGGGAGTAGGACTCCTCCGCGCGCCTCTAGGGGCGGCCGCACCTCCCTCCCTCCTTTATATACGGGGCAGGGGGCACCCAGAGGACACAAGTTTGATCTACGGTTCGTTCCTTAGCCGTGTGCGGTGCCCCTCCACCATATTCCACCTCGGTCATACCGTCGCGAAGCTTAGGCGAAGCCTCGCGCGGTGAAACATCAAGATCGTCACCATGCCGTCGGTCGACGAACTCTCCTCGACACTCGGCTGGATCGGAGTACGAGGGACGCCATCGAGCTGTACGTGTCAAGAACTCGGGGCGCCGGAGTAACGGCGCCGGATCGGTCGGATCGCGAGGAGAACGACGACTACTTCCTCTACGTTGTGATCGCTTCGCCGGGTCTCACGAGGGTACGTAGACAACACTCTCCCCTCTCGTTGCTATGCATCACCATGATCTTGTGTGTGCGTAAGAAATTTTTTGAAATTACTACGTTCCCCAACACAACCGACACATATCATCATCATCGGCATCATAAATCACTAGAAGTTCCATCCTTCCATATCATCGAGGACGAACCCTAGCTTCTTGAACGGCGTGAGGTCTAGACGTTGCATGCCTATGCGAGTTCGGACGTCAGCTCGCGATATAGGGCCGTGGTGGAACATCCCCTTCTCATCGACGACTTCTTTCATGGTGATCGTCGCAATGTCGCTTTGGATGCGAAAGAAGTCATCTCTAAGTTTATAATTCGCTTCTCCATGAGATTCTAGCCACTTGTGGATATGATCATCATTTCTGCTGTTAAGCACGAAGCTTTTGGTGATCCGTGTTGAACTGAATCATGAGATGGACGATGTAGAATCCATCCTTCTTGCTTGGTTTTGGGACATGGATGCAGGAGAAGTTAGTTTTATGCGCTGAAACCCATCTTCTTGTTCCTTTGTTTCTTGATATGCACGTGGCCACCTCTAAAGATGAAGCCTTGGAGAGCACCATCTAGAATATTCATTATGTGGGTGTAGTCCTTTTCTCGTAGTCTCCGGAAGGGTCAAAATACACGGCGTGGGAGAATGCGGGTAAAGAACGATAAGGACGGCGCGCCCGTTGTCAAGGGAAAAGACACCTCAAATTATTCCCCATATGAGAGAGAAGGAATGATTGAAATGTACAAAAGGGTTGTCCGAATCGACTTACTTTGGATGATAAGGCACGAGGACAATTTCCGATCCTTATTCTCGTACCATGAAGTTTTGGAGGTACTCCCTAGCAGTTTCACGCTCAAAGTCGCCGAGACTCAAGAAAGACTCGTGCATGTAGTAAAGATCCGCCACACAGATTTGCGAGACTTCTTCACTCTTCATGACGGAGCTCATATGTAGCGCAAAAGGCGGACGATAGTAAAATCAAGTCGCTTTGTTAGAAACATCTCAAAGATATGGTCAAACCGCGGGAAGAACGCCCGCGGGCCGTGTGTCGACGTAGCACTTCCCTCGTGCACACGAGCCGCGTATGTCGGATATCCCGGATCCTTTGAGGCTAGTAGGCTTTTCTCATCGACAACACATGGTCGTGCGCTCTCGAGATCCTCGATAGTGCCTCCAGCGGTTTCGGGCGGTAGCATCGGCTCGCCTGCGTGAGATGGAACATGACCGCACCTTTCACGGGTACACGCTCTTCGTAATGCATCGTCGGCTGCTGTGTGCTCGCTTGTTTGGAGGCGATTACCTTCCCGATCTCTTCCTCTCCTTTTCTTGGGCACATCTTCCGACCCTTCCTTAACCCCTGCCCAAGTGTTCCGGTCTAAGCATCAGACGACCCTCGCGCCCGCTTAGTTGAGCCTGTGTTGAGGCGGCATCTTCAGCGTGTCCTGTGCGGATTTCATGAAGAGAGACTTTTTGCAATCCATGGTACGACCCTGCCCGGGCATATCATCCATATCTGTAACACCCCGGATCCGATGCGCCAGGTGTCCGCCAGTTATTCGCCGTCGTTGCCATGTCATTTGCTTGCGTGTTGCACTTTGCCATGTCATCATTTGCATTTTATCATGTCATCATCTGCATTTCATATCATGTCTTCATGTGCATCGCATTTGCATACATGTTCGTCTCATGCATCCGAGCATTTTCCCCGTTGTCCGTTTTGCAATCCGGCGCCCTATGTTCCCTTGCGCCCCTTCTTCTCTCCTGTTGAGCGGGTATTAAACTTTCTCGGAATGGTTCGAGGTTTGCCAAGCGGCCTTGGTATAGCACCGGTAGACCGCCTGTCAAGTTTCGTGCCATTTGGAGGTCGTTTGATACTCCAACGGTTAACCGGGTAACCGCAAAGCCCCTTTGTGTTGCAGCCCAACACCCCTTCCAAAGTGGCCCAAAACCCATCTAACTCCTCTCCATGCTCTCGGTCGTTCGATCACGATCGCGTGGCCGAAAACCGCTCCTCATTTGGACTCTCCTAGCTCCCTCTACCTATAAATATGTGTCACCCGTCAAAAATCGCAGATGAACCCTAGCCCCTTCTCCACCGCGCCGCCGGACATGTCCATCCGCGCCGGACATGTCCGCCGGCCACGTCCCTCCGTCCAATGGCGTCGCGCCACGTCGCCTCGCCGCCATGCTGATGGTGGCCTGCCACATGGCCCGCCGCTGTCTCTCTCTCTCATTGGCTCGCGGGACCGGATCAGCCATGAGCCCGCCCAAGGCCCGCCGGCTTATTCGTCTCGCCTGCTCGGCCGCCGCTGCGACCTCGCCGCCGCTTTTCTTCCGCCGCCGCCACGGCAGGGCCACTCGCCTCGCCGGCGGCGGCCGCCGCTTTCCTCGCAGGCCGCGCCGGCCGCCTCCGCCGTCCGCCGTCTTGCCTCGCGCCGCCCTTGGCTCCGCCGTCCGCTACCGGCAGCCTCGCCGCCGATCGGCCGCCGCCGCTGAACGGATCCGGCGACCTACGGCGGATCCGCCCCGGAACCACCTCGCCGGCGCCCCCCGCTCCTTCTCCGGCGAGATCCGGCGCCCTCAGCCAGCCAGCGCCGCCGCCAAGTGGGACCCGCCCGTCAGCCTCACCACGCGGACATGTCCGCCCGACCCCGGACAATGTCCGTCCAGTCAGCCCCGAGGTCGTTTTTTTCCCTAAGTCCCAGTTTTATGATATTTTCATGCCATGTTCATACCATCACATCTCTGCATTCGTAGCTCCGTTTTGCGCGTATAATATGTCAAATTGTTCGTCTCGACGAGTACATCATTTCATTCCATTGCATCATTTTCATTTGAGCTCATCTTGATGCCCTAAATGCTGTTGGAAGAGGGCTTCAGATCGTTAGTTTCAGAATCTTATCAGCCCGAGCTCTTTTGTCATTTTTGCCATGATTTATGTGTGCATCCTATGAGTATGAGCTCTACATGAATGTTGGACTATGCCATGCCATCTTTCAAGGGGTGTCAACCATGTATTTTTGTGATGCTTGTAGTGAGTGCATTGAGCTTGTAAAGTAGGGTAGTTGCTGTTGCTGTTTTCCTGACAGATTCTGTTACATTTTGAGGCCAAGTTAACATGCTTCCACTAATCATTCTATGCATAATCTGGAGATTCTCTATAAACATGTTTTGATATACATGTCTTGCTCTATCCATTCATGCCCTTGGTTGCAATTATAGCCTGCTAGAACATGTTCATTTCTTGCTCCAAAGTTGCTTGAAAATGTTTCCTGACAGATTGTTTGCATGAGATTCAATTTTCACGAGGTTGTTGTAGTTGATCCGTGTATGCTATGACCTTGCTCTTTCCATGCTTAGCTTCATAAACATGCCTTCTTACTGTTGGTTGCCTTGCCATGCCATGTATTGCTCTGTAGTGAGTGGTTCGAGCTCACGAACATGCCTACTAATCGTTGTTTCTGCCATGTTCAAATCTGTAATATAACTTGCCATGTTTACATGGGTGCCATCATATTTTCCGTGCCTTTTTGGCTCATGGTCACTAAGGGTCTTTTGATATATGCTATTAGTAGATTCATGCCATGCCTTTGTTTGCCATGATAAGTTCCTGTAACATGTTGTTTGATAGCTCTAAACATTGCAACCTGATGTTATTTCTGCTAGTCTGAAATTGTTATTAGTTGCAATATCTCCATGTCATTTTGAGCATGTTCTAGTTGTTTCTGGAGATAGCTCAGTGTTCATGTTTTGTTATGCTTTACGTGTACTTCATGACCATGCCTTTTGTTATTATGTTGGGATGCTGTAGCATATTGTTTTGATGCTTGTAATATGCCTAGTTGTTGTTTTGGATGATTGTAGTTATGACTTGTATAGTGTGTGTGTGTTGCCCCGTTGCTCCGTTTTGAGTGTGCTCTATATGAAACTTGCTTGATTTTGCATGTAGCTTCATATTATATTGTTGCATCCTTGTTTTGGTGTGTTTGCTTGATGTTTGGGTGCATTTTGCATCAATGCCATGTTTAACTTGTTTTGCTCATATCTTCTAGCCCGTAGCTCCGAATCTAATGAACTTTATATGTAACTTGACTAGAATTTCGTGTAGATCATCTTGGTGATCTTTAACTTGCTGTTTAACAACTTCAACATAAGGTTTATTCAGTTCTGGACCCATTTCGAAATTTGCATATGAGGACTTACCGGAATTGTTATATGTTGTTTCCGGCCTCATTTAAACTTGCCTTGATGTGTTGTTCTTGTTTGCATCATCTCTTGCCATGAGTAGCTTCATGTAGCTTGGTCATGCATCATGCTTGTTGTGCATCATGCCTTGCTCATGTGTGGTGTGTTTACCTATGTTGTGTGCTTCTTCTTGTTAGTTCCTGCTTGCGTTGCTCGTGAGGATTCGCTCGCTCACGTTTGGTTCGGCTTCATCCGCTCATCTTCTTCATGGACTCGTTCTTCTTCCTTGCGGGATTTCAGGCAAGATGACCGCTACCTCGATCTCACTACTATCATTGCTATGCTAGTTGCCTCGTTTTTCGCTATGTCTGCGCTACCTATTACCTGCTTGTCCAGCCATCCCATATTGCCATGAACCCTAACCTTTGACACCTTTCCTATGCAAACCGTTGTTTGGCTATGTTACCGCTTTTGCTCAGCCCTCTTATAGCGTTGCTAGTTGTAGGTGAAGTTGAAGATTTCTCCATGGTGGACAGGGTTTATGTTGGGATATCACAATATCTCTTATATTATTAATGCATCTATATACTTGGTAAAGGGTGGAAGGCTCGGCCTTATGCCCGGTGTTTTGTTCCACTCTTGCCGCCCTAGTTTCCGTCATACTTGGTGTTATGTTCCCGGATTTTGCGTCCCTTACGCGGTCGGGTGATTTATGGGACCCCCGACAGTTCGCTTTGAATAAAACTTGTCCAAAGAAGGCCCAACATTGACTTTTACCATTTGCCTCACCACCACCTATCTTTTCCTTGGGAGTCGCTCTCGAGGGTCATCTTTATTTTAGCCCCCGGCCGTTGCTTGTCTAAGTGTTGGTCCGAACCGGCAGATCATGGGCCACCTCGGGCAACTCGAGGGCTGGTTTTACTCAGAGGTGACCTATCCGTGTTGCCTCGAGAACGAGATATATGCAGCTCTTATCGGGATTGTCGGCAAGATCGGGCGGCTTTGCTGGTCTTGTTTTACTATTGTCGAAATGTCTTGATGTACCGGATACCGAGTCCGATCGGAGTGTCTCGGTGAAGGTCTATTCTTCGATGATCGCGAGAGCTTGTCATGGGCTGTTGGGACACCCCGCAGGTATAAACTTTCGAGAGCCGTGCCCGCGGTTATGTGGCGATGGGAATTTGTTAATGTCGGTTGTAGACAACTTGACACTTGATCCGAATTAAAACGCATCAACCGAGTGTGTAGCCGTGATGGTCTCTTCTCGCGGAGTCCGGAAGTGAACACGGTTTCGTGTTATGTTTGACGAAGTAGGTGTTCAGGATCACCTCTTGATCATTACTAGCTTCACGACCGCTCCGCTTTGTTCTCTTCTCGCTCTTCTTTGCGTATGTTAGCCACCATACTTGCTTAGTCGCGCTGCAACCTCACCACCTTACCCCTTCCTTTCCCATTAAGCTTTGCTAGTCTTGATACCCATGGTAATGGGATTGTTGAGTCCTCGTGGCTCACCAGATACTTCCAAAACCAGTTTGCGGTGCCTTTGTTACCGAAAGGGTGACACAATCAAGCTCAAGGAGGAGCTCGATGAAGATCTTGCCCTTTGTGTTGTTTCGCTCTAGTTGATCAAGAGTGGAGCCCAGCTTGGGGTCGATCGGGGACCTTTGTCGATTTGGGGTTCTTCTTTTATTTTGGTCCGTAGTCGGACCTTGATTGTATCTGGATGATGTAATGCTTTATTCATGTAATTGTGTGAAGTGGCGATTGTAAGCCACCTATGTATCTCTTTCCCTTATGTATTACTTGGGTTGTGTGAAGATTACCTCACTTGCGACATTGCTTTCAATGCGGTTATGCCTCTAAGTCGTGCTTCGACACACGGGAGATATAGCCGCATCGAGGGCGCTAAGTTGGTAATCGAGCCATCCCCGACCTTAGGAGCCCCACCGCTTGATCGCTTTTAGCGGCCGAGTTGTGTCTAGAAAAATGTTTTGAGTCATTTAGGATTATATATATTGAGAGTTTAGGAATTCTTTTTACTCCCGGTCCCTTCGACCTTCCGGTGAGGTATCCGGACGAGAGTTTTGACTCTTCTCTTCTCAAATTTCACTAAAATTTTTTTAGGATCACGCTGGTATCTTGGAATCGTTCGATATTCTTATGACGAGAACATTGTTCTTGGTGCCTCCCGACATTTAGGGGTTGTGGCAAGTGTCCCGGGAGTTGAGCTCCGAGGTGTTGTCGCCATAATTTTATCGCTGCAGTTTTGGAATACCGAGTTTAGTACGCCGACATCGAAAATCTCTTTTATGCGCTTGTTGGTGAGATAACCCGCTAACCCAAAGATCGAGGTGAGTACGGAGTATTGCCATGACTCGTATAACGGATGCTTTTCAAGGTTGAGGTAGACGATTTCGAAGGTTTCTTGGTTATGTGTTGACGGATGGATACAATTTGGATGTAGGGATTGTTAGTTTGGGTGAGATATATTGCTCCCTGTATCCCCAACACCAGATTGCATAACCGTAAAGTTTCGGGAGTTTATAGGTGGGAATTCAAGTAGCTCTTAGGATATCTTTCCGACGGATGTATGATATGAAATTGGGGTTCGACGCCTAGTGGTCCGCCTATTCACGGTTGGTTTTACAGTGGTCTCGTTGTGTCTTAAAGAGTCCTTGGCTATGCCGACTGGGACGCTTCAGATGTCATGTGCACCGCCTTGTACATGATGGTGTTGTACGATTGAGCCCGTGTAGGCCCCACCACTAAAAACTTTGGATTTAAATCTCTATCATATGTTTGTTCCGCTTATTCGCAAGCCAAATCCTTTGTTTTGTTTTATTTGTGATATTCGAGTTGCTTCGATGTCAAGTGTTGATTCCATACCTTTCCGAAATGGTGTTCTCATACTCCGATGTGAATACCAATCCTTCTCGACAATTGAGATTGTCATGTCTAACCTTTTCAACCGGCGTGTTTCTCTTCAAGTGGATCCCATCATTTTTCCCATCCGCAAGATCATTTCTAAGTTTTCTCAACGGTGTTTGTTTCATCTGTCCCAAGTTGCCTTTGTTTTCCCGCCCTCCCACCCTTTTTCTTCAAGGACACAGATTTCTTAATCAAGTATCAATTTATTCATGTGGAGTCTCTTCATTCTTTTCAATCAATGTTCTTATCCGGTGATTTTCCATGAAGATGCTCAACAGCTTCAAGTTCATCATCCTTCATTGTTGTTTCTTCTCCGGTGGATCCAATTCAAGCTTTTGATATTCATCATATACCTTTTTCCTCATTTCAATGTCTTCTCATACCGGTGCACCTCATTATCATTTCTTCTTCTCGCTATTTGTTATTCCGGAGTGCTCAAGATATCTCGAAGATTCGTGTTTCCACTCTGCATTTGTTCAAGCTCTTTCAAGATTGGTATCTCATTCAAGTCATTTAATTCAACCGGTGCAACATCTCTTTTAAATCATTTCCAACGGTGTTTTCTTTTGAGTGGGCCCTAACCCACAAGTCTTTTCCCAGGATCTTACCTGACTCTTCTATTTTCCCGGAGCTATTCTCAAATTCTTCTCCAAGTTTGACGTAAGAATGAGTTATCATCAGTCAAATGCTTTTCTCCAAGATCTTTCAAATTCTTTTCATAGTTGGCTCAACCTCTTCGCTTTTGATTCTTCCGGTGTGCCTCAAAAATTCTTGGTGGTGTTTCTCGTTGTCATTCTCATCATTTGAAGACCGAAGAAGGATTTCTCTTAAATCTTGCTCCATTCTCTCAAGGTTCATGGTTCTAGCTTCATGCCATCGTCATAATTGTTTTTCATTGTGACAATTCTTTTCTTACCATCCGGAGCATTTCATGAGTTGTTTCCATTTCTTTCTTCCGAAGGCCATCATGTCATAATTCTTCATTCTAAGCTTGTAGCTATCATTCTCCAAGTCTTACTGGTGAATCGTTCAAATATCCTCTAATCAGTTCATGATCTCTTCGTTCTCAAGTATCTAAATCCCCTCAAGTATCTTCATTCGTTTTCCAATTATTCCCGGTGAATTGTGCTTTTGCTATGTTCATTTTCAATTCTTACGGTGGTTCTTTCAAGAATCTATCTTCCTTGTTCATCATATCAATTCATTTGTTGTTCCAATCGCACCGGTGGTTCCATCAGACCTTCCCAGTTTACGCCATATCTCTCTTGATCCTTTATACGAGAATAAGTGGCATGCCAAATCCATTGTGGGTCATCAATTTAATTGATGAGGGATAAGCATAATGTAAATCTTATTCTTGTTTCATCCAAGTGATTAATTGTTTCCTTTGGAGTTTGTTCATGATGAATAAATTCTCGGTTTCATTTGTTTCATCTTCTCTTTTTCCCGGAGTTCCAAGCTCTAATTATCACGGAGACCCATCTAATCATTACAAGGTTTCACCTTGTGTTTTCAATTTCTCTTTCTTTTCATTCCTTTTGTTTACCGGAGTTCTTCATGGAGGCTCTACATGGTGGTTCGTCAAGGATTCCTTTCATTCTCGATTTGTTCTTCAAGATTTCTCTTGAAGTTGTGACCCGCCAAGCTATACTCAAGATTAAACATGGTGCTCAACACATGTTTTGTTTTGAGGAGCTCAAGTATTCTTTGTCTTGCATTCCAAAGTACAATTCTTTCTACCTTATCTTTTGAGGTGGTGTTATGTCACTCTTGACAAATTCCTTCATGTTTCATGATTCATATCGTTGTCAAGAATGAGGTATTTTAAATCCACCAATCTCTTCATTGGAGTTATCTTGGTATAGATTTCACCTAAAGCCTTCCCTAAGGAATGTGGCTATTTGTGGTGCTTATCAATGATCCAAGTTTTTTTTCTCCTATCCTCTCGGTGAAAGCAATTTTCATCTCTTCCTTGATCTCAAGCAAGCAATTGTTTCCATCAATGGCCGGTTGTCACCTCATCATTTTGAGATGTTTTCCATAAGCCCACTACAAGCTTATTCGTTTCGTTGTTGATCTTCCAACAACTCTGTTCAATTCTTCTTTGCAAGGGTGCTTTCCGAGCCCATTTGTGGCAGAAGTTGGCATTTTCTTCTCCGTTCTTTTATTCCAATGATCTATCTTCTTTTCGTTCTTCCGGAGGCATTGTGATGTTGTGCTCTTCACCCATCACCTCCTTTGGTGAGGATCGTCTTCTTTTCATGCTTATTCATTCTACCGGAGTGTTGTATCATCTCTTCAATATCTTTTAATCTTATCAAGTTTTCTTCTCTTCTCAACCGGACTGCTGTCTGAAATCTTTCTTGCCCCTTGTGCCATTCTTTCAATAGTTCCGGAGGCAGTGTGTTGTTGATTTCATCAAGTATCCTCTCATCTTGTCAAGTTCATGTTCAACTCCTTCCATTTACAGTCGGAGTGCTGCCCAAATTATTTCAATCCTCTTCCTCTCTCATCTTGTTTTAACCGGAGTGGTTTCGAATTCTATCTTGCCCATTAAACTCTTGATTCATGTCTTTGCAACCTCTTGGTTCTCATCATACTCCTTGTTCCTCTTTTCTAACGGATTGTTTGTAATCTCGTTCATCTCTGTTGTACTCTTTCTTTTAAATTGCTCAACCTCTCAAGGTTCGTGGTTTCACTCGTTCGTCAAAGAAGCAACTTAGTTTTACCTCTACTCTTCCTCTTCCGTTTTCCCTCCGGTGCCATCCTAGATCTCGGGACGAGATCCTCTCGTAGTGGTGGAGTGTTGTAACACCCCGGATCCGATGCGCCAGGTGTCTGCCAGTTATTTGCCGTCGTTGGCATGTCATGTATTGCTCTGTAGTGAGTGGTTCGAGCTCACGAACATGCCTACTAATCGTTGTTTCTGCCATGTTCAAATCTGTAATATAACTTGCCATGTTTACATGGGTGCCATCATATTTTCCGTGCCTTTTTGGCTCATGGTCACTAAGGGTCTTTTGATATATGCTATTAGTAGATTCATGCCATGCCTTTGTTTGCCATGATAAGTTCCTGTAACATGTTGTTTGATAGCTCTAAACATTGCAACCTGATGTTATTTCTGCTAAAGTCTGAAATTGTTATTAGTTGCAATATCTCCATGTCATTTTGAGCATGTTCTAGTTGTTTCTGGAGATAGCTCAGTGTTCATGTTTTGTTATGCTTTACGTGTACTTCATGACCATGCCTTTTGTTATTATGTTGGGATGCTGTAGCATATTGTTTTGATGCTTGTAATATGCCTAGTTGCTGTTTTGGACAGATTGTAATTATGACTTGTATAGTGTGTGTGTGTTGCCCCGTTGCTCCGTTTTGAGTGTGCTCTATATGAAACTTGCTTGATTTTGCATGTAGCTTCATATTATATTGTTGCATCCTTGTTTTGGTGTGTTTGCTTGATGTTTGGGTGCATTTTGCATCAATGCCATGTTTAACTTGTTTTGCTCATATCTTCTAGCCCGTAGCTTCGAATCTAATGAACTTTATATGTAACTTGACTAGAATTTCGTGTAGATCATCTTGGTGATCTTTAACTTGCTGTTTAACAACTTCAACATAAGGTTTATTCAGTTCTGGACCCATTTCGAAATTTGCATATGAGGACTTACCGGAATTGTTATATGTTGTTTCCGGCCTCATTTAAACTTGCCTTGATGTGTTGTTCTTGTTTGCATCATCTCTTGCCATGAGTAGCTTCATGTAGCTTGGTCATGCATCATGCTTGTTGTGCATCATGCCTTGCTCATGTGTGGTGTGTTTACCTATGTTGTGTGCTTCTTCTTGTTAGTTCCTGCTTCGCTATGCTCGTGAGGATTCGCTCGCTCACGCTTGGTTTGGCTTCATCCGCTCATCTTCTTCATGGACTCATTCTTCTTCCTTGCGGGATTTCGTGCAAGATGACCGCTACCCTGGATCTCACTACTATCATTGCTATGCTAGTTGCCTCGTTCTTTCGCTATGTCTGCGCTACCTATTACTGCTTGTCCAGCCATCCCATATTGCCATGAACCCCTAACCTTTGACACCTTTCCTATGCAAACCGTTGTTTGGCTATGTTACCGCTTTTGCTCAGCCCTCTTATAGCGTTGCTAGTTGTAGGTGAAGTTGAAGATTTCTCCATGGCGGACATGGTTTATGTTGGGATATCACAATATCTCTTATATTATTAATGCATCTATATACTTGGTAAAGGGTGGAAGGCTCGGCCTTATGCCCGGTGTTTTGTTCCACTCTTGCCGCCCTAGTTTCCGCCATACCGTGTTATGTTCCCGGATTTTGCGCCCCTTACGCTGTCGGGTGATTTATGGACCCCCGACAGTTCGCTTTGAATAAAACTTGTCCAAAGAAGGCCCAACATTGACTTTTACCATTTGCCTCACCACCACCTATCTTTTCCCTTGGGAGTCGCTCTCTCGAGGGTCATCTTTATTTTAGCCCCCGGCCGGTGCTTGTCTAAGTGTTGGTCCGAATCGGGCAGATCAGGGGCCACCTCGGGCAACTCGAGGGCTGGTTTTACTCGTGGGTGACCTATCCGTGTTGCCTCGAGAACGAGATATGTGCAGCTCCTATCGGGATTGTCGGCGATCGGGCGGCTTTGCTGGTCTTGTTTTACCATTGTCGAAATGTCTTGATGTACCGGATACCGAGTCGATCGGAGTGTCTCGGTGAAGGTCTATTCCTTCGATGATCGCGAGAGCTTGTCATGGGCTGTTGGGACACCCCGCAGGTATAAACTTTCGAGAGCCGTGCCCGCGGTTATGTGGCGATGGGAATTTGTTAATGTCCGGTTGTAGACAACTTGACACTTGATCCGAATTAAAACACATCAACCGAGTGTGTAGCCGTGATGGTCTCTTCTCGGCGGAGTCCGGGAAGTGAACACGGTTTCTGTGTTATGTTTGACGTAAGTAGGTGTTCAGGATCACCTCTTGATCATTACTAGCTTCACGACCGTTCCGCTTGTTCTCTTCTCGCTCTTCTTTGCGTATGTTAGCCACCATACTTGCTTAGTCGCTGCTGCAACCTCACCACCTTACCCCTTCCTTTCCCATTAAGCTTTGCTAGTCTTGATACCCATGGTAATGGGATTGCTGAGTCCTCGTGGCTCACCAGATACTTCCAAAACCAGTTTGCGTGTGCCTTTGTTACCGAAAGCGGTGACGCAATCAAGCTCAAGGAGGAGCTCGATGAAGATCTTGCCCTTTGTGTTGTTTCGCTCTAGTTGATCAAGAGTGGAGCCCGGTTGGGGTCGATCGGGGACCTTTGTCACATTTGGGGTTCTTCTTTTATTTTGGCTCCGTAGTCGGACCTTGATTGTATCTGGATGATGTAATGCTTTATTCATGTAATTGTGTGAAGTGGCGATTGTAAGCCAACTATGTATCTCTTTCCCTTATGTATTACTTGGGTTGTGTGAAGATTACCTCACTTGCGACATTGCTTTCAATGCGGTTATGCCTCTAAGTCGTGCTTCGACACGTGGGAGATATAGCCGCATCGAGGGCGTTACAATATCCTCATTAGCAAGCTGATAGCCCGATTCGTCATATGGTTGACTCATCATATCTATGTCACAGTCATATGCGTTTGTATTGAGGCAATCCGTAGGGTCGACCTCCGTCTCATCATCCATTCTCTATTCTACAGGAGAAATTACATCAGCCAGTACTATTGCACCCCCTTCATCATGTCGTCCGCCGCTCTCACCCGGCACTACAGGAGCTGGTAATTGCATAGGCGGGGTGGTGGTCTCCGCACATGCTTGTTGATGTGTGGTAGTTATTGGTGTGCTCTCGGCCGGCTCCAAACGAATAAGATTCTTCGGCCATAGCAGCACCCAACCCTTGCATCTTCCAATCCGCGGCGGGGTCTCGTCGTCCGCTCCCACATGCTGTACTGGAGGAGGCAAATCCTCGTGCCCCGATTTCACATTGGTCAAGCTAACCCTGAAGTGCCCAGCGGGGATCGGCTGGTTGTGGAACGTGCATTGAGAGGGTTCCATTATCATCCCCTTTCCCAAGTCCACCTTCTGGCCTTTGATCAAGTAGAGTATGGTGCACGGGGTTTCTTTCACCTGCAAACACATGTCTGTGGCGTAAAACAACCGAAAGGCAACAAAAATGGAATATTATCTATATATATATATATGTTGGTGCGACATGTAATTACCGTGACGGCGTCGAGCTCAGCCAAACAAGAAGGCCCACCTAGCGCGCCTGAGACTGAGGACGGGCTGCTATGAGCGGGAGCGGCTGCGAGAGGAGGCCCGGTTGCTTGAGCAAGTGATGGTGCGATGGTGTTGTTGTTCATGGAGTTGCTCGCGATTTAAACGGGCATCGGAAATAATGTACCGCCTTGTCTCGATTTTCCTTCGCCAGCTTGATGATAACTCGAACCAAGTTAGTAGTGAAATCATTTCGCAGCAGTTATAGCTGCATTGACTACTCGCTGTAGCAACTCATATTTGTCCTCGGCTGCTTTTTTTCGCCCTCACTGCTTTTTTCTCGACCGAAGCTTCACCTTTGCGCCGATGTCCGCCGACTAAACTTTTTTTTCGCTTCTTGGCCTCCGGCCGTCGTTGTAAACACCTTCCACGTGGCGCCGCCTCCGCCGCAGGCACATGACCATATTATGCCGCTGGTCCAACGGGAGTCCCTTAAGTTCGCTCAAGGCCGGCTGAGAGGGGTGTCCCACTTGGGCCTCATCGAGAAGTAGGGCTTTCGGCTGCAAGCCGGTGTTGCTTCTCCGAGAGTCTAATCAATTTCCTCGTGATCTTGTCCGTAAAAACCTTTTCTCATTGTCCCACTTGTAGCGGGCCCTAATGAAGTCATGCTCCAAGGGGTTGGTGAACTTCAGCGAAGGGGTCTGGGAGACCCGCGGCTTCACGTTCGCGCCCTCCTTATCCCATATGGGCCTTTTTACCGAGGTAGCCACGGCTTCCGAGGTGATGCTTCCGTGTTCCTTTGTCAAGGCTTTTGAATTTCGCAGTTTTAGCCTTGGCTACCTCGGTAGCGCAAGTGTCCTTGAACTTTTCGAACTCCTCTTCCGTAAGTGTCGGATTTTCCTCCGTAATCTTGGACAGGTTTCATCAGCCTCAATAGCTCGTTTCACCCTCCCTTTCCAGAGGCCAAATCATTGCTGAACATGCCCATGGCGTGATTGTTAATCTTTTTCATCTTCGGATCATCCCACGGTTGTTCTATGTTATCATCCCGGTCGGGGAACTTGGATCTCTTGTGCAACTTCGTTAGGAGCAATCTGCGTCAAATGTTCTTTACTCCTTAAGTCATCGTCATTGATGTCACAAGATTCCCGTAGGATGCATCCTACTTGGTTCCCATAGCACTTGCGAGGTTCTTCCGCTCTAACGGCTCAAACTTGCTGGTGCCATCTTTGTGATCACAAGTCGTCCAATCCCTAGTTTGTTAGGTTTTCGTATCCTCTGCTTCTTATGCTTCCTCTTTTCAGTAGCGGCATCGGGGCCGGTACCTTCCCCGCCGGTACCTTCCCCATCGGTCTCGGTGCCGCCATCGGTGCGGCGGCGTCGGTGTCGATGTCGGCGCCAAGATTCATCATCGAGGCCGACATGCAAACCTTGCTTAGCAATCAAATAGTCGAGGTACTCTTGTTCACCCTCATAATCCATCTCGCTCGCATCTTGGTCAAGGCCCAGCTTTTGTTGTTCGACATGTTTCCTATGATTAAGTGGTCTCATTTATTTCTAAAAGTATGAATAAATGAGAAATGACATAAAAAGAAATCTATGTGCCAGCACTCGATATGCCAACTATGTAGCACAAATCATGCCTTTATTCACGGGAAATTTCGGCATGACCTTTGCTAAAAAATGGACATATCGAGCGCCTGAAATTCACCGAAACGGAAATGAATCAACATTCCGGCGTAACATAGGCCACTCGGATCATTTTCCAAACATGACATGTCCAAAACATGACATATGCACATATCACATGGCATATAAATTCAGCTAATTTTGAAACCTAGCTAAATTCATAACTAAATAGATAACCTAATTAATTAACATAACCGAAGAACCCTAGCAGAGAGGGGGGGTTTACAGAGAGTGCAGGGGCGAGGAGGCAGGCCCGACGACGGCCGGCAGGGGAGAGGAGGGAGGCGAGGGCCGACGGTCGGGGCGAGCGCCTGGTCGGGCGAAGGCGCCGGCCGAGTCGGGGCGAGCGGCGGGTCGGGGCGAGCGCGGCGGGTCGAAGAAGCGCCGCTGGGTCGGGTCGAGGGTCGGGACGGGCGAGCGCTGGTCGGGGCGGCGCCAAGGCCGGGCGGGTCGGGGCGAGCGCCGTGCTCGGTCGGGCGGGCGGTGTGACGGGAGAGAGAGGGGATTTGGGGAAATGGCAGGATGAAGCAGTATGAGTGAGAATTTTGGGTTAAGTGGATGTAGCAAGATGGCGCGTTATGTCAAAACGCTGCTACTAACTTCAAGAGCTGCAGCGGTTTAGGAGAAATGCGCTACTACTAAATTCAGTAGCTACAGCGGTTTATCCAAAACGCTACTGCTACTACCATCGCCATCGCCAGTTTTCCTTTTTCTTTTCCTTTATTTTATCCCACTTTTATTTCCCGAGGGCGTGAACTAAGGGAGGCTATATATATTGCATCATTTGACGGTTAAATATGTATGCAAAATAGGAACATATATATTACACATCATTGGACCCATGCATAATAATGGCTAAGTGTGTATACAAAATAGGATTATATATATATTACACATCATTGGACCCATAACATACGTTTCCTCAATGCTGATGTTTTCGTTTTTGAGTCAGCTTCTTTTCCTTCTTGTTCGTCGAAGAATAATTGAGCCCCTCATTGTGACTTTGCCTTTTCCATGGAGTACGATTTTTCTTAGGTAATGTAGTATTGATTCTTCTTTTGACATATACTTCATTATCATCGCCATCTTCCTCATTGGGTTGCCAGATCGATCATAGTCTTCCTCGTTGGCGACTCCATCCATTCCAATGATGTTCCTTTTGCCTCTCCTCACGACAACACGGCTGGGATTATGGGTTAGTTATGAAGAAGCATTGTGTCACGTGCTTAGCGTGTACCCATGGCTCGCTTTTTTTTGCGATAGCGTTCACGTAGCGCTGTTGGCGTCGGGTATAGTCATGGTAGTGAACATCCGCTTTTCTTTCGACATTCTTAGCCCATCCGACACGGAACATCGTCGTGTTGTGCAGTCGAGTAGTCAAGCTCCCAGATCTCCTCGACCCTTCCATAAAATCATTCGGTTGTGCCGTTGTCGCTGCCGGTCATGCATTCCATCGTCACCCCGAGTTACGATCATCACCGCCCATATCTTTTGCCTCCGTAGAACGTGTATCCGTTGATATCATATGCCCGATAGGTTACGAGGTTGGGCGAGGGCCATGTGCTAAGGCGATATGAGCAATCTGTCCTTAGAGCCCTCCTCCGGGATTAGCAATAATATGCTCTTTGAACCAATGCAGAAAGTGGAGTTGTGCTCTCTAGTAACTTCGGCGTCCGTCCCGCATACCCCCGGTCACGATACTTCTTTGCGATAATTTCTTTGTGCAAGTGCCACGAAAGGATCTACCTCGCCTAGTTGTTGTAGCACTACCAAGTTTGCTCACAAAGTCATTGCGCCGATCCGAGTATGCCACGCAGTTCCTCGCGATCGCAGTAAATGACCATCTCCTTCGAGCCTCCCATCGTGCTTGTTAATGGGCAAACCAACACTAACACCAAAGCGGCTGGTCTCACGCCATATAGAAAATTCTCATAGAAAGAGATGCACTCGTGTGCCAAATAGCCCTCGGACGATGCTTCCATCCGGCGGGACATGTTACAAACGAATCCTTTGATGATCCCATTCATCCTCTCAAACGGCATCATGTTGTGCGGGAATGACGGCCCCAGTCTATTATGTCATCCACAATATGGACACACAGATGCACCATCACGTCAAGAATGCGGGCGGAAGTACATCTCAAGCTCATTCAAGATCACAACGATCTCTTCTCGTAGCCTTTGGAGCTGCTTCACACCGATCGACTTTCGAGAGATGGCGCCAAAAAGTTGCAGAGACCAATAAGCGTGTCGCGGACGTGCTTGTCCATTATCCCCGTAAGGGCAACAGTAGTATCTGCGTCATCATCACATGACATCATGAGACTTCATCCCGCTGAACCTTTTCTTGTCCGTGTCTAGATATCCGCTTATCTTGCCACAAGAATCGAACTAACTTTGACTCGGTAAGGCACTTAAAGAATTGATTGATCTCAGCTGACTTAAGGTGAAGCAAGAAGGGGCAATAATCCTCTTTCTTTATTTTCTTGCCCTTCTTCTCCGTGCCTCTGTCTCCGTCTTTGTCTCGTCGACATTTTACGGGCGGCATGTGCGATCTTCCCTGATTTTCAAATCTTGCAAGTCTTTTCTTGCCTTCGACCATCCTTGGTCTTATCCGCATGTTCATCGGTGTTGCGAGCAAGCTCTCAAGGACATTCTTACAGATATGCATTTGATCAAGGCAATGAGGTGTATCGAGTTTGTGCCAGTACTCCAAGTCCCGCAACACGACCTCGCCTTCCATACCTTGAGAGCGGCTCGGCGCCTTTCTCATCGTCTTTCGGCCGCGGGCACTCCTTCCAGCTTTTTCAACAGCTCATCGATTTCGCACCGCTCCGCTTATGTGGAGGTCCTCGATGCGCAGCGTGACCATTGAATAGATCTCCATGGTTTCTCCACGGTCGTCTGTTCAAGCCATCTTCGATGCCCCATGTACACGATTTTCCTGCACCGCCATCTTTCCTTGACGTTAGCTGCCGAGACGTTGTATCATCCATGCACCGCGTGCATCCGCAATATCCATCGCACACCGCCCGCCACATATCCGAATCGAGATAGTCCTGCCTTCGTCGTGATCGCGCTGCTCTCATGCTGAAATACTCACCTTGTCAAGCGCCCCATGTCTTGGCGGTGTTTTCCATAACGTGTCTAACTCCTCTTGAAGTAGCCCCGATACAAATTAATATTATTTCCTGGTTGTTTCGCCCTTGAATAAGCATGCTCATGTGAATGTATTTCGATTTCATGCACAACCGTGGGGAGGTTGTACATCCATACAAACACGGGCCATGTGCTATGGTTGGTGTTCGTTGCCAAACGGATTCATGCCATCGGTACACGCGCCGAGCACGATGTTCCTTGCATCACATTCAAAATACCGATAGAAGCTGTTCAACGCCTCCACCGCCTTCCATCCTTCACGTGTCTCGGCTTCGGATCATCTCCATCGTCGGGCTTCTTCCTCTCCGTGCCAACAGATTAGCTTTGCTTCCTTGGGATCTACAAAATACCCGAGACGGGAGTGATCGGTAAGTACCATACAACTTTTCGGGGACATTTCTTCCGGCCTTCTTGTATCGAGAAGCATTGCACACGGACAACTTGTTTTTTCCGTGTGCTCCTTCCGATAAATTATGCAATCGTTGATGCATGCATGGTATCTAACGTGTGGCGATCAAGAGGGCACACGATCTTCTTGGCCTCATCAACACTAGTAGGACATAGATTACCCGCGGGAAGAACACCCTTTAGGTACTTGAGATGCTCATCGAGGCTAGTGTCGGTCCATTTGTTTTTAGCCTTCGTCTTCAGGAGTTAGAGCGTGAAACTCAAGCGGGTCACCTCAGATTGCAACCATCATACAATGGAGTGTTCGAGTCTACCACCGGTTGCTCCAGCTTAGCCTCCTCTCTAGAAGCAGCTCTCTCAAGATTGCCTCCTTGGCAATGCTTGAACATGAGGGTCCCGCACAATTGAACTTAGTACCGACGAACTCTGCTGCGTGGAGTCCATGTCGTTCTCTCCGCCGCCATGTCCGCCCTCCTCCTCCGCCATGTCCGCCCCTTCTCCGCCGCCATGTCCGCCTCTTCCCGCCGCCATTATCGATCATCTCTTCGTCTTGCCCGTGTCATCATTGCTCGCCCTGTGGCATCCTCAACATCGTCATCCTCATCTTCAATTATCCACCGAGTATAGCCATCCATGAAACCAGTCATGAGCAGGTGCGCTCGACACGACCATCGCCATGGGGGTCGAGCCAAACTATTCCTTTGCATTTTCGACACGGACATAAAACCTCTATCCGGTTATTTTATTTCATGTCCCGCACCGCCGACCGCAACCACCTGTCCACCATCGCTCCATCGACCATCGCCAACTCGCACGGTAATAGTAAACAAATTGATTATAAAAATGCATGCATGCATCAAAGTCATAAAAAAATTTGGCATGACCTTCCCTAAAAATAGGACATATATGGATCTAGAGTTTGCCCGGAATTCGCCGAAACGGAAATAAATCGACATTTCGGCAAAACATAGGCAACTCAAAAGCACAATTTGGCGGTGTCAACTCATGCCACACACACACAATTTCCACAAACATATCACACACACATAAACATATTTCCATTTTGCAAAAGCATGAAATTTTCATCACCTCTATCTCGATCGAGATCGAGCACACGGTGGAGATGATGTTGTAGGGAGATCAAAAGTGCACAAAGCTCTTCTTGACAAAGATAGATCTAGTTCAGGGGCAAATAGGTCACTTAACTAAATCCTACATCTACCTAGCTACCTAATTTGGGAGGAGACAACTTCAACTAGTGGAGGGAAGGAAAAGAGAAAGGAGATGCATTAATGGAGGTGGTGTAGTTATGTAGGAGTAATGAAGAGAGAGAAAGGTGGATAGAAGAGAGAGAGAGTAATGGGGGAGAAGTATTGAGGAGAAGAAGAAGAGTGAGAGTGGGAGCATGTGGTGGAGGTAGGGGGAAGGGAAAAGAGGAGGGGGAGGGGAGGGACGGGTGGGGAAAGGTGTTGGGTTGGTGCGGGTTAGCAGTAGCGCGGGTCCTAAAACGCGCTCCTGCTAAGAATTTAGCAGCAACGCGCTTTGGGATGTGGCGCCATCGCTAATCGGGACAAAAAGTGTGGCAATTTGAAATTTACCAAAGAGCGATCCCGAAAAGCGCTACTACTACATACTTAGCAAGAGCGCGGTTATTATGACCGCCATCGCTACTTAGAGTTAGGGAACACCGCCGTCGATATTTGTAGCAGCGCTTTTAGGCCGAGCGCCATCGCCAAATCCTTATCAAGAACGAGTTTACGAACACGCTACTACTAGTTAGCAGCAGCGCTCCTTTTTGAACCGCGCTGCTGCTAAGATTCTGTGTATAGGTTTTTCCCTAGTAGTGTAGTGACACTATGTTTGTCTATGTATTCACACATGTATTATGTTTCCGGTTAATACAATTCTAGCATGAATAATAAACATTTATCATGATATGAGGAAATAAATAATAACTTTATTATTGCCTCTAGGGCATATTTCCTTCAGTCTCCCACTTGCACTAGAGTCAATAATCTAGATTAGATAGTAATGATTCTAACACCCATGGAGCCTTGGTGCTGATCATGTTTTGCTCGTGGAAGAGGCTTAGTCAATAGGTCTGCAACATTCAGATCCATATGTATCTTGCAAATCTATATGTCTCCCACCTGGACTTGGTCCCGAATGGAATTGAAGCGTCTCTTGATGTGCTTGGTTCTTTTGTGAAATCTGGATTCCTTTGCCAAGGCAATTGCACCAGTATTATCACAAAAGATTTTCATTGGACCCGATTTACTAGGTATGACACCCAGATCGGATATGAACTCCTTCATCCAGACTCCTTCATTTGCTGCTTCCTAAGCAGCTATGTACTCCGCTTGACATGTAGATCCCGCCACGACGCTTTGTTTAGAACTACACCCACTGAGAGCTCCACCGTTCAATATAAACATGTATCCTGTTTGCGATTTATAATCGTCCGGATCAGTGTCAAAGCTTGCATCGACATAACCATTTACGACTAGCTCTTTGTCATCTCCATAAACGAGAAACATATCCTTAGTCCTTTTCAGGTATTTCAGGATATTCTTGACCGCTATCCTGCGATCCACTACTAGATTACTTTGGTACCTCCCTGCTAAACTAATAGCAAGGCACACATCAGGTCTGGTACACAGCATTGCATACATGATAGAGCCTATGGCTGAAGCATAGAGAACATCTTTCATTTTCTCTCTATCTTCTTCAGTGGTCGGGCATTGAATCTGACTCAATTTCACACCTTGTATTACAGGCAAGAACCCTTTCTTTGCTTGATCCATTTTGAATTTTTTTAAAACTTTATCAAGGTATGTACTTTGTGAAAGTCCAATTAAGCGTCTTGATCTATCTTTATAGATTTTGATGCCCAATATATAAGCAGCTTCACCGAGGTCTTTCATTGAAAAACTTTTATTCAAGTATCCTTTTATGCTTTCAGAAATTCTATATCATTTCTAATCAACAATATGTCATCCACATATAATATTAGAAATGCTACAGAGCTCCCACTCACTTTCTTGTAAATACAGGCTTCTCCAAAAGTCTGTATAAAACCATATGCTTTGATCACACTATCAAAGCGTTTATTCCAACTCCGAGAGGCTTGCACCAGTCCATAAATGGATCACTGGAGCTTGCACACTTTGTTAGCACCTTTTGGATCGAAAAAACATTCTGGTTGCATCATATACAACTCTTCTTCTAGAAATCCATTCAGGAATGCAGTTTTGACATCCATTTGCCAAATTTCATAATCATGAAATGCAGCAATAGCTAACATGATTCGTACAGACTTAAGCATCGCTATGGGTGAAAAAGTCTCATCGTAGTCAACCCCTTGAACTTGTTGAAAACTTTTTGCAAGAAGTCGAGCTTTGTAGACAGTAACATTACCATCAGCGTCAGTCTTCTTCTTGAAGATCCATTTATTCTCAATGGCTTGCTGATCATCGGGCAAGTTAACCAAAGTCCATACTTTGTTCTCATACATGGATCCCATCTCAGATTTCATGGCCTCAAGCCATTTTGCGGAATCTGGGCTCATCATCGCTTCCTCATAGTTCGTAGGTTCACCATGGTCAAGTAACATGACCTCCAGAATAGGATTACCGTACCACTCCGGTGTTGATCTTACTCTGGTTGACCTACGAGGTTCGGTAGTAACTTGATCTGAGTTTTCATGATCAATATCATTAGCTTCCTCACTAATTGGTGTAGTCGTCACAGGAACCGATTTCTGTGATGAACTATTTTCCAATAAGGGAGCAGGTACAGTTACCTCATCAAGTTCTACTTTCCGCCCACTCACTTCTTTCGAGAGAAACTCCTTCTCTAGAAAGGATCCATTCTTGGCAACGAATGTCTTGCCTTTGGATCTGTGATAGAAGGTGTACCCAACAGTTTCCTTTGGGTATCCTATGAAGACACATTTCTCCGATTTGGGTTCAAGCTTATCAGGTTGAAGCTTTTTCACATAAGCATCGCAGCCCCAAACTTTAAGAAGCGACAACTTTGGTTTCTTGCCAAACCACAATTCATAAGGCGTCGTCTCAACGGATTTTGATGATGCCCTATTTAACGTGAATGTAGCCATCTCTAAGGCATAACCCCAAAATAATAGCGGTAAATCAGTAAGAGACATCATAGATCGCACCATATCTAGTAAAGTACAATTACGACGTTCGGACACACCATTATGTTGTGGTGTTCCAGGTGGCGTGAGTTGTGAAACTATTCCGCATTGTTTCAAATGTAGACCAAACTCGTAACTCAAATATTCTCCTCCACGATCAGATCGTAGAAACTTTATTTTCTTGTTACGATGATTTTCAACTTCACTCTGAAATTCTTTGAACTTTTCAAATGTTTCAAACTTATGTTTCATTAAGTAAATATACCCATATCTGCTTAAATCATCTGTGAAGGTGAGAAAATAACGATACCCGCTGCGAACTTCAACATTCATTGGACCACATACATCAGTATGTATGATCTCCAACAAATCAGTTGCTCGCTCCATAGTTCCGGAGAACGACGTTTTAGTCATCTTGCCCATGAGGCATGGTTCGCAAGTATCAAATGATTCATAATCAAGTGATTCCAAAAGTCCATCAGTATGGAGTTTCTTCATGCGCTTTACACTAATATGACCCAAACGGCAGTGCCACAAATAAGTTGCACTATCATTATCAACTTTGCATCTTTTGGCTTCAAAATTATGAATATGTGTATCACTACTATCGAGATTCATCAAAACTAGACCACTCTTCAAGGGTGCATGACCATAAAAGATATTACTCATATAAATAGAACAACCATTATTCTCAGATTTAAATGAATAACCGTCTCGCATCAAACAAGATCCAGATATAATGTTCATGCTCAACGCTGGCACCAAATAACAATTATTTAGGTCTAAAACTAATCCCGAAGGTAGATGTAGAGGTAGCGTGCCGACGGCGATCACATCGACTTTGGAACCATTTCCCACGCGCATCGTCACCTCGTCCTTAGCGGTGTTCGCTAATCCATAGTCCCTGTTTTGAGTTGCAAATATTAGCAATGTAACCAAGATCAAATACCCGGTGCTCTGCGAGCTCGTAAGGTACACATCAATAACATGTATATCACATATACCTTTGTTCACCTTGCCATCCTTCTTATCCGCCAAATACTTGGGGCAATTCCGCTTCAAAGGACTACCGCTTGCGGAGAAGCACTCAGTCTTAGGCTTAGGTCCAGACTTGGGTTTCTTCTCTTGAGCAACAACTTGTTTGCTATTCTTTTGAAGTTCCTTCTTCTTCCCTTTGCCCTTTTCTTGAAATCGGTGGTCTTATTGACCATCAACACTTGATGCTCCTTCTGATTTCTACCTCCGCAGCCTTTAGCATTGC
The DNA here is from genome assembly GCA_021437245.1 of Aegilops speltoides. NCBI lineage: Eukaryota > Viridiplantae > Streptophyta > Magnoliopsida > Poales > Poaceae > Aegilops > Aegilops speltoides. The sequence goes on from CM038142.1 coordinate 442,464,282, forward strand.
GAAGAGCTCGGAATTGTCTTATCCATCCCTTGCATGTTATAGTTCATCACGAAGCTCGTAGCTTGGTGGCGTGATTAAAGAATTTCATCAATGACGCTATCATCCGGAAGATTAACTCCCGTTGAATCAAGTGATTGTTATACCCGGACATTACGAGTATATGCTCACCGACAAAACTATTCTCCTCCATCTTGCAGTTTGTAGAACTTATTGGAGACTTTATATCTCTCAATCCGGCATTTGCTTGAAATATTAACTTCAACTCTGGAACATCTCATATGCTCCATGACGTTCAAAACATCGTTGAAGTCCCGGTTCTAAGACGTAAAGCATAACACACTGAACTATCGAGTAGTCATTAGCTTTGCTTTGCCAGACGTTCTTAGCGTCGTCGGCCAGATCCGCAGCAGAGTTCTGGCGCCAGCGGTGCTTCCAGGCGTAATTTTTCAGGCAACAATGAGGATAATCCTCAAGTTACGGACCCAGTCCGTGTAATTGCTACCATCATCTTTCAACTTTGCTTTCTCAAGGAACGCATTAAAATTCAACGGAACAACATCACGAGCCATCTATCTACAATAACATAGACATGCAAAAATACTATCGGGTACTAAGTTCATGATAAATTTAAGTAAAATTAATCATATTACTTAAGATTTCCCACTTAGATAGACATCCCTCTAATCATCTAAGCGATCACGTGATCCAAATCAACTAAACCATAACTGATCATCACGTGAAATGGAGTAGTTTTCAATGGTGAACATCACTATGTTGATCATATCTACTATATGATTCACACTCGACCTCTCGGTCTCAGTGTTCCGAGGCCATATCTGCATATGCTAGGATCGTCAAGTTTAACCTGAGTATTCTGCGAGTGAAAAACTGACTTGCACCCGTTGTAGATGGACGTAGAGCTTATCACACCCGATCATCACGTGGTGTCTGGGCACGACGAACTTTGGCAACGGTGCATACTCGGGGAGAACACTTTTATCTTGAAATTTAGTGAGAGATCATCTTATAATGCTACCGTCAATCAAAGCAAGATAAGATGCATAAAAGATAAATATCACATGCAATCAATATAAGTGATATGATATGGCCATCATCATCTTGTGCTTGTGATCTCCATCTCCGAAGCACCGTCATGATCACCATCGTCACCAGTGCGACACCTTGATCTCCATCGTAGCATCGTTGTCGTCTCGCCAACTATTGCTTCTACAACTATCGCTACCGCTTAGTGATAAAGTAAAGCAATTATAAGGCGATTGCATTACATACAATAAAGCGACAACCATATGGCTCCTGCCAGTTGCCGATAACTTGGTTACAAAATATGATCATCTCATACAATAAAATATATCATCATGCCTTGACCATATCACATCACAACATGCGCTGCAAAAACAAGTTAGACATCCTCTACTTTGTTGTTGCAAGTTTTACGTGGCTGCTATGTGCTGAGCAAGAACCGTTCTTACCTACGCATCAAAACCACAACGATAGTTCGTCAAGTTAGTGCTGTTTTAACCTTCTCAAGGACCGGGCGTAGCCACACTCGGTTCAACTAAAGTTGGAGAAACTGACACCCACCAGCCACATGTGTGCATAGCACGTCGGTAGAACCAGTCTCGCATAAGTGTACGCGTAATGTCGGTCCGGACCGCTTCATCCAACAATACCGCCAAACCAAAGTATGACATGCTGCTAAGTGATAACCCACAAGTATAGGGGATAATTGTAGCCTCTTTCGATAAGTAAGAGTGTCGAACCCAACGAGGAGCTAAAGGTAGAACAAATATTCTCTCAAGCCCTATCTGCCACTGATACGACTATACGCACGCTTGATGTTCGCTTTACCTAGAACAAGTATGAAGCTAGAAGGACTTTGTAGGTTTTGTTTGATAGGTTTGCAAGATAATAAAGAACACGTAAATATAAACTAGGGACTGTTTAGATAAAGAAGCAATAAAGTAAATATAGCGAGTGTGGAAAAGTGGTGGTAGGAGTTGTGAAATTGTCGCTAAGCAATTGACTACTTTACTAGACCGATAGCAAGTTTTATGTGGGAGAGGCATAAGCTAACATACTTTCTCTTCTTGGATCATATGCACTTATGATTGGAACTCTAGCAAGCATCCGCAACTATTAAAGATCATTAAGGTAAAACCCAACCATAGCATTAAAGTATCAAGTCCCCTTTATCCCATACGCCACAACCCCCTTACTCGGATTTATGCTTCTGTCACTCAAGCAACCCACTATAAGCGAATCATGAACATATTGCAACACCCTACAGCGGGAATCCCTCACGCTTGCGCGACATGGAGGGCACAATAGGACAGCAACATAAGCACAAGCAAATTAAACCAATCATAGCAATTCATCAATCGCCGGTAAGACAACAAAAATCTACTCAGACATCGTAGGATGGCAACACATCATTGGATAATAATATGAAGCATAAAGCACCATGTTCAAGTAGAGGGTACAACGGGTTGCGGGAGAGTGGACCGCTGAATATAGATGGGGGAAGGTGATGGAGATGTTGGTGAAGATGGCGGAGGTGTTGGTGAAGATCGCGGTGATGATGATGGCCCCCGGCGGTGTTCCGACGCCACCGGAAGCAAGGGGGAGAGAGCCCCCCTTCCTTTTCTTCTTCCTTCACCTCCTCTCTAGATGGGAGAAGGGTTTCCCCTTTGGTCCTTGGCTCCCATGGCGTGGGAGGGGTGAGAGCCCCTCATAGATTGGATCTGTCTCTTTGTCTCTCCCTGTTTTTGCGTTCTCACATTCTGCCCTTTCACCGTTTCTTTTATATCCGGAGATCCATAACTCTGATTGGGGTGAATCTTTCGCCCAAATTTTTCTCATAAAATTAGTTTTCTTGCGGCAAAAGAAGAGTGTCAACCGCCTTACGGGGTGCCCACGATGGTCTAGGGCGCGCCCCTATCTCGTGGCCCCTCGGGCACCGTCTCGCGTTGATTCTTCCTCTCAAAAATCACAAATATTCCAAAATAATTCTCCGTCCGTTTTTATCCCGTTTGGACTCCATTTGATATTGGGTTTCTGCGAAACATAAAACATGCAACAAATAGGAACTGGCACTGGGCACTGGATCAATATGTTAGTCCCAAAAATAGTATAAAAAGTTGCCAAAAGTATATGAAAGTTAAATAATATTGGCATGGAAAAATAAAAAATTTCCTACGCACACGCAAGATCATGGTGATGCATAGCAACGAGAGGGGAGAGTGTTGTCTATGTACCCTCAGAGACCAAGCGAAGCGATCACAACGTAGAGGAAGTAGTCGACGTTCTCCTCGCGATCCGACCGATCCGGCGCCGTTACTCGGCGCCCGAGTTCTTGACACACGACAGCTCGATGACGCTCCTCGGCTCCAATCCACTAGAGCTTCGGGAGGAGAGTTCCACAAGACGACGTGCAGGACGATCTTGATGTTCTACTGGCGCAGAGGCTTCGCCTAAGCTTTGCGACGATATGACCGAGGTGGAATATGGTGGAGGGGGCACCGCACAGGCTAAGGATCGATCCGTAGATCAACTTGTGTGTTCTAGGGTGCCCCTGCCCTCAGATATAAAGGAGCAAGGGGGGTGGTGCGGCCGGCTTGGAGGAGGCGCCGCGGAGGAGTCCTACTCCCACGGGAGTAGGACTCCCCTTCCTAGTTGGAGAGGATTGGGGAGGAAGAGGGAAGGGGCGCCGCCTCCCCTGTCCTATTCGGACTAGGGGAGGGCGCCTGCCTGCCCTGGCCCGCCCTTCCTCTTCTCCCTCATGGCCCACTAAGGCCCAATAACCCCCGGAGGGTTCCGTAACCCCGGTGTTCGGTAAAATCCCGATTTCACCGGAACCATTCGAACTCCTAATATAGGCTTCCAATATATCAATCTTTATGTCTCGACCATTTCGAGACTCCTCGTCATGTCCGTGATCACATCCGGACTCAACTTCTTGGTACATCAAAATACACAAACTCATAATATAACCGTCATCGAAACCTTAAGCGTGCGGACCCTACGGTTCGAGAACAATGTAGACATGACCGAGACACGTCTCCGGTCAATAACCAATAGCGGACCTGGATGCCCATATTGGCTCCTACATATTCTACGAAGATCTTTATCGGTCAGACCGCATAACAACATACGTTGTTCCTTTGTCATCGGTATGTTACTTGCCCGAGATTCGATCGTCGGTATCCAATACCTAGTTCAATCTCGCATCGGCAAGTCTCTTTACTCGCTCGTAATACATCATCTCACAGCTAACTCATTAGTTGTAATGCTTGCAAGGCTTCAGTGATGTGTATTACCGAGAGGGCCCAGAGATACCTCTCCAACAATCGAGTGACAAAACCTAATCTCAAATACGCCAACCCAACATCTACCTTTGGAGACACTGTAGTACTCCTTTATAATCACCCGATTACGTTGTGACGTTTGGTAGTACCAAAGTGTTCCTCCGTAAACGGAGTTGCATAATCTCATAGTTACAGGAACATGTATAAGTCATGGATAAAAGCAGTAGCAACATACTAAACGATCGTGTGTTAAGCTAATGGAATGGGTCATGTCAATCAGATCATTCAACCAATGATGTGACCTTGTTAATCAAATAAAAACTCTTTGTTCATGGTTAGGAAACATAACCATCTTTGATTAACAAGCTAGTCTAGTAGAGGCATACTAGTGACATATTGTTTGTCTATGCATTCACACATGTATCATGTTTCCGGTTAATACAATTCTAGCATGAATGATAAACATTTATCATGAAATAATGAAATAAATAATAACTTTATTATTGCCTCTAGGGCATATTTCCTTCAGTCTCCCACTTGCACTAGAGTCAATAATCTAGATTACATAGTAATGATTCTAACACCCATGGAGTCTTGGTGTTGATTATGTTTTGCTCGTGGAAGAAGCTTAGTCAACGGGTCTGCAACATTCAGATCCGTATGTATCTTGCAAATCTCTATGTCTCCCACCTGGACTAAATCCCGGATGGAATTGAAGCGTCTCTTGATGTGCTTGGTCCTCTTGTGAAATCTGGATTCCTTTGCCAAGGCAATTGCTCGAAGATTGTCACGAAGATTTTCATTGGACCCGATGCACTAGGTATGACACCTAGATCGGATATGAACTCCTTCATCCGCACTCCTTCATTAGCTGCTTCGAAGCTGCTATGTACTCCGCTTCACATGTAGATCCCGCCACGACGCTTTGTTTAGAACTGCACCAACCGACAGCTCCTCCGCTTAGTGTAAATACGTATCCGTCTGCGATTTAGAATCGTCGGATCGGTGTCAAAGCTTGCATCAACGTAACTGTTTACGATGAGCTCTTTGTCACCTCCATATACGAGAAACACATCCTTAGTCCTTTTCGTGAATTTCAGATGTTCTTGACCGCTGTCGATGATCCACTGGATTACTTTGGTACCTCCTGCTAAACTTATAGCAAGGAACACATCAGTCTGGTACACAAGATTGCATACATGATAGAGCCTATGGTGAAGCATAGGAACATCTTTCATTTTCTCTATCTTCTGCAGTGGTCGGGCATTGAGTCTTACTCAACTTCACACCTTGTAACACAGGCAAGAACCCTTTCTTTGCTTGATCCATTTTGAACTTCTTCAAAATTTTGTCAAGGTATGTGCTTTGTGAAAGTCCAATTAAGCGCCTTGATCTATCTCTATAGATTTTAATGCCCAATATGTAAGCAGCTTCACCGAGGTCTTTCATTGAAAAACTCTTATTCAAGTATCCCTTTATGCTATCCAGAATTCTATATCATTTCCGATCAGTAATATGTCATCTACATATAATATCGAAATGCTACTGAGCTCCCACTCACTTTCTTGTAAATACTGAGCTTCTCCAAAAGTCTCAGATGAACCCAAATGCTTTGATCACACTATCAAAGCGCTTATTCCAACTCCGAGATGCTTGCACCAGTCCATAAATGGATCGCTGGAGCTTGCACACTTTGTTAGCTCCTTTGGATCGATAAAACCTTTCGTTGCATCATATACAACTCTTCTTCCGTAAATCCATTCAGAATGCAGTCTTTACATCCATTTGCCAAATTTCATAATCATAAAATGCGCAATTGCTAACATGATTCGGACAGACTTAAGCATCGCCACGGGTGAGAAGGTCTCATCGTAGTCAACCCCTTGAACTTGTCGAAACCCTTTGCGACAAGTCGAGCTTTGTAGACGATAACATTACCGTCGTCGTCGGTCTTCTTCTTGAAGATCCACTTGTTTTCTATTGCTTGCCTACCCTCGGGCAAGTCAACCAAAGTCCATACTTTGTTTTCATACATGGATCCCATCTCGATTTCATGGCCTCAAGCTATTTTATGAATCTGGGCTCACCATCGCTTCTTCATAGTTCGTAGGTTCATCATGATCTAGTAGCATGATTTCGAACAGGATTACCGTACCACTCAGTGCGGATCTTACTCGTTAATCTACGAGGTTCTCAGAGTAACTTGATCTGAAGTTTCATGATCAATATCATCAACTTCCTCACTACTTGGTGTAGATGTCTCGTAAACCGGTTTCTGCGACAAACTACTTTCAAGTAAGGAGAAGGTACAATTACCTCATCAAGTTCTACTTTCCTCCCACTCACTTCTTTCGAGAGAAACTCCTTCTCTAGAAAGGATCCATTCTTAGCAACGAATGTCTTGCCTTCGGATCTGTGATAGAAGGTGTACCCAACTGTCTCCTTTGGGTATCCTATGAAGACACATTTCTCGATTTGGGTTCGAGCTTATCGGGTTGAAGCTTTTTCACATAAGCATCGCATCCCCAAACTTTAAGAAAGCGACAACTTTGGTTTCTTGCTAAACCATAGTTCATAAGGTGTCGCCTCAACGGATTTTGACGGTGTTCTATTCAAGGTGAATGCGGCCGCCTCTAGAGCATAACCCCAAAACGATAGCGGTAAATCAGAAGAGACATCATAGATCGCACCATATCTAGTAAAGTGCGATCACGACGTTCGGACACACCATTACGCTGTGGTGTTCCGGGTGGCGTGAGTTGCGAAACTATTCCGCTTTGTTTCAAATGTAGACCAAACTCGTAACTCAAATATTCACCTCCACGATCGATCGTAGAAATTTAATTTTCTTATTACGATGATTTTCAACTTCACTCTGAAATTCTTTGAACTTTTCAAATGTTTCAGACTTATGTTTCATTAAGTAGATATACCCATATCTCGCTTAAATCATCTGTGAAGGTGAGAAAATAACGATATCCGCCACGAGCCTCAACATTCATCGGACCACACACATCGTATGTATGATTTCCAACAAATCTGTTGCTCTCTCCATAGTACCGAGAACGGGTTTTAGTCATCTTGCCCATGAGGCACGGTTCATAAGTGCCAAGTGATTCATAATCAAGTGACTCCAAAAGTCCATCAAGATGGAGTTTCTTCATGCGCTTTACACCGATATGACCTAAACGGCGGTGCCACAAATAAGTTGCACTATCATTATCAACTCTGCATCTTTTGGTTTCAACATTATGAATATGTGTATCACTACTATCGAGATTCATCAAAATAGACCACTCTTCAAGGGTGCATGACCATAAAAGATATTACTCATATAAATAGAACAACCATTATTCTTTGATTTAAATGAATAACCGTCTCGCATCAAACAAGATCCAGATATAATGTTCATGCTCAACGCAGCACCAAATAACAATTATTTAGGTCTAAAACTAATCCCGAAGGTAGATGTAGAGGTAGCGCATCGACCGCGATCACATCGACTTTGGAACCATTTCCCACGCGCATCGTCACCTCGCCCTTTGCCGGTGTTCGCAATCCGTAGTCCCTGCTTTGAGTTGCAAATATTAGCAATGTAACCAAGATCAAATACCAGTGCTCTGCGAGCTCTAGTAAGGTACACATCAATAACATGTATATCACATATACCTTTGTTCACCTTGCCATCCTTCTTATCCGCCAAATACTTGGGGCAGTTCCGCTCAAAGGACTATCGCTTATAAAGTAGAAGCACTCGCTTTCAGGTTTAGGGCCGACTTGGGTTTCTTCTCTGAGCAACAACTTGCTTGCTGTTCTTCTTGAAGTTCCTTCTTCTTCCCTTTGCCTTTCTTCTTGAAACTAGTGGTCTTATTGACCATCAACACTTGATGCTCCTTCTTGATTTCTACCTCCGCAGCTTTTAGCATTGCGAAGAGCTCGGTATAGTCTTTACTAACCCTTGCATATTATAGTTCATCACGAAGCCTTTGTAGCTTGGTGGCGGTGATTGAAGAATTCTTTCAATGACACAATCATCCGGAAGATTAACTCCCGGTTGAGTCAAGTGATTGTAATACCCGGACATTTTGAGTATGTGCTCACCGACGTAACTATTCTCCTCCATCTTGCAGCTATAGAACTTATTGGAGACTTCATATCTCTCAATCCGGGCATTCTTTGGAATATCAACTTCAACTCTGGAACATCTCATATGCTCCATGACGCTCAAAACGTCGTTGAAGTCCCGGTTCTAAGCCGTAAAGCATGGCACATCGAACTATAGAGTAGTCATCGCTTTGCTCGCCAGACGCTCATAACATCGGTGTTGCTCTGCGGCGAGTCTGCACCTAGCGGTGCATCCAGACATAACTCTTACGTGCAGCAATGAGGATAATCCTCAAGTTACGGACCCAATCCGTGTAATTGCTACCATCATCTTTCAACTTTGCTTTCTCAAGGAACGCATTAAAATTCAACGGAACAACAAAGACGAGCCATCTATCTATAATCAAACATAGACAAGCAAGATACTATCAGTACTAAGTTCATGATAAATTTAAGTTCAATTAATCATATTACTTAAGAACTCCCACTTAGCAGACATCCTCTAGTCATCTAAGTGATCACGTGATCCAAATGAACTAAACCATAACCGATCATCACGTGAAATGGAGTAGTTTTCAATGGTGAACATCTTATGTTGATCATATCTACTATATGATTCACGCCGACCTTTCGGTCTCCATGTTCCGAGGCCATATCTGCATATGCTAGGCTCGTCAAGTATAACTGAGTATTCTGCGTGTGCAAAACTGGCTTGCACCGTTGTAGATGGACGAGAGCTTATCACACCGATCATCACGTGGTGTCCGGGCACGATTTAACTTTGGCAACGGTGCATACTCGGGAGAACACTTCTTGATAATTTAGTGAGAGATCATCTTATAATGCTACCGTCAATCAAAGCAAGATAAGATGCATAAAAGATAAACATCACATGCAAATCAATATAAGTGATATGATATGGTCATCATCGTCTTGTGCTTCGTGATCTCCATCTCCGCAGCACCATCATGATCACCATCGCCACCGGCGTGACACCTTGATCTCCATCGTAGCATCGTTGTCGCCTCGCCAATCTTATGCTTTACGACTATCGCTACCGCTTAGTGATAAAGTAAAGCATTACATGGCGATTGCATTTCATACAATAAAGCGACAACCATATGGCTCCTGCCAGTTGCCGATAACTTCGGTTACAAAACATGATCATCTCATACAATAAAATATAGCATCATGTCTTGACCATATCACATCACAACATGCCCTGCAAAAACAAGTTAGACGTCCTCTACTTTGTTGTTGCAAATTTTACGTGGCTGCTATGGGCTTAAGCAAGAACCAATCTCACCTATGCATCAAAACCACAACGATACTTCGTCAAATAGACTCCGTTTTAACCTTCTCAAGGACCGGGCGTAGCCACACTCGGTTCAACTAAAGTGAGAGAGACAGACACCTACCAGTCACCTTTAAGCAACGAGTGCTCGTGGCGGTGAAACCAGTCTCGCGTAAGCGTACGCGTAATGTCGGTCTGGGCCGCTTCATCTCACAATACCACTGAACCAAAGTATGACATGCTGGTAGGTAGTATGACTTGTATCGCCCACAACTCGCTTGTGTTTTACTCGTGCAAAACATCAAACCATAAAAACCTAGGCTCTGATACCACTGTTGGGGAACGTAGTAATTTCAAAAAATTTCCTACGCACACGCAAGATCATGGTGATGCATAGCAACGAGAGGGAGAGTGCTGTCACGCACCCTCGTGAGACCAAGCGAAGCGATCACAACGTAGAGGAAGTAGTCGACGTTCTCCTCGCGATCCGACCGATCCGGCGCCCGTTACTCGGCGCCCCGAGTTCTTGACACACGACAGCTCGATGACGCTCCTCGGCTCCAATCCGGTGAGAGAGCCGGGAGGAGAGTTCCGTCAAGACGACGGCGTGGTGAAGATCTTGATGTTCTACCGGCGCAGGCTTCGCCTAAGCTTTGCGACGATATGACCGAGGTGGAATATGGTGGAGGGGGCACCGACACGGCTAAGGATCGATCCGTAGATCAACTTGTGTGTTCTAGGGTGCCCCGCCTCAGATATAAAGGAGCAAGGGGAGGTGCAGCCGGCTTGAGGAGGAGGCCGGAGGAGTCCTACTCCCACCGGAGTAGGACTCCCCTTCCTAGTTGGAGTAGGATTGGGGAGGGAAGAGGAAGGGGGCCGCCCCCTCCTTGTCCTATTCGGACTAGGGGAGGGGGCGCGGCCTACCCTGGCGGCCCTTCCTCTTCTCCCTCATGGCCCACTAAGGCCCAATAACCCCGGGAGGGTTCCAGTAACCCGGTGTTCGGTAGAAATCCCGATTTCACCGGAACCATTCAACTCCTAATATAGGCTTCCAATATATCAATCTTTATGTCTCAACCATTTCGAGACTCCTCGTCATGTCCGTGATCACATCCGGGACTCAACTTCTTGGTACATCAAAATACACAAACTCATAATATAACCGCCATCGAAACCTTAAGCGTGCGGACCCTACGGTTCGAGAACAATGTAGACATGACCGAGACACGCCTCGGTCAATAACCAATAGCGGGACCTGGATGCCCATATTGGCTCCTACATATTCTACGAAGATCTTTATCGGTCAGACCGCATAACAACATACGTTGTTCCCTTTGTCATCGGTATGTTACTTGCCCGAGATTCGATCGTCGGTATCCAATACCTAGTTCAATCTCAGCATTGGCAAGTCTCTTTACTCGTTCTGTAATACATCATCTCACAGCTAACTCATTAGTTGTAATGCTTGCAAGGCTTCAGTGATGTGTATTACCGAGAGGGCCCAGAGATACCTCTCCGACAATCAGAGTGACAAAACCTAATCTCGAAATACGCCAACCCAACATCTACCTTTGGAGACACCTGTAGTACTCCTTTATAATCACCCAGTTACGTTGTGACGTTTGGTAGTACCCAAAGTGTTCCTCCGGTAAACGGGAGTTGCATAATCTCATAGTTACAGGAACATGTATAAGTCATGGATAAAAGGTAGTAGCAACATACTAAACGATCGTGTGTTAAGCTAATGGAATGGGTCATGTCAATCAGATCATTCAACAATGATGTGACCTTGTTAATCAAATAACAACTCTTTGTTCATGGTTAGGAAACATAACCATCTTTGATTAACAAGCTAGTCTAGTAGAGGCATACTAGTAACATATTGTTTGTCTATGCATTCACACATGTATCATGTTTCCGGTTAATACAATTCTAGCATGAATGATAAACATTTATCATGAAATAAGGAAATAAATAATAACTTTATTATTGCCTCTAGGGCATATTCCCTTCACATATAACATCTACGCATAAACCTGGCTCGGATGCCACTGTTGGGGAACGTAGTAATTTCAAAAAATTTCCTACGCACACGCAAGATCATGGTGATGTATAGCAACGAGAGGGGAGAGTGTGTCCACGTACCCTCATAGACCAAAAGCGAAAGCGTTAGCACAACGCGGTTGATGTAGTCGTATGTCTTCATGATCCAACCGATCAAGTACCGAACGTACGGCACCTCCGTGTTCAGCACACGTTCAACTCGAAGACGTCCCACGAACTCCAATCCAGCCGAGCTTTGAGGGAGAGTTCCGTCAGCACGAGGGCATGGTGACGATGATGATGTTCTACCGACGCAGGGCTTCGCCTAAGCACCGCTACGATATTATCGAGGTGGATTATGGTGGAGGGGGGGCACCGCACACGGCTAAGAGATCGGATCAATTGTTGTGTCTCTAAGGGGTGCCTCCCTCCCCGTATATAGAGGAGTGGAGGAGGGGGAGGGGGCTGGCCACCCTAGGCGCACCCCATGAGGAGTCCTACTCCCACCGGGAGTAGGACTCCCCCCTTCCAAGTGGGAGTAGGAGAGGAGAGGGAAGGAGAGAGAGAGGGGGAAAGGAAAGGGGGGCACCTCCCCCTCCTTGTCCAATTCGGACTAGGGGGGGAGGGGGCGTGCGTCTGCCCTTGACCGCCCCTCCTCTTCTCCACTAGGGCCCAATAGGCCCATTAGTCTCCCCGGGGGGTTTCGGTAACCCCCCGGTACTCCGGTATATGCCCGATACTCCCCGAAACCATTCCGGTGTCCGAACATAGTCGTCCAATATATCAATCTTTATGTCTCGACCATTTCGAGACTCCTCGTCATGTCCGTGATCACATCCAGGACTCCGAACTACCTTCGGTACATCAAAACATATAAACTCATAATATAACCGTCATCTAACTTTAAGCGTGCGGACCCTACGGGTTCGAGAACTATGTAGACATGACCGAGACACGTATCCGGTCAATAACCAATAGCGGAACCTGGATGCTCATATTGGCTCCCACATATTCTACGAAGATCTTTATCGGTCAAACCGCATAACAACATACGTTGTTCCCTTTGTCATCGGTATGTTACTTGTCCGAGATTCGATCATCGGTATCTCAATACCTAGTTCAATCTCGTTACCGGCAAGTCTCTTTACTCGTTATGTAATGCATGATCCCGTAACTAACTCATTAGCTACATTTCTTGCAAGGCTTATAGTGATGTGCATTACCGAGAGGGCCCAGAGATACCTCTTCGACAATCGGAGTGACAAATCCTAATCTCGAAATACGTCAACTCAACAAGTACCTTCGGAGACACCTGTAGAGCACCTTTATAATCACCCAGTTACGTTGTGACGTTTGGTAGCACACAAAGTGTTCCTCCGGTAAGCGGGAGTTACATAATCTGATAGTCATAGGAACATGTATAAGTCATGAAGAAAGCAATAGCAACATACTAAACGATCAAGTGCTAAGCTAACGAAATGGGTCAAGTCAATCACATCATTCTCCTAATGATGTGATCCCACTGATCAAATGATAACTCATATCCATGGTTAGGAAACTCAACCATCTTTGATCAATGAGCTAGTCAAGTAGAGGCATACTAGTGACACTATTTTTGTCTATGTATTCACGCATGTATTATGTTTCCGGTTAATACAGTTCTAGCATGAATAATAAACATTTATCATGATATGAGGAAATAAATAATAACTTTATTTGTGCCTCTAGGGCATATTTCCTTCAACAAAAGCAATGTATATTTTGTATTCTCCTTTACAGTAGCATGATCATGTAGTATGATCAGTGTGAAGAAAGAAAAATGTTTTTGAATTATGGTGTGGGTCTTAAGAAAATTATGTGAAAAGAATGTAATAAGAACTGTATATATAGGTACTGACGTAAGTTTTCTCATTTTAAATCTTTTCCTTTCAGGTCTGTTAATCTAGAGCGGATATGTATCCTTTTCTTCTATAGCATTGTCCACGTAGGATTAGAAACAGTGCTTCAGATCGAGTCGCGAGTGGATTGTCCATTCTGCCGAACAGCAGAATGAGAGACAAAAGGAGAGAAACAGATCGCCCAGCCCCAGCCACCATTCTCCATTCCCCAGCCCCTGATTCCTCCCCCTCGCCCTCTCCCTCGTCTGCCAATATTGACACAAACTACTAATACCATAGAATGATATATGATCATTAGGTGAAATTCATTATCTTCCTGTAGTTTCTTTTTCCTACACTGAACGAGATATCGGCACCACAAACACAAATCATGATCCCAAGAGGCCATCAAAGAGATGATAGGGGATGACGCGCTAAAATCATACCTTTCATGGGACCAAAAACTGGACGAATAGTTAGATCAGATAGAAAATGACAGCATCCATAATAACCAAATAAGTGCATTTCTATCAAAGATATGAACCTTTGGATCTAAGTGTAGTCCAGAGAGATGTCCCTCCTGAAATTGTGGATGCAATGAAGAGGAATGTTTTAGGCATACTGGGTCTGCTTCCGTCTGATCAGTGAGAGGGAGACCCCTGGCCTGGTGTACTGAGAGGGTGAAGGGTGAGTCCATACAGGCAATCTCCTTACCGTCTGTTTAGGAAGACAACTTGATTACCATATCCGTTGAAAAGGTTTTGAAGCATCAGGAGGATTTTCAATAAGTTTAAGATATATTCTTTTATTTGAGTATCTATTGCTAGACCAGTAGGATTGCCATGTATCTTTGCCGCTGTTGATGGGCTGGCAACGGATGGTTTCCAGCTAGGAATTCTAAGTTATTTGGTTTACGCTAATAGATTAGCACACCTGTTATTTCCAGCTAAAATGGGTTGGCACCGGATCTTTTCTAGCTAAGAATTCTAAGTTACTTATTTTGTTTTATAATAGTAGATTTGTTTTTATTCAATGCATTTATTTCAAATAATTAGCACACCTACAATTTCCAGCTAAAAATGGGCTGGCACTGAATGTATTTCCAGCTAAGAATACCAAGTTATTTGCTTTTACACCAGTGGATTACTACTTTTTATTTGCTGCATTTATTTCAAAATGATTAGCACAATTATATCACGACTCTTCTATTGGATGCACTGCCAATGTTAGCCTTCCAGAAAAATCAGCTGTAATTACGAATTAAAACTTGCTAAATATATGCAAATACTAGATTGGAGTACTATTCCGTCAATCAGGCGCCGTTGGATAGCTTCCCGAGCTGGAGTGTTCCCATCCCGACCGTCCAGTCAACACTCCCCTCTGGCGTCTTGCAAGATATTCGGCTGTCAAAAGAAAACTTCAGATTTAGACGAGGCGCCTCTTCATCCGTTTCCATTCGCTCCCAACCCACACACAAAGCCCCAACCATGCCACCACGGCCACGCGCTCCAAGCTCCGGCGCCAACTCCATCGCCGCTGAGATGGGCGCCCAGGGAATCCCTGCCCGGGGCGGCTCCCCTCCCCCTCCCGTCACCACCAAGCACGACGCGTCCGGCGCTGGCGAAGCCCAAAGCTGCCCCGTCCGCTCCCCGGCCCCGGAAGGAAGCGACCGCTCGGTGGAGGAGAAGAACTCCCCCGAGGAAATCCCTTGGTACGATAAATTGGAGGACATAGAAGAGGAGTACCGCAGGTACTTGAGTTGTGTGCGCTTTGTGAATGGCCACCAAATAGTGGTCGTGCCGGAAGGCGGGCTGGAAGCGGTGCCGGCTCGAGTTGTTGCCAAGTCTAATGGGGCAGGGAAGAAGGATGGGGAGGAAGCGGCTGCTCATGCTGCTTCGGGGGACAAGGAGAAGCGGAAGGGGAAGGGGAAGGTGGCGGCGATCACCACGGGTGGGAAGTCTCGTGTGCGCGATTCCGACCCTGCGTATCGGCAAAAAGTGTTGGTGATGGACCGCAAGGTTACACGATACGGGCAGGACGAGGTGTCGGTTCCAGTTGGTGACAAGTCTGATGGGGCAGGGAAGAAGGATGGGGTGGAAGCGGCTTCCCGTGCTACTTCACGGAAGAACGGCTGCGGCGTTGGGAAGAAGGAGAAGGGAAAGGGGAAGGTGGCGGCGATCACCATGGGCGGGCCTGCGTTGAAGTCTCGTGTATCCGATTCCAGTGCGCATCCGCAAAAGGTAAAATCGTTTCTATTTCCCCTCTCCAGTTAAATATGTGTCGCGTTTCTAAGGCAGAATATACACTTGTTATATATACATGTGCGAACAGGGTCAGAAGGAGAAGAATAAGGAACGAAAAAATGGTGCTAAGAAGATGAAGGTGGCGGCGGAACCGCATCCGGAAACATTGAACACTGCTTCGGTAAGAATTCCCTATGCCTTTTAAATTTTTTCTCCCGAACTGCACCGTGTCTTAGTACTAGAGATGTGCTTTGTGGTTTGTCTTTGTGGTTATGGGTAGATATGCCACATAAGAGTCTATAAGTATGCGAGTGCCCGGCTGGATTAAGAGGCATTGGTTGTGTTTTAGCTGACATTAGGCTTCGATTTGACAAGTAGAAAACTGGAAAGGTGTTATTGCTAGATTTGCCTACTGATGCTGCTGCGAAAGGTGTCATCACATGGCTGCCATTGGCATTTTTGGGTGCCAAAAAAAAAAAAATCCTAGAGTGCATTGCAAGTGAAGGGATGCTTTTTTCTTTGGAAAATTCACCCATACAAATTCTGAACTGAATCGCTGTGATGGCGCCAGAAAAGAATTCTGAACTGAAGGTAAAATGATGTTACCCTGAAAATTCTGAACTGAATCCATGTCGTTGTTGTGGTTTTAGCTGTTTTCGGTGTGCCGTCAAAAGTCTGCTTCTAGAATGTGAGGTCAAGGGGAATTTGCACCTACTAGAACTCTGTGCGGAAACAGCGATAAATAGTGAGCACCCATTTTGTAGAAAACAATTTCAGTCTACACAACATAAATATCATAGTCATCTAGGTAGTATCAAGAGCTGGCTAAGCAAGGGCTGCCGCAAAGCCAACGGACAACCACAACATTTCTTCTGACTGTAAAAAGCCGGCACCAATTCCCCTTTGATCTCACAGTTCTAGCAGCAGACGGTCACTGGTATATTTATCAGCAATTAATCTGGGGGTCGCTGGTATCAATATTTAAAAGTACAGACACTTATGGAGTATACCTTGTCTCAGCAAGTAGCCCATTTAGGATTTAAGAATGTACTAAAGAGGAGATGCATTTCAAACTAAAACAAAAAGATTTTTTTGCTAAATATAATATATATTTTTTGGAGAAGGGGAAGGAGAAGGTGGTGGTGATCACCACGGGTGAGCCTGCGCTGAAATCTCGTGTGCGCGATTCCACTACGCATCCGCAAAAGGTAAAATCATTTCAGTTTCCCCTCTCCAGTTAAATATGATGTCGTGTGCCTAAAGCAGAGCAAGCACATGTTACATACACATGTGCAAACAGATTCAGAAGGAGAAGAATGGACGCAAAAATGGTTCTAAGAAGATGAAGGTGGTGGAGGAAGAAGGGAAGCCGTCGAAGGAGCTGCCTGTGGAAACACTGAATATTGTGAAGAGGAAAAGGAAGTCAAGTAATGTACAAAATGCCGAGTCTCGTACTGCTTCGGTGAGAATTTCCTATGCATCTTTTTTTTCATCCTGCACTATTTGTTAGTAGATGTAGATATGTGGTTTATAAATTTATATATGTGGTTGTTGGTAGATGTATCTCGTACCACATAATAGTCGATCAATATGTATATCTTGTACCAATGTGCCTAGCTGATATTGATGCTTCCTACAACATGTCTGAAAACTACAATACTGCATTTTAAATCACATAAATATGGAGCATCATTTATGGTCAAAGTTGAATTTTGGATTGCGCGTGGGCCTTATTCATTGGAACAAAGGGAGAACTAAAGAAGAGAGATGCATTTCAAACTAAAACTAAATGACAATTATTTGGCTAAATAGAATTCATTTGACTATTTTTTTCTACTTTGTATTTTTCTACTCTTATACGTAATATCAACACATGACAACTCTGTAAAGCAATAAAGAAATGTTAGCATCAAGGATCTGTTTAATGATGTTTTCACTTGCTGCCTTTGGTGCAAGCGTGGATCGTTGTTATATGTACCTCAAGAAAGTGATCTCTGGAGGGAGGACTGGCATGAGCCATGTCATGCTTTGAGCTGCCTCAAATAAACATCATGCAACTATATTTGTGCTGATTTGGATGGAGCAAAATACTCTCTAGTATCCTAGTAAACATATTAAACTCATGGTGCTTTGCTTCTTTCGGCACACTTTGACTAGGCAAATAGGGCAAGTAGAATTTTTTAGACGAATCAAAAACTAGAGTTGTGTTTCTGATGGAATTCTAAAACATTACATGTTCGCTTCTAACCAATCTGCATTTTTATGACATAGTCGTGTGGTTTCCTTTTTCTTCTCTCAAAGTTTCAAGTAATGAATTAATATGTGATCCTGATTTTTGTCGCACTTCCAGACTGACAACAACAGAAAGCCACAACTTCGGAGATCTGCTCGACTTTTGCTCAGTCCGCCTGAAAATGATCATAAGTAGACTTTAGAGTAACGTCTATTTTGGGAGAATCAAAATAGATTGCTTTATTAAAAATACTTTCCTTTATCTTGTTGTTTGGAATTCTTCGGATACATACCATGGATATGTTGGTTCTTGAATTTTACAAGCGCCTAGTCAGACTATCTAGTAGTCTCGTAGGTTTTTCGAGTAATTGGCAATACTGTCGCCTTTCAATTACGAGAACATGGTTATTTTACAACTGCTTTTACAAGCGACTATTTTGGGAAGTATAGTTGAGGCAGGTGCACTACTCGTGAAGGAGGTAACTACAAGAATTGTGCACGGATATCTGCTAGGGCTAGCTGCGCCACGACCTGATAAATCATTCCCTGTCCATTGAAAACCCGGCGATTCCTCTTTTTCCAGGCATTCCATAGGGTGTAGATCAAATTCCTGTTTTGCACCTTCAAACTTTGCTCCCAAGGGATAGCCAGGTATTCCTCCCACAACTTGTTGACAAATTGATTAGGGTTTTTCGTCATCATCGGGGCACATGGCAGTCCTGACATTCACCGCCTTCCATACCTCCTTTGAGAAGGGACAATCCTTGCAAAGGTGGCACGGTGTCTCATTGGTCGCTAAGCATAAGTGAAACCGGGCTATGGGGCAAATCCTATTTGCCAGATCCGCCGTCATCAGGATTCTACCATGCAGCACGAGCCAAGTAGAAAGCTTGCATTTGGGAGTGGTTGTTTCCTTCCAAACGTTCCCAATACGAAAAGGCTGCACATGGCCAAGGGTATCTTATACACAGATTTAGTCAACAATTCATCTGAGGCCATCCACACGCAGTTGCGTCGGGGTGTTAAGGCCTACGACAATTGTTATCCACTTATCCCATGGAGACCCTGGTTCATCGTCCTGATCTTCCTAATTGCAATCTTGAAAAGCTCTGGGGCACGGTGCAAAGTGCGGAATACCCAATACAGTAATCTTTTCAGAAACTTGTCTACATGCCATCGCAAACGGTGATTGTGGTAGGGGCATGAAAGGGATCCATGTCCGAGTCACTGCAAGGCAGGTTCGAACCCACCCAAGGGCGCTCCGGGTTGTTCCATTGGAACCAAGGCTAGCGCAGGCCCAAGTCTCCGCCGAAGCGGTCAAGGTCGGCATAACATGGGTTGTTGGCATGCATACATGGATGGGTCTGTTGATGATAATCATGCTTACATAATTGTACAAAACTAAATACAATGCATTGAAAATGAACTTTCATGTCCTAGTGATAAACCCTAGCTTTACTATTTGATTAACCTATCAACACATACATGAACTTATCGCAGTCGCTTGCTTCTTATGCAAGCTAAAGCTGTCATGGATACAAAGGATGGCTTATACTCGTGCTTATGTGCTCATTAACTCCAATGTGGGTAGGATCTGATCTGTAAACATTGTCATGGGGCCATCATGAGCGGTGGTTATGTGTGGTCCTCTAGGTAGGCTAAGTTACGTAGTTCAAAAGCTCCTTGGTTGATTCTTTCCAGGGGACCCTTTTCCAAATAAAGATGTTGTTTAGTTTGAAGCCAAAGATTGTTTAGTTATGGCCTCATTTAGCAGAACTAGCTAGTATTTTACATAAACCAAGTTTTTGTATGATCGTGCTAGTGATCTCATACACTTCATTGTTCATACCTTTTTTGGGGAGAAATGATGCTTCACAACTCTATGTCCATATTATGATTGTACCAATGTTGGCATTAATATGCATGGCCAATTTGGAACAACTTGAGAGTGAGTCCTTGACAATTGCTACTTCCACATATTAGGGGGATAAAGCTACAATGTTGATAGAAACACATCCTAAGTCCATACCATAATGCACCATACACAAAGGAACATATTAATTTTAGGCATATGAAATAAGTAATTTCCCAATCCTCCATGTACTTTGATATAATTCCAGTACACTCTATGCTCGTTTTCGAATTCCCTTCGAAAACTTGGGTGACACTGAACAAAATTTGTTGAAACTTCTTCTAGTGTGGGAAGAAGGATGCGAGTGGTGGTAGTTGTGCAGTGTCTTGGGAGACAGTCTGCACCCTGAGGTGTGTTAGTGGTCTGGGCATCCCCAAACTGAGATGGCTTAGCATTGCCATGCAAGCTCGATGGCCTTGGTCACCATGTGGATCAAGGTAGACCTTGGGAGGAGTTTAAAATCGCCATACCGGATGAATCCCTAGCAATATTCGGAGAAACCACTCTGGCCACTACCAGTGATGGGAGCACCATCTTTTCTAGGAAGAACAATTGCTCGATGGGATGAGAATGGAAGATATGGCACCGCACCTATACTCCAATGTTCCTCAGAGGTTAAAATCTACTCGAATGGTTAGGGCTGCCTTATTGGACGCAACATGAGCATGAGATGTGGGCCCCAACCTGGACTTGGCCATGTTATTAGAGTACTTGGCGGTATGGCCAAGAGTGGCAAGCTATAGTTAGTTCGTGAGACTCCGGACACCATCTCTTAGTCCCGGGACAAGAATGGTGAGATCCGCTTATGCCACTAAGTTTGCAGGGGGGGTGTCGTACTCATAGCGGAATTCACTTGGAAATCCAATGCGCCTTTGCAACGTCGCCTCTTCACGCGGATAGCCCCAAGGACCAGTAGTTAGACATCTGACAGACTTAGCAGGGGAGGACTACTGCATCAAGATACATGCCCGTTTGTGCTCAACAAGATGGACAATCAACCACATTCTCCTGGACTCTGTTTTCGCGAGAACTGTCTGGTGGGAAATCAGTAGAGCCCTGGGCATGCCAAGGTAGGCACTGTGGACAAACGACATACTTGACAAATGGTGTGTCAGCATGGTTGGTGTTGGGCACAAACCAAGAGACATACGAGCCATTCTCACCTTGACCATGTGGGAACTATGGAAGCACATAAATGCAACCGTGTTTGATGGAGCAACACCCTCGATACAACATGTGATAAGTAGGATGATTACCGAGGGTCAAGTGTGGAGGCAGGCCGGTATATTAAAAGGAGAACTAGATCCCTTCTTTGGGGCGTTGACTAGGTGGGTTCAGAGCGAGTAGTCCACTTTCATGCTAAGGGTAAGGGTAGATGTGGAGTGCAAAGCATTGTAAGCATAATGTAGCGATACCATGGACATGGATGGGCCATCTTGCCTTTCTTCTTTAATACATGATATGCATGCTTGTGCATATTCGAGAAAAAAATCCCGTTAAATCTACCCATAAAGTTGCACTTTCGTAAGATGTCACTCTAAGGTACAAGAAAGTTACTGCACAACCCAAGTGTTGTAAACCCTAGCCCAGGAGATATATAGTCATTATTCATCTTGTGCCGCTCAAATTATGCCAATATGTGTAATGCTCACCAAAAGTAATCCTAAACATGTACTATATGACTTGAAAACCTTCATCATTCCTTCCTAAATCCCTTGTCTAGAAGGCCTAACTAGTAGTCAACTATCTGGCAGGGTGGAGATTTGACTCGAGTTCGAAATAATTGCAGTCACCCGAGTTTGAGTCTTTGGACCTCGTTGGATACACATCTTCTTAATTACCGATACCAGAGCTCTGACCCAATTGTCAACATAGTATAAAATTATAATGTCAATCTTGGAAATGCCTCGTGGTAGATTAGCTTTTGATCCATTCCCTATTTGGTCTCATAGGGTTCCTACCATGGCCTCTGCTGCCAAGTTATGACTTGCTTATACCATTATATTTTGCTTAGTTATTTCCCATGCTCCATGGAGAATTTAAGGCCACAACACCAATCATTTGGGGTGTGACAACAAATAGGTTGTTTTTATAAAATTGACAACTTTGGATAAATTATGACAAGTGTTTGACGATGCACTATTTATGAGTGAATATACACATAAATGACAAAGAGTTCTCCGTTGAATACGGAAATCTGGACATATACTCCCACCAGATACCTGCAACATTACACTCACGTTAGGACTCAACATGAGTTTGCAAAGCCTAGCCCTAGCCCATGTGAATTCAAGAAGGGAAAAAAGGAAACAAGTTTTTACAATGGTAAAGACGAGCACTAACATTAACATTGATAAAATAATGGAAAATTATCCGTACACAGTAGATACCATATTACGCATAGCATATTTGCTGAAAAAGTGTATATGGTTCGGTTAACAATATTTGGGTCTAAATGATCCTTCAAATATTTCAGTATCTTGCTGGTTTTAGTTATTATTATGAGAGATTTTTAAATAATAATTCTCATATTCAACATACTCATGAATCGTGGTAAATTCATTGTTTCACAGGAATTACATGGTTTTGTTTTTTATTGGAATAGTTTGAATTGCTTACCACATGTGTCACAGGAATTACATGGTGTTGTATGGCCAACCCATATCATGGAGAGGCCAGATTCTGAATTCAAGGAAAAGTTGATGCGTCTTCTCCGCAAACCATTTAGCCAGGGAGAATATGATATGTTGCTTGACAAGGCTATGATTCGCCCTCTGGCAACAATGAAAAGGCAAACACGGGGTGGCATGAAGTACTACAACTCTGAACATGAAAGGCAACCATCATATTTTGATGGTTACCCAGGTATGCTTGCTTTTATACTACGTACATACTTTTTTTGTTCATTGGACTTCTGTTATGTACTATTCCCCTTATTATTTTTATGTTGAAACATCTTTCTGGGAATTATTGCGACCACATGGCTAAAGTAACTTTTATGCATAATGATTATAGGATCAGAATCATTTTCCATGCCTAATGAACACTCTGCCTTGTTATTTAAGAAACAATTTGTGGTTGGCCTTGTTCGCAATTGACATTTCCTTTTGAACCTTGAAATTTGCAAGCCAACATTGTGTTTTTCGGTGATATATTGGTTTACAAGCTTCTTAAATCTATGTCCAAAATATCTTGCTGACGGATTGCTTGAATCTATGGTGAACATACAGTTTCTATAGATACACTTGAAACCCCTGTACGCTTAGGTAATTAGCAGGACTTCGGAACAACAAGCATTGTGGCATTTTCATAATTGTGTTGCGCAAATTTTCATGTAATTCTTATTTTCTCCTTTGATAAAATACAAAGCTTGCATCTCAATAAATTGATAGAAGAAAAGTGGTTGTGGAGCAATTACACAACACAACATGTCGGCGCAGAAGTCCAGCTTTCCTGTGATAGGATTTTGGAGCAATTTTGCCAAATACCTGAAATAGAACTAGTTTGTTGTGGAGAACTATACTGATGACGAATGCGCTGTGTTGAATTAAAATTGAGTAACTTAGCTTTCAGCGCATGTCCAAAGGTCATCAACATAATGGGAGTGCAAAATCAAATTCCCAGCAGGTTTATTTTATTTGTTATAATAAATGACTATCTTTTGCTTGAGAAGTTATCTTTCCAAATAAGACGAGAAAGTAGCAGCAAATCATACTGGTATCTGGTTTGAAGTAATCTGTTATGCGGTTGTTCAAGAAACACTGATTCTTACAAGTTGTACTATTAATCAACACGTTTTATTGTATTTAACTTCAGAACTTGCGAAACAAGTACGTGTAGAAAGCACCAGCAAACCCAACCAGTTAGCTCTGTTGCGTGGATTTTTCTTCTGGATGGAGGTAACCTCATTCATAGCATTTCTTTGTTTTTTCGTTAATAACCAATAATGGCTCTACCTGTTGTTAAAGAACGGAGTAATACATTTTTTACCTGTTCCTAGTTAGAGCAAATCTATTTCATTTTGTTTAGATTATTTTTTGTTAATGGAGGCAGCCCAATATTGACCTGTTAAAGATCACGATGGTACATTACCAATCGTAGTTAATGAATTTATTTGCAGCAAAGTACTAACAGCTACGGTGCATCAGTGTGAGATTTTCTTGTTGCTAATTTTGAAAAATCATGGCATAAACCTAGTTCACTTTTGCAAAAGATAAAGCTAGTTCACAACGGAATAACTACCATGTGATTTCTTCATATTGCTTGATTGTTAATAGCATGTGCCAGCTTCTTATATAGGTGGTCCCTCCCCACAAAAAAAGAGATGGATTTCCCTATCAAATGGCCAATTCCATAGCAATATTACATTTCCCCTTATTTGGTTAGTTAGGCCAACTGAATGTACTGACATGTGTCCCTAATAATCTACTCCCTTTGTAGAATATTGCGCATCACGACCAATTCAGGCCATGGAGAGATGATTTCAAACAGTACAAAGTTACAATGATAGAAATAGAGTAAGATCACAAACAGAATTACAGAAGAGTTTGTGCCTTCTCGATTGAGGTGGCATAGCCCCAGTTTCTCCTTGTTTTACTAGTTTGGTCTCCAGTGTGCATCTTACACTGGTTGCTATTGTTATTTTGTTGCTACCAGAAACTAGTAGCATATCACTCCCCAAAATCAATTATCTTGAGACAGGGGTATACCATAGTTTGCTCAGCTTTTTCTTTCAGACAGAAGGTTTAGGGACGACAATGTATTGTTTTTATATGTGCAACTGCAGTCATAACGTTGGAGTGCTCTCTGGTTCATGCATCTTTCTCATGGAAGAGCAAGTGTTTACAAATCAGCCTTTGGATGGGAAAACCACTCTCTAGCGGAGTTACATACATCATTTTCTTTGAGTGAAATATACGTCTGTTTACATCTGGGATCTAGCTGCTGTCGAATTTGACGTGGGGTTTGCCGATGCTGAAATTGAGCAATCTAGATCTCATGATGTACTTTTTCTTTTTTGACGGAACCTCGCCGTGCTCCTGAAGAAGAATATATATATTGGCTCGATTTATGCAGAAAACTAGCCCGAAAAAGCATACAAGGGATGATTGATTAAGGGCCATGAACAAGATCACCGGCCAAACTTGGCCTCCACCGCCAACATGGATTTATTCAGGGCATCGACCACCATCACCATCGGCAATGGAGTGAAGTTGCTATTCTGGCATGACAACCGGAGCAGTAAGGACCTCCTCAAGGCCTTTTTTTCGATAAAGGGCTTTTCATTGAATTGAACTATCGATTTGATACAACCGCATCAAAGATAACCCGGCCTCTGCATATCTAGATGCACACAGCCAAAGTACCAGATCCCAAAAAACAAAACAAAAAGGCGGAGCGCCAGCAGTAGCGAAAAAAGATAAAAGAGGCCTAAGGTGATGCCGGGCCTATCCGAAGGTCACACCGCCATCCATGGGGGTAGAAAATGTCTCTGGACGAGCAC
Organism: Aegilops speltoides; assembly: GCA_021437245.1. Taxonomy (NCBI): domain Eukaryota; kingdom Viridiplantae; phylum Streptophyta; class Magnoliopsida; order Poales; family Poaceae; genus Aegilops; species Aegilops speltoides. Next base: position 442,489,815 of record CM038142.1, read on the forward strand.
TCCAACCGAGTAGAAGCCATCATAAACAAGTCTCTGTCCTCCGGCCTCTGCAGGATAGACCACATACGGAGCCATCGCGAGCATATATGAATTACCTGCATAGGAGATGAAACACTTTTATGATTAAAAACAATATCATTCCTGGTTAGCCACAACGCCCAACATAAGGCAGCCGCCCCCGCAAGAATGTGTTTAGAAAATTGTTTATCTATTCCCCTCAGACAATTCCCGAACATATTCCGTACGCTGCGTGGAGGGTATAGATTCGAAGCAATTTGGACTATTGCCCATACCGATCTAGCGAATTTGCAATCAAAAAATAGGTGTTTAATGGATTCATTATGATTGCAAAAACACATTTTTTTGCTGCCTTGCCAGTTTCGTCGAGCTAAATTATCCCTAGTTAAGATAACTCCTTTGTTGAGAAACCAAAGGAAAATCTTCACTCTTAGAGGAATCATAAGCTTCCACAATTTTCTATTATCAGATGGAACCTCGTTATGAACTAGTGCATCGTACATGGATTTAACCAAAAATCTTCCGTTCAGATGCAGGTTCCATTTAAAGATGTCTGATTCAGCCGACAGTTGGACAGCTTCCAAACGAGTCACAGATCGTTCCATGCATTCAAACGAGGTCCGTAAATCGCTGCGAAAAGAAATATCCGGTTTACTTGTCCCAATACCGCTTAATCGTGACAAACTTATGTCTAACTATTCGATATAAGCTTGGGTATTGCACATTTAGAGGAGTAGTCCCTAGCGGTGTCTTCCCGTAATCGAATCAGGAGCCATCCCCGACCGAGAAGGTGCCAAATTGGAAGAAGAATTCCTTAGCTTTCATAACCCCACTCCAAAAATGAGAGTCACCTGGTGTGACGCCCCCGATTCAATCGTACACTAATCATGCACGCAAACGTGTACGATCAAGATCAGGGACTCACGGGAAGATATCACAACACAACTGTAAAAGTAAAATAAGTCATACAAGCATCATAATACAAGCCAGGGGCCTCGAGGGCTCGAATACAAGTGCTCGATCATAGACGAGTCAGCGGAAGCAACAATATCTGAGTACAGACATAAGTTAAACAAGTTTGCCTTAAGAAGGCTAGCACAAACTGGGATACAGATCGAAAGAGGCGCAGCCTCTGCAGGATCCTCCTAAACTACTCTGGTCGTCATCGCCGCCCGCACGTAGTAGTAGGCACCTCCAGTGTAGTAGTCGTCGTCGACGGTGGCGTCGGCCTGGCTCCAACATCTGGTTGCGACAACCGTAAAGAAAGGAATGGGGATAAAGGGGAGAAAGCAACCGTGAGTACTCATCCAAAGTACTGCAAGCAAGGAGCTACACTACATATGCATGTGTATATGTGTAAAGGGCCATATCGGTGGACTGAACTGCAGAATGCCGTAATAAGAGGGGATAGCTAATCCCGTCAAGACTACGCTCGCAGCCTCCGTCTTTGCAAGCATGTAGAAGAGAGTAGTTTGAAGTCCTCCAAGTAACATCTCCAAGTAGCATCTCCAAGTAGCATCTCCAATAGCATCGCATAGCATAATCCTACCCGCGATCCTCTCCTCGGCGCCTGTTAGAGAGCGATCACCGGGTTGTATCCGCACTTGGAAGGGTGTGTTTTATTAAGTATCCAGTTCTAGTTGTCATAAGGTCAAGGTACAACTCCGGTCGTCCTTTTACCGAGGGACACGGCTATTCAATAGATTAAACTTCCTGCAGGGTGCACCACATAACCCAACACGCTTGATCCCATTTGGCGGACACACTTTCTCGGTCATGCCCGCCTCGGAAGATCAACACGCCGCAGCCCCACCTAGGCACAACAGAGCGGTCAAGACGCGGTCTAAACCTAAGCGCACAGGGTCCGGGCCCATCGCCCTTAGCACACCAAGACGTTCTGTAACGCGCCGGAAGCGTAACTAGCCCCTAATACAAGCGCAGCTTACGTTCCAATCCGCGCGCCGCTCGATTCTTGACATCAAGAAGGCTTGGTGATACCACGACGTCGGGATACCCATAACTACTCCCACGTAGATGGTTAGTGCGTATAGACCAAATGGCCAGACTCAGATCAAATACCAAGATCTCGTTAAGCGTGTTATTATGAATCAACCGCGGACGCCGACCAGGGCCAGGCCCACCTCTCACCTAGGCGGTCTCAACCTGCCCTGTCGCTCCGACACCAAGATCCACACAGAGGGCCGTCGGGACAAAGGTCCTTTCAGCCCCCAATCCGTGAATCACTCGCGGGTACTCTTCGAGCGGACCCGACTTTAGTCACCATCTGTATAGTATGTATGTAAGTATAGTATATACCCGTGATCACCTCCCGAGTGATCACGCCCAATAGTATAGCAAGGCAGACTGACAAGGATGTAGGGCCAATGATGATAAACTAGCATCCTATACTAAGCATTTAGGATTGCGGTAAGGTATCAACAGATGTAGCAACAATGTCGGGGCTATGCATCGTAATAGGATTATCGAAAAGCAAGAACATGCTACACTACTCTAATGCAAGCAGTATAGAGGAGAATAGGCGATATCTGGTGATCAAGGGGGCTTGCCTGGTTGCTCGGCAAGAGAGAGGGTCGTCAACTCCGTAGTCGTCTTGGGCAAAGCAGCAGCGTCGGTCTCGTAGTCTATCGGAGAGAAGAGGGGAAGAAACAATGAATACAATGCAAACAGATGCATATCGATGCATGACAAGACAAGTAACGATGCTAGGTGTGCCTAATCGCGGTAGTAGGTGATACCGACGAAGGGGAAAACATCCGGAAAGTATTCCGGTGTTCTGCGTTCGGACGGTGAACCGGAGGGGAAAGTTGCGTGTTGATTGTGCTAGGGGTGTGTGGCGGACGAACGGGCTGCGTAACCGGATTCGTCTCGTCGTTCTGAGCAACTTTCATGTTGAAAATATTTTAATCCGAGTTACGGATTAAAAGATATGATTTTCTAAAGTTTTAATTCATTTTGGAATTTATTTAATTTATTTAATCCAACATTATCCAAAAGCAGTGGTTGCCGACGGCAAGAGCGACGGCGATCAACAGGCGCTGACTAGTCAACTTCGACGTGTGGGTCCCGCATGTCATTGATGATTAATTAACTAACAGTTAATTAGATTAATTAATGATTTGACTAATCTAAATATGATTAATTGTTAATTAACTCTTTAGTTAATTAATTAATTAATATTTTATTATTGTTATTTATTTATTTTTTAATTCTCTTTTCTTCTTTTAAAAAAAAAATGTTTCAGGGTGGGGCCCCATTGTCATAGGGCCAAGGGCCAAACAGGCGCACAACAGTCATGGCACGAGCGACAGGCGCTGTGGCGGGCACTCGCACTGCGAGAGAAAGCGAGGCGAGGCGAGGAGGCGAGTCGAGGCGTGGGCGCCCGGCGCCACTGACGTCTTGGCCTTGATGGCGCGAGGGACGGAGCGGCAAGCAAGCACGCAGCGCAGCAGCAGAGGCCGCCATGGGGACAGGGGAAACGAGGCGCAGGCATGGTGGCTGCGCGAGGCCGTGGTGGACGAACGGTAGGGCGCGACCCGGTGTCGGCAGCGCGCGGGAGCGTGGCCAGGGCGCGAACCAGCCACGGCGAGTGCGGGGCCAGAGCACGAGAGGTGGGCGCGGTCAAGTCCGACGACGGAGCAGAGAGGGAGAGTGGGGATCCACGGGGGAGAGCTCACGGGGCGCAGGTCTCGAGGCGTGCTCGGAGACGGTCGGGGGCGACCGGTGAGGAGGAGGGCCGGGAGGCGTCGGGCGGCGTCGGCCTCCTCTGGATCCCGATCCAGATCGGGAGAGAGGAGGGGGCGTCGTGGGGAACGAGAGAGGGAGCGCGGGGAGTGGGCTAGGGTTCGGTCGTGGGGGATAAGGGAGGCGGGGTGGTGGCGGTTGGGCGGTGGGTTGGCCCAGAGGGTGTGCTTTCTGCCGGGCCGGAGCCCGATGGGGGGTTTGCTTTTTTTTTTTTGTTAGTTTGTTTTCTGTTTTTTGTAATTTCTTTCATTTATTTATTTTCTGTTTTATTTCATTTTAAATCATTTAGGCATTTTATCAAAATGGGTTTGTTGCACCATAATTAACTTTGCAATATTTGGCAACCCCCGAACATTTTTGTTTTAATTTTTGAAAACTTTTGTTGTTTGCCAAATTTTGAATTTTGAATTTGCAATGATTTTGAACTACCACTTGATTAGCAACAGTAACTCAGATGACATGGCATCATTAGAAGAGTTTTACTGTAGCCTAATTATCCGGGCGTTACAAATCTCCTCCACTACAAGAAATCTCGTCCCGAGATTTAAGAGGTAGAAGGAAACAGTGCGGGGTATTCTTCGCGCAGACGATCCTCGCATTCCCAAGTGGCTTCATCTTCAGAATGGTGCGACCACTGGACTTTGAGGAACTTGATCGCCTTCTGGCGTGTGCGGCGTTCAGCTTGGTCGAGAATGCGGACCGGATGCTCTTTATAGGAGAGATCCTGTTGCAATTCGAGCACTTCATGATCCTCCTCGGATCGGGTCCTTGAAGCAACGGCGAGCTGTGATACATGGAACACATCGTGAACTCGAGAAAGGTTCGCGGAAGCTCCAGTTGATACGCCACTTTTCCACGCTTTCGAGAATAGTGAAAGGGCCAATATAGCGAGGAGCTAGCTTGCCCTTGATCCGGCGGTGAGCACCCTTCATTGGTGTGACTCAAGATAAGTTTTTCGCCCGGTTGATAGACCATGTCCTTATGCTTACGGTCATAATTACTCTTTTGGCGGATCGAGCAGTCTTGAGATTCTCGCGAATGATGCGGACTTGTTCTTCGCATGTTGGATAATATCCGGACCAAGAGTGGACGTTCCCGATTTCGACCATTCAGAGGGTTCGCACTTTCGTCCATATAACACTTGAAGGGGCCATCTTGAGACTAGCTTGATAGCTATTATTATAAGAGAACTCAAGATACGGAGAGATTCCTCCCATTTCTTGCAAGGAAATAACACAAGCTCGAAGCATGTCTTCGAGAACTTGGTTGACACGCTCAACCTGCCCTTGCGATCGAGGATGAAAAGCAAGTCTTGAAAGATGATGAGTGCCCATAGCTTCTTGGAAACTTGACCGTAATCTTGAAGTGAATAAGCTGCCACGGTCCGAACTGATTACCAATGGAATACCGTGAAGCGAGACAATTTCGGACATGTAGAGGTTTGCCACCGACTAGCGTGATCGTTTCCTTGACAGCCGGAAAATGCGCGAACTTTAGAAAGCGGTCAATGACGACAAGAATAGCATCATTACCTTTTCGCGATTTGGGAAATCCAAAGGCGAAGTCCATTTCAACATGGTCCCATTTCCATTCGGGAATAGAGATAGGTTGCGAGTTCCAGCAGGCCTTTGATGTTTCGCTTTGATACGACGACAAACGTCACACTCAAAGAACATAGCGAGCAATGTCTTGCTTCATGTTAGACCACCGAATCTCGGCGAATGTCTTGGTACATCTTTGTACTACCGGGATGGATACATAGAGGCGTATCATGAGCTTCTTTCATAACCTTACGAGGCATATCCAGGTTTTCCTCTTACTCGGAACTACTAGGCGACCTTTGAAGAATAAGGTGCCATCATCAAGAATGATGAAGAATGAGGGCTTTCCTTCTTTGAGTTCGCGTTTAATCTTGTGGACTTCATCGTCACATTTCGCATCCATTTGATGGTGTCCACAAGATCTGGTTTCGCAACTGTGGTATTGAGAGAACCCTTGGTAACAACATGGAGGTTCATCTTGCGAAACTCCTTAGGAGGGGAGCGAGCGCACGGAGGAACAATATGGAGGTTCAGCTTTGAAATTCTTCAACAAGTGAGGGCTGAACCTTGTGAATCTGGAGGTGGTTGCAGAAGACTTGCGGCTCAAGGCATCAGCCATTACATTAGCCTTGCTCGTGTATAGGAAATACCCACGCCAAAGTTCTGCGACAATCTCCATCCATCTCTGTGGCGGAGGTTCAGGTCCGCTGAGTAAAGCAGATACTTCAGACTTTGGTGGTCGGTGAAGATCTCGCAACGACACGAGAAGGTAATGTCGCCTTCGCTTGATGCATGAATGACAGCAGCAAGCTCGAGGTCGTGAACTGGGTAGTTCTCTTCGTGAGGGCGCAATTGCCGAGAGGCATAAGCAATAACTTTGCGGTCTTGCATTAGGACACAGCCTAATCCTTGACGGGAAGCGTCGCAGTAAATGACGAAGTCCTTTTTAGTATCAGGAGGAGCTAGTACTGGGGCAGAAGTCAACTTGTCTTTGAGTGCCTGGAAACTTTCCTGGCATTTATCTGTCCATTGGAACTTGACGCCCTTATGCAACAAAGTTAGTCGAGGCTGGCAATCTTGGAGAAGTTCTCATTTAATCGACGGCAATAGTCAAGCGAGACCGAGAAAACTTCGACTTGCTTGACATTCTTTGGAGGAGTCCAATCGAGAATAGCTGAACTCGTTCAGGTTAACAACAATACCATCCTTAGAGATGACATGTCCAAGATAGGTTACTTCGGGAAGCCGAATTCACACTTGGAGAACTTGGCATAGAGTTGATGCTCTCTAAGCTTTTCCGAACAAGACGAAGATGTTCACATGTTCTTCTTCATTCTTGGAATATACAAGGATATCATCCGGATAAACCACGCATTTAACTTGTCGAGATAATCCATGAATATATAGTTCATCAGACGAGAGAAGGTGGCTGGGGCATTGGTTAATCCAAAGGACATAACGGTGTACTCGTATGAACCATAGCGAGTCACAAATGCGGTCTTCGGGATATCTTCTTCACAAACACGGATCTGGTGGTAACCCAACCTCAAGTCGAGTTTAGAGAATACTGACGATCCAGCTAGTTGATCATACAGATCATTGATCCGAGGAAGAGGATACTTATTCTGAATGGTAGCTTGGTTTATAGGACGGTAGTCTTGGACCAATCGGTTTGTCCCATCTTTCTTCTTGACAAAGAGAGAAGGTGCTCCCCAAGGAGAGCAACTTGGGCGAATGAAGCCACTTCGAAGAGATTTATCGATTTCCTCCTTAAGCTCGAGGAGTTCATGCGGCGGCATCTTGTAAGGCCGTTTGGCTATAGGAGTGGTGCCTGGTTTCAAGTCGATGACGAATTCGACAGCTCTAGCAGGGGGAATCCCTGGAAGTTCTTCAGGAAAGACGTCGAGGAAGTCACGAACGACGGGAATGTTTTCAATGCCCTCGAGGGTGCGGCGCTCAATGCATTCAATGCATAGAGCCTTGCCTCGGCATTCGAACAAGACGAGCATTGTAGCTTATTATTTCATCGAGAAGGGTGTAGCAGATGGACGGTCTTGGTGGCGCAAACGATAGAAGCGAGATCGCCTTTAACCATTCATTCCGAGAATGAGATCAATGCTCTGAGACTTGAAGACGATGGGTGAGGCAAGGAATTCTAGTCCTTCGATCTCAACGGGACGTCATGACTAACCATAGAGGTTTGACATTGGCCCGCAGGGTGTGTACCACTAGTGGAGTGTTCATCTCCTCAGATTTAATGCCATGCATGAATGCAAATTCTGCCGATATGAATGAATGCGATGCTCTCAGATCAAATAAAACGGAAGCCGATCTTGAATTTACGAGGAGTGTACCCATCACGAAGAGCAGTGCTGGTCTTGAGCTTCGCTCGAGATCAACATGGTTGGCATGAACACGACCATATGACTTGGCATTGTTGTTACGGGCTGGATGTTTCCACGGCGATTCTTTGGAAGGGCTAGTTGATTACGATTCGTTGCATTCCCTAGCACGGTGCCTGGTTGACCACACTTGTAGCACGCACCATTATTGGGAGGGAACAGTGCTCGGGTGGTGGAGCTGGAAGCCTTGGCTGCCTAGATGGAGCAGTAGGCAGACGAGGTGCAGCATAAGACTGCCTTGGGGCAGGTGCATTTGGACGGTAAATGCTGTTCGGGATCCATATCTTACGCTTCTGCGAGGGCGGGCCCGAAGATGAGCCCGTGTCACGGTTGCGCCTCTGAGAGCTCTGGTGTTCCTGCAGACCAGTCTCGACATTGATGGCCTTGTTCACCAAGGTGGCGAAATCGGCAAAGTCATGCACCAGAAGTGCGAGCTTGATGTCAGCTTGAAGGCCGTCACGGAACTTCTCCTGTCTGCGTGCATCAGTTGCAATGTCTTCTTCGGCATAGCGGGACAAGTCCAGGAACTCCCGCTGATAAGCTTCCACGGTTTTGTTGCCCTGGGTGAGGTTGCGGAACTCACGCTTCTTCCTATCCATGATCCCCTGAGGAATGAAGCGGGCACGGAAGGCAGCTTGAAAGTCTGGCCAGGTGATGATTGTCCCAACGGGCAGAGTACGCCTGTGGCTGTCCCACCATTGAGCTGCGGGTCCCTTGTAAAGAAGGAAGCAAAGGTGACATAGCGGGCGGGGCTACTTCAGCAGACTCCATCTCATAGGTGATGTCACGGAGCGACCATCAAGATCCGGCGGCTGAGTTGAGCTGCGGTACACAGTTGGGTTGAGGCGATGAAATCCTGCAGAGTCACTTGGGCTGGCTGCTCGCTCATATTGGGGCGAGGAACTGAGCCATCACATTCTCCATGGTGGCGATTCATCTCAAGCTGTTGGATCATACCAGCCATGTACTCAGGTGGGGGTGGGAAGTTGTCGTCACGACCACGACCAGCTGGTCTAACCATCCTGCTAATATATAACAGGGGTAGTTCAGCATTGAGAAATTTGCATAGACAAGAATCATTTATGATGAAACATGCATAATGAAAGGGGCACGACAGATACTACATAGTAGTCGGCGTATCTTACAAAAGGGGTCGGACATAGAGTTCAGTACACAGAGTTCAGTACATAGACTAAGTCATCAAAGGCGGCACGCAGGCTCGCGAATGCATCTAATACTAATAAGCAAGACTACATCAGTCCCGTGGAGGTATGTGGAGGTAGTCGAGTCCGACAACCGGTAGTGAGGCAACGGATAGTTCACGTCGGCGGCACGGGGCCGCGGATACTCAGTGTGGAACCCGACGCCGGTGGCGAAGAGGACCAAGCGCGGAGAGTAGCCTCCACCTTCGCCAACCGACACCGTCGGGCATCACGGATCTGGCTGGGTAGATCGCAGAACGCGGCAGCTGTCTAGATAGAACAAAGGGGTGCAACAGCGTCGAGCCTCAGAAGGTGCCGACGAGTGGTGTACAACTTCGTGGCGAAGAGCTCGGTTAGCTCGGTCCAACCCATCAGCATGCGTAACCGGTCTCGATGGTGGAAGGGCTCTCGAGTGACGGTGGAGTAGGCAGCGATGTAGTATCCTCCGCACCAACATCGGATGCGATAGCAATGTGCCCGAAGGGAAGTGTCCAACGCCGATACTTCCACGAAGACGTGTTAGAGCAGCATAGGCAGCATCGTGAACGCCATCTCGATGGTCACTCCAACACCATGAGCGGTGTGCAGACGGTAGTGGAGTTATACTCCCGAGAGTAGAGGTGGACGATGGCACGGCATCGCTCTGGTTAAAGTCCCGTACTCCTCATAGGCGGTGTACTCGGGGTGCCGCGATAACCCGAGATAGGTCATCATCTCAGCTAGCACAGCAGTGATCCCGAGGCACCAATGGCGCCGTGTGGCGCGACCTGCCTCGTGGGTTCCATCTGAAAACAAAGATGTTTCAATGGAGTCAAATGACAATGTGGGTACTAATCAAAATACTATCCTACAGAATAACTATGGCTTATCCAACTTTGGGGTGAACGAGGTATCGGGATCCTATTGTGAGAGTTAGTAAATTCGTTTAACCCGAGTAGAAGAGAGTTCAGAGTCCCAGAGTAAAGGTCGAGGAGTAAAAGATCCTAGTACCACCCAATGGCGACGTGGGCCCGTAAGGCTCACAGCCAAGTTAGTAAAAGTTTTGTAGTGACTAGACTCGACTTCGGCCAAGGAGTGTGGAAGGGGGATTCCTACAGGCAGTCGGCTCTGATACCAACTTGTGACGCCCCCGATTCAATCGTACACTAATCATGCACGCAAACGTGTACGATCAAGATCAGGGACTCACGGGAAGATATCACAACACAACTCTAAAAGTAAAATAAGTCATACAAGCATCATAATACAAGCCAGGGGCCTCGAGGGCTCGAATACAAGTGCTCGATCATAGATGAGTCGCCGAAGCAACAATATCTGAGTACGGACATAAGTTAAACAAGTTTGCCTTAAGAAGGCTAGCACAAACGGGATACAGATCGAAGAGGCGCGGGCCTCCCGCCAGGATCCTCCTAAACTACTCCTGGTCGTCATCGCTCGCACGTAGTAGTAGGCACCTCCATGTAGTAGTCGCCGCCGACGGTGGCGTCGCTCTGGGCTCCAACATCTGGTTGCGACAACCGTAAAGAAAGGAATGGGGAAAAAGGGGAGAAAGCAACCGTGAGTACTCATCCAAAGTACTGCAAGCAAGGAGCTACACTACATATGCATGTGTATATGTGTAAAGGGCCATATCAAGTGGTGAACTGCAGAATGCCGTAATAAGAGGGGATAGCTAATCCTGTCGAAGACTACGCTCGGCAGCCTCCGTCTTGCAAAGATGTAGAAGAGAGTAGTTTGAAGTCCTCCAAGTAACATCTCCAAGTAGCATCTCCAAGTAGCATCTCCAATAGCATCGCATAGCATAATCCTACCCGCGATCCTCTCCTCGGCGCCTGTTAGAGAGCGATCACGGGTTGTATCCGCACTTGGAAGGGTGTGTTTTATTAAGTATCCAGTTCTAGTTGTCATAAGGTCAAGGTACAACTCCGGTCGCCCTTTACCGAGGGACACGGCTATTCAATAGATTAAACTTCCTGCAGGGTGCACCACATAACCCAACACGCTTGATCCCATTTGGCGGACACACTTTCTGGGTCATGCCCGCCTCGGAAGATCAACACGCCGCAGCCCCACCTAGGCACAACAGAGCGGTCAAGACGCCGGTCTAAACCTAAGCGCACAGGGTGCAGGCCCATCGCCTTAGCACACTGCGTTGACGCTATAACGCGCCGAAGCGTAACTAGCCCCTAATACAAGCGCAGGCTTACGTTCCAATCCGGCGCGCGCCGCTCAGTTGCTGACATCAAGAAGGCTTCTGCTGATACCACGACGTCGGGATACCCATAACTACTCCCACGTAGATGGTTAGTGCGTATAGACCAAATGGCGGACTCGGATCAAATACCAAGATCTCGTTAAGCGTGTTATTATGAATCAACCGCGGACGCCGACGTGGCAGTGCCCACCTCTCACCTAGGCGGTCTCAACCTGCCTGTCGCTCGACACCAAGATCCACACAGAGGGCCGTCGGGACAAAGGTCCTTTCAGCCCCTAACTGTGAATCACTCGCGGGTACTCTTCGAGCGGACCCGACTTTAGTCACCATCTCGTATAGTATGTATGTAAGTATAGTATATACCGTGATCACCTCCCGAGTGATCATGGCCCAATAGTATAGCAAGGCAGACTGACAAGGATGTAGGGCCAATGATGATAAACTAGCATCCTATACTAAGCATTTAGGATTGCAGGTAAGGTATCAACAGATGTAGCAACAATGTCAGGCTATGCATCAGAATAGGATTATCGAAAAGCGGTAATATGCTACACTACTCTAATGCAAGCGGTATAGAGGAGAATAGGCGATATCTGGTGATCAAGGGGGCTTGCCTGGTTGCTCGGCAAGAGAGAGGGTCGTCAACTCCGTAGTCGTCTTGGCAGCAGCGTCGGTCTCGTAGTCTATCGGAGAGAAGAGGGGGAAGAAACAATGAATACAATGCAAACAGATGCATATCGATGCATGACAAGACAAGTAACGATGCTAGGTGTGCCCAATCGCGGTAGTAGGTGATACCGACGAAGGGGGAAAACATCCGGAAAGTATTCGGTGTTCGCGTTGCGGACGGTGAACCGGAGGGGAAAGTTGCGTGTTCGGTGTGCTAGGGGTGTGTGGCGGACGAACGGGCTGCGTAACCGGATTCGTCTCGTCGTTCTGAGCAACTTTCATGTTGAAAATATTTTAATCCGAGTTACGGATTAAAAGATATGATTTTCTAAAGTTTTAATTCATTTTTGGAATTTATTTAATTTATTTAATCCAACATTATCCAAAACAGTGGTTGCTGACGTCAGCATGACGTCAGCAGTCAACAGGGCGTTGACTAGTCAACCTGACGTGTGGGTCCCGCATGTCATTGACAGATTAATTAACTAACAGTTAATTAGATTAATTAATGATTTGACTAATCTAAATATGATTAATTAAGTTAATTAACTCTTTAGTTAATTAATTAATTAATATTTTTATTATTGTTATTTATTTATTTTTTTTAATTCTCTTTTCTTCTTTTTAAAAAAAAAATGTTCTGGGGTGGGGCCCCATTGTCATAGGGCCAAAGGGCCAAACAGGCATAACAGTCATGGCACGAGCGGCGGCGCTGTCAGGCACTCGCCCGCAGGAGAAGTGGGCGAGGCCAGAGGCTGTGTCGGGCGCGTGGGCCGCGCGGCCACGGCGACGTCTTGACGCCGCAGATGGCGCGAGGGACCGGAGCGGCAAGACAAGACGGGCTGGCAAGCAGGGCCATGGAGGGGACAGGGGGAAACGAGGCGCGAGCATGGTGGCTGCATGAGGCCGTGGTGGATTTAACGGTAGGGCGCGACCGGTGTCGGCAGTGGGAGCGGGGGCTGGCGCGAACCAGCCACGGCGAAAAGAGGCCAGAGCACGAGAGGTGGGCGCGGTCAAGTCCGACGACGGAGCAGAGAGGGAGAGTGGGGATCCACGGGGGGGGGGGAGAGCTCACGGGGGGGCGCAGGGTCTCTGAGGCGTGCTCGGAGACGGTCGGGGGCGACCGGTGAGGAGGAGGGCGGGGAGGCGTCGGGCGGCGTCGGCCTCCTCTGGATCCCGATCCAGATCGGGAGAGAGGAGGGGGCGTCGTGGGGAACGAGAGAGGGAGCGGCGTGGGGAGTGGGCTAGGGTTCGGTCGTGGGGGGGATAAGGGAGGCGGGGTGGTGGCCGGTTGGGCCGGTGGGTTGGCCCAGGAGGGCTGTGGTCTGCTGGGCCGAGCCAGTGGGGGGTTTGCTTTTTTTTTTGTTAGTTTGTTTTCTGTTTTTTGTAATTTCTTTCATTTATTTATTTTCTGTTTTATTTCATTTTAAATCATTTAGGCATTTTATCAAAATGGGTTTGTTGCACCATAATTAACTTTGCAATATTTGGCAACCCCCGAACATTTTTGTTTTAATTTTTGAAAACTTTTGTTGTTTGCCAAATTTTGAATTTTGAATTTGCAATGATTTTGAACTACCACTTGATTAGCAACAGTAACTCAGATGACATGGCATCATTAGAAGAGTTTTACTGTAGCCTAATTATCCGGGCGTTACACCTGGTTTCAGTAAACCTGGGAGATTGCTTTGGACCCAACGTATTTATTACGAATGATCTCCTGCCAAACACCATCCTCAGTGAGTAATTCGTATACCCATTTGCTGAGCAATGAAATATTTTTGATCTCAAGATCCTGGATTCCAAGTCCCCCTTGACTTTTGGGCCGACATATAATATTCCACCTAGCCAAGCGATATTTCTTTTTTTCATTTTCACTCTGCCAAAAAAACCTTGATCTAAAATAATCAAGGCGTTGGAGAACACCTTTTGGCAGATGAAAAAAAGATAGCATATAAAGAACCATGTTGGTAAGTACCGAGTTGATAAGAACTAGTCGGCCCCCATAGGACGGGAGTTTGGCCTTCCGGCCGCCAACCGCTTTCTCCAGTCTTTTTTCAACATGTTTCCATTCAGCGATTGTCAAACGCCGATAATGAATAGGAATACCTAGATATCTAATCGGAAATTGGCCTAAATGGCATCCAAATATCTCCGCATAATCTTGTAAATTTTCTGCGGCTTCGCCAAACCAGAATAGTTCACTCCTATGAAAGTTTATCTTCAGGCCCGAGAGCTCCTCAAAAGCACATAATACCAATTTGAGGTTTCTGGCCTTTTCAAGGTCGTGATCCAAAAACAGAATTGTGTCGTCCGCGTACTGCAAAATTGAGAGGCCTCCTTCTACTAGATGAGGAATGACCCCGGTGATTTGTCCAGCTAGTTTTGCCCTCTCGATGAGAGTAACTAGCATATCAGCCACGATGTTGAAAAGGATAGGAGATGCGGGGTCGCCTTGACGAAGCCCCTTCCTAGTCTGGAAATAATTGCCTACGTCATCGTTGACCTTGATAGCCACACTACCTCCAGACACAAAACTCTCAACCCATCGGCACCAAGTGTCAGAAAACCCTTTCATGCGAAGAGTTTGGAGCAAAAAAGGCCACTTCACCTTATCATAAGCTTTCTCGAAGTCAATCTTAAAGATGACACCGTTCAACTTTTTACGGTGAAGCTCATGAACTATTTCATGGAGAACAACAACACCGTCTAAGATGTTCCGTCCTTGCATGAAAGCCGTCTGAGAAGGTTTCACTACATGGTCTGCGACCCCATTCAGACGGTTGGTCGCGACCTTGGTGAAAATCTTAAAGCTCACATTTAATAAGCAAATCGGTCTATACTGTTGAATCCGTTGGCATCCTTTGTCTTTGGTAAAAGAATAATTTCACCAAAATTTATTGTGGAGATATCTAGTCTATGAGCATGCAGTTCATTAAACAATTGAACTAGATCAGACTTTAACATATCCCAAAAAATTGATAAAACTCCGCCGGAAAACCATCCGGTCCCGGAGATTTGTTATGATCCATTTGGAAAACCGCAGTCCGAATTTCCTCCTCGGTGAATGCAGAGGTTAGGAATTCATTTTTCGCAGCCGAAACTTGCTGAATGTCATGACAAAGAGACTCATCCAACTCCAGCATAGTCTCCGAGGACGGACCAAACAAGTCTTTATAGTATTTTGTAATAAAGTCCTTGAGCGGACCGTCCCCCTCAATGCGGCCCTCATCCTGATCCAGGGTGAAAATTCGTTTCTTTCTATGTCTACCATTGGCTAACATTTGGAAGTACTTCGTGTTATCATTCCCAAGTACCAACGAGTCAGTCTTGCACCGTTGGTACCATTTGATCTCCTCTTCGCGTAAGAGGCGAGCTAGCTGCTCATTGAGATGACTTTTTTGTTCAATCTCGTCCGCAGATAAAAGCCTCACCTCCGCGGTTTTATCTAAGGAGTCTATCAAGACGGATAGTCGCAGCTTCTCTTTCTTATAAATCCCGGCGGTATGTTTAGCCCAGCCACGGAGGAATTGGCGCAACGCCCTAATGCGATTGTTCCAACGCTGAATCGGTGTGTCGCCCCGTGTTGGGCGTAACCACACCTTTTTAACCAAATCCGGGAAGCCCTCTCTAGTGAGCCACCCCAGTTCAAATTTAAACTGATGGCGGCTCGACGTGGTAGCAGGTTGGCCAAAATCAGTGAGCAAAGGAGCATGGTCCGATAAGGCCTCAATTCTCTCCAAAGCTCTCCCGAGCTCTTCAAGATTGCAACCAGAAATATTAGGACGAATATGAAGGAGCTAGAAGATGAGAATTAGATCTCTATCCTTGCATGTCTTCATTCCCCGGCTCAGCTCTGTGACTTGTCCACCTTTGGACAATGCTATCCCGTACCGCCCTTGCTCCAGGCCAGGAGGACCGAATATCTTGGAATGGACATCCGATGACATTTACTCCTTGGCTTTGGCCTACACGACTCAAACCCACGGATCCCACCCCAAATTCTCGCCGGCGAAGATCTGGTCAGCATACTGTTGGTCGCATGATCCGAGATACCACTTGTGCCTGGAGGAGACGGAAACCGCTAAGCACGTCTACAAGGACGACCCCTTCTCCATTCCTGTTTGGATGTTGTACTATCAATATCAATGATGTTGGGTATCATGATTAGATTGGAAACACAAAATAGAATAGGAAATATTCTGGCTGCCTTGTTCCTATATATATGCCCACGAGACCCAAGCAAAACATCATCGATTCCACCAATCCCTCTCTATCTCTTCTAACATAGCATCAACCTAACCGATCCAAACCCTAGCCGTCGTCGCTGCTTCCACTCTGCGCCGCCCCCGGGACGGTCGGTCTCCATGACTGCCACCGGGGGCCGCACCGCCCGTACCTAGGGTTCGTCTGTCGTTCGTGTTGAGCGGCTGCCGAGAGTCTTTTTCCCGATCCTTCGATCCAGGTTTTTCTCTCTCCCGTCGGTCATTTTGATCGGCGTTTTTCTTTTTGGTTTTTCGAATATAAGATCGGTTTGCATCGCCTGCCGCTGCCATCGATCCCGTGCCTCTACTCCGACACCGGTGCGACCACCCGGCCTCTACTCCGACCCTGCGGCCCGTCGTGGTCGTCGTCCGTGCGTCTGCCCGCCCGTCGCCCTGCGCCAGCCGTCGCCGCGCTGCTCCGACCGGGACTTCTCCATCACCACCACCTCCACCACATTGGTACAGCAGGTCTGTTGTCTACCTAACCGGCTACCGGTTGACTCGGGCCGGCTGCACTCGTCCACACATCGTCCCATGCCAACTGTCGTCATCGGCTTCACTCGGACTCCTCCGCCACCCCGCCTCCACCGAGCGGCGTCCCTGACCTCGCGTGCGATCAGATTTATTACCGCCTCATCTATGTCATGTGACTGATCTGGCATGTAGGTTGCGTGCGCCCCCGTATGTCCCGTGAAGACCGTCTTGAATACAGCAAGCCCTAACACAGATCGAGCAACAGGCTGCCGCTGCGTTGCCCCGTCGGGCCGTAGCGCCGCTGCCCCGTGGTTCTTCCCCCGGCTGCACCGACTCGTGTGTTGCAGTTGCGTCGCCCCTTCGGGTCGCAGTGCCGCGACACGCAGTCCACACCGCCACCCCGAGGCCATCCCCGCGGTTGCAACCTTGCACCGCCGTTGTGTTGCCCCTTTGGGCCATAGCAAGCGTGGCACGTGGTCCCTACCGCCGCCCTGAGGTCTTCCCCGCCGTCGCCCTGACCCGCGTGCTATCACTGCGTCGCCCCTTCGGGTCGTAGCGCCACGGCACACGGTCCACTCGTCGTCCCCGCGCGTCGACTTCTACATGGTATGCGCCACACCACCTCCCTAGGCGCGGGAACGCCACAGTCTGAGCCGGTCTTCGTCATGTTGTCGGGTTCTTCCTCGCCTACTTCGAGCACCGCTGCCATGCTCCTAACCTAGCCACCACCGCCACCTCCTCTGACTACCGCCACTGCTCTTCTTCCTCGACGCCACTGCCGCTCACTCACTCGAGCCGCGCCGCCCTTCCACCTCCTTCGTCTTCATCCAGCACCAGCTCAATGCCATCGTCATCGCCATCTTCCCCAACCACTTCATCGACTCCAACAATCGCGGTCGACATCGGCACCTTCTACCCCACGCCGACTAGCACCGCAACCGTCGTCAAGTCCTTCTCTGCTGGCCCCTTCGACATGGCGTGAAGCTCATGGAGGTCCCCGTCTACTCATGCACGGTGCTTGTAACACTGATGCGTGCCTTCGTCCACGACGTTGAAGGAAATATGCCCTAGAGGCAATAATAAAGTTGTTATTTATATTTCCTTATATCATCATAAATGTTTATTATTCATGCTAGAATTGTATTAACCGGAAACTTAGTACATGTGTGAATACATAGACAATACATAGTGTCCCTAGTATGCCTCTACTTGACTAGCTCGTTAATCAAAGATGGTTATTGTTGGGGATATGACTATTTGTGTAAGCCGCCCAGGAGGTTACGCAAAGAAGACTCATTAGAGGAAGCCCAAGACCAAGCGTGAAGATGGCAGTTTATAAAGGGCCCAAGGCCCACATGCGACTTAAGGCCCGTTGTAGTAAACCGCCATGATGGCATGACTTGTAACATAAGGTAGATTTAACTAGTCACCGAGCCGGACACTGTTTATAAGCCCGCCGGGACTCTGTAAGCCACAGAGCGTCAACCCGTGTATATAAGGGGACGACCTGCTGGCGGCTTAGGGTAAGAAACAACTCATCGAGAGCCGGGCATAGCGTATCTCGCTCCCTGGTCATCGAAACATCAATACCAACCCAACTAGACGTAGGCCTTACCTTCACCGTAAGGGGCCGAACTAGTATAAACCCTCTCGTGTCTCCTGTCCCGATTTAACCCCTTCAAGCTTCCTAGTTGCGATGGCTCCACAATTAAGTCGTTTCACGAGGACATCTGACATGACTATTCCACGACAGTTGGCGCCCATCGTGGGGCCAGCGCACGGTGGATTTGAGTTCTTGAAGGGCAACTTCGAAGGGCTCAAGGGGTACGTAGTGGGCCGGATGACCAAGAGTCGTCGCGACAAGATCTACATCGATGACGAAGGCTGGGGTCCTGACGTCGGCTCAATTGAGTACGGATACCGGGTCCCCTTCGGCGGAATTCACGTTTTCATCGGCCGGATCGGTGAGCCGGGCCCTGAGCCGGACAACTGCACCGACCTCATCGAGACTGCTCAGCGTGCGAGGAAGACCCGGACTCGGCCGGTCATGAGGCGTGCCTTCGTGGGCTGTGTCCACGGAGAAGAAGCTTCTGAAGGATCTGAAGATAAGGGTGAGACGGCCGTCCTCTCGGACGATGATTCGTCCACCGGTTCAACAGATTCGTTGTATCAAGTGCAAGGCGGCGTGCTCAGGGGCTGTTCCGATGGCATCAGTATTCCAGACCCCGATGAGCCGCCAAGATGGGCCGGAATCTTTATGGCTGGAACCCAGCCCGGTTCAAACTCTACAGCAGCCGCAGCGATCACGTCCGGATCAGGAGCAGCCGGGGCAGGCGGCCCCGTGCGCCCACCGGCTCAGGTGCTGATAGATCTTATGGACAAGCTTACGACCCTGTTAACCGCCACGGTTATTCCTGCAGACAAAGATGAGCATGACGCAGCGAAGAGCACAGTGCGTGAGGAGATAGCTTCGGGCCAAGGAGGCCTTGGCGGTGAGGATACTAGGCGGCTCTGAGCGGGCGGCTCGGCGCCCGCACACAAGTGCTTGCGATCGAAGCTTACCAGCTCACGATGAGTTTAAACGCATCCAATGAGGTAATGAGAAGGAGACATCAGAAAATGCAGTCTCATTTACCTCCGAATTACGACCCCCGGGTTCTCTTTGCTACACCCGGAGCCGGCCCTAGTAACCCGCCAGATGCCAATCAGCTTATAACAACCGGAACAGGAGGACCGGCTCAGCCTCGGGATATGGTGCTGTTGGGGAACGTAGTAATTTCAAAAATTTCCTACGCACATGCAAGATCATGGTGATGGCATAGCAACGAGAGGGGAGAGTGTATGTCCACGTACCCTCGTAGACCGTAAGCGGAAGCGTTATGACAACGCGGTTGATGTAGTCGTACGTCTTCACGATCCGACCGATCTAAGTACCGAACGTACGGCACCTCCGAGTTCAGCACACGTTCAGCTCGATGACGATCTCCGGCCTCCGATCCAGCCGAGCTCCGGAGATGAGTTCCGTCAGCACGACGGTGTGGTGACGATGTTGATGTTCTACCGGCGTAGGGCTTCGCCTAAACTCTGCGACGATATGACCGAGGTGGAATATGGTGGAAGGGGGCACCGCACACGGCTAAGGAACGATCCGTAGATCAACTTGTGTGTTCATGGGGTGCCCCCTGCCCCCGTATATAAAGGAGGGAGGGAGGAGGAGGCCGGTCCTCTACTATGGCGTGCCATGGGGAGTCCTACTCCCACCGGGAGTAGGATTCCCCCTTTCCTAGTCCAACTAGTAGTCCTTCCATGTATTAGGAGTAGGAGACAAGGAAGGGGAAGAGAGGAGGGAAGGAAGGAGGGGGTGCGGCCCCTCCCCCTAGCCCAATTAGGACTAGGCCTTGGGGGGGCGCGCAGCCTTCCCTAGGCAGCCCCTCTCTCTTTCCCGCAGGGCCCAATAAGGCCCAATACTTCTCCCCGGCGAATTCCCGTAACTCTCCGGTACTCCGATAAATACCCGAATGACTCGGAACCTTTCAGAGCTCCGAATATAGTCGTCCAATGTATCGATCTTTACGTCTCGACCATTTCGAGACTCCTCGTCATGTCCCCGATCTCATCCGAGACTCCGAACTCCTTCGGTACATCAAAACTCATAAACTCATAATATAACTATCATCGAAACCTTAAGCGTGCGGACCCTACGGGTTCGAGAACTATGTAGACATGACCTAGAACTATTCTTGGTCAATAACCAATAGCGGGACCTGGATGCCCATATTGGCTCCCACATATTCTACGAAGATCTTTATCGGTCAAACCGCATAACAACATACGTTGTTCCCTTTGTCATCGGTATGTTACTTGCCCGAGATTCGATCGTCGGTATCCAATACCTAGTTCAATCTCATCAACGGCAAGTCTCTTTACTCGTTCTGTAGTGCATCATCCCGTAACCAACTCATTGGTCACATTGCTTGCAAGGCTTATAATGATGTGCATTACCGAGAGGGCCCAGAGATACCTCTCCGGCAATCGGAGTGACAAAACCTAATCTCGAAATACGCCAACTCAACATGTACCTTCGGAGACACCTGTAGCACTCCTTTATAATCACCCGATTCACGTTGTGACGTTTGGTAGTACCCAAAGTGTTCCTCCGATGGCGGAGTTGCATAATCTCATAGTTACAGGAACATGTATAAGTCATGAAGAAAGCAATAGCAACATACTAAGCGATCAAGCGCTAAGCTAACGGAATGGGTCAAGTCAATCATATCATTCTCCTAATGATGTGATCCCGTTAATCAAATGACAACTCTTTTGTCCATGGCTAGGAAACATAACCATCTCGATAAACGAGCTAGTCAAGTAGAGGCATACTAGTGACACTATGTTTGTCTATGTATTCACACATGTATTATGTTTCCGGTTAATACAATTCTAGCATGAATAATAAACATTTATCATGAAATAAGGAAATAAATAATAACTTTATTATTGCCTCTAGGGCATATTTCCTTCAGTCTCCCACTTGCACTAGAGTCAATAATCTAGTTCACATCGCCATGTGATTTAACACCAATTTTCATATCAGATATGATTAACACCCATAGTTCACATCATCATGTGACCAATATCCAAAGGGTTTACTAGAGTCAATAATCTAGTTCACATCGCTATGTGATTAACACCCAAAGAGTACTAAGGTGTGATCATGTTTTGCTCGTGAGAGAAGCTTAGTCAACAGGTCATCATATTCAGAGCCGTGTGTATTTTGCAAATATTTTATGTCCACAATGCTCTTGCGGAGCTACTCTAGCTAATTGCTCCCACTTTCAATATGTATCCAGGTTGAGACTTAGAGTCATTCGGATCGGTGTAAAAGTTTGCACCGATGTAACTTTTACAACAAACTCTTTATCACCTCCATAATCGAGAAACATCTCCTTAGTCCTTACTAAGGATATTCTTGACCAATGTCCGATGATCTACTCCTAGATCACTATTGTACTCCTTGCCAAATTGAGCAAGGTATACAATAGGTGCAGTACATAGCATAGCATACTTTATAGAACCTATGGTGAGGCATAGGGAATGACTTTTCATTCTCTTTCTATTTTCTCATTGTGGTCGGGATTTGAGTCTTACTCAATTTCACACCTTTGCAACACAGCAAGAACTTTTCTTTGACTGTTCCATCTTGAACTATTTCAAAATCTTGCCAAGGTATGTACTTATTGAAAATCTTATTAAGCGTCTTGATCTATCTCAATAGATCTTGATGCTCAATATGTAAGCAGCTTCACCGAGGTCTTTCTTTGAAAAACTCTTATTCAAGTATCCTTTCATGCTTTGCAGAATAATCCTACATTATTTCCGATCAACAATATGTCATTCACATATACTTATCGAAATCTTGTAGTGCTCCCACTCACTTTCTTGTAAATGAGGCTTCACCGCAAGTCTGTATAAAACAATATGCTTTGATCAACTTATCAAAGCGTATATTCCAACTCCGAGATGCTTGCACCAGTCCATAAATGGATTGCTGGAGCTTGCACACTTTGTTAGCATCTTCAGGATTGACAAAACCTTCTGGTTGCACCATATACAACTATTCTTTAATAAATCCATTAAGGAATGCAGTTTTGACATCCATTCGCCAGATTTCATAAAATGTGGCAATTGCTAACATGATTCGGACAGACTTAAGCATCGATACGAGTGAGAAAATCTCATCGTATTCAACAACTTGAACTTGTTGAAAACCTTTCGCAACAAGTTGAGCTTGGTAGATAGTAACACGACTATCAGTGTCCGTCTTCCTCTTGAAGATCCATTAATTTAACATGGCTTGCTGATCATCGAGCAAGTCAATCAAAGTCCATACTTTGTTCTCATACATGGATCATATCTCAGATTTTATGGCCTCGAGCCATTTCGTGGAATCTGGGCTCATCATCGCTTCCTCATAGTTCGTAGGTTCATCATGGTCTAGTAACATGACTTCCAGAACATGATTACTACACCACTCTGGTGCGGATCTTTACTCTGGAAGACCTACGAGGTTCTGTAGTAACTTGATCTGAAGTTTCATGATCAATATCATTAGCTTCCTCACTAATTGGTGTATTTGTCACAGGAACTGATTTCTGTGATGAAATACTTTCCAATAAGGGAACAGGTACAGTTACCTCATCAAGTTCTACTTTCCTCCCACTCACTTCTTTCGAGAGAAACTCCTTCTCTGGAAAGGATCCATTTTAGCAACGAATATCTTGCCTTCGGATCTGTGATAGAAGGTGTACCCAACAATTTCCTTTGGGTATTCTATGAAGACGCACTTCTCCGATTTGGGTTCGAGCTTATTAGGATGAAATTTTTTCACATAAGCATCGCAACCCCAAACTTTAAGAAACGACAACTTGGGTTTCTTGCTAAACCACAGTTCATATGTTGTCGTCTCAACGGATTTAGATGGTGCCCTTTTAATGTGAATGCAGCTGTCTCTAATGCATAACCCCAAAACAATATTGGTAAAATAGTAAGAGACATCATAGATCGCACCATATCCAATAAAGTGCGGTTACGACGTTCGGACACACCATAACATTGTGGTGTTCTAGGTGGCGTCAGCTGTGAAACTATTCCACATTGTTTTAATTGAAGACCAAACTCGTAACTCAAATATTCCTCTCCACGATCAGATCGCAGAAACTTTATTTTCTTGTTACGATGATTTTCCACTTCACTCTAAAATTCTTTGAACCTTTCAACTATTTTAGACTTATGTTTCATCAAGTAGATATACCTATATCTGCTCAAATCATCTTGTGAAGGTCAGAAAATAACGATACTTGCCACGAGCCTTCATACTCATTGGTCTGCATACATCAGTATGTATTATTTCCAATAAGTCGGTAGTTCGTTCCATTGTTCCGAAGAACGGAGTTTTAGTCATCTTGCCCAAAAGGCACGGTTCGCAAGCATCAAATGATTCATAACCAAGTGATTCCGAAAATCCATCTTTATGAAGTTTCTTCATGCGCTTTACACCGATATGACCCAAACGGCAGTGCCACAAATAAGTTGCACTATCATTATTAACTTTGCATCTTTTGGCTTCAATATTATGAATGTGTGTATCACACGATTGAGATCCAACAAACCATTTTCATTGGGTGTATGACCATAGAAGGTTTTATTCATGAAAACAGAACAACAATTATTCTCTAACTTACATGAATAACCGTATTGCAATAAACATGATCAAATAATATTCATGCTCAACGCAAACACCAAATAACACTTATTTAGGTTTAACACTAATGCCGAAAGTATAGGGAGTGTGCGATGATGATCATATCAATCTTGGAACACATCGTCACTACACCCTTAACTAGTCTCTGTTTATTCTGCAACTCCCGTTTCGAGTTACTAATCTTAGCAACCGAACAAGTATCAAATACTCAGGGGCTACTATAAACACTAGTATGGCACACATCAATAATCTGTATATCAAATATACCCTTGTTCACTTTGCCATCCTTCTTATCAACCAAATATTCAGGCATTTCCGCTTCGGTGACCATTTCTTTGCGGTGTAAACACTCAGTTTCAGGCTATGGTCCAGCTTTGGGCTTCATCGCAGGAGTGACAACTTGCTTGTCTTTCCACTTGAAGTTCCCTTTCTTTCCCTTTGCCCTTTTCTTGAAACTAGTGGTCTTGTCAATCATCAACACTTGATGCTCTTTCTTGATTTCTACCTTCGTCGATTTCAACATCACGAAGAGCTCGGGAATCATTTTCGTCATCCCTTGCATACTATAGTTCATCACGAAGTTCTAGTAACTTAGTGATGGTGACTAGAGAATTCATCAATCACTATCTTATCGGAAGATTAACTCCCACTTGATTCAAGCGATTGAAGTACCCAGACAATCTGAGCACATGCTCACTAGTTGAGCGATTCTCCTCCATCTTTTAGCTATAGAACTTGTTGGAGACTTCATATCTCTAAACTCGGGTATTTGCTTGAAATATTAACTTCAATTCCTGGAACATCTCATATGTTCCATGATGTTCAAAACGTCTTTGAAGTCCCGATTCTAAGCCATAAAGCATGGTGCACAAAACTATCAAGTAGTCATCATATTGAGCTAGCCAAACGTTCATAACGTCTGCATCTGCTCCTGCAATAGGTCTATCACCTAGCGGTGCATTAAGGACATAATTCTTCTGTGCAGCAATGAGGATAAACCTCAGATCACGGATCCAATCCGCATCATTGCTACTAACATTTTTCAACACAATTTTCTCTAGGAACATATCAAAATAAACATATGAAAGCAACAATGCAAGCTATTGATTTACAACATAATTTGCAAAATACTACCAGGACTAAGTTCATGATAAATTTAAGTTCAATTAATCATATTACTTAAGAACTCCCACTTAGACAGACATCTCTCTAGTCATCTAAGTGATCACGTGATCCAAATCAACTAAACCATGTCCGATCATCACGTGAGATGGAGTAGTTTCAATGGTGAACATCACTATGTTGATCATATCTACTATATGATTCACGCTCGACCTTTCGGTCTCCGTGTCCCGAGGCCATATCTGTATATGCTAGGCTCGTCAAGTTTAACCAGACTATTCCGCGTGTGCAACTGACCCGTTGTATTTGAACGTAGAGCCTATCACACCCGATCATCACGTGGTGTCTCAAAGACGAAGAACTTTAAGCGGTGCATACTCGGGAGAACACTTCTTGATAATTAGTGAGAGATCATCTTAAAATGCTACCGTCAAACAAAACATAATAAGATGTATAACAGATAAACATCATATGCAATCAAAATATGTGACATGATATGGCCATGATCATCTTGCGCCTTTGATCTCCATCTCCAAAGTCTTGTCATGATCTCTATAAATCCACCGCACGACACCATGATCTTCATCATCTTGATCTATATCAATGTGTCATCACATGGTCGTCTCACCAACTATTGCTCTTGCACTATTGCTATCGCATAGCGATAAAGTAAAGCAATTATTTGGCACTTGCATCTTATGCAACAAAGAGACAACCATAGAGCTTTTGCCAGTCGCCGATAACTTCAACAAAACATGATCATCTCATACAACAACTTATATTTCATCACATTTTGACCATATCACATCACAACATGCCCTGCAAAAAACAAGTTAGACATCCTCTACTTTGTTGTTGCAAGTTTTACGTGGCTGCTACGGGCTTAAGCAAGAACCAATCTCACCTACGCATCAAAACCACAACGATAGTTTGTCAAATAGACTCCGTTTTAACCTTCGCAAGGACCGGGCGTAGCCACACTCGGTTCAACTAAAGTTGGAGAAACTGACACCCGCCAGCCACCTGTGTGCAAAGCACGTCGGTAGAACCAGTCTCGCGTAAGCGTACGCGTAATGTCGGTCCGGGCCGCTTCATCCAACAATACCGCCGAACCAAAGTATGACATGCTGGTAGGCAGTATGACTTATATCGTCCACAACTCACTTGTGTTCCACTCGTGCATATAACATCAAACCATAAAAACCTGGCTCTGATACCACTGTTGGGGAACGTAGTAATTTCAAAAATTTCCTACGCACATGCAAGATCATGGTGATGGCATAGCAACGAGAGGGGAGAGTGTATGTCCACGTACCCTTGTAGACCGTAAGCGAAAGCGTTATGACAACGCGGTTGATGTAGTCATACGTCTTCACGATCCGACCGATCCAAGTACCGAACGTACGGCACCTCCGAGTTCAGCACACGTTCAGCTCGATGACAATCTCCGGTCTCCGATCCAGCCGAGATCCGGAGATGAGTTCCGTCAGCACGACGGCGTGGTGACGATGTTGATGTTCTACCGGCGTAGGGCTTCGCCTAAACTCCGCGACGATATGACCGAGGTGGAATATGGTGTAAGGGGCACCGACACGGCTAAGGAGCGATCCGTAGATCAACTTGTGTGTTCATGGGTGCCCCTGCCCCGTATATAAAGGAGGGAGGGAGGAGGAGGCCGGCCCTCTACTATGGCGCGCCATGGGGAGTCCTACTCCCACCGGAGTAGGATTCCCCTTCCTAGTCCAACTAGTAGTCCTTCCATGTATTAGGAGTAGGAGACAAGGAAGGGAAGAGAGGAGGAAGGAAGGAGGGGGCGGCCTCCCTAGCCCAATTCGGACTAGGCCTTGGGGGGCGCGCAGCCTTCCCTAGGCAGCCCCTCTCTCTTTCCCGCAGGGCCCAATAAGGCCCAATACTTCTCCCCGGCGAATTCCCGTAACTCTCCGGTACTCCGATAAATACCCGAATGACTCGGAACCTTTCCGAACTCCAAATATAGTCGTCCAATATATCGATCTTTATGTCTCGACCATTTCGAGACACCTCGTCATGTCCCCGATCTCATCCGAGACTCCGAACTCCTTCGGTACATCAAAACTCATAAACTCATAATATAAGCATCGCCATCGAAACCTTAAGCGTGCGGACCCTACGGGTTCGAGAACTATGTAGACATGACCTAGAACTATTCTTGGTCAATAACCAATAGCGGGACCTGGATGCCCATATTGGCTCCTACATATTCTCGAAGATCTTTATCGGTCAAACCGCATAACAACATACGTTGTTCCTTTGTCATCGGTATGTTACTTGCCCGAGATTCGATCGTCGGTATCCAATACCTAGTTCAATCTCGTCATCGGCAAGTCTCTTTACTTGTTACGTAATGCATCATCCGTAACCAACTCATTGGTCACATTGCTTGCAAGGCTTATAATGATGTGCATTACCGAGAGGGCCTAGAGATACCTCTCCGACAATCGGAGTGACAAAACCTAATCTCGAAATCGCCAACTCAACATGTACCTTTGGAGACACCTGTAGCACTCCTTTATAATCACCCGATTCGTTGTGACGTTTGGTAGTACCAAAGTGTTCCTCCGTAAGCGGAGTTGCATAATCTCATAGTTACGAGGAACATGTATAAGTCATGAAGAAAGCAATAGCAACATACTAAACGATCACGCGCTAAGCTAACGGAATGGGTCAAGTCAATCACATCATTCTCCTAATGATGTGATCCCGTTAATCAAATGACAACTCTTTTGTCCATGTCTAGGAAACATAACCATCTCTGATAAACGAGCTAGTCAAGTAGAGGCATACTAGTGACACTATGTTTGTCTATGTATTCACACATGTATTATGTTTCCGATTAATACAATTCTAGCATGAATAATAAACATTTATCATGAAATAAGGAAATAAATAATAACTTTATTATTGCCTCTAGGGCATATTTCCTTCAGGTGCCGCCTCACGTGAGCATGCCACCGCCGCGTTATGTGTCGATTCCACCGGGTCACTTTTCTAACCCCATGGAGAACTTGATCGCAGCTTCAGCATGTTTAGCAGCTCTTCCTATGGAAGGTGATGACCCGACGGCGGTGGAAACCTGGAGGGTCAGAGAGCTCCTCCAGACAACCCTGGCTCAGCAGGAGACCTATTCTTACAGCCGGGACAGGATTCATCCAACTCCCCCGCCCTAGGTAGCACCACCTCGCTAGAACCGGAGCCCGAGTTACAGCAGACGCATGGAGTCGGAAGCTTTGTCAAGCAATGTCCAACGACGTAACCAGCCCGGGGGCTATAATCCGGCACAGGACCAAATACGTCAGGAGAACGATCATCCGGAGTATCCAATGACATCTGTTGAGGCGGGAGTAGCCACTAGAACTGGCGGTGTCCCTTGCCTGGTGCCGGCTCTGCGCGATGTACGTCTGCCCAAGGACTTCAAGGGACCTCGAAAGGTACCAAATTACACGGCCGACTTACAGCCCGGGGCATGGATCAAGAGTTATGAGATGGCCATGGAGCTGCTAGAGGTCAGTGATGCGGCAATGGCTAAATATTTCACCATGATGTTAGATGGAACAACCTGGTCTTGGCTGAAGGGCTTGCCACCCAATTCCATTAGTTCATGGGGCGAGTTAAAGGCCCAGTTCATCCAGAACTTTAAGGACACCTGTAAGCAATCTATGTCGATTGTGGACTTGACGGATTGCAAGCAAGAGGAAGGTGAATCCACCACCCATTGGGTGCGCCGGGTCAAGGAGATAATTCATTCCTCCGATAAGATGGACGCCGGCTCTGCAGTTCTTATGCTGGAGAAAAATTGCCGTTTTGAGCCGCTGAGGCAGAAACTGGGGCGCCTTAAACGTGACCTCACGGATATGGGTACGCTGATGGCGGCTTTAGTCAAATACGCTGATTCTGATAGTACCAAGGATCCTGCGTCGATGATGAGAAGACAGGAAGGGAAAAGGGCGGCAATGGAAAGGGTCATTGACATAACCCGGGAATCAAAGGCGGCAATAAGCGTAAGGCGGACGGTAACCCGGAGTTTGTGGCCAATGCCAACGTACGGGGTAACAATCCGAGACGTAAGGGTAAACCGCCTCGATCCGGCGGGTCAGGCCCATCTCTGGAACAGCTACTCAATGAGCCCTGCCCAAGACACGGCACCAGGGAGCGGCCTGCCACGCATCTATGGAAGGATTGCGCGATCATGAAGGCATTTAAAAATTCCAACACCTTTGATGGCGGTCATGGATCTGGCGGTGGCTCAGGGGCCGGCGGTTTTCATGGACCGGGCGGCGGCTCAAATTCCGGTTTTCAGGGGCATCCAGGTGGTAATAATCAGCAGCAATCTGGTCAAGGGGGACAGCAGCAGCAGCAGTCAGGTTATCAAAGCCATCTGAAGCAGTTGAGTGGTGGACAATATCACGTGTTTACCACTAGTTTGTGCAAACGTGACCAGAAGGTTCATAAGAGGGCTGTGAATTCTGTTGAGCCGGCAATTCCTCGTTATCTAAGGTGGTCAGAGTAGCCCATTATATGGAGCAGGGAGGATCATCCTCCGTGGGTCGATAACCCGGGTCAGTTGGCTTTGGTAGTGGCGCCTTAGGTTGGTGGGTATAAGTTCACCAAGGTGCTCATGGATGGGGGTAGTAGCATCAACATCCTCTACTACGAGACCTTTCAGCGCATGGGATTGACTGATAAAAATCTGAGAACATCCAACACTGTTTTCCATGGAGTTGTCCCTGGTAAGTCGGCTTACCCAGTTGGCAGGATTGAGCTGGAGGTGGCCTTCGGGGACGAACATGACTCCAGAGCGGAGAAGTTGACGTTTGAAGTGGTCAAGATCAGGAGCCCATACCACGCTCTGTTTGGACGGCCGGCTTATGCTAAGTTTATGGCCCGGCCATGCTACGTTTATTTACAGTTCAAGATGTCGGGTTACAAGGGCACCATCATTGTACATGGCAGTCGTAAGGTAGCATTGGAGTGTGAAGAAGGTGACGCGGCTTATGCTGACTCGGCCTGCGCAGCAGAGGAGCTCAAATTTTATCAAGAGAATGTTGACCCGGCGGATATGACATCCCTGAAGAAGCCAACTACAAAGCACAACCCGGCGTTGAAGTTTAAATCGGCAACTGAGACAAAGCTTGTTCACTTTACCCCGGGTGACTCTTCTAAACAGTTCAGCATCAGCAGAAACTTGGATCCCAAATAGGAAAGCGCGCTCATCGAGTTCATCCGTGAGAATCGGGACATCTTTGCATGGAAACCTTCTGACATGCCGGGTGTACCGAGGGAACTCGCTGAGCACACTCTCAATATTGATCCAAAGTATAAGCCGGTCAGGCAGTTTCTTCGCCATTTTAATGAAGAACGACAGAAAGCTATTGGGGAAGAATTCGCCCGGCTCTTAGCGGCCGGGTTTATCATTGAAGTTTTTCACCCGTAGTGGTTGGCTAACCCGGTGCTTGTCCTCAAGAAGAACGGCACCTGGCGGATGTGTGTGGACTACATGGACTTAAACAAGGCTTGTCCGTCTGACCCTTTTGCTCTTCCCCGTATTGATCAAATCATTGATGCTACGGCGGGTTGTGAGCGTTTGAGCTTTTTGGATGCTTACTCCGGTTATCATCGAATTAAGATGGTAGTTAAGGACCAGGAGAAGACAGCTTTCATCACTCTGTTTGGAGCCTTCTGCTATGTATCTATGCCATTTGGGCTCAAGAGTGCCCAGGCGACTTATCAGCGGTGTGTGCAGAATTGTTTGCACGACCAAATTGGGCGTAATGTCCATGCCTATGTGGATGACATTGTGGTCAAGTCCAGAGAAAAGGAGACCTTGATATCTGACTTAAAGGAGACCTTTGAAAATCTCCGGGTTTACAAGATGATGCTTAACCCGGCCAAGTGTGTGTTTGGCGTTCCTGCAGGCAAGCTCTTAGGCTTTCTGGTGTCCAACAGAGGCATCGAAGCTAACCCGGAGAAGATTAAGGCGATTACCTCCCTGGCTAAACCGGCGTGCATCAATGATGTTCAGCGATGGCGGTCGCGTTGCCATATAAGTCGATTCATAAGTTGGCTCGGTGAAAGCCCTCCCATTGTATCAGATGATGAAGAAAACTGACACTTTTGTTTGGAGTGAGGCCGCTGATGCTGCTTTTGAAGACTTAAAGAGACAATTGTCTGAGCCACCGGATCTTGCGGCTCCAATTGACAAAGAGCCTTTGCTATTATATGTGGCTGCCAATTCACGAGTCGTCAGCGTTGCCATCGTAGTGGAACGCAAGGAAGCCGGTAAGGAGCATCCGGTTCAATGGACGGTTTACTACATCAGTGAGGTGCTCATTGAATCCAAGCAAAGGTACCCGCATTGGCAGAAGCTTGTTTACAGGGTGTTTATGGCAAACCGGAAGTTGAAGCAGTACTTTCAAAGCCACCCTATAACTGTGGTAAGTTCTGCCCCTTTGGGAGACATCATTCAGAACAGGGAGGCCACAGGACGAGTCGCCAAGTGGGCTATTGAGCTTGGGCCTCATGGCTTGAAATACATGCCTCGGACGGCTATTAAGTCTCAAGCCTTGGTGGACTTCATCAATGATTGGACAGAGCTGCAGGCCCCTGAGGAGAAGCTGGATAACACATACTGGACTATTCACTTTGACGGGTCCAGGCAGCTAGAAGGCTCGGGGGCTGGAGTGGTGTTAACTTCCCCTCGAGGTGACAAATTTTGTTATGTACTCCGGCTTATGTTTCCATGTACTAACAATGCAGCTGAATATGAGGCGTTACTCCATGGTCTCCGGATGGGTAAGGAGATGAATTTAAGCCGGGTACGATGCTTGGGCGACTCAGATTTGGTGGCTCAACAAGTGTCAGGCAAGTGGGATTCCAAAGACCCCCTCATGGCGGCTTATCGTCGTGAGGTAGATGTTGTGGCTGGTCACTTCACGGGTTATCAAGTGGAGCACATTGATCGAAGGAAGAATGAGGCGGCTGATACTTTAAGCCGGTTGGGATCCCAACATAAGCCGGTGCCGCCCAATGCCTTTCTCGATGTGTTACATAACCCTTCTGTCAAGGTGCCTACCAAAGAAGAATTAGCAGTGCCAGACCCGGAGGCACAGGTGGTGACGGTTCTTCATGTTATCCCAGATTGGACGGTGCCTTACTTGGCTTATATGACCCAGGGTGAATTGCCGGAGGATGAGACATTGGCGAGACAAATCGTTAGGCGCTCCAAATCCATGATGATTGTTAACGGCGAGTTACATCACCTCAGCGTCACGGGGGCATTTCAACACTGTGTGTCACCTACAGAAGGCCAAGAAATACTCCGTGAGATCCATGAAGGAGATTGTGGCCATCATGCCGGGTCAAAATCCCTCGTAGCCAAGGCTTTTCGTCATGGTTTCTATTGGTTGTGGCTCATCTTGATCACGGAGGATCAGTCGATAAATGTGATGGGTGTCAAAAGTTCTCACGATGAGCTCATGTGCCGACTCAAGAATTGAGGATGATCCCAATCACTTGGCCATTTGCAGTCTGGGGGCTTGACATGGTTGGACCTTTCAAAAGGTCTAAAGACAAAAAGACACATCTACTGGTGGCAGTGGACAAGTTTACTAAGTGGGTTGAGGCAGAGCCGGTCAATAAGTGTGATGCAGCCACGGCGGTTCAGTTCCTGAAAAAGGTGATCTTTCGTTTTGGTTTTCCACATAGCATCATAAGTGATAATGGCACTAATCTCTCTAAGGGTGCCATGGAAGAGTTCTATCAAAGAGAACATATCCGGCTTGATGTTTTGGCTGTTGCTCATCCTCAATCCAATGGTCAAGCAGAGAGAGCTAATCAAGAGATCCTGAAAGGTATCAAGCCCCGGCTCTTGGTCCCTTTACAGCGGACTCCGGGTTGTTGGGTGGAGGAGTTACCCTCCGTGTTATGGAGCATCAACACTACGCCTAACAGATCTATGGGATACACACCTTTCTTCATGGTTTATGGAGCAGAGGCGGTTCTGCCAAGTGACATCCGGCACAATTCACCCCGTGTGGCAGCTTACGTTGAGGCGGATAACGAAAAGGCTCGTCAGGATGCACTTGACTTATTGGACGAGGAGCGAGACTTGGCAATAGCCCGCTCGGCGATTTACCAGCAAGACCTGCGCCGCTATCACAGCCGCCGGGTTAAGAGCAGAACTTTTCAGGAAGGCGACTTGGTGCTCCGGCTCATCCAGGATCAGTCTGACATGCACAAGTTATCCCCACCTTGGGAAGGGCCCTTTGTGGTCAGCAAGAATCTGAACAACGGGTCATATTATCTCATCGATATTCGAGAGCACAAGGACTCACTTAAATCGGAGGAGGAGACCCGCCGGCCGTGGAATATAGCTCATCTCCGGCCTTACTATACTTAAGTTACTTCTTAAGATACTTTTTATAATGTACATATTATATAAAGCAATAAAGCAGGACCTCTGTCCTTTTTTCCCATAAAGAATGTTTCATGTTTTCTTTATCAGGTGATGGACACTGCCAACAGGGGACGGATCATATCTGAATCTGGCTTTCCCTTTGGTCCGACTTATGATCATATCTGAATCTAGCCATGGTCACTTGGGGGCTTCCTGTTCAAACATAGGTCGTATTCGAACCAAAGAGAACATAGTTGTCGATACCCACTTGATCGGCATACTGCCAAACCCACTTGGGGGCTTCCTGATCATATTTGAATCATAGCTTAACCCCTTTGGGTCTGACGTGGATCGTATTCAAATCAGCGTCATTAAACAACTCTTATGTTCACTTGGGGGCTTCCTGTTCAAATATAGGTCGTATTCGAACCAAAGAGAACATAGCTGTCGATACCCAATTGATCGGCATCGCCGAAGCCACTGGGGGCTAGATGATTGTATCCGAATCTTAGCTTAACCCCTTTGGAACGGTTCTCTGATCGTATTCGAATCAGGAGCCTGTGAACATTGCAAGTATGATTATTTTAACTATCATTGAAACCTTCTTGAGGAGATGGTTCTTGATCTTTCCGGTTTTATATTGGTTACTTCAGGTTCTAAAAAGTGCCAGGTAAAAACTTATATGGGTCGGAGAGGTTATCAAAAGGGTCGCAGGTATGCTGTTATGATTATGTTTTAACTAATCATAAACCGGCTTATACATATGGTTTTTGATTATGTCCGGGTTATCAATATTCTATAACCCGCTGGCGTAGTGAACCGTCCAGGAAACCTTGCCTGTTTTACGTGCAGGGTAAAGCGAAGCAAGGTAAAATATCAAGGAAACACATGATTAACATAAGCAAGAGGAATTTAGTGCTGGCGGTTTAACAAAAGCAATAAATACCATAAGGCATGATAGGCATTAAGGAGTTTTCTCTATCCTATTACAAGACTCCCCGAGTCTAAACAAGTGAAGCATTGTTCTTTGCAAAGTTATAACCCGGCTGGCGGCTCATTCCTCCGGCTGGCTTGATGACTCCGGGTTATCCTTCCCCGCCTCTCCTTCGGTTGTTTTGTCCTAGAAGGTGGATGATGCCCAGTCAATGCCACTCAAAGCTTCAAATTCAGCTTCATCATCTATTAAACTGGCCGGGTCCACTTCAGGGGCAAAGGTATGCTTACGAGTTGGAGGGATCAGGCTGACTTGGTCATATGGGGCGTTTGGGATTCTCCGGTTCTCGCTATCATAACCCGGCGAGTACTTAGTGAGATCAGTATCATCCCCAATAAAAGTCGCCGAGCGTCTGACTTTAACACAGCGATGAAGTCTTGTTAGCCAAAAGCGATGTCGTCCTCCTTAAGGCTTGGATATCCAAGAGAGATCAGCAAGGTCAAGTTCCGGCACCCATGCTCTTGCCGACTCAAAGCAGCCACGGCTCCGGCTCTCGCGGATGCCGCCTTGATCTTGAATGCGTTGAGGTAGCACCGAAAGATGCCTCAACCGTCTTGCGAGGAGCCGAGGTGGTATTTGATAAGGCCACGATAACGACGCGATGTGACCGAGTGCAATTTGTTCTACTAAGGTATACACCGCCTTAAGCTTGACCAGCATATTTTCTTTTAGATTGGTACTCCTGGGGCCTGCAGGTTCACAGATATAATAGTAAGCCGGAGGTAACTATTACAATAACTCTTGAAAGATTACAATATTTATGAGCGACTTACCGAAGATGGCTGAGACCATTTGGGATATCTGCCGTTTTAAGTCGGACAGCTCATTTGTTGCCTCGGCAAGAGATGCCTCTGCTGTTTCAGCGCGAGTCACCAGTGAAGCCTTTTCATCAACCCAAGTTTTCTTCTCCGATTCAAAAAATTTCTTCAGTTTTTCTTGTTCAGAGACACTGAATTCAAACTTGGAGTTGTCTTTCTGAGCTTCGAGCTCTTGGGTTTTCAACTAACTCTTCAGATCGGCAATCTCCACCTCAAATTGACTTATGGTGGCCTGCATTTGACATCAGGTTATGGTAAGAATCTTGGTAAGATAACATTCATGTCCCAAGCACTTTACAAGTAAAGATACTTGGCACTTGGGGGCTAATGTATGCTTAAAGAATTTTTAATCTATTTTACCGAGTCACACATATTAAATCTCAAGCACTTTACAAGTAAAGGTACTTGACACTTGGGGGCTAATGTGTAACCCAAATTCAAAGTTGCATGTTATCGCCGGGTTAAACATATTCAATTTAGACCGGACAAAACTAATAGTAAGCAGATTATTAAGTCTACAACATATTCATTCATAAGCAATAGACTTGGGGGCTGGTATAGTAAGTAAGATTCAAAGTAAAAGCTTAAAATTTTACCTCAAATTTATGTTGTATTTTCTTCACCATGTCAATTTCCAGGTCACGACTACTGTGCACTTGGTTCAGATAGCCTGAGACTATATCACCAATACTTAGGTGAGAATAATTAGTGATGTCTTGTTTGGCCTTCCGACGCTGGGCAAACTCCTTCTTGGCAGTGCATTGGGCAAGGGCAGTAGGCCGGCCCGGTTCAACATATTGGCTCTTCACAATTTCAACCTCCGGGTCAGTCGTCTTGGCCGGGCTAGGAGTTTTCGGGTGATCCGAGTTGTGAATAATGTCTTCTGCAGGCGGGTCAGAAGTTGGCACCGGAATATCAGAAGCCGGTTCAGGCGGTGGCTGATGAGTGGAGCTATCAGGAACGGATGAGTCAGGCACCGGCTCAGTAACCACCGGGTCTTGAGATGGTTTATTCTTCTTTGCCCTCTTACTCGGCTTTACTTGCAAGCTGTCAATCAAAGTGGTAGGATAAGCATCAAAGTATAAGTATGGAAAAACTTAAAGTAAGAAAGGTTATATTACCTGGGAGCCGTTTTGAGAGCCGGCATGTTCGATTGCATCGACTCATCAGAAGAAGGGGAGGTATCCTGATAGTTGGAGTCAGATGAATTGAGAGGTTGGCGAATCAAACCCATCAAGGGTAAAACAAAACGTAAATCGGAGATAACCTCGGTCCGATGCTTCCTGGTTACGTTGGGTAAGCCGGAGGAAAGCTCTGCGTCCTGGTTGGCCCGGGTCTGCCGCCGATTTTCAAGCTGTTGTTGCTTCAAAAGAAATTGAGGATCTTGGTAAGCGAGAGGGTGTGAAAACCTTACTTTCCGGGTCACCCTTCGGATTTTTTGTGTTGGCAAGGGCTCTGAGTCGGAGGAAATTATAGTTACCTCTTCGCCAGCTGCTTGACTGTTCCCAGTATCCTCCTAAAAGGATCAAATGTCAATAAAGCAAACGGCAAAGGAGTTAAGGAAAATCAAAAAAGATTACCTCTTCCTCATCCGAAGAAGAATCGTCCAATTTAAGCATGTCAGAGGCGCTGGGTTTCTTCTTCTTAGAGGTGCCCGTCCTGGCGGCTCTTCTTTCAGTCTTCTTGGCCGCCCTGGCCTGTTTGGCAGCCTCATGGTCATATTTGACCTTCCAGAAATTATCATCGGCCTGTGGAAAAAGATAAAGAATCATAAGTACCAGAAGGTAACATATTAAAGAGTATTTGCGAAGATTAGTAACTTACCGCAGGAGCCGGATTCTTCTGGCAGAAGGGAAGCAAACTGAAGGTATTACTGGTTATAGTGCCCTCCTTCAATAGCGATTGGACTGTAGCATCCACCACATCATCTGGTAAGTCCTCAGGGCTATGACGCATTGGGTCTTCCTTTTCGCCTGTGTAAGTACACATTAAGCCGGAGCGGCGGCTTAATGGTAGTATCCGCCAGGTGACCTAGACCCGGACCAAATCAATGCCATTTAACCCGTTGCCTAAAAGGGCTTTGATCTTCCTGATGGTGGGGTTAAGAGGCAGGCGCTCAACAGCAGTTAACTTGTCCGCCAGATGATGATTGGACTCAAGACGCAGGGCACGAAAGCCGGGTAGAGGCTTCTCATTAGCCCGAGAGGTGTCTTGACAGTAGAACTACGTCTGGTTCCAGTCTTTTGGGTGACTCGGCAGCTCAGCGTAAGGAAAAAGCGATCTCTCACCGCTGGATTGAGATGCCACCAAGCTCAAGACTAGGCCGTTAGCACGTTCATTCTGCGGTTCAAGTAAAAAAATTCTCTGAACAGCAGCAGACTTGGTTCCTCTCCTAGGTATACCTCGCGAAGACTTGGAAATTACAGATTGGACACGGAATTGGGTTCAATGTCTTGAGGCCTCAGTCAAAGAAATCGAACTTCCACGAAGAATTTTGAGTAGGGAGGGCAAATCCAGTTCATATGGTGCATGAAAACTACTACCTCCCCATCTTTGGGTTGAGGTATCTCCTCGAGCGGGTGAGGAGAACGATAGGACATGGCCTCCTTTTTTGGCAGATGGCCAGACTTTACAAACTCGGCAAGTTTGCTTTTGGTTACTATGGATGGAACCCAATTGCAAGTCACAGGGCCTTGGCGCCTTAGGAACCATAATAGCGATGGCCTCACGACAAAGTAAGAAAGCTCGGTTCAAGTTTAACCGGGAGAAATATTCAAAATTATTTAAAGTAGCGGCTTAAGCAAGGGGCCTAATGATATAAGGGTGATTGTGCAGTAAAGTTTAAGCCGCTATCAGGATCAACAGTCATTCAAAGATTTTTTAAGATCATAAGAGGAAGGCAAGACTTACAGTTCAGTGTCACTTATTTAAACCGGACACCTAGACAGTGGTGATAAAAGTAAGTTTTCCAGAAGAAGCTTTCCGGGTGATAGAAACAAGTTTCACGGACAACAACTCTTATTATGGATCAAACTATTGCTCTAAAGGAGAAATTTTCTAGACCTAAAA
Source organism: Aegilops speltoides (assembly GCA_021437245.1). Taxonomy (NCBI): domain Eukaryota; kingdom Viridiplantae; phylum Streptophyta; class Magnoliopsida; order Poales; family Poaceae; genus Aegilops; species Aegilops speltoides. Next base: position 442,528,058 of record CM038142.1, read on the forward strand.
ATAGGGCGGAGAAGTTCATGCATTCAAAGGAGGTTTCCAAATAAGAGAAATGAGATCTATTTCCATGCAAGATCAACACAAACAACTACCGCAGCAGTTCTGCACAGTTTTTACGATCTAAATAGGCTGTGGAAGTGCAAACTAGCAAGGGTTTGCATCGGGCGGAGATGAACCCGTCGAACTTGGAAGAGCTTCAAGATAGATCTAAGAAAGGGGAAGAAAGGAACTCACGGATGAGGATGAGCTGCGGAGGCTCGCCGTCAATCTCTGGTCAAAGTCAGGTCGATGCAGCGGCCTGAGTCGATGAAGACGAGGGGGTCGATGGTGACGGCGGCGGAGCTTGAGCGGCAGAGAGGAGAGGAAGAAGACGACTGAAAGGGTAAAAAGGAAAAGACCCAAGTCGTGGCTATTTATAGGGAGAAGATAATTGAGACGGCGCGGGAAATGAGGAGATAACAATTATTATCTAGCGGTCCCGACGCCTCGATTTTCGGAGTAATCAGTAAAGAAGAGATCCGTTGAAGGATTCGATGGAATAAAAAATGAGTAAAAGGAAGAATGACGTCACGCCGAGTTAAGACGGATTCAGAAGATGACATCATGGCGGGTTAACAAAAACCCTCTATATAGTCAGAAGATTGAAGATTTAATTCTTTAAAAATATTTTTTAGATTGACATGAACAGGTTCAAATCAATATGGGGCCTAATGTTGGGGATATGACTATTTGTGTAAGCCGCCCAGGAGGGGCCGGGTTACGCAAAGAGGACTCATCAGAGGAAGCCCAAGACCAAGCATGAAGATGGCGGTTTATAAAGGGCCCAAGGCCCACAGGCGACTTAAGGCCCGTTGTAGTAAACCACCATCATGGCATGACTTGTAACATAAGGTAGATTTAATTAGTCACCGAGCCGGACACTGTTTATAAGCCGGCCGGGACTCGATAAGCCACAGGGCGTCAACCCGTGTATATAAGGGGACACCTGCTGGCAGCTTAGGGTAAGAAACAACTCATCGAGAGCCGGGCATAGCGTATCTCGCTCCCTGGTCATCGAAACATCAATACCAACCCAACTAGACGTAGGCCTTACCTTCACCGTAAGGGGCCGAACTACTATAAACCCTCTCGTGTCTCTTGTCCCGATTTAACCCCTTCAAGCTTCCTAGTTGCGATGGCTCCACAACTAAGTCCTTTCATGAGGACATCTGACATGACTATTCCACGACAATTATGTTTCTTAACCATAGACATGTGTTGTTATTTGATGAACGGTATCACATCATTAGAGAATTATGTGATGGACAAGACCCATCCGTTAGCTTAGCATTATGATCATTACAGTTTTATTATTACTGCTTTCTTCATGACTTATACATGTTCCTCTGACTATGAGATTATGCAACTCCCGAATACCGGAGGAACACCTTGTGTGCTATCAAACGTCAAAACGTAACTGGGTGATTATAAAGATGCTCTACAGGTGTCTCCGAAGGTGTTTGTTGAGTTGGCATAGATCAAGATTAGGATTTGTCACTCCGTGTATCGGAGAGGTATCTCTGGGCCCTCTCGGTAATGCTCGTCACTATAAGCCTTGAAAGCAATGTGACTAATGAGTTATTTACGGGATGAAGCATTACGGAACGAGTAAAGAGACTCGCCGGTAATGAGATTGGACTAGGTATGATGATACCGACGATCGAATCTCGGGCAAGTAACATACCGATTACAAAGGAAACAACGTATGTTGTTGTGCGGTTTGATAGATAAAGATCTTCGTAGAATATGTAGGAGCCAATATGAGCATCCAGGCTCCATTATTGGTTATTGATCGGAGATGTGTCTCAATCATGTCTACATAGTTCTCGAACCCGTAGGGTCCGCATGCTTAACATTCGATGATGATTTGTATTAAGAGTTATGTGTTTTTGATGACCGAAGTTTGTTGAGTCCCGGATGAGATCACGGACATGACGAGGAGTCTCAAAATAGTCAAGAGGTAAAGATTGATATATTGGACGAATGGTATTCGGACACCAGAATGGTTTCGGGATGTTTCAGATATTTATCGGGGAACCGAGGGGTTACCAAAACCCCACGGGGAAGTTATGGGCCTTAATGGGCCATAAGGGAGTAGGAGAGGGCAGCCCACAAGGTGGCGCCCCCCGCCCCCCAAGGGAGTCCGAATTGGCCCCCTCTTTCCCTCTCCCTCTTCCTCTCCTTCCCTCTTTCCCCTTCTTGGAATAGGAAAGGGAGACCAACAAGGATTGGGAATCCTAGTTGGACTCCCCCTTGGTGCGCCCCCTCTAGGCCGCCGGCCTCCTCCTCCCCTCCTTCATATACGGGGGGCAGGGGGCACACCAAGATTTCTCTTAGCCGTGTGCGGTGCCCCCTTCCACAGTTTACTCCTCTGGTCATAGTGTCGTAGTGCTTAGGCAAAGCCCTACGTGGATCACATCATCAACACCGTCGCCATGTTTTCATGCTGACGGAACTCTCCCTCGACCCTCTACTGGATCAAGATTTCGAGGGACGTCATCGAGCTGAACATGTGCTGAACACGGAGGTGCCGTACGTTCGGTACTTGGATCGGTTGGATCGTGAGGACGTTCGACTACATCAGCCACGTTAACAAATGCTTCCGCTTTCAGTCTACGAGGGTACATGGACACACTCTCCCCCTCTCGTTGTTATGCATCTCCTAGATAGATCTTGCGTGATCGTAGGACAAATTTTGAAATTGCATGCTACGTTCCCCAACAGATGTGTCCCTAGGCTTGGCAAACCCGGCGCGACGCCTCGTCAACAACGTCTTCCTTCGGGCGCACCACTACTTCGACACCACTGTGCCTATGACTAACTCGGCGCCTCCTTGCGCCCGCGGCTCCCCGGTGTCTTTCTCGACACCGGCCCCTCCGACTCAACATCGACCACGGCGTTCTTCGCATGGCTACATCGACCATGGCTCCACCACCCTACGCTCTCGGCTAACTCGACAATGGCACAAAGGGCTACTGCCTTGCTTGAGCAACCTCGTCGGTTTCCACTCCAGCCATGACTTCCGCGATGCATCGGCTGTTACAACTGTGGGAGGTTGTCCGTCGGCTTACCTTCGGATTCTTCTCTAGTCTCACCATTTTGCGTTGCTACCATTGTGACCGCGGGGGGAATGTTGAGTATCGTGATTAGATTGGACACATATAATAGATTAGGAAGTATTGTGGCTTATCTTATACTCTAAAAAGATCATTTATTCCTATATATATGCCCATGAGGCTCAAGCAATACATCATTATCGATTCCACCAATCCCTCTCTATCTCTTCTAACAAATGGGACTATGGGAGTCTCGGAGTGGTGCACACGACGGTTTCATCAACATCTAAGGTTCAAAGTGTAGACGTACTGGAACAATCCTCTACCCGATTTGAACATCTCGAATGAGCCAAACCGCCGCAGTTTTTATGGCACCTTTGAAGTGGCAGCATTGGCTTTCGAGGACATCAAGCAGTGTGATTGGCTTATGGCCGTGCCCAAGGCAACGAGAGCATTGGCTAGCTTTTGACCGGTTTTAGTTGCCATATAGGGTTTCCACAAGTTCCCTTCAAAAAATTGTCATCGTTGTACATAAGCCCTTTTTTTGTCTAAATGAAAAGTTTCTCCGAAAAAACAAGTTTGAAGTAAACTTTAGCTCCAAACTACAAACAAGACTAACAATTTTCATCAGTTTCTACTTCTGCTTCTGATGAAACAAAAGCTGACAGTAGAATTGCAAGGGTACATGACAACTACACCGAATCTATTTGTACTAGTGGTTGGGGCGGTGCCAGGTAGGTACGCACCCTTTCCATTTTCCTTTTTGATGTCTGAATGGCATATGGACATGCAAGCGTTGAGAGCTTGACGAACGCAACATAGTACAGTAACAAATTAAGAGGCATCACATGTTGCATAACTCGGTTCCATCCATTATTAACGAATAAATAAGCAGAAGCAAGCCTGAAGAAGGCTATGCTTACTTAGAGCACGACCTACACGACTCCAGATGCCACTAACTCCGACAGCCATGACGAGAATGCTGGCGCGACAAGGCTGGAGGAGGAGAACTTGACTGCGCGGCCAGCTGTTCTTGCTGGAGAGTGACATGGCCGACTTCCACCGCCACCTCGTCGGCGTCGAGTCCCTCTGTCGCCGCTCTGTTGTACTGTCTTCAACCATTCCCTTATTCCTCAGCCACCGTGTCCTATGCGACAACAGCCTCAAGCAATGACACGTTGCCTGCAACTCGAATACGATTATAGCTAAAGCTAGTTCAAGATTAAAGACAGCAAAATGAGAAGGTACATTTGTTGCTTCCAGTGTATAGACGGGGAATGAATATGCACTGATCCAGATCAGTTCAACAGATAGTAGGTTGTACCTCCTGTTTGACATCCAAGCACTTCTTGATGTGCCCACGCCAGCCCGAGGAGGCTGTGAGCTCTCCTATTGCCTGCATTACATGTGTACTCATAAATTTAAAAACAGCTTGGCTAAAAGCTCATACCACTTTCAGAATAAAACTTTGTAAAGCAGAGTTTGAAACAAAAGCATGAGGTGAACCAGGATTTTTGATAAATATAAAATCAAGAGGCCATGTTATACTCCAACAACCTATATTACAAAATCGTCAGTTTTATCATCATAATGTAAACATGGAATCAATATCATTGATTACATAATAATGCATTGTTTTTGACAGTGCAATCGCAGACCTGCCGCTATATATCCATTTAGGCTGGCAGCTCTCCTATTGCTTGCATTATCTGTGCTAGACAAGAAGCGTTAAAATAAAAATGCAATACAAACAATTCATTACTAAAAAGATGGAATGAATACGACTGTCATCATCCCTGATAATGAGAAGGTACCAAATAGAAGAGCGATATATCTATATGGCAACACTGAAAAATAGGGACAGAAGCAATATTAATAAGTGAGAGGTTGTCCCAACTAAATTCGCTATATTTTGTGTTCTCCTCTACATTAGTATGATCAGGTAGTATGATCAGTGTTAAGAAAGAAAAATATTTTTGAATTATGGTGTGGGTCTTAAGAAAATTATGTGAAAAGAATGTAATAAGAATTGTATATATAATATACTGATGTAAGTTTTCTCATTTTAAATATTTTCCTTTCGGGTCTGTTAAACTAGAGAGGATGTGTATCCTTTTCTTCTATAGCATTGTCCACGTAGGATTAGGAACAGTGCCTCATATCGAGCGTGAGTGGTGTTGGAATTAACCACGCTGCCTAGTCTGTGTCCGGCTCGGACCAGAACACATCACCGAGTAGGACTTGTAGTGGTAGGCTAGATTAGCTACTATATAATCCTATGTATCCCCTGTAATCTTGTAACCCAACTCAGATCAATAGAAAGAAACAAAGGCTCGACACGAGCCTTTTGCCATCAATATCGTGTGTTCTCGCGTGTGCATCTGGGTTAGTAGCGACATCGATCGTCAAGCCGGCGGCTGGTTGTTATCTACGTGCATGTGCTAATTGTACGTGAAGATCCATCCACCTGCCTGCCTATCTACTTGCTTGTTGGGTACTGGTATGCTACGACTCGATCGGCCGGAGAGTAATCGGCCGCAGTTAGCTCGTACGTGCGTCTCGCCGGAAAGTACTCGGCGGATCGCAGTGTCGAGGTCGGGCCTGTGCTAACAATTGGTATCTAGAGCTTTGGTGTATTGGCGTGATTCTCGGAAAGCAGTCGAAGGATCATGTCGAACACAGGCAAGGAGATCGTGACGGCGGCAGTGGGAGCACCGATGCCGATGGTGGGGGGATCTCAATTCCCCCGTCTGGATCGAGAGGACTACGCACTATGGGCGATGAACATGGAGGTCGCGATGGAGGGAGCTGAGTACTGGGAAGCTGTCGACCCCGGCGGCGCCGAGTACGCGAAGGGCGCGGCGAAGTACCGGAAGGATCGTCAGGCATTAATGGCGATCTACTCCGCCATGCCGAAGGATGTGCTGCAACACCTCGTCGGAAAGAACTCGGCAAAGGAGGCATGGGAGACCATCAAGATCCTGCACCAGGGTCATGACCGTGTCAAGGAAGCACACCTTCAGTCCCTGATGAGAAACTACGAGTGCGTGAAGATGGATGAAAGTGAGACGGTTGATCAGTTTGCCGCCCGTCTCAAGACCCTCGTCAACGGCATACGCAACTATGGTTCAACCCTAGAAGAAGTTGCGATCGTCAAGCGATTTTTGCTTGGCGCCCGCAAGACGCTACATTCAGATAAATCACGTCGATCGAGCAATGTCTTGACACGAAGACTCTCACGGTCGAGGATCTCGTCCGGAAGGTTCAAGGCACATAGCGAGAGAATTCGTCTCGTTTGGCGACGCGAGGCGAGTGAGCACTGATGTTGACAAAGGCGCAATTTTGCCTGTTGAAAGAAAAGCAAGGTGGATCCACGAGCAGCGGCAAGAAGAAGGAAAGGGAAGCAGCGCTCGGCGAAAAAAACTTCGCCGACTCGGATGACGAGACTGCACCTGAACCACCGAGGAGGAAGTTTGACAATAGAAAAGTAAGGTGCTATAAGTGTGGCTTCCTCGGGCACTTCAAGGCTGACTGCGAGGAAACACCGAAGCAGCGGGCGCTCATTGCCGAGGAAGGAGACGACGGGGATATGATGCTGATGTGCGAGCTAGTGGACGAGGAGGATCCAGATGATCTTGGTCAGCTGGACACGGGTCCGGTCAGTGCATCCGCGCCATTAAACCCAGGCGATGTTGTGGCGCCAGAAGACCATGACACAAGGCGTGATGGTGTGGTCATGCCCGGTAAAACGAAGCGAATTCGTGGTGCGAAGACCATGACACAAGGCGTGACGGTGTGGTCATGCAACAAAAGCGAAGAGCGTGGCGCGAAGACCACGACACAAGGCGTGATGATGCAATCGCGCTAGAAGATGGCGAAAACGTGTCGCCAGAAGAATGCGACACGCGGCAAGCTGCACTCGAACCAGATGAATGTGGCGCATACGTGATATTGGACAATACAACCGCGAGTTATGCGGACGTCGCGGGTCGCGGTGGATCCGACGTGATGTGTCCACGCGTTGTGTGCGCCGCTCCGGTCAGCCAGCGCGAGCAGGCGGTGGAAGCTTTGGTCCCTACTGCGTGTAGCCTAGCGGACGAGCCGGCTGATGGATTCATCGAAGCACGCACACCTCCATGCAGCAGCAGCCAACCACGTGATGCATGGCCTTGTGCTGCCTTGCATGGGACAGAAGAAAGGGACACACCACTACGTGCATGCCTTGTGATGGATGGACCAGAAGGTGGGCAATACCAAGAAAAGGTAGACGTGCAACCGGGAGATAGCAGTCTAGCAGGTCGGGCTGCAGATTCTCCAGGAATCAGTCCACGGGGGTGTGGCCCAATAAACAATCTGGTAAGCAGTTTGAGCAGGCTTAAGCGCCCAGGAATTGGACCGAAAGATCCAAAAATGCCAGCAATAGGAGGTTTGGCAACTCCAGAAGATGTGGCGTCGTCTTCGACACAACATGAGACGATGGAGCAACCACCAGTATGCATGCGACGCGTGTTGGATCTCTCTCCAGAAGCAGGGCTTCAGATAAATTCGGTGAAGATCACTAGTAGAAAACCACCAATCAGTCCCGGTTCGTAAGGGCCTTTAGTCGGTTAGGGAACCGACTACTAATGGTCGTTACTAATACCTCAACCCATTAGTCGGTTCGAACACGAACCGGGACCAATGAGCCTCCACGCGTGGCACTGTGGCGCCGAGCCCGGTCGGGGGCCTTTGGTCGGTTGGTGGCTCAACCGGGACCAAAAGGCGCCCACGTGTCTGCATTCGATGGGGTCTGGTTTTTGTTTTTTTTATAGGAGGGGTTGGGTGGTTTTGGGGGGTTAATTTAGGTGTTTACGTTAGCTAGCTAATTAATAGAGAGAAGTGTCCTCTCTTAATTATGTCCGTGCTTGCTCGGCCACGTAGTAAATATACATAAGTGATCGAGAGAACCATTGATCTGAAGTTTGTCATGCATACCGAGAGAAGTGATCGATCAACCTCTCCTTCTCGAGAGATTGGTGAACAACAAGTTTTTGGCTACATACATGTACAATCTATATAAGATCTCTTAATTACAAACCACTAGGATTTGAATTCAAGTTCCACATGGTATTCTCCGGCTTTCTTGATGGCGTGATCAAGAAAGAATCCGCCAATTCCTCTTGAATTGCTTTCATGCGATCAGTGGTAGGAGTTCATCCGCATCTGCCAAGTCTAATTAATTTGAAGAAGGGGTTAATTAATACATATATATGAATGAAACTCAACAGAAATGATGGTGTAATAAAATGAAATTGCGAATATTATTGCTTACGCACTTCATATTGTCTTGTAGAGTAGCCCGCTTGTTTTTCAATGTCGCGTTGTGGATGAACTCGCACACGTAGTATCCACGTAAATCATTCCCTTCCTCCTGCCACAAGCACTTTACGAGAAATAGAGGTCAATCAAACTGATAATGAAGCACTATATAAATGGCATTGATGAAAGTATAGCTATAGAATCAGCGGAGAGATGCGCCGAAGAGTACTTACTTTCGGGTATGTATATCGCAGCTCCTTGGCAGTCCGGAGCTTGTGCGGTGAACTGTTTCCAAACCCCGCAAGACAAAGAAAATATTTGTTATTACTTGAGATATCAAGAAATGAATAAAAAGTTGCCGATATGGTGCGATAATGATCGATTGAACTTACTTGCTGAGCATGTCGGTCATGTCCGCATAGGTGCTGGGATCTTTCCGTGCTCGAGTCTAAGGCGGTTACTAGTCCACGCTCAAGCTTAATCTCCGAAGAATATAGTGGTACCTACACATAAGCATAACTCATCAATTACATTAACCTCGCTCGAGTAATAAGGAAAACCGAATATGCACACGACAGTAACACTCACGGGCCGTGGTAAGGAAAGAGTATGGTATCTTTGTTTTGATTTTTGATCAATGATTGTAGCAAGTTGTCCTCGGCCTCTTGGTAGCGCTTTTTAACCAGAAAAACATCTATGATATTTGTGTTAATGAACCCAATATCATAGATTTCATTTTTTTGCACTCGGCGATCTTCAATCTGCATAATATATTGAGGATAATTAATTATAAATACATGCAATGAAAGAGCCGAGCTATATATCTGAGACTAATGACGAAATAGTACTTACGAGGCAGTAGCAAAGACCATTAATTTATCGAGGGCCTTTTGATTGAAGAACTCGAAGAACTCCTCAAATGGAATAGACAACAGATCATTTGAAGCGAGGTCGTGCTCCTCTTTAATATTCAGATACAAAGTGTTCATCCCCTCGGACTCTCTGCGCAGGTTTTCATGTACCAACTGTGGAATCTTCGCATCATTGTTGTCGAGACTTTTCATCTTTGACGAGAGGCTTCCGTACTCGTATCTAAATAAGTCCACCTCCATGAAATCGGGAAGTGCATCGTCAGGCGGGTAATCTCCAAGATTGCCATAACCGCCACCGTGCGGAGGATTAGACACATTCAGCGAGGGGCACGATTGCTGTGCTTGTTCGCCGAGCTGGGCAATTTTTTCCCCTTTGCCCGTTGTTCTTTTGACCTTTTATCCACGACAGTAGTTCCCGACCGCTTGGCTTGGAGATATGTACATTCGATGTCGCTCATAGTTGGTTCTCGGCGGAGACTTTGGTGGTTTCCTCGGGGCATCGAGTGCGCTTTGCTTTCACCGGATCGACCTTCTCCTCCGGAGGTGGATGTATCTTTGCTTTAACCCCTTCAAAGAACTCCTTCACTTGGGTCTGCACGATCGTATCGTTTTCCTCCTTGCTCCTCTCATACGGTAACTTCTCTCTGGGCTTTAGAGGTGGACCGTATCTGTATTGCCTCTCTCTTCTTGTCTGCTAGGCCGGAGCAGAGCGGAGGCGGCTGCGGCGTCTGTCTTCCTTCGTGCTTGCTTACGAGGCGGAGGAGAAGGACTACGACGCGTCGGAGCAGCCGGGCGGGCGGGTCTCTTCCGCCCTTCTTGGCGAGGCGGAGAAGGAGGAGGCGGAGTGCCGCCACGCCGGAGAAGGGGCGGAGTGCCGCCACGCGTGCCCCGATCTTCACTCGAGGAGGAGGAGGCGGTGGAGGCGGAGTGCCTGACTCCCGGATGAGGAGGAGGAGGCGAGGCGCCCGATTCGAGAAGGTCGATGAGCTCCTTCCGCCATAGGCATGGAGTCTTGAGCGAGAACCCAGCCTAGTCTCCCCTTCACGGTAGGGTGCTCAAGCCGAGGTCCTCAAATCCTCCGTTATTTCATCAACCATCACCTTAGCAAATCATACGGAATCGGTGGCGGTGATAAGTTGTGCGGGTCCACTAGGATAAACTTGGCCAACAACCGCCTTGACCTTCAAATTCATGCATCGCGCCATAATGTGGCAATTTTGAGACTCGTGATACCATCCACGGGATAGCTGGCGAGAGCCGTCAAGACATGCTCCGGCTGAAGCAGCTCGGTGGAAGCAACGCGCTTCTCTGCTGAGATGGCGGGGTAACCGGGGAAGCTTGGCATGTCGTTTGTTGCGATCTGCTGCTTCTCGGTCCTCTTCTCGATCCTCTAGCCCCATTACCCTTCCAAGCAGCGCTGCATTTGGTCATGCTCCACTTTCTTCCTCCTCTCGTGGGTTTTGTAACCCCTGCGTCCGGAAAACCAACCTTCCACTAAAGCGAGCCTGGCGTGCCTCGTGTCCGTCCAGGTGCTCGGGATTCCCAAGGGCCATTGTGAGCTCGTCCTTCTTCCTGTTTGGAAGGAACGTCCCTCATTGCAGCAACAATATATTGTCGAAGTTTCTTGGTGGTGTTTGCGTTGCTCGTTAGTCCATCGACACCGCCTATTCTGAGGTCCAAGGTTCCGCCAGCCCGAAGAACCAAGTCCGCAACGGTGCAGCGGCGATCGTCTCGGTTCGATCCCTTTTCAAGCGAGATCATGCTCAGCCTTGGACCACTTAGGCGGGCTTTGAGGTAGCCACGACCCGTGCGATGGTGAAGCGTCTTCTTCGCAGCATTTTTCTTGTTTGTCTCCGACATCTTCTTACTCTTTTCCGATGTCATGTGGGCCACAAATGCGGGCGATGATCTTTGATCTTCTCATATTTGCCGATGAATTCTGGTGTCTCTTTTTCTTGACAAACTGGTTCAGCTCTTTCCTCCACCTCCTCATTAGGCCAGCCATCTTCTTAAGAGCACAAGACTTGATTAATTGCTCTTTAGCGGCTTCTCCGGATCCTCCTCTGGCGGTAGGGTGAAATTTGCCTTCAGCTCATTCCAAAGATCTTCTTTACGCATATCATTGACATAAGACACCTCGGCGTCTTCATCCTTAGCGAGCTTATACCATTGCTGGATCTTGATCGGGATCTGTCCTAACAAGAACCCCCCTTGAGCGAAAATGCCTTCTTTGTCCGGTTGGGTTCAATCGGTTCGCCGTCGGGCATGATTTCTATGATCTCAAACTTTTCATCCGAGCTCAACTTTTCTTGGGCCTCGTCTCCGTGCGAAGTTGTGCTCGATCCGGAGGGCTAGAAATTATAAGGAAGAAAGACGACGATTACTTAATATGTGTACATATACCAAAACAATGGATGCATCAATTAACTTGTCAAGACGGGCTTAACTAATATATATATACCTGGCGGACTCGGTTCGGTGACTCGGCTCAACACGGTCTCCTTCGTCTTGTACCTCCATTGTGTCACGGAGCCATCATGAACATAGTCCTCCTCTTGTACCGGCATTAATGAGTGAAGCCATCATAATCATAGCCCTCTTCTTCATCCATCGACCAGCGGTGTCATTGAGAAATGACGCAACATCATCACTTCCATTTGCGATTATTTCCCCAACATCGCTTCATTTCTTCGTCTGGGAGTGCTCCATAGTTTACGCAAATATTGACAACATGTCAATTATTATTCAACATCGTTTTCTCTCTAGGGTTTGGGTGTCCTCGAGAGTTTTGGTTGAGCGAGAGGGCCGAGGGGCTGCTGCAGTTGTATCTAGAGGGGTTAATTATATCGACAACGACGCGACATACATATACATATCGGGAGGGGTATCGGTACCACCCCTCGTGTTTAAGTTTCTTCTTTCTCCTTTCCTTTCTTTCTTCTTCTCCTCTTCTTTTCTTCTTCTCCCTCGAGAAAGGAAAATAATTAAGGAAAAGGAAGAAAAGAGGAAGAAAGAAGAAAGAAGAAGAAGAAGTAAAGAAGAAAAAAAGAGGAGAAGAAGAAAGGAATAGAGGAGAAGAAGAAAAAATAGAATTTTTTCTTCTATTTTTCTTCTTCTCCTCTATTCCTTTCTTCTTCTCCTCTTCTTTTCTTCTTTTTCCTCTTCTTATTTATTTCTCCTCTTCTTCCTCTCCTCTTTTCTCCTTTCTTCCTCTTCTTATTTTCCTTCCTCTCATTCTTTTCTTCTTCTTCTTCCTTCTTCCTTCTTCCTCTTTTCTTCCTTTTCCTTATTTTACTTTCTCCTCTACACTAACCTAAAATGCACTAACCTAAAATCGATCGATATCTACTAACAACCTAAATATAAAATTAATACATATATGAAAAAACATATATAAACAAAAAAATGCTATGAACATTATATTCATACATACATATATAGCCACATCCATTCATCACATATATATATAGCTACCACATACATATATACATTATACATATGAAAAAAATGCAATGAACAAAAAAAATACACTTATGAAAAAATACTATGAACATGTACACATATATATACATACAAACACATATACACACTTCTTCTCCTCTTTTTTCTTCTTTTCTTCTTCTTCTTCTTCCTTCTTCCTTCTTCCTCTTTTCTTCCTTTTCCTTATTTTACTTTCTCCTCTACACTAACCTAAAATGCACTAACCTAAAATCGATCGATATCTACTAACAACCTAAATATAAAATTAATACATATATGAAAAAACATATATAAACAATGCAATCGACCATTCATCACATATATATATAGCTACCACATACATATATACATTATACATATGAAAAAAAATGCAATGAACAAAAAAAAATACACTTATGAAAAAAATACTATGAACATGTACACATATATATACATACAAACACATATACACAAAAAAATGCAAAAAAGTGCTATGGAGGAAAATGCAGGGAGGGAGGCGGTGGGCGTGTGCCAGTATGGCGGGCGCGCCATGAGACAGACAGGGCGGTGGCGTGCAGGCAGGCAGGGCGGCGGTGGGGCGGCCAGTGAGGGGCGGCGGCGTGTGGACGCAGCAGGCGCTGGACGGAGGGCGCGGAGCAAAGCTATGCTCACAGGGCGGGCGGCGGCGAGTAGCTTGTGGCGGCGGCGGGCGGCGACGGCAAGGTGGAGTAGGGGCGTCGGCGGCGGCAACATGATGAGGAGGAGCAGGGCGTCGGGGAGAAGTGGGCGATTGGCGGAAGCGCCAAAGTCTGCTTATATAGCACAGACCTTTAGTCGGTTGGTGGCACCAACGGGACTAATCTGCTTTAGTCGGTTGGTGCCACCAACCGGGACCAAAACCTCTTTTCGGCAGCCCAAAGGGCGGGAAGTCTGCGACCTATGGTCCCGGTTGGTGGCTACAATGGGACTAAAGCCTCTTTAGTCGGTTGGTGCCACCAACCGGGACCAAAGGCCTGCACGCTGCCAGCGTCGGGGCCAAAGTTTAGTCCCACCTCGCTAGTTGAGAGGGGAGCGCAGATGGTTTATAAGCCCCTTGCGCTCCCTCTTGAACTCTTTGAGCTGCAGGCTTACGGGCCTATTTGCTCCTTCGTTGCTGTTGGACCTTTGGGCCTTCTGCGGGCTGAATCTGGCCCGAAATAGGGATACCGATCGTATTCGGGCCGTGGCGGCCCGAAGAGGTGGCATTTTTTTCTTGCTTTATTTAATTTATTTTGTTTCTACTTACAACAAAATACTTATTGTTGTTTTTTGTTTTGTTTTCTGCATTATTTATTTTCTTTTGTTTTTGCTCTATTTTTGAAATCTTTTTGCTTCTAGTTTTAGGAAAATTATAAACTTTCTGTTAGTGCCATTACTAATTTTCAAATTTGAAAACACTTTTTTTGTTTTCTTTCTTGCTTTATTTAATTTATTTTGTTTCTACTTACAACAAAATACTTATTGTTGTTTTTTTGTTTTGTTTTCTGCATTATTTATTTTCTTTTGTTTTTTGCTCTATTTTTAAATCTTTTTGCTTCTAGTTTTAGGAAAATTATAAACTTTCTGTTAGTGCCATTACTAATTTTCAAATTTGAAAACACTTTTTTTGTTTTCTTTCTTGCTTTATTTAATTTATTTTGTTTCTACTTACAACAAAATACTTATTGTTGTTTTTTGTTTTGTTTTCTGCATTATTTATTTTCTTTTGTTTTTGCTCTATTTTTAAATCTTTTTGCTTCTAGTTTTAGGAAAATTATAAACTTTCTGTTAGTGCCATTACTAATTTTCAAATTTGAAAACACTTTTTTTTGTTTTCTTTCTTGCTTTATTTAATTTATTTTGTTTCTACTTACAACAAAATACTTATTGTTGCTATTTTTAATTACAACCATAAGACATTTCAAATGAACTCGAAAAAGTTGAAAGTTGGCATGGTATATCATAAATTGACCCACACATAGCATGTGCATGTACAAAAGCGAAAAATGGTATCATACTCATCGGTTACAATATAATGGTATCATAAGCGAACAATAGTTATGGAGAAAGTCTTCACTTTTTCTTCACTTGTGTCATTTGCTTATTGCCAGTAACCATGGATAATCTTCATCGTTTATCGGGATCTTTGGGTCAGCCTTGACTTTAAAGGAGGAATTTCATGAAACTTTTCATAATCTTGAGACATGTCTGCATCTTGTCCTCCACTCCCACGATGTCCCTTTTTCCCGAAAGAACTATGTGGCGCTTTGGCTCATCGTATGATGTATTTGCTTCCTTATCTTTTCTCTTTCTCGGTCTCATGGACATGTCCTTCACATAGATAACCTGTGCCACATCATTGGCTAGGACGAACGGTTCGTCGGTGTACCCAAGATTTTTCAGATCCTTTGTTGTCATTCCGTCATGTGGGTCTACTGCATACCCGCCTCTGACAGATTGACCCATTTGCACTTAAACAAAGGGACCTTAAAATCATGTCCGTAGTCAAGTTCCCATATGTCCACTATGTAACCATAATATGTGTCCTTTCCTCTCGGTTGTTGCATCAAAGCGACACCGCTGTTTTGGTTGGTGCTCTTTTGATCTTGGTCAATCGTGTAAAATGTATTCCCATTTATCTCAGTATCCTTTCCAAATCAATACGGTCAAAGATGGTCCCTGGATAACAAGTACAGCTCCTCACAAACAGTGTTGTCACCTCGTCGTGCTTCCAACCAACTGCTGAAAGTCTGATGTGTTCACATGTAATCCGATCGTCGACCGCTCCGGGTGTTTGAAGCGCAGATTGTTCTTGTGTTCATCGACATACGGGTCACCAAGGTAGAGTTCTAGAAGCTGTGTAGTGGGCTTGAGACCAAGAATATCCGTCCTGCATATTATTGAGTCCTTTCCAAGCGTGCCTTTTCAAATCGTCTCCCCTCATACCGCGATTTAGGGAGACCTATCTTCTTAAGGCCAGGAATGAAGTCAACACAAAACCCGATGACATCCTCTGTTTGATGGCCCATGGAGATGCTTCCTTCTGGCCTAGCGCGATTACGGACATATTTCTTTAGGACTCCCATGAACCTCTCAAAGGGGTACATATTGTGTAGAAATACGGGCCCCAGAATGACAATCTCGTCAACTAGATGAACTAGAACGTGCGTCATGATATTGAAGAAGGATGGTGGGAACACCAGCTCGAAACTGACAAGACATTGCACCACATCACTCCTTAGCCTTGGTATGGTTTCGGATCGATCACCTTCGAGATATTGCATTGAGGAATGCACATAGCTTCACAATGGCTAATCGGACGTTTTCGGTGAGAAGCCCCTCAATGCAACCGAAGCGATTGCGTCATAATCACGTGGCGATCATGAGACTTTAGGTTCGAAACTTTTCTCTGCCATATTTATTATTCCTTTTATATTGACGAGAAGCCGGTCGGGACCTTCATACTAGCGAGCATTCAAAGAAGATTTCCTTCTCTTCTTTGGTAAGAGCATAGCTGGCAGGACCTTCATCTTGCTTTGGAGGCATGCCGTCTTTTTCGTGCAAACGTTGCAGGTCCTCTCGTGCCTCGGTGTATCTTTTGTCTTCCCATACACGCCCAAGAAGCCTAGTAGGTTCACGCAAAGGTTCTTCGTCACGTGCATCACGTCGATCAAGAGCGGACCTCTAGGTCTTTCAAAGAGGGTAGGTCCCAAAATATAGATTTCTTCTTCCACATGGGTGCGTGTCCCTCGGCGTCACTCGGAACAGCTAGTCCGCCGGGACCCTTTCCAAAGATTACGTGTAAATCATTGACCATAGCAAATGCGTGATCACCCGACGCATGGCGGGCTTCTTCCGGTGATCTGCCTCGCTTTGAAATGCTTGCCTTTCTTTCGACATTGATGGTTGGTCGGAAGAAATCGGCGATGGCCCATGTACACATTCTTCCCGCAGCTTGCGGTATATACTATCGGTGTCAAGTAAGCAGTGCGTGCATCGTGGTATCCCTTGTTTGTCCGTCACGAAAGGTTCTTGAGAGCGGGCCAATCGTTGATGGTCACGAACAGCAACGCCTTTAGGTTAAATTCCTCCTGTTTGTGCTCATCCCACGTCGTACACCGTTTCCATTCCACAGCTGTAAAAGTTCTTCAACTAATGGCCTTAGGTACACATCAATGTCATTGCCGGGTTGCGTAGGGCCTTGGATGAGCGGCATCATAATGAACTTCCGCTTCATGCACATCCAAGGAGGAAGGTTATACATACATAGAGTCACGGGCAGTCTTTGTGATTGCTGCTCTGCTCCCGAAAGGATTAATGCCATCCGCGCTTAAAGCAAACCATACGTTCCTTGGCTCACTTGCAAACTCATCCCGATACTTTCTCTCGATTTTTCTCCACTGCGACCCGTCGTGGGTGCTCTCAACTTCCGTCTTTCTTACGGTCCTCACTGTGCCATCGCATCAACTTGGCATGCTCTCCGCTTTTACGACAGACGTTTCAACCGTGGTATTATAGGAGCATACCACATCACCTTCGCAGAACCCTCTTCTGGGGGCTCGCCGTCAACATCACCGAGGTCATCTCGTCGATCTTATACCGTAATGCACCGCATACCGGGCATGCGTTCAGATCCTTATGCGCACCGCATGTAGAGGATGCATCATTAGGGCATGCATGTATCTTCGCACCTCCAATCCTAGAGGGCATCGACCTTCTTTGCTGCGTATGTCTTGTCGGGCAATTCGTTATCCTTTGGAAGCTTCTTCTTCAATATTTTAAGTAGCTTCTCAAATCCTTTATCGAGCACGGCATTCTCGCCTTCCATTGCAGCAATTCGAGACGGTACCTAGCTTTGTGTTGCCATCTTCGCAATTGGGGTACAACCCTTTTTGTGGTCCTCTAGCATGCGATCGAACTTCATCTTCTCTTTTGACTTTCGCATTGCGTCCTTGCATCGACAATGACCGGCGGAGATCATCATCATCGGGCACATCATCTGGTTCCTCTTGATCTTCAGCAGCTTCTCCCATTGCAGCATCATCGCACATCGTCGGTTCCTCTTGATCTTACGGAGCATCACCGTATTCGGGGGCACATAGTTGTCATCGTACTCTTCTTCTTCGCCGTCTTCCATCATAACCCCTATTTCTCCGTGCCTCGTCCAAACATTATAGTGTGGCATGAAACCCTTGTAAAGCGGTGGGTGTGCAGGATTTTCCGGTCGAGTAAGACTTCGTATTCCACATATAGGGCATGGACAACACATAAAACCATTTCTGCTTGTTTGCCTCAGCCACTTCGAGAAAATTATGCACGCCCTTAATGTACTCGGAGGTGTGTCTTGAACCGTACATCCATTGCGGTTCATCTGTGCATTATATATAATTAAGTGTGTCAAAAATCATTAGAGATCATGAATAGATAATTAATTAAGTGACCAAATTAATAGAAGTTCATCATCACATTAAAACCAAAGTACATACATAGTTCTCATCTAACAACATAAAGCTCTGCAGAGCATCTAAATTAATTAAACCATACACCTGAAACTATGTAAAACATTTCAATGCGAAACAAATGCGATCATAATCGCAACCAATGTAACAACCGATCCAACGACATAATGATACCAAGCCTCGGTATGAATGGCATATTTTCTAATCTTTCTAATCTTCAAGCGCATTGCATCCATCTTGATCTTGTGATCATCGGCGACATCCGCAACATGCAACTCCAATATCATCTTCTCCTCCTCAATTTTTCTAATTTTTCCTTCAACAAATTGTTTTCTTCTTCAACTAAATTTAACCTCTCGACAATAGGGTCGGTTGGAATTTCGGTTCAACAACCTCCTAGATGAATAAAATCTATGTCACGTTGGTGGCATAATTGTCATAAACAATAAATGAACCAATAGTTATGAAAAGATAATATATACCACATCCGAATCATAGGCGGGACGAGGGCCGACGGGCGGATACCAAAACCATCGCACTATATAAGATGCAATAATAAAAGTAAGAAAATTATACAAGTATATATCTATCTAAACATACAAATAAGAATATTTTTCCTTTCGGAAAGAAGATAAGAACAAGAGGCTCCCCACGGTGGTGCCGCCGATGAGATCGGTGCGGGTGATCGGCGGACGTTGAAGGCGGGATGGGGCGTGACGGACCGCTAAACCTAGACAAATATGGAGGAAAATGGAGCTTGGCGGTCGAGCTTGGAGAGGAGAAACCTTAAGTAGTGTGGCTCGGGCATTCCATCGAACACCTTGTGTGCATATGAGGTGAGCTAGAGCACCACCAAGCCCTCTCCCCTCGGCCAGAAAAAAAGCAGGCGGTGTGCTCTGCTCTTGCGCTGGGGTATATATAGGCACCACCATTGGTCCCGGTTGGTCGCACGAACCGGGACTAAAGCGTTCCTTTGGTCCGGTTCGTGCCACGAACCGGACGAATGGTGTGGGCGGAGGCGGGGATCATTGGTCGGTTCATCCCACCAACGGGACCAAAAGGTCCAGACGAACCGGGACCAATGGCCCCGTGGCCCGGCCGGCCCCGGGGCTCACGAACGGGTCCGATGCCCCCATTGGTCCCGGTTCTAGATTGAACCGGGACTAATGGGCTGGACCGGCCTGGACCATTGCCCCCTTTTCTACTAGTGGATGAAAAGTAAAGGGCAGCAAAGTTTGCACATCGAGGATCCGGAAATTTTTGAAGATGCAAATATGGAGGAGTGTTGGCGTCATGCTATGGATGACGAGTTGTGGTCGATCCGAGACAACAAAGTATGTGAGCTCGTGGATCTTCCCAACGGACATAATGCCATAGAGCTCAAGTGGGTGTACAAAGTCAAGAAGGATGCCAAAGGGGACTTGGTGAAGCATAAAGCAAGGCTCGTGGCTAAAGAAAGCGATGCAAGAGCAAGGTGTGAACTTCAAGAAGTGTTCGCTCGATTAAGGATGGACACGGTGAGGCTACTTATAGCTCTCACGGCTCAAGAATTTTGGAGGATACATCATATGGATGTGAACGCCGCGTTGTTGACTGTGGAGTTAGAAGAAGAGTTGTATGTGAAGCAACCACCGGGGTACATCCAAGAAGGAGAGGAGCACAAGGTATTGAAGCTACACAAGGCATTTATGGCTACGACAAGCTCCTCGGGCATGGAACATCAAGCTTGATCGTACATTGATTTCTCTTGGGTTTGAGAAAGCCCCACTGGAGCATACGATGTATAAACGAGGTAAAGGCAAGGATCGTCTCTTAGTGGGCATCTATGTGGATGACCTATTGATAACTGGAGCAGCACGAAGAGGTGATTGCAAACTTCAAGCTACAAATGGAGGAGCTATTCAAGATGGCTGATCTAGGGTTCTTGAGTTACTACCTTGGGATCGAGGTACAGCCAAAAGCGGAGGGATCACAATATGCCGGAGGCGTATGCAAAGAAGGTACTTGAAAGTCTGTGGCATGAAAGATTGCAATCAAGTCATGTTCAATGAAGCCTCATCTCATACTAAGCAAGAAGAGTGAAGCACCTGCGGTTGATGCAATGGAGTATAGAAGTGTGGTCCGAAAGCTGAGGTATCTCACGAATACAAGACCGGACTTGACCTATTCCGTTGGCATGGTGAGTCGCTTCATGGAAGCACCCACGATGGAGCATTGGGCAGCTGTGGAAAATATACTCAGGTACATCAAAGGGACAACAAACTTCGGTTGTGTCTATTTGAGAAAGAAGAAGAAGGAGATGGTGGAGCTACTTGGTTCTGATGATAGCGACATGGCAGGAGATGTGGACGACCGTAAAAGTACCTCGGGCGTGGCATATTTCTTGGGAGGAAGCATAGTGAATTGGCTATCAGAAAAGCAGAAGGTGGTGGCATTATCATCACGTGAAGCGGAGTATATTGCAGCTGCAACCGCGAGTGTCAAGGCGTTTGCCTAGGAAGACTACTCGGTGACCTCACAGGTAAGGAACGAGTGGTGCTCAACATTGACGACAAGTCTACAATCTCTCTGTGGAAGAATCCAATGTGTCATCATGGAAGATGGAAGCACATCGATACGAGGCATCGGTACCTAAGGGAGTGCGTGGAAGAAAGCAAGATTGACGTCAACTATATTTGCACCAACGATCAGCTTGCAGATATCCTAACCAGGTCTTTGGGACGGCAGAAGTTCGTGAAGATGCGGCATAGGATCGGCGTTCAAGCTGTGAAGTGAGGACATCGTGTTTAGGGGGGTGATTGTTGGAATTAACCACGCTGCCTAGTCTGTGTCCGGCTCGGACCAGAACACATCACCGAGTAGGACTTGTAGTGGTAGGCTAGATTAGCTACTATATAATCCTATGTATCCCCTGTAATCTTGTAACCCAACTCAGATCAATAGAAAGAAACAAAGGCTCGACACGAGCCTTTTGCCATCAATATCGTGTGTTCTCGCGTGTGCATCTGGGCTAGTAGCGACATCGCTCGTCAAGCCGGCGGCTGGTTGTTATCTACGTGCATGTGCTAATTGTACGTGAAGATCCATCCACCTGCCTGCATATCTACTTGCTTGTTGGGTACTGGTGTGCTACGACTCGATCGGCCGGAGAGTAATCGGCCGCAGTTAGCTCGTACGTGCGTCTCGCCGGAAAGTACTCGGTAGATCGCAGTGTCGAGGTCGGGCCTGTGCTAACAAGTGGATTGTCCGTTCTGCCGAACAGCCAAACGAGAGACAAAAGGAGAGAAACGGATCGCCCAGCCCAGCCCCTTTTCCCCATTCCCCAGCCCTGATTCCTCCCCCTCTCCCTCTCCCTCGTCTGCCAATATTGACACAAACTACTAATACCATAGAATGTTATATGATCATTAGGTGAAATTCATTATCTTCCTGTAGTTTCTTTCCCTACACTGAACCAGATATCGGCACCATAAACACAACTCATGATCCCAAGAGGCTATCAATGAGATGACAGGGGATGACGCGCTAGAATCATACCTTTCATGCGACCAACAACTGAACAAATTGTTAGATCATATAGAAAATGGCAGCATCTCATAATGTGACCAAAATGTGGACGAATTCCAAGTTATTTGGTTTACACTAATAGATTAGCACACCTGTGATTTCCAGCTAAAATGGGTTGGCACAGGATGTTTTCTAGCTAAGAATTCGAAGTTATTTTTTTTTTGACGAAAAAGCAGCGGGATGCTAATTTTCGTTGATGTAGTGGATAGAAAGGTACAGTTACAAAAAGAAGTTCAGGGAACCCTAGCAAATCAGGACTAGAAGCCCCACGTAATTTCCTTGGCCTCTACCCGGAATCATGGTGGTTCGAAAAAGCTGGTCATTGGGGCTAGGCCCGCTTGTAACCACGATCTGGCCTCGTCTAGGATTCTGGAGTGTACTTGGTCGGTCGTGCTGGCCTTGGAGTTGAAGATCCGCTTGTTTCTCTCTTTCCAAATGCACCAGGACACCAGGAGGCAAGTGGCTCGCCATGTCGCCCGGCTTGCACGTGGTAGCGATCGTGTCTGTTTCCAGAACCGCGATCGGAGGTTGTTGCCGGTGGCCATCGGCAGGTTGGAGAAGGGGCTTCCCAGTGATTGTGCCGTCTTGAGCCAGACCTGTGCAGAGAAAGGGCAGGCCGCGACGAGGTGGACGGCCGTTCCGGCGCTCCTCGGCATAAGCGCCTGCACCGGGTCATGTGATATTTGCCGGCGTTGAAGATTGTCCGCTGTGAGGCATTTGCCCCGCAGAAGGATCCAGGCGAAGCACTTGGCTCGCGGCACCGCCTTGGCCGACCAGATGATTTCCTTGTCGTTGGTTGGGATGGCCCCTTGGAACATCATTCGGTATGCTGAGGCGGCGGAGAATTTTCCGTCGGCCGTCCACTTCAATCGCAAGGAGTCTGCTCTGTCCTCCTGCAAAGTGATGCCCGTCACCATGTCCCAGAGCTCGCATAGCTGGTGTAGCACTGCCGTGCTTGGATTTGGTTTGACATATCCCAGCCATGCGTTGCCGTCGATCGCAGCCCTGAGTGTTAGCCTTTGTCCGTTGCAGTGCGCAAAGAGCTCAGGCCATCGGTCTGCCGGCCTGCACCCCTGTGCCCAATGTGCGTGCCAGAAGCTTGTTTTGCGCCCATCGCCAATGATGATTTCCGTGGAAGCTCTGAAGATGCAGTCGGCGGCCGGATCATGGGGCATTATCAGGTCCATCCATGGCCTGGTGTCGTCCGTCCAGCATAACCCGTGCCACCGTGCCAACAGTGCGACCCCTTGTCGCTGCAGATCGAGCACTCCGAGGCCGCCGAGCTCGCGGGGTCTGCATACCTCCTTCCAGCTTACCAGACATTTGTCGGCCGGAGCGGCCTCATCTGCCGCCCACAGGAAGTCACGCCGTAGCTTGTCTATCATCTTGAGGAACCAGGTCGGTGGTGCGATTGCCATGATCCGGTAGATTGCCATCGCCGAAAGCACTGTCCTGACAAGCTCGATCCTGCCAGGGAGCGCGATTAATCTTGTCTTCCAGCCCCTTAGTCTCTTGGCCAGGCAATCTATGACAGGTTGCAGGTCGTCCCGGCGGAGCCTTGTGTCAGAGAGAGGCAGTCCAAGGTAGGTGATCGGCGGGGTCTTGGTGGAGCACTCCATTTCATAACCGTCTCTTCAACGCCGCCTCGGCGCGACGCGATTAGGGTGGCAGCGCTTTTGCCCGCTTTGTCCGTAAACCGAAGCGAGCGGAAGAGTTCCAGCAGGGTGACGGCGGCATGCATCTTGGATCTTGAGGGGTTGATGAACAGCACGACGTCGTCCGCGTACATTGAAATTCTGAATGGCATCCTGATGGTGCCTATGCTTTGTAGTACCTGGGCTCGGCCAGCGGCCTCCATGAGGGCAGCCAAGGAGTCCATTATGATGACGAAGAGCAGCGGCGACAGGGGGTCGCCTTGTCAGAGCCCCTGGCGGTGATCTATTGTGTCAGAGAGGTCGCCGTTGATGTTGATTTTGGTTGAAGCGGTTGCAAGCAGCCCAGCTATCCAGTTAATCCATCGGCGGCCGAAACCTCTGGCTTGTAGCAGCTCGAGAAGGAACTCCCAGGAGACAATATCGAAGGCTTTTGCAATATCTATTTTCAGAATAATCGCCGGTGTTTTCCTCGCCTTAAGGGTCTTGATCATCGCCTGGACGTACATGAAATTATCAAGTATGGAGCGCCGCTTGATGAATGCACTCTGGCAGGGCGCCACCAGGCCATCGATCACCGCCTGCAGTCACCTGGCAAGGATCTTGGCGATGAGTTTGGCGACGTTGTGGATCAAACTGATAGGCCTGAATTCAGTCAGTTGCGAGGCCCCTTCAGTCTTGGGTAGCAGGATCATGACAGCTGTGTTGGGCGCCTGGAAATTGGTGGAGTTGCATGCTGCGAACTTGGCGATCGCTTGCATCAGATCCGTCTTGATTATGTGCCAGCAGCTCTGGTAGAAAAGGCCTGTAAATCCGTCAGGCCCGGGTGCCTTTTCCGCGTTGGTCTCGTTGATGGCTTCGAGAATCTCCTACTCTTCGATGTCAGCTTCTAGGCGTTGCCGCATATCATCATTCGGTATGTATCCGAGGGCCGTGAAGTTGAGGGAGACAGAGCGCTGTGTCGGCTGCCCAAGCAAATCGGAGAAGAAATTGCCGGCGAGCCGTAGCTTGTCTTGTTTGCCGGCGAAATTTTGCCCCGGGTGCGTGAGGGATTGTATATGATTCTTCCTCCTTCTCGATGAGGCCTTCATGTGGAAGAACTTTGTGCAGGCATCTCCCTCCCTGATCCAGAGGACCCTTGCCCGTTGTCTCCAGAAGGAACGTTGCAGGGCGCTGATGCCAAGCAAACGCACTTTTAGATTGTTGTGGAAGCGATGCTCATCGGGGGTCAGGTCTCTGGTGTCTCTTGCTTTGTCCAGCCTAAATATCAGTTCATTGATCACATCGAGGGAGCGATTCATCTGACTCAGGTTCCGGCTGTGCCACGCTTTGAGCGCCCGGGCAACCCTATCCAGCTTGGTGCTCATGATCACATACGCATCTGGTGAGGCTACCGGTTGTTACCAGGCTGTTGCAACTACCTCCTGAAACCCATCCATGCGGACCCAGAAGTTCTCGAACCGGAAATACCTGTTGTGCTTGAAACCGATGTCGCAGGATAGCAAGAGCGGACAGTGGTCGCTGACAGCTGAGGAGAGTGCTTGCAGGAGGCATGAGGGGAAAAGATCATGCCATCCCTCGTTGAACAGAACCCTGTCAAGCTTGACCTTAGTTGCATGTTGTTGCTCGTTGCTCCAAGTGAAGGATCGTCCGTGAAGGTATAAGTCCTTGAGCTCCATGTCAGAGATGAATCGGCGGAAAGCGTTCATCATTCTCCGGTTGATCTGTGTGTTTGACTTGTCTGCCGCCTGGCAAATGAGATTGAAATCTCCGACACATATTGTTGGGCCTGGGTTTGCATTCATGGTCGCCCTCAACTCTCCCAAGAAACTGATCTTGTCTACGTCTGCCTGCGGCCCATAAACCCCAATGGTCCTCCAAGCCTTCCCTGATTTCCGATGGCAGCAGGCTGCCGTAATGAAGGACTGGGAGCATTGCGTTGAGGAGACCGCAATCTCATCGTCTTTCCATGCCATGATGATCCCGCCCCGGGTACCATCCGCTGGCTGGAAACAGAAACCAGTGAAGGCAGGCCCGCAACACTCCCAAACAATCTCTGCGGAAACATCTGAAAGTTTTGATTCTTGGAAGCACACGAAAGATACATTAAACTATTGCACTAATCTCCGTACTACGCCTCTTCTAGCAGCCGAGTTCAAACCCCTAACATTCCATACTAGTATTGGGCAACTATCAATGGGAAACTACTGTGTCGAAACTGCACCACCGTGGACTGCACTAGACCGCGAGGCTGGATGGCCCAGCCACAAGAGCTGCCTTGACTCCGGGAGCAGCTGCTAGGGCCGTGAGCGCCTCGATCTGGGCTTGGGTGAGCGGGCGCTTGAAGGAGAGCTCGTAGCGGCGCAGGGCCTCCTCCCCGGGGCCGCTGATGCCGAGCTTCTGCATGATGAGCTGCTGCGCACGGGCCACCGCGTTCAGAGTGGCCGTGGTCTTGGAGGCGAGTCTCCCGCTGCATCTAGGGTTTGGGATCGGTGAGCGTCGGCGACGAGCCACCCTCTTCTGCATGGCCAGGCGCGGTAGGATTGGTGGCGCGAGTGGTAGGGTCACGTCCACGACAGCTGGTCCACCGCGGTCCGTGGACCCACCATCCCTCCTGTTTGCGGGCCCTGTGTCTCCTGCGCCAGGGCCGTTAGCGCTCGGTCGTCCGCCTGCGGAACGGGCGGGGTGGCAGCCGTGCCCTCCTGGGACCCCTCCGGCAGTGCAGGCGTAGCCAAGCGGCAGCCCGCCGAGCTGACCCGTGCCCCTCTAGCAGGCGAGGCGGGGGCCATGGGCGCGCCGGACAAACGGATCAGTCCAAGGCCGCTGACCAGAGGCGTCGTCGGGGCCACCTGGCTCTACCCGAGGGGGGGAGCCAGTGCAGCGGCGTCAGCACTCGCCCTCCCAGGCGAAACATAGGGAGGGGATGCTTCCTCCTGGTTGTCGTGGATGGTCCCACTAGAGTTTGCCGCAACAGGAGTCAGCGGGTCCTGCTCCCTGGCAGCCAGCAGTTGGCCGCATGGCGTATGTGCATGCACGTCGGGGGCTGCGCCAGGGTTCATAGTCGGCACGCTCTCCGTGCCCCCCATCGCCGCTGCCAAGGGGGAGACGCCGGAGCCGCCGTTGATGAAGCCGGTGATCTTGTCGTCGGTGACGATGGCGACCTGGCGCCCTTGGTATGGTCTGGCCCTCGCGCCTTCCAGGCGGGAGAAGATCGAGGTGCGCCACGAGGCGGATCGGGAGCCGTCAATGCTCCCGCGCGCCCATGAAAGTGGCTGCACGCCGAGGCGTTCCCCCTCCCGTCCCACCCCAGGTCCGTTGCGGCCATGCAGGAAGGCGAACTCCTCGAGCTCGTCCAAGTGCACCAGCACCAGGCCTGTCTGAACACGCGGGCAGAGGGGGAGGGGTGGAGTTGTCCATGGTCTGCACGAAGCCGGGCGGCAGGCGCAGGTGGTCGAGGGGGTCGATGTTGCGTCGTGGCTCGTGCGTGCCAAGTTCCAGCCAGCGCGGAAGCTTGTCTGGTGTCTCCACCCACGCATAGAGCACGAAGAAGGAAGTGTCAGTCTCGTGGAGAGACTCGACTTCCACGGCGTCGATCCGGACCATCGGGAGCATCTTGGCGACCGCTGAGAGCGACCATGACCCCAGTGGCACGCCCTCGAGGAAGAGCCGAGCTCGGAAACGCAGTGTCTTGAGCTCGGATCGTGTGCGCCTCGACCAGTCCTTGACGGCAAACAGCAAGCCGCGGTTGTCTTGGAAAACACCGCGCTCGAACACGGTGTCGCGCCAGAGTGGGTCGGTGAAGCGGGCGATGAAGGAGTCGAAGTAGAAAGAGACGAACACCACCGACGGCGGCAGCTCCGGGAACTCCGCCATGATGGCCTCCTTGACTCTGGCCGGGTACATCCCCTCGGCCACCACCGAAATGAGCAGGACGGTGGCGCGCAGGCGGACCTCCCTGTCGGCCATCTCCTGGGTGAAGTCAAGGAGGACCGTGGAGCCAAGCGGACGCCTCTCCGGGGCGCCAGGGGTCAGCTCCGTTTGAGCCGTAGCTGCAGGGGCGGGGAGGGAGGCAGCCATGGCGACCGGGGTGCGGGGAAGACAAGCCGCTGGTGGGCAGGTGGACGAGCGGCCAGGGGAGGCCCGCCGGTGGCGCGTGGCGGAGGAGGAGGCCGTTAGTAACCAGGGTTACTAATGGCGCACCACCTGCAGGTGCGCCATTAGTAACCAGGGTTACTAATGGCGCATTTGCTGCTGGTGCGCCATTAGTAACCTGGGACCCCAACAAGATATTTTGGACAGCCCCACACCTACCCACTCACTTTCCCCACTTCATTCCCTCCACCTCCTTCTCCAAGCTTTCGGCTGCCTCCTCCTCCTCACCTCATTTCCACCATAGATTCATCAAAATTAAGTGGTGAAATTACCTTTTTTTGATAGGTAAGTAAGGGGAAAGCTATCTTCATGATGTAGATCTACTTTTTTTCTCCCTAGCTCGCTCCAACAACGTGCACATGCACTTTTTGTGGCCTAGCTAGATCTATGTATGTTTGTGGTGTTGCTTGTGTTTGTGGTGTTGCATATATGTTTGTGTTTGCAGGTACCGGTATTTGAAATGCAATAGTTGCCAATATTTTGCCGGAATGTTGATTCATTTCTGTCTCGGCGAGAATTTTAGCACTATGCATTCTTTTTGGTCCTATTTTTAGGGAAGGTCATGCCAAATTTTTTCTTGGTTCTAAAATATCGTTTTGCTCTACCCCGCAGGCGACCATGGTCCGCACGATGACCGAAGGCATCGTGAATAGGTTTTTGAGCTCCGCGAAGGCCAAGATGCTTCAAAAGAACGAGACGGAGATAAGATGTCCGTGTCGAAGATGCAAGCTGAGGAGCCTTATTGCGGACCCGGATTCCGGGTAGGTGCGAGACCACCTGCTCTTGCATGGTTTCATGGATGGCTATCGGTGGCAAGGTGATGAAGATGACTATGAAGTCGTCCATGGGGGCCGGGCAAGAAATGAGGAAGGGCAACAAGACAAGTACCACCGCGGCGAGGGCGGGCGAGAAGACGAAGAATCTCCAGGACATGATCACGGCGGTGATGCTGTACACAGTCATCATGTAGAAGATGTCGTACATGATGATGAGGAAGATCAAGACGAAGGGCATGATCATGAAGATGAAGATGCCGGAGCAGACGATGATGGAGGCTGGATGCAGGACCCTCATATTCAAGAGCTGCTTCTCAAGCAGACAGATAACGCAAGAGCTACCGCCCGAGAGAAAGCCAAACTGGATCAACTGGAGATAGACGTGGTTACTCCATTGTATGAAGGATGCAGCCCGAGGATACCCGCTGAAAGTAACGCTCATGGCTCGAGATGAAGGTAAAACACAAAATGACCGGCGATGCTTCGACGAGAACATGTCATTCGCACGAACGTCTTCCCAAGGGGAACAAGTGCCCGACCAGTTCGAGAAGGCGAAGAAAATCGTGTGTCCTCTGGATTTACCGCACGTGAAATACCATGTGTGCATGAACAATTGCATCATTTATCGGACGAGCACGTGGAGTCTACCATATGTCCGGTGTCGGCGCCACTCGATACAAGAAGAGGAAGAAAGCTCCTCAAAATCGGTGTGGTACTTTCCGATCACTCCTCGTCTGCAGCGGTATTTCGCGGACCCTAAGGTAGCAAAGCTCCTGCGTTGGCATGCGGATAGGGAGGAGAAGAAGCGGGAAGATGACGGAAATGATCCGGAGATAAATAAAAAAGACAAGATGCTGAGTCACCCTAAGGATGCGAGCCAGTGGCAAGCGTTGAACTCGAATACCAGAATTTGGGA
This sequence comes from Aegilops speltoides, assembly GCA_021437245.1. Lineage (NCBI taxonomy): Eukaryota > Viridiplantae > Streptophyta > Magnoliopsida > Poales > Poaceae > Aegilops > Aegilops speltoides. The sequence continues at coordinate 442,557,319 of CM038142.1, forward strand.
AGGATCCAAGGAACATCGTGCTGGGTGCGAGCACCGATGGAGTCAATCCGTTTGGCAGCCAGAGAAGCACACATAGCACCTGGCATGTGTTTGTGTGGATGTACAACCTTCCCCCCTGGTTGTGCATGAAGAGGAAATACATTCACATGAGTATGCTAATTGAAGGGCCGAAACAACCAGGGAACGACATCAATCTGTATCTGGGGCTGCTGAAGGAGGAGCTAGACACGCTATGGAAAACACCAGCCAATACGTGGGACGCCGCAGAGAAAGAATATTTCCCTATGAGAGCTGCACTGCTCACGACAGTGCACGACTATCTCGGTTACGGATATCTCGCGGGGCAGCTAGTCCACGGATTTTCTAGATGCGTAAGGTGCATGGATGACACAATGTATCGCCAGCTAGATAGAGATCCCGGGTCTTCGAAAACCGTGTTCACGGGACATCGAAGGTGGCTTCGTGACAATGGCCCGTGGAGGAAACGCAAGGATCTATTCGATGGTGAAACCGAACCCCGAAAATGCCCGTGTACGAGGAGCAGCGAGGAAATAGACGAGCTGTTGAAAAATTGGAAAGACTGCCCACTGCCGGGAAAAAAGCAAAAGGCGCCAGAGCCGGGAAAGAAGCGAAAGGCGCCAGAGCCGCTGCTGGAGGTATGGAAAACGAGGTCTGTTTTCTGGGACTTGCCATACTGGAAGATCACCGTGTGCCTCACAGCCTTGATGTCATGCATATCACGAAGAACGTGTGTGAGAGTCTGCTTGGTACCCTGCTCAACATGCCAGAGAGGACCAAAGATGGGCCGAAAGCAAGGGCAGACTTGAAATCAATGGGCATCAGGCAGGAGTTTCACGCTAATGATGATGATGATGATGATGATGATGATGATGATGATGATGATGATGATGATGATGATGATGATGATGATGATGATGATGATGATGATGATGATGAGGCGAAGCAGGACACGAAAAGTCGTCGCAAAGGCAAAAGGCCAAGAAGACCGGAAATGACTACCCTCCGCGTGCTTCACTCTAAGTCGAGGAGATCGAGCAGTTTTTCACTGCCTCCTAGGAGTAAAACTTCCTTACGGTTACGCTGGGAAGATAAGAAGATACCTAGACCCAGCGAAGCGAAGTTCAGCGGGATGAAGTCTCACACGGTATCACGTCTTGATGACGCAGATACTTCCGATTGCAATCCATTGGGATCATGGACGCGCACGTCCGGAAACGCTATTTGGCCTATGCAACTTTTTCGACGTCATCTCGGAAGTTGATTGGCGTCGCAACTCGAAGTCTACAGGAAGAGATCGTGGTGATACTATGCGAGATTGAGATGTACTTCCGCCCGCATTCTTGACGTTATGGTGCATCCGCTGGTCCATATCGTGGAGGATATCATCCAACTCGGGCCGACGTTCCTGCACAGCATGATGCCGTTCGAAAGGATGAATGGTGTCATCAAAGGATACGTTCGCAACATGTCACGTCCAGAGGGAAGTATAGCCAGGGCTTTCTGACCGAAGAGTGCATCTCCTCATCGCACGAATTATCTAGGCATCGAGAACCCCATTGGTCCGCCGTCAGCAGCACCTCGGCGGGCTCATTGGATGGGGTCACCGTGAGGGTCGCCGCGAAATGCATGTCGACTTCGAGGGTCGACTCGCCGACTTTGAAAGAGCAAACCTAGTCGCGCTACAACATATAGACGTGGTCGATCCTTGGGTGGTAGAGCACAAAACCTTTATTGAGAAGACGTACAATGACCAAGGCCAACAGAGGACGGACGGAGATATAATCAAAGAGCACAACTCATGTTTCACGCGTTGGTTCAAGCAGAAGCTTCTGTCGTACCCTTTACATGAGGATTCTTCCGCGGAAGAACAACTCATATTCGCCTTGTCACAGGGTGCCGAGCACAACCTGATGACCTATGAGGCGTACGATATCAACGGCTACACATTCTACACCGAGAACAAGGACATGAAGAGCGATGGTTATCAGAACTCCGGGGTAACAATGGAATCCTACACCGGCAACGACAAGGACAGATACTACGGAAGGATCGAGGAGATCTGGGAGCTGAGCTACGCTGGAGAGAAGGTCCCGATGTTCCGTGTCAGATGGGCCAAGAGCGTCCTAAAAGAAGACCGGTATTTCACCACCATGGTTATACCCGAAGCCAAATCCAAGACCGCGGGCGCAAACGTCACCGCGAAAAATGAGCCATGGGTACTGGCTTCCCAAGTGGACCAATGCTTCTTCATTACCGACCCGTCAAAGCCCAGTCGTGTTGTCGTGAGGAGAGGCAAAAGGAAGATCATCGGAATGGATGGAGTAGCCAATGAGCAAGACTTCGACAAGTACGGTGACCCGAAGATCGAACATGACGACGACGATGAAGTAGCAGCACACACCACAAGAAGAAGTAGGACCACCCTACCTAAAGGACGTCCGTTCCACAGAATAACTCCATTCGCGAAAAAGAAGGGCAAGAAGATTGTGAACAGATAGCTAGCTAAGATCGATTGTATTTAAATCGTAGTCTTCATTTCTCGATTGTATTTCATGGGCACTTTTTGATATCATGAATATTTTTTAATTTCATGGGCACTTTTTGAATTCATGAGGACACTTGATCTCGATCCCCCTCCATCTCGATCTCGATTCCCCTCCATCTCGATCTCGATCCCACCGCACCTCCCCGCTAGCTCCACCGCCGACGACCCACCGCAACCTCCCCGCTCCACCGCCGACGAGCACCCGGCCCCTGCACCTCCCGCTCCACCGCCAACGGCACCCCCTGACGCTCCCCGCTCCACCGCCGCCGCCGATGATATTTTCAAGTAACAAATTTGAACATATTTTTTAAAAAATTATTACTGTTTTTATAAAAAAAAATATTACTGTTATGATTTAAACAAGTTTGAACATATTTAAACACAAATGAAGATAAAAAAACAGCATTTAAAATGCATAAAAAATATTGGGGAGCTGGGAATCGAACCCAGACCTCTGGTGTGTGTGTGCGTCTTGACCAGTCGGGCTAGTGGGTGGGTTCTGTTATAGATAGGGTTAGGTTGTAGATAGGGCTAGTGGGCTAGATTAAAACAAAATTCTAATGGCGCACCCAGGGGTGGTGCGCCATTAGAATAGTCGTACTTATGGCGCACGAGGGGGTGGTGCGCCATTAGAAAGCTTCCCCCCACACTAAATCCCCAATCTCTCTAATCTCTCCCCTGCCTCATCGATCTCACCCGCTGCCCCCCGTGTTCACCGTCCCCCTCGCCGCCCCCCTCGCCTCCTTCGCTGTCCCCGAGCCAAGCGCCGCCTCCCTCGCCGCCTCCCTCGCCGTCCCCGAGCCGAGCGCCGCCTCCCTCGACGTCCTCCCGCCCAAGCGCCCCCTCCCCCCGCGGCCCCACCTGCGCCCTCGACGTGCTCGCCTTCCAACACCGCGCGGCCTGCCCAGGAGGACCGCCGCCGTCTTTCTCTTCGACTATGAGGACCCGGACGAGCTCGGACGCCCAGGAGGACCGCCGCCGTCTTTCTCTTCGACTATGAGGACCCGGACGAGCTCGGACGCCCAGGAGGACCGCCACCGCTCGACGCCCTCGACCGCGTGGCCTGCCCAGGAGGACCGCCACCGCTCGACACCGAATTCGCGCCGCCTCGACTAGCTCCGGCTGCCCCGAGTCGCCCTCGACCTCCCAAGTGAGCACTCGAGCCGCTTCCCCCTCTTCCCCCTCTTTATTTCCTTCTGATGTGTTCTAGGGTTGGGGGTTGGAGAAATTTGGACAAGGAAAGGGGGTTGGAGAATTAAGTAGCTAGGGTTTTCCAAATGTTCAAATCTCTGAGCTTGCATTTAGATGCATTTTAGAGGATACTAGTCTCAACTAAGCATCCGCCTAGAGATTCTTTCTTTAAGTAGCTAGGCTCAATTAGTGAATTTTCCAGTGAGTTTGGATTCATGCAACAATATGAAACATTAATTACTATTCTTTCTGGCCACTAATGATAGATGTAACATGTAAGAAGTCCATAATTGATTAATGGATCTGTTAGTTTGATAGTCTTGTTACTCCTAGATATCTACAAATTAGTAGATGAATATTTGTTACCGGGAGGGGCTACAATATCTTTCAAACTGATGTTGTTCTCATGATCATGCTTTCTAATGGTTTGATATCACCCAAAGTTTGGCATGGAAACTACAGAGGTAGTATGTAGTGTTGTATTACTTCTTCCGGATTCAGGGTGTTTAAATGTGCATTAGTTCTTCTGATAATTAATGGTTAAAGTCCTTTGACAAGAATGTGAACAATAAGAGATGTAACCAATCCCAGAAGTAGAACCATGTATCTTTTCTCTCTACAATTCTCATGCAACAATATGGAACTAATTCTTTAAGTAGTTAATGAGAACACTTGGTCCATATTCATTTGCAGTGAACATACATTTTCACTGTTCTTATAATATTTGCTTGATGTCAGATTATGCTATGAGGATATCAGTCTAAGCCCAGTCTTGGATGCATTGTTTTATCCTGCGGTGGTTAAACCGGTTCTGAAAATTATCTAGTTTGACCTGTACTTGTCCAGCTATCATAATCTATTCTTTGACCATGGCAGTAGGTGGCATTTTGTTATGATAATTTCAGTATATATCTTACTGTCCTTTGCTGATCTCGTTGTATTTTCAATTCACATGCAACTCTCCGACGAAGTCTCCTCCAGGTAATATATGTCTCATGCTTTCTAAAGAGTACTAGTATACTGACTAAACTATCCACTTTCTATGCTTAGCTGCTCTGTTGTCTGAATCGTGACACTTTGCCAGCTGAAACTTGCCTATCACACTATCGCTGTATTGCTCAACTAAAAACACAAATATTTGTAGTTTTTGTCTGTCATAATGCAACTAAGCATACTAGTCTCAACTAAGCATACTAGTTTTTTGTAGTGAGACAGTAAGAAGGAAACTTCCCACATTATGTAGAAAGAAAATACTTGGTTAGACAGCAAGTACCATGACATGAATCAAAAAACATATACGGTGGGAAAAATAAAATGGCAGAAACCTGGGAGGTTCTGGTTTGTTGTATCTCCACCAGTTTGGGTTGGTGAATGTGGATGATTTTTTTATCCTGTGACCTCATTGTACTGCTACAAGAATTTGGTATCATCATGGTGTAATTTTGTTAACATTCTGGTTTTGTTAGATAGTGGCTACACTAATCTAGCGTGATACAATTTTCCTTCCCATTTGGTATCATCATGTTCAGTGTATACAGTTATAACATCATGTGGGTTTTTTAAGTCTGTTTACAGCTCATGTGGGTTTTAACATCATGTGGGTTGATGAATGTGGATGATTTTTTTATCCTGTGAACTTGAATGTTGCAATGCTATTTTCTTGTGAGGCTACTTGTCAAAAACTTGAGCTCTTGTCTTGCAAAGATGATGATCATCTTGCTAGTTTGTTGGGTTTTGTCTCCGACCATTGTGTCGTGATGAATTTGCAGTACCCGAGATGCCCTTGAGTTTGCGGAATGTCGATTAACTTCCGTTCCGCAAATTGGTATTCCATATGTCCTATTTTCAGCAAAGATCATGCTAAAATTTTCCGTGAATTTTAGCATGACTTTGCTAAAAATAGGACATATGGGGTACTTGCGACTAATGCATGAGCCGGGGTATCTTAGTACTTAGTTAAGTAGGATCAACTGCCCTTCCATTCTTGCTGCATTAAACCATAGGTGGCAATAGAGCCAAGTGATTAGGCCCAACTTAGAATTCTCCTTAGCATCGATAAACCCTAGATGATAAACCCAATATAGGTGGCAATAGAGCCAAGTGATTAGGCCCAACCTAGGGTGCCTCGGCATCGATAAACCCTAAATGATGAAAACTTAACTTGGCTGCCCCGGATGCCTCGGTGTCGATGAGAACCTAAATGATGTATGCTTAGGCTTTTAGGGTGCCTCGGCGTCGACAAACCCTAAATGATGAAAGCTTAGGCTTTTAGGGTGCCTCAGTGTCGACAACCCCTAAATGATGAGACCATGATCTTGTTCCTTGACAATAACCAACTTTTTGACCAAATGTTTTTTCCTATTTAGAGCGAAACATGGCCCACAACGATGAGGCCAGTGGTTCGGGCGGCAAGCAATTCTGGGAGCTGTCCCAGGAGATGGAGGAACAACCTCACCGCTATGAGGACGCCGCAGAAGACACCGATCCTGATTACACAACCCCTAGTGGCGTCGGGGATGACACCACTGATGGTGCCGCCGAGGATGCCACCATTGATGATGGCGGCGCACACACAGATGGTAGCCAACCGAAGAAGCAAAGGAAGGACCGGCGCCCGAATGCGCTCCGCACCCTCAAGGAGGAATTCACTCAAGTGGACTCTGACGGGAATCCAATGGAGCCCAAACATATAGTCAAGGGGTACGCGCTTCAGCTCGGGTGCATTCTCTGGAGCACCGTCTCGATCAACACCGATAACCTTAGGAATAAGGACCACGGGAATTTGCGCAACCTCCTCTTCACGAAGCTGCACGAACGATACAAGTTCCCCGCCAGATTTGAAAACACACGCCTCTCAGGGAATAAAGTGAACAGTGCCGCCCTCACGAAGATGAGCACGGCCCTGTCTACTTGGAGAAGCGCGGTGAAGAGAATGATTGATAAAGGTGATAGTTATGAGAAGATCAAGGCGAAATATCCTTTGATGAGCAAAGATGAGTACAAGGAGTTCAAGATCAAGTGCGAGAGCAGCGCAACCTCCGGATCAAGTCAGTGGGGGAAAGAAATGCGGGAGTTGAACTTAGGGGAACACAAACTCGGTCCCGGCGGTTACAGAGTGGCGGAGCCTATATGGGACAAGGAGGACGCGGAGCGTGCCGAGCAAGGCCTACCCCCCGCTTCGAGAAATACAGCGGTGACAAGTAGACCAGGAACTATGTCAGGGCCCGGTACAAGGAGGACCCGATAACAAAGGAGCTAACCACGGATGCGAAGACCAGGGCACTTGACCTTGTTTTGGTAAGGAATACACCCCCGCGTAATTAGCTCCATATGGTTGCACTCTAATTAATCCCCAATATTTCTAAATGGTTCACGTTCCTTTCGCAGGACACTGAAAGCAGTAGCGCGGGGTCGTCTCAGAGCTCCCCTTTCGACACCCCTTTAAATAGGGCGTTGAACATAATGAAAAGCAAGGATAAGCTCACTAAGCCGACGTCAGCTGGTCGTGTGGCCGGCAAAGGCTTGTCCACAAAATGGGGGTCATACTATACTGCTGGTGTGTGGAAGGAGAAAAAGGCTAGCTCGGAAAGCCAGACGCGCGAGGTTGAAGCACTCAAGGCACAAGTGGCGCGGATTTCTGAGCTTGTCCAAGAGCAAGTGGAACAACAACTGGGAACGAAGCTCAACGCCATGGTGCCTACGTTGATTCATGGGTCGACGACGTGGATTGCCGGCGCCAACAGGGCCTCCCGGTTCCCGGCTTCACGGCCAAGACTTCGCGGCAGCAAGCAGCGGCTCCATTGGTGTCTTCGGCGGCGCCATTGGTGTCTCCGGCGGTGGCGCCATTGGTGTCTCCGTCGAAGGCGGTATTCGTGTCTCCGGCGCCGGCACAGGCATTGGAGCTTAATGCACCCGGGTGTATGCCGACCGGCACCTCGCCAGCAAGCGCCCCCTCCGTCAGTTGCACGCCCGCCGTTGGCGGTGCCTCGACATTAGCCGAGCTCGACGTCATCACGGTAACTAAGCCTCTCAGCCGATGACTTCATCTCCTTGCCTTTGACTGGGCATCCCTAACGCCATGTACATGTTTTTGCAGGGCACCGCCGACGTTCCTTGCACTCTTCTGCACTTCGTGGGCGCCGAGTTGGTTGATGTCGCCAAGGGCAAAATCATTCAACCAGACAACCCCATGTTCCACGGTAATCCGATGCCACCCACAGTGTATAGGGTTGAAGTGGTCCGGGTGCTGCCAGGCTGCGACGAGCTGTTACCTTCGGTTTGACCCGCTGGGGCCGACGAAGAAGATGAGATGACCTCAGCGCCTGCGTAAACTGGCCCCTGCTTTGGCCAAAAAGCCAGATTCGTTTGGGGGTGGGGGACACCACCCCACAGACAAGACCGCCAGTCGTGCCGGCGCCAAGCCATGGCAAGAACGCCGCAACGCTACCGGACCTGCCGGACATCCCTATGTCGGACATCCCTATGGCACAGGATCCGGACAGCCCTATGGCACAGGATCCGGACGACGACGACAACGACGACGGTACATTTACCAAAGTCGATAAGTACTTTGCCGAACATGGGTACGCTGACGAGTTCTGCGGGCCTCTTTCTCAAGAACCCAACCAAGACGACCGCAATCTAGCTGGTACGGCGGAGAAATCCAATTGCAACAGGCGTCGTCTGGCGTTCAGTTCTCAGGAGACGCCTCCAGCTCCCGCCTTCACCGAGCCTCAGATAGCTGAGGTGCGAAATATTATCAGCCCCAACACGCTCAAGAAGGCGGTCTGTGAGCAGAACTCGGTCCCATTACAGGAGATCAAGAAGAAGGGACAGAAACAAAAGACTAACAAGGGCGCCGGTGCGAGCCAGCCGGCACCGAGTTCGATCCGTGCTCAGGACGGGCCACCTTCACCTAAGGATATCTCGAGGAGGGTGCATGTGGCGGGTAGGGCGATGCTACCGCCAAATATGCTGAATGCTGCAACCGGTGCTATACGGAGTCTGCACGACAGTGTTCTTTCTTTGGAGAAGCGGCGTCTCGAGAGAAGGATGTGGCATACCGGTTTTCGTGGCTAAGGTGCCGAGGGCAAGGGCTTTGTGGATGGCGACATCGGGGTACGATCGTCCTGCGGTTTGATGACATCTTTGCTATGTTTAACCTTCATCCGCTGCACTACACCTTCGTTCGGCTGTTTTACGAGTATGGAGATGCGGATCATTAAAGACAAGACCCGGACATCGTGATAGTCGACCCCTTCTACATGCGTGCCAAGCACTTGAGCAGCGGCTGGGACCGCCAAGTTGCGAGTTCACACTTCAAGGCGCTATTCGCAAACCCAGATAAGGATAACTTCCTTGTGGCTTACTTTCCGAGTAAGTCATCCCTTAACCGCCTGTAACATATGATTTCTTAGATTTGGTCGTTTTTTTTTCTAACATTACGTGTTACGTGCAAAGTGACACACAAGGCACACTCATCCTCTTAAGCCGAAATATTCCATGGCCACGTATTTACACTAACCGTAACTCCAAGATAGACTACACAAATGTCAAGAAAGTTCTTGATGATGTTCTCCCTGCCACGCCAAATCTGGAGGCACCTTCACCAGACTGTTCGTAAGCACGGCAAGCACATGTTCTCACACAATACAAAGTTCTATGCGTCAAGAAGTCGCTGGCGGTCGGAAGGATGCCTACTACGCCCTCCATCACATGCGAGGCGATCGTAAGGACCATCATCAACTTCGCTACCAGATAATCTCAAAGATTGGGCGCGAACTTGTCGGCAATCCAGACGCGGACCTCGGACAAGAATTCTTTCAGATCGATCGGACTTTGCGGACATCATCCATCAAGATGTCCTTCATACGTCGGGGCAGTTCTTCCTCAGATATCAACCGTCCAACAATGAGATAGATGGAATGCTACAAATGCAGGGTGACAACGACCGTGATTTCATGACCATCACGATAGACGGCGGCTTCATCCACGCTCCTGTCCGATGAGTCGAGTCGAAAGTAGTGATGTGTAGTTCTGAAACATTGATTGGCTCATGTTGTAATTAAACTTTAATGAATTCATATGTCTCTTTGGTTTGAAGCGAATGCTCAACTTAGATGTAATCGATGCTATTTATTAGTAGGACCATGAATCGTGCTATTAATGTCTTGCTTTTCTCTTCCGATCCTTTTGTTGCATACTTACATATTGCTTATGTATTTGTCTGTTGTTTGGCTTGTGCATAGAGATGCCGTCGTATGTCGTGGTACAAGGGTAAGGTTCGAGTCACGACGATCGGGAGGAGTGTCGGAGACAGGTTCACCGTTTCAGTGGTAAAGTTACAAAGGGTACACCACTAGGGCGGAGGCCGAATCTAGATACGCCCGCTATCTAGCGGGAGAGAGGAGGGAGGGTTGGAGGAACCGGATGAAGACCAGTTTGATCACGATGATGCTCATCGTGATGACCACAACTCTCTTCTATGTGATGATAGTTTAGATGATCGATATCGACTTGTAATGTGAAGACAAACTCGATACTCACGGTCTTGAGACTTGTAATGTTTTATCTTTGTTCGGTCTTTTGAATTCGGAGACTAATATGATGAATTGTATTCGGAGACTAATCTTCTATTGTATTCGATGAATCTGATGTTCTTTGTGTCTGCTGTCTATATTCTGTCCAATAATATATTTTGTAACCTGTGCAAAAATCAAAAAAGTAAAAAAAATAAATATTCATACTAATGGCGCATCACCACCAGGTGCGCCATTAGTATGCCAAAGGATACTAATGACGCATCAACACAGCATGCGCCATTAGTATGACAAAGCACATGCTTAGATATGGCCCCTCGGGAGGCACACTAATGGCGCATGGTGTTACATACTAATGGCGCACCAGTGGTGCGCCATTGGTAAAAAATACTAGTGGCGTGCTACTAATGGCGCATTGGTAATGCGCCATTAGTAGAAAAAACCAGTGCGTCATTAGTAGGCCTTTTCCTAGTAGTGCGAGACCAGCGGTGGGGAGGAAGGCGGCGCTTTTGGGTGGCCGCCGGCGCAGAGCGGAGCGCTAGAGGGAGCCTCGAAGTTATTTTGTAGTAGTACAATAGTAGATTTGATTTATTCAATGCATTTATTTCGAAATAATTTCCAGCCAAAAATGGGCTGGCACTGAATGTATTTCCGGCTAAAGAATACCAAGTTTATTTGCTTTTACACAAGTGGATTACTACTACTTTTATTTGCTGCATTTATTTCAAAATGATTAGCACAATTATATCACGACTCTTCTATTGGATGCACTGCCAAATGTTAGTCTTCCAGAAAAATCAAGAGAAAACTTTGTTTTTGCCACTCTAGTTTTTGCCAACTTTGCTTATGCCACTCTATAATTTGACATTTCACTTTTGCCATTCTTAGCTTTTGACAATATATCACTTTTGTCATTCCGTGGCAAAAGCAAAAGTTTTAGAGTGGCAATTGTGATACATGTCAAATGCTAAGAGTGGCAAAAGTGAAATGAAAAATTATCGTTTTTGCCACGAAATGGCATTTGTGATGTATTGTCAAAAGCTAAGAGTGGCAAAAGTGAGATGTTAAATTCTAGAGTGGCATAAGCAAAGTTGGCAAAAACTAGAGTGGCAAAAACAAAGTTTTCCCAACTGTAACTACGAATTAAAACTTGCTAAATACTGGAGTACTATTCCGTCAATCAGGCGCCGTTGGATAGCTTCCCGAGGTGGAGTGTTCCCATCCCGACCGTCCAGTCAACACTCCGCTCTGGCGTCTCGCAAAATATTCGGCTGTCGAAAGAAAACTTCAGATTTAGACCAGGCGCCTCTTCGTCCGTTTCCATTCGCTACCAACCCAGACACAAAGCCATCACGGCCACGCGCTCCAGGTTCGGCCGCCAACGCCATCGCCGCTGAGATGGGCGCCCAGGGAATCCCTGCCCGGGGCGGCTCCCCTCCCCCTCCCGTCACCACCAAGCACGACGCTTCCGGCACTGGCGAAGCCCAAAGCGGCCCCGTCCGCTCCCCGGCCCCAGAAGGAAGCGACCGCCCGGTGGAGGAGAAGAACTCCCCCGCGGAAATCCATTTGTACGATAAAATTGAGAACATAGATGAGGAGTACCGCCTGTTCTTGAGTTGCATCCGCGTGGTGAATGGCCACCAGATGGTGGTCGTGCCGGAGGGCGGGCTGGACGCGAAGCAGGTTCCACGGAAGAAGGATGGGGAGGAAGCGGCTTCCCGTGCTACTTCAGGGAAGAACGGCTGCGGCTTTGGGAAGGAGAAGGGGAAGGGGAAGGTGGCGGCGATCGCCACGGGTGGGCCTGCGCTGAAGTCTCCCATGGGCGATTGCACTACGCATCCGCAAAAGGTAAAACCGCTTCCGTTTCACCTCTCAACTTAAAAGTTGCTGCTCGCCTAATGCAGAGTAAGCACATGTTACATATACCTGTGCGAACAGATTCAGAAGGAGAAGAAGAATGGATGGAAAAATGGTGCTAAGAAGATCAAGGTGGCGGAGAAAGAAGAGAACCCGTCGGCAGAGCCGCATCTGGAAACACTCAACACTGCTTGGGTAAGAATTTCTTATGTTCTTTCAATTGTTTTTCCCGGCCAGCACTGTTGTTAGTACTAGAGCTCTCGTTTGTCATTTATATTTGTGGTTGTGGGTAGACATGCAACATAAGAATCTATAAGTATGCTAGAATAATAGTAATATAGCATGTCTTTATACCAATGTGCCTGAATGATGTTGATGCAAACCTCCACCTACAACATGTATGAAACTAAAAGTAATTAGGACCATGACGTGTACTCATCAGGAATTAATCTGGTGGTAATTGGTAATATAAATGTACAGACACCTATATGGAGTACTTAACATACCTTGTCTCAATAAGTAACAGAGTTAGGGTTTAAGACTATACTAAATAAGATATGCATTATTTCAAACTAAAACAAAGAGAATTTATTTGGCTAAAAAGAATTATTTTTTGAGAAGGGGAAGGGGAATGTGGAGCCGAAGCTGCCTATGGAAACACTGAATACTGTGAAGAGGAAAAGGAAATCAAGTGATGTCCAAAATGCCGAGTCTCGCACTGCTTCCGTGAGAATTCTCTATGCCTTTATGTTTTTTCCCAGCCTGCACTATTTGTCAGTAGAGCTTCGGTTTATAACTTTATATATGTGGTTGTCGGCAGATGTATCTTGTACCACATAAGAGTCTACAAATATGCTAGAACAGTAGTATATCTTGTACCAGTGTGCCAAGCTGATATTGATGCTTCCTGCAGCATGTGTGAAACTACAATACTGCATTCTAAAGTTATGAATAAATGAAATTTGTTGTATACTTGTTAAATATGGAGGGGCATTCATGGTCAAAGTTGAATTTTGGATTGCAGCCAGGCCTTATTCATTGGAACAAAGGGAGTACTAAAGAAGAGAAATGAATTTCAAACTAAAAGTAAAAGACTTTTTTGGCTAAATAGAATTAACTTAACTATTTTTGTTTTTCTACTCTGTAATTTTTTTTCCTCTTACATAATATCCACAGATTACAACCCTTTCCTAATACTAAAACAGTAAAGAAATGTTAGCATCAAGGATATGAAAACTAAAAGTATTTAGGAGCATGGTGTGTATCTGTTAATAATTATCTAGGGCTTCTCATTGGTATCAATATTTAAAAGTACATACACATATGGGGTACTTAACATACCTTCTGTCGGTAAGTAGCCCAGCCAGGATTAAGACTGTACTAAAGAAGAGATGATTTCAAACTAAAACAAAAGATTTTTTTTTGCTAAATATTTTGTTTAGAAGGGGAAGGAGAAGGTACCGGCGATCATCACGGGTGAGTCTGCGCCGAAGTCTCGTGTGCGCGATTCCACTACGTATCCGCAACAGGTAAAATCAATTCCGTTTCCCCTCTCCAGTTAAGTATGTTGCCGTGTGCTAAAGAAGAGTAAGCACATGTTACATACACATGTGCAAACAGGGTCAGAAGGAGAAGAATGGAGGCAAAAATGGTGCTAAGATGATGAAGGTGGTGGAGGAAGAAGGGATTGCATCGAAGGAGCTGCCTATGGAAAAACTGAATATTGTGAAGAGAAAAAGGAAATCAAGTGATGTACAAAATGCTGAGTCTCACACTGCTTCGGTGAGAATTTCCTATGCATTTTATGTTGTTTTTTCAGGTTGCCCTATTTTTCAATACATGTAGATACGTGGTTCTATCAATATGCTAGAACAGCATTATATCATGTACTACCAATGTGCCTAGCTGATATTGATGCTTCCTGCAACATGTCTGAAAACTATAATACTACATTTTAAATCTCATTAGTTTTGAATAAATGATTTTGTGTATACCTGTTAAATATGGAGGGGAGTTCATGATCAAAGTTCAATTTTGAATTGTTTGTGGCCTTATTCATTGGAATGAAGGGAGTACAAAAAAACAGAGATGCATTTCAAACTTAAACTAAAAGAAAAAAATTGGCTAAATAGAATTCATTTAACTATTTTTTTTCTACTTTGTATTTTTTCCTCTTATACATAATACACATATTACAACCTTTCATAATGTTTTAAAACATTAAAGAAATGTTATCATCAAGGATATGTTTAATGATGTTTTCACTTGTTGCCTTCGGTGCAAACGTGGTTGGTTGTTATATATACCTCGGGAACGCAGGAGTGCGCCTCGCGTGCTGTCCACGGGTTGACGCGACTTCTCCTCCGGCGATCACCACCGCGACCACGACACCGACGACCAAGGCGATGGAGGCTGCGGGCGGCGCTCATGGCGGGACACCCTCCTTGGCAGGGGCCGCTCGAGCAAAGGAAAGGAGAAGGCACAATATGAGGGCTCGTCCAGGCGACGCAGCAGGACGCCGGTGCCCCGACACCATGGTGGTGCCACGAGGGGACGTAGCAACTCCAGACGCGAGCATGAGCCAGCGGCCTTGTCCGCCACCCTGCCCGCCCCTCTGCGTCAGGCCCCCCCCCCCCCCCCCCCCTTGCGTTGATCCTGTTGCGGACTTCCTCACGGGTCAGCTCGTCCCCTCCCCGGCTCGCGTGGACTGCATGCAGCTCGAGCTGGACGCCTCCATCAAGGCCACGTTGGAGAAGCCCCTTGGAGTTCGGTGCCCCCACTCTGCACGCATGCCGATCCATGCCATCCTCGCGGCCCTTGAAGTTCAAGTCAGTGCAGTCTCCAGCCAGGTCCAGGCCATGGGGATCGGGGACAATGAGAATAGGGACCCGCAGCTCCTCTTCACCGGCACGGAGCCTGCGGTCCTTGGCCCTCTCCTGCCCCGCTCCAACCGCCGCTCCTCTGCTCCCCCGAAGACGCGCACCGCTCTGACCCCGAGAAGACAGAGTGCCAGGCAGGAGGCCTTGCACTCTACCGTGCCGGTGGCACAACGGGCTGCGCTAAGGTTGATCCAGGAGCTTGGAGCCCTGGGCCCGAAGGACAAGATGACGGCGGGCGCCGTGGCTATCCTCATCAAGCGCTTCGATGAGCCCCTGTCCGACAGTGACATTCAGGCCATCGCTAAGCTCATGGACCTAGACGAAGCCGCTCTACGGGTCGTCGCTGCCATGCCCGACACTGCCGTTGTGGCCGAGGAGGTCGATGTTTGATCATGTTAGTTTCTCAAGTAGTTAGGCTCCGCAGGCGACCAGCCTTAAGCTGGTTTGAGTTAGGATTGATGATGATGTATTGTGTTAGATCAGTGGCTAGGTTAGTTAGGCGACGACATGCTTTTGGGGCTATTGATGGATGTCGTCGCCCCCCTGCTGGTTGGGTTGTGTATCACCTGTTTTTTAGTAAAATTCTTCAGTTTGCGGAGCCATCTTGGTTTCCCGATGAGTAGCTACAACCCAACAATCATGTCATGGAATGTTAGAGGTCTAAACGCGCCTGCAAGACGCACGACTGTTAACGACGTGGTTTCGGCCAACAAGCTAGGCATTCTTTGTCTGCAGGAAACAAAAATTGAACAATGGTCTCCAGAACTGGTCAGAGAGATTGGTGGATCGACTCTGGAAGGTTGCACGGTTCTGCCCACAGTAGGATCAAGAGGGGGAGTGGCCATCTTCTGGGACAAGTCGGCCCTGGAAATTCAAACCCATGCTGTTGGCCAATTTTCCCTGACAGCAAAACTTTCATCGCGACTCTCAGTGGGCTGGTACTGGCTCACCAATGTATACGGCCTGATCGACGACGCGCTGAAAGACAATTTCTTTCAGGAGTTAGCTGTTGCTGCTCCTCCGGCTGGTCAACCATGGCTCATATGCGGAGATTTGAACCTCATCTATGAAGCTAGGGACAAAAGCAACAGCAGAATTAACAGGCGTATGATGGGGAAGTTTCGGAACGCAATCGATTTTGCTGGCCTCAGGGAAATCAAATGCAAGAACAGAAAGTTTACTTGGTCCAATGAGCGCGTCCGGCCCACAATGTGCAGTATTGACAAGTTCTTCTCTAACATGGATTGGGAGATGGATAATCAGGAGTATCTGTTGATGGCTGCCTCAACCTCCATCTCAGACCACTGTCCCCTTGTTCTGGCCTATGTTGCCGCCCCTCCGAGGAAAGCAAAGTTCAGATATGAGCATTTCTGGCCAAAATTCCCAAGGTTTCAGGAAACAGTTCTGAGAGCCTGGCAAAGGCCAGTAAACCACAGTTGCCCCTACGTGCGTATCAAGATCAAAATGCAGCGTGTTGCAGCGGATCTCAAGGTGTGGAATTCAGTCTTCGCAAGCTATTAAAACAGAGAATCCTTGGCTTCGCGGCTATTGAGCAGGCAATGAAGCGTCAAGACTCTCGCATAACATGGCTGTGCGCTGGTGATGCGAGCACAAAGCTCTTCCATGCCATACCGATCTCCAGAAGACGGAAAAACTACATTCACTCTCTGCACCAGGGGAATCGCATTGCTTCCGAACACCAGGAAAAAGCACAACTCATTCACTAACATTTCTCTGGTCTGCTGGGGAGCAGAATCAATCGGGCCAACACCATCAACTGGGAAATGCTCAATCTGCCACAGGTACAAGGGGACACGCTAGATCTGCCATTCACCGAGGGAGAGGTTTGGAAGGCCATCAAGACCTCGCCAGTCGAGAAGGCACTAGGCCCGTACGGGTTTTCGGGAGGGTTCTTCAGATCATGTTGGCTGATCATCAAAGAAGATGTCATGAGGGTCTTTGAGAAATTCTACCACCTGGGAAGCACGAATGCAGAATCAATCAACACGGCAATGATCGCACTATTGCCAAAGAAGAACGGAGCCTCGGAGATTGGCCACTACCGCCCGGTAAGTTTGACTAACTCCATCGGAAAATTGCTGGCAAATGTGTTATCTCTCCGGCTAGCCGGGGTACTCCAGGATGTTATCTCGCCATCGCAAAGCGCGTTTCAGAGGAAGAAATGCATTCAGGACTCCTTCCTGTACGTGCAAAACTGTGTCCGCTCCCTGCATTGAAACAAAAAACCAGCGCTGCTGATCAAGATTGACATAGCTAGGGCCTTCGACTCCGTAGCTTGGGATTATCTTCTTGAACTTCTTCAACGGCTAGATTTTAGCGCGAGATGGCGCGATTGGATAGCTATTCTTTTGTCTTTGGCCTCGTCGTCATGCCTCCTTAATGGAGTGCCCGGAGAGACGATCGAGCATGCGTGTGGTCCTCGACAAGGCGATCCTCTATCGCCGCTACTGTTCATTTTATCTATCGACCCACTCCATCGTCTTCTCCTAGCGGCAACTGAGCAAGGCATCCTCGCCCCCCTTCCAGACCGTAGAATCACTGCAAGAGTCAGTTTATACGCCGACGACATGATCCTCTTTGTGAACCCTAGTAGACAGGAGTTTGATAACCTCATGCGCATCATGACACTCTTTGGAGATGTAACAGGGCTTGGAATAAACCCCGCAAAATCCTCCATCGCTCCAATACGCTGCGACGACCCCGACCTATAAAATGTGCTTCATAGCTTTACGGGTAGAATTGTAGGCTTCCCCATGACGTACCTAGGTCTTCCGATCACCATATCCAGGCTGCATATAGTTCACCTGCAGTTCATCATAGATCAGGTCCGCGCACGCCTCGCTGGCTGGAAAGGCCGTCTGCTATCCACTGCCGGCCAGAGGGTTTTGGTCAGAAGCATCCTGTCTGCCTTGCCGACGTATGCGATCTCCGTTCTCAGGGCGCCAGTCAAGTTTTTCAAAGATATAGACAAGGCCCGTCGGCGTTTCCTCTAGGCGGGCGATGAGGATCTAACCGGGGGGAAGTGCAAGGTGAATTGGTCTCAAGTGTGCTCGCCGGTGCAACACGGAGGTTTGGGCATCCTGAATCTGCTGAAATTCAGCCGTGCCCTTCGGCTTAGGTAGTTATGGATCGCCTGGCAGCAACCTCGACGTCCGTGGGTCGGCACCCCAGTGCCGTGCGATGAGAAAGACCACAAGCTGTTCAACGAAGCAACGAGAGTCTCAATCGGCGATGGCGCGACGGCTTCTTTCTGGCAAAACCACTGGCTGGAGGTCGGGCCGCTCAAGCAAGTCTTTCCAGCTCTGTTTGCGCACTCCCGCCGAAAAAATAGGTCTGTGGTTGCCGCTCTCACGGATCACACCTGGGTAAAGGATCTCACACATGGTGACAGGATAGTGATTGTCACAGAATTCCTCTCTCTTTGGCGGCTGATGGTGGCACAAGAAGTGACTCTAACAGCAGGCATCAACGACACGATTACATGGACAGTGGGCAGCTCAGGTCAGTACTCGGCGAGCTCGGCCTATAACATGCAGTTTCAAACACCCACAAGAGATGATCTTTGCTCCACCATCTGGAAACCTTGGGCCCGGAAAGTTGAAGATCTTCTCTTGGCTGCTGCATCTTGATCGCCTGTGGTGCAATGACAGGCTGCAGTGCCGAGGCTGGGTCAATGGCTATTTTTGCCCGTTGTGCATCCGCCACCTCGAATCATCGGTGCATCTCTTTTGGGAATGCCCTCTCGCCCTGGAGATCTGGAGGAAGGCGGCAACTTGGAATGGTTGTGGCCCTTTGAACCCCGCTCTCTGGAGCAACAACGGCAGCTCCACCCAAAGAGTGCAACTATGCCTGCAAAAATTCGGCAATGATAAGGCACGAAAGGCCGTGGCTTCGATCATCATGCTCATCTGCTGAGAAATTTGGGGGGAGAGGAACGACTGCATTTTCAAAGAAAAAGTTGCATCCTCGGACAATGTCACTAGACGTGTAACATCAAATTTAGAGCTCCGGATATTGCGGGGCCTAAATGCTTAGCGCACCCTTTTGGGGCCCCATATGGGAGAGAGTAGCCTAATTTTTTCCTCCTTGCCTTCGGGCATGCTCTTGCCAAAAGAGCTCCTCTGTATTTGTTTTTAACTCTCCTCTGCTAAATCAATGACAAGCCAGCAATGCTGGATCTTTAAAAAAAAAAGTGGTCTAGGGAGGGAGGACTGGAATGAGCCATGCCATGCTTTCAGCTGCCTCGAATAAATATCATGCAACTATATATGTGCTGATTTGGATGGAGCAAAATAGCATCGAGCCAGGCCCAACGAAACCTGCACGCTCGCTTTCATCACATTTTGTTGTTTAGTGATCCAACATACGATCTCTCAGTATCCTAGTAAACATATTGAATTCATGGTGCTTTGCATCTTTCAGCACACTTTGACTAGGCAAATACGGCAAGTTGAATTTTGTAGACGAATATAAAAGTAGAGTTGTATTTCTTATGGAATTCTTAAACATATTACATGTCTGTTTCTGACCAATCTGCATCTTTATGCATAGTCATGTGGTTCCCTTTTTCTTCTCTTAAAGTTTCAGGTAATGAATTAATACGTTATCTTGCTTTTTGTCGCACTTCCAGACTGACAACAGAAAATCACAACTTCGGAGATCTGCTCGACTTATGCTCAGTCCGCCTGCAAATGATCATAAGTAGACTATAGAGTAACGTCTCTTTTTGGAGAATCAAAATATATTGCTTTATTCCGAAAAATTCCCTTTAACTTGTTGTTTGGAATTCTTCGAATACATACAATGGATATGTTGGTTCTCGAATTTTACAAGCGCCTAGTTAGATCATCTATTAGTCTATTGGATATGGTAATTTTTTCTGGGTAATTGGAAAGATTGCCGCCTTTAATTAGAAGAACATGGTTGTGTTCAGTTGTTTTTATAAGTGACTGTTTTGGGAGGTATAGTCGAGAAACCTATCGCATGGCATGTGGACTACTCGTGAAGGAGGTAACTACAAGAATTTTGCATGTATATCTGCCAGAGCTAGGTGCACCACCTCCTGATAAATCATTCTCTGTCCATTGGAAATCCGACGATTCCTCTCTTTCCAGGCATTCCATAGTGTGTAGATCAAAATCCCATTTTGCACCTTCAAACTTTGCTCCCAAGGGATAGCCAGGTAGGCCTCCCACCAATCGTTGACATATTGACCACAGTTTGTCATCATCAGCGGGGGCATGGCAGTCCTAGCATTCACCGCCTTCCATACCTCCTTTGGGAAGGGACAATCCTTGCAAAGGTGGCACAGTGCCTCATTTGTCGCTAAGCACAAGTGAGAAACCAGACTATAGGGAAAATCCTATTTGCTAGGTTCTCTGTCATCAGGATTCTATCATGCAGCACGAGCCAAGCGAAGAACTTGCGTTTGGGAACGGTTGTTTCCTTCCAATGCTTCATCGGACGACAGGATTGCACATGGGCAAGGGTATCTTATACACAAATTTGGTCAAGAATTAACGTGAGGCCATCCACTTATAGAGGATGGTGTCCACGCGGTTAGGGTCGATGTCGATGTTCTGCAGAAGCTCCAAATGTCAACAAATTCTCGCAGTTGGGTAGGGGTGTTGAGGCATGCGACAACTGTTATTCACTTACCCCTCCCCCCTGGAGGTCCTGGTTTGTCGTCCTGTTCTTCCTAGTTGCGATCTTGAAAAGCTCTGGGACACGGTACAAAGTGTGGAATAACCAATCCAGTAGTCTTGTCAGAAACTTGTTTGCTAGCCATCGCAAACGGTGATTGTGATAGAGGCACGGAAGGGATCCATGTTTGGGTCGCTACTAGACAGGTATGAACCCACCCAAGGGCGCTCCAGGTCATTCCATTGAAACCAAGGCTAGCATGGGCGCAAGGCTCCGCCAAAGCAGTGAAGGTCAGCATAACATGGGTTGTTGGCATGCTTACATGAATGGGGTTGGGTCGGCCTTGAGCATGTGCAGCCGGTGCAGTTGCATAGGCCCCCCACAGCTCAGGGGGCCCAACCCATGTCAAAATTGTATACTACTATACTAATATTATATGCTTATATAATTAATCAGCCTGCTATTTAATTTCCAGCCCACACCCATGATGCAGCCTACACCACACAGCAACGCTCTCCCAAAATGAAAGAAAGCAATGGGCCCTTGAGGCCTATGCGTGGCGAGCTTTCGTTTCTGATCCTAAAAGCAGCACAACAAGCGTTGACCAACTTGTCCAACCATAAGGTTGTCTTTGTTAAAGTTTTCTCTTTACCTAAAAAAAGTTAACATCTCCTCTATTATTTGTAGAATAAAAAATTGTCTGGAAATGAAAAACGCAAAAGGAGGGAACAAGACTTTGATATTGATTAACAATTGAAGTACAAAGAAAACATGCTAGTAGTTCATAATTTTGTTGTGTGTGTAAAAGGTCTCTCTTTGTTATCTTGCACTGGGGCCCCTCACATGCAAGGACCTACCGGTGATAATCACGCTTAGATAACTATACAAAACTACTTACAATTCATTGAAAGTGAACTTTCATGTCCTAGTGATAAACTCTAGCTTTACTATTTGATTAACATATTACCTACCAACACACATACACAAACTTATCGTAGCCCCTTGCTTCCTATGCACGCTAAGGCCATCATGGATACAAGGGATGGCTTATACTTGTGGTTATGTGCTCACGTACTGCAACATGGGTAGGGTCTGATCGATAAACATTGTCATGGGGCCATCATGAGCGGAGGTTATGTGTGTCCCTCTAGGTAGGGATAGGTTACGTAGTTCTGAAGCTCCTTGTTCGATTCTTTTGGTGGGACCCTTTTCCAAACAAAGGTGTTGATTAGTTTGAAGCCAAAGATTGTTCAGTTAAGGCCTCATTTAGCAGAACTAGCTAGTATTTTACATGTACCATGCTTTTGTATGATTGTTCTCGAGATCTCATACACTTCATTTTTCATACCTTTTTTGGGCGAAATGATGCTTCACAACTCTCATGTCCATATTATGATTGTAGCAATGTTGGCATAAATATGAAGGGCCAAATCAAAACAACTTGAGAGTGGCTCCTTGACTATTGTTACTTCCACAATTTAGGGGCTAAGGCTACAATGTTGATAGAAACAGACCCTAAGTCCATACCATAATGCACCATAGACAAAGGAACATACTAATTTTTGGCACATGATATAATTAATCTCCAAATCCTCCATTTAAGGTGATATAATTTTTTACCATTAAATCAACCCATACAATTGCACTTCCATAAGATGTCACTCTAAGGTACAAGAAAATTACCTCACCACCCAAGAGGCGTAAACCCTAGCCCCATATATATATATATATATATATATATATATATATATATATATATATATATATATATATATATATCAATTATTCATCTTGTGTTGCTCAAATTATGCCGATATTTGTAATGCTCACTAAAAGTAGTCCTAAGCATGCACTATATGACTTGAAAACCCATCATTCCTTCCTAAATCCCTTGCCTAGAAGGTCTAACTAGTAGTCAACTATCTGGTAGGGTAGGGATTTGACTCGACTTCGAAAGAATTGCAGTCACCTATGTTTGAGTCCTTGGACGCCCTTGGGTATGCATCTTCTTAATTACGAAGTACTAGAGCTCTGACCCAATTGTCTACAAATAAAATTATAATGTAACTCTTGGAAATGCCTCGTGGTAGATTAGCTTTTGATCCATTCCCTATTTGGTCTCATAGGTTCCTACCATGGCCTTTGCTGCCAAGTTATCACTTGCTTATACCGTTATATGATCACTACTAGGGAAAAGCCTAGCAGTAGCGCGGGTCCAAGGGCTATCAGTAGCGCGGGTCTAAGGGCTATCGATTGCTTAGTTATTTCCCATGCTCCATGGGGAATTTAAGGCCACAACACCAATCATTTGGGGGCGTGACAACAAATAGGTAGTTTTTTTATGGAATCGAGACAGCTTTGGATACATTATGACAAAATGTATGCCGATCCATGTATTTATGAGTGAATATACACATAAATAACAACATAGTTGTCTGTTGAATACGGAAATCTGGACATTTACTGCCACCATTTACCTACAACATTTCACTCATGTTAGGACTCGGCATGAGTTTGAATTCAGGAATGGCAAAAAGGAAAGATGTTTTTCCAAAGGTAAAGACGAGCACACTAACATTAAAAATAACAAAATAATGGAAAATTATCCATAGATACCATATTATGCATATCAGGTTTGCTGAGAAAGCGTATATGGTTCAGTTTAAAATCTTTGGGTTTAAATGATCCTTCAAGTATTTTATTATATTGCTGGTTTTAGTTATTATTATGAGAGCTTTTAAAATAATAATTCACACATTCAAAACTCTCATGAATCATGATAGATTCATTGTTTCACAGGAATTACATGGTGTCGGTGTTGTATGGCCTACTCATATCATGGAGAAGCCAGATTCAGAATTCAAGGAAAAGTTGATGCGTCTTCTCCGCAAACCATTTAGCCAGGAAGAATACATTGCGCTGCTGGACAAGGCTACGACTCGCCTTCCGGCAATAAAGAAAAGGCCAACACGCAGTGGCATGAAGTACTACAACTCTAAACATGAAAGGAAACCATCACATTTTGATTCTCACCCAGGTATACTGGCTTTTATACTACGGACATAACTTTTTTTGTTCATTGGACTTATGTTATGTACTATTCCCCTTATTATTTTCTGTGTTGAAATATCTTTTTGGGAATTATTGCGATCACATGGCTAAAGTAACTTTTATACATAATGATTATAGGATCAAAATCATTTTCCATGCTTAATGAACACTCTGCCTTGTTATTTATGAAACAATTTGTGCTTGTTTTTTCTCGCAATTTTCATTTTCCTTTTGAACCTTGCAACTTGCAAGCCAACATTCTGTTTTTCGGTGATATATTGGTTTACAAGGCTGTTAAATCTATGTCAAAATAGCATGCTTGAATCTAGGTGAACATAAGCTTTCTATAGATACACTTGAAACCCCTGTACGCTTAGGTTAGCAGGACTTTAGAACAACAAGCACTGTGGCATTTTCATAATTGTGTTGCACAAATTGTCATGTAATTCTTATTTTCTTCTTTGATAAAATACAAAGCTTGCATCTCGATGAATTGGTAGAAGTGGTTGTACTATGTACTAGCCTTAGAGAGGCCACAGCTTTACCCATGCAACACAACACAATTACATTATGTCGGCGCAGAAGTCCAGCTGCCCTGTGAGGGAATGTGGAGGAATTTTAACAAATACCTAAAATAGAAATAGTTTGCTGTGGAGTACTATATACTGATAATGGGTTGTGTTTGACTTAAAACTTGGCTAACTTAAACTTTCAGCGTATTTGCAAAGGTCATCAACATGATTGCAGTCCAAAATTAAACTCCCAGCAGGTTTATTTTATTTGCTATAATAAATGGCTTTTTTTTTTGCTTGAGAAGTTACCTTTCCCAATAAGACGAGAAAGTAGTAGCAAATCATATTGTTATCAGGTTTGAAGTAATGTAGTATGTGGCTGTTCAAGAAACACTGATTTCTTACATGGCGTAGTATTAATCAACACGTGTTTTATATTTATAATTCCAGATCTTGCGGAACATGTAGAAAGCACCAGCATACCCAATCAGGTAGCTCTGTTGCGCGGATTTTTCTTCTGGAGGGAGGTAACCTCATTCATACCATTTCTTTGTTTTTCGTTAATAACCCGTTTTTGCATGCCAGCATGGTCTCAAGCCTCGAACAGTAATGGCTCTAATGCCTCCACCTGTTGTTAAATAACTGAAGTGATATATTTTTTTACCTGTTCCCAGTTAGAGCAAATATATTTCTTTTGGTTTAGATTATTAATAATGGAGGCAGCCCAATATTGTCCTGTTGAAGATCACGCTGGTATGGTACCAATCGTAGTTAATGAGTTTATTTGCAGCAAAGTACTAACAGCCGCGGTGCATCAGTATCAGTTTTTCTTGTTGCCAATTTTAAAAATTCATTTCACAAAGGAGTAGTTCACAATGGAGTAACTACCGTGTGATTTCTTCATATTTCTTGATTGTTAATAGCATGTTCCAACTTCTTATATAGATGGATTTCCCTAACAGATGGCCAATTCCCTAGCAATATTACATTTTCCCTTATTTGGTTAGTTAGGCCGACTGCCCACCGACCTGTGTCCTAACAATTTACTCTCTTCCTTTGTAGAATATTTTGCATCAGGACCAATTCAGGCCATGGAGAGACGATTTCGAACAGTACAAAGTTACTATCGTAGAAATAGATTGAGATCACCTGCAGAATTACAGAAGAGTTTGTCACTTCTCGATTGGAGGGGAAAAGCCCCAGTTTCTCCTTGTTGAATTAGTTTGGTCTCCAGTGTGCATCTTACACTGGTCGCTATTGTTATTTTATATGCAAAAACGTAGAGCTGATGCTACGAGAAACTATAGTAGCATATCTCAGTACTCAGGAGTCCCCAAAATAAATTATCTTCAGACAGGGGTATACCCTATTTTGCTCAGCTTTTCTTTCAGATAGAAGGTTTATGGACGACAATGATGTTGTCAACAGACAATGTATTTGTTTTTATATGTGCAACTGCAGCCATAACTTTGGAATGTTCTGGTTCATGCTTCTTTCTTATGGAACAACAAGTGTGTACAACTCGCCAGCTAGCAGAATTGTATTTTACATCTAGGATCTGGCTGCTTTTGAATTTGACGGAGGGTTTGCCCATGCTGAAATTGAGCACTCTAGACCTCATGTTGTACCTTTTTTGACAGAACCTCACCAAGAGGGCAGGGTACTCCTGAAGAAGAATGTAGTTGGCTCGATTATAGCAGAAAACTAGGGCCGAAGAAGCATACAACAGCATGTTTAATTGAGGGACAAGAATGCCAAAATAGCACCGCAACATGGGTTTATTCAGGGTCTCCGCCAAGCCAGTGGTCCTGCCAAAATAGCACCGAAGCACCATGCCTGATCACGGTCCGGGAAGATGTCCTGGAGATGGAAGTTGCGTCCACTGAAACAGAGAGCTCCAGGGCCGACCAGGGAGAGCATCACAAGGTTTTGCCTGCCATAGCCATTTGGTTCGCAGCACGCCGTTGGGAGAATTGAGGTTGTACGTGCAACCCAAGCCCTCCATGCTGAACCGGTGTGCACACGTCCTACCAGGCGACCAGGCATTGGCCTCCTTTTGCACAATCCGCGCCAGCCCACAGGACGCCATGAGAAACCACGGCGGGAGATCTAAAGACCGCCGCATTTTTTATGGCACCTTTCAAGTGCCCGGCATTCGCTTTAGGCAGTGTGCCTGGCTTATGGCCGTGCCCAGGCCAAGCCAACGAGGGCATTGGCTAGCTTTTGACCGGTTTTTAGTTTGCCATATAGAGTTTCTACGAGTTCCCTTCAAAAAATCTGTCATCGTTGTACATAAGCCCTTTTTTCAGTCTAATGATGAAAAGTTCCTCCTAAAAAGAAGTTTGGACTAAACTCTAGCTCGTAACTGCATCGACAAACAATTTTGAAAAAATAATATACTTTTCGTCCCTCAATTCTTGGCGAAATCTAGATTTAGTTTCTCAATTTTAAAACCGGACAACTTGCACCCGCAATTCTTAAAACCGGACAAGTTTAGTCCCTTGTCTCGGTTAACCCGATATCACTGCTGACTCGGCATGGTTTTGACCGGTCTTCGTTTTCTTCTCACATTGGCTGATTGAGGCATTTCATCGAACACATTGCATGCACTGTGTGACGGCAAACCCACACAAGTCCCTCTAGCCAGCCACGATGCCTCTGCACTACCTCGCCAGCCACCTCGAGCTTGCTGCACCTCGCCGGACATCACAGTCCCGTTCTACCTCGCCGGACACCACGGCCCACGGCCTCTCCTGCTTCATGACGAGGATGAAGGAAAGCAGGCAGCGTCACCATGGTGGCCGCGGAGGATGAAGGCAAGCCACGCGGTCGGTGGCGCTACCCCATGCTTGTCCTCGATATCCTCTTCTCCATTGTCTGGGAGCACGTGATCTGTGGGGTGCGCGGGCGAGGGAGCCCAGTCTACGGCTTGGGCACGAGGAGAAGCTCAAGAGCGCATCGGGCATCTCCATCTGGTGCTCAGCACCACGAGCATGTTGGGCGGGGTGGCGGCGCTCCTGTATAGCCTCCCGAAGGTGACGGTGATGGGCGTGGTGCAGCTGGTGGGTGGACAAGCTGGCGCGCCGGCGTGCGTGTGAATGCCATGTCGCCCGGTTGCTTCGGTGAGCGCTCGGTCGGCGAGGACCGCAGCGCGCGCAACAGCCGAGATGACGCCGAGCTGCGAGCGACATGGGGGAGAGCGCAATGGAGATGCTGATGCTGACTTGCACTGTCCCGAGTTGCGGCTTCCTTTTGGCCTAGGCGAAGCAGCAAGCCGGCGCACAAGGCGTCAGCCAGCAGCCATCCGTCGCGTGTCGCAGCACGTGCCCAAGCCACGGGAACAGCCAACACGGTCCAGTTGTAGACGGCACACGCAATGCATGCTAGATGTTTGATAAAATGTCTCAGTAATCCAATGTAAGAAGGAGAAAGGTAGGAGAGAGAAATACCGCCACGTGGACAAAGACTGGTCAAAACCGCGTTGAGTAAGCAGCGATACCGGGTTAACCGAGACAAGGGACTAAACTTGTCCGGTTTCAAAAGTTGAGGATGCAAATTGTCTGGTTTTAAATTTGAGGAACTAAATTTAGACTTTGCCAAGAGTTAAGGGACAAAAAATATACTTTTCTCAACATTTTTTATCAGTTTTTACTTCCCCTATGGTAATGAAATTCTCTAGCACCACAGCAAGAAATGGAAGAAACCAGATGAAGGATTCATTAAAGTAACTGTAGATGCTTTATATCACAATGAAGAGGGGAAAGGCTCCACTGGTGTGATTAGAGACAAACATGATGTTTAGTTAGCGCCTGCATGCTCTACACCTCAGCACGTCAATGATACCCACACCGCTGAAGCTATGGCAGTACATCAGGGCCTTCTCCTGGCAAACACAATTGAAGTGGTGAATGCATGTGCAGGTCAGGACAGAATTTGGAATGAAGCTTCCACAATAGATGCTAAATGTTTTATAATGGCTGGAATGATTGGAAGAGTGGAATTTCTACATGGCTTTTGAGAATGATGTCTCCAGTAGCTGGGTTGGTGAACCCCCTGAATTTTTAGTGAATGCCATTGTAAACGATGTAACTACTTTCCAGTGCAAAAAAGTGGCCATGATGGTATTCATTCAAAAAAAGAAAAGAAATGCTGAACAGAGTTGTGCCCTGATGAAACCAAAGATGAAAGTGAAATTGCAAGGGTGCAGCACGACTAGACCAAATCCATTTTCAGAGTACATAATCAAGTTTAATTAGGTCATTAACGCTACATCATGTGATGCATTGTGATGTGGACATAAAGTTGAATGTGAGATTCAATACCCTCGATTTCAACATGAGAAATGCATCAACTGATCAATAGCAGCTAGAGTGCTAGATCCCAGTTGTAACCTACTCCCTCCGTTTCTAAATATTTGTCTTTTTAGAGATTTCAAATGGACTACCATATACGGATGTATATAGACATATTTTAGAGTGTAGATTCACTTATTTTTCTCCGTATGTAGTCACTTGTTGAAATCTCTAAAAAGAAAAATATTTAGGAACGGAGGGAGTAGAATGTATGCAATTTCACAGGGAATAATTTCTCCTTTCAACAGTTGAGCAATATATACATTTATTCTCCCAAGAGAAAGAGCCACACAAGCAGACTGCCCCAGTACTTATTCGCACACTCCATTTATAAAATGATAATAATCAAATATTCTCTACTGAGAATGATTTCGCCCTTTAAGAATTATCTCCACAAAAGATAAGATGAGTGAACTAAGGCAATGGGTAATCTAAGTCCATCAATGGAATAACATCTTGATCTTTCAGATCATCTATCCATGGCCTGAATTGATCCTCGTGTGCACTATTCTGCAAAAAAAAAAAAAGGGTAAACTTCACAGTTTGCAAATATCTTCATGCTACCAAGGTAAGTATGGGAGAGCAAATACGGAGTAGTGTAGATTAAGCATGTGATTAAGATAGTGTATACACTAATGTTGCAAACTGCAGATTTCGTTATGATTGGTACCAGGCCCCCCTAACCTGATCTTGAAATGGCAATATTTGAGCTGCATGACAAACTAATAGTCTATCCATGACACGTCTCCTTTTACTTCCACCAAAATAATACATGTGCTCCAGCTGTGACAAACTTATTTGAGTATATAAAATGTACTAGTCCCTCCGATCCAAAATAAGTGTTGCAGTTTTGAGCTAAGATTAAACTAACCTTAGTTTAACACTGCGACACTTATTTTGGATCGGAGGGAGTAGTTCATTGCAGGTGACCTAGAAGATTTTAGGGTTTGGGCCTTCGGATTTAGATGGAAATGTGAACATTGCAGACATGACCACGATTAGTGCAAACGTATTATCATCAGAGGTAAATTAGTATTAAAGGATACCTGCAACCAGAAGAAAAATCCACGCATCAGAGCTAAACCCTTCGAAAAGCTAGTGTTTGTAACTTGTTCGACAAGATCTGAAGTTAAATAAACGAAGAGTGTTAGTACTATAACCACAACAACTCAGAACTGTTAAAGCGAAAACAGCATCCTTTATCAAACTGTTACAAAGTAGTTTACATTAACAAACCTCGGCATCAATATTTCTAATATTCTCGAGGGAAAAATATCAATGTGCTGAGCTACTAGTTTATATACTCAAGTTCACTGCAATACCAAGGACCGCTTAGAATCTAGAGAATGAGTACTTGACTATGGCACATCAACAGTATTAGAATCAAGAACAAATTATGTTCAAATGTTTGATTGCTAGTTGAGCTGCCCATCAAAAGTATAGAGTAGTCCACAACATACTAATACAAACATTTACAATGATGCATAGCCTATACTGCACTGGAATTTCAGCACTGCAGGATAATTCGTGATATCGAGGATTGTTAAAACAACACAGCACTGTGTCGTCAAGCTCAATACAGAAATGTCCATGAAGGGGAAAAAGTACAGTTCAGCAGAATTTACTTTACCCGGTTGATTTATTACGATAACAATAAGAAACAAATTTCTGAAGGGAAAGATGGCAAAAGGCAGTACTATAAAGAAGGTGACACAAAAGATACACAGTACTTGTCAGTGTATACACATGATAGCATACCTGGGTAATGATCAAAATATGAATTGCCCATCTCCTCGGTAGGGTAGAATTTTGCATCATTGCGCACCTGTCGCAACTTCACTAAAGGAGTACGAATAGAAGCCATGTCAAACAGCTTAATATACTCTTTCCGGCTAAACGGCTTCTGAAGAGCATCCATCAATCTTCGCTTGAAGTCTGAATCTGGCCTACGGTTGATATGTGGAGGCCATATAACATCTGATCTATGTGACTACAAATTTGTAGGAGGCGAAAGGAGAAGTAAATCACACATGGTAGTTAACATACAGAAAGAAAAAAGACAGCCACTACATACATGTAGTGATGTACAGCTTACGAGTTTTGGTTGAAGCTTTCTAATATTATTATGAAGTTCATAGATGGTGCTCAATACTCCCTCCGTCTGAAAAAGCTTGTCCCTCAAATAAATGTATCTAGCACCAAGTTAGTGCTAGATACATTCATTTGAGGAACAAGCTTGGGACAAGCTTTTTCGGACGGAGGGAGTACCAATTAAGAATGTCTCAATTTCAAAATGTAGATTAGCTTAACATTTTTCAAGAAAAAACTGATTATCACACTCCTAGACTGTTGTACAGGTAGATAGAGTGAATGACTATTGCGTTATATTAAGTGACTGACAATGAAGAATAAACAAAAATGGCAAAGTAGGGGAGCTATGTTTGATCACAAATGCTCAATCAGGATGGCGTGATGTTGATGTTCTAAAGACGTTAATGTTTCTACTTGTTTCAGTGTTTGGGAAAAAAAGGCTGCGTCCATTTCTTCAGAACTACTGACATCCGAAAATATTTTCTAAAACATATATTGCAGGATCACTTAATATTCGTATTTGGAATATGGAAACAAGGCACATGCTACATAATTACTCATATGATTTCAAAAATGTCAATTGATAGTTGACCTATCTACGGTACTGGCACTGACCATTTTATTACACACTAATCAGTTCAAGAACAGGCGAACAAGATGAGATTCTTTACACATTGATCAATTTTAGCATCCAACAGTAACACATTGATCAGTTTCATTATCCAGCAGTAACACACTGATCGGTTCTACAATCCAACAGTGGAAACGTAACGACAATAGGTATTCGAGATTACAGGAAATTCTCACCGAAGCAACGCGAGGCTGAGCATCCTTGTGCCCAATATCTTCCTGGCCCTGCATCCTTTGACGAGGGGCTGGATCCGCACGCCAGTCGTAGGCGTTCGGCTCCGGCATGATTACAACCGGCACATCTGAGTCGACCGCCTGCTCCTCTCCCCCCGATGAAGCAACGGCCGCCTCTTTCTCCGATTGCTCCTCGACCCCGCTGCTGCCTCCAGATTGCGCGGCGTCCGGGTCCGGCTCGTAGTCCACAACCACGCCCCCGATCTGGAGCTTCAGGCGGTTATTCACCACGCACGTGTGGTGCAGGAAAAGGCGGTAATCCTCGTCGATGTCGACGATGGAGTCGATCCACGAGGGGGGCGTCTCCACCGACGAGTCCCTCTCTTCCGACCGGCGGTTGGCGCTTGCGCCGCCCGGCGAGGGGTCCGAGACGCATTCGCCGTCGGAGATGGCGATGGGGGACTCGTACCTGATGACGGGGGCAGGGGAGGCGCCGCCGGGCGGGAGCTCGAGGACATAGGAGCTGCCTTCGGTGCGAAGGTGGCGGAGGAAGTAGAGGTAGTCGGGGTCGAACTTATCGGCGGAGCAGTCGCCGGCGGCGAAGGGGGAGGGGAGTGAGGGCATCGCGGGGGTCTGGGGCTTTGGGCTGGAGGCGACTGTCCGAAGCGGTTGTGTCGCCTTCGCGGCGACTGGCCTGCCTCTCCCACTCGGGCTCTCGGCTCATGGGAATATGACGCGATTCGTCTTTCTGTAGTCTGTACATGGGGTTTTTTCTTTTTTTGATTTGCATTGCATGGGTTCTTTTTTTAGTTGCATGGGTTCTTTTCAAATATCATGTTTTCGGGATAGGCCCTTTTCAAAATTTACCAATTTTGTTTGCGCGGGAGTGAATGCAAATATCAATGGGAATTACATATTACTAAAAAGGATTATTTGACGTCGGATTTTGGGGTTAAAAAACAGATGCCCTCAACTATGACGGATTCTGATCAAATGCATGGCAATTAGTTGCCGCAGCATGGTAATTTTTCTGTTGATTTTTACAGTACATGGCAATTTTGACCGTAGGACATGGAAAATCCTTATATTGAAGCATGGCAATTTTATTTGTTTTTGCATGGCAAATCTGATCATCGAAATTTTAGCGCTAAAAATTGGACGTTGGATTTTTAACATTTTTGTACTAAAAAAATGAGCAATCTGGTCTAAATGTAGATGATATCCCTCCACACAAAAAAGGTATATCCTTTAATGTTGGGGGGGCTTTATATTACTAAGAGATTTTTTTTTAGATGCCAACTTTTTCCACTTCCCATTTTGCGGCATTCTAGTTTACTAGCACAATGCCCGTGTTTTACTATGGAGAAAATATTAATTGTCATGAGACAGGGGTGGCTAGATCGAGCAACCGTGTCACGGGACGAGGGTCGTCCGTGATAAACATGATGGGTTGTTTGAGGGTAGTGTTCATCAAGACATTAGCTCGATATGGGTATAATCCTGAGTTAATTGATCCCGGTAAATAGTGCTAACATTACATTATTGGCTCATTATAAAAATTTAAAAGTAGAATACAAGAAATAGCATTACAATAAATCTGGAATACGATAGTAGTAAGTGGACCAATCTAGAGTAAAAACACCAACAATCATGGTCCCGATATGTGATACGACAACATTCGGATGGTGTCGCCCGATGGTGCGGAGGTCGCGTCTTCCACGACTCTGACCGCCATCAAACAAAACACCCACCAGAATACCGGTGACCTGACAATGACAAACTGAAGTTATGTTGCTATGCTATGACGAGTGTGTGATCCATGGGAGGAGAGTCGACAACGATCACTTAACAGGGCACATTAAATGACGAAACCCTTTTATGTGGCTGCAACACGCCTAATACAGGACCAACAAAACTGATGGATTGGTAGCTTATATACAAGCTTGTTATGCTAGAGATGACAAAGGAAATATAATAGATGAGAATGCTCGTGCTGGAGGATGAAAGAACTTAAACAATAGGTGTGTGCTTGACATGTTGTGTGTGGGCATGTTTTGTTTTATTTTAAATATAATTTGTCATTTCTTTTTTGATCAAAAGGGGTCCCCACCTTATTTGTTTAGAGACATTAGAACTGAGCACCCTCTCAGGCTACTAGCATTCGGAGACGTCTGTTTTTTTGATCTAACTAATCATGGCCGTTTGATCTCCGTTGAGCCTAACCCTTGCTGCTATCATGAAGTAGGCATTTTTAGCCGTTTGATTTCATTTGTCAAACGTTACTAACCATCCAATCTAAAGTTAGCGCTAAGCTAGCCATGAATTGGGCCTAACTGTAAGTGCATCTAGTGCCACCCCTAGTTGGTTTTGGAGTATTGACGACAAAGTTGGTTGAGGGACTAATGCGTTTGTGAGAATTGCAGGATAACGCAGGTAGTGTCTCTCATTGATTCGGTTTACCTACCGGAGATGACTCCTAAAAATGTATGAAGACATTGAAGACAATGGTGGTATGAGAAGATATTCATATTGAAGACTATGACATGAGAAGACATTGAGTGAAGACTATGGAGCGCGAAGACTATGTGATTTCGTTGTTTCCTTTTCTTCTTTGTTGAGTCATAGGAACCACCGTACTATTAAGTGGGGTCCAAGTGAACTAAGTCAGAGTGACTGAAGTGATGCTCAACCCAAATCCTATGTCTTCGAGTGAAGACAATGAGAGCAAATCTTATCCAGAGCTGGGTGAGTCAGCTTTGCTTGTAGCCCAAGTAAAGTTGCCGTGTGTGTTTGAAATCTGACCGTTGGAACACGTGTCGGTTCCTTAGTGACCAGTGGTCATTCGGACATATCAGTCGGGTTGCCTTGTGGCTATAAATAGCCCACCCCCTACACCATAAATTGGTGGCTGCTCAGAGTTAGTGCACGGCTTTTGTCGTTTGAGAGCAACCCACCTTGAAGTCTTTGAGAGAGAGAAATCCTTGCGAGGACAAAGCCCAAACACCTAGAGCCAAAGAGTGTTAGGCATCACTGAAGTCTTTCTGTCTGTGTGACCTGAAGACTTATTACACTTGAGGACTGTGAATCCTCCAATCGGTTAGGCGTCGCGTTCTGAGCATCCAAGAGTCATTGTGGATTGCCGGTGAACAAAGTCTGTGAAGGTTTGGAAGTATACCTTGAAGACTTACCAGAGTGATTGGGCGAGGACTGGGTGTCCTTAGCTCAAGGGGAATAAGGTGAAGACACGGTCTTCTGAGTTAAATCTCAGCCTCCCTAACCTGACATCAGCTTGTCACAAAGAATCGAACCGGTCCAACAAATCCTGTGTCTTCAACAAGCGATTGGTTCTATCCCTTTCCATCCTTTACTTAAGTTTGTCTTCGTGAAGTCATTGCCTATCTGTCATACCTGTTTGACTTCATTGCTTGACTACTATCGTTGATTGGCTTCATACT
Source organism: Aegilops speltoides (assembly GCA_021437245.1). NCBI lineage: Eukaryota > Viridiplantae > Streptophyta > Magnoliopsida > Poales > Poaceae > Aegilops > Aegilops speltoides. The sequence continues at coordinate 442,592,280 of CM038142.1, forward strand.
ATTTTCCATCCTAATCCTTACTACTTAGCTGCTATTAGTCCTGTGCTTTCACATTATTGAATACTTGACTATGGTTCGCTTACTATAGTTTATCTTCCGCTGCATCTCAATTAGGGCATTTCGATTGTTTGTCTTCGAAACTTCCAAGTTTTGAAGACTTTCATAAAAATCGCCTATTCACCCCCCCCCCTCTAGTCGATACTAGCACTTTCAATTGGTATCGAGCAAGGTACTCCTTGTTACGTGTGATTCGTTTAACCACCTAGAGTTTTAGCTATGTCGATCGCAGGATAATCAAAGTCTCATTGCTTGCCCTTTTCGATGGAACTGAATATCCCTATGGAAGAATAAGATGCGTATGCATCTTGAAGCCATTGATGTCGACTCGGTATGTCGTCAAGAACGGCGTTCCCAAGACTGGTGAAGGTGTCACCCCTGCTGATGTCAAGAAGTTCATTCAACTGGACTCTACTGCCAAGAACATTATGTGTGGTCATCTGACCAAAGGACAGTATGGCCGTGTGAGTGCTCTGGAAATATCAAAGCTAGTCTGGGACTGGCTATCCAAGGTCAACGAAGGCGTATCAACCCAGAGAGATCAAAGAATCAGTGTTCTTCGCAACCTTTTCAACCGCTTCAAGAGAAACGACAATGAAAATGTCCAGCTCATGTTCGATCGCCTCACTGACATCACAAATGAACTTCAAGCTCTTGGCGCAACCGAAATTACCAAGCATGAAATCATCAAGACACTACTGAGATAACTTGACAGCTCATTTGACACCCTTGCCCTCATGATACAAGAACGTCCTGACTTCAAGACACTCGATCCGTCTGATATACTTGAGAGGCTCAACACACATGAGTTCCAGCTATCTGAGAAAAGAGATATCTATGGCCCAAACTATGGCGAACTCGCTTTGAAGGCAAAAGTTGTTTCCTCATCGAAGAAGAATCATTGCAGCTCAAGATCCTGAAGACATTGGAAAGGAACTTGCTATGCTTGTGAAGAAGTTCCAGAAATTCACTAAGAAGAAAGGCGTCAGAAAGTCTTCACGATCCAGCTCAAGGAATGATGAAGTTTCCACCCATGATCACAAGAAGAGAACCTGCCACAAGTGCAAGAACCCTGGTCACTACATATCTGAGTGTCCACAGTGGGACAATAAGAAGAAGAAGAAGAAGAAGAAGAAGAAGAAGAAGAAGAAGAGCAAGGAATATGATTCTGATGACAAGAAGAAGAAGAAATCCTCAGAGTCTTCTTCTAAGTCTTCTTCTAAATCTTCATCATACAAGAAGAGCTCATCTGGCAAGGCTCGTGCTTTTGTTGGCAAGGAAATGGATTCAGAGGAGGAGTCTGCTTCTGAGGAGACGGAGGTGGAGTCTGGAGAGGAGTCCGACCCTGGCGTTGCAAGTCTGGCTCTAGCCACAGCCTATGTTGCCAAGTCCATCTTCAACGCTGAAGACAATGACTTCCACACCAACGCTGAAGCTAATGACGAAGACGATCCTACTCCCACCTACTGCTTCATGGCACGTGGTGCCAAGGTAAAATCACGTGATGCTTACTTCCAAACATCAAGTGAAGATGACTCTGATTGTGAATCCAAACCCAGCTACAAAACACTTGCTAAAATTGCAACTGAACAACAAAAGGCTATGGAACATACTCAAAAACTGTTAGAAAAAAGCGATGACTGTTGGACGCGAAATGACCCGCTCACGTCCTTAGTTGAGATATAAAAATCTTCATGCTAAGTACCAAGAACTTGAAAGTCGTCATGAAACGCCTCAACTACTTATGAAAGGCTCTCCTATGATTATCTTCAAAGGAAGCAAGAGCTTGAGAAATTGAGAGCGGCTCATGAAGATCTTCAAAAGTGAATGAGTCACTTGCGCTCAACAGATCAGTCCCCGCCAGATGGATTTGAACCACCATGTCTAAAATGCATTGAGCGTGATAACGCTACATCTGTTCTTTGAATGTTCCACTGCCGCTACTGTTTCATTGTCTTCACCTACTGATGTGGTTACTAACCCCTCTGCGGAGGATACCACGACTATCGCTGATGAAAATGCTATGTTGAAGACATTGCTTGAAACAGGGATGTATTTGAAGGGACATCAGACACTCTGCGATGTCCTCAAAAAGCAGATTCTGAACCGAAACCCTAGGAAAGAGGGTGTTGGGTTGAGAGGAAAATGAATGTTGATAGCTCAGATCGAAGCCCGAGCAAGTACCCCAAAACCACATGGGTTTTGCAAAGGAACCTTCATGAGATCCATCCACCTTGTCCGGCTTTACGTGCTAATCCTATTATCATTGATGAATCCTTTCATGCAAACTATAAGCTGTTCAAGAATCAGAATGGTGAAGTGTTTGCGAGGTACATTGGTACTAACTGCAGGAATGGACCACCTATGAAGAAGATCTGGGTACCCAAGCAGTACATTGAGAATCTTCATGTGAATGTCGTCATGACACCACCAAGGAAGAAGACAAACCCCAGACCTATAGCTTCATATGGCCCAAAGGCTTCATACAGATACATGACTCACTTGAGTCACCCTAACGCCAATGTTTTGCAGGGAAATCATGCTCAGACTTATGAATATGAGCGTGTATCTTCGAATCGCTATGTTCATAGGACTAAGAACTTTTCTGCTTATTCATATGAGTATCATTCTTCTCCTGCAAGGCTATTTGCTAGGGCTCCAAAGCCAAAATTCTCAGATGCTGCACTTAGACTCATTGCTTCTAAGCCACCCCTGAAGATGTGGGTGGCGAAGAAGAATTAACTCTCTTTTGTAGAAAAGGGTCTCCAGCCTGAAACCAAAGGCGTCCGATGCTATTGCTGGGGACCTAAAACACATTAAGGACGCATGACAAAATGTCTTACTATATACATTACATCTGAATTGCTTACCAGTCATACTATGTATCCTAATCTTAATCTAAGCTGTGACAATCCCTATATGTGTCAAATGCTTATGCTTCACAACACTCTTGTGAAGCCTATCCTCCTAACTACACTGTAGGGTACATCACCAAAAGCTTCGGAATGGATTATGGACAGTGGATGCACAAATCATATGACTGGTGATTGAAGTCTTCTCATGGACTCAACCTTACGTCCGTCCGACAAGAGTCACATCACATTTGCTGACACTGGTAAAAGCAAGGTATTGGGTCTAGGTAGAGTTGCAATCTCAAAGGATCAACACATGGATAAAGTGATGCTTGTTGAATCCCTTGGTTTCAACTTAATGTCTGTCTTAATGCTTTGTGACTTGAACATGATTGTGATATTTGGAAAATATCGCTGCCTTGTACTAATGGAATCTGACAAGTCTCTAGTCTTTGAAGGGTATCGAAAAGATGATCTATACATGGTAGATTTCAAAGCAGTCCACGACTTTGTGTATGTCTTCTCACAAAAGCTTGAATCGTTGGCTCTGGCATCGAAGGCTAGGGCATGCTGGCATGAGGAACTTGCACTCACTCATCAAGAAGAAGCATGTCATAGGCATCGAAGATGTCAAGTTCAAGAAGGATCATTTGTGTGGTGCCTGCGAAGCTGGAAAGATGACAAGGGCAAAACACCCCTCGAAGACAATCATGACAACATCTCAACCCTTCGAGCTGTTACATATGGACTTATTTGGACCTACTCACTACTCCACTCTCACAACAACTGCTTGTCTCTATGGCTTCGTCATTGTTGATGACTACTCAAGATACACATGGGTTCATATAATTCTCTACAAGACTGAAGTTCAAGATGTCTTCAGACGCTTCGCCAATCGAGCAATGAACAATTATGGCGTGAAGATCAAGCATATCAGAAGTGACAATGGCACTGAATTCAAGAACACCGGACTTGATCTTTATCTGGATACAATGGGAATCACTCATGAGTTCTCTGCTCCATACACACCTCAGCAAAATGTCATCGTTGAACGCAAGAACAGAACTCTCATTGAGATGGCTTGAACAATGCTAGATGAATACAAGACACCAAGAAAGTTCTGGCCTGAAGCTATTGATACAGCATGTCACATCATCAACCGTGTATACATCCATAAGCTTCTGAACAAAACATCCTATGAGCTCCTTACTGGCAAGAAGCCAAATGTCAGTTACTTCAGAGTATTTGGAGCTAGGTGTTGGATCAAGGATCCCCATCACAAGTCAAAATTTGCACCTAAGGCTCACGAAGGCTTCATGCTTGGCTATGGAAAGGACTCGCACTCCTACAGAGTCTTCAACCTCTATCTCTACAAAATCGTCGAAACTGTGGATGTGAGATTTGATGAAACCAATGGTTCACAAAGAGAACTCCTGCCAAGTACACTAGATGAAGCTCCTCCAAGCGAATCTATCAAGCTGATGGGAACTGGTGAAATCATGCCTTCAAGCACAAACAAGAGGAACTTATCATTTATGCACCTAACCAACCTGAAGACAATGCTCGATCAAGACAATCCTCCCAATGATGACAATGATCGGCAAGAGCGAAGTCTTCGCCCGATTCATCCTCGTGTTGCAAATGAAGTTCAAATTGAGAAGATAATCGACAGCATCGATGCACCTGGTCCACTGACCGCTCAAGAGCAACACAGTTAGCAAATTTCTGTGGGCACTTTTCATTTGTGTCAATATCAGAACCCAAGAAAGTTGCTAAAGCCTTTATGGAACCTGAATGGATTCAAGCTATGCAAGAAGAACTTCAACAGTTCAAACTGAACAATGTTTGGGAACTTGTCAAGCGACCTGACCCTCGCAAGCATAACATTATTGGAACAAAATGGATATATCAAAACAAACAAGATGAGCATGGTCAAGTTGTCAGAAACAAAGCACGTCTTGTGGCTCAAAGATATACTCAAGTAGAAGGAATTGACTTCGATGAAACATTTGCTCCCGTTGCTAGGCTTGAAGCTATTCGCATACTGCTAGCCTACACAAATCATCACAACATCTTTCTATATCAAATGGATGTGAAGAGTGCATTTCTCAATGGCAAGATTGAAGAAGAAGTGTATGTCGCTCAACCACCTAGCTTTGAAGATCCAAAACATCCTGATATGGTGTACAAGCTAAACAAAGCACTTTATGGCCTCAAACAAGCTCCTCGTGCATGGTATGATACGATCAAAGACTTCCTGAAGAGCAAAGGCTTCAAACCTGGATCCCTCGATCCCACACTCTTCACGAAGACATATGATGGTGAACTGTTTGTGTGCCAAATATATGTGGATGACATAATCTTCTACCGCACCAACCGAAGTATCTTGATGAGTTTGGATACATGATGCAAGAGCAATATCATATGTCCATGATGGGTGAGCTGAAGTTCTTCTTTGGTCTTCAAATTAAACAACAAAGGAATGGCATCTTCATATCTCAAGAAAAATACCTCAAAGATTGTCTCAAGAAGTTTGGAATGGAAGGCGCAAAGGCTACACGACGCCAATGCCGACCAAACACCATCTTGGTCCCGACGACAATGGTAAAGAGTTCGATCAAAAGGTATACCGCTCCATGATTGGTTCTTTGCTTTATCTATGTGCATCTAGGCCGATATTATGCTTAGTGTTTGCATGTGTGCTCGATTCCAAGCGGCACTAAAGGAATCGCATCACTTAGGCGTGAAGCGAATTTTAGATATTTGGCTTACACCCCAACACTAGGATTATGGTATCCCAAGGGCTCAAAATTTGATTTGGTTGGATTCTCGGATGCTGATTATCTTTGGTGACAAGGTGGATCGCAAGTCTACATCGGGCACATGTCACTTTCTTGGTCGATCACTTGTTTGTTGGTCTTCAAAGAAGCGTAACTGTATCACTCTCAACTGCTGAATCTGAATACATTGTCTTTGGATCTGTTGTGCTCAGCTTCTATGGATGAAGCAAACTCTCAAGGACTATGACATCAACTCAAACAAGTACCTCTCTTCTGCGACAACGAAAGTGCCATCAAGATAGCCAACAATCCATCAAAGACTCAAGACAAAGCACATTGAAATTCGTCATCACTTTCTCAGAGATCATGTCATGAAGAAAGATATCGACATCATTCATGTCAACACTGAAGAGCAACTGCCAGATATCTTCACAAAGCCCTTGGATGAGAAAAGGTTTTGCAAGTTACGGTATGAGCTAAATATCTTGGAATCCTCAAATGTCCTGTGATCAGGCACACATCCTAACACTTATGCATGTTGATGACCTATATGTGCAACACACAAAGTAATGTATATCTTCAATCAATGAAGACTTACACTCTGAGTGTGAATACATTAACATGGAATATGACTTCGGAGTGCCACGATAATTGTGCGCCGTGTCTGGGTCTAATACTTCATATACGGTGGGTAACGCCACCACCAAATTTCTCTATTTGAAGTGTTTCACTCATGGTGTTATTTTTGCAATGACTTCGCATTTGGTTTGTCTTCAGTTTCAATTTGACTTCATGATTTTCTGCACTCATAGTGTTCTGTCCTCTACAGCATTCACTTATAGCTATGTCTTCAAGTTGAATCTTTTGAACTAAGTGAATGTGATCGGACCCTAACCTCTCTATGCTTTCAATCTCAAACTCTATCTGTCCAAATCATATGCATTCTATTGAAACTGTCGAATGTCTTCTCTGCGTCCTAGTCAGCAAAAGGCACAGAGACAAACATTAAGTCTGTTTTAAATACCTTATCTTTATTGTTGAAATCCGGAGAAGCCGGAACAACCATCCGACATGCCTGGCGGACATGGGAACGTGGGACAACTCTGAATATGTTGCATGCTTGCCACGTGCCCCTCAGATGTGAACCGCCAGGGGCACCAGCGTAATTGCGCTGTGCCGCACACCTATCTATAAATACTTGTCCCCTGCAGTAAAGAAATCCTTCTTCCACCTCTCCACCTTATCAAAACCCTAGCGCCACCGCTAACTCTCGACGACGCCGGCGACGAAGCGCTTAGCTGCCGCGACTTCTCCGACGCCGTCCTCACGCCGGCCGCAGACATCGTTCTCTCCGCCGTCGCCGTAGGTGTCCTCCGTCGCCAAGTTAGGGCACAGTGGATTGAACTGCTCGGTCTCCTATTCATCTCATCTAGCAGTTCTTCGTGCAGTAATTATAACTCTATTTTTACTGCCTTTTTGATCTTCATAGATTCATCCGATCTACCAAAAGTGGTTTCTGCCTATACAATGTTAGATCTATTCTGTCTACATCTCATACTGCCTAGTCTATTCACTTGAATTACATGTCTAGTTTGATTCCTCACTTGTACTTATTCACGGATTCATACAAATCTGGAACCAACTCACATCACATAAGTGAATGTCTTCGCATCATGAGGTCAATGTCTTCAAACTGATTTATCTTCAAAATCTTCTGAGAATGCATATGACCTCTTCCCTTCCTCGCATCTCTAATTTATCACGGTACATGTCCGTGGGAGAATCCCTTGGTTCTCGTAATCTGCATTCGTTTGCAGAATACTTACAGCATCACATTGATTCTCCTGAAGCCAGTTCCTGCTTGACCAGCAAGCGTAAGTCTCTGAAGCCATGGAACATCTTGAAGCCATTCAGTTTGAAGTTCATGGCTGCAGAAAAATCAGCAAGGAAGGGTGGCAGACAGCACAGAGAAGGAACATCCAAAGATCTGCCTGATGACCTAGCAGAGATCTACAAGACAGATCTTCAAGAGACTTATCATCAATGCAAGACACGAATCCAATGGATTCGACGCTATTGGGCTGAAGAATGGTTCAAGTACAAGTTTGTGACCAAGGAATATGCAGAGAAGAATGCTATCAAGAGACCTTGGGGTGATATTCTCTATCGAGGCCTTCAACCCAAGAACAGAGCAAAGCTATTGCGCAAGGCTTCTATCCTTGCATGGTCCGTGGACCTCAGCCCGAGAATGCCGATCCCACATCATTACTCTGGTGTCGTGACGATGCTCTCTTCAAGCGCAACCTTCAGTACGCCATGGCTTCGGCCAAGAAAAACAAGAAGTCATTGGGATTAGACTTCAACCCTGGTCCCTCTGCTCCCCGTGCCGACGGCTCTTGTGATGCAGAACCTAATGTCATCGGTCCCTTCTCCAACCTTGACGGCCTCATCACCTACATCTTAGTCCAGGGTGCTAGAGTAGATCATTCTGATAATGATACTGACACTGATGAAGCTCCAGTTCCTCCTCCGAAGCCGCAGAAGCAAAAGAAGCCAAAGGCTTCAAGATCAGCTGCACCTCCAAAAGCTTCATGTGCGAAGCCTCGCCATCGCACCTCCCGAAGGCGAGCAGTGCGATCAAGATCAATCCGATCTCCAAGAAGACAGAGAAGGAAAAGCAAATTGTCAGGCATACTGATCAAACCTTGACTCCTGCCGCCATTCTGCGTGAAGAACCCATTGATCTGTCCAGTGATGAAGATCTTGCAGATGATGCCCTTGAGCAACTGATAAAGAGCAAGGAAGAAGCAGAGATCTTCAACAACCTGCCTCTCTTTGATGTGGCAATCATCCAAAACTTCATTGATGAGTGGTTTGACACACCAAATCTCAGCTTTGAAGATTTGCAGCTTCCCATTGGCCTCAGCGTCGCCTTCAATGGCGCCATTGCTTCCGGGCTAGCTCTCGCTCAGCGCATCGTTGAGCTGAAGAACAAGATTGACTATGAAAAGGCTCAGTTCAAGAAGCATGTGGCGAAGCTCAGTGTTCAAGACGTCAGAAACTTCAAGGTCATGCTGCATGAGCTTAAAGAAGCCTTTCTCAAGAAGCATGAAGAAGCTCAGGGCTCTCGCGAGCGTATGAAGAGTTTGGCTGACAAGTGTGTGCTTGCCTACAATGAGGCTGAGAAGCGCAAGTCTCTTGGCCGTCCTGGCATTGACCCCAGGATGGCTGCAAAGAAAAAGAAGAAGCTCTCTACTACCCAGCCTGCATCTTCAAGCCAAGAAGCACCCCGCATTGTCTTCCCGAGCAGCATGACTGGCTCGAAGCCAAAAGTCCTGTCAACCGCTTCAGAACAGAAGAAGACGAGGGCTGCCGAGGCTGAAGCCAGAAAAAGGAAGAATCCTGAAGCCTCTGATGCTGCTCCCTCCAAGAAGAAGCGCAAGACCAAGAAGACTAGGGCTGCTCCCACAGAGCCCTTAGTTGTTGAACCCATTTCAGTGGTTCGCCCCGCGTTTGAACATCAAGAAAGAAGAATGATAGTTCATGAGCCTGCTTCCACAGAGGCTCATGAAGCTGAAGATATTCCAGCAGCTGAACCCACCGCTGCTGAAGACATTGGTCAAGATGACAATGTTGAAGATGATGAAGTTCTTCCTCAGATCGAACACAACGTGGTATCATCGCCTGGTCTCACGAACAGCGAACTCATCAGCATCGGTCGTCCTCTAACGCCAATTGCTCAGGATGCATCGTGGGCTGATCACCCACAGCAACAAGACTCCCCCATTACTCCCCAACAACAGCAACAAGCTACACCACCCGTGCAAGAAGAAGATGAAGACTTTGAGGCCCAGCCAACTCCATCTCCAAAGGCGTTGCCAGTGTTTCGCAGGCTTCGCAAAGGACAAAGGCCTCAAGTCCCTCTGTCGAGCGTTCCAGAAGGAGAAGTGCAACGCCAACCTGTTGCACGTCAAGTATTTTCTGAACCCACTCCAACTGTGAATGTCTCCATGTCTAAAGCCCAAGCTGCTAAAGACATTCCGGCTGGATCAGCCGACGAAAGACAAGAATACGTACGTGTCCCTACTTCCCCAGTTATTGAAGAAGTTGTTCCTGATGTGAACGCACCAGTGCCCGACCCTCCTGTTCATCAAGTGGAGGTTGAAAATGTTGAAGCTGCCACCACCAACGCCAATGAAGCCAATGACGTAGTCATGGCTGAAGCTAATGTGGAGCTTGCACCAACCAGTGTGCCTGAAGCTAATGAGACCACTGCTCCTGAAGCACCTGTTGTGCAGCCCGAAGCCTCAGTTATTGCCACTGCTCCTGTTCCGCCACCAAGGCCCCATACAATTGAGCAAGCATACAGTCATGGTCAGCTAACCACTGTCCGATGGCCCATTCTGATACCTCCGCCTACTGCCTCTGGACCTCAATTTGATTATCATGTTGAGCATAGGCCTCAGGTCCAGAAGCCAAAGCCAAGACTGCCAAGGTTTCTAGGCACTGCAAACTCACCAGGGTCCTTCAATGCAAATGGCTTCAAAAGCCACAATACCTTCTTTGACAGCGCCAAGAACCCATACTCAAAGCCAAGGATATCATCAGACCGCTTCGAGCTATCACAGTGATGGGCTATTACTCCTGCTTACAGTATGATCAAGGGCATATTTTCCTCATATGCGCCTTGACATCGGGCCATTCTTTGGACTACCGTGCTTAGAAGAAGCACTTGACTGTTTTCGTGATCTTTGGTCCGCTCAACTTTGTGATGCATAAAGAACACTGGAATGAAGAACTTCTGCTCCAAGTCTATGCTACCCTACACATTCGCGGCTACAACAGAGATATCAAGACATGGGTTCTCGAGTGGATGACCGAAAATGTTCATCATGAAGCCAAAGCTCTTGATATCATTGAGCTTACTGGCCTAGCCACTCCTGGAGAGCTATATGAACCTGATTGTCAACTACACCGCAATGCATTGGAGAGCATCTTCCAAAAGCCAGAACCCAACATGAGCCAGATGTTGAGCATGATGAAGCCTTTGCCATCTGACGCTGAATATCCAACAGAGTTCTTTGTTGACGACCTTGAGTATCTGCCACGAACAATATATCATATTATCAGGCGAACTCTATGGCCTATCAAAGGACATTCATCAGCGGCCAAGCTTGAAGGAGCCATGAAGACTTTGGTCTTTTACATTCTCAATGGCATCGACTTCAATACTCAAGAATTCTTCATCGTGCAACTTGTCGCTTCGGATCCGACCTTTTGGTCCGAAGTTCTATGCTCCATGGGTCATGCGCCTCATCGTTTACACTCATCTATCAACTATCAACCCTCCGCTCGCAATCATCCGATCTTTTTACCGAGGTTGATATGTCACCGAAGCCATATACTCTGACCCTGCCAAGAAGCCTCTTTATCTTCAGAATGTCGAGCACCAAAGCTTCACTCAACCCATTGAAGGCGCCCAAGCTGCAACACGAATCTATCCAATGGCTGGAAATACTCGCCTCATCATCGCACCCTCTGAAGCCACTGAAAGCACCATTGCACAAAGGCCTAAGAAGCGCTCTCGTGTTCTCAATGACCGAGAACTTCTTGTGGCACTTCATCAGAAACAAGATAAGCATCACTATTGGCTCAAGAGATAGATGCAAAGCCTCTTGGTGGATGTCAATCGCATTCGAAACCTTGCCACCAAGAATGCATTTGTTGCTCATGAGACTTGCCGAAGATCATGGAAGAGTTTGACGCTGCTCAGTGCTGAAGCAGATCTTCAAGACGATGGCTTCAATGAAAGATTCAAGTTTGACTCCACTCCTCCACGGACTGCTGTCCTACGTCGAACTCCATCCCTTGAAGACTCTGACTATTCTTCCTCGGCCGCAATCGTGAATGCCGAGTGATCGATGATGAAGATGATGCTACTTCACCGCCTCCTACTATCGCAGACGACGACTTTGCACCAACTACGCTCGCACCGCCAACAAACGGCGACAACCTGCTGCTTCACCTACTCATGAGGACGAGTAGATGCTCTATGTCTTCAAACCTTTTTGGTCATTACTGACAAAAGGGGGAGAAGCGTATGAGTTGATAGTCTTCAAGCGGGTTCATATGGGCGGTTGCATTATATTTTTCCTCGTGCTTACAACTCTTGCTTTTGAAACATTTGGTTCTTTGAGCTGTAACACCTAAACTTGATGGTCGTCTGCTACTTATTTGCTTTACTGTGATGCGATGATAAATTCCGCATGTGCGATGATAACTTCCGCCCTTAGATCACTCTGCAGACGTCCATTTTTCATTATGCATGTCATTCTACTTGCTATATCATTTCATGCATGATGAATTGTTCTTCATAAGTTGAAGAGGATCTCCACAAGTACAACCTGCCATGTGCATTTGCATTCCAAAAGCAAATTACTTATATGCACATCTTCAGGGGGAGCCCTTGCTACTTATGAAGACAATACCCTATCCTTTACAATTTCACATATTTTATCCCCGTTGAAAACTTCAACCAGTTTGTCATCAATCACCAAAAGGGGGAGATTGTAAGTGCATCTAGTGCCACCCCTAGTTGGTTTTGGAGTATTGATGACAAAGTTGGTTGAGGGACTAATGCGTTTGTGAGAATTGCAGGATAACGCAGGTAGTGTCCCTCATTGATTCGGTTTACCTACCGGAGATGACCCCTAAAAATGTATGAAGACATTGGTGGTATGAGAAGATATTCATATTGAAGACTATGACATGAGAAGACATTGAGTGAAGACTATGGAGCGCGAAGACTATGTGATTTCGTTGTTTCCTTTTCTTCTTTGTTGAGTCATAGGAACCACCGTACTGTTAAGTGGGGTCCAAGTGAACTAAGTCGAGTGATCAAGTGATGCTCAACCCAAATCCTATGTCTTCGACGAAGATAATGAGAGCAAACCTTATCCAGAGTGGATGAGTCGCTTTGCTTGTAGCCCAAGTAAAGTTGCGTGTGTGTTTGAAATCGACCGTTGGAACACGTCTCGGTTCCTTAGTGACCCAGGTCATTTCGGACATATCGGTCGGGTTGCCTTGTGGCTATAAATAGCCCACCCCCTACAGCATAAATTGGTGGCTGCTCAGAGTTAGTGCACGGCTTTTGTCGTTCGAGAGCAACCCACCTCGAAGTCTTTGAGAGAGAGAAATCCTTGCGAGGGCAAAGCCCAAACACCTAGAGCCAAAGAGTGTTAGGCATCATCAAGTCTTTACGTCTGTGTGACCAAGACTTATTACACTTGAGGACTGTGAATCCTCCGGCCGGTTAGGCGTCGCGTTCGAGCATCCAAGAGTCATTGTGGATTGCGGTGAATGAAGTCTGTGAAGGTTTGGAAGTCTACCTTGAAGACTTACCAGAGTGATTAGGCGGGACTGGGTGTCCTTAGCTCAAGGGAATAAGGTGAAGACACGGTCTCGAGTTAAATCTCAGCCTCCCTAACTGACGCACAGCTTGTCACGGCAACTGGAACTGGTCCAACAAATCATGTGTCTTCAACAAGCGACTGGTTCTATCCCTTTCCATCCTTTACTCAAGTTTGTCTTCGTGAAGTCATTGCCTATCTGTCATACCCGTTTGACTTCATTGCTTGACTACTATCGTTGATTGGCTTCATACTATCGTCCATCTTGATCCTTACTACTTAGCTGCTATTAGTCCTGTGCTTTCACGTTATTGAATACTTGACTATGGTTCGCTTACTGTAGTTTATCTTCCGCTGCATCTCAATTAGGGCATTTCGATTGTTTGTCTTCGAAACTTCCAAGTTTTGAAGACTTTCATAAAAATCGCCTATTCACCCCCCCCCCTCTAGTCGATACTAGCACTTTCACTAATGTTGCAAGGGCAGCTACTCCCCGTAGCTATTTTGGACTAATTGGGCTAGTTTTTCTGCTCGGCCCAAGGCAGCAAAAGCCCTCTCATACATTCGCTCCCGTTCGACACAGGAACGAATCAGTGGGCGCTCCTAACCGGCGCTCTCAACGCATGTTCCTCGTACTGGCGCTCGAAGGCGATGTGACTGGGCGGCCCAAAAAAATTCAATCGATGCAACTAGTTTATAGGTAGCACGAAAAGCGAAAAAACAACCCAAAAATGGTTCTCCTCGAGGATCAAACTCGCGCGGTGATAACGGCGAATGAGTATGGCTAACCACGTGACCTACGACATGCTACTGACCAATTCCAGGGCGAACGTTTTAAGTACATTTGTAGCCGTGCAATTTATTACACATATACACGTCTACTATAGCGCTTTGATTATAAATTATTTGAAAACATTTTGGAAAAAATTCATGAATTACAGAAAAGTTCATCGGTTTTGTAAAAGATTAACCGAATGTTCATTGATTTGAAAAACAAGTTCATGATTTTGAGAAAAAATTCTATCAATTTTTAAAAAGTTGATCCATTTAAAAAATCGTTTACAAATCTTGAGAAAAAAAATCACAAATTTGAAAAAAAGTTCATCAAAATTCAAAAAAGGTTCACTGATTTGGAGAGGTTCCGAAACAGCTCATCAATTTTTAAAATAGTTCACAGAATTGAAAAAAGTTCAATGACTTTGAAAAACGATCATGAATTTTGAAAAAAAATGTTTATCGATTTTGGAAAAAGTTCACAAAAAACAAAAAAAATTCACAAAAAGCAAAAAAAAAAAATTCATCGAATTTGAAATAAAGTTCATAAACTGTGGGAAAATGTTCATTGAATTTGAAAAAAAGTTCATTGAATTTGAAAGAGTTCATCTAATTTGAAAAAGGTTCATCGATTTAAAAGGAATGTCTGTCGAATTGGAGAAAAGGTTCATAAAGTTGAATATAAGTTCAAAATTTTTGAACAAGTTCATCTATTTGAAGAAAAACTTTATGAATTTGAGAAAAGAAAGAAAAAAGGATAGAGAAAAAAATTAAAAAATAAAAAGAATAGAAAGGGAAGAAAGATGAAATAACGGAAAAGCATATCTGTAATCACACTAAGTGATTTGGTCGGGGGACTTATCCCATCGTCCCTCAACACTTGCGCTGGAGGTTCGAGTCCCAGCTAGAAGCATTTTTTGCACTTCAGATTAGAAAGTAGAAAAAAAAAATGTGAAAATGGCCGGCCCAACATGAGGATGTGATCGCTCGACACATGAACGAATGATCCAGCCTACGCGTGCCGCTCGCGAGGGAATCCAGCGTGAGGGGATCGAGCGGTGGTAGAGTTCAATGTCAACAGCTGCCTGCTTAGGACCTATTGTGATGCATCCGGCCAACGAATAAATATAGAAAAGTCTTCAATCTTTTTTAGTAAAGGCTGCCCTAGGGGTTTGAGAAACCAGGTCAAGAGCATCTTACAGGTACAGAATGAATCTTTGAGTGAGAAATACCTGGGTATGCCCACAACGGTTGGACAGTCAAAGAATGGCACATTCCTTTATCTGCGGGACAGAGTGTGGGAGAAAGTGAAGGGTTGGATGCAGAAACTGTTGTCGGCAGCAGGCAAAGAGGTGTTGATAAAATCAGTTGCTCAGGCCATTCCGGTCTTCTCTATGTCGTGCTTCCGTCTCCCGAGGGGGTTGTGTGATAGTGTAACTTCAATTATACGGCAGTTTTGGTGGGGATCCAAATGAGGGAAGAGGAAACCTGCTTGGGTTTCTTGGGACATCATGACGAATCCCAAGAACTTGGGAGGTCTCGGATTTAAGGACATAGAAGTTTTTAACCTGGCTTTACTTTGTAGGCAGGCGTGGAGGTGCCTGACAGAGCCGTTATCCTTGAGCTCACGCATCTTGAAGGCAGCCTACTACCCAACTACGTCCATCTTCGAGGCAGAGTTGGGTTCAAACCCTTCTCAAATATGGAGGGCAGTTGTAGATGGGAGAGACATACTGAAACTTGGTGTGATTATGCGCATAGGGGACAGGCACTCAACGAATATATGGCAGCACAACTGGATACCCAGATCAGGGATGATGAGGCCCATTACCTCTTTGGTTCATGACCCTCCAGAACGAGTGTCAGACTTAATCGATGCTTCAACTGCTTCCTGGAGGGAAGAGGTCGTTAGGCAAGTCTTTGTCCCAATGGATGTCGAAGCCATCCTGAGGATCCCTATATGCACTCGTCAAGTGGACGATTTCTGGGCATGGTCCGAGGATCCGAGGGGCCGATTCTCTGTCAGGACGGCGTACAACATGATATACCGTATAAAAAGTGGAAGAGAGGCATGGTTAGAGGAGGGAGAGCATACCTCCAATCTCCAGGGACTGATGAAGAGTTGGTCGTCATTATGGAAGCTAAGGGTGCCATCGAAACTGAAAGTGTTCACGTGGAGACTGGCCCAGCACTCGCTACCAACGGGAGATCTACTACAGCACCGAAATATGTCCACCACGGATATTTGTGGAGTGTGTGGAGCGCGGGATAATTGGCGGCATTCACTACTCGACTGCGCACTGTCCAGGAGCACTTGGGCTCTATCGAAGGATGAAATGGTGCAGCACATGGCGATGAACCGAAGCGATGATGCAAAGGAGTGGTTATTTTCCATGTTCGAAACGTTGCCCAGTGACGAGCTTGTTACCATGATCGTCACCCTTTGGGCGATTTGGTCTTCGCGGAGGAAGTTAATACACGAGGGTATCTTCCAAACACCCTTCGCAACACATGGCTTCATATCGAGCTATATTTCATTGATTCAGTTTTTGGAGAAGCCAGAGAAGGAGAAGCATGCACCAGCTCCCAGGTCGACGGAGTGGATCCCTCCTCTAGAACATCATGTGAAAATCAACGTTGATGCGACAGTTTCGAGCCATGGTGGGTTTGGGGCAGTAGCAGCTATCTGCAGAGACGGTACCGGGGAGTACCAGGGAGCGTCAGTGATCCATTTCAACAACATCGATGATCCAGAGACTTTGGAGACCTTGGAAATTCGTGAAGCTCTGGCACTAGCGGATGACTTGCTCTGCGACAGTATTTCAGTGGCGTCAGACTGTAAGTTGGCCGTTGAAGCGATCAAGAAAGGCACAAGTGCACAATATGGGGCCGTGGTGCATGAAATCATAGACCATTCTAGTATTTTTTTCTTCTTGTTTGATCAATCATGAATTTAGGACCTCGAATGTTGAGGCTCACAAGCTTGCAAAGCATGCGTTATCCGTGGGTTTTTGCCGCCATGTTTGGTTAGGCCACCCAGGAAATTTGGATTTTGTCCCTGTAAACATTGTGACGAGTGAATAAAGGCTTTGCGAGTTTGTCTCAAAAAAAAGCTGCCTGCTTAATCGACCACTCTGCAAATGTATGAAAGGTGTGGGGCTAAGAAACAGAGCATGCAATTTCAAAAAAATTCCTATGCTCACGCAAGATCTATTTAGGAGATGCATAGCAACGAGAGGGGAAGAGTGTCTACGTACCCTCGTAGACCGAAAGTGGAAGCATTTGACAACGCGGTTGATGTAGTCAAACTTCTTCTCGTTCCGACTGATCAAGTACCGAACGTACGACACCTCCGAGTTCTGCACACGTTCAGCTCGATGACGTCCCTCGAACTCTTGACCCAGTAAAGTGTCGAGGAAGTAGATGAGTTCCGTCAACACGATGGCATGATGACAGTGATGGTGAAGTGATCCATGCAGGGCTTCGCCTAAGCACCGCGAGAATATGACTGAGGGTGTAATCTGTGGAGGGGGGCACCGCACACGGCTAACAGATATTTTTGGTGTGTGTTCTAGGTGCCCCTCCCAACATATATATAGGTGGGAGGGGAGGGGAGCAGTCATGGGGCGCCCCAAGTAGGAGGAATCCTACTTGGGGCCTATCCCAATTCGCCCCCCCTTCCTTATTTCCGGAGAGAAAGAGGGAAAGGGGAAGGGAGAAAGGAAAGGGGGGCGAACCCCCCTTGCTCCTTCTCCAATTCGGCCACATGCCTAAGGGGGGGGGCACCCCTTGTGGGCTGATGTGCTCCCCTCTTATGGCCCGTATGGCCCATATCTTCTCTCCGGGGTTTCGGTAACCCCTCGGTACTTCGGTAAATACCCGATACTACCCTGAACATTTTTGGTGTCCGAATATCACCATCCTATATATCAATCTTTACCTATCGACCATTTTGAGACTCCTCGTCATGTCCGCGATCTCATCCAGGACTCCGAACAACATTCGGTCACCAAATCACATAACTCATATAATACTAAATCGTCATCGAACGTTAAGCGTACGGACCCTACGGGTTCAAGAACTATGTAGACATGACCAAGACACCTCTCCAGTCAATAACCAATAGCGGAACCTGGATGCTCATATTGGCTCTTACATATTCTACGAACATCTTTATCGGTTGAACTGTAATGACAACATATGTTATCCCCTTTGTCATCGGTATGTTACTTACCCGAGATTCGATCGTCAGTATCTTCATACCTAGTTCAATCTCATTACCGGCAAGTCTCTTTACTCGTTCTGTAATGCATCATCTTGTAATTAACTCATTACTCACTTTGCTTGCAAGGCTTCTTATGATGTGCATTACCGAGAGGGCCCAGAGATACCTCTCCGATACTCGGAGCGACAAATACTAATCTCGATATATGCCAACCCAACAAAACACCTTCGGAGATACCTCACCCAGTTACGTTGTGACATTTGATAGCACATAAGGCATTCCTCCGGTATCCGGGAGTTGCATAATCTCATAGTCGAAGGAATACGTATGTGACATTAAGAAAGCAATAGCAATAAAACTGAACGATCAATATGCTAAGCTAATGGATGGGTCTTGTCCATCACATCATTCTCCTAATGATGTGATCCCGTTCATCAAATGACAACACATGGCTATGGTTAGGAAACTTAACCATCTTTGATTAACGAGCTAGTCTAGTAGAGGCTTACTAGGGACACGGTGTTTTGTCTATGTATCCAAACATATATCAAGCTTCCGGTTAGTACAATTCTAGCATGAACAATAAACATTTATCATGATATAAGGAAATATAAAACAACTTTGTTATTGCCTCTAGGGCATATTTCCTTCAAAACCGGCTACCCTGGCCTGGCGCTCATATATCTCCGCACATCGCTCGTGCATTCCTCAAAGTTTGCCATGTTCCCCAGGTTTGACAGGTTTGAGTGAATTCCAGTTTACATGTGTTGTTTTCGCTATATTGGCAGAGCTACTTGGGGTTGCACAGAATGTGATGTTGTCCAATTACCTACATATGCTCTGTGTCAATACCCAGGTTCTCCTCTCTTCTTCCTCTGGCAGTAACGCAGTAGCATCCGGGAGCTATGTTTCTCCGATAGTTCGCCCCTTGATCTTCAACTTAGTTGCATATTTCCCTCCCCCACTACAATGCCTTCGCACTCAATGTTTGCACTGATGCTGATTTCTACTCTTAATTTGTTGCAGTTATTGACGCCAAGTGCTCGGGAATGCTTCAGGCTTGTTTAACAAATTTCTTGAGGTGTCTCTGTTTTTTTTTGTTCCTGAATTCTGAAACCTGGAATCCCAATGGCTGCTGGCAGATTAGTTAGTGGAATGTCATATTAATTTTCCATATCCAGTGTGTTCATACGATTGCATTTTTTCCATGCTTATTTGTTTGTAATTATTCATGACAAGCTACTACCAGGTATTATTGTTCCTATACATACGCATGAGGTTGTTTAGGATGGTAGATCCATATGCGCAAATAAGTGTTGTTGTGCACGCACGTGTGACGTGTGTTATCTGACCGTGGTGTAGATGCCCAATTCACATAATATTTATGCGTGTAATGAAATCTCTTACCAGTTTTTGTACATTGGTCTTTTATTCCAGATGGTTACTAGCTTTGTAAATTTTACCTTGTTGTTTAATAAAAAAATCTACCCTTGCAGCAACTTCAAATATGAACGGGGGCTATTCGATTGTCTTCCCGCATATGGAATATTTTAGTTAATTGCTCCCTTTGTTCCATTGCTATTTGGTGCTGTCATACTCAGCAATGATTTGGATGGTGTCATTATAGCATGTCTGCCTTTTTGCTGTCATTTACATCAAAGTGACATATTTGAAACTATTTTATTGTAAAAATCTACTCTTCGATCACTAACCAATATGTAAAGTTAGCTTTCAAGTTCGTCAATTTGCACAAATGTTACCACTTTACATTCAAATAGACGGACGCAGCAATGCGCGCCATCAATAATTAAGTTTTTTTTAATTAAAACGAGGCCACAAAAGCAACATGATTGTTCACAACACTCGAGCTAAGCTTAGAGTAGCTGAGTCAGATCCTCCCAACACATAGGAGGTTTTATGATAGAATTCAAACATAATAAGCAACTCCATTTATGCGACCAGAAAAGAAAAGCAAGACCAGGGCTATCTATTACATTTTTCTTCATCAAGGTATCTTCTTTTCTCACCCAGAATGAGCTCGTGGGATAAATCCCTTTTGTGCCCTCGCTCAGTCAACACTTTGTATGTTGGAACCAGATTGGTGTGTGCGGTTTTTGTTCAGACAAGTTGTTTTTGATTCGGGCCACAGTGTGGCGCGGCCCGCCCGTTTTTCTATGAGTTTGGCCTATTGTTTGTTTTCATGGGCTCATCTTTTGTTTTGTTTGTCAAATGGGCCTTTATTTTGCGGTTGGACGGCGGTTATAACTCATCAGATGACGCGCCAGTTCTTTTGGTCGATTATGGAAGAATCGTCCCCCTTCACAGCTTCTCGGAGAATCTTCAACTCCCATTCGTGGCTATGATTTTCGGATGGGAGTTGAAGATTCTGAAAAAAGCTGGGGAGCAGGCTGATTCTAGGAGAATTGAGCAAAAGAACTGACCTGATATAGGGGAGAAAGTGCAAGTAGGAGTGTTTTCGTTCTTTCTTACACAAAGCTTTTTTCTCATGTGTGTTTGTGACAGTGAAATCTGTAGCAGAGCACATATCCCCTTTTTCATCATTTTTTGTACATTTTTTTGGTCCACTACTTTTCACTAGATTAACTTTGTTTGGTTTTTCCTATGCTCAAGGTGGATGTATGTAATGGTTTTACAACAACGTGCGACATGTCCATTGTAGTATATACAAATTTATTTTTTTCCTTTTCGTTGTTTTCTTATGCTCAAGGGGAGGTATGCTATTTAGGACAGTAAAACTACACCTAAACCGAGCTCTACCATGTCCCCAACAATTTTGGTTGCCGGATTTCACATTTAGATCATTTTTGGTCGTCAGATGTTCGTTTCAGCTCCAATTTACCGCGACCTAGTCCGCATGTGTTAATGGGTCGCTATTCTTGTGACTTTCTTCAAGACATGTGGTCAACTGGGTTTTATTGGGCCGCTATGCAAGCCTACAGTATGTCAAATATTACTTCATAGATTTCTAACAACACATGTCTTGAAAAAAGTCACAAGAATAGTGGCCCATTAAAGCCCAATTGATCACATGTCTTGAAAAAAGTCACAAGAATATTTGACATCGTAAAAAAATTGACCACCACTCTATTACTTAGTAATTTCAACAATACATTTGTAATCACCTTTCAACACTTTATTTAAGCACAAATATATGAAAAATTCTATTATTCTATCGTAAAAAAGTAGACGGGTGCGTCAATGCGTGCCATGAAGGATCTAGTGATCTACTACAACAATGGCTGACATGGTCATTTTAGAATATATAGTGCTATTATCTGTTTTCCTTTAACGCTTTTTCTTCTTCTTCTTTTTGCGAGTAATGCTTTTTCTTCTTATAGCATATGCATCAATAACATCCCACTGATCCCCCTTTTTAAGAATGCACCAACAATGAAAACGGGAGAATTCATTATTATTTATGTCGCACCAAAAATGAAGCATAGGTGAATGCATTTTTTCGTCCATCTTGGTTTGTGTTTCAAACATGTTTTTTGAAATCAAGTAAAATCAACAGAAACGAAAAAAAAAAGGCAAACCAGGAATAGACGGTCCCTTATTTATTCGACGAGTGCCACGTTACTTGCACTGATCTGGCAATGCGAGCTGTGCACGCGCGCGGCTCTGCTAGACCACTGGGCAGCTAAGACGGGGCACCGGCACTGCGCACAGCCGCACGGCCCGTGGAGCGGTGGCACCATATGCCTCTTCCATGTCAAGGTCCTCCGGCGCCATCCCGTTCGGCAGGCTCCACTCGAAGCCATGCAGCAGCCGCGCCAGCGCCATTTCCACCGCGTGCATCCCCAGCTGCATGGCGGGGCACGACCTCCGTCCCGCGCCGAACGGCAGGAGGTGGAAGTGGCCGCCACGGTAGTCCGTCTCTGCCTCGTCCCCACCGGCGTCGAACCGGGACGGCCTGAACGCGTCGGGATCCTTCCAGGCCTCGGCATCACGCCCGATCGCCCACACGTTGATCAGGACGCGGGTATTCTTGGGGATGCGGCAGCCGGCCACGTCGCAGTCCTCGGCGGCCTCGTGCTGGAGGAGCGGGCCGGGCGGGTGCACGCGGAGGGTCTCCTTCACCGCGCACCTCAGGTAAGGGAGCTCGTCCAGGTCGCCCGCCGCGACCTGGCGGTGCAGCCCAACCACCACGGCCAGCTCGTTCTGCACCCGCTTCATTTCCTCCGGGCCCCTCAGCAGCTCCGACATTAACCACTCAATTATCATCGCTACTGGTCCCGTCCCACCGATCATCACATCCTGCGCGTATTGTAATCAAAACATTTAATCTGCGGAGTGGTGGTGGGGCACGCTAAATTTCGGCCACCGTTCACTTTACCATAATGGTGGCCTTGATGTTATCCCTGGTGAGACGAAGCGTCGACCCATGAGCACTGGAGTCGGTGCTCACCCTGTCGGCAGACCCGGGCATGTCCACGAGGAAAGCCAGCATGCCGTCCACCATGTCGGCGTCCGCGGCATCGACCGGCTTCGGGTGCGCGAGGTGCTCGTCGATGGCACGGTCGATGAACCGGTCCAGCGCACCCCGTGCCGCCACCATCCTCCTGTTGATCCCCTGCAAATCCAGCCGCGCCACCCACGGCACGTAGTCCGCGAGGGTGGAGTTGGACACCACGAACAGCTCGGCGAATTCCTGCACTATGCCCACGAACTCGGCGGCGTCCTCACCCTCGTTCCGCATGCCCAGCGCTGCCCGGAGCGTGATGTTCATCGACATGTTGAACACGAGCTCGCCGAGATTGACGACCGAGCCAGTGTACCTGGCAACGTCGCGGATCAGGTCGTCGACCTCGTCGTGGACGGCGGCCCACGACGCGGCCCGACGGTGGCTGAAGAGCTTGTGGACGCACAGCTTCCGCATCTCGCGCCAGAAGGGCCCGTACTGCGCGAACACCATGTCCGCGCGGCCGTAGGTGAGGTAGGCTATCGGCGCGCTGGCGGGGCGGTTGGCGAAGGCGCGGTCGTTCACCTGGAGCACCAGACGGGCCATCTCCGGCGTCGACACGACCACGGTGCTCAGGCGCCCAACGCGGAGGTGAAGGAGGCCGCCGTAGCGCGCGGACAGCCGTGCCAGGCCCCGGTGGGTCATGTCTCTCGTGTAGAAGATGTTGCCCACGAACGGCAGCACCCGCGGCCCCGGCGGGAGCGGGAGGGGTCGGAGACCATAACGCCGTGATGAGATAGCGCGATAGAGGATCAGCCCAGTTAGAAGCAGCGCGAGATGAACCCCGCACTGCGGCCACCAAGCCTCCATTGCCGCGTTGCCTGTACGTCTCCTAGCGAGAGCGATGTTAATATAACCTGGAACTCATTGCATGTTACGGAGAATCTCGTTGTACTAGTAGGTTATATTAGTAGCAATCATTGTTGTTGTGAGTCATGCATCACAATCTTTCGAAACAAAATGTATCCAAATCCTTGGTGCCCAAAGTTGTTGTGAGTACTCGCAGCTTGCAGTTTTCAACTCAGGTGCTCCATTAGGGAGCGACTAGGTTTCAATAGATTGAATATAATATTACGGCCAGTCATTCTTTTGCCTTTACACAGCCGCGAGCTGATGCATGCAAAGACGATTCTCCTGCATGCTGTTGCCCCGGTCATGCCAAAGCAACTCGTACTGGCAATAATCTAAAACAAACAATGTAGAAAATTGCACATAGTTTACACTAAAATTACGCTCTTTTATAGTATACAGGAATAATCATATAATAGTGAGTTTTTGCAGAAAAAATAAATTTCCTAAGAAATAATCAATTAGTGGCATTTGTATTACTCTTTAAGATGAAATAAATAAAACTAAAACTAAATCAAAATAATGAATTTTAAAAGAAATGAATTAGAGGCTTCGGCATGACCCTTTAAGAAAAGCAAAATTAAGTTAAGACTAAAAGAAAATAAAAATAATGAAGTTCTCAAAGGAAGAATTAATTAGTGACATTGGTATTTCTATTTAAGTAAAAATTCTAAAACAAACAATGACAAAATTTGCACATAATAGACACAAAAATTTGTGATTCTTTTAAATATGTGTGAATAAGCATATAATAATGGCATTGGTATTACTATTAAAGAAGTAAAAAGTGAAATAATAACTAAAAGAAATGAAAATAATAAAGTTTTATGAGGAATATTGAATTAGTTGCATTTGTATTGCC
Source organism: Aegilops speltoides (assembly GCA_021437245.1). Taxonomy (NCBI): domain Eukaryota; kingdom Viridiplantae; phylum Streptophyta; class Magnoliopsida; order Poales; family Poaceae; genus Aegilops; species Aegilops speltoides. The sequence continues at coordinate 442,616,571 of CM038142.1, forward strand.
TCTCAAGAAGTAGAAAATGAAATAATTTTTTTGAGAATTTGCGCACAACTTTGCACTGAAAATTGTACTTGTTTCTTCCAAGCAAGGAATAATCTAATAATCGTGGAATTTTGCACATATTGTATAGTACTAGCAAAAGAGCTCGTGCGTTGCAACGGGAGAAAAAACATAACACACACTCTTAACCCAACAACCATCACTCAATAGGTCCGTCTCCTTTATATTTGCAAGGCATCATATTTGTGTTGCCGCTTATCCTCCTTCTTACCCTCGCCGGCGATGGCCTCGGTGTTCACACAAAACAACAAAAAACGTGTTTGAATATGGTTAATCCTAAGGCCTCTTTCTCTCTCTCTCTCTCTCTCTCTCTCTCTCTCGCTTTTCTCATTCTCGCGATGAGAAATCTGTTGTTTTCCCATGCGACATTTTTTAGAGGTATGCATGTGTAGTTATTGATGTTTTCTTTTGCCTATATGGTTATAGTGGGGTGTTTATTTGCAATCCGGATCGCCGCCAGTACGAAAGAAAAAAAGGATCTTGTGCTAGAATTATAAGTTTGCTTTTAAAAAAATATTTTAAAATTATTTAACAGGTAAAATTAACATCATATTTAGATTCCACACATTTTTCTAATAAAATTTCATATATAATATGTTAAAATCGAAGTTACGGTTTAAAAGATACGGATAATTTAGAAAATCATTTGTTTGATTTAAATATATTCCAAATAATATTAAAAATACTTAATAGGTAAAAATAATCTCATATTTGTATTCTACATATTTTTCTAATCAAATTTCATATATAACATGTCCAAATCGGAGTTACGGTTTAAAAGATATGGATGATTTAAAAAAGTATTTGTTTGACTTAAATATGATCCGCGGATGAATTTCCTAAAACGTCAGGTTTTTTCGAAAAACGTAAAATAATGGTTCGGGTGTGACTTAAATCCGGACGGCGGGTTGATTTCAAGAAAATACAGAGACTTTTGTGTAAAATACGAAAAAACGATTCGTTTTGACTTAAAACAGGACTGCGGGTTGAATTCTCTGAAATAGAGGGACTTTTCTGAAAAATGCCATGACGGACGAAAGAAACCCAATTTGCTTTATTATTAGGTAAGATTATGTGAATACATTCATACTCACTCAACATCCAAAAATACTCACAAAAGAAGGAAAAAAACTAAAAACCTACTAATAAAGAAAAGGAAAAACAAATGAAAAAATGCATAAAACGTAAAAAACAAAGAAATAACAAAGGTAGAGAGGGAAGGATTGGATGGCACATGTAATGAATCTAAGCCCATTAAGGAATTGGCTGACCCAAATTAGAGGTCTGTCAATTATTCCCATTAAAAAACAAGACACAAAACACACACAAAAAAACACAGCACTAATATCAGAGGAAAAATCAATGGTCAAGAAATTGACTGACCCAAATTTTAAAAATCAGCTGACTGACATATAGCTAAAGTGGCTCCATTACCAGCGTTATGGAGAACAGACACTTCTGATTTCTTTTACTATAAGACTGGTGCAACAACACTTGTTTATTTTCTGATGAGTTTTTTTTAGACCATCCGGCTACCCAAGCCACACATGTCGGCCGACCGGTAGGGATAAAGCATGCTTCACGAGTTTGTGAGCCTCGACATTCGAGGTCCTAGATTCATGACTAAGAATACATGAAATAAAAGTACTCTTATGAGCTACTACTTCATGAATGATTGCGCCATAAGAAGTCAGATTCTTGCTACAGATATCATCAATCACCACTTTGCAATCCAATGCCACCTTGATCCTCCGCTCATATAGATCATCTGATAGGGCCAGGCCTTCTATTATTGTCAAACACTCGAGGACAGTTGGGTCTCCATTGTTGGGAAGGAAAAATGTTGAAGCCCCCAGGAACACGACCTCGACATCTCTAGCTATCGTCCCCACCGCACCATATCTTCCTCCTCTCCCTACGGCTGCATCAACGTTCAGTTTTGCCATACCCGCAGGTGGTGCGATCCAAGGTAGTTGTCGAGTCTCGGGTGGGTTAACTTACTATACTAACTTATTCTCGGTGAATTTCAGTTCGGATAAATAGGACTGGACAAAGCCATGAATGGAGAACGGACTCTGATAAATTTGCTCGTGAATTGCCTTTCAACAAGCTCCCCATAGCGCCCAAAGGGTAACATCTAAGGCAATGAAGTCATCATGCGATAAAGATTCATGCATGGAGAACAACCACATTTTCGCATTATCATATGAATGCTTACTTAGGTTGTCGACGATCGACCCCAAAGACAGCGCCCAAGTGCTCCTAGAGACGGCATAGTGCAGCAAGGCGTGGCGCCATGTATCCTCTACTCCAGAAAGGTGACAAGCTCATGTGTTTGAGATATTGCGATGGTTTAAAAGAGCCGTTGTAGGTATAGAGTGTTGTGCCAATCTCCAAAGAAAGTTTTACAGCTTTGATGGGACCTTGATCCCCCATAATTTTGTCCATCCCATGTTGTCCAAATCAAAGGGAGACGAACCCTGCTCTCCATCTAACCACGCCTCCCTGCTAAGTTTGACTCGGTAGACCATCTTATATGCTGACCTAACAGTAAAGATTCCCCTTCTATCTTCACTCCACGCCCAAAAGTCCTCCACTTTCCAAGTAAAGAGAGGAATAGCAAAGATCGCTTCCGCGTCTATAGAGATGAAAATTGATCGCACTAGTTGCTCGTTCCAAGATGAGGTTGTGCTATTAATCAACTTAGAGACCTTACTTGGAGGCGTAGGCATGAGAGATGTCAGCGGTCACTTCATATTTTCCCTGAGAATCCAATTCTCGGACCAAATATTAGTTGTTTCTCCATTGCCTATTCTCTTGATAAGACCATGTACCAATATTTCTTTGCCATCAAGAATAGATCTTCAAAACTGGGAAGGATGAGGGCCCAAAGTGGCTTCAAATAATGTTTGTTCCGGGAAGTAAACGGATTTTAAATACTGACGCTCAAGGATGATGGATTTTGAAGGATCCGCCATGAATGCCTTGCCAGCAACGCTAGGTTAAAGAGTTGCAGGTTGCGGAAGCCAAGCCCTCCGAAGTGTTTGGGCTTCGTCATAATATCCCATGCTACCCAACACGGTTTATGTTTGCCTTGTCGGTTGCCCCACTAGAACTGCCTGATCGGAGAAGTCACACTCTCACAAAGCCCTCGAGGGAGTCAGGAGCATGACATGGAGAACATTGGTACTGGGCGCAAAAGTTTCTGATTTTCAGCAGGATCAACACAACTATCACCGTAAGCTATCCCAAAGGCCTTACTTGGCACTTTATTGAAACAAAAGCTATAAAATATGATTACTATAGTAGCTTAATCATGTGAACACACAAAAACAGTAGGGGTAAATATTGGTTTGTCTCCCAACAAGCACTTTTCTTTATTGCCTTTCTAGCTAGGCATGATGATTTCAATGATGCTCACATAAAAGATAAGAATTGAAACATAATGGGAGCATCATGAAGCATATGACTAACATATTTAAGTCTAACCCACTTCCTATGCATAGGGATTTTGTGAGCAAACAATTTATGGGAACAAGAATCAACTGGCATAGGAAAGCAAAACAAGCATCACTTCAAGATTTTCAACACATAGAGTGGAATCTTGATATTATTGCAATTCCTACAAGCATATATTCCTCCCTCATAATAATTTTCAGTAGCATCATGAATGAATTCAACAATATAACTATCACATAAACCATTCTTTTCATGATACATATGAAGGAAATATGCCCTAGAGGCAATAATAAAGTTATTATTTATTTCCTTATTTCATGATAAATGTTTATTATTCATGCTAGAATTGTATTAACCGGAAACATAATACATGTGTGAATACATAGACAAAAAGAGTGTCACTAGTATGCCTCTACTAGACTAGCTTGTTAATCAAAGATGGTTAAGTTTCCTAACCATAGACAAAGGAGTTGTTATTTGATTAACAAAGTCACATCATTAGTTGAATGATCGATTGACATGACCCATTCCATTAGCTTAGCACCCGATCGTTTAGTATGTTGCTATTGCTTTTATCCATGACTTATACATGTTCCTATAACTATGAGATTATGCAACTCCCATTTACGGAGGAACACTTTGGGTACTACCAAGCGTCACAACGAATCGGGTGATTATAAAGGAGTACTACAGTGTCTCCAAAGGCGGATGTTGGGTTGGCGTATTTGAGATTAGGATTTGTCACTCCGATTGTCGGAGAGGTATCTCTAGGCCCTCTCGGTAATACACATCACTTAAGCCTTGCAAGCATTACAACTAATGAGTTAGCTGTGAGATGATGTATTACGGAACGAGTAAAGAGACTTGCCGTAGCGAGATTGAACTAGGTATTGGATATCGACGATCGAATCTCGGGCAAGTAGCATACCGATGACAAAGGGAACAACGTATGTTGTTATGCGGTCGACCGATAAAGATCTTCGTAGAATATGTAGGAGCCAATATGGGCATCCAGGTCCCGCTATTGGTTATTGACCGGAGGCGTGTCTCGGTCATGTCTACATTGTTCTCGAACCGTAGGGTCCGCACGCTTAAGGTTTCGATGGCGGTTATATTATGAGTTTGTGTATTTTGATGTACGAAGGAGTTCGAATCCGGATGTGATCACGGACATGACGAGGAGTCTCGAAATGGTCAAGACATAAAGATTGATATATTGGACGGCTATATTCGGACACGGAAAGGTTCGGAAGATTCGGAAAAAACGAGTGCCGGAGGGTTACGGAACCCCGGGAAGTAATGGGCCTTATTGGGCGAGAAGGGAGAGAGGGCCGCACCGGAGGTGGCGCGCCCCTGTGGGAGTCCGAATAGGACAAGGGGGGGCGCGCCCCCTTCCTCTCCCTCTCCTCTCCTTCCTTCCCCTTCCTCCTTCCTAGTTGGACTAGGAAAGGGAGTCCTACTCCCACTAGGAGGAGGACTCCCCCCCTTGCGCGCCCCTAGGCTGGCCGGCCCTCCCCTTGCTCCTTTATATACGAGGCGGGGGCACCCTAGAACACACAAGTTGATCCTTGAGATCGTTCCTTAGCCGTGTGCGGTGCCCCCTCCACCATAATCCACCTCGGTCATATCGTGGCGGTGCTTAGGCGAAGCCTGCGTCGATAGAACATCAAGATCGTCACCACGCCGTCGTCTTGACGGAACTCTCTCTCCGGAGCTTTGCTGGATCGAGCCGAGGAGGCGTCACCGAGCTGTACGTGTGTCAAGAACTCGGAGGCGCCGAGTAATGCGCTGGGATCGGTTGGATCGCGAGGAGAACGCGTCGACTACTTCCTCTACCTTGCGATCGCTTCCGCTTCGGTCTCACGAGGGTGCGAGACAACACTCTCCCTCTCGTTGCTATGCATCACCATGATCTTGCGTGTGCGTAGGAAAATTTTGAAATTACTCGTTCCCCAACAGTGGCATCCGAGCCTGGTTTTTATGGTTTGATGTTGTGCACGAGTAGAACACAAGTGAGTTGTGGACGATACAAGTCATCTTGCCTACCAGCATGTCATACTTTGGTTCAGCGGTATTGTGAGATGAAGCGGCCGGACCGACATTACGCGTGCGCTTACGCGAGACTGGTTTCACCGTTCTGAGCACTCGTGCTTAAAGGTGATTGGCGGGTGTCTGTCTCTCTCACTTTAGTTGAACTGAGTGTGGCTACGCCCGGTCCTTGAGAAGGTTAAAGCGGAGTCTATTTGACGAAATATCGTTGTGGTTTTGATGCGTAGGTGAGATTGGTTCTTGCTTAAGCCCGTAGCAGCCACGTAAAATTTGCAACAACAAAGTAGAGGACGTCTAACTTGTTTTTGCAGGGCATGTTGTGATGTGATATGGTCAAGACATGATGCTATATTTTATTGTATGAGATGATCATGTTTTGTAACGAAGTTATCGGCAAGCTGGAAGGAGCCATATGGTTGTCGCTTTATTGTATGAAATGCAAGCATACTGTGATTGCTTTACTTTATCACTAAGCGGTAGCGATAGTCGTAGAAGCAATAGATGGCGTGGCGACAACGATGCTACGATGGAGATCAAGGTGTCGCTACCGGTGGCGATGGTGATCACGATGGTGCTTGAAGATGGAGATCACAAGCACAAGATGATAATGGCCATATCATATCACTTATATTGATTGCATGTGATGTTTATCCTTTATGCATCTTATCTTGCTTTGATTGACGGTAGCATTTTAAGATGATCTCTCACTAAAATTATCAAGTAGTGTTCTCCACGAGTATGCACCGTTGCCAAAGTTCGTCGTGCCCGGACACCATGTGAAGATCGGGTGTGATAAGCTCTCGTCCATCTACAACGGGTGCAAGCCAGTTTTGCACACGAGAATACTCGAGTTATACTTGACGAGCCTAGCATATGCAGATATGGCCTCGGAACACGGAGACCAAAAGGTCGGCGTGAATCATATAGTAGATATGATCAACATAAGATGTTCACCATTGAAAACTACTCCATCTCACGTGATGATCGGTTATGGTTTAGTTGATTTGGATCACGTGATCACTTAGATGACTAGAGAGATGTCTGTCTAAGTGGGAGTTCTTAAGTAATATGATTAATTGAACTTAAATTTATCATGAACTTAGTACCGATAGTATCTTGCTTGTCTATGTTTGTTTGTAGATAGATGGCTCGTCTTTGTTGTTCCGTTGAATTTTAATGCGTTCCTTGAGAAAGCAAAGTTGAAAGATGATGGTAGCAATTACGGATTGGGTCCGTAACTTGAGGATTATCCTCATTTCGCACGGAAGAGTTACGTCTGGATGCATCGCTGGGTGCGAACTGCTGCTTGATGCAACCGACGACGTTAAAACGTCTGGCGAGCAAAGCTGATGACTACTCTATAGTTCGATGTGCCAGGCTTTACGACTTAGAACCGGGTCTTCAACGGCGTTTTGAGCGTCATGGAGCATATGAGATGTTCCAGAGTTGAAGTTGATATTTCAACAGAATGCCCGGATTGAGAGATATGAAGTCTCCAATAAGTTCTATAGCTGCAAGATGGAGGAGAATGGGTGCATCGGTGAGCACATACTCGAATGTGCGGGTATTACAATCACTTGACTCAAGCGGGAGTTAATCTTCCGGATGATTGTGTCATTGATGAAATTCTTCAATCAACGCAACCAAGCTACAAAGGCTTCGTGATGAACTATAATATGCAAGGGTTAGTAAAGACTATGCCGAGCTCTTCGCAATGCTAAAGGCTGCGGAGGTAGAAATCAAGAAGGAGCATCAAGTGTTGATGGTCAATAAGACCACTAGTTTCAAGAAAAAGGCAAAGGGAAGAAGAAGGGAACTTCAAGAAGAACAGCAAACAAGTTCTTTGCTCGGGAGAAGAAACCCAAGTCGGACCTAAACCTGAAGCCGAGTGCTTCTACCGCAAGCGGTCGGTCCTTCGAAGCGGAACTGCCCCAAGTATTTGGCGGATAAGAAGGATAGCAAGGTGAACAAAGGTATATGTGATATACATGTTATTGATGTGTACCTTACTAGAGCTCATGATAGCTTTGGGTATTTGATCTTGGTTACATTGCTAATATTTGCAACTCAAAACAGGGACTACGGATTAAGCGAACAACGGCAAAGGACGAGGTGACGATGCGGCGTGGGAAATGGTTCCAAAGTCGATGTGATCGCGGTCGGCACGCTACCTCTACATCTACCTTGGGATTAGTTTTAGACCTAAATAATTGTTATTTGGTGCCAGCGTTGAGCATGAACATTATATCTGGATGTTGTTTGATGCGAGGCGGTTATTCATTTATCGAGAGAATAATGGTTGTTCTATTTATATGAGTAATATCTTTTATGGTCATGCACCCTTGAAGAGTGGTCTATTTTAATGAATCTCGATAGTAGTGATACACATATTCATAATGTTGAAACCAAAAGATGCAGAGTTGATAATGATAGTGCAACTTATTTGTGGCACTTGCCGTTTAGGTCATATCGGTATAAAGCGCATGAAGAAACTCCATCTTGATGGACTTTTGGAGTCACTTGATTATGAATCACTTGGCACTTGCGAACCGTGCCTCATGGGCAAGATGACTAGAACCCGTTCTCGGTACTATGGAGAGAGCAACAGATTTGTTGGAAATCATACATACTGAGATGTATGTGGTCCGATGAATGTTGAGGCTCGTGGCGGATATCGTTATTTTCTCACCTTCACAGATGATTTAAGCAGATATGGGTATATCTACTTAATGAAGCATAAGTCTGAAACATTTGAAAAGTTCAAGGAATTTCAGAGTGAAGTTGAAAATCATCGTAATAAGAAAATAAAATTTCTACGATCGATCGTGGAGGCGAATATTTGAGTTCTGAGTTTGGTCTACATTTGAAGCAATGCGGAATAGTTTGCAACTCACGCCACCGGAACACCACAACGTAATGGTGTGTCCGAACGTCGAATCGCACTTTACTAGATATGGTGCGATCTATGATGTCTCTTCTGATTTACCGCTATCATTTTGGGGTTATGCTCTTGAGGCGGCGCATTCACGCTGAATAGAACACCGTCAAAATCCGTTGAGGCGACACCTTATGAACTATGGTTTAGCAAGAAACCAAAGTTGTCGTTTCTTAAAGTTTGGGGATGCGATGCTTATGTGAAAAAGCTTCAACCTGATAAGCTCGAACCCAAATCGGAGAAATGTGTCTTCATAGGATACCCAAAGGAGACAGTTGGGTACACCTTCTATCACAGATCCGAAGGCAAGACATTTGTTGCTAAGAATGGATCCTTTCTAGAGAAGGAGTTTCTCTCGAAAGAAGTGAGTGGGAGGAAAGTAGAACTTGATGAGGTAACTGTACCTTCTCCCTTATTGGAAAGTAGTTTATCGCAGAAACCGGTTTCTAAGACATCTACACCAAATAGTGAGGAAGTTGATGATGTTGATCATGAATCTTCAGATCAAGTGACTACAGAACCTTGTAGATCAACCAGAGTAAGATCCGCACCAGAGTGGTACGATAATCCTGTTCTGGAAGTCATGCTACTAGATCATGATGAACCTACGAACTATGAAGAAGCGATGGTGAGCCCAGATTCCGCAAAATGGCTTGAGGCCATGAAATCTGAGATGGGATCCATTTATGAAAACAAAGTGTGGACTTTGGTTGACTTGCCCGAGGGTCGGCAAGCAATAGAAAACAAGTGGATCTTCAAGAAGAAGGACGCCGACGGTAATGTTATCGTCTACAAAGCTCAACTTGTCGCAAAGGGTTTTCGACAAGTTCAAGGGATTGACTACGATGAGACCTTCTCACCCGTAGCGATGCTTAAGTCTGTCCGAATCATGTTAGCAATTGCGCATTTTATGATTATGAAATTTGGCAAATGGATGTAAAGAGCGCATTCTGAATGGATTTACGGAAGAAGAGTTGTATATGATGCAACCGAAGGTTTTATCGATCCAAAGGAGCTAACAAAGTGTGCAAGCTCCAGCGATCCATTTATGGACTGGTGCAAGCATCTCGGAGTTGGAATAAACGTTTTGATAGTGTGATCAAAGCATTTGGGTTTATCTGAGACTTTTGGAGAAGCTTTGTATTTACAAGAAAGTGAGTGGGAGCTCTGTAGCATTTCGATATTATATGTAGATGACATATTACTAATCGGAAATGATATAGAATTCTGGATAGCATAAAGGGATACTTGAATAAGAGTTTTTCAATGAAGGACCTCGGTAAAGCTGCTTACATTTTGGGCATCAAAATCTATAGAGATAGATCAAGGCGCTTAATTGGACTTTCACAAAGCACATACCTTGACAAAATTTTGAAGAAGTTCAAAATGGATCAAGCAAAGAAAGGGTTCTTGCACGTGTTACAAGGTGTGAAGTTGAGTAAGACTCAATGCCCGACCACCGCATAAGATAGAGAGAAAATGAAAGATGTTCCCTATGCTTCAGCCATAGGCTCTATCATGTATGCAATGTTGTGTACTGACTGATGTGTGCACGGCTATAAGCTTAGCAGGAGGTACCAAAGTAATCCAGAGTGGATCATCGGACAGCGGTCAAGAACATCTGAATATACGAAAAGGACTAAGGATATGTTTCTCGTATATGGAGGTGACAAAGAGCTCATCGTGGCAGTTACGTTGATGCAAGCTTTGACACAGATCCGGACGATTCTAAATCGCAGACCGGATCGTATTTACACTAAGCGGAGGACACTGTCGGTTAGTGCAGTTCTAAACAAAGCGTCGTAGCGGGATCTACATGTGAAGCGGAGTACATAGCAGCTTCGGAAGCAGCTAATGAAGGAGTCTCGATGAAGGAGTTCATATCCGATCTAGGTGTCATACCTAGTGCATCGGGTCCAATGAAAATCTTTTGTGACAATACTGGAGCAATTGCTTTAGCAAAGGAATCCAGATTTCACAAGAGAACCAAACACATCAAGAGACGCTTCAATTCCATCCGGGACTTGGTCCAGGTGGGAGACATAGAGTTTTGCAAGATACATACGGATCTGAATGTAGCAGACCCATTGACTAAGCCTCTTCCACGAGCAAAACATGATCAGCACCAAGACTCCATGGGTGTTAGAATCATTACTATGTAATCTAGATTATTGACTCTAGTGCAAGTGGGAGACTGAAGGAAATATGCCCTAGAGGCAATAATAAAGTTATTATTTATTTCCTTATTTCATGATAAATGTTTATTATTCATGCTAGAATTGTATTAACCGAAAACATAATACATGTGTGAATACATAGACAAACAGAGTGTCACTAGTATGCCTCTACTAGACTAGCTTGTTAATCAAAGATGGTTAAGTTTCCTAACCATAGACAAAGGAGTTGTAATTTGATTAACAAAGTCACATCATTAGTTGAATGATCTGATTGACATGACCCATTCCATTAGCTTAGCACCCGATCGTTTAGTATGTTGCTATTGCTTTTATCCATGACTTATACATGTTCCTATAACTATGAGATTATGCAACTCCGTTTACGGAGGAACACTTTGGTACTACCAAGCGTCACAACGAATCGGGTGATTATAAAGGAGTACTACAGGTGTCTCCAAAGGCGATGTTGGGTTGGCGTATTTTGAGATTAGGATTTGTCACTCCGATTGTCGGAGAGGTATCTCTGGGCCCTCTCGGTAATACACATCACTTAAGCCTTGCAAGCATTACAACTAATGAGTTAGCTGTGAGATGATGTATTACGGAACGAGTAACACTAGTGCAGAACCGGGCATTAGCACCGGTTCGTAAGGCCCTATAGTGCCGGTTACATAACCGGCACTAATTAGTGGTCACTAAATCCCCCCCTTTAGCACCGGTTCAAGACGAACCGGTGCTAAAGATTTACCACGTGGCACTAGCCAGCGCCGGCTGCCTGGAGGCCTTTAGTACCGGTTGGTAACACCAACCGGTACTATAAGTTTTGGTGGGTTTTTAGTTTTATGATTTCTTTTTCATTTAATTTTGTGTTTCCATTTTAATTCTTTTTCGTTTTGCTGGTATTTTACGATACTACACATTGTACACGTTATATATATATATATATATATATATATATATATATATAATTTCTAGTAGAACCAATCATGCATATATATATATATCACATCAATGTCTCACAAATTAAACCACCATATTAATTAATTCACACATACACACATGTACAGATATATACAATTTCTCCTACATATGAATGTTACCTTGAGCAGTCTAATTGGTGCCTTGAACACGATGACAATTGAAAGTGGTTTTCATTGGGGCGGTAGCGGTAATAGAATTCTCCATTAGGATTTATGACCTCGTCGAGCAAAAATCCCGCTATTTCCTCTTGAAGTGCTTCTACGCTCCGTTTCTATGAGCTTCTCCGCACCTCTTTGAACTGTTAAGAAGGAGATCAATATGCATGTGTATTAGTTGTGTGACTAGCTAGATATCGATAATGGTGTAAAAATTGTGAATAGTGTTACGACAAGCGTACCCATTCTTTGTCTTTGAGATCTGCTCCTTTCGGACGCCATCATGCAAATATTCTATAAGCGCAGAATGCACAGATCAGTACTCGCTACCGCTTGAGGCCTTTACGAGAATGGAATTTGATCAGATAAAAATTAATCAAGCATGATAATTAAAGAGATGGCAGCTAGCTAGCTAGCTAGTACTATAATTACTTACCTTGGGTGAAACCATTCAAGCTTTTGTTTCCATTCGCGGGCGTGACGTTGATGAATCTTGCCCAAGCCCTACCCGCCGACAAAGAAAATGAATAAAGGGGTTATTAAATAGTTCATATCATGAAATGACGAACTAAATAGGCGAGATATATAGTTAATAATGATTGAAATTACCTGTTGACTATCCCATACAAGATGTTAAAGTCAGTTTTTTGAGACTAGTGAGTCCAAGACTTCAAGCTGTTCGGCGTCAACTTTAATGATACACAAGACCCAGTGAAATCTGCATATGCACACACGTTTACATGTCTTAATTAAGCGGGCATATGTTAGCAAAAACATGTAGCTATAGCTAGTAGGCAAAAACAGAGAATTTGTAGTACAAGACAGTGCGACTCACCCAAAGTGGTAAGGAAGTAGTATATCTTCATTGTATTTGAGGCACTTCAAGAACTCTAGCATGCTGTCCTCTACTTCCTTTGCATAACGTTCACTTATCTTCCATGTGAATTCATTAACGGTGTTTGGGTCAATGAACCCAATGCCATAGCGTCCACCTTTTCTCATTTCATATATCTTCATCCTGCATAATACCACAGAAAAGAATATAGTGAGGATAATTACAGGTAATGATTGATCTCAAAAGGATCACTACAGCTAGCTTGAGACTTAAATTATAGAAAGAAATCACTTACAGACAATAGGCGGCGATAGATTTGTCGAGTGCTTCCTTATTGTATAACTGAAACAATTCTAAATACTCAACGGACCCAGCTTTCTCATGGTAGTAATGGTCCTCCTTGACATTCACCATGAGGGACACTCGATCTGAAATCTTGGTCATGTTCATGTACCATTGATGCAATTCATACATTCTCGTTGGGAGGTTCTTGACCTTGTCTGGCGCGACCAAAGGTTGGCCCCGGACATATTGCCGTTTTACTTCATCCTCTCTAAGCAAAGGCATGGGCTCGATCTCGAGGAGTTGTCCAATGATGATGTTGAGAACTTCAGCCTGCATTATATGCTCCTCCGTTATTACCACATTGCCCACCTCGAACATGCACTGCTTGCCCACAATAATATTGGGGCGTCCAGATGCCACTGTTGTTGGCACAACAAGCGAGGGATCGATTGCGCTACTGTTCTCCCAGGTGGGAATGGTTTTCCCGCATTTTGGGCAGCTGCTTCTTGTTTGCTCGATCCCGATGTAGGCGTGCTCGCCTCCCTTTGTAGGCGTGCTCGATTTAACTTCCGATGTGGCGCTCATAGTGCGTGTCAGCGAGCTTGGAAGCTGGTGGTTGAGCCATACGAATGAAGTGGTCAATCGTTTCCTCGTGCACTTTCTCCCTTGGCGGCGGTGGCGGTTTGGTGCAGAATGGGCTTCCACCTCGGCCTTCAATATGGCTGTGATTTCCTCCTCGGACTTGTCATAAGACCTCTGCGGAAGAGGCTTGAGCTTGGACCATATTTATACCGCTTGCCTCCCTTTGTACTTCCGGTTGTACTACCTCGACAGACGGCTACGCACTGAGCTGCGGGGTGTCTCTGCGATTCGAGGCGGCGGAGATGGTAGACGGACTGAGTTGGACGAGGAGGAGGAGGGTAGCTGAGGTTGTGCCGGACTTGGAGGAGGAGTGGGCGTCACGCTGTGGCGGACTTGGAGGATTGTCGACACTTTGCGGACTTGGAGGAGGAGGATTGTCCCGACACTTTGTCGGACTTGGAGGAGCGGAGTCTGCTGACTCGGTGGCGAACCGGCGAGGACTCGGGTGACCGGTGTGGGTGGCCTTGGAAAGATGATGCAATCCTTTTTCCATAGGATGATCGATGTTTGGCCTCTCCGAGAAAGCGCCGCCGTCACCTCCAGCAATTTCAAGCTGTAGCCCGAATATGGGTCCAGCACATCATCAACCACGACACGAGCATAGCCCGCTGTAATCGGGTTGCCATGGAAGGTTGCCTCGGGGATTTGTGAAAGCGAGCCGTCCGCCACCTTCATGGATATGTTCTTCATTTTGTAGTGTAGCTCGCAGATTAGTGTTCTCCGTGATGTCATCCACGGGTATCTACCAGCATTGGGTCGTTTGGGATGGAACCCGCTGCTTCTCGGCATGGATGGGCGGTGCTATCCAATCTTTGGATCATCCGCTAGCTGCTGCAGCTGTTGAGACCCCTTTGATGGGTAAGTGAGTCGATCTGCTCCTCGCTTGCCGCTGGAATTTGACCGCCAATTCCGCTTGACTTGCTTCTAGGCCTTGAAGGCGTTCATAGTCCCGCTTCCTCTGCTCCTCCTCCATCTTCCTCTTCTTCTCCTCCGCAATCTTCTTTCTCGCACGGGTTACGTAGTCGGTGTTCGATCTGAAAACCCTCATACCACGGAATAGCGCCCTTGCCTCGTGTTCTTCCCGGTGTTCAGGATTTCCCGAGTGGCACGCGTAAGCTCGTCGTTCTCTCTGTTGGGCTGGAACACCCCGTTCGTGCCTCTTCTATTGCAACAAGTATCGCATCGTCGGCTCCATTCAGACTTGCCCTCGTCGAAACTTTTCTGTCTCCGGTCCAAGTCCCCCATGCGCATAGAACCAAGTCCCGACCTGGCGGGCCAGCTCTTAGTAACCGGAGTGACACCTGCATCCTCCATCTCTTTCTCGGACTTATCCCACTTAGGCATTGCCACCGATAGCCACCGCCCCACTTATGGAACTTATCCTTCTTTTGGCATTCTTCTTGTTTATTCTCGACCGTTCCTTAGCTAATTCCGAATCCTTGAATTTCACGAAATCGGCCCAATGATCACGTTGGTTCTCCGGTGTTCCCTTGAATCTGGAGTCTTCCTTCCTCATTGACGTACTTGTTCCATTCACCATTCTTATAGTTCTTGAATGCATTCGCCATCATCTTAAGAGCAGCCTCTTTGACTTTCTCGCACATCGCTTACGTGAAATGATCGGTAGGGTGAAATGTTCCATGAGAGTATCCCAAAGCAGATCTTTCGATTCTTGTCGACATAAGTAACATCCGGGCGTGGCTTTCTTTGGCGCCCTCCATTCTTGAAGTTTGATCGGGAGTTGGTCCTTCACAAGAACTCCGACCGACGAACGAACTTGTTCGCAATCTTCTTAGGCGCTATTGGTTTGCCAAGCGGTCGCATGCCTCGATATTGTACTTTCGCCCGGCTTCAACTTTTGTTCGGGCCTCATTTAAATCATTTTTACGAAGATTTGCTCGATCCGGATGGCTGAAAGAACAAAGATCGATTCGTTAATATATCTTCAAGACATTTAAAACATGTGATGATCACGGATGCTGCTTATATAAATATATATATATACCTCGTCGGTGTTTGTTGTTTCAGGATCATGTTCTTCGTCATCGTCATAATCATTCATGACTTCGTCGTGATCGAATATCATATCACCCTCTCCGGTGTTGTTTAGAAATTGAGCCATCATAATCTTCTTCATTTTGATTATCATACGCCGCGTATCATATCGAACATGGTGCATTCTCCCTCTCTGTCGGTATTATGCGCCATAGCTTTTGTTTAACTAATCCAAAAGAAATATAAAACAATTTAGTTTTCAAATCTCGAATAATAGATATAATCTCGAATACATCGTCGAGAATAATAGATATAATCTCGAATACATCGTCGAATAATAGATATAATCTCGAATACATCGTCGAATAATAGATATAATCTCGAATACATCGTCGAATAATAGATATAATCTCGAATACATCGTCTCGAATAATATATAATATAGAAAAGTACATCACGGCTATTAGCTAATAAAGATCGAATACTACGAGAAGAATCTAGGACACTCGCGGTTCCTCCGGCAGGCGGTGGACACCCAAAGAGAAGGAACCCTCACGGGATCATAGCTGAAGTGAGATCCCGAAGATCTTGCCACGTATTGGAGAACTGCCGCCCTCTAACGCAACCATGTAGCGATGGGCGTGCTCGTCCTCCTCCACGACACGGCGACGTACCACCTCCGGCGGGGCGGGTCCCTCCGCACCAAATCGCCCTGTGAACGCCACCAAACGAGATCGTGGTCGACGATGGACCATGGTCGGGTTCCTTGTCAAGCGGCGCGCCCTCAAGCAGCACCTCCAGTGCCAGCCAGTGAGCCAGTCCGGACATGGGTCGGCTGGGCGTCGTCATGACGGGTCGACGGCGAGGATGCGGGCGGGCATCGTCGAGAACAAATACTAGCTATATGCCCATAAAAAGTAACATTTTTTAATGATTGGATTTTGATAACTAAAATTTCTAACATTTCTATATATATAACTAACATTTCTATAACATTTCTAACAATGCTATATATAACTAACATTTCTATAACATTTCTAATATTTTAGAACTAAAAACAGAAAAAATTATAACATTTCTATATATATAACTAACATTTTTATAACTATTTCTATAACTAAAAACAGAAAAATTTCTAACAATTCTAACTTTTTATAACTATATATTTCTATAACTAAAAACAGAAAAATTTCTACAATTTCAAACATTTCTAACAAATCTAACAATTCTAACATTTCTAACTATTTCTAAAAAACAGAAAAATTTCTACAATTTCAAACATTTCTAACATATCTAACAATTTCAAACATTTCTAACAATTCTAACAATTCTAACAATGTATGTGTGTGTGTGTGTAAGCTCACCGGCCGGCTAAGCGAGGCGACAGGGGCAGCGGACGGGAGGGCGGCGACAGGCGCAGTGACGACGGGCGGCGACGACGGGACGGGACGGACGTCTGGGCGAGGCGGCGGCAGAGGCGGCGGCAGCAGCAAGGGCGGGGGACGGCGGCGGCGACGGGACGGGCGGCGGCGACAGGGAGGGACGGCGAGACGGCGACGGGCGGCGAAGCGGCGGCGGCGGCGACGACGGCGGCGACGAGCGGGTCGGGCGGCGGCGAAGCGGCGGCAGTGCGAAGAGAAGAAGCAGAGGAGATGAAAGCGAGCGAAATTTTGAAGTGTTTAGTTATATAGAAGCACCTTTAGTACGGTTGGTGCCACCAACCGTACTAAAGGTCTGTTTTGCCGAGCCAAGCGGCGAAGCGACCCCTTTAGTACCGGGTCATGGCACAAACCGGTACTAAAGGCCCCCTTTAGTACCGGTTTGTGCCACGACCGGTACTAAAGAAATCTTATTAGCGCCAGTCTTGATCTTGGCAAGTTTAGTCCCACCTCGCTAGTCGAGGGCTACATAGACCGGTTTATAAGCCCCAAGGCGGTAGCTCTCTCGAGCTCCTCTCCTATTCAGCCCACTGGGCCTACTGTCCTCCTCGCCTTGTGGGCCTCTTGGGCCTTGGCAGGCCTGCATCCTGGCCCAATGAAAGGTTGTATCGCTGGTCGTATGCAGGCCGCTTTGGCCCAGTAGGCGGGCTTTTTTTGCTTTATTTTTTTGCTTTATTTTTTTTGCTTTATTTTTTTGTTTTATTTATTTTTGAGTTGTTTTTTGTTGTATTTAGAGTTTCTTTGTGAATATTTTTGCTTTAGGTACAAAAAATTACAAACTTTCTCTTAGTGCCGGTAGATTTCAAATTTGAATAGTTTAAATTTTGAATTATTTGAAATTTGTGCGAATCACTAGTTTGTGAATAACTTAACTTTGAAAAAGTTTTTCAGTGATTCTTTTTCTTATGTTCAATATTAGTGTGTTTTATCATTATATTCAATTTAGTAATGCTTAGGTTATTTAAAAATGAAATGCCTTTGTAACAGTTCAGTTCGCTTGAAATCTCGATACTTCAAAGAGATTGTCCATTTTGTACGAAGTGCATCCAGATTTTGTCGTAACCCTCTCTACTTTCTTGCACATGCTATTTATATGAAATTATGATACCATGCCAACTTTCAACCTTTTACGAGTTCATTTGAATTGCTTTTCAATTTCAGGTCATTTAATTTGGAAAAAAAATCAGTAAATGCATGAAAAGAATTTGTTTGCACATAAAATTTCTTCGTTTCAAATGCCAAAACACATAACAACCCTAACTATTACAGACATTCCCTCACGGGTGTGAAACATGAAGAAAGTGATGATAGTGAAGCCGATCACATCCCGGATCTTTGGGTGTGAAACTTTTCTTCGCGTGTGTCCCTTTGCGCCGTAACCATGGAAAATCTTCATCATTTAACGGGATGCTTGGGTCAATATTCACTGTGAATGGAGCAATTTCATCAAACTTTTCATAATCTTTTGACTTGTCTGTCTTGTCATCCACTCCCACGATGTTTCTCTTCCCGTAAAGAACTATGTGCCGCTTTGGCTCATCGTACGATGCATTCGCTTCCTTATCTTTTCTTTTCTTGGCTTGGTAGACATGTCCTTCACATAGAAAACCTGTGCCACATCATTGGCTAGGACGAATGGTTCGTCTGCATACATAAGATTGTTGAGATCCCTTGTTGTCATTCCGTCATGCGGGTCTTCCGTTACCCGCCTCGTGTCATATTGACCCATTTGCACGAAACAAAGGGACCTTTAAACCACGTCGATAGTCAAGTTCCCATATGTCCTGTATATAACCATAACATGTTTCCTTTCCGTCTTGGTTTCGCATCAAAGCGGACACCACTGTTTTGGTTGGTGCTCTTCTTATCTTGGGCAATCGTGTAAAATGTATTACCATTTATCTCGTACCCTTTGAAAGTTATTATATTGAAGATGGTAGCGGGACAGCAAGTACAGGTCATCTTCAATAGAGGTGGCATGCATGGTGCGGTGCGCAACCAGTTGGCGAAACTCTGGTTTGTTCACGTGTAATCCACTCATCGACCGCTCCGGTGTTTGGAGCGTAGCAAATTCTTGTGTTCATCCATATACGGAGCCACCAAGGTGGAATTCTGTAGAAGCTGTGTAGTGTGCTTGGTGAGAGAATGTCCGTCCATACATATTATTTGTTCCCCTCCTAGCGTGCCTTTTCCATCGATGCGCCCTTATGCGCGATTCAGAACACCAATCGGCTTAAGGTCAGGAATAAAGTCAATACAAAACTCAATGACCTCCTCATTTTGATGGCCCTTGGAGATGCTTCCTTCTGGCCTAGCACGGTTATGAACATATTTCTTTAAGACTCCCATGAACCTTTCAAAGGGGAACATATTGTGTAGAAATACAGGACCCAAAACGTTAATCTCTTCGCATAGGTGAACTAGGACGTGCGTCATGATGTTGAAGAAGGATGGTGGGAACACCAACTCGAAACTGACAAGACATTGCACCAAATCATTACGTAACCTTGGTATGATTTCGGATCGATTACCTTCGAGAGATTGCATTGAGAAATGCACATAGCTTCACAATGGCTAATCGAGCGTTTTCGGTAGAAGCCCCTCAATGCAACCGGAAGCGATTGCGTCATAATCACGTGGCGATCATGAGACTTTAGGTTCGGAACTTTTTCTCCGCCATGTTTATTATTCCTTTATATTGACGAAGCCGACGGTACCTTAATATCGGCGGGCATTCAAAGAAGATTTCCTTCTCTTCTTTGGTAAGGCGTAGCTTGCATGACCACGATGTATGCCATCTTCTCCGTGCATACGTTGCTGGTCCTCCGTGCCTCGGTGTATCTTTTGTCTTCCCATACACGCCCAAGAAGCCAAGCGAGGTCACGCAAAGATTCTTCGTGGCGTGCATCACGTCGATTGCGGAGCGGACCTCTAGGTCTTTCCAATATGGCAGGTCCCAAAATATAGATTTCTTCTTCCACATGGGTGCGCGTCCGTCCGCGTCCTTGAACAGGTTGTCCGCGGGACCCTTTCCAAATATCACCTTCAAATCCTTGACCATATCATGTACATCAGCACCGAAGACGATGGCGAGGCTTCGTCCGGTGATCCGCCTCACCTTTGAAATGCTTGCCTTTCTTTCTTACGGGATGCCTTTCGGAAGAAATCGACGATGTCCGGTACACATTCTTCTTACAACTATTCAAATATATCTTGTCGGTATCATCCAAGCGGTCGTGCATCCGCGGTATCCCTTGTTTGTGCATCACGAAAGGTTCTTGAGAGCAGGCCAATCATTGATGGTCACGAACAGCAACGCCTTGAGGTCAAATTCTTCCCCATGTGCTCATCCCACGACACGTACACTGTTCCATTCCACAGCTGTAAGAGTTCTTCAACTAATGGCCTTAGGTACACATCAATGTCGTTCTTTGGGTTGCTTAGGGCCTTGGATGAGCACTGGCATCATAATGAACTTCCGCTTCATGCTCAACCAAGGAGGAAGGTTATACAAACATAGAGTCACATGCCGGTGCTATGGTTGCTGCTCTGCTCCCCAAAAGGATTAATGCCATCTGCGCTTAGACCAAACCATACGCTCCTTGCGTCATCGCAAACTCCTTCCGTACTTTCTTTCGATTTTTCTCCACTGCGACCCGTCGCGGGTACTCTCAACTTTCCGTCTTTCTTACGGTCTTCTCTGTGCCATCTCATCGGCTTGGCATGCTCTTTGTTTTGGAACAAACGTTTCAACCGTGGTATTATAGGAGAATACCACATCACCTTGGCAGGAATCTTCTTCCTGGGGCGCTCGCCCTCGACATCACCAGGCTCATCGCGGCTGATCTTATAGCTCAATGCACCACATACCGGACAAGCGTTCAAATCCTCGTACTCACCGCAGTACAGGATGCAATCATTAGGGTATGCATGTATCTTTTGCACCTCTAACCCTAGAAGGCAGACAACCTTCTTTGCTTCGTACGTACTCTCGGGCAATTCGTTGTCCTTTGGAAGCATATCCTTTATCATTACCAACAACTTTCCAAATCCCTTGTCAGATACACCATTCTCGCCTTCCATTGCAGCAATTCGGTGTGGTGCCCAGCTTTTCTTGTCACCCTCGCAATTCGGGTACAACAATTTTTGTGATCCTCTAACATGCTTCGCAACTTCTTCTTCTCCAAATCACTTGCAGTTTCTCTTTGCATCGGCAATGGCCCGACCTAGATCATCAACGGGCTCATCGATGCCTCTTCTTCAGCTTCTTCCGCATTGCGGATCAGCTTCTTCCGCATTACGGCTCAGCTTCTTCCCCCATTGTTGTATCATCGTATTCAGGGAACCCATGGCGGGATAGCTGTTGTCGTCCTCTTCTTCTTCATTGTCTTCCATCATAACCCCTCTTTCTCCGTGCTTGGTCCAAACATTATAGTGGGGCATGAAACCGGACTTAAGCAGTGGGCGTGAATGGTTCTTGGCGTAGAGTAATTGTGACCATTCTTACAGACACCACATGGACAAGGCATAAAACCATCCATGACTTGTTTGCCTCGGCCATAGCGAGAAAAGTATGCACGCCCTCAACGAACTGGGGTGAGCATCGGTCATCGTACATCCATTGCGGCTCATCTTCATTACACAACACGAATAGACCAAATTAATACAAGTTCATACATAAAGTTCATACAACACTTAAATGCAACAAACAAATAACTCTCTAGCTAAAGCATTTAAATGCAACAACAAATGCGATCAAGATCGCAACTAAGGTAACAATTGATCCAACAACATAGTGATACCAAGCCTCACTATCGATGGCATATTTTCTAATCTTTCTATTCTTCAAGCGCATTTTCTCCATCTTGATCTTGTGATCATCGACGACATCGGCAACATGCAACTCCAATTCCATCTTCTCCCCTGAATTCTTTTCAATTTTTCTTTCAAGTACTCGTTTTCTCTTTCAACTAAATTTAACCTCTCGACAATAGGGTCGGTTGGAATTTCGGTTCACATACCTCCTAGATAAAAATATCTATGTCAACTTGATGGGCATAATTTGTCATAAACACGAAATGCAACTAAAAGTTTTAAAAGAGAATATACCACATCCGAATCATAACAAGGACGAGGGCCGACGGGACGGATATCAAAACCATGGCACTATGTATAACAAACAACGTACGGGTAAAATAATTATTACATGATTAACTATATATCCAAATCACACAAACATCAATTTTTATATAAAATTACATGAACAAGAGGCTCACCACAAGGTGGTGCCGGTGACAGACAGTGCAAGGGCGATCGGCGGTGGTTACGATGGAGATTTAGAAGGCACTAAGTAAACCACACCTACATATGCAAACTAAGTGTTATTTTTGACCTCAGATTGCATATAAATCAAATACTAGCACATATATATATTTCCTCCCAAATTACTAAACTCACAAATTAGTAACTATATAAAGCATTGCAAGAGCTAATCTAGCAATGAGAGATGAAAGGACAAAGTTGCTAACCTTTGTGATCATTTGAATGGATGGGGCCTTCAAATCTTGACAAATTTTGGGCAAAATGTGTGATGAGCTCGAGAGGAAGAGGGAAGAACGAGAGAGGGAGGGAAAGGGGAAGAACAGAGCGAGCTCGGGTGGACGAAGGGTTTATGTAGGACGACCTATAGTACCGGTTCGTGGCACGAACCGGTACTAAAGGTGCTGGAGGGGGCCCAGACTGACAACATCCTGCCACCACTCTCACTAGTACCGGTTCGTGGCACAAACCGGTGCTAAAGGTTAGCCACGAACCGGTACTAATGAGAGCGGCCCGGCTAGCCGTGGGAACCGGCACTAATGTATACATTAGTGCCGGCTCTAATACAAACCGGCACTAATGTGCTTCACATTTGACCCTTTTTCTACTAGTGTAAAGAGACTTGCCGGTAACGAGATTGAACTAGGTATTGGATACCGACGATCGAATCTCGGGCAAGTAACATACCGATGACAAAGGGAACAACGTATGTTGTTATGCGGTCTGACCGATAAAGATCTTCGTAGAATATGTAGGAGCCAATATGGGCATCCAGGTCCCGCTATTGGTTATTGATCGGAGACGTGTCTCGGTCATGTCTACATTGTTCTCGAACCGTAGGGTCCGCACGCTTAAGGTTTCGATGACGGTATATTATGAGTTTGTGTATTTTGATGTACCAAAGGAGTTCGGAATCCCGGATGTGATCACGGACATGACGAGGAGTCTCGAAATGGTCGAGACATAAAGATTGATATATTGGACGGCTATATTCGGACACCGGAAAGGTTCCGGAAGATTAGGAAAAAAACCGGAGTCTTGGGAGGGGTTACCGAGCCCCCGGGAAGTAATGGGCCTTATTGGGCGAGAGGGAGAGAGAAGGCCGCACTAGGAGGTGGCGCGCGCCCTGTGGGAGTCCGAATAGGACAGGAGGGGGCGCGCCCCCTTCCCTCTCCCTCTCCCTCTCCTCTCCTTCCTTCCCCTTCCTCCTTCCTAGTTGGACTAGAAAGGGAGTCCTACTCCCACTAGGAGGAGGACTCAAAGCACATTTGCTCCCGGGTGGTTTTGGTAATTAATGACAACATACTTTGTGGTTGGACTAATGCTTTTATCAAGTATGTTTCAGAAATTCAATCACATTGGCATGGCAAAAGGACTAAAGAGGTGGACCCTCAAAATGCTAAGGCAAGCATTGGCAAAAGCTCAAGACTCCATTTTTGGTTTAGTGATCCAAGATCACATTGAGTCCATAGGAAAAGCCAATACTATTAAAAGGGATGAGGTTATGATGATGATCTGGTTGCTCAAGTGCTTAGTGATACATCTCCTAAACTATCAAGAACTTTCACCGCCATATACACTCATAAGTAGTCTCGGTCCCACCGATTTTCCAAACTCACCACACTAAGATGAACCACCTCAGCCATAAGCCAAACCCTAGTAAACTCGGATTTTCCGATTCGAACTCGGTCTCACCGAAACATGAGTTGCCAAGCTTCAGAACCTTCATCATCAAATCGGTGTCACCGAGATGATGAAGTCGGTCCCACCAAAGCGGCATGCTCTTGTCATTGCACGAATCGGACTAACCGAGATTGTATTTTCGGTCCCACGAAAATCCCAACGTTCACATTATTTGAACTATCGGTCTCACCGAGTTGTCAACTTCGGTCCCACCGAGATTGCTCAAATGTGTGTAACGGTTGGATTTTGTGTGGAGGCTATTTATACCCTCCACCCCTCTTCATTCGTGGAGAGAGCCATCGAAAGAACTACCACTCCTACCTTACATTTCGAGAAGAGAACTACCTACCCTTGTGTTGAGATCAAGTTGCTCCACTCCCACCATATGAAGCTTGATCTCTAGCCTTCCCAAGTTGCTTTCCACTCAATCCTTTCTTCCACCACAGCCAAATCGGTGAGGAGAGTTGAGTGTTGGGGAGATTATCATTTGAAGCACAAGAGCAAGGAGTTCATCATCATCTACAACATCTATTACCTTTTGGAGGTGGTGCCTCCTAGATTGGTTAGGTGTCGCTTGGGAGCCTCCATCGTCGAGATGTGGAGCTGAACCAAGAAGTTTGTAAGGGCAAGGAGATCGCCTACTTCGTGAAGATCTACCCGAGTAAGGCTAGCCCTCCGTGGGCGTGAGCCATGATGGAATAGACAAGGTTGCTTCTTCATGGACCCTTCGTGGGTGGAGCCCTCCGTGGACTCTCGCAGCCGTTACCCTCCGTGGGTTGAAGTCTCCATCAACGTGGAAATGCGATAGCACCACCTATCGGAACCACGAGAAAAATCACCGCGTCTCCAAATTGCTTTTGATCTTCTCCACTTCTCTTTACTACTTGTGCAATTTACTTTCCGCTGCCCATACTCTAGAATTGCATGTGTAGTGTGCTACTTGACTTGTGTGTTATGCAAAATCTGCCAAAATCTGTCCTTGATAAAAGACGGAATTTTTATCTTGTCGAGTAGTCTAATCACCCCCCCTCTAGACACTCTCACCTTCTTCGATCCCTCAATTGGTATCAGAGCATTGGTCTCCATTGCTTTGGTTTACACACCATTGGAGGAAGATGGACGTGTCTACGTTTGGGAGTGTTAGCCATAGAGTGTCTATTCTTAATGGAGTGTCCTATAACTCGTGGAGGATTGAAATGCTTATTATCTTTAAGACGTACAATTTGCGCAAATATGTTGAGACCCCCTATGTGCCTCCATTTGACCCCTTGCACCCTACCATGGATGAAGAGCTTGATTTGCTTCGTAACCTTAGGACTGTAAATCTTATCATTAGAGGGTTACCCGATAACTTGCTTAAGCTCGTTACAAACTTTGAGTGCGCCTATGCTATGTGGAAGTTCTTGGAAGAACTTTATCCGGACTACTCTTTGAGAGGTCTTGATGAAATTCTATACAAGACTATTGAATTTGATATGATGCGCCTAATGATCCCAACTTTGATAAATGCTTCTTTGAGCTTCATGATCTTATGAAAAGAAGGGTGATCCGGTCTTATCAATGTTCTAATTAGAAATGCTCTTGTATTGCATTCCGATGATTATTGTCACATTGACAAAACTAATGCAAGTAGTTATCAAATTGACCTAGGTGTTGATGATGAACAATCTATGGGTCAATATGATGATGAGCATGAGCATGATGATGATTACTCCGATTCGGACACCGAGCTAGACAAGATCATGAAGAGTCTCAATCTTATGGCAAATCGAGAGACTACATGTCCGTGGAAAGAGTGGATTCTTGATAGTGGATGCACCGACCACATGACCGGAGACAAAGACATGTTTCGAGAGCTTGCAAAGAACGATGGTCCACGCAAGTATGTGACTTTTGGAGACAACTCCAAGGGTAAGGTACTTGGCCTTGGTAAGGTGGCCATATCTCATGATAGCTCTATTCAAAATGTCATGCTTGTAGAATCTCTTGTATACAATTTACTTTCCGTGTCTAGATTAGCTGACTTTGGATTCAATGTGCTATTTACCGAAGTAGATTGCCAAGTCTTTCGTCGTGACAATCATAACATGGCGTTATTGGTATCCGTAGAGGTGATCTATATATTGTTGATTTCACTAAGAAAGCCCAACCTAGAGCTTGCTTCATTGCTGAATCCTCTAAAGGTTGGTTATGGCATAGAAGGCTTGGACATGTTGGTATCGTAATCTAGACAAGCTGATCAAAGGTGATCATATTCTTGGCGTTAAAGATGTTTTCTTTGACAAAGATAGACTTTGTAGTGCTTGTCAAGCAGGAAAACAAGTAGGTGGAAGTCATCCGTGAAGAACATCATGACCACAAGGAGACCGCTTGAGCTTCTTCATATGGATCTCTTGGTCCCAATGCTTACAAAAGCCTTGGTGGTAACTCCTTTGGTCTAGTTATAGTTGATGATTATTCCAGATTTACGTGGGTATTTTTCCTTGATGACAAATCGCAGGTTCAGAGAATCTTCAAAACCTTTGCCAGAAAGGCCCAAAATCAATTTGAGGTGAAGATCAAGAAAGTTCGGAGTGACAATGGAACGGAGTTCAAGAACGCCAATGTAGACTCTTTTCTCGATGAGGAAGGGATTCTACATGAGTTCTCGGCTACGTACACTCCTCAACAAAATGGAGTTGTTGAGAGGAAGAACCGAACGCTCATAGAGATGGCGAGACCGATGCTTGATGAATACAAGACACCGAAGCATTTTTGGGGGGAAGCGGTCGAGACAGCTTGTCATGCTATCAATAGGCTTTATCTTCATAAGCTCCTCGGCAAGACATCATACGAGCTCCTCACCGGTAACAAACCCCAAGTGGGATACTTTCGTGTCTTTGGTTCAAAATGCTATATCCTTGATAAGCATCGTCGGTCTAAATTTGCTCCTAAATCTCATGAAGGTTTTTTTCTTGGTTATGGATCAAACTCCCACACCTACCGTGTCTACAATAATTTCACCCGAAAGGTTGAAGAGACGGTAGACGTGAAGTTTGATGAATCTAATGGCTCGCAAGTAGAGCAAATGCCTATTGATGTAGGAGACAAGGACCCATCGGAAGCTATCCAAGATTTATCTATTGGAAAGATCCGTCCCATGGAAGTGAAGGAGAGTACCTAATCTACATATGTGGAGCCCCCTACCTCACGGCGAGATGAACCTCAAGGCAACATGGAGGCCTCCACAAGTGGAACTCACCAAGATGAGGAAGTGCAACAAGAAGATCCACCACAACCTCCTTCTCCACCGCCTCAAGACAACACCAACAACAATGAAGAAGAAGAAGAGGAAGATGAAGATGATGAGGAAGCTCTGCCACAACCTCAACAAAAGCTATCCCGAGTCCGAGCAAGAGTCAAGAAAAATCATCCCGTGGAACAAATGATGAACGACATCAACTCCGGGAGAATTACTCGCTCTAAAACTCGCTTAGCTAACTTTTGTGAGCATTACTCATTTATCTCTAGTATTGAACCTATGAAGGTAGAAGAAGCACTTGAAGACCCGGATTGGGTGAACGCTATGCACGAAGAACTTCACAACCGAGAGGAACAAGGTATGGACTTTGGTAGAGAAGCCCAAGGATGATCAAAACGTCATTGGAACCAAATGGGTGTTTGGAACAAGCAAGATGAAGATGGACAAGTCATCCGCAACAAGGCTCGCCTCGTAGCTCAAGGTTACACACAAGTCGAAGGTATGGACTATGGTGAGACCTATGCCCCCGTTGCTAGACTTGAGTCCATTCGCATTCTTCTTGCTTATGCCAATCACCATGATATTACTCTCTATCAAATGGATATCAAAAGTGCTTTCCTAAATGGTGAAATTGAGGAGGAAGTATTTGTGAAACAACCTCCGATTTGTGAATCCCAAAAGCCTAATCATGTTTACAAACTTCACAAAGCTCTTTATGGTCTTAAACAAGCTCCTAGAGCGTGGTATAAATCTTGACCAAGTTCCTTATTGAAAAAGGCTTTGAAATTGGGAAAATTGATTCTACTCTTTTTACTAAAAGGGTTAATGGAGAACTATTTGTGTGCCAAATCTATGTTGATGATATTATATTTGGTTCAACTAACCCTCATTTTAGTGAAAAGTTTGGGAAGCTAATGTCGGAGAAGTTTGAGATGTCCATGATGAGTGAACTCAAATTCTTCCTTGGGTTGCAAATCAAGCAATCTAAGGAGGGTACCTTTGTCTCACAAACAAAGTACACCAAGGATCTCTTCAAGAAGTTCAACATGCAAGAAAGCAAAGGTATGAGAACCCCATGCCTACAAGTGGACATAATGACTTGACAAAGATGGAGAACCCGTTGATCAAAAGGTTTACCGATCTATGATTGGTTCTCTACTATATCTCTGTGCTTCCATACGACATCATGTTGAGTGTATGCATGTGTGCTCGATATCAAGCAGCCCCTAAAGAATGTCATCTTAAAGCTGTTAAAAGGATTGTGAGATATTTGATACACACACCAAACTTTGGCATTTGGTATCCTAAGAGGGCCTCTTTCGACCTTGTTGGCTATTCCGACTCGGACTATGCGGTGACAGGGTTGATAGAAAGTCAACTTCGGTGCGTGTCAATTCCTTGGTCGATCCCTTGTATCTTGGTCCTCCAAGAAACAAAATTCGTATCATTATCCTTTGCCAAGCGGAATATATTGCTGCTGGTTCGTGTTGTGCTCAATTGCTATGGATGACACAAACGCTTAAGGATTATGGGATACATGTGAGACATGTTCCTTGCTTTGTGACAATGAGAGTGCGATTAAAATTGGACACAATCCGTGCAACACTCTCGAGCGAAACATATTAAAGTTCGTCACCATTTCATTCGTGATCACATTGCCAAGGGTGACATCAATCTTAAGCATGTTCAGATCGACAAACAACTCGTGATATCTTTACAAAACCTCTTGATGAGAAGGTGTTTTGTCGCTAAGGAGTGAGTTGAACATCATTGATGCTTCAAACTTGGAGTGAAAACTCCATTGATGCATGCAAGGCATGAGCCCACTTGACTAATCCTTGATATTTCTCTTATGATGGTGATCATATGTCTTGGACACATTTGCCTCCTTGTATTGCATCTAACTCCTTGCGGTACTTGGATGATCTACATTCCACAAGATTACCACACACTCAAATCATGAGTAATCTTGTCATTGACCAAGTATCTAGCCCTTTGGGATGTTGAGTTCAAGGAACAAAATTCCACATATCCTTTTGACATCTTATACATCTAGTATTTCACTCTTGTCATCTTGGATATCCTTGAGTATTTCCTTGCTTGCCTAACCCATGTAGGAAGATGAACTACACAAGTGGAAATGGCGCCCAACTTCACATTCAATGAGCACCTACATCAAGTTTACCTACATGAACAAAGCAACAACAAGCCCAAGGTATGTTCTTCACATCTTTAAGGAGCTTTGCTCAAAGTCATGAGTACAAGCAGCTTCATAAGATGTGATCACATCGAATGCTTAATCGAAAAATGGCAACCCCATTTTGAGCTTAAATGATGAGTATGACCTATGATCAAATGTCCTCATTCGACTCCTAAGTCAATATACTCAAACATAGGTGACCTTGTCGCCGACCTTTATCTAGATGAAGTACATATGTTTTGGAGTCTTTCTATTTTCTCTTATGTTCTCTCATTGAGTTTTCATTAAAAAAAACTTCATCTAGGAATCTTTTTCATTTCTATTCTTCTGTCTTTGTGAATATCCTTCTGGCTCTGATCAATTCCTCGAAAATCATTCACAAATTCATTGCAAATCCTTTGAAACATTCCTCGCAAAGTGAGCTGAATTATTTCTGTATTTCCTTGGAATTAAACTCGGCGTCACCGATTTAAATATTTCGGTCTAACCGAAAAGGATCTACCCTAAGTCCCTGACTTTCGGACCCACCGATCCATCTTAATTCGGTGTCACCGATTTATTTCTTCCAGGATATCATCTTCGCAGCTCCACTCAATGATTCTCTATGCATGTTCCTTTTTGCCTGTTGTGATTCTTAAGGATCCCACTTCTTTCTTTCCATCTTCCCCTGACCTTCCTAGTTTGCTGTTCTTTTCGGCACTTGATGTCAAGGGGAGAAGACTTAGGGGGAGAAGAGAAGATTTAGGGGGAGAAGAAGAGCAATCTTACCTTAAGGGGGAGAGAATCACATCAAAGCTTTGCCGTGTTTTTCCTTATAAGAGAATTTCTTGCCGTGTTTCACATTGGACATTACAATTGGCGTCATTCTCATTTGGCATCATTCTTTTGATTTTGCTCTTTCCATCAAACCCTTGATCTGAGAGAACTCAAAGGAGAGGAATCTTCACAATTGATATCTTGTGGAAAGCAAAATCTCTCAGAGTTTATTGAAAATCTTTTAGTTTCGGAGACATGTTTGCTGATTCAAGCTTGTGCTCAATATGAGACACTCTTTATACATGTCATCCCTGGCTTGGTACTCTTGATGTTCTTGCAGTTGGTTGAAGAAATACTCTTGTGTTATCTAACCTTGCTTTCCCAAGTTTATCTCTTCAGGTACAATGCCAAGGAACCTCAAGGTAAGTATATGCACCTTGCAGAATGTGCATGATGGTGACTTGCTTGTGAATACTTGTTTGCAAGAAATCACCATGCACATATGCATTATCACTCACTTCTTTTCATCTGCTCTGATGCATATAGCCAAGCTGCATGTAGCACATCTTGCTTTTCTCTCTTGTGTGCTTGTGGTAGTCCAAAACCATAATTTATGAAAATCTTGCACACTTGTAGGGGAACCTATGTACTACATGGTTGTCAAAGCTTTGTGATAATTCTGTCTTTCTTTCAATAAGCTTTGATGTCTTGTTTAGTGTGTTGCCATCAATTACCAAAAGGGGAGATTGAAAGCACATTTGCACCTGGGTGGTTTTGGTAATTAATGACAACATACTTTGTGGTTGGACTAATGCTTTTATCAAGTATGTTTCAGGAAATTCAATCACATTGGCATGGCAAAAGGACTAAAGAGGTGGACCCTCAAAATGCTAAGGCAAGCATTGGCAAAAGCTCAAGACTCCATTTTGGTTTAGTGATCCAAGATCACATTGAGTCCATAGGAAAAGCCAATACTATTAAAAGGGATGAGGTTATGATGATGATCTGGTTGCTCAAGTGCTTAGTGATACATCTCCTAAACTATCAGAACTTTCACCGCCATATACACTCATAAGTAGTGTCGGTCCCACCGATTTTCCAAACTCACCACACCGAGATGAACCACCTCAGCCATAAGCCAAACCCTAGTAAACTCGGATTTTCCGATTCGAACTCGGTCTCACGAAACATGAGTTGCCAAGCTTCAGAACCTACATCATCAAATCGGTGTCACCGAGATGATGAAGTTGGTCCCACCGAAACTGGCATGCTCTTGTCATTGCACGAATCGGACTAACCGAGATTGTATTTTCGGTCCCACCGAATATCCCAACGTTCACATTATTTGAACTATCGGTCTCAGCGAGTTGTCAACTTCGGTCCCACCGAGATTGCTCAAATGTGTGTAATGGTTGGATTTTGTGTGGAGGCTATTTATACCCCTCCACCCCCTCTTCATTCGTGGAGAGAGCCATCAGAAAGAACTACCACTCCTACCTTACATTTCTGAGAAGAGAACTACCTACCCTTGTGTTGAGATCAAGTTGCTCCACTCCCACCATATGAAGCTTGATCTCTAGCCTTCCCAAGTTGCTTTCCACTCAATCCTTTCTTCCACCACAGCCAAATCAGTGAGGAGAGTTGAGTGTTGGGGAGATTATCATTTGAAGCACAAGAGCAAGGAGTTCATCATCATCTACAACATCTATTACCTTTTGGAGGTGGTGCCTCCTAGATTGGTTAGGTGTCGCTTGGGAGCCTCCGTCGTCGAGATGTGGAGTTGAACCAAGAAGTTTGTAAGGGCAAGGAGATCGCCTACTTCGTGAAGATCTACCCGAGTAAGGCTAGCCCTCCGTGGGCGTGAGCCATGATGGAATAGACAAGGTTGCTTCTTCGTGGACCCTTCATGGGTGGAGCCCTCCGTGGACTCTCGCAGCCGTTACCCTCCGTGGGTTGAAGTCTCCATCAACATGGAAGTGCGATAGCACCACCTATCGGAACCACGAGAAAAATCACCGCGTCTCCAAATTGCGTTTGATCTTCTCCACTTCTCTTTACTACTTGTGCAATTTACTTTCCGCTGCCCATACTCTAGAATTGCATGTGTAGTGTGCTACTTGACTTGTGTGTTATGCAAAATCTGCCAAAATCTGTCCTTGATAAAAGACGGAATTTTTATCTTGTCGAGTAGTCTAATCACCCCCCTCTAGACACTCTCACCTTCTTGATCCCTCGACTCCCCCCCTCCCTTGGCGCGCCCCTAGGCGGCCGGCCCTCCCCTTGCTCCTTTATATACGAGGCGGGGGCACCCTAGAACACACAAGTTGATCCTTGAGATCATTCCTTAGCCGTGTGCGGTGCCCCCCTCCACCATAATCCACCTCGGTCATATCGTAGCGGTGCTTAGGCGAAGCCCTGCGTCGGTAGAACATCAAGATCGTCACCACACCGTCGTGCTGACGGAACTCTCTCTCCCCAGAGCTTTGCTGGATCGGTGCCCGAGGAGCGTCACCGAGCTGTACGTGTGTCAAGAACTCGAAGGCGCCGGAGTAACGGCGCTGGGATTGGTTGGATCGCGAGGAGAACGTACGACTACTTCCTCTACGTTGTGATCGCTTCCGCTTCGGTCTACGAGGGTACGTAGACAACACTCTCCCCTCTCGTTGCTATGCATCACCATGATCTTGCGTGTGCGTAGGAAAATTTTGAAATTACTACGTTCCCCAACAACATAAGCATAGAATTTTACTACTCTCCACATAAGAGAAAAATTTCTCATTCATAGTAGCGGGAGCAAACTCAACAAAATAACTATCATGTGAGGCATAATCCAACTGAAAATTAAAATCAAGATGAAAAGTTTCATGGTTATCATTATTCTTTATAGCATACATGTCATCACAATAATCATCATAAATAGCAACTTTGTTCTCATAATCAATTGGAACCTCTTCTGAAATAGTGGATTCATCACTAAATAAAGTTATGACCTCTCCAGATCCACTTTCATGATTATCACAATAACATTCAACACCCTCCAAAATAGTGGGATCATTATCTAAAGTTGACACTCCTCCAAACCCACTTTAATCAATATAAGCATCATACCTAGGAGGCATGCTTTCATCATAATAAATTTGCTCATCAAAACTTGGGGGACTAAAAATATCATATTCATCAAACATAGCATCCCCAAGCTTGTAGCTTTGCATATCATTAACATCATGGATATTCACAGAATTCATACTAACAACAGTGCAATCTTGCTCATCATTCAAAGATTTAGTGCCAAACATTTTAATGCATTCTTCTTCTAACACTTTGGCACAATTTTTGGAATCCTTATTTTCATGAAAGACATTAAAAAGATGAAGCATATGAGGCACCCTCAATTCCATTTTTTTGAAGTTTTCTTTTATAAAATAAACTAGTGATAAAACAAGAAACTAAAAGATTCGATTGGAAGATCTAAAGATATACGTTCAAGCACTAATCTCACCGGCAACGGCGCCAGAAAAGAGCTTGATGTCTACTACGCAACCTTCTTCTTGTAGACGTTGTTGGGCCTCCAAGTCCATAGGTTTGTAGGAGAGTAGCAAATTTCCCTCAAGTGGATGACCTAAGGTTTGTCAATCCATGGGAGGCGTAGGATGAAGATGGTCTCTCTCAAACAAGCCTGCAACCAAATAACGAAGAGTCTCTTGTGTCCCCAACACACCCAATACAATGGGAAATTGTATAGGTGCACTAGTTCGGCGAAGAGGTGGTGATACAAGTGCAATATGGATGGTAGATATAGGTTTTTGTAATCTGAAATTATAAAACCAGCAAGGTAACAAGTAATAAAAGTGAGCGAAAACGGTATTGCAATGCTTCAAAACAAGGCCTAGGGTTCATACTTTCACTAGTGCAAGTTCTCTCAACAATAAGAACATAATTGGATCATATAACTATCCCTCAACATGCAACAAAGAGTCACTCCATAGTCACTAATAGCGGAGAACAAACGAAGAGATTATTGTAGGGTACGAAACCACCTCAAAGTTATTCTTTCCAATCAATCCATTGGGTTATTCCTATAAGTGTCACAAACAGCCCTAGAGTTCGGAGTAAAATAACACCTTAAGACACACATCAACCAAAACCCTAATGTCACCTAGATACTCCAATGTCACCTCAAGTATCCGCGGGTTCGATTATACGATATGCATCACACAATCTTAGATTCATCTATTCAAACCACCATAAAGAACTTCATAGAGTGCCCAAAACTTTCTACCGGAGAGTCAAGACAGAAACGTGTGCCAACCCCTATACATAAGTTCACAAGGTCACTGAACCCGCAAGTTGGTCACCAAAACATACATCAAGTGGATCACGTGAATATCCCATTGTCACCACAGATAAGCACATGCAAGAAATACATCAAGTGTTCTCAAATCCTTAAAGACTCGATCTGATAAGATAACTTCAAACAGAAAACTCAATCCATTACAAGAGAGCAGAGGGGGAGAAACATCATATGATCCAACTATAATAGTAAAGCTCGTTGTACATCAAGATCGTTCCAAATCAAGAACACGAGAGAGAGAGAGAGAGAGAGAGAGAGAGAGAGAGATAGATAGATAGATAGATAGATAGATAGATAGAGAGAGAGATCAAACACATGGCTACTGGTACATACCCTCAACCCCGAGGGTGAACTACTCCCTCCTTGTCATGGAGAGCGCCGGGATGATGAAGATGGCCACTGGTGATGATTCCCCCCTCCGGCAGGGTGACGGAATGGGGTCTAGATTGGTTTTGGGGGGGGGGGGTTTACAGAGGCTTGCGGCGGAGGAACTCCCGATCTAGGTTTCTTTTCAGGGGTTTCTGTATTTATAGGAATTTTTGGCGTCGGTTTCACGTCAGGGGGGTCTCCGAGTCAGCCACGAGGTAGGGGGCGCGCCCAGGGGGTAGGGCGCACCCTCCACCCTCGTGGATGACTCGGGACTCTTCTGGCCCAACTCTTTTGCTTCGGGGGCTTCTTCTGATCCAGAAAAACCATCGAGAATTTTCAGCTCGTTTGGACCCCGTTTGATATTTCCATTTCCGTAAAACTCAAAAACAAGGAAAAAACAGAAACTGGCACTGGGCTCTAGGTTAATAGGTTAGTCCCAAAAGTCATATAAAATAGCATATAAATGCATAAAAAACATCTAAGATGGATAATATAATATCATGGAACAATCAAAAATTATAGATACGTTGGAGACATATCAAGCATCCCCAAGCTTAATTCCTGCTCGTCCTCGAGTAGGTAAATGATGAAAACAGAATTTTTGATATGGAATGCTACCTAACATATTTGTCAATGTAATCTTCTCTACTGTGGCATGAATGTTCAGATCCAAAAGATTCAAAACAAAAGTTTAATATTGACATAAAAACGATAATACTTCAAGCATACTAATAAAGCAATCATGTCTTCTCAAAATAACATGGCCAAAGAAAGCCTATCCCTACAAAATCATATAGTCTGGCTATGCTCCATATTCTTCACACAAAATATTCAAATCATGCACAACCCTGGTTTTAGCCAAGGAATTGTTTCATACTTTAGAATTCTCAAAAAATTTCAACTTCCACGCAATACATGAGTGTGAACCATGGACATAGCACTATAGGTGGACTAGAATGGTGGTTGTGGAGGAGACAAAAATAGGGAGATAGTCTCACATCAAGTAGGCGTATCAACGGGCTATGGAGATGCCCATCAATAGATATCAATGTGAGTGAGTAGGGATTCCCATGCAATAGATGAACTAGAGCTATAAGTGTATGAAAGCTCAAAAAAGAAACTAAGTGGGTGTGCATCCAACTCGCTTGCTCACGAAGACCTAGGGCAATTTGAGGAAGCCCATCATTGGAATATACAAGTCAAGTTCTATAATGAAAATTCCCTCTAGTATATGAAAGTGACAACATAGGAGACTCTCTATCATGAAGATCATGGTGCTACTTTGAAGCACAAGTGTGGTAAAAGGATAGTAACATTGCCCCTTCTCTCTTTTTTTTCTCTTTTTTGGCCTTCTCTCTTTTTTGGTCTCTTATATATATATATATATATATATATATATATATATATATATATTTCGTCCGGAGTCTCATCCCAACTTGTGGGGGAATCATAGTCTCCATCATCCTTTACTCACTGGGACAATGCTCTAATAATGATGATCATCACACTTTTATTTACTTACAACTCGAGAATTACAACTCGATACTTAGAACAAAATATGACTATATGAATGCCTCCGGCGGTGTACCGGGATGTGCAATGAATCAAGGGTGACATGTATGAAAGACTTATGAATGGTGGCTTTTCCACAAATACGGTGTCAACTACATGGTCATGCAAAGCAATATGACAATGATGAAGCGTGTCATAATAAACGGAAAGGTGGAAAGTTGCATGACAATATATCTCGGAATGGCTATGGAAATGCCATAGCAGGTAGGTATGGTGGCTATTTTGAGGAAGGTATATGGTGGGCGTATGGTACCGACGAAAGTTGTGCGGCACAAGAGAGGCTAGCAATGGTGGAAGGGTGAGAGTGCATATAATCCATGGACTCAACATTAGTCATAAATAAATCACATACTTATTGCAAAAAATTATAAGTCATCGAAACCAAGCAATACACGCATGCTCCTGGTTGGTAGGAGTTGACCATCGCGCGAGCGCGACCTCCACACAAAGGATGACAATCAAAGAAATACTTCATGCTCCAAATTTGTTACACAACGGTTCACCATACGTGCATGCTACGGGACTCGCAAATCTCAACACAAGTATTTTTCAACTTCACAATTACTGCACTAGCATGACTCTAATATCACCATCTTCATATCTCAAAACAATCATAAACAATCAAACTTCTCATAGTATTCAATGCAGTTTATATGAAAGATTTTATTATATCCCTCTTGGATGACTATCATATTAGGACTAAATTTATAACCAAAGCAAATTACCATGCTGTTTAAGACTCTCAAAATAATATAAGTGAAGCATGAGAGTTCATCTATTTCTTCAAAATAAAACCACCGCCGTGCTCTAAATAGATATAAGTGAAGTACTAGAGCAAATGACAAACTACTCCAAAAGATACAAGTGAAGATCAATGAGTAGTCGAATAATTATGCAAATATGTGAAGACTCTCTAACATTTAAGAATTTAAGATCTTGGGATATTATTCAAACAGCAAGCAAAAAAAATTGACGCTCCAAGCAAAACACATATCATGTGGTGAATAAAATATAACCTCAAGTAAAGTTACCGATGAACAAAGACGAAAGAGGGGATGCCATCCGGGGCATCCCCAAGCTTAGGATCTTGGTTGTACTTGAATATTACCTTGGGGTGCCTTGGGTATCCCCAAGCTTAGGCTCCTGCCACTCCTTATTCCATAGTCCATTGAATCTTTACCCAAAACTTGAAAACTTCACAACACAAAACTCAACAGAAAACTCGTAAGCTCCGTTAGTATAAGAAAATAAATCACCACTTTTGGTACTGTTATGAACTCATTCTTTATTTATATTGGTGTAATATCTACTGTATTCCAAATTCTCTACGGTTCATACCCTCCGATACTACACATAGATTCATCAAAATAAGCAAACAACTCATAGAAAACAGAATCTGTCAAAAACAGAATAGTCTATAGTAATCTGTAACTCTCGGATACTTATGTAACTGTAAACATCCAGCAAAATTAGGAAAACCTGAGCAATTTGTGTATAAATCCAGAGAAAAATGAATCAGATCAAAATGACGTTTTTGTGAATTATTAAAACTAATTTACTCGGCGCAAAAGTTTCTGATTTTTAGCAGGATCAAGACAACTATCACCGTAAGGTATCCCAAAGGTCTTACTTGGCACTTTATTGAAACAAAAGCTATAAAACATGATTACTACAGTGGCTTAATCATGTGAACACACAAAAACAGTAGGGTTAAATATTGGGTTGTCTTCCAACAAGCAATTTTCTTTATTGCCTTTCTAGCTAGGCATGATGATTTCAATGATGCTCACATAAAAGATAAGAATTGGAACATAATGGGAGCATCATGAAGCATATGACTAACACGTTTAAGTCTAACCCACTTCCTATGCATAGGTATTTTGTGAGAAAATGTAGGATCGAAAGTATGTCTAGAGGGGGGGTGATTAGACTACTTGACAATTTAAAAGTTTAGCCTTTTGATTAGGACAAGGTTTTAGCAAGTTCACAATGATGATCAAGTCAAGTATCACCCTACACATGCAATTCTAGAGTAATGGCAGCGGGAAGTAAATTGCACATGTAGTAAATAAGAGGTGGAGAAGAGCAAACGCAATTTGGAGACACGGAGATTTTTCTCGTGGTTCCGATAGGTGGTGCTATCGTCAATCCACGTTGATGGAGACTTCAACCCACGGAGGGTAACGGCTGCGAGAGTCCACGGAGGGCTCCACCCACGAAGGGTCC
Source organism: Aegilops speltoides (assembly GCA_021437245.1). Lineage (NCBI taxonomy): Eukaryota > Viridiplantae > Streptophyta > Magnoliopsida > Poales > Poaceae > Aegilops > Aegilops speltoides. Next base: position 442,655,297 of record CM038142.1, read on the forward strand.
ACGAAGAAGCAACCTTGTCTATGCCATCATGGCATACGCCCACGGAGGACTAGCCTTACTCGGGGTAGATCTTCACGAAGTAGGCGATCTCCTTGCCCTTACAAACTTCTTGGTTCAACTCCACATCTCGACGGAGGCTCCCAAGCGACACCTAACCAATCTAGGAGGCACCACCCTCCAAAAGGTAATAGATGGTGTTGGTGATGATGAACTCCTTGCTCTTGTGCTTCAAATGATAATCTCCCCAACACTCAACTCTCCTCACTGATTTGGCTGTGGTGGAAGAAGGGATTTAGTGGAAAGCAACTTGGGAAGGCTAGAAATCAAGTTTCATATGGTGGGAGTGGAGCAACTTGATTTCAACACAAGGGTAGGTAGTTTTCTTCTCAGAAATGTAAGGTAGGAGTGGTAGTTCTTTCTGATGGCTCTCTCCACGAATGAAGAGGAGGTGGAGGGGTATTTATAGCCTCCACACAAAATCCAACCGTTACACACATTTGACCAATCTCGGTCAGACCGAAGTTGACAACTCGGTGAGACCAAAAGTTCAAATCTTGTGAACGTTGGGATTTTCGGTGGGACCGAAAATACAATCTCGGTTAGTCCGATTCTTCCAAAGACTAGGGTTTTCCATTCTCGGTGGGACCGACTTTATCATCTCGGTGACACCGATATGATTACAGAAGGTTACAGAAGGTTGGCAACACTAGTTTCGGTGAGACCGAGTTTGGAATCGGAAAATCCGAAATTACTAGGGTTTGGCTATATGGTGAGGTGGTTCATCTCGGTGTGGTGAGTTTATGGAATCGGTGGGACCGAGATTACTTATGGGTATATGTTGGAATGAAAGATTGCTGATAGTTTGGGAGATAAATCACTAAGCACTTTGAGCAACCAGATCATTATCATAACCTCATCCCCTTTTAATAGTATTGGCTTTCCTATGGACTCAATGTGATCTTGGATCACTAAACCAAAAATAGAGTCTTGAGCTTTTGCCAATGTTTTCCTTAGCATTTTGAGGGGTCCACATCTTGAGTCATAGCCATACCCATATCACTGAACTTTCTGAAATGTTCTCAAGAAGCAATTAGTTCAATGATATATATGTTGTTATTAATTACCAAAACCACCTGGGGATTAGTTGCACTTTCAATCTCCCCCTTTTTGGTAATTGATGACAACATATGGATCAAAGCTTCGACAAATGATATAATCAATGAATAATATCGTCGCTTTGAGAAGTATGTGATAAGCAAGAGCTCCCCCTAAATTTGTGCATTATTTAAGATTTGCGTTTGAATGCAAATGCACAATCGATTAGGATCATGGGTCACCCTTTCATGTCACATACATCTTGGTGGAGCGCACAAAATGATAAGAATGAATAGCATGCACCCAATCACCAAGACATGAGTAAATGATCATACAAGATATGAATAGCATATGATAAGCATTAAGCACACATTAAGGCATAGTATGATCAAGCACTCATCAAAGTAGAACAAACGAAGTATCAAACACACGGAATGTCTCGAAAACAAAAGTATCTCAAAGAAACCGCAAACGAAAGAGCAAAAGCGAGCACTCTCTCTCTCTCGAAGTCCTATGATCTATACAATTTCTCCCCCTTTGGCAACAAGTTACCAAAAAGTTCGAAAGGTATAGAGCTAAACGTCACTAGGGACTCTGTTGGCGGCTCTGTGCAGGTTGATGGAGTGGAGATAGCTGCATCTGCAAAGGCTTGGCTGAAGTGTGTGGAGCTGGAGGAGTGGACTTTGGAGCTGGAGCTGGAACCGATGGAGCTGTAAGGTGTCTTGATCTTTGTGTACAGGGTCATCCTTTGGAATAGCAGCTGATCTGGGTCTTGTGGGAACCGGAGCAGGCTGCTCATAGTCATCCTCGACAAGGTCATCCTGCATCTCCTTCATGAGCTCTTCCTTCTCCCTCTTGGCTTCCTCGATATCTGCCTCAAGCTTGTTGACAGTGACTTGCACTTGATCGACTTGACATCCGAGCATGGAACTTGTCTTCAACTATCCTCTCGAGACTCTCCCGAGACTGCACTATCTTTGGCAGGCGTAGTTCAATCCTCTGGGTAGCTTCAAGGAGCTGTCCTCCAACACTCTTGGGTTTTTTTGCTGCTGCTGCTTCCTTCTCAGCTTTAGCTTGCTTGGCAGCTTCAGACTTAGCTTGACCTTCAACAGACGTGGGATCATCCTCAGTCATCACAACTTCATTATCCTCATGCTCAGGCTGCAGTGGCAAGTGGGGTCTATCCAACAAGTAGGTGCCCGTGCCAAACTTGGCATTGATGAGCATCTGAATGTGCGGGGCAAACCCACATGACCTCTTCTGGTCTGCTGCTGTCCTCTTGATAGTCTCAACTATCAGGTCCATCACCTTGAAAGGTGCCTTCGGATCTAGAATATGCAGCATGTTGATAGAATAGCCTCTTATCATGCGATGGTCTCCAGACTTGGGCATCAAGGTATGCCTCAGAATCGTGTTTGTGGTTGGGAGACCTGCCTGGAGGTGATACACTGAGCCGAACTTCCATAACTCAACATCTTTAGCTGGTACCTCATTGTACATGTTCTTCATAGACTCATGGTTTTTCTTGGGAATTCCATAGACATCAACATCATCATCTCTTTGCACTGGAGCATTCAGCAGTGCAGCCCACTCTTCAACAGTTGAAGAGAATCTTTGGCCTTCAGTCATCCATACAATTCTGCCATCTGGATAGAAATGTGCTGTGGCATAGAACTGCATGATCATCTCATCATTCCAAGCTGTCAGCTTCTGACCAATGAACTCAGCAACTCCACATGCAGTGAAGCTCTCATGCACATGTGGGAAGTAGTCTCTGTGCTCTTCACTGTCGATGTATTCCCAGTCAACATATCTTGTGTCAGCAACAATGGGCTTCTTGTCCATAAGCACTGTCTCATAGAAATCTTGCTGCTCTCTGGTGTGGAACCTTGGGTCAACAACAGTCCTTCTCCTGGTGGCATATGGATCAGCTTGCCTCCATAGCCTGAGTCCTTTGTCCTTTCTTTCCTTCATATTTTCAGCTCGAGGATGAGCATCATTGTGGACAGGCAGTTTCTGACGGAGTTTCAGCAATACATGTGCCTCTTCATCTGACTCAGCTGGTGGCACATTGTCCTTCTTCTTCTCTGAAGCAGGAATGTTTCTCACTGTTTTCTTGGGCTTGGCGGCGAGGCTTGGCTTGAGCTGCCTTTCTTTGGAGCTGATGGCTTAGATTTAGTAGGTGCTCCTGCCTACGATGGCATCTCCCATCAACTTAGGCTTCGAGGAGGCTGGGGTGCTTCCTCATCAGAATCATCATCAGCTGCTTCATCATGTACAATCCTCTTCCTCTTGGAAGTTTTCTTTACCTTGCTCAAGTTTCTTCTTCCATGCTCAGCTTCTTAGCAGCTGTGGACTTCTTCACTTTCTTTGGTGCCTTTCTTGGTTTGTTGCCCTTGATGCTCTTTGGCAACCACTTTCCTCTTAGGCTTAGATGTGATCTCTTCCTCAGCAATAAAGTCAGAATCTTCTTCATCAGAATTTCTCTTCTTCCTGGCCCTGGTGGCAGCAGGAGGCAAACCACTTGGTGTGCTCCTCTCACCATCATCAGAAAAGCTGCTGGCTTCAGGACTAGTGCCTACCTCTGGAATCTCAGCTAATGGTGATTCAGACTGTTCGGCTGTCACTTGCATCGACATGGTGACAACTGTGAATAGAATAGGTATAGGCGAATAGAAGAGTTATCACAAACTGCGAAGATTTTGCAAAAAAATGAGTTCAAATTTCAGTTTTAGGTTTTCACAGAATGCATTTCGGTCGACCGAGTCTTAAATTCGGTGAATCCAAGTGTCTAAACAGAACCATTCACACCACTTTCGGTTGGACGAAATGGGTTTCGTCTAGCCGAGAACACTAGGGTTTCACTAAATCCTCATTTCGGTCTTACCGATTTGCACAACTTCGGTTGGACCGAAAAGTGCGATCAATGGCCGAGGCCAAATCGGTCATCCGAGAATGTAGAATCGGTCACACCGAGATGTGTTCGTGAAACCTAACCCTAAAACTTTTACTCGAATTTCGTTCTAAGAACAAATCTGCTGGGTAGGAAGATCTCAATCGTGTCAAGAAACTAGGCAAACCTATCGTGCATTGAATCAGAGGTTGAAGCACGAGAGGGATCGAAACTCACCCTAACTTGGTGGAGTTTCTCTACGGCGGCAACGGCACGGTGAGATTGACCGTTGACGGCAACGGAGACCTGCGGCGAGGGCGCACAGGCGACGGCGGAGACGATCCGGAGACCACGGCGACGGCAGCTAAGGGTTTGGGGGTGAGACGTTTTGAAGAAAGAATCAACGCGCGCTGCCCTCAGGTATATATACCCTTCAGCTGTCGGTGGGACCGAGTTGGAAAACTCGGTGGCACCGAGATGGTTAACGCAGCGATTACACACTTGATCACGCCGAAATTTACAACTCGGTTTCACCGAGGTGAAAACTGGATCAATCCAAGTGATTTGATGCGTCCGATTTGAGTATATTGGTTTGACCGAAAATACTTAGAAGGTTTTGGAAGTTAAGCTTTTGACGGATCGGTGGCTCAAAGTGCTCCTCACTCGGTCTGTCCGAAAAAGACTTGTTCAAAGTTTGTGATATAAGCATGAATAGAGTTTGAGACAAGAAAGCATAGATAGCTAGGGGAGGAACTTAGGCATTCTTGTCCATCCATTTGGTCAAAAAGAAAAATCCAAAAGACCAAAGCAACAAATGGATGTCCTCGAATGGATAAAATCATGCATCCAACATGCTCACACAATAAGATAGCAAATGAAATATGTGTCAAACATGCACAAACAAAACACTAGCTACTGGCACACAATTTGTCGATGACTAGGTCATCTACATATGAGTATATTGACTTAGGAGTCAAATGAGAACATTTGACAATAGGTCATACTCATCGTTTAAGCACAAGTGGGGTTACCACTTTTACATAAAGCATTAATGTGTTCACATCATTTGAAGATGCTTTAGCTCAATTCTTTAGAGCAAAGCTCCCCCTTGATGTGAGAACCCCTTTTAAAGGGTCAAACTAACCTTGGGTTGTCGTAGAAGACTTCGTGTAGATGTTGAAGATGTGGATGCTCAATGTTGATGAAGATCATCAAGAGTTGGGAGCAATCCTTTGGATTCGGGCACTTTCAATACCTACATGGGTTAGTCCCACAAGGAACAAACAAGGATATCCATGGACATAGATTGAAGTACACAATAGATGATGTCCATGAAAGCAATGATTACCTTGTCCCTTGACTTACCAACAAGAGGGTTTGTGACTCCATGAACTAGTGCAAGATGTGGAAGTTGATTGCACAAGTTCTTGCCAAAATGAATGTGAGTGAAGTATGTTGGCGGAGTCACCCTCAAGAACTCTCTAGTTCTTCTTCTTCGGGATCCACATCATCTTGATGGGAATCCTTGGGGTAGTAGTTGAGCTTGACGAAGTAGAACTTGAAGTTTCCTTGGGAACCCACTTGACCATGGCCTTGGGTGCTTCAATAAATGCATCAATCTCTTCTTGAAGCTTGTCCTTGCCTTTTAGCTTGTGGTCTTGTGGTGGAAGGTCATCTTGAGCATGTTCCACTTTGGAAGAAGTAGGATCATACTTCTCCTTTTGAGAAACAAACTTTGGAGTGGGATATTGACCTTCTTCCCATTCAACACCCTCGGCGTTGAACTTTCACTCAAAACCAATTCCTTGATTCTTCCGGTGCCTTCCTTGCTTGCGAACAATTTCCTCAAAGTTCTTGCTTCCGGCAAGGCTCTTGTAGACACCTTTCTCTATAATCCCTTTCAATAAACTATTTTCTTGCTCAAGTGAAACTTGGCTTGAAACATTGTTAGTGGAATCAAGAGAATTACTAGAACCAATTATGTTGCTTCTAGATGAAGAATTTTTCTTATGCTTGTCATGCTTAGTTTTAATAGGTGGCAAGAAATTAGACAAGAGAAGTCGTTTGGCAAGATATGAAGAACTCTTCTTTTGAAGATCGTCATTGATAGCTTTTAGGAACTCATGTTCTTGCTCTAGATTGAGCTTCTCGAAGCGTAGCTTCTCATGAGATCTTAGGAGCTCTCTATGATCTTCTTGAGTTGTTTCATGAGCTAACTTAAGAGTGTTTAGTTCTTCAGTTAGACGCTCAATCTCCTTCATATCATTGTCATTCGACTCTTCTCGACTATAAAGACTACTAGCATGTTCATCATTACTAAGCTCACTAGATTTGTCATGTAAAAGCTCATCTTCACCAAGCAAGTCATCCTCATCACTATCAAAGTCAATAAATTCAGGGTGTGATACCTTGGGGCCTTTAGCCATGAAGCATCTTCCAATTCCCTCATTTGGTGAATCAAATAAGTCATAGGAGTTGGAGTTGGAGGATACGAGAGCAAGACCGGCAACACCTTCATCTTGACTGTATTCGGAGTTGGAGTGATAGCTTCTTTCGGAGTGATTGTCAGAGTCGGAGCCGGAGACCCATTCACCTACATGAGCTTGATGTTTTCTTCTTGTGTAGCTCCTTGATGACTTGTCTTTCCTCTCCGAATCCTTGCTTCTCCGAGAGGATCTTCGTTCATAACGATCATCTCTACTCCTTCTCTCTTTCCGAGGCGACTCTTCTCTTGAGCTTCTTCTTCTTGGAGATTCTTCTCTTCTCTTGTGGGGAGTCGAACACTCATTTGAGTAGTGTCCGGGTCTTCCACAATTGTAGCAATTTCGATCACGACTAGAAGATCTCTTTTCATCATATGATCTAGACTTTGAGCTTCTTTCCTTGCTTCTACTCTTGTAGAATTTGTTGAAGTTCTTCACCATTAGGCTTATCTCTTCATTGGTAACTAACTTGTCACTTGAGGTTGTGGGAGCTTCAACTGTAGCTTTGTAAGCACTACTTGACTTGTTGTGAAGCTCTTCCTTATCTTTAAGTGTCATCTCATGAGCAACAATTCTTCCAATGACTTCGGTAGGCTTGAGATTCTTGTAGTTTGGCATCATTTGGATCAAAGTGCACACAGTGTCATACTTTCCATCCAAAGCTCTGAGAATCTTCTTGATGATGAATCGGTCGGTCATTTCTTCGCTTCCTGAGCCGGCAATCTCATTTGTGATGAGAGCAAGCCTAGAGTACATTTCAGCGACTCCTTCACCTTCCTTCATCTTGAACTTGTCAAGTTGACCTTGAAGAACATCTAGCTTTGATTCCTTCACGGACTCGGTACCTTCGTGCATTTCGACCAAAGTATCCCAAATCTCTTTTGCATTCTCAAGACGGCTGATTTTGTTGAACTCCTCGGGACACAAAGCATTGAAGAGAATGTCACAAGCTTGAGCATTGTTTTGCAACATCCGCAATTCATCCGCTGTAGCTTCGCGATCCGGAACTTTTCCTTCCTCGAAGAACTCACCTTGCAAGCCAACACAAATAATGCCCCATGCGGTAGGGTTATGTCCAAGAATATGCATTTTCATTTTATGCTTCCAACTAGCAAAATTTGAACCATCAAAGTAAGGACTTCTACGAAAATTACCCTCACTAGACGCCATACTCTCCTAGGTTGTGAAACCAAGCTTATGGAGTCAATGCAATGAAACCAATCCAATGGAGACCAAAGCTCTGATACCACTTGTAGGATCGAAAGTATGTCTAGAGGGGGGGTGATTAGACTACTTGACAATTTAAAAGTTTAGCCTTTTGATTAGGACAAGTTTTTAGCAAGTTCACAATGATGATCAAGTCAAGTATCACCCTACACATGCAATTCTAGAGTAATGGCAGCGGAAGTAAATTGCACATGTAGTAAATAAGAGGTGGAGAAGAGCAAGCGCAATTTGGAACACGGAGATTTTTCTCGTGGTTCCGATAGGTGGTGCTATCGTCAATCCACGTTGATGGAGACTTCAACCCACGGAGGGTAACGGCTGCGAGAGTCCACGGAGGCTCCACCCACGAAGGGTCCACGAAGAAGCAACCTTGTCTATGCCATCATGGCATACGCCCACGGAGGACTAGCCTTACTCGGGGTAGATCTTCACGAAGTAGGCGATCTCCTTGCCCTTACAAACTTCTTGGTTCAACTCCACATCTCGACGGAGGCTCCCAAGCGACACCTAACCAATCTAGGAGGCACCACCCTCCAAAAGGTAATAGATGGTGTTGGTGATGATGAACTCCTTGCTCTTGTGCTTCAAATGATAATCTCCCCAGCACTCAACTCTCCTCACTGATTTGGCTGTGGTGGAAGAAGGGATTGAGTGGAAAGCAACTTGGGAAGGCTAGAAATCAAGTTTCATATGGTGGGAGTGGAGCAACTTGATTTCAACACAAGGGTAGGTAGTTTTCTTCTCGAAATGTAAGGTAGGAGTGGTAGTTCTTTCGATGGCTCTCTCCACGAATGAAGAGGAGGTGGAGGGTATTTATAGCCTCCACACAAAATCCAACTGTACACACATTTGACCAATCTCGGTCGGACCGAAGTTGACAACTCGGTGAGACCGAAAGTTCAAATCTTGTGAACGTTGGGATTTTCGGTGGGACCGAAAATACAATCTTGGTTAGTCCGATTCTTCCAAAGACTAGGGTTTGCCATTCTTGGTGGGACCGACTTTATCATCTCGGTGACACCGATATGATTACAGAAGGTTACAGAAGGTTGGCAACACTAGTTTCGGTGAGACCGAGTTTGGAATCGGAAAATCCGAAATTACTCGGGTTTGGCTATATGGCTGAGGTGGTTCATCTCGGTGTGACTGAGTTTATGGAATCGGTGGGACCGAGATTACTTATGGGTATATGTTGGAATGAAAGATTGCTGATAGTTTGGGAGATAAATCACTAAGCACTTTGAGCAACCAGATCATTATCATAACCTCATCCCCTTTTAATAGTATTGGCTTTCCTATGGACTCAATGTGATCTTGGATCACTAAACCAAAAATAGAGTCTTGAGCTTTTGCCAATGTTTTCCTTAGCATTTTGAGGGGTCCACATCTTCAGTCATAGCCATACCCATATCACTGAACTTTCTGAAATGTTCTCAAGAAGCAATTAGTTCAATGATATATATGTTGTTATTAATTACCAAAACCACCTGGGGATTAGTTGCACTTTCAGAAAACAACTAGCATAGGAAAGAAAAACAAGCATAACTTCAAGATTTTCAACACATAGAGAGGAAACTTGATATTATTGCAATTCCTACAAGCCTATATTCCTCCCTCATAATAATTTTCAGTAGCATCATGAATGAATTCAACAACATAACTATCACATAAACCATTGCTTTCATGATACATAAGCATACAATTTTTAATACTCTCCACATAAGCAAAAAATTCTCATTCATAGTAGTGGGAGCAAACTCAACAAAATAACTATCATGTGAGACATAATCCAATTGAAAATTAAAATCAAGATGACAAGTTTCATGGTTATCATTATTCTTTATAGCATACATGTCATCACAATCATCATCATAAATAACAACTTTGTTCTCATAATCAATTGGAACCTCTTCCGAAATAGTGGATTCATCACTAAATAAAATCATGACTTCTCCAAATCCACTTTCATGATTATCACAGTAACATTCAACACCCTCCAAAATAGTGGGATCATTACCTAAAGTTGACACACTTCCAAACCCACTTTCATCAATATAATCATCATAACTAGGAGGCATGCTTTCATCATAATAAATTTGCTCATCAAAACTTGGGGGACTAAAAATACCATATTCATAAAACATAGCATCCCCAAGCTTGTAGCTTTGCACATCATTAGCATCATGGATATTCAAGGAATTCATACTAACAACATTGCAATCTTTCTCATAATTCAAAGATTTAGTGCCAAACATTTTAATGCATTCTTCTTCTAACACTTTGGCACAATTTTTGGAATCCTTATTTTCATGAAAGACATTAAAAAGATGAAGCATATGAGGCACCCTCAATTCCATTTTTTGAAGTTTTATTTTATAAAATAAACTAGCGATAAAACAAGAAACTAAAAGATTCGATTGCAAGATCTAAAGATATACCTTCAAGCACTAACCTCCCCGGCAATGGCGCCAGAAAAGAGCTTGATGTCTACTACGCAACCTTCTTCTTGAAGACGTTGTTGGGCCTCCAAATGCAGAGGTTTGTAGGACAGTAGCAAATTTTCCTCAAGTGGATGACCTAAGGTTTATCAATCCATGGGAGGCGTAGGATGAAGATGGTCTCTCTCAAACAAGCCTGCAACCAAATAACAAAGAGTCTCTTGTGTCCCCAACACACCCAATACAATGGTAAATTGTATAGATGCACTAGTTCGGCGAAGAGATGGTGATACAAGTGCAATATGGATGGTAGATATAGGTTTTTGTAATCTGAAATTATAAAAACAGCAAGGTAACAAGTAATAAAAGTGAGTGAAAATGGTATTGCAATGCTTCGAAACAAAGCCTAGGGTTCATAATTCACTAGTGCAAGTTCTCTCAACAAAAAGAACATAATTGGATCATATAAATATCCCTCAACATGCAACAAAGAGTCACTCAAAAGTCACTAATAGCAGAGAACAAATGAAGAGATTATTGTAGGGTAAGAAACCACCTCAAAGTTATTCTTTCCGATCAATCCATTGGGATATTCATATAAGTGTCACAAATAGCCCTAGAGTTCATAGTAAAGTAACACCTTAAGACACACATCAACCAGAACTCTAATGTCACCTCAAGTATTCGCAGGTTCGATTATACGATATGCATCACACAATCGTAGATTCATCTATTCAAACCAACACAAAGAACTTCATAGAGTGCCCCAAACTTTCTATTAGAGAGTCAAAACGAAAACGTGTGCCAACCCCTATGCATATGTTCACAAGGTGACTGAACCCGCAAGTTGATCACCAAACGATACATCAAGTGGATCACGTGAATATCCCATTGTCACCATAGATAAGCACATGAAAGACATACATCAAGTGTTCTCAATTCCTTAAAGACTCAATCCGATAAGATAACTTCAAAGGGAAAACTCAATCCATTACGAGAGAGTAGAGGGGGATAAACATCATATGATCCAACTATAATAGCAAAGCTCGTTGTACATCAAGATCATGCCAAATCAAGAACAAGAGAGAGAGAGAGAGAGAGAGAGAGAGAGAGATCAAACACATAGCTACTGGTACATACCCTCAGCCCCGAGGGTGAACTACTCCCTCCTCGTCATGGAGGGCGTTAGGATGATGGACATGGCCACCGGTGATGATTCCCCCCTCCCGCAGGGTGCCGGAACGGGGTCTAGATTGGTTTTTGGTGGCTACAGAGGCTTGCAGCGGCGGAACTCCCGATCTAGGTTTCTTTTTGGGGGTTTCTATACTTATAGGAATTTTTGGTGTGGGTTTCACATCAAGGGGGTAGGGCGCGCCCTCCACCCTCATGGATGACTCAGGACTCTTTTGGACCAACTATTTTGCTTTGGGGGCTTCTTCTGGTCCATAAAAAATCATCAGGAATTTTCAGCTCGTTTGGACCCCGTTTGATATTCCTTTTTCTATAAAACTCAAAAACAAGGAAAAACAGAAACTGGCACTGGGCTCTAGGTTAATAGGTTAGTCCCAAAAATCATATAAAATAGCATATAAATGCATATAAAACATCCAAGATGGATAATATAATAGCATGGAACAATCAGAAATTATAGATACATTGGAGACGTATCATCAGGTAGGATCTTCTTCAGCCTGTTTGCCACAACTTTGGATGCAATTTGTATAGCACATTACACAAACTTATGGGTCTAAATTGGTACAATAAAGATGGGTTCATTACTTTAGGGATCAGCACCAAAAATGTGTCGTTAATGCTCTCCGGACTGTCCTCCCCTCTGACAATCCTCCATACCGCCTCAGTCACCTTGGGGCCACAAAGATCCCAATGGCGCTGGTAGAAGTTAGCCGAAAAGCCATCTGGACCGGGAGACTTGGTAGGAAACATTTGAGAAAGTGTACTCTTTACCTCCTCGACTGTGTAAGGAGCTACCAGCATCTCGTTCATCTCGGCGGAGACCTTGGTTGGAACTGTTTAAAGGACTGCCTCCATATTGCTGACCCTCTCACTAGTGTATAGAGTTCTATAAAAATCATGTACCATTCCTTTGAACTCCTCGGGGTCATTAGTCATCACCCCTAGCGAATTCTGTAATGCCTTGATCATATTTTTCTTTCGGTGGATGCTAGCTCTTAGGTGGAAGAATTTAGTATTCTTGTCCCCCGAGGTTAGCAATCAATCCTAGACCTCTGCCTCCATAGCAGCTCCTCTCGGTGATACATCTCCACAAGCTTTTTCATTAATCTTTAGTTCAACATGTGTCGGTGCAATCCAGCTCGGATCAGACCTTAGCTTCTCCAATTCTTTCTTCAATCTTTTTATTTCTTTTCGGACATTTCCAAAGGTGTTTGTGTTCCACCTTCCCATATCATGTGAAATCGCTTGCAGCTTTGTTCAGAGCTGGTCCGCCCTGCTGCATAGTTCTCCCCCTGTCCATGTTGTAGTGATGGTGTTTCGCCATGTCTCATGGCCTTCCCATGTCACTTCATAAAAGTTCTAGGGTCCTGGCATCTCGGTTGTTCTCTGTTCAAACTCAACAATATTGGACAATGATCTAATGTAGCCGCTGTCAAATGGGTTAGTTATGCTAGGGAAAATCTTGCTCGCCAATCTGCATTTGCGAGGGCTCGATCAAGATGCACCTTGGTATATGTTCCCCCGTTACTTTCTTCTTGAAGGTCCAAAACCTACCAATATATCTGAAGTCAAGTAACATCCAAACATCGACAGTGTCACGGAAAGCCTGAATCTGAGTGTTAATCCTCTCTCATACGCCCTCATGCTCTTTGGGGCGCAAAACCTCATTGAAATCCCCTAAACACACCCATGGAAGGTTGCTAGTGATACTGATGTCCTTCAGGGTGTCCCAAGGTGATGAGAGTCCAATAGACGGCGAGTCGTTCGTAGGCCCAGTCTTTCACGGTACTCGACGAACAAGAAATAACAACGATGAACAAACGAGAGTAGTAGCAGACGTAGTCGACGAAGCAGAAGATCGGTTCTTCGGATCAAGAAATATGCAAGAAGACCAAAGAATAAACTTGTGAACGGAAACGATAGGATCGAACTGGACATGCAGCAGCAACTAAATCCCTCGAGGATTAGCAAAAGACTCAGATATTTGTTGTACCCGACGAGGTACTGTTTCTGGTATTTTTGTCAACTCCCAAAACAACTCACATACAAAGGCCAAAACCAGCCCATTATATAGGCGACGTGCATGTTGACCAAATACTTCTCCTAATTAGACTCGTACAAATCCAAACAAAACTGCCAAAATCTAGGAACCGACCTATAATCCTTTTTTGATTTTAAAGGTCATGTACAGACTACAAAGACTACGTACTAGGACTCTCTAATTGCAAGGAAACTAATTAAATATTCCAGCCACGTTGATCACATAGTATCTAATCAAAAGATAAATGAGATACTTTTTGGACGCCGATAACGCGGGTATGTTCGGGATGTTGGGTGTCCACACCAAACGGCCCCGTTCGGACGGGTAGTGGATGCAGCCAAACGAAACCGTTCGGACAGGATCCCTTATCCCCCGAATGACCCAGTCAGCGCGCGACCTAGTCATCGCACGACGCAGTCCATGCTGCATGTATCCACGCCGTCGGCCGGGTGAATCAGGCAGATGATCGCCAGAAATCCAGAAAAACACGGTCATCACCCTCCTCCATCCCTTCCGGTTCCCTCGCAGTTCCATCCTCCTCTTCATCGCCGGCCATGGCTCTCCATGAAGTTGCCATGGCAAGATCTGGCGATCTGTAGCCCAATTGAGCCGCCGACCCGGTGAATTTCTCCTCCATCCCTCCCGGTCCCCTTCATAGTTCCATCCCCCTCTCCATCGCCGGCTATTGCTTTCCATGAAGTTGCCATGACAAGATTTGTCCATATGTAGCCCTAATTGAGCCGTCGGCCATATGAATCCCTTGCCCCCTCCCCCCCGATCTCATACATTGTTCTCATTCCCCTTCCCCCCAACTACTGATGTGTATGAAAAAATTGCCATTGCAAGATCGGGGAATATGTAGATGAATGCACCAAAAGTTGTCGTATGCGATCTGCTGGTCAAGTCAGTAAGCATACGGATATCAGTGGGGGTGAGGGGATAGAGATGGTTGGGGGCGGTGTGGGGTGCTTCATACAAACTGGCCCGTCACACGAATATTGTCGTGTGTGTGATACTGATCTTGCCACATGTAGGTAGTGGCGGTAGAACTGAGACTACGATGGTAGTAAACGATGCATTTTGTCTGTGTATGTAGAATGATCTGAGTTAATCATAGGATGGCAAGTAGTTGTTCTATGATTCTGGAGTACAAATTCCGTACCCTACTTAAGTGATGTTGCCATGTGCCTTAAGTCCTTGTAGTGACAATTAACTAGGAGTTTGTTGTTTGACGTACTCTGTCGTGGACGCGCGATGATAGAGGTTATGTTATGGAAAAAAGTTGTGATATGTGGTTGGCAAAGAAAAAGAGTTGCCACCCCAGAGGATATGGTATTGCCATGTGTAGGTGGTCACCCCTATTGTTGCCATGTGCATCATGTAATTGTTGCCATGTGCATCATGTAATTGTTGCCATGTGCATGATATAGTTGTTGCCATGTGCATGATGTTGCTGTTGCCATGTGCATGATATGGTTGTTGCCATCTGCATGATGTAGTTGTTGCCATATGCATGATGTAGTTTGTTGGCATGTGAGTGCACGTTACAGTTAACACATGCAAGAGGCATGTACGTTCTAATTTGATTGTATTGGGCTGGTTGTGCAGATCGAAAAAGGAGGACAAGGAATGGATACAGGAAATGGTGGGATCCCTGGTTCTACAATTGTTTACAAGCACCGTCATGGGATGTGCATGATTATGACGAGCTAAACTTGACTGGGCCTTTGTTGCCACTACTACAGCAGTACCTGGACGCAGGTACGGTGTTCTTTGTGGAAGAAAAATAAGAGAAAATAACTGCAACATGATTGTGAAAAAATGAAATGCTTAAAATGGATCAATATAAAAGCAGGGGCATTGGGTGGAAGCACACATACCGAATGTGGATGGACGGATGATCAGGAGAGCTTAGCAAACTATCACACCCAAGGAACCAGCTACAGATACAGGGCTCATTTACAGGATCGGGATTTGTCGACCAGCTGGCAACAGGTGCAACCGCATCTATGCTGAGTGCTAGTAAGTGCAAAACCGTAAATAACATATGCTTCTGAAAAGTACACATGCATTTAGATCAAGAAAAAAAATGAAAAATGGCGAACAAGAAAGCAAAAACAGGGGAGTTGAAAAAATGTAAAGAGTGTGCAGTTTTAGAAAGAAAGCACATTAGTTGCCATATTGCAGTCACAAATAACTTGCCATCTGTATTGTAGTTGAGCTGGCAATTGTATTATGCGAATGTTGAGTTATATCACATGGTAGAACATGCCAAAGTATGAACTATCTTTAAATATGAAAAACAAACTCCGTACTGAAAATGACATGATGGTCTAACTATGGTTGGAAATGTTGAACGTGCGTTTATTCATGAGTAAAGCTGCCATCTGTACACAGATGAAGTTGCCATGTGACTTGTAAAAATAACTTGCCGTCTGCCAAAGCTTCATGTTTAATAGAATTTATTTAATTGTTAATGGTGCCTGGGTCATGTCAATAACATGAAAAAATGTTTGGCAAATAATTTGTGCATTAATAAAATGCAGGGCCTGCGGATACAGCTAATGCCACTTGGGGCGCACTGAGTACTCCAGAGTTGCACACATACCAGACTTCTCAAATGAACTACACTGAGCAGTCTGTCATTCGCAAGGCAGGGGCATCGAGACCCAGCAGAAAAAATAGTCTTGAATCTGATGTGAGCAACTCAAGAGCAGACAACTCAAACTCGGATGTGGAGATAGTTGGTGAACATGAGGATGAAGATGAGCATGATGATGATCAGGGAGAAGATGAGACACATGAGCATGAATACCAACAAGATGATGATGGGGTAGAGGATGAGCCGCATGAGGATGAGATGCAATCTTCACTTGCACCACAAGCACCACCTTATGTGCACATGAAATTTGCTACATTCGAAGATGCAAAGGAGTACTACCAGAGTTATGCAAAGTTCAATGGTTTTGCAGCATACACAGACCATCGCAAAAAAATAGTAAAAATAGGAGAGTACAGCAGAGCTAAGTTGAGGTGTTTCAAGTCAAGAAAGAACAAGGAAAAAAAGGGGAATGGTCCAGTCATCACAGAGCGGCGAAGAGACATCATGGTCAAAACGAATTGCCCTACCAAGATGAAGCTGAACGTCAAAGGGGCCTGGTAGGTGGTAACAAAGTACATGGGACATCACAACCATGAAATGATTAAGAATTTTGACCTGGTTAGGTTCTGAGTGCTCACCGTGGATTCACACTGGAGGAGCAGCTGTTTGTGAAGTTGCTCCATGACTGCAACCTCCAACCTGGGAGAATGGTCCACATTCTATCAATGAGACACAACAAAACCTTTGGGAGAATGGTCCACATTCCTTTTTTGCTGAAAGGCCGGAACTGCACAAAGCATTTGAATTGGGTGTTGACCACAGTTTGACACCGGACGAATTTGAGCGAAGCTGGAAAGCAATGATAGATAAATACCAGGTTGAGGACAATGAAACACTACAAAACCTTTGGGAGAAGAGGAAGTTCTGGGTGCCAGCTTATTTCATGCAGTGCTTCTACCCCTTTCTGCAAACTACCCAGCATAGCGAGGTTCAACGCAGTGCTGAAGAGATATGTGAACCCAGGGAACTCAATTCTTAGGTTTGTGCAGCAGTACAATGCAATCCAGCAAAAAAAATTGGGTGCAGAGCTACAAGCATTGGCGAACACAGCTTTAAAGAACCCAAGGATGCTAATGTGCAACCCGTTGGAGAGACAAATGATGAAGGTTTATACACGACAACCATTCTCCAAGTAAGGTTTTTTACATTCATGGTTATCGGGGTTAAAAAAGTTGATTCACTTACTGGTTTAAAAAAATGTACTTGCCATGTTGGGTGTACAAGTGCTTGACATGCTTGTTTGGAAAAAGTAGTTGCCATGTTGGGTGTACGTATACTTGCCATGCTGGTTTGAACAGTAGTTACCATTTTTTTGTTGGAATGGCGGTTGCATGGTAGATGAATAGTGGGGAGAATGTACAGTTATTGAACTTGCCATGTCAACTTATCATGAATGCATGCCGTAAGTTGCATCCTGTAGCAATAATAGATGGCATGTTTTCATGACTTAGTAATTACTTGCCATGTTGTGCTGAATGAAACTTGTCATGATGTCTTCAGTGAACTTGTCGTCTTCTGCATGACATAAGTTACCATGTTTTTGTGATAACAAAAAAAACTTGCCATGCTTGTAGCATTAGAAAATGACATGTGTGCTTGATGTAGAGTGGCATGCTTCTTGTAGCAGTAAGACTTGCCATGTTGTAGGCAGTGAAGTTGCCATGTTTGTATGACTTAAGTTGCCATGCCTGTGTCAGTGAAGTTTCCATGTGTGATTCAGTGAACTTGCCAGGAGTGCACTGTACAGCCGCACATGGGTTTCGATGATTTGGTCTAGCTAACTTGTAATGCAAAATAAAAAACTACAGGTTCCAATGGGAGCTAAGGCTGTCAAGAGGTTACACCGTGTTTCAAGTCGGCGACTTCACATACAAGGTGCGCACCATGCGAGACATGTCGGACTCAGAAGCCGAAGACCCGGACAAGGGAAGAAACTACATGGTGATGGCGTACATAGCAGAAGGGGTGTATTATTGTCAATGCTGCAAGTTTGAAAGAGACGGTGTGATCTGCTGCCATATTTTAAGGGTAATGGACATGAATGGTGTGAAACAGGTGCCACCAAAGTACATACTTGAGCGTTGGTCTTGGAACACAGATGAAGCACTCTGCCAGCATGGCTCACAGCAAGTACTCGCGAAGCATGAAGATGGGCCCGACACAACTATGGGAACAGTTAGGCGTGTGTGATGACAAGAAGATTTACCAACATACCAGATGAGGTTTGCAAAAATAATGTGATGAGTAGAGAAGTTGAGAGGCACACAGACGCGCTGGGAAGGGAACTAGACTCACTCAAGAAGAGAATGGAGGAGGAGGAACTACATCGATTCCCAAAAAAGAACAAGACAGCTCCTACTACGTCAACAGGGCCATCGACGGAAAACTCGGGGTGAGTTCTGGCGCATCCAACACGCACACGCACATGAGGAACCCTCCAAGGATAGTCACTAAAGGACGACCAAAACAGAAAAGATACAAGTCAGCACTCGAGATCCAAGCAAAGCACAAGAAGCCTACAAACAAGACAGCGGCAAAAGCTTGGGCTACATAGAAAAGTGAGACAGCTAGCAGGGTGTGTGTGTGGAAATTTTGGAATGATTGGGCATATGATAAACTGTAGGTGCGTCTGCGGCAATTTGGTGACGTTTAGCATTACAAATTAAATACAACATTGTCATATGGATAGACATGAAACTTGCCATGTTGCTACAAAAGTGTAGTTAGTCAACTATGGGAAAGAGCACCAGAAGCTTGGGCTACATGAAAAGTGAGAAAACTAACGTGTTGTGCATGTGGAAAATTTGGAATGATTGTGCGTATGGTAAACTTTATGTGCGTCCGCGTAAATTTGGCGACATTTAGCATTTCAAATTAAAAACAACATTGTAATGTGAGCATACATGAAAGTTGCCATGTTGCTTAAAAAATGTAGTTAGTCCACGTTGGAAAAGAGGAGTAATTTTGAGGAAAAGTTGTCATTCAATTGCAGCTATGATCGACGTAAAAAAATGAAGAGCTAATTGCAAAAGTGTTGCAGCCAAACAACTAATGTTTACTTGACATTTTGAAGAGCCATGACAACAGGCCTTTATGGAACAGAAAACTACAAAAATTGACACCCTTATGAGCAATTATATGATATGAAAGTAATGTATCAACAAAAACGAATGTAAGTACAAGCGTAATAGGCCGCCCCACTTACGAGTAACGAGGTCTGACATTGAAGTTATGTGTTGAAAAATACAAGCACAAAGGGTTCATGACACAAACGATGGTCTTGTGTGATTACCAGAATGATAGTGATAAAAAAGGAAACAAAGGACAAGAAAATATGGTGGTAGTACCTTACATTCATCCGAACAAAGAATGTAAGTACAGAGCTAAAACAATATTGTTCATTATTTGGTGCGGTCAACGGTATCTCTTGATAGAAGCTTTAACGTCAGACTCCATCCAAGCCAGTGCACGCTCCCGCTTGTTGAACTCGACATTCGTGACCCAATTCCATAGATAAACCTTCCTAAGCTCTGCGACTATTTCTTTGTTCAAAGTTGGCACTTTCCTGCCTTCCCACTTAGCAAGATATTTGAGGGTGTACATGCCGCAGTCATAGCTGATTTCAGTGAGCAACATGGAAAGAAGGTAATAACAAATAAATTAGAAGTTGCCATGCTAAAAACACATAGATGGACGGAAGGTTGTTGTGCCATGGGTGGTAGTGAAAAAGGATGTTGTGTGAGGACTAAATAACAGTTTGTTCATGGGTTGCCATGTTGAGCTAGTTGAAAATGACATGGTTGTGAGAAATGTCAGTAGCAAAGTAGCAAATGTTGGAGAAACGGTTAAAAATGAATTTGATATGTTGAACACATGAAGTTGCCATGTAAGTAGGTAAGAAAATTGGCATTTTATATGTAATATAGTAGTCATAGACAACAAACATGAAAGAAGTGACGTCGGAGGGTGGTGTGTGAGCATGTTGTGATGTAAGTGTTGATTGCAGAAGTTGCCATGCCGTACAAATGAGGTTATGACCTAGTTGTTGTAGTCGACACTAAAAGAAAGTGCAAAAAAATGTATTAGAAAGTTTGCCATGCTTGGGAATGAAGTTGCCATGCAATAGGTAGTGAAATTGCCATGGTCTTTTAACTAAAATTGCCATCAGAAAAATAGTGACTTACAAGTTGGATTGACATGCATTGAGAAAAGTTGCCGTGCTCGACACAATAAAGGTGCCATATAGAAGAACAAATGGAGGAAATGCCATGTAAAACTATCTGAAGTAGCCGTGCACATGAAAATGAAAAAAGGGCAGAAACTTACGTGTTTCCCTGCTTTGTAGACTTGACATACTCGATAGGGAAATCTTTGATCTGGACCTTAGAGCCACTGTAGTGATGCATCCATGTTTCCTTCAAGGTGTTGATGAAAAACTCCGCGTGGGAGCGAAGCGAATCGGCGTCCCCAAACGGATTGAGTCAAGAACATCAAAATGTTGCTTTGCCAAGTTGATGCAAATCGTGTAGTAGTGACCAACTTTGTCGTGTGGGTCATTGGGAGCAAGCCCTTGGAACAACGCGTACATTGGGAGCAAGCGGAACTGCCCCAAGTATTTGGCGGATAAGAAGGATGGCAAAGTGAAAGGTATATGTGATATACATGTTATTGATGTGTACCTTACTAATGCTCGTAGTAGCTCCTAGGTATTTGATACTGGTTCTGTTGCTCACATTTGCAACTCTAAACAGGGGATACTGATTAAACGAAGATTGGCTAAGGACGAGGTGACGATGCGCGTCGAAAATGGTTCCAAGGTCGATGTGATCGCCATCGGCATGCTACCTCTACATCTACCTTCGAGATTAGTTTTAGATTTGAATAATTGTTATTTGGTGCCACATTGAGCATGAACATTATATCTGGATCTTGTTTGATGCGAGACGGTTATTCATTTAAATCAGATAATAATGGTTGTTCTATTTATATGAGTAATATCTTTTATGGTCATGCACCCTTGTTGAGTGGTCTATTTTTGTTGAATCTCGATCGTGGTGATACACATGTTCATAATATTGAAGCCAAAAGATGCAAAGTTGATTATAATAGTGCAACTTATTTGTGGCAATGTCATTTAGGTCATATTTGTGTAAAGCGCATGAAGAAACTCCATGCTGATGGGCTTTTGGAATCACTTGATTATGAATCACTTGGTGCTTGCGAACCATGTCTAATGTCAGTAGCAAGATGACTAAAACTCCTTTCTCCGGAACAATGGAACGAGCTACTGACTTATTGGAAATAATACATACCGATGTATGCGGTCCAATAAGTATTGAGGCTCGTGGCAGGTATCGTTATTTTCTGACCTTCACAGATGATTTGAGCAGATATGGGTATATCTACTTAATGAAATATAAGTCTGAAACATTTGAAAAGTTCAAAGAATTTTAGAGAAAGTGGAAAATCATCACAACAAGAAAATAAAGTTTCTACGATATGATCGTGGAGGAGAATATTTGAGTTACGAGTTTGGTCTTCATTTGAAACAATGTGGAATAGTTTCGCAACTCACGCCACCTGGAACACCACAACATAATGGTGTGTCTGAACGCCGTAACCGTACTTTATTGGATATGGTGTGATCTATGATGTCTCTTACTGATTTACCGCTATTGTTTTGGGGTTATGCTTTAGAGACGGCTGCATTCACATTAAATAGGGCACCATCAAAATCCGTTGAGACGACACCATATGAACTGTGGTTTGGCAAGAAACCCAAGTTGTCGTCTCTTAAAGTTTGGGGCTGCGATGCTTATGTGAAAAAGCTTCAACCTAATAAGCTCGAACCCAAATCGGAGAAGTGTGTCTTCATAGGATATCCAAAGGAAACTGTTGGGTACACCTTTTATCACAGATCCGAAGGCAAGATATTCGTTGCCAAGAATGGATCCTTTCTAGAGAAGGAGTTTCTCACGAAAGAAGTGAGTGGGAGGAAAGTAGAACTTGATGAGGTAATAGTACCTTCTCCCGAATTGGAAAGTAGTTCATCACAGAAATCAGTTCCAGTGATTCCTACACCAATTAGTGAGGAAGCTAATGATGATGATCATGAAACTTTAGATCAAGTTAGTACCGAACCTCATAGGTCATCCAGAGTAAGGTCCGCACCAGAGTGGTACGGTAATCCTGTTCTGGAAATCATGTTACTAGACCATGATGAACCTACGAACTATGAGGAAGCGATGATGAGCCCAGATTCCATGAAATGGCTTGAGGCCATGAAATATGAGATGGGATCCATGTATGAGAACAAAGTATGGACTTTGGTGGACTTGCCCGATGATCGGCAAGCCATAGAAAATAAATGGATCTTCAAGAAGAAGACTGACACTGATGGTAATGTTACTGTCTACAAAGCTCGACTTGTTGCGAAAGGTTTTCGACAAGTTCAAGGAGTTGACTATGATGAGACCTTCTCACCCGTAGCGATGCTTAAGTCTGTCCGAATCATGTTAGCAATTGCCGCATTTTATGATTATGAAATTTGTCAAATGGATGTAAAAACTGCATTCGTTAATGGATTTCTTAAAAAAGAGTTGTATATGATGCAACCAGAAGGTCTGGTCGATCCAAAAGGTGCTAACAAAGTGCGCAAGCTCCAGAGATCCATTTATGGACTGGTGCAAGCCTCTCGGAGTTGGAATATATGCTTTGATAGTGTGATCAAAGCACATGGTTTTATATAGATGTTTGGAGAAGCTTGTTTACAAGAAAGTGAGTGGGGGCTCTATAGCATTTCTAATATTATATGTGGGTGACATATTGTTGATTGGAAATAATACAATATTTTTGGATAGCATAAAAGGATACTTGAATAAGAATTTTCAATGAAAGACCTCGGTGAAGCTTCTTACATATTGGGCATCAAGATCTATAGAGATAGATCAAGACGCTTAATTGGACTTTCACAAAGCACATACCTTGATAAAGTTTTGAAGAAGTTCAAAATGGATCAGTCAAAGAAAGGGTTCTTCCCTGTGTTACAAGGTGTGAAGTTGAGTCAGACTCAATACTCGACCACTGCAGAAGACAGAGAGAAAATGAAAGTCATTCCCTATGCCTCAGCCATAGGTTCTATCATGTATGTAATGTTGTGTTCCAAACCTAATGTGTGCCTTGCTATAAGTATAGCAGGGAGTTACCAAAGTAATCCCGGAGTGGAGCACTAGACAGCGGTCAAGAACATCCTGAGATACCTAAAAGGTATTAAGGATATGTTTCTCGTTTATGGAGGTGACAAAGAGCTCATCGTAAATGGTTATGTCGATGCAAGCTTTGATACTGACCCGGATGACTCTAAGTCGCAATCCGGATACGTATTTATATTTAATGGTGGAGCTGTTAGTTGGTGCAGTTCCAAGCAGAGCGTCGTGGCGGGATCTACGTGTGAAGCGGAGTACATAGCTGCTTCGAAAGTAGCAATGAAGGAGTCTGGATGAAGGAGTTCATATCCGATCTAGGTGTTATACCTAGTGCATCGGGTCCAATGAAAATCTTTTGTGACAATACTGGTGCAATTTGCTTGGCAAAGGAATCTAGATTTCACAATTGAACCAAACACATCAAGAGACACTTCAATTCCATCTGGCATCAAGTCACAGAGGGAGACATAGAGATTTGCAAGATACATACCGATCTGAATGTTGCAGACCCGTTGACTAAGCCTCTTCCACGAGCAAAACATGATCAACACCAAGACTCCATGGGCGTCAGAATCATTACTTCGTAATCTAGATTATTGACTCTAGTGCAAGTGGGAGACTAAAGGAAATATGCCCTAGAGGCAATAATAAAGTTGTTATTTATATTTCCTTATATCATGATAAATGTTTATTATTCATGCTAGAATTCTATTAACCGGAAACTTAGTACATGTGTGAATACATAGACAATACACAGTGTCCCGAGTATGCCTCTACTTGACTAGCTCATTAATCAAAGATGGTTATGTTTCCTAACCATATACATGTGTTGTCATTTGATGAACGGGATCACATCATTAGGAGAATGATGTGATGGACAAGACCCATCCGTTAGCTTAGCATTATGATCGTGACAGTTTTATTGCTACTGCTTTCTTCATGACTTATACATGTTCCTCTGACTATGAAATTATGCAACTCCCGAATGTCAGAGGAAAACCTTGTGTGCTATCAAACATCACAACATAACTGGGTGATCATAAAGATGCTCTATAGGTGTCTCCAAAGGTGTTTATTGGGTTGGCATAGATCAAGATTAGGATTTGTCACTCCGTGTATTGGAGAGGTATCTCTAGGCCCTCTCGGTAATGATCATCACTATAAACCTTTGCAAGCAATGTGACTAATGAATTAGTTATGGGATGAAGCATTACAGAACGAGTAAAGATACTTGCTGGTAACGATATTGAACTAGGTATGATGATACCGATGATCGAATCTCGGGCAAGTAACATACCGATGACAAAGGGAACAACGTATGTTGTTATGCGGTTTGATCGATAAAGATCTTCGTAGAATATGTAGGAACCAATATGAGCATCCAGGTTCTGCTATTGGTTATTGATCGGAGATGTGTCTCGATCATGTCTACATAGTTCTCAAACCCATAGAGTCTGCACGCTTAACGTTCGATGACAATTTGTATTATGAGTTATGTGATTTGATGACCGAAGTTTGTTCGGAGTCCCGGATGAGATCACGGACATGACGATTAGTCTCGAAATGGTCGAGACATAAATATTGATATATTGGAAGGCTATGTTCAGACATCGAAAAGGTTTTGGAAGAGTTCAGACATTTTTCGGAGTACCGGGAGGTTACCGGAATCCCCCGGGGGAAGTAGTGGTCCTTCATGGGCCTTATTGGAAAGGAGAGGAGAGCCACAAGGGAGGCTTCCCCCCCCCCCCATGGCAAGTCCGAATTGGACTAGGGAGGGGGCAGCGCCCCCTCTTTCCTTCTCCCTCTCCTACTCCTTCCCTCTCTCCCTCTCTTGGAAAGGAGGGGGACTCCAACTATGATTGGGAATCCTAGTTGGACTCCCCCTATGGCGCGCGCCCCTCCTGGCCGCTGGACTCCTCCCTCCCTCCTTTACATACGAGGGCAAGGGGGCACCCCAAGGCACAACAAACAACCTCTTAGCCGTGTGTGGTGCCCCTTCCCCAGTTTAACACCTCGATCATATCGTCGTAGTGCTTAGGCGAAGCCCCGCGCCGGTAACTTCATCAACACCGTCGCCACGCCATCGTGCTGACGGAACTCTCCCTCGTCCTCAGTTGGATCAAGAGCTCGAGGGACGTCATTGTGCTGAACATGTGCTGAACACGGAGGTGTCGTACGTTCGGTACTTGGATCGGTTGGATCGTGAAGACGTGCGACTAGATCAACCGCGTTACTAAACGCTTCCGCTTTCGGTCTACGAGGGTACGTGGACACACTCTCCTGTCTTGTTGCTATGCTTCTCCTAGATAGATCTTGCGTGAACATAGGAAATTTTTTGAATTACTACGTTCCCCAACAATTAGCAGGCTAATTATCCTATTATTAATATCCATTTAATCTAATTGACATTTCATATTAAGCACACAATATATTTCATTTTCATCACTGAAGTACAACAGAGTACAACATCATATAGCTTCAGCACTCATCTACCCCATTACACAACTGCACGAGCACCAAGTTTCACATGCAACATCTAGAACCTTTCGAAATTAGCATCATAGACGGTACATAGACAGATGTATCTCATCTGGAAAACTGCTGAAGCAAAAGGCGAATATTGAGCCTTCATTGATGTTGAAGGTCTTTGCAACTTTAGGCCAGTGCCTGTGGATGATTGACCGTCCATCCTTCATCCTCTTCAGGAACACTTCAATATTGAACCGTGGGTGTTGTATGAATACCTTCCTCGCCTCCTGACCATACAGGTGGTTTGAGAGGTAATCATCAGTGAACTACTTTGGAAAGGCCTGAAAACAAGGATGTGCATAAATAACTTCTCTATATTGGAAATGGGGCAAAGGAGTAAAAAAGGCAAGGTATAATAGTTAGTACCATCCTGTAGTGAACTGATGTCTTCTTCATTGTGCAGACAAAGATCTTGTAGTTTTTTGTCGCGAATTTCTTTATCTAACAATCTTTCTGAGTTTCTTGACTTGACTGATATTCATGGACAACTCATTTCACCATATGCAAAAATGGTCGAACAGTGGGTCAAAACCTTTGACAGCGGGACCTACATGTGCAAGACCAAATAGTTAAAAACCTAAATATTAGAATGGTTCCTGCAATTGCACAATAATGTGCTATTAGACAGAGGACCATGCATGTGCAAACCTCGATTGTAAACCTCATTGCTTCCTATTGTTTCCCTGCAACACATATAAGGTAGTTAGTGATCAGGTTAAGTGAGGGTTCACATGCTATTAGTAAAATATGTTGATGAAAAATAAGCACACTGCAGATTCATCAGATTAATTCTAGCCACATGGAAAACCCATTTATCCAAACCAAGCAGGATTAAGGACTAGGAAATATAGAAATTGTATATGTTTCTCATGTATTAAGTGCAGCCAAATTCAATTATTCCTCACATGCACAACAATACAAAATTCTACCCATGACATTTGGACATCGCATTGCAGAATTGAACCAAGCAGTTAACTAAACACCACAACAAATGAACCAAACATTAACTGAACACATATAACATACTCCTAATAGAAGATCAGACAGTTAACCAAACCAAGTAGGCTTAACAACTTGGAAATATAGAAATTGTATTTGTTTCTCGTGTATTTAGTACAACCAAATTCAATTTAGTTCTCACATGGTATACAATAACAGAATGCACCCACAACAATTGAACATCGTATTGTATAATTGAACCAAACAATTAACTAAACACCACAACAAATGAACCAAACGTTAACTGAGCACCACATTGCATAATGTATAACATACTAGAAGATCAGACAGTTAACCAAACCAAGCATGCTTGACAACTCGGAAATATAGCAATTGTATTTTTTTCTCATGTATTTTTTAAAGAAAATTTTGATTTATTTCTCACATGGAAGACAATACAAAATTGCACCCTAAAGAATTGAACATCACATTTGCAAAATTGAACCAAACAGTTAACTGAACACGACAACTAATTAATCAAACAGTTAATAAGTGAGCACCACATTGCACAACATATAGAACATATACACTAGAGAAATAGATTGCATGGTAAAAGTAGATAGCACAATTCACTAGAATTCGTTAAGGAAAGGCAGTAGCTAGCAAACTGAACATGGGTCCTTATAGTGAGCTAGTAAGACAAGCTACTCCTCATTGTCGGAGATATTGATGACGATTGACTCCTTGGACATGGAAGTGGGCGAGGCCTTCGCATCGTGGGTGCCCTCGTTGTAGTGGTGAGTTGCCTGAGCCGCTCCAGGAACCAACCTCCTGGCTCTCGAGTTGAGGTAAGCACGTGCACGCTGAGAAAACACCTCATAGTCTTCGTCGAAGGCACCGAGGGTGGCCTCGAGAAAACGCCACAAACTGTCGTTTAAAGCAGCCAACCGCGTCGCGGCGTCAGTGCGCAAGGCGTCGACGGTGGCCTCGACGGTGAAGTGATCCTCCAAGATCTGGGGGTCGGCACGAATGGCAGCCATCGCAACCTCATCCATGCGTGTGGCCGCAATTTGCTTCTCCGCTGCCAAATGTTCCTTGAGCTCCTGGCTATACTGCATGCACCATGGCTTAGGGTGGCGCTTATTTGGTGGAGGGGTCGGTGACTTGGGTGGAAGGTGTCGCGCCGGCGGTCGGGGCATGTGGGATGTGGAAGGAGGAGGAGGATGGAGGTCGGGTGTGGATTACCTGCCTAGATAGACGAGGTCGAGTAGCATGAAGGAGGGTCGTCGGCGAGGAGGCGCTGCTGCAAGCAAGGAGTGAAGGTTTCAACTTGGAAAGGATGGAGGAAACAGGGGAAATGTGGCTTTTGGTAAGGGGGAGGGGGTGGGGAGGTAGATATTTCTACGGAAGCCGAAAATATTGAATCGGTTCAGCGAAAAAACAGGCGTGGAAAGTGTCATGACACGGCCCCTTATTCAGTACTATGTACGATATTTGAACATCACAAATGATTCAGATAGCTTAACCCGTGTGTGATGAGTTTGAACATCAAAAATTTTGGTTCGACTTTCCCTAGTTACAGTGGTCATCCACGTCATTGCATAATTTGCGTACACAAAGGAGACTACAGCACACCCACACTTCTTAATCGAGCAATTTTAGCAATTAAACATATCTAGCTGACCTAAACATTACTCTAACAAATTAAATACCGACGCTCTTAATTAAACAAAACAAATAGTACTACTACAACTGGTGCTCCTCGATCTCCGCCGCCTCCTCCATGTCCAGCTCGCACCCGATGATCTCCTGGGGAAGGGGCTCCATGGCATCCATCGCACCATACTCGGCAAGCATCTCGCCATCCGCATCCGCGATATATTTGGAATAGGCCGCCACGAGCTTGGCGTGGGCGGCTGTGATCTTGGCTTGGGCGGGCTCCGTCGTGCCAAGGTATGCCGCATAGGAACGGACGGCTGCTCGAACACTCTCGGCGATTGCCAAGTCTTTGGCCATGGGTTGCCGATGGTTGTCGGAGAAGTTTTGTTTGATTTCTGTGGTGACCGCCATGAGCTAGGCGTGGGTGGCCTCGACATGGTCGTGGGCGGCCTCCAACAAGGCTAAAACTGCTGTTGCAGAATAAACAGCTGTTGTGCCGCTCTCGCCAGTTGCTATCCCTGAGGCAGATGTTGCTGCCGCCACCTGAGAAGCAATAGCGACCGTTTGGGCTGCCTTGGCCGCCCGGTCGCAGATTGCGGCCGTGCTCACGAAGCTTGTTAGCACGCGCCTGGCGGCTGCGGCCATGCTCTCAACAAAGTGGGCCACCGAAGTTGCCCTCATGAAGCGGGTCCACGTCCCCATCATTCACCGGGGATGACTGAACAGTGAAATGATATTTGGGGAGCGAGCTAGTGTGCTTGACGCGCCGGCTGTGGACTGTAGCCGACGCACCTTCTCGTGTAAGCCATATGCGTACTATACACCAACAGTGCTTCGGGATATTTTGTACTGCATCTCACACGGTTGGTGATAATAAACTGTGTGCGATCTACTTGATTTTTCGTTTTGATTTGAATTAGATAATGGGGTCACAGCTGCAAAGGATGGTGTTTGAATTGCTAGAACTTTCAACTACAGTGAACATGCAACTATAGGTGTGTCATCAAATTTTTTGGAATTATTCACGGTTCGTTTGGACATTTTTATAGATTAACTTGGTTTTCTAGGAATTTCAGGTGCACAATTCAAAATTAAACTACATGCACATGCTCCGGTGCACTAAAATGGGTTGTGAAATGATATATGTGTCCATAGGTTGATGCTTATGTCCCATTCAAGAAATGGGGATGAACTTCAAACACTACGACACCGTGGCTCTCCGGCAAACGTTGAGGTGCTTGCTTTTGTAATTCTAGTAAATACTAAACTCGTCTGAAATTCATGAACCTGGGCATGCTATCATGGAACGGCACCAACATGCTGGGGTAAAAAAATATTTTCCCATTTGGGGCAGGTTATGGTATAAGCTTCTCGCAAACCAGAGCTTCTCTCACAACAAGCCTGATGGTTTTGGTAGGGAACGTGCCACCTTGGGGGACGAAACGATGTCTGTTGCATCTTCTTACTTTCAAATTTATTTCTTGTGTCAACATAGAACAACAAGAGTGTTGTGCAATTTTTGGGATTTTTCAGGATTCGCTTGGACATTTTTTATACATTAACTGAGTTTTCTATGCATTCATGTGTATAATTCAAATTTTAACTACATGCACATGCTCCAGTGCATATAAACGGGTTGAAAACTCAAATGTGTGTCATTGGTTGCAATCTTAGGTCCCATGCAAGAAATGAGAATGAATGTCAAACACCTTTGCCACCATCGCTCGGCCGCTAACATTGAGATACATGGTTTTAAAATTCTAGTAAATCAAAAACTCGTCTGAAATTCATGAAACTTGACTTGATATCATGGAACGGCATCAACACGCAGTGGTAAAAATATTATCCCATTTGGGGCAGGTTTGGGGTATAAGCTTCTCACAAACCAGAGCTTCTAGCAACAAGCCTCATGGTTACGGTAGGGAACGTTTCACTTTTCTAGATGAAAGGATATCCGTTGCCTCTTCTTGATTTCAATTTTTTCTCTAGTGTCAACATAGAACAACAAGAGTGTTGTGTTAAATTTTGGAATTTTTCGGGGTTCGTTTGGACATTTTTATACATTAATTGAGTTTTCAATGCATTTATGTGCATAATTCAAATTTGAACTACATGCACATGCTCTAATACATATAAATTAGTTTAAAGTTCAAATCTGTGTCCTTGGTTGCATGCTTAGGTCCCATGCAAGAAATGAGAATGAATGTCAAACACCTTGCCACCGTCACTCGGCCGCAAATATTGAGATACCTGGTTTTTTAATTCTAGTAAATCCAAAACTCTTCTGAAATTCATGAAACTTGGCATGCTACCATGGAGTGGCATCAACATGCCGTGGTAAATTTTTTGTCCCATTTGGGGCAGGTTTGGCTATATGCTTCTCACAAACCAGAGTTTCTCACAACAAGCCTGATGGTTTTGGTAGGGAACGTGCCACCTTTGGGAACGAAACGATATCCGTTGCCTCTTATTGCTTTCAAAAAATTTCTAGTGTCAACATAGAACAACACGAGTGTTGTGTTAAATTTTGGATTTTTTTGGGGTTCGTTTGGACATTTTTATACATTAACTGGGTTTTCTAGGCATTTTATGTGCATAATTCAAATTTGAACCACATGCACATGCTCCAGTGCATATAAATTGGTTAAAAAAATCAAATATGTGTCCTTGGGTGCATGCTTAGGTCCCATGCAAGAAATAGGAATGAATTTCAAACACCAGGGCACTGTTGATTGCCGGCAAAATGTTGAGATACTTTGTTTTTAAATTCTAGTAAATCCAAAACTTGTCTAAAATTCATGAAACTTGGCATGCTATCATGGAATAGCACCCGACATGTTGTGGTACTTTGTGTCCATTTTGAGAGAAGGCGCACTCGAATAACAACCAATAAAGGCATTTTGAAACAAATAGCTGCCACTCTAACATCGCAAACGTTTTGGATAGAACACCCATATGTAAACCGACAGCTTCCCCAGTAAGCCAAGGGAAAACATGCCGAGCAGGATTTGTGCAGCTCTTCACCGCAAACGTTTTAGATAGAACACCTGTATGCAAAGTGAGAGCTATGGTCTTCCGTGGTAAACCAAGGGAAAATTTGCCGCACAAGATTTGTGCATCTCTTCAACGCAAACAGTTCAGATTGAATAAGGTATGCAAAGCGAGACTTCGGCGCTAAGCCAAGAGAAAATTTGGCAAGCAGGATTTGTACCTCCCTTCAACGCAAAGGGTTTTTTCGGACGACCCGTGCGCAACCACATACAGACAATTTGGTAAGATTTGCATCTGTCATATTGGGTATATTGCCATTTTTTTAAACTGGAAAGATTGACATTTGTTGATCTAGTAACATTACCATTTGTCAATCCTTGTAACACTGCGATTTGTCAAAATATTCAGCTAAAAATCACTAGCACTATCTAATTTTTGCAACTAAAATTCAGTAATTAAGCATAGATTTCATTCATAAATTAAGCGGTCGTTCTTAATTTATACAAACAGTTCAACTCGACAGCTGAACCGACCAAACTTTTCCCCAATTGTTGCCAACCACATACTAAAATAGCTAGTTCAACTATATATACTAGCTAATTTTAAGTACGTTGTACAGTTCCACCACATCTATAGTCGGATGAATTGAATAAAATAGCCCCTAAATACTACTACTACTATGGAGGGGCTTTGTACTACTTCCGGCAGCCTCTCCTCTGTCGAGCATGCTCAGTAAGAGGCAGAGGAGGAGGAGCCTACCGACGAGCTGGATAACTGCAATACGGTGCCTGCCGCTGCTGCACCTTCAGCGACTCTCACCTCGAACGCCCTCTGCCGCTCCAGACAACCCCTCTTGAAGCGACTGGACTGCTCGTAGATCTCCTGATTCCTTGCCTCTGCGTCGGCATGTGCTGCGGCCACGGTCGCGTAAAGGCTCTTTGCATGCTCGACGAGGCGCTCCTCCTCCTCCCACAGGAACTCGGTGTAGCATGCAAGGTCGCTGACGCACGTGCGGGCCTCCACCTCCGCCTCCCTCCTTCGGGCAATGGTGGTGGAGCGGGTGATGATCCCTGCGGTCGACGGTGGGCTGGCAGCCACGGCGGCCATGACCACCACCTCCCGCCTTCGAGCCGTAATGGCGGAGCGGGTGATGGCCATGGTGGCCCGTAGTGGGGTTGCGGCCACGACGACCACCTCCCGCCTTCGGCCCGCGGCGGCGGAGCGGGCAATGGCCCCGGCTTCCGACGGTGGTGTGGCGGCAACAACGGCCGGCAACAGCTGCCAACGGCCAGCGGCGGCGAAGCATGTGGTGGGTGTTCCATGCACACCTAATAGGGATGCCACGCGCACTACACTACACCGGGGACTGCGCCGCCGCCACGGTGTAGCCTCCCAGCTAGAGCTGTCTTCTGATGACGGTGGAGTGGCTGAGCGACGACGATGGACCGCTGCCATTGGCGATTGTGAAAGAAGCAGACGAGATAAGCTACAGGGAGGGAGGGCAAAATGCGACGCGGGACTCGCCGGCCGGCAGGAAGGGCTGGTAAGCATTGGGATTTTGGGATTTCACCGAGTCGGGAGGGAAGCTTGTGCGGGAACCTGCGCGGTTGCGCCGGGAACAGGCTCACCACCATTTGGCCAAAAGAACGCCCATGCGCGCTGCTCAAGCTTGCGCTCGAAGCCGTCTGCGGTAGCGGGGTGACAAGATGTGCGAGAGGAGGACGAAAGGACACATACACATACTATTAATAATAAATATTTAATTACCTACTATACCCCCATCCTGGTTTATAAGTAGGATTTAATTAATAAAATACGAATATATGTCACCAAAGATTATATCGTTGGGTTCGTATTTGAACATAGTTTCCAGTTATATAATTTTTGTAACATGCATTAACATTTTGTTGGTTAATTTAAGGTTATATACGAGCAAGCGTTTTCCCACAACACACACGACTTATTCCATCAAAAACAGCTTGGATGGATCAACTGTATGCCACGTATCGCTCACGCAACTCTAATCTGATTCGTGCTTGATGTCTCGAACATTGCTCGCACAGTTTGTCTTATTTGCCACGTATCACTGTGCCGGCCTCTGCTCACGTCCCTCGGCTAGATCTGCTTGCCATTAGGCACCGTGGCGCGCTCTGCTCACGTCTGTCGGCGCGCTCGGCTTGTAGACAGCTTTTCCTTGCGCTTTCAACTCCTATATGCATATATATATATATATGGTTGCTTGTCGCTGAGGCGACCGCGAAGCGCTTTGCTCGCGTCCCTCCGTGTCCGCTCTGCCAGCGGTTGGGCCTTCGCACGATCACGTTGGTGTCCCCATATGCATGCGGTTGCGCCGCATACGTTGCCAGCGATGCAGTTACATGCGGCACGATGGAGTTACGTGCTACAAATTAGAACTGCCATCAAGGCGTGCCGATATTCCAGGTCGTTTGGCTTCCCCTTTAATTGTTGTGGCCATTATAACCTTAGTCTCTTCAACATTTTGATCGTGCCCCACAACACAACAAGCACACCCACGACGACACATAGAGAGGGGATGTCTTGTGGCGCTCCAATGGAGTTTGGTGAGCATAAAGTGGAGACCCACGCAAGGGCAATGGATCTCTCGCTTGTGTACACCATCGACCCGACCGTGGTGGACGACTACATCAACACCGTCGAGCAGTTGCTTGCTCGAGACAAGTACAAGGTGGTCGGCATCAACCTCCAATACACCGCCGGTCGTCGCAACATATCTCAGAAGATTGTCATTGCCCAGTTGTGTGTGCGCCATCATGTCCTCATCTACCACTACTGCATGGCCACAGAGCCTTCCTACCGTTTCGCCAGGTTTGTCAACAGCACCGACTACAAGTTCCCTACGGTGGAAACCTATGACGATGTAAAAGCGCTCAGGGTTACGGGCTTGGCCTGCAAGAACCTTGTCAAAATTCGTGAGCACACAGGGTCTGGGGCAGCACGAAGAAGGACTCCCTGGTTGAACTCGCCTCGGCCATCATCGACCCATACTACAAAAATATGAAGCAGGATGCCAACACAACACGTCCCGTATCCTGGCACGGGGCCTGGATGCGGCAACTGAATGAACCTCACCTTAGGTTCACGGCCAAGAGCGTGTACATATGCTACGAGATGCACATGCAGAGTGCCTCGTTAACCAAAGCGACAAGGCTGGATCAAGCCACAAGCAGAGCAAGCGTCACA
Source organism: Aegilops speltoides (assembly GCA_021437245.1). Classification (NCBI taxonomy): domain Eukaryota; kingdom Viridiplantae; phylum Streptophyta; class Magnoliopsida; order Poales; family Poaceae; genus Aegilops; species Aegilops speltoides. Next base: position 442,689,875 of record CM038142.1, read on the forward strand.
AGAAGTAGATGATGATTAGATGATCGTTTATTTTAGTTAATCATGCATGTAATATATAGTTTACTTTGGTGTGTGGAAATGTCATGTGTGTAGTAGCCACCTATGTAATTATGCATGTAATAGTTTACTTTGGTGTGTGCAAATGCCATGGTTGTAGTAGCCACCTATGTAAGTGGATGTTTAATTTGGTTATGCAACCATGTCCTTATAAGTGTGTGTATATATATGTTGTTGTTCTGTATGCAATCCCGTCGCACAACACACACATCTTATTAGCAGCAATTGTCTGTGTTATTATCGGTCTTCGCACACATTTCTGATTACAGACCTGTTTGCCATGTATCACACACATCTTGTTATATTGAACCATTTCTGTTCTCTTGTCTCAATGCAAACAGTTCATCCGAGTGAACCGCATGTCGTATATCACATACAACTTGATCTGGCTGGCCGTTTCTTTTGTGTTGCCTAATCACAAACAGTTCATCTGAGTGAACCATATGTTGTATACCGCACACACCTTTATCTGGATGCCCGTTTCTTTTGTTCCTCCTCATCGCAAACAGTTAATTGAACTGAACTGTATGCTCTGCATCGCACACGCAACTAAAATCTAAACCATGTTTGATGCATCCATCATCGCAAACGGTTTGCACCTTTTTTGACGGGTTTTTTACACCACCGTTTCCGATTATTGCATTGCACATAGTTTCGTCGACGGGTCTCTGATCATAGTGTTGCGTTAGCAGCATCCTGCAGTAGTGTAAGTCGCCATAAAAAATTCTCCTGGTGATGGTTGTGCTCATAATGATCTTATCGGGATGGATGTCAACATGGTTGTTGATGAAGTCAATACCCACTGCGATAACATTCTGGGATAGTTTGCCGGTAGGCGTCAAGGGCTCAGCGAGATCATCCATGTGAACAAACATGGCGTAGCAGTTGATGACCTTAGTTCTGTCCAAACATGAGCTGGGATAAATGAGCAATCAAAAAATAAAAGTGTGATGCACATGAAAAAGGATGTGAACTAAAAAGGGTAGGAGAAAAAATGGAGGATGAGAAGCATCTTACTCTCTGATTGCATTCATATGCTTGCTCTTGCTTCATGCATTTCCAAAACACCTCATGATATCATAAAGTGCTTGGTGTTGCTTTGTGGCCTTTATTGGTTCAGAGTCCACTTCTGGGGGAGGTTGCACAACCCTTGCCTGCCGAACAGAACCTGGGGTGACACTATTGTGCACATCATCAGAAGTGGTAGCATGTATAGCGGCTGAGCTAGAAGGGGCTTGTGTCTACTTTTTATTCCTAAGGACCTCATCCTACTCCATCTTGCAAAGCGCTTCATCCATTGTTGATGATCACCACAGGAGATCCTTCGTGTAGTAAACAAGCATGCGAGGAAGGCAAATTGTAAACGACCATACCGTTAATAGATAAAGAAAAAAAAGGAGAATGGAGATACAGAGTAAAGTGTGTGAGCATTGCCAAACAAGATAAGTTGCCAATGCAATAATGATAGGTGAATGATACCTTGAACAATAGGCTCAACAAATTTAACATCCTTCCTGCCATCAACAATTGGTCGCGCCATCATCTGGACCGGCTGGGACGGGAATGCATATGAGATTGGAATAGCATCGACTAGTTCGTTTGGCTGGCTCAAATCATGTCCGAGGCTGAATGGTGGTGGCGTGAAAACCATAGGGTGCCTACCCTTGCAATCATTCTGCTCTTCAATCACACCAATAGGCGCTGTCAGCAGAGACAAATCAACAAAGACATCATTGTCAGCTGATCCCACATCCTTAGGTTTGGCAGTGGGATGGGGAGTCGTGTTCGGAATATTAATAACCACCTTCTTGGTTGTCCCTTTTATAAGATGGTCAACTCTTGGAGTGTAAGGGACCTCCATATCTAGTGGGACACGTGTGTGCTTGAGAATTGGATTGGCAGGAATCTGTTCTTCGTGAGAGACTGTCGGTTGATGGACCTTTCCACCTCCAAGTACCTTCGTCTAATCTAGATCGCCGGTCTTGCCCTGAGGAGCGGGCGGGAACAAGGTTAAAACAGGCACGTACCCTGTGTCCTGATCATGCACATTGCCTGACTGATCAGCTCTTTTCTGAGGGCTCTTCCTGTTACCCATTGCATGTTTCGTTGTTTTCTTGGCGGCTACATGTGGAGCAGCTTTGGAAACAATGTGTGGAGGAGTGGTACGATCATGCGGTCCAACCCGATGTGCTTGTTGCGTGACTACCGGACCCTTGCTTTCCACCACAGTTGTGGCAGCCATACTTGTGAAATCTTCACCTACTGGGTGACCTTGCTCAAACGTAAAAATAGTAGTGTTTGCCGCATGCACATCCGGTTGCTACGTTTCGTGTGCAGGATCAGACACTGCTGGGATTGCACTACCTTCAAGCCCCTGTCTCATGGATACCAATGCAGGCGCAACCTCCGTTGTTCTTGGGGAGATGAATTCGTCGGAACCCCTTGATCTTGCACCTTCATTGCCAGTCAACACAGCGGCAACGGATGACAACAACTTAACTGGTGCAGCAGAGCTAGTGGGAGCAGATGCTTTGACAAAGTCCACATTGTCAGAGGAAGCAAGCTTAGTGTGCATGCTCTCCAACGGGTCTTTTTTCTTTGATTTAGCCATATGAGCAGCCTGGTTGGTTCTCTTCTTTAGCCTACTTGTATTAAATAGGGTAAGCAAAAATGTGACACATCATAGTTAAGAAAAAAAGGGAAAATGTTGGACACGATCAAATAAGTAGCCATCTGTTTTATCGTACAATTATATACGTTAAATCCCAACTCCCTTGTTGGTACAAATATTCATGACATTAGATAAGGGGGGCACATGGAGGGGGCATGTAATTCGGAAAAATGGTCATTTAGAAAAGAAAAAGACTGTAAGTTGCCGTGCATGAAAGACGTAATAAAATTGCCATGTTGTGAAATTAAATGTAGTGGTAGCATGTAATGGAATGGAATAAAATGAAGGTTGACAGGCTGGAAAGAGTAAAAAATGTGGGTAGTAAGGAATAAGTTGAAAAGTTGCCATGTGGTTAATGATGTGTGAGTACGAATGAAAATAAGGTGAAACAAAAATAAAAGTTAACATGTTGGGGATGAGAAGGTAGTAAGAAGATGCCATCTTTGTAGAGGTGAAGTTGCCGCATGGCGGCTAACCGAAAGTCGCCACGTATGATACAAGAATGTAGGGAACTAAAGTTGACACCTTAGCGGGTGGGAGGGGAAAAGTAAGGAGATGACATCCATGTAAAAGGCAGAGAGTTGCCATGTCTAGTCAACAAAAAATTGCCATGTAATGTCAGTAAAACTAGCCATGCAGAAACATAACACTACTATACGTATGCCATACCACTAACCTTTTCCATGCATCCCTCATATCCTCAAGAACAACAGGATCTCCCGTGTTGGAGGACGCAAAGCGAGGAGATGAACATGTAGCCGTATGAGCCTTGCATGCACGAGCAGATGATCTAAAAGGTTGTTGGACAATTTTCTCTATAGATACTCTTCCACTAGCGGTCGCCTCCCTATATGAAAAACACAAAAATTAGTCGCCGAAAAAAGACGAAAAAGTAGAACAAGTAGGAAAATAAAAAAATGATTTAAAAATTGCAAGAAACAATAATGAGCACCAATTAAACCTCTTTCTAGCAGCAACTGGGTCCAACTTCGCCCTTTTGGAAGCAGCTTCAAGGTCCACATCTGGTGCATCCCTATCCCTTTTGGAGGCTTCAGGACCAAAAGTGCTCATGACAGAAGGCCAGCCCAATCCCTGTATCAACACCTCCGCGGTTGTGCTCAAATGATGTATCATGCTCGGTATCATCCATTCTGTTATCGCCATCATTATGGGTGTCATCGTGCTGGTGATCATCGTCGCAGTCACTATCACCAACGGAGAGATCTTCATCACTTGGGGGCACCTCTTGCGAATCGTTGTGGTCACATCTGCCCCTAGATCTAGTTGGACGAGAAGTGCCACCGCGAACAAAAGACCAAAACTGGTTGGCAACTTCTTCTCCGTCACCCGCCGACATTGCAGTCCAACCCTGTACAAGGTTGCCAAGAAGGTTGGTCATACCGAACACAAATTGTCCAACAAGATTCTTAATGTTCTCTCCTGCATTTGGATAACACAAAAATGGAAGAGAGATCAATGTGCTCAGCCAAGAGTATGAGCTATCTTGCAAAAAGATGAAGCAGAAAAATAGTGTGGTACTTACAGTTAAAGGGCATGAAGCATTCCTGTGACCATCCATCCATTTGCTGAAGTTGTTGGGGCCCCCAAAGAAGCTGTAATCAACGTTGCGTTTGCCCATAAACTGAACAGAAAAAAAGGTAGTATGTTAAAGAGTAGTAAAGATATCATTGCGGAAGAAAGGATAGGTTGTTAACTTTAGTTTGAACATGTGAGACAACATGCTTATGAGCAAGAATAAGTTCCAATGACCGGAAACAATGAAAAAAATGACATTCTTTAATGTAGTGATGTCACTGATACGTCTCCAACATATCTATAATTTTTTATTGTTCCATGCTATTATATTACCCCTCTTGGATTTTATGGGCTTTATTTTACACATTTATATCATTTTTGGGACTAACCTATTAACCGGAGGCCCAGCCCATATTGTTGTTTTATTGCATGTTTCAGTATTTCGAAGAAAAGGAATATCAAACGGAGTCCAAACGGAACGAAACCTTCGGGAGCGTGATTTTTAGGAAGAATATGATCCGGGAGACTTGGAGTTCACGTCAGAAGATCATCGAGGAGGCCACGATATAGGGGGGCGCGCCCACCCCCTGGGCGCGCCCTACCCTCTCGTGGGCCCCTCGAGGCTCCCCCGACCGACTTCTTTCGCCTATATAAGCCTATGTACCCTAAAAACAACGAATAAGAAGATAGATCGGGAGTTCCGCCTCCGCAAGCCTCTGTAGCCACCAAAAACCTCTCGGGAGCTGTTAGGCACCTGAGGGGAGGAACCCATCACCGGTGGCCATCTTCATCATCCCAGCGCTATCCATGACGAGGAGGGAGTAGTTCACCCTCGGGGCTGAGGGTATGTACCAGTAGCTATGTGTTTGATCTCTCCTCTCTCTCTCTCTCTCTCGTGTTCTCTCTATGGCACGATCTTGATGTATCGCGAGCTTTGCTATTATAGTTGTATCTTATGATGTTTCTCCCCCTCTACTCTCTTGTAATGGATTGAGTTTCCCTCTTGAAGTTATCTTATTGGATTGAGTCTTTTATGATTGAGAACACTTGATGTATGTCTTGCCGTGTTTATCTGTGGTGACAATGGGATATCACGTGCCACTTGATGTATGTTTTGGTGACCAACTTGCAGGTTCCGCCCATGAACCTATGCATAGGGGTTGGCACATGTTTTCTTGACTCTCCGGTAGAAACTTTGGGGCACTCGTTGAAGTACTTTGTGTTGGTTGGATGAATCTGAGATTGTGTGATGCATATCGTATAATCATGCCCACGGATACTTGAGGTGACAATGGAGTATCTAGGTGACATTAGGGTTTTGGTTGATTTGTGCCTTAAGGTGTTATTCTAGTACGAACTCTTGAATAGATCAATCCGAAAGAATAACTTTGAGGTGGTTTCGTACCCTACCATAATCTCTTTGTTTCTTCTCCGCTATTAGTGGCTTTGGAGTGACTCTTTGTTGCATCTTGAGGGATTGTTATATGATCTATCTATGTTATTAGGGCCATTTGCATTTCTGTCCCTAACTCGAACCACCTAATCAGATATACCCCTAATGCGAAAGCCTTCTAAAAAATGCCCCTCCGCCGTTAGGTGCCCTTACAAAAATGCCCTTCTGTGCCGTTACCGTCAGGTCAAAGAGCTTTGACCATCCTTAAAAAATAGCAAAAAAAATCTAAAAAATCTAAAATTTTGTGAGATCAAAATTACTCATGTGCGCAAGGTGCGTGCAAATTTTCTTGCTATTTTGACATTCCAGGAGCTTGTGGCGAGGAAAAACAAATAATCTGTACACTTGTGAAGAGTAAATTTGAAATAAAATAGCAAGAAAATTCAAAAAAATATGAAATTTTTTAGCATCAAGGGGGCTTGGGTGGACAAGGTGCTTGCAAGTTTTTTTTGATCAAATGACATGCCAGGAGCTCTAGAAAAAATAACAAAATAGTCATTTTTCCCAAAGTTTTTTCCCGACCCAAATTTTTTTATTTTCTCCACTAGCTCCTACAGTGTCCAAACACAACAAAAATTTGCATGCACCTTGCAGACCCGAGCCACTTTGATGCCAAAATTTGTCATATATTTTTGAATTTTCTTGCATTTTTTTTGAATTTACTGTTCACAAGCATATATATATATATACTGTTTTTTCTTTGCCACGACCTCCTGGAATGTCCAAATAGCATGAAAATTTGCACGCATCTTGTGAACCTGAGTATCTTTGATCCCACAAAATTTCTGATTTTTTAGATTTTTTTTGCTATTTTTTTCAGGACGGTCAAAGCCCTTTGACTGGCTTTGACCAGACGGTAACGGCGCAGAAGGGCATTTCTGTAAGGGCACCTAACGGCGGAGGGGCATTTTTAGCACGCTTTCGAATTAGGGGCAAATGTGAGTAGTGGGTTCGAGTTAGGGACACAGATGTAAAAGACCCATGTTATTATTGTTGAGAGAACTTGCACTAGTGAAAGTATGAACCCTATGCCTTGTTTCCTATCATTGCAATACCGTTTACGCTCACTTTTATCATTAGTTACCTTGCTGTTTTTATTATTTCAGATTACAAAAGCCTATATCTACTATCTATATTGCACTTGTATCACCATCTCTTCGCCAAACTAGTGCAGCTATACAATTTACCATTGTATTGGGTGTGTTGGGGACACAAGAGACTCTGTTATTTGGTTGCAGGGTTGTTTGAGAGAGACCATCTTCATCCTACGGCTCCCATGGATTGATAAACCTTAGGTCATCCACTTGAGGGAAATTTTCTACTGTCCTACAAACTTGTGCACTTGCAGGCCCGACAACGTCTACAAAAAGAAGGTTGTGTAGTGGACATCAGTCACCAGCCGTGGGCGTCGAAGTGGAGAAGTGTGCATGATTGAAACAATGAAGTTGCCATTGCTAATACAGTATGTGTTGCCAGTCATGATTAGGGGACATGTAAGTAGAAAAATATACAATTAAAAAGTGGCCAAGTTGCAGTGTACGAAAAGTGGAAAAAAGGAAAATAGCAATTGCTAGCAATGAAAGAAGAAGTTGCCACATATTTTGTATGTGACTGTGGAGATGGAAAAGTGCAGGTAAAAGTACTAGTTCGTAGCTTGGCAAACGTCCCATCGGGCTTCCTGTCCGCAGCGAGAATAGCCTTGATTGTGGCATCAGACCAAGCACACGCAACAAACTTGTGTGATGGAGGCAGTCCGCCAACCGGTTTAAGGTTGACAGTGTTGATGTCAAGTTTATCGACATACAGGAGCTAAAAGAAATGCAAACATGTATGTCAAGGTGCTCGCGCAAAATTAGCTTCTAATGCGAAAAAGGAGTAAGAAAACACTGGGGGAGGGAGGAGGACCTAGAATGAAAAAGCAAAGGGTTTGACATAAAAAAAACTTGCCATTAGATGCAACCGACAGCCTTGGTTGTACATTTTATTAGATAGTGAAGTATGAAGGAAACCAACTATGAACTTGCACCAGTTCATGTTGGCAACATTGCCTATCTAGTCCTGCGAGATAAAGAAAAATTACAAAATGACCAAGCAAAAGCGTAAGTTGCACTACTATGTTGGTAAAAAAAGAGAAGGGGAACTTGAAAGCTACGAAATAAATGAATAAATAAATAGGTAAGGTGCAATCAGGTACGGAGCAACTCATACCAGAACAGGAAATCATCTGCTGCTGGGGCGTAACAATGTCGTTGGGGCAAAGACATTTGAGATCAAGTACATGAGCAATTTCCTCTTGAAGTCATGGTCGCTTGTTTGGATCGTACCAAGCATATTCACAAAAGCAGAGTTCGTCGGTAGGGACGTAAGACTAGGGAAAATTTCAGGGAAAAGACATGCTTGCACTTTCGTATCAACCTTGTATGGGACATCCATGCCGCCATTGGGGACACCAAGTGTGCTGAAAACAAGGTCCTCGTCTAATGGAAACCCACCATACCCTGGTATGACAAACTCCCTCTTATCAGGCTGGTATAACCTCGCAAACCAGTCGCACATGGGGTTATTCAAATTGGTGCACCGTATGTTCATCAGCACCTGCATCCCCATTTCCTTTGCAGCTTCTTTCTGGGCTTATCAAAATCGGCATACAGTTCTATCAGACGTTCATGTGCTCCCCCGTTGCGCGGGTTTTTCTGCTATTCAACACATATGCAAAATTGAAGTTAAAAGGAAAGAATGGGAGCCTAGGGATTGGCATCGTCCACAAACCATGTGTTTAATGAGAAAGAAAGTCATATAAATTCTACATACCTTCTTTGCATTGCTATTAGCACCACCCGCAACTTCAGCTCCGGGCGGCATGAAGTCATCATCATCGGAGTCAGGGACTTTCCGAACCATGGTGCTGCAAATCCAAATAGAAGACGTGAGTGGAACCTAAATATGCGAGTTTTAGTGAATACATGGCGAGTTCATGCATCAGAAAGTAGATTACATTAGTTAATTGTAGAATCACATTCAAAACAGGGTGTCATCTTAGAGAAAAAATGTAAATAACCTACACACTTGGACGGCAATATTTGAGAAGGAAAACAATTATAAATGCCAGACATGACAACATGGGTCGACCACAATGTTTTTTGTTGTAAAACTTAAGAACAAACTTCTATGCACGGAAGGGGAATTGCCATCCAAAGAGATCAAATGAATGAAACAGAAAAGCTGCGGGTTATGATCATTGAAAGAGGAAAAATGATGACTGTTGTAGACAAAATTTGCATTAAACATTACAAAAAGTTTCTATTAAAAAATGAAGGAAAATGGACTGAAAATTGAAGTTGCCATGTAGAAATCAAACACGGGAAAAAAAATGGGTGCATCAGCTTGCAAAAAGTTGCCAGCATGTAGAATCTCGAAACAGAGTACTTGCCATATTTAAAAAAGGTCAATGAGTAAATTATGGCATCTTATGCCGTGTGTGTTAGTGGCCATCCAAAAATTGTAAATCATGTGATTGCACAAAAAATGTTATAACTAGGAAATAAGAGGGTACAAACAAATAGAAAATGTTGCCATCTAGTTGTTGGATAATTCGTGTTGACATTGTGACTTATGCACAATGATGACATCCGAAATAATTATGTAGCTCAAAGGTAAAAAGATGCCCCTACTTTAAAAACTCTATGAAATTCAGCAGAAATTCAGCAAAAACTTAGTGTCAAGAAGGATTTGTTTGATGCACATTGAATTTGCCATGTAGAAAGCAACCATGAGAGAAGTGGTGCAGCAGATTGGGTGCGTCTGTCAAACTTTAAAAAACGACACTTGGAAGTTGCCATGTGAAAAAATGTCAAACAGTGTAGTTGCCGTCATTTGAAAAAGAGGGCAGGGAGTAAAGTATGACATATTATGTTGTCTGTGGTAATGAAGTTACCATGCAAAAATGTGAATTAAGTGAGTGCACAAATAGGTGACATCTCGGAAATTGGTGGCCCCCCCCCCCCAAAAAGTAGGAAATGTTGCCATCTAGCTGTCGGATAAGTCATGCTGAAAATGCAACAGTTGCACAGTAATGCCATCCAAAACAATTAGGACATCTATGTATGTTCAAGAGGCAAAGTTGCCATCAATGGTAGAACTCTCTGACAATTCACCATAATTCTATGCGAACAGTGTAGTTGCCATCCACAATATCTATTGTAACATAGTTTACACAGTGTTGGAACTCTCTAAAATTCAGCACAGTTCTATAAGAACAGTGTAGTTGCCATCAGTGTACACACAGAATGTCGGAACTTGCCATCCACATCATCGCGATCCACGTTGGCAACAAAAAATTTCACATGGCATTCAAACATGAATTGTACTATCTATCTATTGCAAAGCAACATCCTCATTTTGTACATAAAAAAAGGTACCTCTGTAGCAAAATCCATAGTGTACTCTGATGTAAAACATGGATTGCATATTCTAGCATATGAACGTACTCACAAAAAGGGCCGTAAATTGCCATCCATAGTATACTGTAGAGAGGTCATAAATTTCCATCCACAAATCTATTGCATCCATAATTTGCTCTAAAACATAGATGGCAACAAAACACACATGACGTTCAATAGGCAGTGCAGTAAAAATCTATTGCAACAAACATCCTCGACCAATACATCGATAGTAAACTTGCAGCAAATCCATAGTTTACTCTGCTCTAAAAGCATAGATTTGTAGATTTAGCTTATGAGCACACTCAGAGAAAAAAGGGAACATTCACGGACCGCACAAAAGAGATGTCAGCTGCCAACTAAGTTGTCGGAGAGGAAATCCGCTGATGAGGAACTCCGGCAAGTAAGCACTTCTACAATAATCCCTGATGGAATTTCATCGCCGCCTCGCAGACAACCCCCACTGGTCGACTGGAGAACTTCCACCAACGAAGTAGTCGACTCGCCGGCACATTTCGCGGGCGCCCCCGACAACAACGGCAGTCGGCTGAGATCTGTCCGCTTCGAATCCCTCACTAGCGACTCGCCGGAGACAATGAAGGGGTGTGGGTGGACTGGAAACCACCCAGTGAAGGGGGAGAGGGGTGGAATGCGGATGGGGATGGGAGCAAATGGAATGGGAAGGGGGAAAAGTGAGCGTGTGGCGGCAGTTTTGCCGTGGTGGACGGCAACTGCTCGGGGAAGTGGGGAGGAGAACTAGGGATGAGTTCGGACCGAGATGCCATTACCCCAAATGGTGGTGGTTGTCCTAAATGGCAGCAACCGTTCTCAAGATTCATGCAGAAGCATCATTCGTTGCTCAACACGATCGAACCGAGGTGGTTGAAACATGTACGTTCGGGAGTTATCGATACCGTATTTCTTTGGCACGCTCTATACTACCATCTTGGAGGTGTTCTGAAGTTTGGCATCACCATATCTTTCTTTGGACTAGCTGGTGGCACCTCCATGCAAATAGAACCAACATAAAACGCAGCTGGGGTTTATGTGTTTTGCATGTACGAGGCCTTCAAGTAAAATGTGTCTCTCTTCTCTTGATTAATGTGTGGCATAGCTCCTGTAACACATGTGAAATCCTTCATTTTCTTATTAAAGGTCATATCACCCCCTCCCTCTTCAAAGGAAACCGTCCTCAGTTTCGGATCAGCCTTTGCAATCTTCTTATTCAATGGAACATGTTCATCCACCTTGATTGTATCGCCCAACATTGGTCGTAGCACACATCGCTTTCCAGCATCCCAAAATGAATAAGTGTTGGTTCGACCTTCATGTGTTGCGTTATGATCGTATTGCCATGGCCTTCCCAATAACAAGTGGCATGCATCCATTGGTATGACATCACAGATCACCTTATCAGTATAACCACCAATAGAGAATTTGATGCGCACCTTATGAGTAACCTTCAACTTCCCTGTATGATACAACCACTCAGCATGGTGGGGTTGCGGGTGCTTCAATGTAGGCAACCCAAAGCATCAACCAACCCTTTGCTGACTGCATTAGTGTAGCTTCCACCATCTATTATCAACTTGCAATTGGTGTTGTTGATCTTACACTCAGACAGGAAAATATTCCATCGCTGCCCCTTATCCTCCATTCGATCTCCTTGCACTCGTTGCACCATTAATGATGGGTATGCTTCTGCAGCTTCAAAACTCATCGCATTCACTTTTTCCTCTTCTTCATATTTCTCACTAGACGTGTCAGCATTTTTTCTCTCCATCACCCGCAGACATGTACCCTTCTTCTGTGAGGAGAACCCTCCTCTCATTACGACACTCAAACTTCTTATGCTCCCTAACACGACACCTAAAGCACACAATATCACGGGTATGAGCATTAGAAGCACGATACGATTCAACCTTGGATTGAGATACTTCCTTGGTAGCCGACTTACAATCTGATTTGAAACCGCTATTACCACCACCTTCTAGCTGAAAATTACGTTGCATTGAGTTTGATAAATTATCATGACCACCACGACGCTTTACTTGTTGCTCCGCTCGAATGGCATGGTGTAATAATCCTTGTAATCCCGTATATTCAACCATATCGACACAGTCTTGTATCTCTGATTTCAGACCATGCATGAACCATGCCATTGTAGCCACTTCTTTCTCCTCTACCCCTACATAAATCAATAATATTTCCATCTTCTTATAATACTCCTCAACACTAGTGAGGGAGTCCTGGACTAGGGGGTGTCCGGACAGCCGGACTATCATCGTCCGCCGGACTCCAAGACTACGAAGATACAAGATTGAAGACTCCGTCCCGTGTCCGGATGGGACTTTCCTTGGCGTGGAAGGCAAGCTTGGCGATACGGATATGTAGATCTCCTACCATTGTAACCGACTCTGTATAACCCTAGCCCTCTCCGGTGTCTATATAAACCGGAGGGTTTTAGTCTGTAGGACACAACATCCATTACAACAATCATACCATAGGCTAGCTTCTAGGGTTTAGCCTCCTTGATCTCGTGGTAGATCCTCATTGTAATACACATCATCAATATTAATCAAGCGGGGCGAGGGTTTTACCTCCATCAAGAGGGCCCGAACACAGGTAAAACATCGTGTCCCTCGTCTCCTGTTACCATCCACCTAGACGCGCATTCGGGACCCCCTACCGAGATCCGCGGTTTGACACCGACATTGGTGCTTTCATTGAGAGTTCCTCGTGTCGTCACCGATAGGCTCGATGGCTTCTTCAATCAACAACAACGCCGTCCGGTGAGACTTTTCTCCCGGATAGATCTTCAGATTGGCGGCCGCCTTCTTGGGCTAATTCACTTGGCCATCTGGAGCAGATCGAAAGCTACACCCCTGGCCGTCAGGTCAGGTTCGGAAGCCTAAACTTCACGGCCGACATCCGCGGGGACTTGATCTTCGACGGACTCCAGCCACAGCCAAGCGTGTCGCACTATCATGATGGGCATGATTTAGCTCTGCCGCCGGACAGTGCCTTGGTGGCCGCACATGAATTCGCTCCGGCCCTCAGTCCGGAGCCGATCGCCCAGATCGAGGACCGGTGGCTGGACACCACCTCGGGGGCTGCAACTTCCACGGTGATGGAGCCGAACACTGACCTTGTCCCCTATAAATCTCGTGACTCCAAGGTCCCGGACTCCCTGACGGACTCCGAACCCCTGCGCCCCTACCAACCGAATCCGATTGGGCGCCGATCATGGAGTTCACCGCTGCGGACATCTTTCAGCACTCGCCCTTTGGCGACATCCTAAATTCGCTAAAGCATCTCTCCCTATCCGGAGAGCCTGGCGGATTGTGGCGGGATGGTTGGGACACGGCGACGAAGAAATTCAAAGCCCACCCACCACCACTTTGTAGCCACCGTCGGCGATCTAACCGACATGCTAGACTATGACTCAAGACATCGATGGTATGGGCGGCGATGCGGAGGCGATCAAGAACCAGCGCTCACGAGCCTTCGGAGGCCACCGCAACCCATGATGTATATATGGTGGATACCCCGAAAGGAAGCGATAACGAGGACCAACGGGGCGCGGCAAAGGATAATCCCGCCGATAAACAACCAAAATGGCGACGCAGATGCCGCCCTAAGTCCCGCCTTGACAACAACAGAGCTCCTAATGAACCAGCAATAGAGCAGGGCAAACCAGTGGACGACGAACATACAGCCAAGCAACCGTCCGAACAGGACGAATCGGATAATCAATCCATGCCCGGCGAAACCAACAGTCCAAACGACCTCACGCCGGACACACCACTGGAGAATAAGAGCCTTCGCAAAAGACTCGTCGCCACTGCAAGAAGTCGAAGAAGGAAAAGCGGAAGCTCAAAACAGCGGAAGACATACTCAGAATGAGGTGGAGCAAAGTGCTCAAAACCGCAGACAAATACGGCAATGGCCATCAATCAAAGAGCTACCCGAAGCGCAAGCTGCTGCCAGAATTCGACGAGGAAGCCATAGAGCCCCCACAGTCAAAAAACAAAGAGGCCACCTGGCCGGATAGACGGCCAGATGATAGGCCAGAAACTATAAGCGGCGCCGCACACAAGCCGGCCCATGATCCTGGGAAAACAGATGGCCCAGCCAGGTTAATTTACGGACTAAAAAAGAGGGCCCCAGGAAGCAACACAACACGCCAAGTGTCCGAAGATAGCGGTACACCCAAATACAGGGGCACCGCACACCCATTATGTTACACCAATGAGGTGCTGGATCATGAATTCCCAGCACGGTTTAAACCCATAAACATAGAGGCTTACGACAGAACAACAAACCCTGGAGTCTGCATAGAGGATTATATACTACACATACACATGGCTAGAGGAGATGATCTCCACGCCATAAAATATTTACCCCTCAAGCTCAAAGGGCCAGCCCGTCATTGGCTCAAAAGCCTCCCAGAAAACACTGTTGGAAGTTGGGAAGAGCTTGAGGACGCGTTTAAACAAATTTTCAAGGGACTTATGTCCGCCCTCCGGATCTGAGACGATCTAAGTCATATAACCCAACAACCCGAGAGTCGTCAGCAGAATTCAGAACAGGTTCCTTACTAAAAGAACCAAATAGTCGATTGTCCGGACGCCAAGCCTTAGCAGCTTTTAAACACAACGCCCGAGGCGAATGGCTCGCGGACACCTCGGCCAAGAGAAGACGAGGACAATGTCCGCTCACAAGCCTCATGACCCGCTTTTGCTGGGGAGATAGTGGCTAGCAAGATGCAGCACCAATGACCCAAGTACATCCGAGATCGAGATGGAAAGGGAAAATCACGGCGCAGAAAAGATCGGCGCGGAATAAAGAGAAAAGCCCAAAGAACACGGCGGTCGGCGCGGATTCAAAACTTCGCGCCAAACAACAAAACACGCCTCTTGTTGCTATAATCCCTGGTTTCTCATTATAATCGAGTGGAGCTCGATGTTTTGGCATCGGCAGCGTCAAAGGACCTTGCCGTGCACGGACACTAGGGGCTTAGGGCATTTTACGCCCATTATTATAAAGACCGAACACCTTAGGGAGTGTTGGCGTCTCGAGATTAGGCCTTATATGCATCAGCTCGAATCATGTCTTTGGTCAAATGTTGGGTTTGCGGCTCTGTGTTGTCTGCCTTCGTTCCGTATCATCGGCTAACGCGGCACCGGAGAACTCTGCGATTGTGCCCCGGTTAATTGGCGAGCACCTCGATGAAAGCCGAAAACCGATTGTCATGATCAACGAGAGACTCGTCAACCACTCGATCGACCACCGGAATGTTTAGAATTCCTCCGCTTTGACGAAGGACCGTTTCCGGTCCCTGGGGCTATATCGTAGCCCCCCTCGAACTCAATGGCTAAGTGAAAGTGATAAAGCACCATAGTCCGGTTGCCTCGTTTGCTACGCTACCACCTCCTCAGCGGGACCGAGGCGTCGGATTAAGTGTGAAAATCGCTATTTTGCGAACACCCCGCACCTTGTGCGTGGGGGCTAAGTCAAGCTGCCATCTTCGAGTTATACACACGTATGCATAAACGGCCGCATAGGAGATATTTCAATACTTGGAACGCACAAGTATAAAAAGCGATTACATCAATCCGGTTCGACTGTCAATTACAAATTGGCGGAACACGGTTAAATCTTAATCCAGAGACTATCTGCCCGATTTGATTTTATGTTACCATCTTATTATGGAGTAAACCGGTGTCCATTAACCCGGCTTGGTTTTCAATTACAACTTGTCAGTACATAATCAAATCATAATCCGAGATATCGGCCGTGCGGTTTGACTACGAAGTCGCCGATGATATATATGGTTAAACCGGTGTTTATCACAACCCGGTACGGTTTATCATAAACCGGCATAGTATGAAATGAGTTATCATTACTCAAGATTGGGGTTATCACCCTTACTACAAAAAGTTGGTAAACCAACGATGTGATTCAATGTCACAGGTATGATATATTTCATATTTGATTATTCTTAAGTGCAGCCTTGGTTATAAACCTAGGTTATATGTCGGGCATTATGACCCGTCCGGTGGTAAACTGCCAGGACACTTTAAACTTGTTGTATGCAAAGACAGGTTGAATAAAGCATGATGATAAATTATCCGGTGTTTATTAAACCGGCCTGGCTTTAAGACGATAAGTCGCCAGTATATGATGAGAAATTATCCAGTGTTTGTTAACCCGGCCTGGCTTTGGACTATAAGTCGCTAGTACATATTTGGATTGCGCCATTGGAATCATGCGCTTATAAATCATTGGGTTATATTATTCAAATAGCCAAACTTGGCTGAATTTTCATTATGATATTGAATGAATAAGGTTTTTCATACCAGATTATATTATCTTGAATAGCCAACATGGCTAGATTTTTATGGTTATTAATAACCGGTATTATTGAGGTTTTCAAAGTCGCTTTAGCGCAATGGCTATTATTTTATCAAAGGATATGATTTATTCTACAATGAAAGGAATAGTCCCGAGTCGCTGCAGGCTTACGACCCGGCACTTGTGGGCTACATTATTCAAATTGAGATTACATCGAATATCCAAGTCCCATGTCACTGCCAGCATGCACCATGGCACTTGGGGGCTAATGCAAAGTCATTTTTTGCTCATATTATTGAAGACCCGACTCATCACATTATAATGAGCCGGCACTTGGGGGCTACCAATTGCTCCTGTCAACAATTCAAGGCACAAAGCTTTTTATTCATTATATTGAAGGGTCCACTGCTCAGTTGGTAAAGCACAAGGCTCGTAACCTTGCGGACGTGGATTCAAGTCCCATGATGGGGGTTACATCATATGATGTTATTTTTCATTGAAGTATATATATAGTCCCAGCTCAATATTATCTTACTGAGCCGGCCCTTGAGGACTACACTGCTTGAAGTTTTTATGAGCATCAGTCAAATACAAGTCCCAGGTTGCTGCAAGCATGACAACCCGGCACTTGGGGGCTACATAATATGGAGTATTCAGTTTTTACTAGTCACTGGGATGAACAACATGGATTTCTTTGAAAGTGGCAGTATTTATATTGAAGCAAAGTCTTAAGCCACCACTTTGTTCTGCTCAAAGACTTGGGGGCTACAGGTATTATATTATTATCGAAGAAATATTTTCAAATTCTCTGATTGAGCAAACTAGGTTGACCCGGTGTCACCAATCATTATGACCCTATGGCTGCAACTCGGTGTCATTAATAATCATGAACCGGCGTTGGCAACAATCATGAACCGGTGTCTGCAACAATCATGACTCGAAATTATCAAGTTTTATAACCCGACAGTCTTTGGCAATGATAAAACCGGCAAGTTCTGCATCTTCAAACCGGTTGAATATCAGATGAGTATTTCAAGACCAATATTTCTTAAACTGGCGCTTTGGAAACCGACTCAAGTGGATTATTCTTCACAATATTTTTTTAAAAAGAAGCCAACATCAGCAATTTGAGTATGAAGCTGGTTATTAACCTGGATTTTCTAAAAGGAGGAAATGACAAGGACTTAAGGACGATCAGGTGCCGGTCTACAAGAATTCTTAACCAGGAGCACAACCTGCCAAATTTGTTCTGGTGTTTATTTTGCAGCATAAGTTTACCATGGATAAATCCAAGCTAAACTTGGGGGCTAATGTCGGGGATATACCCCGCGGTGTAAACCGGCCGGAAGTTAACCCGGCCGGACTTGGCGGTTCACGAGGATACCCGCCCGGTCTTGGCGGTTCATTCGTAACCCGGCGGGTGGGTCAGATGGATGACGAGGCCCATGGCCCAGAAGGCCGGTTCACGTTTAATGGTGGGTCGGTTTATGAGGAAAGCATAAGGACTATTCTCCTACAAAGGAAGCAAGACTAGGACTCCACTTGTAATAGAGTAATCCTAATCCAACTAGGACTAGTCATGTAAACCGCCCTTCAACATATATAAGGAGGCGGGGCTCCCAAAGAGGGACAAGCTACAAGCAAGAAGAAACAATCTTAGGGCTAGACACAAAGAGGAGAGCCGGTTACTGGCGATTCCTCGTGATGATAATGAGACCTAGCCTCAAACAGCATGTAGGGTTGTTACGGATGATGTTTCCGGGGCCAAGCTGTCTAAATCCTGTCTTGTGTTGCGTCTCTCGATTCCGCTCAACCCCTCTCAAGCTACCACATAGATGCGTTGGCCCCACGACTAAGTCCTCACCCTAGGACATCTGACGTGACAAAACCACGACAATAACCATTGTTTTACAAAATAAAATGTTTACTTGAACGTGACATTTTTCGAGCACTGCGACTCTATTACACGAGCACCATGCATAACTTCCCCAAAATAGTGCTTGGCGGGTAACCGGCTTTCGTCCGAACCCTGGGTTGCAATAGCGGTGGCATCCATCTCTGTCCAATGTGTCTTCACACGGGCAAGGGCCATCCGCGCACCCTCTATGCAGGCTGACCGCTTCATCTCCTTGATATGCGGCATCGCCCCAAGAAATTGTTGCAATAAGCCAAAATAGCTCGTCACCTTGGGCCTCTCCGGCCAGACATGAGTCACGATATCCGTCATGGCAAGCCCGGACAACCTATTCAGCTCAGCCCATTCGGCCAACCGATCGGTCAGCGGAAGTGAACGATCCGTACTATGGAATTGAGATCAAAACAGCTCTTAGTCTTGTGATCCTTCCGACCGGAAGTGCTGCGGCATCCGCCGCACTTTCCGCTAAGTCCATATATGGATCCTCCGGACCCCACAACTGGCCAAGCTGGGCATATTTGGATCCGTAAACTGCGGCGCAGCGAAAAGGCTTACCGACCACAATGTCTCCGGCAGCGTAGCTCCTCCTTCATAGCTTTGCATTGCGAGCAGGCATCCTTGGCCTCGGCGGTGGCCTTCCCCAAGTCTTCCCGCTCCGATAGACGCTCCTTTTCAAGAGCCTCATTGCGGTCGGTAGCATCCTTCAATTTAACGGCCAGTTCGGCCATCTCTCCCCTGCTTCGGTAGTGTGCAGCCCTTTCGGCTTCTAACTCCTCGGCCACCCTCGAGGCAGCCGCATCACTCCTTCGGGCTTGCTCCTTGGCTTGAGCAAGTTCTGCCCGAAGGCTCTCCACAGCAGCAGCACCATCTGTGTCAAGCATAAATATTGTAAGTGGTGGGCTTTTGCCCCCTTAATAGGTGACTGCGGAGACACAATTTACCTTGCGACTCGTCAAGTCTCCTGTTGACTAGCGCGATGTCCGCATCCGCAACATCGAGTTGCCGCATTAATTCAGCAACTCCACCAGTCCGGCTAGCCCCCGGACTATCCGCCACCTGCATAGGAAGGGCGACACTCAATACCTGCAATTTTGATCCTCGGCACGCTGTCGCTTTCGACAACTTACCGAGTCTCAAGGGCTACTATCTATACAGGGCGCACTTTCATGTGCAAAACTGTCAAAAAGGTGCGTCGTTTTTACGTACCTCAAACCCCGCCA
This sequence comes from Aegilops speltoides, assembly GCA_021437245.1. NCBI lineage: Eukaryota > Viridiplantae > Streptophyta > Magnoliopsida > Poales > Poaceae > Aegilops > Aegilops speltoides. The sequence goes on from CM038142.1 coordinate 442,709,523, forward strand.
GCAAACTCCTGACGGCATTATGCAATCCGCTCTCGACGGACGAAATCCTTCCAATCACCATGCTCATCAATGCACGGTGATCTTCTGAGATGGACGCCTTCTCAAGCAGATCCTTTAGCTCCCCCGGCCGAACACTAGTCGGCGCCGAACTCTTCGGCTCTGCCGGGCTCGGGGATACCCTCTGTGACGACACTTCAGGCTCGTCCGCCCTATCCGACGGCGCAGCAGACGGAGGCATCTCGCTCTCCATCATCTCCGGACAAAGATCCCCCGAAGACGAGCTCATCTGAGAAGGTCGCAGATCCGAACTACAAGGTAAAAATTTCGGTTATCCTCAGAAGCACAAATAGGGATGTTTCTTATTAATGAAGTCCCCTTTTTCTACTCATGGCTCGCTGGAGGGCTGATTCTTTAGATAAGATTGTGCGGCCGGAACCTCCCCGGACGCAGGACCCTCTAGTGAAGATTTCTTCCCCCGCTTAGGGGCTTTGGCCTCCGGGTCTTAGGAGGCGGTCCTCTTCTCCCCCTGGAGGGAGGGATTCTCGATCCCCCCTTCTTCAAGCGCCCCCTTGGGCGAGGTGGTAGCTCCTCTATTTTCCCCTTCGCCTTCTTCCGAAGGCGCAACCTCCAACACTCTGACCAGCACGGGCTCCGGCACGGTCTCTGGGAGGGGGGCTGGACACCATATCAGCTTTGCTTGCGCTATCCACTCCTGTTGAAGGATAACGGGTTAAAATGCAAATTGTAGAAAGGCAAACAAACGGTGCGTCCGAACACTGAGCTACTTACTTGAGTATCCGGGCGATTGCAGCTTAGGCCGGCATCCTCGGTCAATTCCGGACACGCCACCTGCGGTCCGAAGAATAACTTGTACATCTCCACGGGTGTCGTACCCATAAAGTGTTGGAGAATTCGTGGTCCCTCTGGATTGAACTCCCATAGCCGGAGAGGACGGCGTTTGCAGGGCAGAAGACGCCTGATTAGCATGACCTGCATCACCACGACCAGATCGATCTCCCTCGCCTAGAGGTCTCGAATCTGGCCCTACAATAGGGGCACGTCTTTTGACGGCCCCCAGTTGAGCCCTTGGTTGACCCACGACATCAATCGTCGAGGAGGTCCCGAACGGAATACGGGCGGCGGCTTTTGCCTGTTGCCCTTCGGAGCGGTGATATAGAACCACTCCTGCTGCCACAAGCCAAGCTCCTCTTGGAAGGAGCCCTCAGCCTGAGGCATCGGCCCTCGCTTATAGCCACCCCGCCTTTCTGCTTGGCGCCCCCAATCATCTTGGCTCCACATTGAAGGTCTTGACCACAGGCCAAAGTGGGGGTGGCGGAGGAAGGCTTCCTGACGATAATAAATGCGAAATATGGAGGATGGACTCCGGAGCCAAGTCATGAAAATCCAGCCCGTAGTAGAACATGAGCCCTCTCACGAAAGGATTCGTCGAGAAGCCTAAACCCCGACGGAGGTGGGATACGAAGACGATGTACTCACCGAGCTCGGGAGTGGGTATGGCCTGCCCTTGGGCGGGCAACCTGTGCGAAATCTCGTAGGACAGGTACTTGGCCTCTCGCAGCTTTAGCACGTCCTCCTCCATGACGGAGGAGGGCATCCACCGGCCCTGAAGGTCGGAGCCGGACATTGTTGAAGGTCCGAAGCACTCGAATCTGGGGCTCTAGGTGTTGGAACTTGGAGCGAGGAGAGGATTCGATGGAAGATTGAAGAAAAGCGAGCCTTGGTCTGTTATAAAGAGGAGAATACCAAGAGCCGTCTCGCGACCGTTCGGGACTCGCCGATAGAGGCGTGGCGGCGAACGCAGTTGGGTTACCCACGATTGTATTGATGAGAATCCGGAATAAGGGGAACACGATCTACGCTCGACGGGGCGTGCCAAGAAACCGCTAAACGCTAACCGAGGTGGTATAATAAAAAGCGGTTCAAGTAAAAACTTGGTAGTGGTGTGGCGTCATCTTTGCAGAATATGTCGCCAGATTGAACTGTGTACATGATATTCTCTCTCTGATGGAATGTGGAATTTATTTTGCGAGCGGACACTATCCGGTGTTCACAATCTTCTATGGATTATTCAAAGGAGGAACCCGCCTTGCAATGCGAACATTATCCGCGCGGACTCATCGTCATTGAAGCCGAGTTCGTGGTCTCTTGAGGAGTCTGGACTAGGGGTGTCCGGACAGCGGACTATCATCGTCGCGGACTCCAAGACTACGAAGATACAAGATTGAAGACTCCGTCCGTGTCCGGATGGGACTTTCCTTGGCGTGGAAGGCAAGCTTGGCGATACGGATATGTAGATCTCCTACCATTATGGCGACTCTGTGTAACCCTAGCCCTCTTGGTGTCTATATAAACCGGAGGGTTTTAGTCCGTAGGACACAACATCCATTACAACAATCATACCATAGGCTAGCTTCTAGGGTTTAGCCTCCTTGATCTCGTGGTAGATCCACTCATTGTAATACACATCATCAATATGAATCAAGCAGGACGTAGGGTTTTACCTCCATCAAGAGGGCCCGAACCTGGGTAAAACATCCTGTCCCTCGTCTCCTGTTACCATTCGCCTAGACGCACAGTTCGGGACCCCCTACCCGAGATCCGCCGGTTTTGACACTGACAACTAGAGTTACCTTGTCGAAGCTGCTGCAAGCGTGTGTACAAGGTCCTAGTGAAGTGCTCCGTAAAAAAAGTCTCTTCATGATACTCTTCATCTGATTCCAAGACTCCAGACATCCTCTCGTGTGACATAGTTTCCACCATATTAAAGCATAGCCCGTGAACTCAATAGATGCAGCGTGAACCTTTTTCTCCTTGGTGTACTGTTGTCCATCAAAATTCTGATCCACGCGCATCTCCCACTCCAAATATTCATCCGGGTTGTCTTTGCCGCTAAATAACGGTATGGAAATTTTTATTCTTCCAATACTATCATCTTCGTAGGTGCGCGCGGATTCATGTCCTCCCCCATGGTGTAGGACACCTCCATGATGATTATAAGCACACCGCACAGGATCATAATAGCTACCAGCCCCTCAGACTGATGGTCTTGATGCTCACCATAGTTGCGAACTTGTTCGCCTAACCGTTGTCCAGATAATTGCCGATGACGACGCGGTGCAGCAGACCCATCACTAGGTGGTGAACATGGTCTCAATAGATGAACGGCCTCGGTCAAATGAACATTTTTTTCCTAAACTTTCCTCAACCTTGTCGATGCGCCTCCCCACTAGATTCAGCACATAGTCACGAGTTGCCTCCAATCCTAGCACGATAGTCAGCGCAAAACTCAGATCATAGGTGGGCAAGGGCAGCTCGTATTCCACATGTCCTTCATGTGCACCATGCACACTTGAATTTGATTTCTGTGAATTCACCATTGTAGCAACTCAAGTAGATCAACTGAAGAACCAGAGAGAAAAAATTGTACCGTGACCAACCTTGCTCTGAATACCACTTGATGAGACTCGACTAGACGGGAAGTCGTCCGTAGGCCTAATATTTCACGGTACTCGACGAACAAGAAATAACAACGACGAACAAACGAGAGTAGTATCAGACATAGTCGACGAAGCAGCAGATCGGTTCTTTGGATCAAGCAATATGCAAGAAGACCAAAGAATAAACTTGCGAACGGAAATGACAGGATTGAACCGGACGCGCAGCAGCAACTAAATCCCTCGAGGATTAGAAAAAGACTCAGATATTTGTTGTACCCGATGAGGTACCGTTTCTGGTATTTTTGTCAACTCCCAAAACAACTCCCGTACAAAGGCCGAAACCAGCCCATTATATAGGCGACGCACACGCTGACCAAATACTTCTCCTAATTGGACTCGTACAAATCCAAACGAACCTGCCAAAATCTAGCAACCGGCCTATAATCCTTTTTCCGATTTTAAAGCTCATCTACAGACTTCAAAGACTACGTACTAGGACTCTCTAATTGCAAGGAAACTAATTAAATATTCCATCCACGTTGATCACATAGTATCTAATCAAAAGATAAATGAGATATTTCTTTGGCACCCTCTAGACTACCCTCTTCGAGGTGTTCTGAAGTTTGGCATCACCGTATCTTTCGTTGGACTAGCTGGTGGCACCTCCATGCAAATAGAACTAACATAAAACGCAGCTGGGATTTCTGTGTTTGCATGTACAAAGGCCTTGAAGTAACATGCGTCTCTCTTCTCTTGATTAATGTGTGGCATAGCTCCTATAACACATGTGAAATCCTTCATTTTGTTATCAAAGGTCATATCACAAGGTCGATGTCTGAGATGGGTCTGGGCCTCTTCATATACAATAGTGTACCTCCATGGGTCCTGACCCACTTCCAATAATGAGCAATCGATATGATACTCCGAGTAACCAAGAAAATCAACTTTTGTTTCATTATTCCAAAATACACCAATGCCACCACTTCTGCCTCTACTATGAATTGCAAAACAATTATCATAAGCAAAAGTACTTGATAATGCTTCTACCCTTGAGCCTTCTATCTGAGTTTCGACGACACACAAAAGGGTATGGAAAATTTTATTCGCGAAGTCGTGAATTTCTTGAACTGTGGTGGCTTTGCCCGCATCGTGGCAGTTCCAACAGAGTGCACTCATTGGGCTTGGCGGCGCCTCTCTTGGGAGCCCGCCGGATGTGTATTTGCCACTATAACATTGCCTCCCGTTCAAACTGAACTGGTTGTTGATCTCTTGGGGTGTGGTACATCAGGTGTTGGAAGCGCAAGCATGCGTTCACCTATGTCTCCGTTGAATACAAGCAGAAATGCAGCTAACAAAACACTCCCAACGGCAGTAATGTGCTTGTTATTAATACCATCCGTTGCAGAGATTCCATCCCATCCGAAATTTGCTTCCCTGTATCAACCTTGCGGGGCACCCCCATCGAGATCGATTCATCCACTGCCATCCTTGAAACCCTAGGCCGCGGAGAAACTTCGGACCTTGAGAGGACCCTAACCCAACGACCCCTCCGACGGACCACCAAGGGCGGGAAACGGTGCAAGGACCATCCCTTGGTCAATCCAAGTGGATTCCACGCCGAGGCACAACAGGAAGGAAGCAAACACTCAATGACGGTCGTCGCCTTCGACAGGAGGTAAACTCTAATAAGAATAGTTCCTATATTTTCTGATGAGTTGTCGCTCGTTGTTCCACTGCTTTTGGTTTGTCAGTCGTGTGTGTTGAGTTGTCTTTCTTGGGCCAGGCCCAAATACGAAAATAATTTCTTTTTTGTCTATGCATTCTTTTGCGCCCAGTTGCCCATGTGTTTCTCATTGTCTCATTTGTTTTTGTTTCTTTTTTTATTTTTTGTGTCCATATATGTATATTAGCCTAGTGTGATTGGCAATTTTTGTTCAAGTATGTGTCCGTACCTATAGATTTTATTCTTTTTGTTTTCATATGTATCTATACAAGCAAAGTAAAATTTTCCCAAGCATGCTTAATGGGAAATATAGTCGCCATGGGGTGCGCGCTGGTTTGTTCGACAGTGTGACCAAATAGGACCTCCCAACGCGCAGTCTCCTATTTAACCCCCACCCACCGCGTTCTGAATTTGGGCCGGCCCAAACTAGCTCCATTCCAATTTTGGGAAAGGTTCTAGAACAGTCTCAGACCGGTATTTTTTTTTATTGCTTCTCCTTGAGGTTATTTTCCTCTTTTTCATTTTTGCTACTTCCTTTCTTTTTTCATTTTCGTTTTATCTTTCTCCTTTATCTTTTAATTTTCGTCTTTCTTTCATTTGTTCATTTTCTTCGTTTTTTATCATATTTCACAAATATTTTATAAAATTGGGGGGAAAGTTTTCATATCGGTGTGAACAATTTTTGAATTCAAAAATTGTTCATAAAATTCAAACAATATTCATCATATTTCAGAAATTGTGTAAATTCAAGAACATTTATACAAATAGATTTTTTTTCAATTCACGAAAATTTCATGAAATTGTGTACATTTTTTGAAACTCGTGATCAAGTTTTTGCACAGGCAATTTTTTTTAAAACTGAGGAAAAACTTGTAAAATTCAGAAACATATTTTGTTTTTGAAGAACATTTTTTGACTTCATGAATATGTTTTTTCAATCAGCGAACATTTTTTGAATTTTGTGCGTTTTATTAAATTAGGGAACTTTTATTTGTAATTTCTGAACATTGTTTGAATACTTTTGAACAGTTTTTTAAAATTCACGAATATATTTTACAATCATGAACATTTACTGAATGCACAAACGATTTTTTTTTCTTGAATCATGAATGTTTTCTGAATCAATCAACGGTTTTCTAAAATTCATGAACATTTTTTGAATCCACAAAAGTTTTATTCAAACTCATGATCATTTCTAATGATGAACATTTTTTAAATGACAAACACTTTATGATTTCTGGAACATTTTTCCAAAGTTGACTATTTTTTGAAATTTGTAACCTTTTTGGAAAGTATGAATTATTTTAAATAAGAAAACCAAAAATAGAAGAAAACAAAAAAATGGGAGGTGAGGAATTGCGCGCTGACTTGCTCGCGAGCGCGTCACGCGCCAAATATGAGCTCCGAACGCACATTCTGTTATTCGGCTCGCAGGTGGCCCACAAGCAACCAGGGGCTTACCCCCGCAACCGTTACATACATCACTGGATTCATTCTACTTGAATATTTGTGTACTACAAGAACAAAATTATAGTACAAAGAAAAAATCTTATTCATGGTTTCGCAGCAAAAAGAATTGAACCTTGTTTTTATATATTTCATACAAACACAAAAAAAATGTTCTGCTACTTAAAAAGACTTCCCCAACACTCAAAATACAACACTAACATGCATGAAATCTTCTAGCCACATGGGGGGATTCAAACCTAGGTCTCGTAGTTAATTGCAAGGGCTGCTAGCCACTTGGCTAGAATCACGTTCATGGAGAACTAGTAGGTAGGGGCTTCTTAAGTCGACACGAGCTGCATTTCCACAGTAGCTTCTCCGTTTTTTCCAGGTTTTTTTTGTCTTTTTACTTTTTCTTTCTGTTTCCATTGTTTTTTTTCTCTCCTTTTGTTGTTTTTATTTTGTTTCCTTTATTATTTTCTCAGTTTTCACTGTTCAATTCATTTTTCTTTGGTTTTCTTCTTTCTTTCCTGTTTAGCATTTTTTTTCCTTTTTCATCTTCCTTGTTTTTTGTTTGATTTTCGTATTTTGTTTAATATATTGTCAAAAAAAATCGATACATATTTCTTTAAAAAGTAAAATACACTCTTAACATTTTTTGAATATATGGTCAAAAAAATTCCTAAGCACACTTTCCAAAATATTTAATTGCCTCATTAAAAAAATTCTAATACAATATTTTCATTTTATAATAAATGTCAACATTTTTTGTATTCACATTTAGTATTTTTCAAATTCTTGATTAACATCTTTTAAACGCAATACTAACATTTTTTATCACATGGTCAACATTGTTTAACATAGTTAACACTTTTAAATGCTTGGTTAACATTTTACAAATAGTTATTCAACATTTTTTTCAAATGCTTGATTTGCATTTTTATATACATGGTCAAAATTTTGCATCATTTTCTAATACAAAAGGTTAGCATTTTTTCTATACACATTTAACATTTTTCAAAAGCTTGATTAACATTTTTCAAATACTTGTTCCATATATTTTCATATGCTTGATTAACATTTTTATATGCTTGATCTAATTTTTTCAACATTTTGATAGTATATGGTCAACAATTTTTCTATACACATTTAACTTTACAAATGTTTATCAACATTTTGTAAACACTTATTGAAGTTGGCGGACGCCCGTGCTGGATCAGCTGGCTGTTCCCAAGCTTTTTTTCTTTCTTAAAGCATATTATTGGCACAAAAGCAGTGGTTGAGTTATTAGGGTGGATTACAGAAACCAGAGGCGCCGAACCAAAGTCGAGCAGTAGCCAGCCAGATTACTGTCCCAGGCGCGGTGTACACAGGGTGGTGTGACCCGTGACACTTGGCCTGAAGAACGAACGAGGCCGGTTCATATATTCTTGTCCTGACACCTCTACAGTTTCGAACCTTTGATAGGTCGCACGGCGTTTGTCAGATCAGTCATCACCTCCCAAGCTGTGTACTCCATCACACCCCTTATTGTCCCGCAAGGGACTCTGCACAACCTAAACAAGATTGAGAGGGCCTTCCTTTGTTCGGGATCGGACAGGACAACTGGTGCAAAGTGTAAAGTCAACTGGGAGGTGGTATGTCATCCTACTGCATACGGAGGCCTAGGAGTCCTCAACACGGACAAGTTTGCCCGCGCCTTGCGATTGAGATGGCTTTGGTATGAATGGAAAGAGCCGAGCAAACTATGGGTGGGTTTGGGAAACCCATGCACCGTGGAGGACCATGATTTCTTCTATGCCTCCACGACGATCATCTTGGGCAATGGTGCAAAAACACCTTTTTGGGACTCCCCTTGGTTGCTTGGTCGGAATCCCAAGGATATTGCCCCACTAATCTTTGAGGCCTCGAGGAGAAAAAAATGGAAAGTGCGTGAGGCTCTGACTGGGAACGATTCGATGCTAAAGATCAAGCGAGACATCGTCATCACCGGAAACCACGTTCGTGAATTCTTCACACTTTGGGTGCTTGTTCATGATTTCCATCTTGACGAGTTTGCCGAAGATGACATTGTTTGGAAGCACTTCTTGGACGGGATTTACTTGGCGGCCACCGCCTACAAGGCACAGTTCCTCGGTTTGACTCTCTTCCCATGGATTTCATGATTTGGAAGGTTTGGACGCCCCCAAAAGGTTAAGTTCTTGGAAGGCCGGATTTGGACCGCCGATCGCTTGGTGCGCCGAGGTTGGCCAAACTGTGGCCTATGCCCTCTTTGCAAAAGAGAACAAGAAACAAGCATCCACCTCTTCGTCAAATGTCGTTTCACCATCAGGCTTTGGAACATGGTCATTGCAAGATATGGGCTTGTGCACATGAACACCACCGTTTGGCATCTTCATGAGTCGCTCTTCGATTGGTGGGATAGGAGAACCGCCATGACAAATCCTAACAGGAGAGCTATGGCCTCCCTCACCATGCTAGTGTCGTCGACAATATGGAACGACCGGAATGCTAGGATCTTTAGGCACAAGAGCGCGCCGCCCCCGATCCTCCTCAAAATAGTTACCGATGAGGCTAGCCTCTGGGTTACTGCCGGTGCTAAGAAACTAGGGAAAATTGTATTAAGCAAGTAATTGCCATGCCGTGTGATGTGGGGTACTGTAACCGACTTAAACTCTATTCTCCTCTCATTTAAAAGAGTCTTTTGCCTTTGTTTAAAAAAATGGGTTAAAGCAGGAGGGAAAAAACAGGTTGAAACTTGCCTACGATGTTCCTTTGCTTGCTGCGAACGGCAGGCCAAATTGCAGTGTTCCGATGGCACCGATCGACCATTAACTCGATTGCTTCCGGCACGCACCGAAACGGAGTGAAAGGGGCCCGTGATGGCAGAAGCCAAAGGGAACAAGGTGGCGATGTGTCCTGCAGACAAAACCAAAAAGGCGGCGTGGGGAGGTGAAAAGCTGAGTGGGTTTTTAGGTGCTGTCGCAGTTGGGTCTGAGTGGTGACCCGGTCGACAAGTGCAGCAGTGCATGCCAACGCTCCTCGATCCCTTGCGTCGCGCACCCGTCGTATGGGCTGGCGCCTTTTCTACGTGGCGGCAACCCAGGAATCGCCACTGGTATGGTGGCATGGTGGATTCAACTGAGCACCAAGGAGAGAGAGAGCCTGGCATTGGTCATTCGCTGTGTGCAAACGGTTCGGGTTCTTCAGTAAACTGTGGAAAACTTTGGTCTGCAGAATACAGTATACATGTGCAGGAAGATTCGAGCTCAGAAAACAGCATGGCGTGCCGTTCTCAGCGACGTCTGTCTCAGTCTCGGGCAGTGGAGATGCGTCCTCTCCTCTGCATGATTGATCGCTGCAAACATGGCGAGTGCTCCCTGCCGATCGCCAGCCAGGTCACGCAGGTATAACAACTGATGCTAGATATTCTGCAAGTTAAACCTTATGCACTCGAACCAGATTGTCTGTAATCAATTAGTCTTCTGAAGGTACTAGGAGCACTACACTCACACTGATCATAATCGTGACAGCAAAGCTGTTCGGCATGCATGGATTGTAGTACTGCACTAGTGGCAACACCAAAGCCAAAGAGGCAAAACAGTCCAGTGCCGACGACATATCTAAGAGCCAGCCAAGCCACGTAATAATCTTCGGTGACGGGCTACGGCACAGTAGAAAACGACGTGCGCAGGTAAACGGATATGCATGCGTCCACTTGACACCTGACCTAAGGGGCGGCCAGCTGGTACACCTCACGGTCACAGGATTCGACATGCTATAAAAGATGCGTGGAAAATAGCACAGTATATAAAATATCAGCGGCAGCTCTCCAAGGGCATTTCTTGCAAGCTACAAATAGCACGGGGGCAAGCGCGTCAAAGCGACGAATATCTCTGGCTGAAACGTCACCGGCAAGCGGGCCCTGTCTACGACAGCAGAGGACGAAGCTGCGAAGTGCACGGCGAGGGAAGGCCGGTCGTGGTAGGGGTCTCATGCGTACGGCGTGCATGTGACGACGTCGGCAGCGTGCGCGTGCGTGCATGCATGCATGCATGCCGCCGGCCGGCCGGCCGGGGCGGGGCGGCCGTGTCCATGCCTCGAAGTTCCTAAAGATCATTAGCCTGCCTTGCGTGGGCGGGAATATCGACTCGAAGCCCATGAGCGATGGATAGATGCAATGCACAGGCCATTCGCTTTCACAGTTTTAAAACTGTAGCACTGGACGACATCCACCGCCAAAAACACATGGTGGGCGCCTCTATCATTTTTGCTTTGGGCCCTGGGATAGGTATCTCAGTCAAGTCTTGTCTTTTTGGGCCCTCCGATTAATTTAGAGCATGGTTAATTGTATAACCAAATGTTGCCTTATATTATATTGACATGTCATCTATAGTTATCCCTTATAGACACAGATGCAATAAGATTAGCTATGGTTGACTATAAAAGTAGTATTATTTTTTTCAATTTCTCTCTACTCCCTCCATCTGTATATATATGGCATATCCCGTTTTCCGAAACTAACTTTGACCACATGTTAGAAGAATAATACTATATGATATGCAAATTGCACAAAACATATGTCAAATTGTACTATACGTGAAAGGAGCTTCTAATGATAGTCTGAGAAAACACATTATGCCCTATATATATATATTGGATGGACGGAGTATCTATTTCTTCATATTTATGGTATCTGTCTAGAAGAACACATATAGCCAAACTTTTGCATAAAAGTCCACTCCCCTTATTTTTGCATGCCTTTCTTCTTCATAGTATATAGGCAAAATTACCATGTAAACAGGCTATAAGCCTTACTATTGTAGTACTACCTCCGTTGGTTCATTAGTCTCCTTTGTATCTTGTGTCAAATTTTGACCATAGATTTTAACTAATAAAATATAAATGCATGTCACAAAAAATTATGTCATTGAATTCGTATTTGTACATAATTTTCAATGATGCTATTTTTTAATGACATGTATTAACATTTTATTATTTAAATTTAAGATCAAAATTTGACATAAAATGCGAGGAGGACCAATAAATCAGAACGGAGGAAGTAGTACAGTGTAGACTATACGTAGTAATAAACGCATTGGAAGTGATGGTCTCGAAAATTCAGTGCGGCTGTCTGGCTGGCCGGTTTTAAATTACTAGTGGCCCCCTTTATACTGATTTTACCGGGTTTTGTCCTTGAGAGTTTTCCAGTACGCACCTGCGCTGCCAGAGGATAGATGCTGGCACTTAAATTTGCTCGGATTTGCTGGATCTTTCCCATACGTACGTACGTGACAAATTCTTGCTGTAATTTGGATCTATTCCCGCGTGTGGCTTCCATCCTCCATTGATTACAGATCAGGGGAGGGAGGGAGGGAGGGAATGCCGAGGCAAAAATGACAAATTTGACCTCTGAACGAAAACAATTCAAAAAGTGAACTGTTTTTGAAAAAATTTCGCTCCGCTGACCTTTTTATGTAGCGCCCGACATCTAGACGCCACACTATACTGTGCAACGCCTAACTGATAGGCGCTACATGTCTGACCAGCATTGCACCTCAGACTGCCTTAAAAATACTAAATCAGTGTGCAACGCCTAAGAGCTAGGCGTTATACTGCATAGTGCAACGCCTAGGTTTTAGGCGTTGCACTAATAGCCACTGATGCTTTTTTGGACGCAAGCGGCACTCGCATGCATGTGTCTGACCAGCCCGTGTTGGCTTTCCCATGCAAGCACGCTCCATGCATGTGGCCTCTAGTGCTTTCCAACACTTTACGCCATGCACCTCATCTCATGTAGCAAACCATTCTTTATGGGTGGATGATCCCACGATAAATCTGGACTTGTGCAACGCCTAAACCATAGGCGCTACACTGTATAGTGTAGTAGCGCAAATTTCTAAGCGTTAACAATCGACTCTAGAATTTTCGGATAATTCGCGTCGACGTTGGTTAGATGTGGCGCCGTCGATCGGTATTGCATAGTGCAATGTGACGCGCATGCATTGGGCGTTCTGCGAAAAGGTCAGTGGAGTGAAATTTTTTCAAAGACAGTTTACTTTGTGAATTCTTTTCGTCCAGAGGTCAAATTTGTCGTTTTTGCCGAATGCCGAATGCATTGCTGTAAAGATTTCGGTCATATCCATGGACCAAAAAGGGAGCTTGCACTCGCCACCTTTGGCGTCTTTACCATAGGCACGTATGCCAAAACCTTATCAGGATAGTATCCTTTTTCGTGCAAAGCACAACCGCCTTTCGTTTCCATTTCCGCCGGATTTATGCGAACCATGGGAGCGCCGGTGGAGTAAAGGTGGGGCCGTAGGCGAAGCTCGTCATAAAGGCTCCCATGCCCTTTTCCGTGACTCCGGCCGCGCCACTCCACTTGCCCGGCCGAAACCGGCGCGCGCGCGCGGCAGCTCAAGCACGCTCTTTCCGGGACTGTTTCGTTGGCGAGCCGAGAAGATGGATGGACGGCCATTCAGTTACCGGTTGGCATCTGTCGCCGCATCATGAAATGAGGACTGCTACAGACACTAGTAGAAAAAGAGGCTTTCCGTCCAGCCCCATAAGTCGCGAAGCTGTAGGAACCGCGACTAATGGGACCTTTAGTCGCGGTTCTGGAGGTGAACCGCGACCAAAGGCTGGGCCTAGGGTATTTCGGTGGCAAGCTGGTGCACGTGAGGGGCTTTAGTCGCGGTTGGTTAGACAACCGCGACTAAAGGTCTCAGTGTTCAAGGCCTTTAGATCATGGTTGTTGGCCAACCGGATTAAAGGTTAGACCTTTAGTCGGTTGAGTGCAGCTAACCGCGACTAAAGGCCCGAACCTTTAGTCGCGGTTGGCGAGACCTTTAGTCGGTTGGTGCGCCAACCGCGACTAAAGGATTTGAACCTCATTTTCAAACTCTACCCTCGTGGATCGCCTTTTCGGTTTTCAAAAAATAAAAGAAAATGATGAAAATGTCAAAAAAATAAAATAAAATAAGTTTTCCATGTGATTTGTGGTCTAGTTGTTGGGAAAATTTGCCAATGTGAATTTCGGCTTTATTTGCAAAATCTCTCTAGAATTTAGTAAAATGGGCATAACTTTTGCATACTAACTCGGATGAAAAAGTTTTTTATATGAAAAATCATCTACTCGAAAAGTTACATCCGAATTTAACAGGAACCCCGTTAAACATTTTTAGAATCCCCAAAAACCTAACAGAAAAAAAGATACGGGGCTTTTAAGTTCTGGAGAGGCAAAAAAATTCAAAAAAATTCAAAAAAATTCAAATTGTGGTCAAACTATGGTCAAACAATGGGCAAACTAATTATTCTAGAATATTAGTGTTACTAAATAATTATTTCAGTTTTTTTAAATTTTGGTCAAATCTGTCAAACTGTGGTCAAAAATGGTCAAACTAATTATTCCGTAAATATTAGTGTTACTAAATAATTATTGTTTTTAAAACAATAGTTTCAAACTCAAACAGTGAAATGTGTCACTTCATGCTCAAGCTAAATACGAGGGTTAATAGAATTGACATCCTACTATTGTCGAAAACAACAAGTGCAGACTTGGAAGCGAGGAGAATAGAACCGGAAGTTAAGCGTGCTCAGTGGGGAGTGGGAGGATGGGTGACCGTTCGGGAAGTTAGATGATTTGGAATTATGAGGGTGATTAGAGATTAGAGGATAAATTGAGCAGTGATGAGGGTGGTGATTAGAGATTAGAGGTTAAAATAATTGAAATTTGAAAATAAAAAAAATGAAAAAATTCATAAAAAAATTAAGTAAAAAATTTAAACTGCGGAGGAGGCTTTAGTCAGTTATACGAGAAGGACTAAAGCCTTTAATCATGATTCAGAAGAGGCCGCGACTAAAGGGTCTTTAGTCGCTTATCTCAGTCGCGGTTCAAGGCCGCGACTAAAGGCCTTTGCCAACCGCGACTAAAGGCCTTTTTTCTACCAGTGAGAAACGATGGGTTGTGCCTGATTTGTGGACGACAAGATACAACAGCCATCCATCACAGTTCATGTGGGCTGTAGCGATCGATCACAAGGTCGTCTGCAGATCGTCTTCCAAATTGTCGCCTGCAGAGTAATTTCGTCATGAAATTGGCAAGCAGCCGTATCCATCCATCGCATGGTGCGCGCAATAGCTTTTTTTTTTGACAGAAAGACTGTAAGGAAACCCCCTACAGTAAATAGGTGCAACAACCCCAAATTGCAAGTACCATGCCTTGAACCCGGTTGGATGGGAAGGCATCAGCCCCTCCCCACCACTAGGCTATGCCTTAGTCTACGCGCGCACTAGCTTTTATTCCGAGAGGAGTGGGAAGGTGCTCCGCTGACTACTTGTCCACAGAAAATTACATGAATCGTCCTTGAACTTGTTGGCGTATAAGGTAAATGTCCTCGAACCTGACAAACACTACAATATGATGCTTGTACGTGGAATATAAGGCACAGATTAAACATTGGTTAAGCAGGAACTAAGCACACCACAGTGAGAGTAACTTTAAGAGTAACATTAGGTTGAACTCGGCAAATTTGCCTATGTAACAATTAGTTAATGAGGAGAGAGGTAAATTGAGTAACTTATCTACTATGAGTAACATCACACATATCAAGGCAAAATGAGTCTATAACCTAATAAGGGCATCTTCAACAGTTTGTATATTAACTTGTTGGTAAAATATGTCATGTCATCAACCAACACCTTAACATACAACAACTTCAATGGGTTTATATCTAATTTGCCCAATAGGATGTGAGCTAACAAATAAGGTGCTCTCTCATTCTACATTGGAGCTTGTGCAATGGGTGTTGGTTCATGTACATACAACCTTTCTCTCATCCCTCATTTACTGTATGACACATCATCAAAAATTCTATGTGGCAAAGTCTACCAACAATTATCTTACAACCATTGGAGATGCCCTAAATGAAGCTTTGCATGACTCTACACATAGGTTACTACCCACTATGGAGGAAGTAACATAGCCTGGGGTAGCATGTATATTACTAGTGTAAGTTACTCTCCACAGTGACTATTCTTAGACTGGCCACAGTGGAGAGTAACATACACTAGTAACATACACATATCCATAGACTATGTTACTACCTCAATAGTGGGTAATAACATAAGTGTGGTAACATGCAAAGCTTCATTTATTAGGTTATAGACTCATATTGCATTGGAACATGTGATGTTACAGTAACTAGTTAAGTTACTAGTACTACATCTCTCCTCATTAACTCATTGCCACATAAGCAAATTTACTGAGTTGGACTCGATGTTACTATCAAAGTTAATCCCATTGTGGCTAGTCTTAGACTAAGCACGAACAATAGATAAGCAAAAGACTCTTCTTCTTCAGACATACGACTCTTCTTATTCGTCACCGGCACCGCAACTGCGATAACGCAGCTAATTCTTCTCTCAGTCATCAGACGAAAGCTCGATGACGCCTTCGTCTTCATTGTCACTAGAAAGGCCAAGGGTCGCATCGATTTTGACACTCAAGCGCCGGGCATGGTGCTGGACTCAGCGTGGTACGCGAGTCGGTTGGCTTGGTGCGCGCTCGCCGATGCCATTGGGACCATGGGTTGGGCCTCCTCCGCTTGCGCCTGCGCCTCGCAAAAGATGGCTTCGGCCTGACGGTGATGTTGGATACCAGAAATGTGGCGGTTGCGATGGGGTCCTCCGGCTCCTCCTGCTCCCGCGACTCAGACGTTGGTGCGTGTTGCGGGTCAAGGGCCGGGGAGGGTGCTTGTTGTGGCGTGGATGACTTCAAAATCGTCTAAGGTACGACCATCAAATTTCAATACCATGCAACTTTCAATCCAAACTCTACTCAAACCGGTTTCTGGTCAGTTTGACTGGGTTGGACCAGTTGACCCGCCCAGTCAGCTTCCACATCACCAGGAAAAAGGTCATGAATATGCATTATCACTGTATTTTTAATATGTTTGGAAAAAAGTTTGAAATTTGCCTAGAATGATCACCACAGTAGCTTTCAGTTTAGAGAAAAAATCAAACAAAACCTGGGCGGTTCACTCTTTTTAAAAAATTGACCGAAAAGGCTCATGAATATGTACATTCCTTATAGTTTTCAATATGTTTGAAAAAAATAGTTTGAAACTTTTCCAGAACTATTAGCATTGTAGTGTTCATGTTAGAGAATGTTTTTACCTTTTTATGGAAACTTTCATTTTTGGTCAAAATTTGACTAAAAAAGATTCTGGATATGTATTTTCCTTGTATTTCTAATAAGGATGGCAATGGGTCGGGTTTGGATCGGGTTGAATAATATCAAATTCATATCCATATCCATGAAGACAGTCTTTGCCCGCCCATGAAAAAATCCATGGGTGAAAAATTATGTCCATGTCCAAATCCGATGGATATCCATATCCACTGGATATCCATTTGGTCCTCTCGAGACATATAAATAAGACTTAACACAATATTAACATAAACTCTTCCATTCTTCAACTCGTGGCAGGCTAGGCTTCACTTATGGTAAATCAACATCCAGTAACAACCTAAGATCATTTAGTAATTTTCTAACAGATGAGAATGACGAGTCATTTAAGAAGGAGATAAAAATAAGGGAAGGGGTGTTGGAGTATGTTACAGAGGGGATTGACTATAAACTTATAAAAGTTACGATGGGGATTGTGTAAGTTCTTCTGCATGTTTTAGATAAAAAAGTATAAAATTGCAGTGGGACATGTGAACGTGGGGCAGGGATAGCAGTTTTTTCCCCATTAAGTCATACTATCGGGTCGGGTTTGGGTATATCCATGGGTACAAGATTATATCCATGCCCTACCCACGAACAATCGGGTCGGGTTTGGGCACCGCCCATGGACACAAAAGCATATCCAAACCCTATCCATTCGGGTCGGATATCCATGGATATCCATTTCCATGGATAAAATTGCCATCCTTAATTTCTAATCTGTTTGTCAAAAAGATTGAAACTCTCCTAGAATGATCAGACTTGTAGTGTTCATTTTAGAGATTTGTTTCATTTTTTGGGCACTTTTCATTTTCTAGTCAAAATTTTACCAATAAAAGTCCTAAATATGTATTTATTTATCTGTTTGGGAAAAGTTTGGAATTTTCACATAATTATCAACATGGTTTTGTTCATTATACACAATGTTTACATTTTTTTCTGAACACTTCTATTTTTGGGTCGAAAAAGTGGGCTGATGACATGGCAGCTGATGTAGATGTTGACTGAGTGGGTCAGCTGGACAAAGCCAACCAGAAACCTGTTTGAGGAGTCAGGGTTAAGAGTTGCAATGTCTTGAAAATTCAGAGTTGTAACTTGCACGGTTTCAAGTTTGAGGTCATTTCTTTAACATTTGTGTCAATTCAAGGTTGAAATATGGATTCTCTCTTTCTGCTCAGCCTATGGAGTCATACGGGTGTATGTATGCTGTTGTCAGAAACATTGTCCAAGACACCATGATGCAACATCATAAATAACATCCGCAAAAGCAAATATAAAGAAAATTGTTATCTAAGGACATTGAAGTAGCTTGTGGGACCACATGCTATGAAGACGGATAGTACAGTGAGTAGTATATCCGAAGTAAATACAAAAGATTCATGTGTAAGTGTTTGAACCATTGTCATTGTCACCCGAAAGTTCCTTTGAATTCATTGATGTGCTATTTCTATTATTTACATATGTAAAAGTTCATGAAATTTGACAGGCATATATGAAACTTGAACATTGACAAATCTAACCGTTGAAAAACCTTTTTATTTGGAAAACAACCTTCAACGTCTAGGAATACATACTCCTGGGTGCTCATACATATCCTACATATACCTAAAAGATTGACCCCCACTAATTATAATTAGGTATAATTAATTTTATGCCCCTAGTTGTGTCCCACTCGGCAGTTTTAGCGCTAATTTCCAAAATCCCTCGGATCAGTCCAAGCCACTTCGCTCCTCTAATGCTTATGCCCTTTGACCATCACTTTGGAAACTTCATAAAAAATCATACTAACTCAGAAAAAGGCAAATAAGATATCAAAATGTTCATAAAACATCCCCTATTTGTGCATGCCATTTGCATTCATGACAAATGTGTTGGAAAGTGCCAGTCTCAGTTTGAGCTCATATGATCTCAACTTGAACATTAAAACCCGAAAACGTGGAAAAAAATTTCAAAATATTATAAAAAATTGTGGCAAACATTGACCAATGTTTTGAGTTCTTGCGAAGTTTCATCAGGGAACGACATTCCTGGAAGTAGTGGCAAAAATATAAAATCAGCACCCCAAAATGCTTTTGTTTAGGAGCATTGATTTTGTTTTTTCCATGACTTCCAATATGCCAGTCCCTGAGAAACTTGGCAAACACTCAAAACATTGGTAAATTTTTGCCATAAAAATTTAGATTTTTTTGATTTTTTTACATATTTTACTGTTCATGGTGAGATTAAATTAGTTCAAATTGAGATGGGTACTTTCCAATGCCTTTTTCATGAATGCAAATAACATGCATATATAGGTGATGTTTTTTGAACATTTTAACATCTTATTTATCTTTTCCTGAGTTGGTATGAATTTTTTATGAAGTTTTCAAATTGATGGTAGAACGGTTAAAGGCAAAAGCATAAGAGGAGCAAAGTGACTTGGGCAGAACTGAGGGTTTTGGAAATTAGGGGTAAAACTGCCGAGTGGGACACAACTAGGGGCATAAAATCAATTATCCCTTATAGTTAGCTCAACATGTGTGCTTCCACATTATGAAAATCGTTGTAGCCATTAGATTTACTAGCTTTATCAATTAGCATAAATCCGATCTACACAATGCATTCTATGTGGATTTTAAACCACATTGCATGTAATTGTGACATGCACAACTTTTCATGCCAAGATTATCTTTTTCACTTATGCGGAAATTCTCACATAGTTTTAATCGCAAGGGATGAATTAGTATTCTACATAATATTTAGAAACTATTTACCCAATTCCGCAACAACGTACGGGGTACCATCTAGTATACCCCAATACATCACCACGATATGTCAACATTTTACCTCCCCTGCCTGCACGCCTTTTTTGTGGGGGCCATACACGCATATACAACAAGAAAAGGTAAGTGCACATCACCATTCTAAACGATGATCCCAACTGAATCCAAAAACCATTGAAGTTACCACCATTGTCCAAATTGGTATGATTTTTTGAACCCACTCATTGTATTAATTAATAATGTTTTTACAATCATAGTCAACACCGCTCGTCATGTAGGCAAAATTGGTATGAATTTAACTCATATGGTGCCTACGTGTCAATGTTTTCATGTGTCCCGCGAAAGAAGCTCTAGCGTCCCCTCAGAAGAAAAAGAAACTCTAGCATGACATATTTGTGATACATAGGAATTGCGCCTTTGATCGTACTCCCACTTAAAATATTGACACAACTAATATGTTACTCCCTTCGATCTGGGTTTTTGGCCCCCTCGTATTTTTGTCAAACTTTGACCATCCATATGACCAACGAAATATAAAAATATATGTTACAAAAGGTATATTACATTTTTATTTGGAAGAGGTTTCCTATAGTATAATTTTTGTAACATATAATTTACTAGTAAAATCTATGGTCAAACTTTGGCTTAAAATTAAATGGAGCCTAATAAACGGGACGGAGGGGAGTAGTATGATATCACGGACGACGGGAATATGAGTAGTAATATATAGAGTGCTTCGCTCTTCTCTTCCTCGTGGAGAAAGAGGCGAACCATTTGTCGTCGTTGTCTCCGGTGACTCCTCCCGTGAAGACCTTCGACCGCCAGCGAGAGGAGGGGCTGGACCATGCGCGCGACGTGTAGTAGCAGGAATCTAGGACGCGGATTTTTGGCTCCGAGGTGCTCCACCCCCCCATATCTTCGCCCGTCGTTACTTTAGCCAGATCAGGGCATTTAATCGAGAAAGAGTAATGTCAGGCTTGATACACTGGATATACAACCGGGGAATACGAGCTCGTGGGTCCAGTTGCGCCATAAATCGGGAACATGTCAGACATGAGGGTACAGGAAAAAATTAATGTTCAGTCTCTCGTACGCGTGGGTATGGCTGTGGACGACGGAATAAAAAATATGGGTGCGTCTTCGTCTGTCGCAGGGTCTTTACAGCTAGCACATTGCTTTACAAGCGTTCGTGTACTGTTCATCGTCATCCTCTCTCGTCAAGAAGGATAGCCCATCCTGGTACGAACTCCCTGCTGGCGATATTTGGTTTACCGATCATGAAGTAGGCTGCGATAGTACATACATTTTGTGAAGCAATAAGGGGCGTAGATCCAGACGATATGAATCTCAGCGGAACAAGGTAAATCCACATGTCCGATTAACTCCACTTTACCAGATCTGTTCCAGTAGTTTGTTCTTTATGCGGAAAACGCTCATATACCCCATGAACCAGGCGAGCGGATCAGTGCTTTATTGGCTTGAACGAAGCTGCTGGTGGTACTTTTATTCCAGGCCAAAGAGAGATGATTGTTCTTCCTCCTGTGCCTGAAGAGGGGATTGGTCTGTCTTCCAACGACAGTACGGCAGTGGATTCAGAAATCCCAGCTGCAAACAGTTCAGAAGGATTCAGGAAACCGAATATAATTGATGTTGTCAGGGAAGAGAACGGCTGGGTACGCAGGTAATTTCTTATACTAATTCCACACAACATGATGTATGCATGTTGTAGATGTAGCATAAACAGTTTCAGAAGTATGATACTGGTAGTGCTGTTGATGGTAGTCAGTGAATGATATACATCCGTATGAAAGGATTTTATTTTAAACATCTTGCAAACATTTATACAGGCAGCGACACGGGGCTATGCCAGATGAGAGGTCAGCTAGTGCAGAAAGAATCACCGCGCTTGAAAGTGCATTCAGAGGATTTGCAGAGAGGAAAACTGAAACCGTGGTGGCACCTTCAATGGGCCTTACGTTTGATTCGCTTGGAGAAGCGTACGATTTTTACAACTTGTATTCTTGGGAATGTGGGTTCGGTGTAAGGTATGGCAAGAGTCGCACAAATGTAAAAGGAGCCAGGTCAATGCAAGAATTGCTCTGCAGCTGTGGAGTGAGTATCTCAATTGTAATGCATACAAGCTAATTACCTCAATTGAACTTATCGTCTATATTTATGCAGGGCAAACCAAAGAAGATGAACTCATCGTCTATACGGACAGAGTGCCCTTCTATGATAAGATTATTGAGAACAGAAGACAATGGTTGGTTCATATGTGAGTACATGAACACCCACAACCATGAACTCCTCTTGAATTGCGCCCAGAAATTGCATTTTTCCTCTCATACGCACATAGATAAATACACGAGGGACTTGGTATCACAACTCCGTGAAAATAATGTCAATCTTAGTAAGGTATACAGTATCATCGGTACATTTTTTGGGAGGATAGAAGATGTGCCTTTTACCAAGAGATGTTTGCGCACGCTTTGCGGCAAAATAAGCCGTGAACAGGCAGATGAGGATGTTAAGAAAACAATGGACATTTTTTCTGAGATGAAAGAGAGTGACCCTGAATTCACGTATTCAGTGAAGGTAGACAGTGAAAGCAGGATACGGACGCTGATGTGGACAAACGGCATGAGTAAAATGCAGTACCACTATTTTGGCGACGTAGTTACATTTGATACAACCTACAAAACAAATCTGTATGACATGCCGTTTGGGCTGTTTGTTGGCGTAAACAATCACTTTCAAAGCATAATTTTTGCTGGAGTACTGATGCGTGATGAGAAAGTTGAAAGTTTCAATTGGGTCTTCAGTGAATTCACAAAGTTGATGGGAGGAAAAAAACCGATGACGATATTAACAGGTTTGTCTGTTCATGAAAAATAAAATTGATGAGTTATTAGCTGATGTTCTTTATTATATTGTTGTTACTAAAATAAGTGTTGTTGCATTCAGACCAGGCTAGAGCAATGGAGGTGGCGATCGAGCAGGTTTTCCCCGATGTAACCCACCGGTGGTGCAAGTGGCATGTCTTGAAGAAAGCCAAGGAAAGTTTAGGTTCCCATTACCACAAAAATAGCGACTTCAGAGTGGAGTTCCATAAGATCATTCAGGAAATGATGTCTACACAAGAGTTTGAAGCAGCTTGGCTTAGTTTGATTAAAAGGCATTCTCTTGAGAAAAACACATTTTTGATACACATTTTTGAAGTGAGACACAAGTGGGCGAAGCCCTATTTTGCAGGGAAGTTTTGTGCTAAATTGACCAGCACACAGAGGAGCGAAAGTGCAAACCATATGCTGAAAAACTACGTACCACCCGGTTGTCCGATGAATTTGTTTGTGAAACAATACCACAAGCTCCAGTTTGATAGGGAACAGGAGGAAGGATTCCAAGAGAAGAGGTCTAGACTGGTATGATTATTAGAAATCACATGTATATTTAACATCACTTATTTGATATGTACTGATTTTGCTATTTTTCAGGGTGGGGTTGTTCTTAGAGCAAACATACCAATCGAGAAGCATGCAAGCAAAATATATACACGGACAATGTTTGAGATGTTTGGTTCTTTCCTATATTCGTCCGGTGCTTACATGGTTGAAGAAGTGATACCGAAGTTAAAGTACATAGCAAAGCACAACAACGCAGAAAAAGGGAAAAATATAGGAAGTCAGTTTATGAAATTGAAGTTTCTGGAGATGGTTTAGTATACACATGTGAATGCGGTTTATTTGAACATATGGGCATGGGTTGTTGCCACATTCTAAAGGTTAGAATTCCTTGTGTTATTCTGTGCAACCCTTTGGTATAATTTAGGAACTGTTCTGACAAACATAATAATTTATGTTGTATCAGGTGATGTCGAGCATAGGTCTGCAGAAAATACCAGCTCATCATATCATTAAAAGGTGGACAATGGAAGCTAGAGACATATTACCAGAACACCTGAAACATTATCAAAAGGATCAGGGGCGGATTGAAACTCCCACTTTCAGGCACACAAGCTTGTATAATTCTGCACTAGAGCTGGTGATGCTTGGTGACACTAATGTTGAGGCGTACGATGTGGTAATGCAAAGTATAGCAGATGCAAAATTGAAGGTTCAGCCGTTGTGTTTAAACAAAGATGGGATGAGTGTAATAGAGAAGACAACAAGCATTACAAAAAACCAATAGGAAGCTATGCTCGAGGAAGTTGCAGTCAGAAGCAACAAGCTGATGCTGTTCAGTTGTCAGGTAATTGGAAGAAGGGGAAGAACAAGGCGACGGTTTCCGAATGTTCAACAGTAAGTGGAGAGGATAATGGGGTGGAGTGCAATTCTGAATCTCAGAATGATGTGTTTTCACCAGATCGTAGTCATTGTGATCTAAATGCTCCACCACCAAAGAG
The DNA here is from genome assembly GCA_021437245.1 of Aegilops speltoides. NCBI lineage: Eukaryota > Viridiplantae > Streptophyta > Magnoliopsida > Poales > Poaceae > Aegilops > Aegilops speltoides. The sequence goes on from CM038142.1 coordinate 442,733,542, forward strand.
AGTCAGGGGTCGACCAAGCACATCAAGAGAGAAAACACCATACGAGAACAGGGACAAGCGATCAAGGTTTTGCACGATATGCCGAGGGAAAGGTCACAAATGCACTACATGCCCAATGCGCGGAGACGCACCGGCGAAGCAAAGGAAGGAGGCGCACTGCAGCAACTGCGGACTGACGGGACACAGGAAAAATACTTGTGCGAAACCGATTTTTTTCACTGGATGATCATATTGTTTGTGTTGTTGTAATTCCATATCCATTCGTTTGTGATTTGTTCGCAAAAATAATTTGACGCTGAATGATGTGGAAGAACCTAGTGGATAATGTAACCTAAATCCCTGCTGTTGCTGATTTATTAGGGTAATGTAACCAAATGGCATTGTGTCTGAATTTGCACCTTGGAACCCTGTAACACCAACATATGTGTGTTTCCATTGCATTGGATGGACTAATGTTGTTTTGTAATTTCAATCTTGTGGTATTATCGTGCATGGAAAATGTGGTTTTATTGAGAATGTTATGCGCTGACGTAGGAAGTTACCTGAGAATATAATGGGAAATGCAATCTAAAAAGTTGTTGTCGTTGTATTATTATGTTGATCTATATCATCAGCTTAACGGCCTTGTTCATGCAGTTCAATCTTCAACACTTATGTGTGCCATGTATTCACAAGTTTAGACTTGCAGTTAGATATCAAACCTCTCTGTTAACTGCTTTTTGGGTTGCATAGCCGTGCTTGCAAGCGAGCTAGGAATAATTAAATCTACTGCTTATTAGTTATAAGTTGTTTCGTCCTTTGTAACCAAGTTTGACACCACGTCAAACCGTTAAATAAATTGTAGCAAGATTAAGTTTGAGTGCCATCGATCATGGCAACTCTGATGTGTGTCAGTTGAATATTGGCAGGTACTGTAAGCTTGTTATCGATTTGTTGTTTCAGGGTGATCGGTGGTGAGTTTCAGTGTTTAGATGGTATTATTAAGAAATGTCTGTTATCTCCCTTGTGGCATTGAAGTCGAGAATCAATTAAGTGCAGGTCAGCATGCAGAATGAATGTAAGCTAACGTAGTAGATATTCGTGGAACGGGCGTATCAGAATTGTCAGAACTTCAGACGGGTATCTCTCGGCTGGAAGCAGCAGTGCATGCACGCACATCAAATGCAGCGTGGTTAATGTGGCAGTTATAAAATGAACTACCTATCAACTGGCATTGATTGCCAACTTTTCTTTCCCCTCGGTGTGTCCTTTTAAGAGGGGCTTTCCTTCGCCCACAGAGCAGCTCTTCATTCATTCTTCCAACATACACAACTTGTTTTGGAGCACTCAAAGAGAGCAAGGCAGACATAGTTGAGGTTATCTGAGGTAAGCTTGTTTGCAACTCCTATGTGGTTCTTGTGAATCATCTGACTGTACTTAATAGTGTGAGTTGTTACGTGTTTTCTGTAGATGTTAAGATTCTCAAATGGTTCTGCGGCTGTCCCTTGTAACCGTTTGATTGTGCCTAGTCATCTTTGATGTGGGGGGGATCGAGGACTGATAGGAGGATGGGTTGGGCAACTCTTGATGTATCTTTGATGGGCGAATTCGGCCGTAGTAAGGTGAACACCTGCTTTGCACCTAAAGATTTGTCGAAAGCAATCAGGGGGTGGAGTGAGGATAAGAAAGATTTGATACGCGGTATAGGACTGGGTGGAATCTTATCTATAGATAACATTCAGCTAGTAAACAGAGATTTCTCACAGTTCTTGATGCAGCGTGTTGACATTAGGACAAGATGTCTGAATGTAGGAGAAAGAGCGAAAATTCCGATAACTGAAATCATTGCGAGTCGTTTACTTGGTACAAGGTTGGGTGGCTCTATAGATGTGGTGGCACGTAGCGAAGGGCCTACAACAGATGAAATAAGAAATGCAAGAAAGTTACTGCTCCTAGACGCTGACCCTACGATGGAAATAGTTGAGATAAGCACAAAGGAACTTATAACTGTTCTTCAGAGAGGATGCAGTTCCCCAATGACAATTGAAGAAGAGTCAATGACAATGCTAGCATTTGTCATGCTCTGTATTGCATTGTTTTTTAGGCCAAGGGAGGTTAGGTATTGCGTGCCAAGGGAAGGATATGAGATTGCCCATCACATTGATGATCTTAGGAAAATAAACTGGGGGAAATACATAGTGGAAGAGATATTTGAAGCTGCAAAAAAGGTTAAAACAGCATTGGAGAAAGGCAGAAAGAGATTCCATGTATGTGGGTGTTTGATATTACTTGAGGTAAACAAATTTTTCATCTGACATTTAGATAATTTTATTTTTTAATCTAATTGACTGAACTATTTAAAATGCCAGATGTTATATTTTGACTCTGTTGACACGGGGTTTATTAAAGTAAACCCCGATGCAACACCAAGAATATCATATTATACCGCATCATTGCTGAAGGCACTTATTGATGAGGATACTATAATTAGTCAAGACCACCAGAGGTTGTATGGTAACATGCCGGTATGTTACTAAAAAAAGATAACTTAATTATTAAGAATCTCGATGATGGTTATTTTCTGTCTAAATTTGTGTACTATTATCAGGAGAAAGAAATTATGGATTTCCTAACCCCTGGAATACCTAGCCAAGAGAACCTCACCGAGCAGGTATTAATTTTGCATGGGCATTATATCTTGACATGTCTAAAAAGCATATAGAAAATGTGCGTAAACTATGTTTTAATTGTATTAGTTTGTATTTTGCAGTCATTGAGTTATATTAAGGAAAAAATTAAGAATTTTGCATATGCAATGGAAGAGAAAAGCGGGCTTTTCTATGGTCGTGTGGATTATCATTTCTCGAGTGCAGAAATAGCAGAATACGAAACTAGCAAAGGAATGCTAATATCAGAGCATACAAGAGAAGTTGTCAAATATGTTTCGATCCTACGTAAGCAAAGGAATAAAATAGTTGTACAAAATAACCGTGGTTCACAAGATAATTTATGTAATTATTCGTTTTCTAATTTTTTCAGCTAATGGGGGTGCAGATGCTGCAATTATTGCAAGTGTGCCCATGCAAGGTAACGAGAACATAATTAAGTTATGTAATTCATTTTTTTATGTGGATAATTATTGTACCAACTTATCTAATTTAGCTGCGGATGAGGAGGCAAGAAGTAGGATAATTTCAAGTCAGGCCGCCGATATTAATGATGTTGGTATAAATCAAGGATTGTGTAGTCCAGTTGCAAATATTGAAATGGATCCTCTGTCAAAAAATTTTCGTACAGGTTAGTTGCATCAATAAAATATAATGGTTGATGGCATAAAAAGAAATTATGTAACAGACAACTATATCATCAGGTGTTGTTCCTGGGCCAGTATTGACGCAGGCCCATTATGCCATACTAGGAAAGAAAAGACCTATGTCTCCACGCATGCCACGTGAGAACTTTATTGATGCTTATTTGAAATCCAATACAAAGTGTTCTTCATACTGAACCATTAAAAATTGTCCTAATTTGCAGGCATCGGTGTAGACACTGTATGTAGAAAAATTGATTTTGGAGAGGTGGATGTTAGTCCGGTTGGTCTGCCTACGTGTAATGGATATGAAATGAACAACATGGTTGAAGAGGATGAACAAATTGTTTATGAACCTAGAAACAGAGGTTAGCTTCGGTATTATATTGTGTACTCACCTGAGTTTTGCGGATTTACATATGACGTTATGTTGGATTAGGTAAGAAGCAGAGGACGGATGAGGCAGAAAGCGATCTTCCTCTGGAAGAGCCGTTACTCCTTAAGAAAAGAGTTCTAAACAATGTTAAAGGGAAGTCGCCTTTTGACATGGATGTTTCTTACCCGGAAATTCGAGCAGGAGCTGCTGAGCTTGGGTATCAAAATATGCTAGGCTGCCCGCCTGGTATGCAAGCCAGGTATGTAGAATGTACATCCAAGTTATTTAAAATGAGCTATGTATCGATCTAACTGTGTTGCATTGTTATTACAATGTAGAGTGTGGTTCTGGCATGATAAGCCAGATGAATTGCAGCTCACTGGATCGGAAATATTTGATATTCTAAATCCGGATGGGTAGATGAATTATGTTGGCTTTGACATGTTCTCAAGGATATCAAGAGATGCGGAAAGCACTTGGGTTGTGCACTACACGAGGAGCAGATGGAGGCACCTTTTGCATCCGATGTTTGCGGTGAGAAAATTTTAAATAAAAAAATTTACGGTCAAAAATATAGTATTTGCCTGTATTTTAGAAAATCTTTATTTTAAAATATATAATCCTGATAATGTCGTTGTAATCCAGGGTTGTCTCTTACATGGTGTTGATGCTTGGGCAAAGCAGCAGATAAATGAGCTATTTGTTGGTTCTCACCTTGGATACGACGTCGAAACATGCCGAATGGTAAACATTATTGTATTAGTGACAAATTTTGTTAGTGCTAATGTGCCGATACTCACGGTTAATTGTCCATTGTCAAAGTTGTTTGCCCCATACATGGAGGACGACAAGACGTGGGTTTTGTACGCGTTCGACATGCTTGAAAAGATGGTGCATGTTTTTGACCCAAAGAGGAGCTGGGCAGGTGTCGAGCGGTTGGAGCATCAGCATCTTGGAAAATGCGTAGTTATGGTCCATGGGCTGGCAAAGTGCATGGAAGAATTTTTTGAAGGCGTGAACATACATCCAAATGATTGGAAATTCAAATTTCACGCTGAGCTTGCCGGGAAAGTGCGAACGTAAGTAATATAATTATCAATGTTAGTTGATTTAATTAAAGTTGAATTAGGCAGTTGATTAGTGAAAATCGTGATATTTTTTGTTGTGAACGTACAGGAACGACACTGGCTTCTTTGTCCTGCACTACATTTTAAATTTCAATGGAAAATTGTTGGTTGTCACGATGAGCAAGGTATGGATTGTTTTTTAGAAATGGCATGTACTTGAATAATTAAAAATAATTCTTAAAACAAAACTATTCAGGAGGACATTCACCTGGTGAAGACAAGCTTGCTGCACCTAATTTGCAAATGCAAAACAAACAAGGCGATGGTGCCAGGGTGCATCGGAGAAGACCTGTGAATATGTAGTGGCACGTATCTGTTTGAAAAATCTGTACCGGTGTGTGAGGATGTAATGAACAATTTGTGTCATCTGTACGATTTTGTATTATGTGGATTTATGTCATCGTAACGAGCAATGTTGTTGTCGCAAATTATAATTGGTTTGTTGTGATGTCATTTGAAAACATGAGCAGTGACTGAATCTGCAGGTAGACTATTTTAATGGGTGCATTGGAAAAGTCAGGGTCCATGGTACCGGGGTGTGGCACCCGTGCGAGTGCACCATGACTGGGTTGATTTCGTTAGATACGAGACGTGGTTGCACAAGAGCACTGTAGATCCTTGGTCAGCTGGGGCTCGGTACAACTGTGAGGTACTTTAGTGCTTTAAAAGTGTTTTTGCGTCAAAAAAAATGTGAATAAAATGTATTGTTTCTCCTAGCTGACAGTAGCTACGTGTAGGCTTGTACTAATTGTAGTTGTGCACGTTGTAAGAAGACTGCAGAGTGTGCAAAGTTTAAGGGGGAAATGATGATGGCGTGTGTGGTTGCTAGGAAGTGACATTTTTGCAGGCGGGAGTTACTCGGTGTGCCATTAAGTGGCAGTACTACTAGAGGATACACAAGGTTGGTTCTCTGGGAGGCAAACTTCAGACAGAGGGGTAGGAGAAGGAAGGTGTTCTTCCGGCTCTTCGAGGGAGGCGCAAGGCAGGCGAACACAGGTTCTCCTCTCTCTGGTCTTTGTGTTCCATTGGCTGTTTTGCTTCGTTGTTGTTGGCTTTCTTTGCCTTTCTTGTACCTGGTTGGTAGTCTGAAATAGTCAAACCTTTTTCTTAATGTGAAGATGAGTTGGCAAAGGCAAACCTGTGCGTCCGAGTGGAAGAGAGCAGCAAGGTATTACAATCTAGGTTCGTCTGCAGCTCCTAGAATGGGAAAGAGCAAGAATGATTCAGTGGGAGGGTGGCAGGATGAGGATGTTGTTCTTAGTGAGAAAACTGTTATATATAGCAGTTATGCTCCAAAAGATCTGGTTGATGTTCTTGCTATGCTTAGTGATGAGCAGAAGGATGTAATCAGGCAAACAGGGCTAGGTGGGATGCTTGAAATGCACAAGATAGATAGGAACGACAAGAAGCATTACCATTTCCTTCTGCAAAGATTGGACACTACAGACTGCAGCCTGAAGATAGGGAGAAACAGCAAGATTTATGTTACAGAAAGCAAAATCTGCAGCCTAATGGGATTCAGAGAGGGGGGTGCATTGGTGATAAGAGCACACGGTGGCAACCCAAGTCCCAAACAGCTCAAGCAAGCGCGTGCAATACTTGGTCTAGAGGAAGATCTTCAAAGGAAAGTTATTACAACTGCTGAACTTCTGGTGGCTCTGAAACAACCTGTTCATTCGCCAATGACAGATGCAGAGAAGAATAGAACCGCGGTGGCCTCGGTTATGCTAGCTTGCACGAATTTCTTTTGCCCAAATGAGCGTAGACACAGCGTGTCAAGGGACGCTTATACCATGACAGAGGATCCAACTCAGTTGCACAAGGTTAATTTTGGGAGGTACATTGTAGAGAAACATGTAGAAGCAGCAAGGAAGGTGAAAAATGCACTTAGATCGGGCAGTTCCAAATTTTGGATTTATGGGTGTGCCTTACCTTTGCAGGTGCGTGTTAAAAACATTTGCTTCATCCATGAAGACATTCTAAATCGGAAAATTAACTATGGTATATGTATTATGTTAACAGATGTTGTACTTCCAAGCACTGGAAACTGGGTTCATCAAGTTAGGGACTGATTTCCACCCTCATGTGAAGTACTACACTTCAAGTTTGTTGAAATGCCTAATAGAGGCAGACAGTTGGTACGAGGGTGCTGATAGGAGGTTCGGTGCGCTGCAGGTATCTGACTTCATTGGCAATATGAAACTATAAGATATGAAATAATTTCATTGTTGTACTGATGCTTAAATTGTAATGCAGGCAAAAGAAGAAGTTGATCGGAACGGTGGATCTAGTATTAAGAAGAAAGTTATACCCTTGAATGTGAGTTGCCTCCAGTTTGATAACTCGTTCTATAAATGTTATGGTATACTAACGAATGGGGGGGTCATGCAGGGTGTACTTACCATTAGGGATGAGATCAGGCAGTATGCCGATAATAGCGAAAAGCGTTGCTACTCTTTCATATCCACGCTGTGTGAAAGCAAAGAAATGGACATCCAGTATTACAAAGATATGGTTGTAGATTATGCGACAGCTGAAACCATGAAGCTGAATGAGCATAGTAAACAGATATGTAGCTACATTGACATAGTAACTCAAGGTTAGTGCCAATGAAAATGACATGAATTTAAAATCCAACTTGTAGTTTGACAACCCATGTCTGAAATTGACACAACAAATTGCAGGTGCTGGTGATGACTCAAGAAGAGGGGATGGAAGTGCAAAAAATTTGTCAGGTGGTAGTTGCATATGTGTTGATCAAAAGTTCATGTAATATCATGCCAGTAAATGTACTAATATTTTTAATTGAAAAGTAGGTGTGCCTGTGAGTGGATATGGTGTCAATTTCATTGGTCATACTTCAAGGAATAATGTGTCTGTTAGTGGTGAATGCAGTGGTCATGCAAGGAATGCTAAAAAGGTATGGAAACAGAACATTCGAAGGAACCAAATTTGGTAATGGTTTGGCAATAAATGATGGTGGTACATTGGTTGAATTGTTTCAGGTGTTGGCAATAAATCAATGCATCAAAGGAAAGTTGGTACATCTATTGTTGGCCAGACATCGAAAGGACCTACAGGTCAGTACAGTATCTGCACTTAATATAATGATTGTTTGTACCTGAACAAGAAATGATAAATGCAAATTAATTGTTGATGTAGCTAAGAGGAAAGACCGGACGCTGTCAATATGCAAAGCTTTTGTGAAAAGGAAGAACATGGGAAAATTCAGAAGACTATCTGATATAACGCGGTCTGAAAGAGTGGCAGATTTAGTAACAAATGAAATTGAAAAAGAAAAAGGCGGTGCTGTAGAAGAAAGTAAGTATCTTGTAATCAGACACATACTAATTGGGGTTCCTTGAATATTGGGACTTCTTCTTGAGGTAATTTATAAATGAAATAAATTGTTTGATTTCCTATTTGTAGGAGATGAGATACCAGATTTGAATGAACCCTGTAGAGATGTTTTGCTTCAATCAGAAACTGTGGTTCAGCATGGGCATTTCAGCGAAATGGAGCGGTCTTTGGCTGAGCAGTTAATAACACTGAGAGGTAACATTTTGGGAAACTTAGCCTGCATGCATACAGGTGCTATTTGGTCGTATGTTGCTGGATTTGTACTTATAGCATGAAATTGTTGTAATGACAGATTCTCTAAAGAAAACAGCAATGGTTAAATCAGCCGTCGAATCTATTCAATACCGTGGATATTTGCCAACACTATATCCACGTGAAAATTCATGCGCATATCCAAACGGTGGTCTTGGTGTACTACAAACTAGCTATGAAAGGCTAATGAGATGCAATTACTCTGATTTGTCTGGGTTAGTTGGAAATTACATGTATTTCTCAATCAAGTATGATTGTTTATGCACTAACTACCTTATGACCTGTTTTAGGGTGTGGGTTGAACATCCTGAGCCTACTCTATTGCGTTTAACTGGTAGAGCTATACATGCCATGTTGTGTCCTAATGGAGAGATAAGTTGTGCTGGATTTGACAAGTTTACAAGAATACTTGCTCAAGAAGATTCAAAATGGCACTCCCCCACGGATAGGGCTCGTCTCAGACATGTCATGCACCTATGTTGGGCGGTAAGGTTTTTACAGATCAATATATAAAAGCCTCGGTTATATATAAGCTTTGTTCACTTGATTTGCAATGGTGACGTGTTGATGGATGTTGATATAATGCAGTCTGGGATTCTTGCAGGCATAAAACTAGAAGAGAGCATGCATATTAATAAGTTGTTCACAGGATCACACATGAAGTATGATTTGTTCAGGACAAGGCTGGTATGATATTTATTTTCTGTGCTGATTGGTTACAGATTTTTCATGTTCCCTTCCTGTTTGAATTGATTTTCTTTTTTTCTTTCTATTAATAGTTGATGGCGCCGTACCAAAACATGTGTGGTTTCTACTACTTGTACATACTAGACATGATTGAGAAGAGGGTTACTGTCTATGACCCTTACATGTGTGGAGAATCTCCTATGAGGATTTCTGTGAGGCACACTGGGAAGGCCCAGAAACTCATAGAAGGCCTTTCAAATTGTGCTGCAAAGTTTTACAATGGATGGGATGTTGATACAAAGGACTGGTCATTCTACTTCGAGAACGATGCAAACCAGAAGATCTCAAGGTAATTTATTTGAAGATTTATATACATAGATTTCATATGTATGACTATGTTGCGGAGTTAAGATAAAGGTGGTGGTTAACAGGGCTGATGGTCCGCTTTACATCATCCACTACATTCTGAACTACATCGGCCAGGGTCTGCGGGAAAGGCTAACTGAGGTGTGGGCATAAACAGAATCTCCTTATTTAGTAACTCAACTGAGTTGGTGTTTGAAGGGTGTCTTCCATAATAAAAATTGTTGTGCTCTACAGGGTGGAGTAGTGCTGTTGAAAATGAAGCTGCTTCAGTGGTTTGGAAGGATTGATGGCAACTTGCGAGTGTTTCCAACAGGAGTCGTAGCTCCTGTTGTGCGCGTGGGTCCAGTTTAGGGAGAAATAGTAACTGGTCAATGTAATATGTAAGTGTGGTAGGGTGGTCTACGGAAGAGAGCACAATTATGTACCGCGTATCCATGGCATGGTAATCATTTTGTGGTCTGTAAAATCTACTCCCTCCGTTCCAAATTACTCGTCGCTGAAATGGATGTATCTAGAACTAAAGTACATCTAGATACATCCATACGTGCGACAAGTAATTCGGAACGGAGGGAGTAGTATTAAGGGGGGCATCGGTTGAACTTGGAAATGGTAATCCTATAAAAATGTGTTGGTGTTGTTGTGGGATGCGCAAAGGTAAAGTTGCTGTGAACTGTCATTTGATGGGATATCATGAATCATTGGAGGTAAAGAGGTTGTTGGGGAAAGGATCAAAACTGAAATGGAGGTACTAAATGTTATTAAGTTGCATATGTTTAAAAAATGAAATTTTTGGTGCAATAAGTTGCAACAGGAATTGTGAAACAGAATGAGTAGAATAAGTTGGAGGTAAGGAAACATAGTGCATAGCGTATATGAAATGGTTTGGAACAAGATCCATACAAAATGTCATAAAATAAGGAATCTACTTATTACACAAGAGGGTGTGACCAAATTCATTTCCGAATCAAGTCGATGATGGAGGTTGGCATGTTGCTTGTATTGCGTACGATTGTCAACGCTTCAGTTAGCAGTGTCGCCTTTTGCATACTTAAAGTTTCCTGCTATGTTAATTTATATTTAGTGCTGGAGTAGAAAACAAGAACACAATATAGGCACAACTGTATTTTTACCTTGTTTAGGTGTTCCTTCATGCCAGAGCCATCAAAATTCATTATCATTTGTATCATTGCCGGGCCAGAGTCCGAACTGTGGATTGGTGGTCATCGCGGGTATTTAGTAATTTTGTAGCAAAAAGGGATGAACGTTAAAGTAATTAGTTCGTAATGTTACCCTGAAAGCTCGTCGTAGGTGAAAATCTCGTATCGCTTCTTCCAGTTTAAGCAGTCCGTGTGCCAGGTGTTGAAGAACTTGAAAAGGCAAGTGAACAGAGCAACATGTAGCTTATCGGCAACAACCTCATGGATGAGCTTGAAGTTGGGGTGGCTGGTTGCGCAAGCTTGTGGGTCAAAAACATGAATAACTTTGCGCTGCATATCCCATCCGTATGAACACCAACCATGGTGTAGCCATGCTGGTGCAAAAAACTGAAACAATGTGAAGATATGTTGATCAGTTCAGTTGGGGGAATGATTTTCATTCTTGAAGACAAGGAACATCGTATGTACCATTCTGCAGTTGGCGATGTTGTATGGTACATCAGGGCCGTAGAATTGGTCTTGGATACTTTTCATATCCCAAGGCATTTGTCCTGAAAGCACGAGAGTCTACAGAAACATCGAGTGTGAATACGTGCCATACTGTATAATGAAAATATGACTGACCTGTGTTAACGTTTCTTACTGAGAAATCAGTTTCAAGATGATGTCTCCATATTTGGTGACCGATGTACAACACATTCCTATCTATCTGGATGATGCACCTTGTCATTAGTGAGCAAAGCTCGTGATCAAAGTTCTGTTCACCAATCAACTGATCGTGCAACAATTGGCCAGTGATAGATATGTATCTTGGAACCAAGTGTGCAATCCAAGTGCTGTAGAAAGGGTGACACAATGTGTAATGGTTGTTATTATGTAGAATGTATCAATCTGTATATAGTGTGGAAAATGCATTGAGACTTGCCTTTGTAGAGTATCTGTTGACATCTTGCCAATGCAGTTATGTAGACATGTGATTGCATTCGTTGATGGTTTCTGCAACGATTTCCCAATAGACCAGTGATTTGTTGCATAGTTTGTATGTTTGCAAACAGACTTGGTGAGTGGAATTGTTGACAACAGACCAAACAAAACTGCTCCAGGAGGTATTTGTTGTTCTGCATTTAGTTGGAAAATCCTAGCAGCAATTGTCTTCGCCCATGATTTAGCTAGTTCAAGTGAGTTTGTTTTGCTAGTATAGGTAGACTGATTTTGTGTGTCCATGCTGACAAACTTAGTGTATGAAGACGTTGAACCTATATGACATTTTTAGGGAAAATTATGAGGCAGCAAATGGGAAAATGATTATTTTTGAAAACTGGACCTTTTACCTGATGAGGCTGAGCACCTCTGCCTTTTGTTATAATCGAATTCTATGCTCTTGTTGTTTGGCGTGATGAATTTAGATGAGCCTTGTTGAGGAAGTTCTCCTGAAGAGGGGGGTATAGAGATATTAGATATTGATTCGTATCGATAGGCGTCAGAAAGTTGAAACTGCAGACAGAAATACCTTCAGAGTCACACATATCCAGCCTTCTAGGGGTAACAGGTGTGTTGTTGCTGTTAGCTGCTGTTGTAGGAGGGTTCTGCATAATGCAGGGTAGAGCTCTAAGACTGCAGCAAATACAACTTGATGACAGAATGGCCATGAGGCTATCGAGGAACTTGGTGTTCTCTTCAATAATAGCATTTCGAATTAATATGGACTGTTTAGGTGCAAGAGCATTGTGTTTCCGGAAGAGCATGCCAATCTGAGTTGATGCCTGCAAGTTAACGAAGCATAATTAAATGAAAAGATGTATTGGTAATTTGATAACCCTAGATAATGGTTTCCCTTACCATGTGTGGGTAATTTGTTTTGATGTAATTTACAAAATCCAGTGCAGATGTTGGCACAAGTTGCATTGGTCGTGGCAGTTGGGTGACTGCCAGTAAGGTGGTGGTGGGGTGGGAGCTGGTGCCTATTGTTGGATGCATGGTTTTGATGGTTTTGTTTTTAGATTTCATAATTCCATCAGAAAACGAATAAGGGGGTGTGTCCCATGTGCTCCTGGTGTAGCAAATCATGTGTGGTTGTCGTATCTACAAAGGATTGGAAGCAGAGAGGCGGTTAGTGCAGTTGCATGTATGAAGAAATGTTATGTTAATAGGGGAAGCAACCCAAATGTGAATGTGTTACCTGAGCTGCAGAGTAGTCCCATTTTGTTTTGTCTGGATTGGTGCATTGAAGAATCATGTTCCTAATTTTGGAATCGTCGAAGCCGCAAATCCTAGGCATGATGTCATGCGGCATGTTGAAAACGCCAAGATCAAGGTTGTCTAGTACAAAAATCTGCAACAATGTATAAAGATGTGAGATGGGAATTGTGTTTTCAGACAGACAGTCGGAAAAAATTAATTTGTACCTGTAGGAACATGTGACATCCTTGCAGATATGTAACGGTTCTGTTGTTAAGTATATCTGCCTGAACCTGTTGTGAGGCGGCTAAAATGTCGAGCAATATGTAATGGCACCAGTTGTAATCTATGATCCTATCGGTCCTTGATAAGGCACCCCAGTAGTCAATTGTTGTGGAATTATGCTTTGAGGAAGGTGCTAGAAGATATCCCATGAAAAAAATAACACATGCCATTTTGAAGCAGTCTTTCTCTAAATTGCTTGAAGAGCTCTCTGATAATGGCCTTAGCAGAATGTTTTCTGCTGCCTTTAGTACATTGTTGCCTCTATCCGGCATACCTAGAGCAGTCCTAAGGAACTGAACTGTGGTTTCAGAGCATTTTGCTTCATCTGCGTGTATGTCTCGGGGGCCACAGGGTACTCCAAAGACTTTGTGAATATCAGCAGGCCAAAAACGGATTTTCCGGGTGTCATCAATTGCTATCGCCATTGCAGAGCAGTCCACTCTACTCATGGTCCATTTGCTAAACTTTAGATTGATTCTATTTATGGCAGGAAGTTTAAGCATCCCTTGCCAGCCAAATTCTTCAACAAGGAAATTCTTATAGTCATCAAAGGTAGAAACCACAGCGACAATTTTCATTACCGAGGTTCTAGAGGCTGTTGTTGGTCCGCCTGGAGTGTGTTCGTTGGATTGAGCTTCGTGGTCCCAAACGGCATCTAGCATGTCATGTGCAGATGCAGTACCGGCTGCCCGGTTGGAATATGACATCGGATCGGATCTGTGAATACATAAGCAAAGTAATGTTAGATACACAAGGTGGGAGAGGAGGGGGGAGGGGGGGGAGGGGATTTTTGGAGGAACATGAGTAACCTCAGATGCAAGAGGATGGAGGAGGAGATGACAGAAGTTAAGAGCAAGAGGAGGGTGACAGTAATATATGAGAGGCTTGGCAACCAAGGGGGAACAGAGAAAATAAATACAAAGACTGAGAAGATGGGGTGTAACTGCGACCTGAAGGGATTCGGTGCTTTCTGAAATGTTTCCTAGATCTTTGAGTTAATGTTGCTCGCCTGGCAGTCTTTATGGCAACTCCAATAGGTGGAAACAAGGGGATGATCTGGTAGAGGTGAACGCCTGCTGTAGCGGACAGACAGTTGAGCAGGTAAGCTAGTTGGGATAATTTTCAGAAAACCCAAAAAGTTTGATGTTGAGAATAAATGAGACGTAATGAAATGTTATGTGGAGGACATGAACAAATCAGAAGGTAGAATATTTATTGAAATGAAATGATAAAAATTGGCAATGGGTGTAGAACATCACACATGGAGTTTTATGATTAGCTAGGTGATTAGAGTTTACATAAATAGAGCGTACACTCTGGTTACAGATGGTAGTCCGTAATTAGTACGTGACTAGACTGACAGGAAATCAAGCAGTTAACTTCCTGTGTGAACTTCACGAGTGGATCAACCTGTTTTACTGGGGGCTGTACGTTACATAAAAATAGATAATGGATTACGCCTTGGTTACAGGAAAGCTATGACTAATCTTCCTGGATCGATGTATTGGCTTCATCCGATGGGATTGCTGATTCAATCCCTAGTTGACTTTAGCCGTCAATTGATCTTGGAGCAGAGGTACATGACAGCAGCCAGGTTGATGATGCCCATGATGAGGAGGAGGTTAATGGCTGAGTGGTTGTTCTTGGGTGAGTTGTCCGAGGCCAAGAACAGCCTGGGCCATTTAGCTCGAAGTGCTTCGATGTAGATGGGCTCCCATTTCCAAAATTTACAGTTTCCAGTCTAGATCCAGTGTGCAGTACAAGATAAAACAACTTAGACAAGGCAAAGGACTGAATGAGACTAGCGAGAACATAAAAAGGGGGTGATGTACATACCCAGTGATGCTCGCACTTGTAAAAATGCTTGCGGGGGTTGTTCTTCGTGCGAGAGACCCACCACTGAACCTCTCCAGCGCTGCAGTACGGGCAACGGATCAGAGGGAGCGGGGCCTCTTCGTTGCTGGCGCGTGCAAGAACTGAGGATGCAGAGGAGCACATGGCGGCGGATCCAGAAGAAAACAGGAGACCAGATCGAAAAAGAAGGGGAATTGTGAGCGGTGGGGGTTTGTGCTGTTGGTGGAGAAGAGAAACAGTGAAGGAGGAAGATATTTCTACCCGTGAGGAGGTGTGACCAGCCGGCCCATTAATTCGGTACAGGTAACGTGGTGCTAGCGGGCCCTTGTACCCGCACGGCCCATTTATTGTCCATGAATACACCCCCATACGATGAATGCATATCACACCGGTAATATTAGATACATAGTTGAATACAACACATATACATCTGCCATTAGTAATCACGATGCATCTATGCGGCTCGGATGTGAGGGGGGGAGCACCTAGGTGCTCCTACAATTACCCAGGAATCTACGGCTAGTTTGCATAGGGTTTTGGCCGTCCATGGTCACCTCTACGGTGGACGGATGGCGCCAGGAAATAATTTGTCTTCGGATCTTTGTCTAATGCAGCATGCTCTATTCTCGGTGCTACATCTGGTTGGTTCGATGTTCAAGCAAGGTTGGTGTAGTGGCGGTGACTACTTTTGTGGATGCTATGTGTGCTTTGACCCCGCTATCGCGACGACGTCTACTCCAGTGTCGTGGTCAGGACGGGGGCAACGACCTCTTTCCAAAGATTGCTTGTTTCGCACATGATGGGCTTCGGGTTTCCTCTTCGACGATGTCAATTGAGGATGGCAGGGCCATCGATCAAAGGGCGCGCGGATAATCCCTGGCCGATGAGCCACAATGTCTCGGGTCGTGCAGCGGCTCGTTTCATTAGCCCATAATCGATCAAAGGGCGCGCGGATCAATGCTATGTTGTTTCTTTGGTTCTGGGCAAGTTGATGTCTCCCCTATGACCCTATCTCCGGTAAAGCTTCGCGACGACGACATACAGTGGGCGGATGATTGTCTTCGCCTAAGTTGGTTCTGGAGAGAAGCATCCATGTTCTACTAGTACGTAGGAGTAGGAGTACCCTGCAAGTATGGACCAATGCACGCAGTAAATGCAGGCTTCAACTTCTCCGTGAAACGTTCCTTTCCTGCCTTGCGTCGAACGGAACCTGACAAGGTTAACCCAGCCCGCTCTACAGTCTATAGCTCTAGGCCATATGCCAGCCCGATATGAATACACACGGCGCTCAGCCGTCACCTCGTCTCAAAAAAAAAAAAACCCGTCACCTCGTCTTTAAACAGACTTGCGAAGACCACGTCAGCAGCCCACGCCGCCCTGCGCCCACTCGGAGTTGGCCACGTCCCCGACATGACGTGTCGGCTGACCCGCCAGGTTGGACGACTGGTCGGCAGCAAGTGACCATTCATAACCCAAGCGATGAAAGCAGCAGGTCAATGACATGTGGGGCTCGCAACCGAGATGCGTTACGTGTGTAGCAGTTTACGTGACGCGACGTCCCTCACATAACAGAACGCTCGGCTAGCGATGCACGTTGGTCCTACCGGAGAAGAAGCAGTGCCCTCGAAGCAACTGGATACCGAAACTGCCCCTGGCCGAGCGCGGCAACCGCGGTTTTAGGCTTTTTTTCCCTCGTCGTCGGGGTGGTCCATTTTGGTGTTGGGTTGCGTTGAATTCCACTGATGTTTTCACGGACCCATTTTGGTAACTTTGAATGAATAACGGGAGAACCGGTGCATTTGCCAATTTGCGAACCCGCCCACATGCATACACGCGTCCAGTGAACTAGTGAAGCCACTCGAGGGCAACGGCAACGCCTAACATCCACCGTTGAATTATAACACTTTCGAACTCGTTCCTCAATACGATCGTCCTGTTCTTTGCAGTAAGGGTAACTCCAATGCGACGACCCGAACACGCGTTTTGTCCGTTTATTGTTCGTTTGGGTTGACCGAGTGGACGGACGTGTTCGCTTTTTGGGTTGGGTCGGCCGGTGCGTCCAACAGGTGACAGAGACATTTTCACCGCGTAAAAAAAAATACACTTTAAAAACATGCTGCCAAAATAAATATAATTAAATATTAATGAAACGCCGGTCAAAGTCTACTTAAACATCAATTAAAAAAAACTAAAAACAAGCCCGCACGCTGCCCTAGGTCTTGCCGTCGTCGTCGCCAGTGAGGTCGATGAAGGGTAGCGGCGGCCCACCCCAGGGGAATGCGCTCTCCCAACCGCCAACGCCCCCTCCTCCCGTGTGCTGCGATGGCGGCATTGCTGTGAGGTGGGCGCGCTCCTACTCCTCCTGCTCGCGGCGCTCCTCTTCCTCGTCCTAGCGCACCCACCGCATCTGACGCTCACCGTCGGCCTGCTCCTCCGCCAGTCAATGCTGCTTCAAGCGCTCGAGATGAGCCGCCTCCTCCTCCGGCGTCGCTGCGAAGTGAACCGGGGGGGGGGGGGTTAACCCACTCGCGGACAACGACGGGCCACGAGTACGTCTCCTAGGGCCAAGCGGGCGGCGGCGGCGAGCGCTTGCGCGATGGTTCAGCCTTGGCCTTGGGCTCAAGGACAGACGGCTGCGGCGGTGTCGGGGGGTAGCGGGCCGTAGACCGAGTCCCGCGCCGCCGATAGGGCGAGGGCGTCCTCCAAACCGTCCCAGTGCGCGTCCTCTTCGCGACGGCTCTCCTCCAGGGTGCGTTGGGTCGCCACCTCCAGCGCGGACTGGTAGGCCGCCTCCTCCTCCTGCGGCTTGACCTCTTGCGGCGGCAGGGGGTGGCGGGGTTGAGTGGCACGCCGCGGCGGCACTCCTTCTCATGCTCCAGCGCAAACCAGAATGCCCGGTTGGGCGAGTCCGACGCATATGCAGGGAGCCACCGCTGCTCCGGTGTTAGCAGCTCACCGCGCCTGCGCACCTCCTCGTCGTGCGCCCGCCGACACCGGGATGTGGTGCGGGTCTAGCTGCCAATCATGGGGCAGATTGACATCTGAATAGGCAAGCGGCTGCCGGTACTCCCAGTGCCACTTCTTCTGGTTCATTGGGATGTACAATCGCTCCCTTTCCCGTGGCGGCCCGCCGCCTCAAGGAGGGCGGCCCGCGGCGGTGGCGGCGTGTGGGGCAAGCCATCGCCGGAGGAAAAGACCGATTTGACAGAAATAGAGCTGGCAAAAGACTTAACATATGAAGAGAGGCCGCTGAAATTTTTGGATCAGATGGAAAGAGTCACTCGCAGTAAAGTGAGGAAGTTTAACAAAGTCCAATGGAAGCATCACACGGAGTCAGAATCAACATGGGAATCAGAAGAATTTCTAAGGGCATGTTATCCAGAATGGTTTTCCCAAGCAACCGAATCTCGAGGACGACATTCATTCTAAGTGGGGGAGGTTTGTAGCAGACTGGTTTTTTCCCTCTCTTCTTTGCCTGGTTTTCAGCTGATTTGAATTTGAGTTTGGGTTTTTTGAATCATTTCATTTGGACTTAACCACTTGGGTACCCCTTGGCTTTCACCCAAGTGCTTCTACTGCTTCTCAAACCGTCACTCCACCTCTGGATCATCTCAAAATATCACTTGGAATATTTTTCTTAAATGAAAAATATTCATTTTGCCATCCAAAACCCTAGCTAGCCCTTTGTGCTCCAAAGCAACCCTAATTTTTCTTGTCCCTAAAATCCTGAGAAAAATCCCAATTATTCTTTGAACCCTAGGGCACCTTTCTGAGAAAAAAATATTTCATCACTCTTTGGAATATTTTGCCTACAGAAAATAATTTCATTTCTGGGCAGAAATGGTGGTTTCTACAGCAACTACCATTTTACTAGCTCCAATGAAGCTGGTTTTCTTGTGCCTCTTTACCTTAGTAAGTGTTGGCTAGCCTCCAAAGCCCAGCCCTCAACTCCCAGTGGTTTGACCACAGTAAACCTCCAAAGTTACTGTCCAGAAACTTGCTTGCAGTACAAATTCATTTCTACTGCACCTGGAACCAAACTCAACCGTGGTAACACTCCAAACTACCAAGGACTACACTCCAAACATCAAGTTATTGCTTAGAGTGGCCTGATGTCATAGTTCACGCGGTGACCGCGTTGGTCCAGACGTGCTGGCATGCGAAACACGCGCTCTGCGTGCCGCCTAGCGCTCTGTGGCGCACGTGCTCGCTGTCCAACCTGCCCGAGCATGCCAAACCTCGCCACCATCCCCGTCTCCACTCCCTTAACTCCTCCCTGGCACTCGCCGACGCCGGAGATCGCCGCAGCGGGTACGGGAACGGTCCGGCCAACGACACAGTGCACGGCGCACTGTGCTCGTCGTCTTCCCCCTCGCCCCTGTGCTCGTCCGCGCCCGCCAATAGTTCCCGCGTGATCTCCGTCCTCTTCCCCCTCTCTCACTGGCACCGTTCGTCGTTGGGCGCCGTGGACAGGTGTCCTCCGGTGGAGCCCGAACCCCTCTCGCTGCTCGCCTATAAATGCCGCCACCCCCAGCCTCCTCGAGCACCCGCAGCTACTCCCACACCCACCACAAGCTAGTAGAAGCCGCAGCCCGGCCGGGCAGGCCACCGGCCCCGAGCCCTAGCTCGCCGGCGATCCCCTTCGGATCGTCCCCGTAGCTCCAACCCCTCCCAGTCCAGGGCGACCCTGCCAGGGCCTCCGCCACTCTTCGGTGAAGCCAATCCGCCCTGTTGGAGCCCCTGGAGCCGCCCCTAGGCGCCGTCGTCTTCGTCTCCGGGGACTGCTACCCTCTGCCTCCGCTGGAGAGGCCGTTTCCAATGCCGTCCCGTCACCTCTAGCCACGCTACGGGTACGGGCAGGTGCGCCATCTTCTTCTCCTTCGACCCCCCCTCTCGTTTGGCCCCAAGAGCCCTCGCCGCCCGGCGTGCACTCGTGGCGCCGCCCTCTGCTTCCCTCTCCCCTCCTCGACCGACTAGCGGGGCCGCTAGTCAGCCACTCTATCAGCTCATGCTGCACAAGTGGTGGCGCCCTGGGCTTTTACGCCTTCGACGTCATCCCCCCTAGTCTGTTTTATTTTTAATTCAAATTCATTTAAATCCAGAAAACTTCAAACAACCATAACTTTTTATCTATAAGTCCAAATGCATTGATTCTTTTTGCATTGTGTTCTTTGTCCAAAAATCTAGCAGTACCCAAAAGATGGGATTTTTCCTTGCTGTCTAGATTTTCTGGCAATTTTCAGAAGGATTCTTGATGTTTTCTTTTTGTGGTTTTATTTATTTTCAGAAGAGCAGGCTTGTCTTGAGGATCACCAGGAGGCTTGTGAACCTCATCTGCACTAAGGCAAGCCACAACAACATTTTCATAGTGCCACTTCAATATTCGTGATTTTCCTACTTGAACTTATGATTATTCATGCATTTAAATTAATATTATGATAATTATATTCTGTTAGATGCTTGTCATGTTAAATATGCTTGATTTACAGAAAGTTTGAAGTGAATATTGTTGATAAGCTAACAAGAACTTAGTTATGAGTAATGATAAAATGATATTATCATGGAGATAAATAACCAGTTAAATTATTATTCTCGCATGATGAAAAATGATGAGATTGCTAGAAATGATTCTGGTTTAAGTGAGGATGGATCTTAACCAGAGAAGTGTCATGAGTTGATGATGGCTCCGTGGGAGCGTAGTTGACTTAGTTATTTTTTCATGGATATGTGATGCATATGTTGGTGATGCATGGCATGGCATTATGACACCGGTTACTTTCACTTTAAGTTGAACCTGATAAATAACTCAACTTGAATATGTTGGTAACTGGGTCATGGTGCCGCTGAAATGAGTTTTTCCCAGTGCAACCACATTTGCCGGTATGGGACGGCCTTAATGCATTTCATTGTCGTGCCTTTGGTCGATGCCTCCATCTAGGGAAGGTTATGGGCGTGCTGTACCCTAGCCCGGTAAGCAGGCAGAACCTTGTGAGCCCGTTGTTAAGTTTTTGGTACCGGGTCCCAGAGTGGATCGTGGCCATGACGGTGGTCGAGGTGTCTTGAGGTAGACACGGGGCCACCCAGGACTAGCCCGATGGGGATTGAGTCGGAGTGGCCGGGAGAGTATCATGACAATGAAGTGGTTTCGTCGAAATGCCGTTGGTCTACCCGAATGGGAGTGTGAGGCCATGGGTTCCGTAGTGTGGGTCCAGTGCGCTACCTCTGCAGAGTGTATTAATCTATCGATAGCCGAGTCCACGGTTACGGACATGCTCGAAAGTAGGGTACACCATGGGTCAACACTTAATAAATTTGCACACTAAGATTGCACTAAGTTGATGGCAGTAAGGCCATCATGTTGAGTTGGACTAGGTGTGGTCGGGTTGTGATCGCCGTAAGGATCACGGTTTGAGACCAAGTGTCGGTCGTGGTTGTGATCGCCATAAGGATCAGGAGATTGTCTCTGAGTTCATCACGTTTGTGGTCTAGAAATGATCATGTTCGGTAAGCCAGTCCATGGGACGAGTACCACTTGAGCACAATCATAGCATGGTGGATATATTGTTGCATTGTTATTAATTGGTTATATATCATGATATTGTTTGTCATTATGCTTATGCTTGTTGTGAGCTTGCAAGTACATTCAATGTGCTGACCTGGCGTGTCATGCCAGATTTCAGGAAAGTCCCATTGGAAAGGAGAGCTATCTGAGTCTATATCGTGTCCACATTGGTGTCCCTGTGCTATGGAGTTCTGCTACGATGTTGTTCCGCTGCCGCATAGTTGTCATGATCGAGGCCCCTTTATGTTCACTAAATAATGTACATATTGTTCAGCCGCACCGTGTGTGCCGCTTGGCCTCGCTAACTGTTGTAATATGAACTCCGATCCGCTAGCATCAATAAAGCTGTTGTTTTTCTGTACCAAGTTGTTGTGTGTTGCCAGAAGACAAGGTCTCTGGGCTGGCAATGCATGGTAAACCGGTCGCTTTGAGCCGAGGTGCCACAACGCTTGGTATCAGAGCCGCGCTGACTGTAGGTCATGCTAGACTACGCCGAGTTGAGTGGACGTCAGATATGAGTTGTAGTTGAGTGCCGGTAGCATTTTGTAGCTGGTTGTTGCATTGCATACACTGAATTGATTTTGATGCTAACTTGCTAATGGTTATGAGCGTAGATGGCTCCGGTGCTGTATCCGTGCCAGTTGCAGCTGATGCCGTACACGTCGCCGCATCTCCTTTGTAACGTGTGGTGTTGGCTGTACCCCCACGGTGACGATCTAGTCTATCGTGTGTACCGGGAGCATCTAGCTGACTCAGTGTATGAGTATCACGCCGTGGTTACTCTGCGCACCAGTTCCGATTCCAGCACTTACACTCGTACCTCTTGACGAGGCTACGCTTCTTTCGCTTCCCAGGCTGTCCAGTTTGCTGCATTCGAGGTACTCGTTGAGCTCCGCTACAACGAGGTCCGGATGCAGAACCACCTAGGTTTCCACTACTATCCTTCTCTCCACGATAATGGTCGTGTCCATTTCCCTGTCATTGATTCGGAGTCTGATAGTGTAGCTAGCCACCTTTCTCGCTATATCACTGCTAGCTTTCTTCTGATCTACGAGCTGGCTCGCGAGCTGAGTCGTGCCCGTACTGCTTTAGCCTCTGCTTTAGTCTCTGCTAGCTCAGCCACTACTCCAACATCTGTAGGATTTACTCCCTATATTTCTGCCAGTTCTAGATTCCCTGTTTCCCCGGTTACTCCTCCGAGTAGCTCGGGCACCGCGACAGTGAGTCCACTTAGTGCTCCTGCTGAGTGGGTTTCACTTCTCGCCACTCCTGTAGCCCCGATGATTCACCCTCCACCTCCCCCGGAGGGAGAGCCCTTGAGGCAGCGTGGTCATGTCACCTTTAACCCGGAGGTCTCAGTTAACCCGTCGATGGCCAGATCCGAGTCCGCTTCAGAGAGGACCCCGCAAAGACCAAAGAGCGAGAGAGTGACGAATATTCGTAGTCGTCAGGATGGAGTATGGATGTAGTCGTACGAGTCATGATGTTTCGTTTCATGTATGAGGGTAGTTGGACCTAGCATGTTGTTATCTTTTATGTATGAGTCTATGTATAATTATGTTGGAACTTTCTTTCATTCGCCGTATTTTCTTCGCCATTTCGGTTTTTCTCGGACTTTTGTTGCTGGCTTCTCCCTAGTTTATTTTGAATGCTTCTCATCTCGGTTTGCCTTGGGAAAATCATATTAGGATGACGCGGGGAGGCTGCAGTAGCAACGTTTGCGAGGGTTCTCCTGTTCGTCGTTCCGCACGACAGGCAGGACAATCACCCGAGCCGTACGTTCCACCACCGCCTTCACCGCCAAATTCGCCCTCCACCGAGCAAATTCTGCGTATGTTTGAGGAAATACGAAATAATGATGTAATGGAAATACTAAGAAGTATTCAAGCTGTGGTTAGACCAAATGGAAATCAGCCCGGTCATCACTCCAAGCTAACAGATTTTCAAAGGACCAAGCCTCCCAGTTTCAGTCAGGCCATTGATCCCTTGGATGTAGACGATTGGTTGAGAACTATGGAAAAGAAGCTTGAGGTTGCTCAAACTGATGAAGGGGATAAGGTTCCATTTGTAACACATTATCTTGAAGGCGCTGCTGCCATATGGTGGGATAATGAAAAAGCCATGTGGTGTGCTGATGAAGAAATTACCTGGTCAAGATTCAAGGAACGATTCCGGAAATATCACATCCCTGCGGCTAAGCAGCGTGAATTTCTTGCGCTCCTCCAAGGAAGTGAGTCTATGGGAGAATATTTGCAGAAATTCAATCATCTGTCACGTTACTCTCAATATGACGTGGCTGCCGAGGAAAGAAAGATTGACAGGTTTCTTGGTGGGTTAAACCCGCAACTCCGGTGTACTCTCAGTATGTTTGATTTCCCAGGCTTCCAAACCCTGGTGAACAAGGCTTTCATTGCTGAAAGAGAACACAAGCTTGTATCAGATAATAAGCCTACCAACAACGATCACAAGCGCAAGTTTGAGACAAGAAAGGAAATGCAACCAGTGCAGAAGGCTCGTACCTGGCAGCCGACTCAGGTAGCATACAAGCCCAATTGGCAACAAAATGTTAACAAGGCCACCACCCAAGTCAAGAATGATGTGCTCAACCCAATTCTAGAGAATCGCCTGCGCAACAATTCTTGTTACAATTGTGGGCAAACCGGACATTATGCCAAACAGTGTCCCACGAACAATCGGACAAATGCTACATTCAAGCCACAAGTCCATTATATGGAGGCATGCCCGAATCGGCACGACCTCACGGGATACGTTCATCACATCTTCGCCGACGAAGCCCAAGAGAACCCCGAATTTGTCATTGGTGTGTTCCCTGTTAATAACATACCTGCAGTAATTTTATTTGACTCTGGGGCTTCCCACTCTTTTATTTCTCAGAGATTTGTTGCCCAAAACAAATTTCCTTGTTCACTTTTGGGCAAGAATATGCTGGTACAAACCCCGGGATCTCTAATCAGAAGCAATCTAGTCTGCCGCAATCTGGAAGTCAATATCAACGGAGTCTGTTTTCCCACTTCTTTGATACTTATTGAGTCTGATAAGTTGGATGTTATCTTGGGTATAAATTGGCCGACTCGGTATCAAGTGTGCATAAATTGTGCGACCTGGGAAGTCAACTTGACCGGCCAAGGGGGACAAACTACAAAATTTATTGCTCGTAGAAGCATACCCTCCAAGGAAATGGTCTTTACAGCAATGGCTGAAATGAAATTAATTCCGGTGGTCAACGAGTTTCCTGATGTATTTCCAGAAGAACTGCCAGGCATGCCACCTGATCGAGAGCTTGAGTTTGCAATAGATCTTGTGCCCGGAACCACACCAATACACAAGAAGTATTATCAAATGTTGTCATCAGAATTAGTGGAGCTAAAGAAACAGCTAGATGAAATGCTCCAGGAAGGGTATATCCGTCCCAACTCTTCGCCATGGGGATCACCTGCTATCTTCGTGGACAAGAAAGATGGTAGCCTCCGCATGTGTGTGGATTACCGTCAGCTGAATGATGTCACAATAAAAAACAAATACCCTCTACCAAGAATTGATGATCTGTTTGATCAGCTCAGTGGGGCCAAGGTATTCTCCAAGATTGATTTACGGACTGGATACTATCAGCTCAAAATTACAAAGGAGGATATTCCCAAGACCGCATTCACCACTCGCTACAGTCTTTATGAATATACAGTTATGTCTTTTGGCCTCACCAACGCCCCTGCTTTCTTCCTGCACATGATGAATAAAGTATTCATGGATTTCCTCGATAAGTTCATGGTAGTTTTCATCGACGATATACTCATTTACTCAAGAAATGAAGAAGAGCATAAGGAACACCTCCGAGCAGTGTTACAACGACTCCGTGAGCATCAGTTATACGCCAAGTTCAGTAAATGTGAGTTCTGGCTCAAGCAAGTTGGATTCCTCGGACATGTACTATCCGCTGAAGGTATATCCGTGGACCCAAGCAAGGTAAAGGACGTGCTCGACTGGTTGCCACCCGCAATCGTATCTCAGATCTGGAGTTTTCTTGGATTAGCCGGATACTGCCGCTGTTTCATTGAAGGGTTTTCCAAGATTGCTAAACCCAGGACAGAGCTGCTCAAAAAGGAGAAGAAGTTTGAATGGACTGAGTACTGTGAAAAAAGTTTCACCGAGTTAAAGAAACGACTGACAACTGCAACAGTATTAACACTTCCAGATATCTACCGTAACTTTGATGTGTATTGCGATGCTTCCAGGCAAGGACTGGGATGCATACTTATGCAAGATGGCAAAGTAGTAGCTTACGCCTCACGATAGCTTCGACCCCACAAGGGGAATTACCCCACTCATGATTTGGAATTGGCCGCGATGGTTCATGCTTTAAAAATTTGGAGACACTATCTCATTGGAAAAAGGTGCCAAATTTTTACCGATCACAAAAGCCTCAAATATATATTTACTCAGCCAGATTTGAATCTCCGTCAACAAAGATGGCTTGAGTTGGTCAAGGATTATGACCTTGGAATAAATTACCATCCGGGTAAGGCCAACATGGTTGCCGATGCACTCAGTCGAAAGCCCGTCAGTTTAAATGTCTTATTGGAATCCTTGCCTCCTGAACTTAAAGAAGAGATTGCTCAGCTCAACCTAGTCATAATTGAGGCTGGCCTTGCTAATATTCTGGAAGTTACCCCTACTCTTGAGGAAGAAATCCGCAAGGCCCAGCCAGGCGACGCCGATCTGCAGAAACAGGTCAAGCATTCCGATTTCTCGAAGGATCAGTTCGGTACCCTCCGATTCAGGGGAAGGATTTGTGTGCCCAATCAAGCGGATTTAAAGCAGAAGATCCTGTCAGAAGCACACGAATCCTCATATTCCATTCACCCTGGAGGTACAAAAATGTACGAAGACCTTCGACAAATATTCTGGTGGGATGGAATGAAGAAAGACATTGCTTATTTCGTGGCCTGTTGTGACATATGCAACAAAGTAAAGGCAGAACATCAGAAGCCAGCCGGACTTCTCCAACCGTTGCCAGTGTCACAATGGAAATGGGATGATGTCTGTATGGATTTCATCACTGGACTACCTAAGACCCTACGGGGCAATGATGCAATCTGGATCATAGTGGATACATTAACCAAGGTAGCCCACTTCCTCCCGATCAGAACCTCATATTGAGCAGATGAGCTTCCACAACTGTATGTATCCAGAATAGTCAGTCTGCATGGAGTCCCCCGAACCATCACTTCTGACCGAGGTTCACTTTTTACCTCCGCTTTTTGGTCCCGTCTCCATCAAGCCTTAGGGACGAAATTGAAATACAGTACCGCTTATCATCCTTAGACTGGTGGATAGACGGAACGGGTAAACCAAATACTCGAGGATATGCTGCGAGCCTGTGCTTTGGCCCAAGGCCTAAAATGGGAAGATTGCTTGCCGTACGCTGAGTTCTCGTATAACAATAGCATCCAAACCAGTTTAAAGATGTCACCGTATGAAGCTTTGTATGGCCGTAAGTGCCGCACTCCATTGAATTGGTCTCAAACCGGAGATAGCCATATTTTCGTAACGGATCTCATGCTGGAAGCCGAGAAGCAAGTCAAGGAAATCAGAGACAGATTGCAATTGGCCAAATCATGACAGAAAAGTTATTATGATGCAAAGCACTGACAGATCAGCTTTGAACCCGGAGAACATGTCTACCTTCGAGTCACGCCTATGAAAGGTATCAAGAGATTTCCGACTCGTGGAAAATTGGCACCCAGATTTATTGGTCCATTTCCCGTTATGACACGAGTGGGTGCTGTGGCATATAAGTTGGAGTTGCCCCCTGAATTGTCAGACGTGCACAACGTGTTCCATGTTTCACAATTACGACGGTGCATATCGCCGCCCGAGAAAAAGACCGATTTGACAAAAATAGAGCTGTCAAAGGACTTAACATGTGAAGAGAGGCCGGTGAAAATTTTGGATAAGATGGAAAGAGTCACTCGCAGCAAAGCAAGGAAGTTTTACAAAGTCCAATGGAAGTATCACACGGAGTCAGAATAAACATGGGAATCAGAAGAATTTCTAAGGGCATGTTATTCGGAATGGTTTTCCCAAGCAACCGAATCTCGAGGACGAGATTCATTCTAAGTGGGGGAGGTTTGTAACAGCCTGGTTTTTGCCCTCTCTTCTTTGCCTGGTTTTCAGCTGATTTGAATTTGAGTTTGGAGTTTTTGAATCATTTCATTTGGACTTAACCACTTGGGTACCCCTTGGATTTCACCCAAGTGCTTCTACTCCTTCTAAAACAATCACTTCACCTCTGGATCATCTCAAAATATCACTTGGAATATTTTTCTTAAATGAAAAATATTCATTTTGCCCTCCAAAACCCTGCTAGCCCTTTGTGCTCCAAAGCAACCCTAATTTTTCTTGTCCCTAAAATCCTGAGAAAAATCCCAATTATTCTTTGAACCCTAGGGCACCTTTCTGAAAAAAAATATTTCATCACTCTTTGGAATATTTTGCCTACAGAAAATAATTTCATTTGTGGGCAGAAATGGTGGTTTCTACAGCAACTACCATTTTACTAGGTCCAGTGAAGCTCGTTTTTCTTGTGCCTCTTTACCTTAGTAAGTGTAGGCTAGCCTCCAAAGCCCAGCCATCAACTCCCAGTGGTATGACCATAGTAAAACTCCAAAGTTACTGTCCAGAAACTTGCTTGTAGTACAAATTCATTTACCGCACATGGAACCAAACCCAACCATGGTAATACTCCAAACTACCAAGGACTACACGCCAGACATCAACTTAGTGCTTAGAGTGGCCTGATGTCATAGTTCATGCGGTGACCGCGTTCGTCCGGGCATGCTGGCATGCAAAACACGCGCTTTGCGTGCCGCCTAGTGCTCCGTGGGGTGCGTGCGCGCTGCCCAGCCTGCCCGAGCATGCCAAACCTCGCCACCATCCCCGTCTCCACTCCCTTAACTCCTCCCTGGCACTCGCCGACACCGGAGATCACCGCAGTGGGCACGGGCACGGTTTGGCCAACAACACAGTGCGCGGCACACTGTGCTCGTCGTCTCCCCCTTGCCCCTGTGCTCGTCCGCGCCTGCCAATAGTTCCCGCGTGATCTCCGTCCTCTTCCCCCTCTCTCACTGGTGCCGTTCGTCGCCGGGCGCCGTGGACAGGTGTCCTCCGGCAGAGCTCGAACCCCTCTCGCCGCTCGCGCATAAATGCCGCCACCACCAGCCTCCTCGAGCACCCACAGCTACTCCCACACCCACCACAAGCTAGTGGAAGCCGCAGCCCGGCCGGGCAGGCCACGGGCTGCCGTCCCCGAGCCGAGCTCGCCGGTGATCCCCTTCGGATCGTCCTCGCAGCTCCAACCCCTCCCAGGCCAGGACGACCCTGCCAGGGCCTCCGCCAATCTTTGGTGAAGCCAATCAGCCCTGTTGGAGCCCCTGGAGCTGCCCCTATCCGTCGTCGTCTTCGTCTCCGGCGACTGCTGCCCTCTGCCTCCACTGGAGAGGCCATTTCCGACGCCGTCCGGTCACCTCTAGCCACGCTACGGGTATGGGCAGGTGCGCCGTCTTCTTCTTCTTTGATCCCCCATCTCGTTTGGCCCGAAGAGCCCTCGCCGTCGGCGTGCGCTCCGGCGAAGCTCCGCCACTCTGTGTTTCCCTCTCCCCTCCTTCTGACCTAACTAGCGGGGCCTGCTAGTCAGCCACTTTGTACGCGCGCGAAGCGGTACGAGTGGTGGCGCCCTGGGCTTTTACGCCTTCGACGTCACCCTCCAGTCTATTTTATTTTTAATTCAAATTCATTTAAATCCAGAAAACTTCAAACAGCCATAACTTTTTATCTATAAGTCCAAATGCATTACTTCTTTTTGCATTGTGTTCTTTGTCCAAAAATCTAGCAGCACCCAAAAGATTGGATTTTTCCTTGCTGTGTAGATTTTTTGGCAATTTTCAGAAGGTTTCTTGATGTTTTGTTTTTGTGGTTTTATTTATTTTCAGAAGAGCAAGCTTGTCTTGAGGATCACCAGGAGGCTTGTGAACCTCCTCTGCACCAAGGCAAGCCACAACAACATTTTCATAGTGCCGCTTCAATATTTGTGATTTCCTACTTGAACTTATGATTATTCGTGCATTTAAATTAATATTACGATAAATACATTCTGTTAGATGCTTGTCATGTTAAATATGCTTGATTTACAGAAAGTTTGAAGTGAATCTTGTTGATAAGCTAACAAGAACTTAGTTATGAGTAATGATAAAATGATATGATCATGGAGATAAATAATCAGTTAAATTATTATTCTCGCATGATGAAAAATGATGAGATTGTTAGAAATGATTCTGGTTTAAGTGAGGTTGGATCTTAACCAGAGAAGTGTCATGAGTTGATGATGGCTCCGTGGGAGCGTAGTTGACTTAGTTATTTTTTTCATGGATATGTGATGCTTATGTTGGTGATGCATGGCATGGCATAGACACCGGTTACTTTCACTTTAAGTCGAACCTGATAAATAGCTCAACTTGAATATATTGTTGACCGGGTCATGGTGCTACTGAAACGAGTTTTTTCCAGTGCAACCACATTTGTTATGGTACGGCCTTAATGCGTTTCATTGTCGTGCCTCGGGTCGGTGCCTCCATCTAGGTAAGGTTATGGGCGTGCTGTACCCTGGCCCGGTAAGCAGGCATAACCTTGTGAGCCCGTTGTTAAGTTAAGTTTTTGGTACCGGGTCCCAGAGTGGATCGTGGCCACAACGGTGGTCGAGGTGTCTTGAGGTAGACACGGGGACACCCAGGACTAGCCCGACGGGGATTGAGTCGGAGTGGCCGGGAGAGTGTCATGACAATGAAGTGGTTTCATCGGAATGCCGTTGGTCCACCCGAATGGGAGTGCGAGGCCATGGGTTCCGTAGTGTGGGTCCAGTGCGCTACCTCTACAGAGTGTATTAATCTATTGATTTCTAAGTCCACGGTTACGGACACGCTCGAAAGTAGGGTACATCATGGGTCAACACTTAATAAATTTGCACACTAAGATTGCACTAAGGTGATGGCAGTAAGGCCATCGTGTTGAGTTGGACCAGGTGTGGTCGGGTTGTGATCGCCGTAAGGATCACGGTTTGAGACCAAGTGTTGGTCGTGGTTGTGATCGCCGTAAGGATCACGAGATTGTCTCTGAGTTCATCACGTTTGTGTTCTGGAAATGATCACGTTCGGTAAGCCAGTCTATGGGACGAGTACCACTTGAGCATAATCACAGCATGTTGGATATATTGTTGCATTGTTATTAATTGGTTATATATCATGATATTGTTTGTCATTATGTTTATGCTTGTTGTTAGCTTGCAAGTACATTCAATGTACTGACCTAGCGTGTCATGCCAGGTTTCAAGAAAGTCTCGTTGGAAAGGAGAGCTGTCCGAGTCTAGATCGTGTCCACATCGGTGTCCCTGTGCTATGGAGTTCCGCTATGATGTTGTTCCGCTGCCGCGTAATTGTCATGATCGAGGCCCCTTTATGTTCACTAAATAATGTACATATTGTTCAGCTGCACCGTGTGTGCCGCTTGGCCTCGCGAACTATTGTAATATGAACTTCGACCCGCTAGCATCATTAAAGTGGTTGTTTTTCTGTACCAAGTTGTTGTGTGTTGCCAGAAGACAAGTTCTCTGGGCTGGCAATGCATGGTAAACCGGTCGCTCTGAGCCGGGGTGCCACAGCGTCTATGTGGACGCAAACAAGGCGCAAATTTGGGCCTAAAATGCGTCTAGACGGGCACCGAGTTGACGCGGTTTGGGTTTGGGTCCACGTGTTGGGCCGACACTTTGGTTCGTTTCGACCCAGATGGACACGCACGCACAATTTGGGTCAACCAGTTGGAGTTGCTCTAAAGCCTTGTTTGTGAGGCGAAGCCCTGTCTCTGGAGGTATGGTAGAATCTCATCGATGATCCAAGAGCATTGTGTTGAGAGTACTCATTTGTTGGTGGGTTCCACTTGTTCAAGGTGATAGATTATATTTTATGCGCAAAGAAAGAAGGTGATAGATTGTACTTATTCGATTGGAAGTAGGTGGCTTGCTTGTCGGTAGGTGGGTGCATAGTTGAAAGCTGATTTGGGTTTGTTCTAATGTCATAACCTGATTAACTAAAAGCTTGTTGTTAAGTCAGATAGTTCATATCAGACATTTTGTTTGTTTATTTTTGGATGCAATACTTAGTTGATTTTGTCATCTTTTCCTTTGTTTTTGACATTCCACGGGTCTGGTAGCTCGAGGATACGATGCAAATAATAACCCATATAGCGTGACGCAGTCGCTTGTTATATTGGACATGCTCATCAACTCCATTATCAGCCATATTTACCTTGAATTTGCACACAAGTTTTGCATGCTACTTTGTTGAAAATGATATAGTTATGACATTTTACGATGAATCAAATTAAGGCATAAATATAGTAGCATAAGAAGAAATAGATGGATTGACACACCTCAACTTTAGTGGCTTAGGGTTACAGGATACAACATATATATGTCAAGTTGAGATCTAACTGTGGTAACACTCGAAGCCGGTAAAGTCTCAAGGATCATTATCTTAAGACACAAAATGCATTGCAACTTCACCGATGAAGTGCCAACCTCTGAGTTGGAGGACATCTCCATTCTTTTTGCACTCAAGAACCAACTCTACAACCTACATCACATTAGTAAAAAAAGTCATAGTCAATCTAAATTAGCGGCACGGCCCTAAGAAATCACGACACTGCTAACTGCACAAAGGACCAGTGGAGCTGCAAAGTGACACCACGCCACCAATAACCTACTACTAGTGGAGTGGCAATATGTGTGCACGCCACCAGTGTGTGGGACCCAGTGACCTGACCCGTCATAAACTATTAGTGGCGTGGTCCTTCAAGGCACACAACTAGGATTACCACTAGTAATGACGTGAGCCATAAACTACCACACCAGTAGTAATATGTCAATTATTAGTGGTTTGTTTTTCTTTTGCAAGGCTACTAGTGCTTTGGATACTAGTGGCCTCTCACTTGGGTAACAAGTCACTCATAGGCTGAGCCAATGATTGAGCTTTGAGTAGGCTCCTTCTTCCTCCCCTGTCTCCCTTCAGCTCTTTCTCCTTCCA
Organism: Aegilops speltoides; assembly: GCA_021437245.1. Classification (NCBI taxonomy): domain Eukaryota; kingdom Viridiplantae; phylum Streptophyta; class Magnoliopsida; order Poales; family Poaceae; genus Aegilops; species Aegilops speltoides. The sequence continues at coordinate 442,766,182 of CM038142.1, forward strand.
TTGTCCTCTTTCTCTTCTGCGTCATTTCTTAGCTTTTCTTCTTCCTCTCCTCTCACCCCTTCATTAAGTAGCTAGATCTCCATCGATCTTATCTTCCTACTTAAACCCCCCTCACTTTTCAATCCCTCCTTTCACTCCCCCCTCTTCACTTTATTTCTCTCCAACATCATCCAAGGGCACCAGAATATTGGGTCTTTGTCATCGTGGCTGAGATCCTCGTCTTCCTCGTTGGGCCATGAGCTCACCACCGTGGCATGTGAATCCCGAGTTCGGTGAATCTTTGCCCTATAGCAACACGTCCACTGGATCCGGTGGCAAATCATACACCACCAATAGCAAAGCCCCCTAGAATCCGTCGAGCCCACATGTGCTTGTTTGTGATTGTCAATGCCTCTTGCTAAGAGAACATTCTACACACCTAGTGTTGGTGTTAAAACCGGCAGACCTCGGGGTAGGGGGTCCCGAGCTGTGGATCTCAGAAAGATGGTAAGAGGAACAGGGAGATGATATTTACCTAGGTTTGGGCCCTCATGGAGGTAAAACTCTATGTACTGCTCTTGTTTATATTAATGGAGATGTATCAAGTAAATAGTTAACCTACCTCGAGATAGTAAGATGTGTTCTAACTCTAGGGCTAGGTGTATGAGATTATGTTGAAGTCCCGTCTAAGGGCTAAACCCTTTGGCTTATATACATGATAGGTAGGGCATCTAGGGTTACAAGGTCGGTATTTAGGCGTGGGCGGTAGGAGAAGTCTTGGAGTACACGCCAAGTCTTTGGCAGATGTAGTCGATCACACCTCCATTGTGTGGCTTCCGAAGTCCAGCTTGAGAAGAATGAGGGCCCACCAGCCCAACCAGAGGAGTACGGGCCAACTAGGTTAGTACCCCCTAGTCTAGGACACTGTCAGTAGCCCCTGAACTGGTCTTCGACGCTGAGGACGACGCTCTTGGACTTCTGCTCCAGAGTCTTCGGCTCGACAGGTGAGTTCCCGTGCATGATCAATGTTGCTTCAAGTAGTCCTCGGAAAGGTTGACAGTCCCACTGCATGGGACCGGCTCTGCCGCACGTGGCCTCCGTTTTCTGAGCTTGGTAAATGTGTCTTACGGGGAAGCGAGTCGCTTTATGGCGAAACATAAAAGCATCAGCCTCTCCCCCTTTTTATTTATGAGCCAAGCACACAGATTTATCATACACCCAACCCCTCTTTTTGAGCAAACCGCACAAGTGCTCCCCTCCTCCAAAGTCCAACCTTGAGAGATTCCCATGGCGAGCGATGCAGGATCTTCGAGGCGCCCCCACGGCCCCATCAGAGGAGATTGGGGCAGCTGCGCCATCTCGCGCATCCTACTGGAGCGCTTGGCCACCCAAGGATACCTGCCAGATTCAGATCTGGTAGCAACCCACGTGGGATTAACATCCATCAACGGAAAAGTGCACGCATAAAATTATCCTTCCCCTCAAAAGGACGACAAGGTATGCTTCATGGCTTTCTTATTGTGCGGCTTAGGGTTTCCCATCCACCCCTTCCTCCGAGGCCTGCTAGAGTTCTACGGGTTGCAACTTCACCTTATTACCCCCAACTCGGTCTTACATATCGGGGGTACATCGCCCTATGTGAGATGCACCTCGGGTGCCAGTCGCACTTTGGGCTATGGAGGAGGTCTTTTTGCATAGTGCCTTGCTCACTTGCCGAGAAGCTGTATGAGGTTGGGGCAGTCGAAGTCTGTCGGATCGATGGGACCGAAGAACCATCAGGCACACCTTGGGAGGATTTCGACGTCTGGCCAACCGAGTGGTTTTATATGGATGATGTCTCCCTCCTTGACCCACTTTGGCCCGGACTTCCCCCACTCACCTTGGAGCCCCCGAGGTGGTGCTATAGCTGGAGGCCGCAGGGAACTGCCTAAGAGGACGGTGCCGAAGTAACCAAGCTGGCAACTCAAGTGAAGAAACTGACGAGGACCGACCTTACAATTATAGACGTAAAGGCCACGACAATAAACCAAAGAGTGTAACCACTTTGGCAGCGCTATCACGTGTTGTGCGCCTACAACGGGTCCGAAAACTCCTCCCGAACAATTCGAAAGAGGTTCTTTGACTGTGCATGAACAGTAGCCCATGGAGGCTGGAGGAGGTCGACGGTGGAGATGAACAATATCCCATGGAGTCCTGTTTTGCCGTACACCACACCCCTCCCGATGAACATGACCCCCGTTTCGACCGTAGCACTCCAACCGAAGACCGTTTCCTCTGTTTTGCGGTACGCCACAGCCCTCCCAATCAACATGACCCCGTTTTGATCGTTGGAGGTCCAAGAAAAGTCTGTTTCCTCTGTTTTGCGGTATGCCAGAACCCTGCTGATGAACAGGATCCCGTTTCGACCGTGGCCGGTCGAACACAAGGCCGTTTCCTCTGTTCTGCGGTACGCCAGGCCTCGTTTCCATCGGCTGTTCCGTCCAAACCGGTTGGCTCCCGATGAGCACGTGTTCCGTTGCCTCCCGATGAACACGACACATTACGTTGCCTCCCCATGAACACAATGACGACCCAGTTTCTCTATTCCAACCCAGCCATGTACACGAGCCCTGGCCGTACGTATGCGTGAGTAGGTGTTCGAGACCCCGCCCATATGTACGTACGTGGTCGTATTTTTTTCTTGCACCCTGCCCGCTATACGTACGCGTACATGCTACGTGTGCACCTCTACTACGACACGTGCACGCCTCTACACCGACCAGTATGTACGTACATGTTCGCGACCAGAATGACAACACTACGTACGCTTCGACAAGGTGAGTCCCGACTGTCAGGCACTTCCTTGAGTGCGAAGATGTAGTTGGTGGGTCCCAGCAGTCTGGGTCGAATCATTTTTTTTGCCCGTAATATGGACGTACTTCCTTGCGTGCAAAGCTGAGCTGGTAGGTCAGGGGGAAAACTTTTTTTCGCAAAATATGGTGGCCCATCTGGTGGTCCCTGCTATCAGGTGGAGGAATCATTATTTTCCGCGTAATAAGGAGGCACTTCCTTGCTGCGGCCGTGGACCCAGCTGTCAGCCTCTCCACGTATAGTACTCTTCCGATGGAAGTCGGTCATTGACCACATTGACCACGCCGCGCCGAGAGCACCAAGGCGGTGGACGACGGCGAGGCCTAGGAAGGGGACGACGCGGAGCCGGGGAAGACGCGGCAGTGGATGCCCACACGGAGAGGAGTACGAGGGTTCACTGGTACGGCTGCGGTGTGAGGCTGCCGTTGTCGCAGAATAACAGGGGGTGTGGGTGAGTAGAGGGATGGCCTGGCCAGCGATGGGAGTAGTAGGGGGTGGTGAGGCCTCCGCGGCATCACAACCGGCCACGGGAGGCAGGAGCACGCGGCATGACCGGCGCTGGTTTGGGCGGCTGGAGCAAGAAGACCAGAGGTTGAAAAAGCACTACGGCCGTTGGATGAACATCGTACGGTCACTAGACCTAGAATTGTTCATATTGACTAAGTTGACAAAGCCCTCCGTCCCCGTCAACTTAGTAGGCCCACAAGTCAGCCTCCCACTATGCCGGGTCCCAGCTAGCAGGGGGAGTATTCATTTTTTGTGCGTAATAAGGAGGCACTTTCTTGCGTGTGAAGTTATAGCTAGTGGGTCCGCCCTGTCAGGGGGGGGGAACGTTTTTTCACGAAATACAGAGGCCCTTCCAGTGGGTCCCAGATGTCAGGTGGAGGAATCATTATTTTGCGCGTAATAAGGAAGCATTTCCTTGTGTGCGGCCGTGGACTCAACCGTCAGCCTCTCAACGTACAGTCGACGTCCTATGGATGTTGTTCGTTGACCATGTTGACCAGGCCACATCGAGAGCACCAGGGCGGTTGACGACGGCGAGGCCTAAGAAGGGAGCGACACGGAGCCGGGGAAGACTTGGCAGTGGTTGCCCACACGGTGGGGAGTACGAGGGTTTACTGGTCCATCTGCCATCGCCAAAAAATAACACGAGGCGTGGGTGAGTAGAGGAATGGTCTGGCCAACAATGGAGTAAGGTGGGGCGGTGCGGCCTGTGCGGCAGCACAGCCGGCCACGGGAGGCGGGAGCAGGAAGTCTCACCGGCATTGGTTTGGGCAGCTGGAGCAAGAAGATCAAATATTGAAGAAGCAGCACGGCCGTTGGATTAACATCCAACGGTCACTGCTGCTAGAATCGTTTGTGGACTAAGTTGACAAAGCCTTTCGTACACGTCAACCTGGTAGACCCACAAGTCAGCCTCCAAACCTGTCCCAAACAACATACAGCCCGAAATTTCTAGCCAGATTCAAATTAATTTTAAAACTAAATATACCTTAATTTAAATTCAATGAAATTTTTACCAACACAAAAACAATGAAATTTAGAATATCAAAATCCGAAAGAAAAAAGTATTTTGGAACTAATTGCCTGTTTGCTGTATTTTTTCATTTTACAACCCATTTATTATTACTTATAGCCCATTGCTTATTACTTATAGCCCATTTTCTGGGCAAAATGCATCCCTCCTAGTCTTGAAAGATTTCTGGCCCAGCAGGGCGTAGAAAAGCAAGTAGGCCTACGTTGGTTATTCTGAAAAAACAAAATAGCTGGGTAGCCATTTTTAGAAAGGAGAAAAACAAACTGGGCTGGTCATGTGCTAAACATATGAAATAAAAGCCTGGGCTAGACGGGCCACAGCTCCCGCACAACCCAGTTGATACCCTTCTCCATCCAAAAAAAACAAAATTACTACATGCGTTGCTGGGTCCCTACTGTCATCCTCACCATGTATAGTCATCTCCTTATTCCTCTCGGTTGTTGACCATGTTGATAGCACCGAAGGGCGGCTTCGCGGCGAGCGAACCAAGGCGGAGGACGATGGTGAGGCCTCAGACAGGAAAGAACAGGAGCCGGGGAAGATGTGCAGAGTTTTAGAGTGCGATGTCGCCATGATGCGTGCGCGGCAGCACAACCAGTCGTGGGAGGCGGGAGCAGGCGGTCCTGCCAACGCTGGTTTGGCTTTGGCTGCTGGAGGAAGTAGAGAGTAAAGAAACACGACAGACATTGAATGTCAATCCAACAGTCAAGGTTGGCACAATCGTTTATTGAATAAGCCGACACCAAGTAGTATACTTTTTTATATATAGGAAGAAAAGAAAAACTGGGCTCGTTCGCCTAATAACATTCTCGAAACTGCGACCGTTCGATCTTGTGTCGCAACTAAAACTGCGAGGAAAATGCGTTCGTCTGCCGTCCTCCTCCCAGGGAACGTTCGCCACATAAGTGACTAGTACCCTTGCTTTTCAACCGAGAGGTCTTGGGTTCAAGTCCCAGGAACTCTCAATTTTGTCCTCCTTCCTTCCTCGCAAAAAAAGAGAAAGAAAATCAAAGACTTGAGAAGGCGTACAGAACAAGCTAGTGTACCAGTAAAGAGACATTGCTGAGTTTTAGAAAAAAGAGAGACGTGCTCCTATAGATGGTTCGAATGCAAACCTAGACTATGACTATATATGGTGCTATGCTACTCTGCAAGTAATGAAACTAACATATCCAACGTTCGCTTCTCCTCTTCTCTACTTACTCTACCTAGCATTAGAAGCTCTGGCCGCAACAACCATGTCCGCTGGCTGCTCATCCACCTGCTCTTCAGCAGGCAACAACCAGATATGCGCCAAGTCACCACCCGTACCATCACCCGTGGGTCTCATCACACCCCCGCCGGCACACGCACTGCAACCGGTTGCTCATCGCAACCCGCTGCCATTGGTGTGGTGCCACTGCTGCAAATCACGCAGAGTCATCCATCGCGTCTCAACCACAATCCTCAATCCTGTCCGAGTCTTATACAAATGCCCGAATCATGGGGTAATAATATGTTTAAGTGTTGTTCTGCTGCTTTCAGTTGCTGATTTTTTTAATAGTTTGGTTGATGATCTTCCAATTTGATTCGTGCAGAAAAGGGAAGATTCGTGTGATTTGTATTTCTGGGAAGTTGCTGATCTGGGGGAATGCAACTACACTGATTATTTGGTTAGCCAAGGAATCCCAATACTAGCAGGTTGGGGTGTTGGACAAGTAACTAAAGGAATGATAGAAGAGGAAGATGCAGAGCAGAAGGTTAAAGATGCAGTTCCTCTGATCATGGCCTAGCAACAGCTGCTGAACGGCCTTGACAGCCATGAGGAGATGAAAGAGCTTGTGAAGATAATGGGCAAAATTGATGTGCTCTGTAGGATGATTGTCTCTTTATTTGCAGTGTATGTAGCACTCGTGATGTATTCAGTGGCTATGACACGAGAATTTGCTGAAACTAGTAATGAATGAAACCTGTGTAGCACGCTGGGCGTAGTGTTGTGAACATCTAATGGTTTCTTTTAACCGAAATCAGGGTGTATCCCCTTTTGCTCATAAATAAATAAATATCAGAGGCCCTTTTGGTAATAAATAAATAAATTAGCAGAGGCCCTGTCGGGTCATCTTTGTTCCCATTCGAAGACGTCGAGCAAATTGCAGTCCAACAACAAACTATGTCATTAAATTCAAGTTTCACAGCCAAATATGAGTACAACTAAACAACAATGTCATCATGTTTTAGTCATCATACAATCACCAAACACAAATCAGCATACATAACAAGTGATGTTCTCACAGCAAAATACTAAACAACACGTTCATCAGGTTTCAGTTGTCACAGCAAACACAATTTCACATAGTAGATTAAAAAGCGTCTTCTGACAGGCAAATACGACAAAAACAATCTAATCATCATCTGTAGCAGCACTCAACATCTTCGCCATGTGTATCAGACTGAATCGTAATTCCCCACAGTGTCATCTTCTTCTTCATCCTCAATGTCCTCGAACATTGGCTTCTTCTTGATCAACTCTTGTATGTCCACAACACGATAGGCAATCTTTTCGCCAGCGTCATTGACGTGATGGTTCTCAAAGATATTAGGAACATCTGTGGAATCTTGTACATCAGGAGCAGTGTAAGCATCATCTTGTTGTGCAACTTCATTAAACGAATTCCTCTGCTCAAACCTTTGCAATACTCTCCAGTCATCGCTATGTGCAAATGTGTTTTCCAAGAAAAATATCTGTGTTGCTTGATTTGCCAAAATAAAAGGCTCGTTGTTCTGGTACGCCGCCTTGACATTGATGGATTTGAAATAATCATCAGCTCTGGGTTTTGCGATCCTGGAAAACAGGTTATACCAACGACAGCACAACAGAACCACACACCGATGATCCTCGAGATATACTTCAATTGAACAATGTCTGTTATGTTAGCATACATTTCAGTTATCTCTTTGTCGGATGTATCCATGCTCATGATGACACTATTTTGTGTCTTCCTGCAAGGGTGTTGTAGTGCACATCTCCAAGGGTGCAAGGGTGTCGTACATATCCTATGTGAACTGGAGATATACTTCAAGGGTGTTGTAGTGCACATCTCCAACAACGCAAGATTCATAATGTCTTACCCGAGTATCAGGACCCATTGCTAGTGAGTAAAGGGCATCATCAACTGCCTGCTCATCCTCCCACATCTTCTTAACCTATGGTTAGAAAATAGACAAGCTGATCGTCTTATGTACTCAATATATTAAAAAAGTGGCAGTGCAATTCAAAAGCTTACATGGCTCTTGAACCATTTCGCAAATCCTGCCATAACCAGTTTGTCAATGTTTCTTGGATTTTGCGGTAGTAACTCCTTTTTGTAGATGTTGCACAACATAGTGATCGCGTCAAACATCTAAATATATAAGAATGTGCTGCAAGTTTAGTAGATTACGATGTATAATTTGTAGTACTTAGCACTTACTTGATATAAGGTAGTATCTCAAGACAGTTATTCAACACATACCAAACCATTTTGTCCAAATCTTTAGGTTTGTCCTCTTGTCGACTCTTCCCTGTAACTCGAACCAAATAATTGAAAACATTGAGCCCGAGATTGTCTTCACCCACCTCTTTGCTAAGCTGATCAGTTGTTTCAATGTATTTTGAGCAGAATGTCAACGCTTCTGTAGCAATGTAGGCCTCTGCAATGGAACCCTCGGGTCTAGCTCTGTTCCTAACATAGCCCTTGAAAGTGCCTAGCCGCCTTTCAATAGGGTACACGCAGCCATACTGTACTGGACCTCTAAGTAGTGCCTCATCAGGTAGATGAACAACCAAATGCACCATCACATCAAAGAAGGCTGGAGGATATATCTTCTCAAGGTCACATAGGATAGTTGGTATCTTGTCTCTAAGATGCTCCAAAACATCCATCTTGATATTTCTACTGCACAGTTCCCTGAAGAATTGTCCCAACTCTGTAACTGCTTTGTATAAGTCAGGGCGGCCCAATCCTCTAAGGATAACAGGTAAAATCCTTTGAAGTAGGACGTGGCAGTCATGAGTTTTCAACCCTTGTACCTTGTTTCCAGCTGTACTGACTCTCCTTTCACAGTTGGAAGCAAATCCATGTGGGAATCTCACACGTGAGAGGACCTCGCAAAATTCTTTTCTTTTTACCTTGTCCAAGACGTACACAGCTGGTGCCATATCCCATGGTTTACCTTCATCTTGCACCTGCAAATCCTGTCTGATACCCAGGCGTGTCAAATCAATCCTAGATTTTAATGTATATTTTGTCTTGACTTCAATATTAAGAAGTGTGCCGATAATGCTGTCACATATATTTTTTCTTGATATGCATCACATCAATATTATGCCGCAGATCCAAATCTTTCCAATACTCCAAGTCCCACAAAGTGGACCTGCGGGTAAACAATAATCTCTCTTCTGGCCTGCCACGCTTCCTTTTCCCACTACCATTACCAGGATGGTTTCCCCGTGTAATATCCCTGACCTTCTCTAATTCCACTTGCGACTCATCGGTGGTGAGCCTCTTTGGCGCATCACGGTTTTCATGCTTTGCATTGAACACATGTGTTCGGTATTTTCTAGGATGCGGCTTGTCCTTGGCAAGGAAACAGTAGTGTGCAATGTAACATATCTGTCGGTGTACTAAGGTAGGGGGTACCTCAATACCCCAACTTGTGCACGGGCAGCTGCAGCTTCCCGCGGCTGGATCCACCACATGCTTGCCGGAGACCATTCCTGCTCCATATCAAGCCATTCAAGAACAAAGTGTACAAGACAGAAGCTCGAGACCCCGGCAAGAGGAGCTTGCCGGGAAGGCTGTTCCAGGCTCAAGATTACATCACTCGTGCAAGCCCCGAGCGAGAGGAGCTCGCCGGGGAGATTAGAAGACTACATCACAGAAGATACGCCTCGGCGCTATACGCGTCCCGGCGAGGGCCCGGGGAGCGGCAAGTTACAGAGCCCGACAAGCTCCCGGGCCCGGCAAGATCAAGACCCCGGCAAGGTACTTGCCGGAGAGCTGCGCGCGCTGCGTTCGACTCCAGCTCATCTCGCCCACGCCGCCTTTTAGCCTTCTCCAGAGACGCGTGGCGGATGGTGTGCAGCATGAGGGTGCGGTGGCACTCCACGGTGGTGGCTCCATCGCCGTGGCAAACGGAGACGCAAGGGCGGAGCTTTTGGGGTCGACGGCGACGGCATTTAATGCTCTTGTCCCCTCTGTCAAAAGTAGGTAGAATCCATTTGCTCAAGCTAATCGAGCTGCACCGTTTCCCGACTGCTCCAACTACCACCTCTTTTACGTTTTACCCCTCTCTCCCACGCTGACACTGTCGGTGACCCTTGCCCTATAAAAGGAGGCCCATGCACAACGAGAGGAGGTTCCGGTTTCAATCTGGGCAACTCTAGCGCTGGGGTTGGATAGTTGATTCACTCAACACCACACCACCATACGCCGCATTCTTGAGCAAGATCAAATACAACACAAAGCAGCAAGAGGGTTTTACGCGACCATCGCGCCCAAGCCGGGTAAAATCCCCGCGTGCATCGCCGATCCGCTCTCCGCGATCCTCCGCCTCGCATCAACCCACGACGGCCGCCCCGCCCCATAGGTGTCGGGCGCCAGCGCCCGACATCTTTTGGCGCGCCAGAAGCGCCGAGGTTGTGCAGACTGATCCGCGTTCGACAGCCTACGTTCTTCATCAACCTCTCCAAATTTCGTCAGCGACTTCATCGACAACCGCGCTATGGCCCCGAAGACGAGGGCCTCAAGGGTTGCGGACCCGTCTGCGTCTCACCCGCCGCCACCGGAGCCAGCGGCGGGCGGAGGAGACGCCGTCGATCTGGTGGACACCGGCGAGGGCACTCGCGGCGCCACCAGATCCAGGGACAGGACGGATGACCGCGCCTCGGTCTCCGTGGATCCACGTCCATCTTAGCGTACGACGACCCAGCAGCGCCGTGCCACGGAAGATGGTACTCGCATGCTGGGGCAAGAACATGCCGGGGGCTCGCGGGACGCTCCGGACCGCTGTCCATGCATGAGCAAAGTGAAAGTGCCGAGGGAGGACTCTGCTCCTCCTATTGCTACTAGGAGTCCGAGCATGTTCTGTACCTCGCGCCGTTCGCTCCCGCTCCCCCTACACTCCGGCAAGCGCATCTCCCTGGAGCGCTATGCTGTCGTCGAGGACGCGCCATCGAGCTCTAAGTCCGGCAAGGACGGCTCTGGTGCTCACTCCGACAAGCGCAGCTCCTCGGAACGCTCTAAGCCCGGCGGGGATAGCTCAGGTGCTCGTTCCGGCAAACGCACCTCCCCGGAGTGCTGCGCTGCCGTCGAGGACGCGCCGTCGAGCCCCACCAGCAAGTGCAAAGAAGCGAGAAAAAGAAAAAGCTAAGTTGCTCGAGCTTTCGTGCAGAGCACTCTTTAATTCCATGCTTTTTTATGTTATATCCCTCGCGCATTCGTCCTTTGTACGCGAAACCTGTGCGCGAAGGAGCCTGCCTGTGAATGGTCGCACCCTTACTTTGCTTCAACACGCCAACGAGTTAAGAGTGAGCGCGACCAGCTTCGCGCCTCGCTTCGTTCGAGTCGCTCCAGCAAGTTAAGCGCTGCCGCGACTAGACGCGGTAAGGTTGCTTGTCGGAGGCGACACCAGCCAGCGGGCTGCTGATGTTCCGCGACTCAGCAAGCGTGTTAAGCACCGCAAGTTACCTAGAAGCGTAGGGTGAAAACGCACAAAGGATGTAGAGTAGAGGGTGTAACGTGGCAAGCCCTGCCGTGAGGTGTCTTTCGTATGAGAGACTTGTGCGCGAGAGGAGCCGAGTCGTGGCCCAGTTGCGTACTTGTTTTGTTTCCGAGTCCGCTCAACAAACACAAGTGTGCTGCTGCACCCTTATCTTGCTTTCGAGCCCGCTCAGCAAGTTAAGCGTCGCAACTGGCCCGACGAGGTTGTTTGCCGGAAGCAACACCGCCGGCGGGCTGTCCCGCGCTCGGCAAGCGTGTTCGCCCCGGCAAGCTCCCCAAGAGCGTAGAGTACAAACATACGAGGGGCAAGGCACGGCATTGTATTGCATAGTCAAGATTTATATACACGTACATATACACGAAGCAGTTGCATATCTACCTCAGCTGTTTTCATGACTGAAATCGCAGCAACAAGGAGGAACCGAAGATCACACCAGCGCTGGGTCGGCAAGTCCGGTCGCCGGGCTGCGAAAAGCAAGGTTCTTCTCGACAAGCCACCTCGCTGGGCTGCGAAGCGCCAAGATTCGCCTCCGCAAGCCAGAGTTGCTGGGGCTGCAGATCGATAAGTTCTTCATCCTCGTCATGCATCCTCTCATGGACCGGAAATGCGGGCTGCGTCTTTGAACGAGCGTGTCTTGTGAAACCCAGACGTGGAGGAGCGAGTCGTGGTCGATTTATGCATTTGGTTTGTTTCCGAGTCCGCCAACAAACACAAGTGTGTTGCTGCACCTTACCTTGCTTTCGAGCCTCGCCAGCAAGTTAAGCGCCGAATCGCCCGGCAAGGTTGCTTGCCGAAGCGACACCGCCGCTGGCTGTCCCGCACCCGCAAGCGTGTTCGCCCGGCAAGCTCCCCGATAGCGTAAGAACACACAAGGCACGCAGCCAAGTAAAAGACTCGATCCGCAAGCTTTCCCTCTTTTCATTAAAAACATCCTAGCATAGTACAAGTCCATAGAGGATGAAAAACATGATAGAGAGGATTACAAGTTCTTAAATGCAGCTACTGCCCGAGGGCTTACAAACTAAAAAGATAAGGTGCCCGTGATCCTTCTCCTGTTTCTCTGTTCAGGAGTTCAGGAGGTAGGTCAAGGAGCCCCCGGCAAGATAAGCCTGCCGGGGGAGGAGGCCCCGGCAAGAGGAGCTTGTCGGGGAAGGGCGAAAGGAGCGCCTAGGACGGCGTTGGGGGTGAAATCAAGAAGGTGGAAGCCATATGTGTTCATAATGTCGCAGAAGAATTCAGAAAAAGGAGGACAAAGACCGCAGTGGAAGAAAGCTGCGAAGAAATAGTACCCGCCAGGATAGTTGTCCATGGTGGCGGCCGGATGAGCTCTGGTCCGAGGATGCGCCGTGGTCCTCTTGGCCCAGAACAAGAAATACTTGCCCCAGAGTTCTTGCACGCCGAGCCGCGGCGGGAAGACAACGTTCTCCCTCCGCATCTGGGCGAGCTTTTCCGCCTGCTTGGATTTCTCCTTCTTGGTCTTCTCCGCCTTCCCCTTCCCCTTCCTGGTTTTCGGGGCCATGGCGGAGGCAGCAAGGGAAGGAGGACGAAGAATCCGACGACGCCGCGAACGCAAGAAGCGGCGGAGGAGATGCGGAAGCGGGGTGCGAGGAGGATTCCTGGAGGAGGAAGAAGAAGCAATGAAAACGGGGGAAGGGAACCGCGCCGCTTCCTCCGCTTTATGGGGAAGTGGGGGGGCGCCCGCTCCTCATAAAAGAACGTGGGCACGCCCCATCCCACGACGCCAAGAATCAACGCGCGGTTGTTGCACGGGAGGCGGCAAAGGCGGAAGTGGATTCGACCCGCCATGAGCCGCGTGTGCCTGCAGATCGCCTTGGGCCTCGCCCAACAGCGCGGCACCGTGTGTGGCCCAGCCGGGGGCTCTGTCGGTGTATTTAAGGTAGGGGTACCTCAATACCCCAACTTGTGCACGGGCAGCTGCAGCTTTCCGCTGGCTGGATCCACCACATGCTTGCGGAGACCATTCTGCTCCATATCAAGCCATTCAAGAACAAAGTGTACAAGACAGAAAGCGAGACCCCGCAAGAGGAGCTTGCCGAAGGCTGTTCTGTGCTCAAGATTACATCACTCGTGCAAGCCCCGAGCGAGAGGAGCTCGCCGGGAGATTAGAAGACTACATCACGTAAGATACGCCTCGGCGCTTATACGCGCCCCGGCGAGGGCCCGGGAGCGGCAAGTTACTGAGCCCGACAAGCTCCGGCCCGCAAGATCAAGACCCGGCAAGGTACTTGCCGGAGAGCTGCGCGCTGCGTGCTCGCACTCCAGCTCATCGCCCACGCCGCTTTTAGCCTTCTCCAGACGCGTGGCGGATGGTCTGGCAAAGATGAGGGTGCGGTGGCACTCCACGGTGGTGGCTCCATCGCCTGTGGCAAACGGAGACGCAAGGGCGGAGCTTTTGGGGTCGACGGCGACAGGCATTTAATGCTCTTGTCCCCCTCTGTCAAAAGTAGGTAGAATCCATTGTTCAAGCAATCGTAGCTGCTTTGTTCCTCAAGACTGCTCCAACTACCACCTCTTTTACGTTTTACCCCTCTCTCCTACGCTGACACTGTCGGTGACCCTTGCCCTATAAAAGGAGGCCCATGCACAACGAGAGGAGGTTCCGGTTTCAATCTGGCAACTCTAGCGCTGGGGTTCGGATAGTTGATTCACTCAACACCACACCACCATACGCCGCATTCTTGAGCAAGATCAAATACAACACAAAGCAGCAGAGGGTTTTACGCGACCATCGCGCCCGGCTGGGTAAAAATCCGCGTGCATCGCCTCGATCCGCTCTCCGCGCATCCTCCGCCCTCGCATCAACCCACGAAGGGCGCCCCTGCCCCATAGGTGTCGGCGCCGGCGCCCGACAATATCTTGCTAAGTATTATGATGACAAGGATTTGTCACACAATAACACAGAATCAGAACCATGTGCCTTTTGCCCTGACATAGTGCCCAAAGCCGGATAATCATGGATGCACCAAATTATAATAGCACGCAGAAAGAAATCAGCTGGTGGGCTGCGATATAGGTCTCAAGGGAGAACATCCCTCCATAGCTGTTGAAGTTCCTCCACAAGAGGCTCCATGGATAAATCAAAATCCTTTCTAGGGCTTTTTGGACCTGGGATGAGCAAGGCCATCATGTAGTTTGATTCTTTAGTGCAGACATTTGGAAGCATGTTGTAAGGGATAAGAAGCACTGGCCACATGCTATATGTGGCGCTCTGGTGGCCAAATGGGTTAAATCCATCCGAAGCTAAGCCAAGTCTAATGTTTCTCGGTCAAGAACAAACTTTTGTGTTTCGATTGAAGCTTTTCCACTCACTACCATGAGATGGATGGCTCATTACATTCGATCTCTCAGACTCTGGTTCCTAGAATGCCACAAGACATCCTCTCTTGTTTCAAAGATCATGAAACAATCTATGCAATCTTGGTATAATTGGAAAATGTCTCAAAACATTGTGAGGAATCCTCTTCACAAAGATCACCATCTTTCCATCTTGATGATTTGCATTTCAGGCATTCACTTAAGTTGGCATAATCCTTCCTAATGTAACACAATTATTCTTACAAACATGGATCATATCATATCCAATTCCAACCGCATTTAATGAAATTCTTCATTTTGTCAGAGGTGTGTGGCAGCTCGACGATGTCGGGAAAGATTTATGAAAGCAGCCAACATCGCATCGAATGATTTGTTGGTCAACCACTCAGATGTCTTCACCGGAAGAAAGGTGACCAAAGCTGAGTATACTGGCAGCTTATTTCCTTGGGTGACAGCCATGTTGCATTGTTCCTACATGCGGGCCCACCATTTTTCTTCTGCAGGTGAAAGTTCACGAAATGCACAAGCGTTTTGTAGCATTGTTTCAATGTTGGTCAAATTCACTAGGTCCGCCACCACCACCTCGTCCTCTTCCACCTAAGCATCAGGCAGATCCAGATGGTGATCTGCTGCTTCCAAGTAGTCAATAACATTGACGTTCACAGCTTCACCATGATGAACCCACCTAGTATATGTGACCGACATCCCATACAAGTGTAGATTATTTTGCATAGTTGACTGGGGTCATGTAACTGAATTCATACAACTGCTACACGGGCAGAGCACATCTGATTTTGGACCACTGTATTCAGCTCTGATAAAGTTCATGAAGTTTTCAACCCCCTCGACATATGCAGCGGAAAATCTTTGAGCAGAAGTTATCCAAGTCCCGTCCATCTGTTAGACATACAAATTAGTTCTTCTACTAGATATTAGATGAAAAACATATATACTTTTTTATGAAGTCCAGAAAAAAAATACCTAGGTCGATGTCTAAAGCTATGGTAAGATATTTGGACGAGCAGATGTAAGTAACGAAATATATGTAAAGCTAATGGAGCAAACGGATTTGAGTGCTAAATTAAGGCAGGCTGTTTCAGCAGTCAATGAGGCCGAGCACACAGCCATCAAACTATTGAAGGCCATCACAGCAACAAAGATGTATAAAACGATGTAGAGCTATTTCACCTAACAGATTGGCTACTAGACCATGGCAATCTACATCACAATAAATATATGGCAGGATATTTTAGCAACTACTTGGCCTTGGCATGCCATCTAAGCTAAGAAGATTGAGTGGAGAACAGGGCAAGGAAGCTTCTTAAGCAGAGCATATTGACTATAAACTACTTCGGCAAACAGTGAGATTAATAGCGTCTATTAGCTAATAGCGCTACACCGACATGCACGGGGCCTCAGTCTAGAATGTGCGTACTGTGGGAGAAGCTGACCGCCGCGCGTCTCCACACGAACGTCGCCAGCGGTGGCGGAGCTGACCGTCGTGCGCCTCCACAAGAATGTTGCCAGCGGTGACGGCGCGGCTAGAGGACGGTAGTCTACGAGAGCGTACCGTGGGAGCGAGAGGATCGCTGTGCTCCCCCTTGATGAACCGCGATGCTGACGTATCGGCGCGGCGGGGAGGGCGGCTTTGGCGGAGCGAATGGAGTGGAGGGGGATGGGGGGAGGGGGGTTTGTGGAATATTATTGGCTAGTTGGCCGAAGGGCGGTTGAATTTGGGATTTAGGGGGAATTTGGGGGGGGGGGATTTTCACGCGGTGGGTGGGGGGAGTTTGGCGCATGGTCGGTTTCTCCAAGTGCAGTCCCCAAGTGAAGAGGCAAACCGAAGCGCATTCCGTTTGCGTGAGCCATGTGCAGGACTGAATGTGTGTGGGGTGCAATGCGACCGCGACAGGGGTGCTATGAGTGTACCACCTTTTTTCCTTTTAAACTAGGTGCTTCTCCCCCTCAAAAAAACTTGGTGCTTCGCGCGATCCATCGATACTACTACTAGTAATCCGGTAATCCCGACAAAAACGACACGGCCGGGTCTTTTCCCGCGCGATATGCTGGGAGGTTGGCTTCGCTAGGGTTTTTTAGGACGAGTAATGCTACACCTATGTTATCCCAGTTACATAATTAACGTAATGTGAAACGTCTAAGCTTTTGATTGTAGATTGGGGAGAGGGAGGGTCCCACCACCATGAAAATCAGGGAGGAGAGAGAGAGAGAGGCAATTTACGTTAACCCTTTCGTAGGTTCCCGTAGATGTAGAAAGATGTGAAATGCATGAATGTGTAGTGGATGTACTATTGGAGTGCCTAAGATAAATTGTGTATGTAGACCCTATGTGTTTATTTACTTCACATGTTTGCTTTGTCTCGGTTCAATAAAAAGCAAAGTTGGTGATGATGGTGTGCCTGTCATCCTGCAATATAGGTCGTCCGATCTATATCTAACCGATAGGAAGGAAACTACGAAAATTTACCCGCACTCCTCTCCACATTTGCAGATAAGGCCTTCCCTCGTTCATCCTTTTCTACCACAAGATCTTGATGTTGCTTGCAAGGCACGGGCATCTTGCTAGTACTCCTACAATATACTATATTATTGTGAAAGTTCATATACACCGGCCGAGATTAATGCAAACACGGCAGATTTTAATTACATTTAAAACTTTTATAGGACAGAAAAATGAAAGAAACCCGACCCTAAACCTATTCTATGGCGGCAACCGACGTCCTCCATCTGCGATCTCTATGTATGGGTGCGAGTTTCAAGACCCGTGAAGTGAAGGTGCGGTCTCCGGCGAGGAAGAGTAGAACACGGGATACGGACCGACCAGTTGGCACATCATGCCCTTCCGTCTCCCATGCCCTACTCATCCTCGGAGGAGTCCCGGACCTCGGCGGTGCCGGATGTTGGACGGCGGCAAGTAGGACGCATGGCTGACGATGCTCCCGTCGTCAGTCGCCAGCGTGGCCACCGCTTGTGTGGTCGCATCCGCTCCGGCTACGCTGCTACTACGTCGCGAGCGGAGACTTGAGCGAGGGCGGTGATGGAGTCCTAGATTAAGGGGTCCTCGGATGGCCGGACTATTAACATGGACCGGACTGTTGGGCTATGAAGATACAAAACAGAAGACTTCTTCCCGTGTCCGGATGGGACTCTCCTTTGCGTGGAAGGCAAGCTTGGCGATTCGGATATGTAGATTCCTTTCTCTGTAACTGACTTTGTACAACCCTAGTCCACTCCGGTGTCTATATAAACCAGAGGGTTTAGTCCACAGGGCAGAATCATAATCATACATGCTAGACTTCTAGGGTTTTAGCCATTACGATCTCGTGGTAGATCAACTCTTGTAATACTCATATTCAACAAGATCAATCAAGCAGGAAGTAGGGTATTACCTCCATAGAGAGGGCCCGAACCTGGGTAAACATCGTGTCTCCTGTCTCCTGTTACCATTGACCTTAGACGCACAGTTCGGGACCCCCTACCCGAGATCTGCCGGTTTTGACACCGACATTGGTGCTTTCATTGAGAGTTTCACTGCATCGTCATCAAAAGGCTTGATGGCCCTGAGGGAGTCCTGGATTAGGGGGGTCCTCGGACAGCCGGACTATGTACTTGTGTCGGACTGTTGGACTATGAAGATACAAGATTGAAGACTTCGTCCCGTGTCCAGGTGGGACTCTCCTTTGCGTGGAAGGCAAGCTTGGCAATTCGGATATGTAGATCTCCTTCTCTGTAACCAACTCTGTGTAACCCTAGCCCCATCCGGTGTCTATATAAACCGGAGGGTTTAGTCCGTAGGACAAGAACAATCAGAATTATAGGCTAGCTTCTAGGGTTTAGCCTCTACGATCTCGTGGTAGATCAACTCTTGTAATACTCATATCATCATGATCAATCAAGCAGGAAGTAGAATCAAGCAGGAAGTAGGGTATTACCTCCATCGAGAGGGCCCGAACCTGGGTAAACATTGTGTCCCCTGCCTCCTGTCACCATTAGCCTTAGACGCATAGTTCGAGACCCCCTACCCGAGATTCGCCGGTTTTGACACCGACATTGGTGCTTTCATTGAGACTTCCACTGTGTCGTCACCGTAAGGCTTGATGGCTCCTTCAATCATCTATAGCGATGCGATCCAGGGTGAGGTTTTCCTCCCCGGATAGATCATAGTATTCGGTGGCATCGCATTACGGGCCAACCCGATTGGCCATCTGGAGCAGATCGATAAGCACGCCCCCGGTTATAAGATTAGGTTTGGAAGCCTGAACTATACTGCCGATATCCGCAGAGACTTAATCTTCGATGGATTCGAGCCCATGTCAAGTGCGCCCAACAGCCACGACGAGCACGACTTAGATATGCCATCGGACGGTGTTCGGGAGATCACACCTGCGGCTGCCTCGGCCCTTAATCCGGAGCAGATCGTGCCATCCGAGGACGGGTGGATGGACCCCACCATGGCGGCCGCACACTTAGCAGCGATAGAGCCGAACACAGACTTCGCCTCTGATGAGGCATGTGTCATCGGACCCTCGGACTCGTCTCCGGCCATAGGCTCCGAACCGCGTGCGTCTGTGCCTATAGAATCTGATAGGGCACCGATCATGGAGTTTACCTCCGCGGATACCTTTCAAGCACTCTGAAAGTGCAACTATCCCTAGGTGGGTTTGGTAATTCATAACAACATATAGCTCATTGAGCTAATGCTATTCCAAGACTATTATTTCAGGAAAGCTCAATGAATGGCATGGCATGGATGATCAAAGTGGATCCCTCAAAATACTAAGGACAAAGGATTGGCTCAAGCTCAAAAGCTCAAGACTCTTCATTTTATATTTTAGTGATCCAAGATCACATTGAGTCTATAGGAAAAGCCAATACTATCAAGGAGGGATGAGGTGTTGCTTAATGAGCCTCTTGCTTCATGTGCTTAGTGATATGCTCCAAAACCCTCGCCTACTTTCTCACATCCACAAATGACCTAAACCCAAAGCCAAAATCGGTCACACCGATTCTTCCTATCCGCGCCACGATTCCAAAGGTCATAGCCACCGCCACAAACCCTAAGCAAATCGGTCTTACGGTAGGGATCTCGGTCTCACCGAGATGGGATTGTAATCTCTGCTTCCCTTCGTAACGCTTCGGTCTAACCGAAGTGAGCGATCGGTCCCACCGAGATTGCAATGTAAACTCTCTGCTTCCTTTTGTAACATTTCGTCTCACCGAAAAGAGCAAATCGGTCCCACCGAGTTTACCTGACCAACTCTCTGGAAAGCTTATTACCAAAATCGGTCTCACCGAGTTTGTGTAATCGGTCTTACCAAGATTACGTTATGCCCTAACCCTAGCCGAATCGGTCTCACCGAGTTGCATGTCAGTCCCACCGAAAATCACTAACGGTCACTAGGTTTACTAAATCGGTCCGACCGAGTCTGTTGAATCGGTCCCACCGAGTTTGGTAAATTGTGTGCAACGGTTAGATTTTGTGTGGAGGCTATATATACCCCTCCACCTCCTCTTCGTTCATGGAGAGAGCCATCAGAACAAACCTACACTTACAACTTACCATTTCTGAGAGAGAACCACCTACTCATGTGTTGAGGCCAAGATATTCCATTCCTAACATATGAATCTTGATCTCTAGCCTTCCCCAAGTTGCTTTCCACTCAAATCTTCTTTCCACCAGATCCAAAACCTATGAGAGAGAGTTGAGTGTTGGGGAGACTATCATTTGAAGCACAAGAGCAAGGAGTTCATCATCAATGCACCATTTGTTACTTCTTGGAGAGTGGTGTCTCCTAGATTGGCTAGGTGTCACTTGGGAGCCTCCGACAAGATTGTGGAGTTGAACCAAGGAGTTTGTAAGGGCAATGAGATCGCCTACTTCGTGAAGATCTACCGCTAGTGAGGCAAGTCCTTCATGGGCAACGGCCATGGTGGGATAGACAAGGTTGCTTTTTCGTGGACCTTCGTGGGTGGAGCCCTCCGTGGACTCGCGCAACCGTTACCCTTCGCGGGTTGAAGTCTCCATCAACGTGGATGTACGATAGCACCACCTATCGGAACCACGCCAAAAACATCCGTCTCTCCAATTGCATTTGAAACCTCCAAACCCTTCCCTTTACTTTCTTGCAAGTTGCATGCTTTAATTTCCGCTGCCTATATACTCTTTGCATGCTTGCTTGAATAGTATGTTGATTGCTTGACTTGTCCTAAATAGCTAAAATCTGCCAAATTCTAAAATTGGGAAAAGGTTAAGTTTTTAATTGGTCAAGTAGTCTAATCACCCCCCTCTAGACATACTTCAATGTCCTACAAGTGGTATAAGAGCTTTGGTCTCCATTTGCTTTGATTTCCGTAGCTTTTGGTGGTCATAGCCTTGGTTTCACAACCTAGGAGAGTATGTCGTCTAGCGAGGGAAACTATCACCGTAGAGGTGCTTACATTGATGGTACTGATTTTTCTAGTTGGAAGCATAAGATGAAAATGCATATTCTTGGACATAACCCCGCCGTTTGGGCAATTATTTGTATTGGCTTGCAAGGTGAATTCTTTGGTGGGAGAGAGCCGAACCGTGAAGCTAATGCGGAAGAATTGAAGATGCCGCAATACAACGCTCAAGCTTGTGATATCATCTTCAACGGATTGTGCCCCGAAGAATTCAACAAAATCAGCCATCTGGAGAATGCAAAGGAAATTTGGGATACTTTGGTTGATATGCATGAAGGTACCAAATCCGTCAAGGAATCCAAGTTGGATGTGCTCCAAAGTCAGCTTGACAAGTTCAAAATGAAGTATGGTGAAGGTGTCGCTGAAATGTACTCTAGGCTTGCACTTATGACAAATGAGATTGCCGGCTTAGGGAGTGAAGAGATGACCGACAAATTCATCATCAAGAAAATCCTAAGAGCATTGGATGGAAAGTATGATACCGTGTGCACATTGATCCAGATGATGCCAAACTACAAAGATCTCAAGCCAACAGAAGTCATTGGAAGAATTGTTGCTCATGAGATGTCACTCAAGGATAAGGAGGAACTTCACAACAAGTCAAGTGGTGCTTACAAAGCCTCAAGTGAAGCCCCCACATCATCAAGTGAGAAACAAATCTTCAATGAAGAATTAAGCTTAATGGTGAAGAACTTCAACAAATTCTACAAGAGAAGAAACGAAAGAGAAGAATCACCACCAAGAGAGAGGAGGAGTAGAGATGATCGTTATGAACGAAGACCCTCACGGAGAAGCAAGGATTCGGAAAGGAAGGACAAGTCATCAAGGATCTACACAAAACAAAGACATCAAGCTCATGTTGGTGAATGGGTATCCGGCTCCGACTCCGACAATCATTCCGAGAGAAGCTATCACTCCGACTCCGAATATACTCAAGATGAAGGTGTTGCCAGTCTAGCACTTGTGTCAACCAACTCCTACGACATATTTGATTCACCAAATGAAGGATTGGAAGATGCTTCATGGCCAAAGGTCCAAAGGTAACACATCCTGAGTATGTTGATTTCAATAGTGATGAAGATGACTTGCTTGTGGATGATGATTTACTTGTTGACAACTCTAGTGATGAATACTATGATGAAACGTCAATTAATCATGCTAATCAAGATAAAACGAATGACAATGATAAGGAGAAGATTGAGCTTCTAACTAAAGAACTAAGCACTCTTAAGTTAGCTCATGAAACTATCTTCAAAGATCATCAAGAACTTTTAAGGGCTCATGAGAAGTTACGCTTTGAAAAGCTCAATCTTGAGCAAGAGCATGAGTTCTTAAAGGCAATCAACGATGATCTCCGTAAGGAAAGTTCTTCTTACATTGCCAAGCGTTTACTCTTATCTACTTACATGCCTCAAGTCAAGTCTAGTAACAAGTACAAGAAAGATACTTCCTCTAGTAGTACCAATAATAATGTCAAATCTAATATTGTTGCTTCTAGTAGTTCTATTGATTCCTCTAATGATTCTCTTAGCCAAGTTACACTTGAGAAAGAAAATAGCTTATTGAAGGGAATTATAGAGAAAGGTGTTTACAAGAGCCTTGCCGGTAGTAAGCAATTCGAGGAAATTGTACGCAAGCAAGGAAGGCACCGGAAGAATCAAGGTGTTGGTTTTGAACGAAAATTCAATGCCAATGGAGTTGAGTGGGAAGAAGTTCAATACCCCAAGACAAAGTTTGTTCCTCAACAAGAGAAGTATGATCCTACTTACTTCAAGGGAACACAAGCCCAAGATGATCTTCCACCACAAGACCACAAGAACAAAGGCAAGGACAAGCTTCAAGAAGAGATTGATGCATTTGAAGAAGCACCTAAGGCCTCGTTCAAGTGGGTTCCCAAGACTACGTCAAGTTCTACTTCATCAAGTACAACTACAACTCCAAGGATTCCCATCAAGATGATGTGGATCCCGAAGAAGAAGAACTAGAGAGTTCTTGAGGGTGACTCTGCCAACATTCTTCACTCATATCATTATGGCAAGAACAAGTGCAATCAACTTCCACATCTTGCACTAGTTCAAGGAGTCACAAACCCTCATGTTGGTAAGGCAAGGGACAAGGTAACCTAATGATTTCATGGACATCATCTTGTGTGTGCATCACTCTATGTCTATGGATATCCTTGTTTGTTCCTTGTGGGACTAACCCATGTAGGTAAGTTGATAGTGCAACTCACTCCAAAGAATTGCTCCAAATGATCTACATCAACATTGAGCATTTACATCTTCAACACCTACATGAAGTCATCATCGACAAAACCCAAGGTTAGTTCATCCCTCTAAGGGGGGATCTCACATCTAGGGGGAGCTTAACTATATGAATTGAGTCAAAGCAACTCTAATGGTGTGAACACATCAATGTATTATGTAAAAGTGGTAACCCCACTTGAGCTTAAACGATGAGTATGACCTATGATCAAATGTTCTCATTTGACTCCTAAGTCAATATACTCATATATAGATGACCTAGTCATCGCCAATTGTTTGATAGATGCTAGAATTGGTTGTGCATGCTTTGCCACATATTTCATTTGCCATCTTATTATGTGAGCATGTTGGTGCATATTTTACTCATTCAAGGACATCCACTTGTTGTTTTGATTGTTTGGCTTCTTTTCTTTTTGCCAAGTGGAGGACAAGAATGCCTAAGAACCTTCTCTAGCTATCTATTCTTTTCTCATCTCAAACTCTATTCATGCTACATCACAAAATTTGATCAAGTCAGATTCAAACCACTCTGTGTGAGGAGCACTCGGAGTCCCCGATTCGTCATAGATTTAAACTTCCAAAACCTCTTTGTGATTCTCGGTCTAACCGATTTCTCCATTTCGGTCCTACCGAGATCATTAAGTTGATATAAGTTTTCAATCTCGGTGCAACCGATTTGAACTTTTCGGTCACACCAAGTTGCTGTAACTGTACACAGTTATGCATCTCGGTGCCACCGAGTTGTTCCACTCGGTCACACCGACAAAGTCGGGCTATATATAGTCACGGGCAAAATTTTGGAAATTTCTCCGAACCCTTTCGCCCGCGCAATAGCTCGCTCTGCCATCGAGGGACTCCGGATCATCTCCTCGTCGCCAGCCGCCTCGTGTCGCTGGTCTCCGCCGCTGTCAATGGAATTCGACCCCGCCGTTGCCGCCGTAGCGAGTTCATCGCCAAGCTAGGGTATGGACTCGATCATTATGCTATCCTCGTCTGATTCCTAGCACATTGTGTTCTTATTGATTCTTGCCACGATTGAAACAGTCCTATCCAGCCAAAGTAATCCATAGATTATATGAGATTCAAAATTTTAGGGTTAGGTTTCCGCCGAAACCATCTCGGACCCACCGAGTTGAAAAACTCGGTCTCACCGATTAGGCTTATGCCATTGCACTAGTAACTCTCGGTCTGACCGAGAATTGCTAATCGGTGCGACCAATTTTAGGACTTTGTGAAACCCTAGCAGTCTCGGTGCCACCGAACTGTGACTCGGTCCAACCGAGTTCATCAGTTTAGGTTCCAAAACTGCTTCGGTATCACCGAGTTTGAAAATCGGTTGATCCGAAATGCTTTCTGTAGAAAACTAAAACTGAAATTTTGAATCATTCTTTTTGCAAAAATCTCTGCATTTTGTGATGCTCATCCATTCTATCTCATCTATAACTCTTCACAGGGTCAGCCGTCAGTTTTTGCAGCATGTCAGACCAGAGTGATAGCCAGAACAGGTCAGAAGAGCAGATTGATATGAGCAAGGGCACTAGTCCCTCAAGTTCTACAGATGAAGGGAGCAGAAGCACTCCTAGCAACCTGCCTAAGGCTGCTCCAGGCAAAGGAGGAAGAGAACTTCAGACTCAGAGGATGAGGACTACAAAGCTGAAGAAGATGAGGCTACTTCCAAGAAAGTAGTGCTCAAGAAGGAATATGGCTCAGCACATAGCACAAAGCCTGGGCTGAAAAAGAAAGTTCCTGCCAAGAGGACACCAATGCCCAAGGCCAGAAGGTCCACTCAAGTGCCAGAACAGACTGAACCCAAAGAGGCACCTGAAAAGAAAGTCACATCTTCCAAACCCAAGAAAGTTCCCACTTGAGAGACAATGAAGTTTACCATTCAATCAGAGGATGAAGGTGCTCAGGACAAGAAGAAGAAGAGAGCAAGAACCACAACTGCCCAGGTTCTTGGAAAGTCCTCTATGAGAAGAGATTCTGAAGAGGAATAAGAGGTTGGTGCACCAGCACCCAAGGCACCAAAGCTTATGGGTGATGCTATTAGATCAGGGGCTGCAACATCTAAGCCCAAGGAAGCACCCAAAGCTGCCTCCAAGGCCAAGCTTATACCAAAGAGGAATACTAGGAGTATTCCAGCTGCTGAGAAGAACAAGGCCCTAGTGCCAAATGTTGCTGATGAAGAAGATGAAGAAGGACAGGTCCTAAGGAAGCTCAAGCCCAAGATACCAGACCACAATGATGCCCATCCTGTGGCTGAGGACATGAGGATCAGGAAGGACTCAGGGTTGAGGCTATGGAGGATGGAAGATCCATATGCCTCAAGGACAAGAACTGCTGTTGACTACAGGTTCCATACAAAGGAACAACCGGACTTCTATGAGACAATCTTATTGGATAAGAAGCCCATAGTTTGTGATATGAGGTGGATCGACTGGACCTACATCAAGGACAATGAAGAGCACTATCCTGGAGTGCAAGACAACTTTGTTGCTTGTGGAGTTGCTGATTTTGTTGGGCAGAAGCTCACCAACTGGAATGATGAACTTATCATGCAATTCTACTCCACAGCACATTTCTATCCAGATGGAAGGATAGTTTGGATGTCAGAAGGCACCAGATACTAGTCCACTGTTGGAGAATGGGCAAGTCTAATCAATGCCCCTAAGGAAGATGAAGATGATCTGGATATTTATGCCAAGAAGATCATGGACCACAATTCCATGGCACACATGTACAAGGAGATCCCAGACAAGGCCGTTGAGACACATAAGTTTGGATCAGTCCACTTTCTGCTATCAGGGCTGCCAACAATCAATTGGATTCTAAGGCACACTCTGTTGCCTAAGTGTGGTGACCACAACATGATCAGAGGGCATGCCATCAATATGTTGCATGTGTTTGATGTGCCACAAAAGTTCAAAGTCATGAGCCTTATGATTGAAACCATTAAGAGGACTGCAACAGATCAGAAGAGGAGCTATGGATATGCCCGTCAGATTCAGGAGTTGATAAACTCAAAGATGGGCACAGGGAAATATCAATTGGATATGGAACATTTTCCACTTTATCCAGACTTTGAGGACAATGAGGTTGTCATGAATGAGAATGATCCATCATCAGTTCAAGCTCAAGAGAAGAAGGAGAAGGCAAGGAAGGAGAAGGCTGCCAAGATGCCAACTCAAGAGGAGGCATCTGAGTATTTCTTGAAGAACAAGCAGGAGCAACTTGGTTACTTAATAGCATCAACACTGAGGATTGAGAAGGGACTGGGCACCCTCACTCAGAATCTGGAGAGCCTAGAAAGAATCATGGAGCTCAAATTCCATGACCTTGATGTCAAAGTAACCGAGATTCAGTCAGTTGTAGAGCAGCTGCAGGATGACATGCAGGAGAGGCAGGGCAAGACTACAACTAATGTGTTTGCCAGAGTGCCTAGAGACCAGAGGTCAGTTGCACTGCCTGTGACAGACACCAGAGCAACATCATTTGCACCAGCTACAGCCCCTTCAGCTCTAGTGCAACCAGATCCAGCATCAACTCCAACACCCTCTACTTCAACTGAAGCCTTCGTTCTTGGAGTTATTCGGACACCACCACCTAAAGATCAAGCCTGAGAGATGATCTAGCACTATGCATTTTCTATGATCTTTTTGGTAACTTGTTGCCAAAGGGGGAGAAAAATGTATAGATCATAGGCTTTGAGAGAGAGAGAGAGAGTTGCTTTTGTTCTCTCTTGTTTTATTTGGTGGTTAAACTTGTTTGCTTTTGATTGCTTGAGATACTATGCTTGTGAGACATTGATGATCATGTGTTTGATCATAAGCTACACTTGTGCATGTTTGATGATATTATCTTATCTATCCTATGTGATCATTCACTTTGCTTGGTGATGAGTGCATGTATTCAATATTTATTATTTTGAGTGCTCCACCAAGATGTATGTGACATGGAAGAGTAACCCATGAGCCTAATTCATTGTGCATTTGCAGTCCAAAGCAAATCTTAAACTATGCACAAATTTAGGGGGAGCTCTTGCTTATCACATACTTCTCAAAGTGACAATGTTATTCAATCTTATTATCATTTGTCGAAGCTTTGATCTATATGTTGTCATCAATTACCAAAAAGGGGGAGATTGAATGTGCAACTATCCTTAGGTGGTTTTGGTAATTCATAACAACATATAGCTCATTGAGCTAATGCTATGCCAAGACTATTATTTCAGGAAAGCTCAATGAATGGCATGGCATGGATGATCAAAGTGGATCCCTCAAAATACTAAGGACAAAGGATTGGCTCAATCTCAAAAGCTCAGACTCTTCATTTTATATTTTAGTGATCCAAGATCACATTGAGTCTATAGGAAAAGCCAATACTATCAAGGAGGGATGAGGTGTTCCTTAATGAGCCTCTTGCTTCATGTGCTTAGTGATATGCTCCAAAACCCTCAGCTACTTTCTCACATCCACAAATGACCTAAACCCAAAGCCAAAATCGGTCACACCGATTCTTCCTATCCGGCGCCACTGATTCCAACAGTCATAGCCACTGCCACAAACCCTAAGCAAATCGGTCTTACCGGTAGGGATCTCGGTCTCACCGAGATGGGATTGTAATCTCTCTGTTTCCCTTCGTAACGTTTCGGTCTAACCGAAGTGAGCGATCGGTCCCACCGAGATTGCAATGTAAACTCTCTGTTTCCCTTTTGTAACATTTCGGTCTCACCGAATAGAGCAAATCGGTCCCACTAAGTTTACCTGACCAACTCTCTGGAAAGCTTATTACCAAAATCGGTCTCACCGAGTTTGTGTAATCGGTCTTACCGAGATTACGTTATGCCCTAACCCTAGCCGAATCGGTCTCACCGAGTTGCATGTCATTCCCACCGAAAATCACTAACGGTCACTAGGTTTACTAAATCGGTCCGACCGAGTCTGTTGAATCGGTCCCACCGAGTTTGGTAAATTGTGTGCAACGGTTAGATTTTGTGTGGAGGCTATATATACCCCTCCACCTCCTCTTCGTTCATGGAGAGAGCCATCAGAACAAACCTACACTTACAACTTACCATTTCTGAGAGAGAACCACCTACTCATGTGTTGAGGCCAAGATATTCCATTCCTAACATATGAATCTTGATCTCTAGCCTTCCCCAAGTTGCTTTCCACTCAAATCTTCTTTCCACCAGATCCAAAACCTATGAGAGAGAGTTGAGTGTTGGGGAGACTATCATTTGAAGCACAAGAGCAAGGAGTTCATCATCAACGCACCATTTGTTACTTCTTGGAGAGTGGTGTCTCCTAGATTGGCTAGGTGTCACATGGGAGCCTCCGACAAGATTGTGGAGTTGAACCAAGGAGTTTGTAAGGGCAAGGAGATCGCCTACTTCGTGAAGATCTACCGCTAGTGAGGCAAGTCCTTCGTGGGCGACGGCCATGGTGGGATAGACAAGGTTGCTTCTTCGTGGACCCTTCGTGGGTGGAGCCCTCCGTGGACTCGTGCAACCGTTACCCTTCGTGGGTTGAAGTCTCCTTCAACGTGGATGTACGATAGCACCACCTATCAGAACGATGCCAAAAACATCCGTGTCTCCAATTGCGTTTGAATCCTCCAAACCCTTCCCTTTACTTTCTTGCAAGTTGCATGCTTTAATTGCCGCTGCCTATATACTCTTTGCATGCTTGCTTGAATAGTATGTTGATTGCTTGACTTGTCCTTAATAGCTAAAATCTGCCAAACTCTAAAATTGGGAAAAAGTTAAGTTTTTAATTGGTCAAGTAGTCTAATCACCCCCCTCTAGACATACTTCAAGGTCCTACACACTCGCCCTTGGGCGACGTACTAAATTCATTAAAATCTCTCTCCCTGTCAGGAAACTCTTGGCTGAACTATGTCCGGCTCGAGTGGGAAGCAGATGATGAAGAAATTCATACCCTACCCACCACCCACTTAATAGCCACTGTCGATGACTTAACCGACATGCTTGATTTCGACTCCGATGACATCGACGGTATGGACGACGATGCAGGAGAAGAACAGGAGCCACCGCCTAAAGGGCGCTGGACAAACACCTCATCATATGATATATACATGGTGGACACACCCAAAGAAAACAATGGCGAGGAACTGAAGGACACAACGGAGGGTAATCCTATCGAGAAGCAACCAAAGCGACGATGTCGGCCCGCTCTAAATCCCGCCACAGTAAAAACAACGATAACAGCGCAAGAGAGAATAATACCCCGGTCGACTCCAAAGGCAACGACGACCCCATGGACCCAGCGATGGAGCAGGATGAGCCAGGGGACGTCGAACATAGTCCGGGGCTGCTGTCTGATCATAGCGACGGCGAAGATAAAACTCATAAACCTGTCTCCGGAGAGGAGAACAGTCCGGACGACGATGCACTCATAGTCCCGGAAAGGCACTTGGAACAAGAGAACCTCCATAGAAGGCTTATTGCCACCGTGAGGAGTTTAAAGAAGGTATAAAGGCTTAAGGTCGCAGCAGATACGCCAACCACGATGGAATAAAGTGCTCGACACTGAAGAAAAATACGGTGGCGATCGCCACACAAAGAGCTACCCAAAGCGCAAGCTGCTGCCCGAATTCGACAACGAGGCTATAGAACCCATTCTGCCAAAAATAATATGACCGATCCTCCGGACCGACCACCCTGTGGCCGCGACAGGGCGGCTAATGACGCCGCACATAAGTCAGCTCACGATTTATGCGAGCACCTGGACAAAAAGCCGGTATGGCCAGGTCCATCTATGGATCTAGGAAGCATGCTCCGGCATAGGATCACGACCACCAAAACGATTATGCTGATCGAATACTAGCTCGGAATCAACACCGAACACTACAACCATCGGCAGGATGCCACGACACATCCAAATATAGGGGTGCTGCACACCCCCTGTGCTTCACCGATGAGGTGCTGGATCATGAATTTCCAGAGGGATTTAAACCCGTAAACATAGAGGCATACGACAGAATCGATGCACTCGCGGTGCGGATTGAGGACTTTATTCTTCACATCCACATGGCTCACGGAGATGATCTCCACGCCATCAAATACCCGCCCCTCAAGTTGAAAGGACCAGCTCAACACTGGTTGAAAAGCCTCCCCGAAAACTCAATTGGAAGTTGGGAGGAACTTGAGGATGCTTTCAGGGCTAATTTTCAAGGGACCTATGTCCGACCTTCGGATGCAGATGATTTAAGTCACATAATTCAACAACCCGGAGAGTCAGCCCGTAAGCTTTGGAACATATTTCTCACCAAGAAAAATCAAATCGTCGTCTGCCCAGACACCGAAGCCTTAGCGGCTTTCTAACACAGTGTCCGGGATAAATGGCTCGCCAGATCGGCCAAGAAAAACTGAGGACAATGGCAGCCCTAACAAGCCTTATGACCCGCTTTTGCGCGGGCGAGGACAGTTGGTTGGCCCGTAGCGGCACCAATGACCCAGGCACATCCGAAGTCAGGGATCGCAACAGGAAGCCACGATGCAATAAAAACAAGCCTCGAAATAGTGAAGACAACCCAGAAAACACGGCGGTAAACGCCGGATTCAGGGGCTCTCGATCCAGTCAACGGAAAAATCCATTTAAAGGCAACAAAGATGGACCGTCCAGCCTAAACAAAATTCTAGACAGATTATGTCAGATTCATGGCAGCCCCGAAAAACCTGCAAATCACACCAACAGAGAATGCTGGGTCTTCAAGCAGGCCGGCAAGCTAAACACCGAACACAAGGGGATGGAGACACCAAGTGAAGATGAGGACGAGCCTCGCCAGCCGAACACTAGGGGACAGAAAATTTTTCCACCAGAGGTCAAAACAGTGAACATGATTTATGCAACCCATATACCAAAAAGGAGGCGCAAACGCGCACTCCGAGACGTATACGCTGTAGAACTAGTTGCCCCCAAATTCAACCCATGGTCGGCCTGCCCGATCACTTTTATTCGCAGGGATCATCCGACTAGTATCCGGCATGGAGGTTCGGCTGCCTTGGTGCTCGACCCAATAATTAACGGATACCATCTGACCCGAGTCCTCATGGACGACGGCAGTAGTCTCAATCTGATATATCAGGACACTGTCCGTAAGATGGGGATAGACCCCTCAAGAATCAGCCAAAGCAACACTACCTTCAAAGGAGTAATACCAGGCGTAGAGGCCCGCTGCACGGGCTCTCTAGTACTAGAGGTTGTATTCGGTTCGCCCGACAACTTCCAAAGCGAAGAACTAATCTTCGACATCGCTCCATTCCGAAGTGGCTACCATGCACTACTCGGAAGAATGGCATTCGCTCGTTTCAATACAGTTCCGCATTACGCTTATCTTAAACTCAAGATGCCCGGTCCACGTGGCGTCATCACAATTAGCAGAAATACAAAGCGCTCCTTACGTGCGGAAGAATATGTGGCGGCGCTAGCAGCCGAACACTGAACGACCTCTCCAACCAGAATAAATGATCGGTCGTCAAGACCACGGACACGGTTAGATAAGTCCAACGCACCACCAGTTGCAGTAGCCCAGATAAACCTGAGCTTGGGTCGATGGATATACCCCCATAAGTGGTGCTAGGGGTTGCCTGCATGTAAAAAGGCCCATAGTTCGGCTTGACCCTATTAATACAATAATAGATTGCATTTTCATGGTTCATTAAGAATAACCAACTTTTCGCACGAGTCTTTCACCTGGGTTCTTCCTTTTTACAGATGATCATTGTGCTACACCCTTACAGGATACGGCACAACAGAGACAAAGGCGCAGACGTGTAGCAGGGCCCCGCTCAAAGGTTTCTTTTTAGATTAAGACCTTGCGTAAACCTTTTTTATTGTCTCTTGTTGCGCACACCCTCCGGGCACTTAAAACAACCGAGAGGGATATTGGCGTTATTGGCATTTTGTCACGCCAGATTAATGCATGTACCTGGCAATTCAGGGCCCATTATCATGGGCGTTACTCAGCCCACTATATGTTATAAAGTCCGAATACCTTCGGGAGTGTTCGGCGTCGCGAGTTTGGCCTTATATGCATCAGCTCCGAATCATGTCTTTGGTCAATAGTTGGGTTTGCCCGGCTCCCGTGTTTTGCTACCTTACGTTCCGCTCTATCGGCTAAGGTGGCACCGGGAGAACTACTGCGATTGTGCCCTGGTTCATCTGGATGAGCACCTCAGTAAAGAAAGCCGAAAACTGACTGTCATGATAAAGCGAGAGACTGGTCAACCACTCGATGACTCATCGGAATCTTCGCGATTCCTCCGCATTAACGAAGGACCGGTTTCCCGGTCATGTACGTACGCGCACCATATCCGGATGAACGCGGAAGTACCAGGGGCTATGTAGTAGCCCCACCGTCAAACTCCTATGCCTAAGTGAAAGTGTTAAAGCTATATAGTCTGATTGCCTTGTTCGCCGCGCTACCACCTCCTTAATGGACCAAGACGTTGGATCAAGTGTGATTACGTGCTTTACCGAACACCCCTGCATACATGCGTGGGGGCTGAAGCCGACGACTGCAAACTTTTAGGTTATATACATACATACATACATAAATGGCCGCATAGGAGGCACTATAATACTTTACGGGCAAAAGTATAAACACAGCCTTTATAATTAAAATAGCATTGTTTTTACAATCAAGATACATGTCACTCGAACATGGTACTCTTCGAGCACTGAGCCTCTATCAAACGGGCGCCTTCTAGGACTTCTTTAAAATAGTGCTCGGGCGAGTCCTGACCTCTGGTCGGACCCATGGTTGCAATAGCGGTGGCTTCCATCTCTACCCAATATGTCTTAACACGGGCAAGAGCCATCCGCGCACCCTCTATGCATGCCGACCTCTTGACAGCGTCGATATGCGGCACAACACGAAGAAATCATTGCACTAAACCAAAATAACTATCCGGACTTGGTTCCTTCGGCCAAAGATGATCCACGACAGACTTCATGGCAAGCCTGAACAACCTATGGAGCTCTGCCCACTCGGCCATTTGTTCATTCAACAGCAGCGGACGATGAGCACTGAACTGCGACCAGAACAACCTTTCCACCTCATGATCTTTCTGATCTTTGAAATACTCCGTCGCATCAGTAGCACTCTTTTCTAAATCCAAGTACGCGTCTGCCGAACTCCCCAGTTGATCAAGAGGGGCATACTTCGGATTGCCGAACTTCGTCCGCAATAGGAAGGGATTCCCAGCCGTGATATCTCCGGCTTGACGAAGCTCCTCCCGCGCCGTTCTGATTTCAGAGTGTGTTTCCTTGGTTGCTTCCAAGGCCTTCTTCAGGTCAACCATTTTCACTTGGCTTTCCCTTTCGAGGAGCTCATATCGGCTTACGACATTTTGCAGCTCGAGAGCCATGTTGGCTATTTTATCTTCACTCTGGCGATGAGCAGCCTGTTCGGCTTTTAACTCCTCGGCTGCCTTCAGGGCGGCCGCATCACTTCTCCTGTTTTGTTCCTTGGCACGGGCAAGTTCTGCCCGAAGGGTCTCCACGGCGGCAGCTCCATCTGCAATAAAAGCACACTATAAGATACTAGCATTATGCTCCTCTTAATATTTGCTGTCCATCCAAATATACATACCCTGTGCCTCATCAAGCCGCTTGTTCACAAGCGTGATGTCCGCATCCGCCACATCAAGCTGCCGCCTCAATTTGGCAAAATGAGCAGTCCGGTCAGCCGTCGGACCCTCAGCCGCCTGTGCATGAAAGCAGTGCTATAATTACCTGAGACTATGATCCTCTGTTTTCCGCTTTAGACGACAACCAGAGTCTCAGGGGCTACTATCTATACAGAGCACACCTAGCGTGTGCGGTACACAAAAATATATATATATATATATATATATATATATATATATTACTTTGCGTACCTCAAAGCCCCTCTTAGTAGGCTCGTAAAAGCTTCATTCAATCCACTTTTCGTGGATGAGATCCTCTCAACCACCATACCCATTAAGGTACGATGTGCCTCTGAAATGGCTGTTTGCTCCAGAAGTTCCATCAATGTGTCTGGTTGTACACCGGACAGTCCCGGGCTTCTTATGTTGGTCTCCTTAGGAGCCGAGAACCCCGGACTTTGGGCGGCCGAAGAATTACCTTCTAGCCTTTGTGGATCAGGAGAAATTCTCGGCGACGACACCTTAGGGTTGTCCGTCTCATGAGGCGGGGAAGCAGGGGGAGGCGTTTCGCTCTCCATCATCTCCGGAAGAAGATCCCCTGAAGACGAACTTTGTTGAGAAGGGCTATGAGCCGGACTGCAAAACATATGTCTCGGTTGTTACTCTCAGGGAAAAAGCAGGATATATTTACCAAAGTGCCTTTGTTCACTTACGGCTCGGCTGATGGCTAGCCCTCTCGCGGGCACTGTGCGGTAAGGATGCCCTCCATGGCAGGGCCCCCTGGCGATGGTTTCTTCCCTCGTTTGGAAACCTCTATTTCCAAGTCTTCAGAGGTGGTACTTTTCTTCCCGTGGGGAGAGAGGATTCTAGATTCACCTCCCCGATCATCCTCCTTCACGGAGGCACTAATTCCCCCAGTTTGGATGTGTAACGTATGAAGCCCTCCTTTGGCTTCTCTATTCCTCCTCTCACCTTCTCCTGACGGCACTTGATAGGGTGCGCGAGCCAGCATCCTGGTCAGTACAAGATCCGGTGAGCCTTTGGGATGAGGGGCCAAACACCTGATTCCCTCTGCCTTTCTTATCCAGTCCTGGCCGAGGGCAATTTTTTAAAATGATGTTGTGACAAATATAAAGACAACATGTTCAGTCGCAAAATTACTTACTTGGGTATCTGGATGGTTGCAGTTGAGGCCCGCATCCTCGATGGTGTCCGGACACTTTATTCGTGATTCGAAGAATAATCCATACATCCCTTCGAGCGTCATGCCGAAGAAGTGTTGAATAGTTAGGGGTCCTTCCGGGTTGAACTCCCACATACGGAGAGATCAACGTTGGCATGGCAAGACCTAACGAACTAGCATTACTTGCATTACTTTGACGAGACTGACATCCCTCTTGAGGAGATCTCGGATGCGGCTTTGCAATGTTAGCACGTCATTAGCTGGCCCCCAGTCCAGTCCTTTGTTGACCCATGGCGCCAATTGGGGCGGAGGGCCTGGGCGAAAGGCTGGGGCGGCCGCCTGCTTTGTACCTCAGGGTGCTGTGATGTAAAACCAGTCCCACTGCCATAGGTCGGATACCTCCGGGAAGGAACCCTTTGGCCATAGGGCGTCGGCGCCTTTGCTGATTATAGCGCCTCCGCACTCCGCGTGACGCCCATCGGTCGTCTTCGGCTTCACACTGAAGGTCTTGAGTCATAAGCCGAAGTGTGGGTTAATGCGGAGGAAGGCCTCACACACGACGATAAACGACGAGATGTGAAGGATGGAATATGGAGCTAGATCATGGAAATCCAGCCTGTAATAGAACATGAGACCTCTTACGAAGGGATCAAGACTAAAGCCTAGCCCTTAGAGGAAGTGGGAAACAAATACGACACTCTCGTTGGGTTCGGGAGTGGGGATAACCTAACCTTGAGCAGGTAACTTGTGGGGGATTTCGGCGCTCAGATACCTAGCCTCCCTAAGCTTCTTGATGTCCTCCTCTGCGACAGAAGGGGCCATCCACCGGCCTTGAAGGTTGGATCCGGACATGGTTGAAGGTCCGAAGCGCTTAGCCTGAACCTTGGGTGTTGGAACTCGAGGTAAGGGAAGAAAGGATCGAGCGTGGAAAGAAAAGGACAGGTCTTGGCCCCTTTATAACGAGGGTGAATATCAAGCGTCCTCCGCATGGCTGTTTGGAACTTGCCTAAAATTGAGGAGTCATACTAACAAGCACGGTTTGGGTTACCCACACCCGTATTGATGAGAATCCCGTGATAAGGCGAACACGATCTCTGCTTCGACAAGACATGCCAATAAAACCGCCTCGCAATACATGCAGTAGCAGGCTGGAAAAAACGGTTCATAATGACCGGGCCGCGGCGTGGTGTCACACTATGAAAAGTTGTCAGCAGATTAGATTTGTGGAATATTGTGTTCTCTACGGTGGTATGTGGAAATTGTTTTGCAGAGCCGGACACAATTCTTGTGTTCAAAATCTTCTATGGAGTATTCGAAGAAGGAACCCACCTTGCAATACCGAAGACAATTTGCACGCCGGACTGATATGTCTCTGTCGTATATATAAATTTTGATTGTTCCATTCCAATATTCTTCAACTTTCATACACTTTTGCCAACTTTTTATATTATTTTTGGGACTAACATATTGATTCAGTGCCCAGTGCCAGTTCCTGTTTGTTGCATGTTTTATATTTCGCAGAAACCCAATATCAAACGGAGTCCAAACGGGATAAAAACGTACGGAGAATTATTTTGGAATATTTGTGATTTTTTGGGAGGAAGAATCAACGTGAGACGGCGCCCGAGGGGGCCACGAGACAGGGGGCATGCCCTAGGGAGGCAGGCGCGCCCTGGACTCTCCTGGGCACCCTGTAAGGCGGTTGACTGTCTTCTTTTGCCGCAAGAAAGCTAATTTTATGGGAAAAATCAGGGCAAAAGATTCACCCCAATCGGGGTTACGGATCTCCGGATATAAAAGAACCGGTGATGGGGCAGAATCTGGGAACGCGGAAACAGAGAGAGACAGAGAGATAGATCCAATCTCGAAGGGGCTCTCGCCCCTCCCATGCCATGGGAGCCAAGGACCAGAAGGGAAACCCTTCTCCCATCTAGGGATAAGGTCAAGGAAGAAGAAGAAGAAGGGGCGCTCTCTCCCCCTTGCTTCCGGTGGTGCCGGAATGCCGCCGAAGGCCATCATCATCACCGCGATCTTCACCAACACCTCCATCATCTTCACCAACATCCCCATCACCTTCCCCCATCTATATTCATCGGTCCACTCTCCCGCTGTACCCTCTACTTGAACGTGGTGCTTTATGCTTCATATTATTATTCAATGATGTGTTGCCATCCTATGATGTCTGAGTAGATTTTCATTGTCCTATCGGTGATTGATGAATTGCTATGATTGGTTCTAGTTGCATGTTTTATTATTGGTGTTGTCCTATGGTGCTCTCCGTGTTGCGC
This sequence comes from Aegilops speltoides, assembly GCA_021437245.1. Taxonomy (NCBI): domain Eukaryota; kingdom Viridiplantae; phylum Streptophyta; class Magnoliopsida; order Poales; family Poaceae; genus Aegilops; species Aegilops speltoides. Next base: position 442,803,479 of record CM038142.1, read on the forward strand.
AAGCGTGAGGGATTCCCGCTATAGGGTTTGCAATATGTTCATGATTTGCTTATGGTGGGTGGCGTGAGTGATAGAAGCACTGCATCTTAGTAAGTAGGTTGTTTATTATGGGATAAAGGGACTTGATACTTTATGCTATGGTTGGGTTTTACCTTAATGATCTTTAGTAGTTGCGGATGCTTGCTAGAGTTCCAATCATAAGTGCATATGATCCAAGAAGAGAAAGTATGTTAGCTTATGCCTCTCCCTCAAATAGAATTGTGTTGGGGAACGTTGAAAATTAAAAATTTTCCTACGGCTTCACCAAGATCCATCTATGAGTTCATCTAAGCAACGAGTAATGGGAGAGAGATTGCATCTACATACCACTTGTAGATCGCGTGCGGAAGCTTGCAAGGTGATGATGGAGTCGTACTCGAACGTGATTCAGATCACCGATGCCCAAGTGCTGAACGGACAACACCTCCGTGTTCAACACACGTACGGGACGAGCGACGTCTCCTCCGTCTTGATCCAGCAAGGAGGAAGGAGAGGTTGAGGAAGACGGCTCCACCGGCAGCACAACGGCGTGGTGATGGTGGAGAAGAAGCACTCTGGCTGTGGCTTCACGAGCTCTTACGGAGGAGGAGAAGTGTTGGGAGGGAGGGCTGCGCCTTGGGATTGGTACAGCAGCCCCCTCCCCCCCTTTATATAGGCCCCCTCAGGTGGCGGCCCCGAGATCCAATCTCCGGGGGGCGGCCAAGGGGGTGGAGTGCCCCCAAGCCGGTGGGCGCCCCACCCCTAGGGTTCCAACCCTAGGCGAGGGGTGGGCCTAGAGGCGCACCAGCCCACTATGGGCTGGTTCCTCCCACTTCAGCCCATGGGGCCCTCCGGATAGGTGGCCCCACCGGTGGACCTCAGACCCTTTCGGTGGTCCCGGTACTTTACCGGGAGACCCCGAAACTTTCCCGATGGCCGAAACACCACTTCCTATATATTATTCTTTACCTCGGGACCCTTCCAGAAGTCCTCGTGACGTCCGGGATCTCATCCGGACTCGAACAATATTCGTAGTCACATACTTGACTTCCTACTAACCTAGCGTCACCGAACCTTAAGTGTGTAGACCCTACAGGTTCGGGAGACATGCAGACATGACCGAGATGAATCTCGGGCTATAACCAACAGCGGGGTCTGGATATCCATGTTGGCTCCCACATGCTCCTTGATGATTTGATCGGTTGAACCACGATGTCGAGGATTCGATCAAAACCCTGTATGCAATTCCCTTTGTCAATCGGTACGTTACTTGCCCGAGACTCGATCGTCGGTATCCCAATACCTCGTTCGGTCTCGTTCATCGCAAGTCACTTTACTCGCATCGTAATGCATGATCCCGTACAACACCTTGGTCAACTTGAGCTCATTATGATGATGCATTACCGAGTGGGCCCAGAGATACCTCTCCGTCATACGGAGTGACAAATCCCAGTCTCGATCCGTGTCAACCCAACAGATACTTTCGGAGATACCTGTAATGCACCTTTATAGTCACCCAGTTACGTTGTGATGTTTGATACACCCAAGGCACTCCTACGGTAACCGGGAGTTACTCGATCTCATGGTCGAAGGAAGAGATACTTGACATTGGCAAAGCTTCTAGCAAACGAACTATACGATCTTTTATGCTATGCTTATGATTGGGTCTTGTCCATCACATCATTCTCCTAATGATGTGATCCCGTTATCAACGACATCCAATGTCCATAGTCAAGAAACCATGACTATCTATTGATCACAACGAGCTAGTCAACTAGAGGCTCACTAGGGACATTTGTGGTCTAAGTGTTCACACGTGTATTACGATTTACGGATAATACAGTTATAGCATGAACAAAAGACAATTATCATGAACATTGAAATATAATAATACTTTTATTATTGCCTCTAGGGCATATTCCCAACAGTCTCCCACTTGCACTAGAGTCACCAATCTAGTTACATTGTGATGAATCGAACACCCATAGAGTTACGGTGTTGATCATGTTTTGCACACGAGAGGTTTAGTCAACGGATCTGCGACATTCAGATCTGTGTGCACTTTGCAAATCTCTATGTCTCCATCTTGAACATTTTCACGGATGGAGTTGAAACGACGCTTGATGTGCTGGTCTTCTTGTGAAACCAGGCTCCTTGGCAAGGGCAATAGCTCGGTGTTGTCACGAAGAGTTTGATCGGACCCGACGCATTGGGTATGACTCCTAGGTCGGTGATGAACTCCTTCACCCAAATCGCATCATGCGCTACCTCCGAGGCTGCCATGTACTCCGCTTCACACGTAGATCCCGCCACGACGCTCTCTGCTTGCCTGCACCAGCCATCGCTCCACCATTCAACATATACACGATCCGGTTTGTGACTTAGAGTCATCCAGATCCGAGTCGAAACTAGCGCCGACGTAACCCTTTACGACGAGCTCTTCGTCTCCTCCATAAACGAGAAACATGTCCTTTGTCCTTTTCGGTACTTCAGATATTCTTGACCGCTGTCCGGTGTTCCTTGCCGGGATTACTTTGGTATCTTGCAACCAAACTTACGGCCAGGTTTACATCGGTCCTGTACACAAAGATGGCATACATAATAGATCCTATGGCTGAAGCATAGGGATGACACTCATCTCTTCTTTATCTTTTGCCGTGGTCGGTGATCGAGCCGAGCTCAATCTCACACCTTGTAACATAGGCAAGAACCCTTCTTGGACTGATCCATTTTGAACCTCTTCAAAATCTTATCAAGGTATGTGCTTTGTGAAAGACCTATGAGGCGCCTTGATCTATCTCTATAGATCTTGATGCCTAATATATAAGCAGATTTCTCCAAGGTCCTTCATTGAAAAACACTTATTCAAGTAGGCCTTAATGCTGTCAGAAGTTTTGTATCATTTCCCATCAAGAGTATGTCATCTACATATAATAGGAGAAATGCTACTGAGCTCCCACTCACTTTCTTGTAAACGCAGCTTCTCCATAAGTCTGCATAAACCCAAACGCTTTGATCATCTCATCAAAGAAAATGTTCCAACTCCGAGATGCTTGCACCAGTCCATAAATGGATCATTGGAGCTTGCATACTTTGTTAGCGTTCGAGGATCGACAAAACCTTCCGCTGCATCATATACAGCTCTTCCTTAAGATGTCCGTTAAGGAATGCCGTTTTGACGTCCATCGCCATATCTCATAATCATAGTATGCGGCAATTGCTAACATGATTCGGACGGACTTAAGCTTCGCCACGGAGAGAATGTCTCGTCAGTAGTCAATCCCTTGAACTTGTCGATAACCCTTAGCGACAAGTCGAGCTTTATAGATGGTAACATTACCATCGCGTCCGTCTTCTTCTTAAAATCCATTTGTTTTCTATCGCTCGCCGATCATCGGGCAAGTCTGTCAAAGTCCATACTTTGTTTTCATACATGGATTCTATCTCGGATTTCATGGCTCCAAACCATTTGTTGGAATCCGGGCCGCCATTGCTTCTTCATAGTTCAAGGTTCATTGTTGTCTAGCAACATGATTTCCATGACAGGTTTCCGTACCACTGCAGTGCGGAACGTGTCCTCGTGGACCTTGAAGGTCAAGAGTAACTTGATCCAAGTACCTTGATCATCATCATTGTTTTCCTCTTCATTTGGTGTGGGCATCACAGAACGGTTTCTGCGCCGCACCACTTTCCCGCTCGAGAGGTAGTACTTCATCGAAGTTCTACTTTCCTCCCACTTACTTCTTTCGAGAGAAACTCTTTCTCCGTAAAGCATCCGTTCTTGGCAACAAAGACCTTGCCTTGGATCTTAAGTAGAAGGTATACCCGACAGTTTCCTTAGGGTATCCTATGAATACGCATTTTTCCGACTTGGGTTCGAGCCAGTTGAAGTTTCTTGACATAAGCATCGCATCCCCAAACTTTTAGAAACGACAGCTTAGGTTTCTTCCCAAACCACAATTCATACGGTGTCGTCTCAACGGATTTAGACGGTGCCCTATTTAAAGTGAATGTAGCTGTCTCTAGAGCGTATCCCCAAAATGATAGCGGTAAATCGGTAAGAGACATCATAGACCGCACCATATCCAATAGAGTGCGACACGACGTTCGGACACACCGCTTCACCGAGGTGTTCAGCGGCGTGAGTTGTGAAACGATTCCACATTTTCTTAAGTGTGTACCAAACTCGTGACTTAAGTATTCTCCTCCACGATCTGATCGTAGGAACTTTATCTTTCGGTCACGTTGATTCTCTACCTCACTCTGAAATTCCTTGAACTTTTCAAAGGTCTCGGACTTGTGTTTCATTAAGTAGACATACCCATATCTACTCAAGTCATCGGTGAGAGTGAGAACATAACGATATCCTCCATGAGCCTCAACGCCATTGGACCGCACACATCGGTATGTATGATTTCCAACAAGTTGGTTGCTCGCTCCATTGTTAGGAGAACGGAGTCTTGGTCATTTTGCCTAAGAGGCAAGGTTCACATGTGTCAAACGATTCATAATCAAGAGACTCTAAAAGTCCATCAAGATGGAGCTTCTTCATGCGCTTGACACCAATGTGACCAAGGCGGCGATGCCACAAGTATGTGGGACCATCGTTATCAACTTTACATCTTTTGGCATCCACACTATGAACATGTGTAATATTACGCTTGAGATTCATTAAGAATAAACCATTGACCATCGGAGCATGACCATAAAACATATCTCTCATATAAATCGAACAACCATTATTCTCAGACTTAAATGAGTAGCCATCTCAGATTAAGCGAGATCCAGATACAATGTTCATGCTCAAACATGGCACTAAATAACAATTATTAAGGTTCAAAACTAATCCCAGAGGTAAATGTAGAGGCAGCGTGTCGACGGCGATCACATCGACTCTGGAACCATTCCCGACGCAAGATCGTCACCTCGTCCTTTGCCGGTCTCCGTTTATTCCGCAGCTCCTCTTGTGAGTTACAAATATGAGCAACGACACCGTATCAAATACCTGGGAGTTACTACGAGTCTTGGTAAGGTACACATCAATTACATGTATATCAAATATACCTTTGGTGTTGCGGCCTTCTTATCCGCTAAGTATTTGGGGCAGTTCCGCTTCAAAGGACCCTTCCCTTGCAATAAAAGCACTCGATCTCGTGCTTGGGTCCATTCTTTGACTTTTTCCCAAGAAGCAAGCTTACGGTAGCGGCAACATCTTTGCCGTCCTTCTTGAAGTTCTTCTTACCCTTGCCCTTCTTGAACTTAGTGGTCTTATTGACCATCAACACTTGATGTTCCTTTTTGATTTCAGCCTCTGCTGACTTCAAAGATCGAGAACACTTCAGAATGGTCTTTACCATCCCTCGCATGTTGTAGTTCATCACAAAGCTCTTGTAGCTTGGTGGGAGCGACCGGAGGATTCTGTCAATGACCGCCTCATCCGGGAGGTTAATGTTCATTTGGGTCATACGGTTGTGCAACCCTGACATCTTGAGGATGTGCTCACCGTGTAACTGTTTTCCTCCATCTTACAAGCTGTAGAACTTGTCGAGACATCATATCTCTCGACCGGGCATGAGCTTGGAAAACTAGTTTCAGCTCTTGAACATCTCATATGCTCCGTGGTGCTCAAAACGCTTTTGGAGCCCCGGTTCTAAGTGTAAAGCATGCCGACCGAACGAGGGAGTAATCATCAAGACGAGTTTGCCAAGCGCTCATAACGCCTTGGTTCTCTCGACGGAGCGGCACCTAGCGGTCCTTCTAGGACATATTGCTTCTGGCAGCTATGAGGATGATCCTCGTGTTCAACCCAAATCCGTATAGTTGCTGCCATCATCTTTCAGCTTGGTTTTCTAGGAACAGCGTTGAAGTTCATGTTGACATTAGCGTTGGCCATTGATCTACAAGACATATTTGCAAAGGTTTTAGACTAAGTTCATGATAATAAAGTTCTAATCAAATTATGAACTCCCACTTAGATTAGACATCCTCTAGTCATCTAAGTGTTACACGATCCGAGTCGACTAGCCCGTGTCCGATCATCACGTGAGACGGACTAGTCATCATCGGTGAACATCTTCATGTTGATCGTATCTTCCATACGACTCGTGTTCGACCTTTCGGTCTCCGTGTTCGAGGCCATGTCTCGCACATGCTAGGCTCGTCAACTTAACCCTAAGTGTTTTCGCTGTGTAAAACTGTCTTACACCCGTTGTATGTGAACGTAAGGATCCATCACACCCGATCATCACGTGGTGCTTAGAAACGACGAACTGTAGCAACGGTGCATAGTTAGGGGAGAACACTTCTTGAAATTTTGTAAGGGATCATCTTATTTACTACCGTCGTCCTAAGTAAACAAGATGCATAAACATAATAAACATCACATGCAATTATATAGTTGTGACATGATATGGCCAATATCATCAAGCTCCATTGATCTCCATCTTCGGGGCTCCATGATCATCTTGTCACCGGCTTGACACCATGATCTCCATCATCATGATCTCCATCATCGTGTCTTCATGAAGTTGTCACGCCAACGACTACTTCTACTTCTATGACTAACGCGTTTAGCAATGAAGTAAAGTAGTTTACATGGCGTTCTTCAATGACACGCAGGTCATACAAAAAATAAAGACAACTCCTATGGCTCCTGCCGGTTGTCATACTCATCGACATGCAAGTCGTGAATCCTATTACAAGAACATGATCTCATACATCACAATTCATCACAAATTCTGGCCATATCACATCACATGATCAATCGCTGCAAAAACAAGTTAGACGTCCTCTAGTTGTTGTTGCATCTTTTACGTGGCTGCGATTGGGTTCTAGCAAGAACGTTTTCTTACCTACGAATCACCACAACATGATTTTGTCAACTTCTATTTACCCTTCATAAGGGCCTTGTTCATCGAATCCGCTCCAACTAAAGTGGGAGAGACAGACACCCGCCAGCCACCTTATGCAACTAGTGCATGTCAGTCGGTGGAACCGGTCTCACGTAAGCGCACGTGTAAGGTTGGTCCGGCCGCTTCATCCCACAATACCGCTGAGCAAGAAAAGACTAGTAGAGGCAAGTAAGATGACAAGATCAACGCCCACAACAAATTGTGTTCTACTCGTGCATTAGAGAACTACGATAGACCTAGCTCATGATGCCATTGTTGGGGAACGCGAGAAAATTAAAATTTTTCCTACGGCTTCACCAAGATCCATCTATGAGTTCATCTAAGCAACGAGTAATGGGAGAGATTGCATCTACATACCACTTGTAGATCGCGTGCGGAAGCTTGCAAGGTGATGATGGAGTCGTACTCGAACGTGATTCAGATCACCGATGCCCAAGTCTTTGAACGGATAGCACCTCCGCGCTCAACACACGTGCGGGACGAGCGACGTCTCCTCCGTCTTGATCCAGCAAGGAGGAAGGAGAGGTTGAGGAAGACGACTCCACGGCAAAGACAACGGCGTGGTGATGGTGGAGAAGAAGTATCTGGCTGAGGCTTCACGAGCTCTTACGGAGGAGGAGAAGTGTTGGGAGGGAGGGCTGCGCCTTGGGATTGGTACAGCAGCCCCCTCCTCCCCCTTTATATAGGCCCCCAGGGGTGGCCCCGGAGATCCAATCTCTGGGGGCGGCGGCCAAGAGGGGTGGAGTGCCCCCAAGCGGTGGGCGCCCCACCCCTAGGGTTCCAACCCTAGGCGCAGGGGTGGGCCTAGGGGCGCACCAGCCCACTATGGGCTGGTTCCTCCCACTTCAGCCCATGGGGCCCTCCGGATAGGTGGCCCCACCGGTGGACCCGGGACCTTTCGGTGGTCCGTGCATTTTACGGAGACCCAAACTTTCCCGATGGTCAAACACCACTTCCTATATATTATTCTTTACCTCCGGACCCTTCCGAACTCCTCGTGACGTCCGGGATCTCATCCGGACTCGAACAATATTCGTAGTCACATACTTGACTTCCTACTAACCCTAGCGCCACCGAACCTTATGTGTAGACCCTACGGTTCGGGAGACATCTGACATGACCGAGACGACTCTCGGGCAATAACCAACAGCGGGTGCAGATATCCATGTTGGCTCCCACATGCTCCTTGATGATTTCATCGGTTGAACCACGATGTCGAGGATTCGATCAAAACCCGTATGCAATTCCCTTTGTCAATCGGTGCGTTACTTGCCCGAGACTCGATCGTCGGTATCCCAATACCTCGTTAGGTCTCGTTATCGCAAGTCACTTTACTCGCACAGTAATGCATGATCCTGGCCAACACCTTGGTCAACTTGAGCTCATTATGATGATGCATTACCGAGTGGGCCCAGAGATACCTCTCCGTCACACGGAGTGACAAATCCCGTCTTGATCCGTGTCAACCCATCGATACTTTCGGAGATACCCGTAATGCATCTTTATAGTCACCCGATTACGTTGTGACGTTTGATACACCCAAGGCACTCCTACGGTAACCGGGAGTTACACGATCTCATGGTCGAAGGAAGAGATACTTGACATTGGCAAAGCTTCTAGCAAACAAACTATACGATCTTTTATGCTATGCTTATGATTGGGTCTTGTCCATCACATCATTCTCCTAATGATGTGATCCCGTTATCAACGACATCCAATGTCCATAGTCAGGAAACCATGACTATCTATTGATCACAACGAGCTAGTCAACTAGAGGCTCACTAGGGACATTTGTGGTCTAAGTGTTCACACGTGTATTACGATTTCCGGATAATACAGTTATAGCATGAACAAAAGACAATTATCATGAACATTGAAATATAATAATACTTTTATTATTGCCTCTAGGGCATATTCCCAACAAATTGCAATAGTGATTACCGGTCTAGTAACATAGTCAATTGCTTATGGGTAATTTCACAACTCCTACCACCACTTTTCCACACTCATTATATTTACTTTATTGCTTCTTTATCTAAACATCCCCTAGTTTATATTTTCGTGCTCTTTATTATCTTGCAAACCTATCCTACAACACCTACAAAGTACTTCTAGTTTCATACTTGTTCTAGGTAAAGCGAACACTAAGCCTGCGTAGAGTCGTATCAGTGGCATATAGGACTTGAGATAATATGTGTTCTACCTTTAGCTCCTCGTTGGGTTCGACACTCTTACTTATCGAAAGAGGCTACAATTATCCCCTACACTTGTGGGTTATCAAACCCTTTTTCTGGCGCCGTTGCCGGGTGGTCATAGCGTGGGGTGAATATTCTCTTGTGTGCTTGTTTGCTTTATCACTAAGTAATTTTTATTTGCTGTTCTTAGTTGTTTTCTATCCTTAGTTATGGGTAGGAAACGAAAAATACCAAAAAACAATTGTACCTACTACACCAATGGTTGAAGAACCACTCAAAATCTATCACACTCCTGTAGCTTTTTACTTGGACCATCTTCGATCCCTTTGTGCTCGTGGTGAAACCCGAACTAGCTTAGTTGAGGGCAAATGTTTAGATGAGCATGCTTCTTATGTACGACACCGTATATCTGAAAAAGGGAAACTTTTACTGGATCAAATTCATCATTTGCAATGCTATGCTTGGACTTTATGTGAAATATATGATGTTACTTGTTGTTCTAAAAACCCTAAGAAACACCTTCCCTACCAATGTGAGTTTATTGATAATGGAATCATATCCTTGTATGCTAAGGGTGTTTATAATTACTATGATGTTCAACAAATTAAAGAATTTGTTGCTTTTAAGGATGCTTATGAAATTGCTTCTTTGACTGAAAAGTATGATGCTACTCTCTACAAATCTGAAAATTTTGCCATACTTGAATATTGTTATGATAATTATGCTTCTAATGCCTATGTTAAACTATATATTGAGGACTTCTCCGCTGTCCAAGAAGAGACAAATATTTTGCAGGAGTCTATGGAAGAAGAAATTGATGAAACTGTGAGCTCATTGGATGAAAAAGATGATGAGGAGAGCGAAGAACAAAAGGAGGAAGAGCGGATTAGCTACCCGTGGCCACCTTCTAATGAGAGTAACTCTTCAACTCATACATTGTTTAATTTCCCTTCGTTCTTATCGAAGGATGATTGCTATGATGATTGCTATGATCCCTTTAATTCGTTTGAAATATCCCGTTTTGATGATGCTTGCTATACTTGTGGCCAAGATGCCAATATGAATTATTATTATGGAGATGAACTTGCTATAGTTCCTTATGTTAAACATGAAATTGTTGCTATTGCACCCACGCATGATAGTCCTATTATCTTTTTGTATTCTCCACACTACACTATATCAGAGAAGTTTGTGCTTATTATGGATTATATTGATGGGTTGCCTTTTACTATTGCACATGATGATTTTGATAGATATAATATGCATGTGCTTGCTGCTCCTACTTGTAATTATTATGGGAGAGGAACTATATCTCCGCCTCTCTATGTTTCTAACACAATAGAATTGCAAGAAACTGATTATACTATGCATTGGCCTTTACTTGGTGTGCATGAATTGTTCTTTTATGACATGCCAAAGCATAGGAAGAGAGTTACACTTCGTTGTTGCATGATATATGTTACTTTGTGGTCACTATTAAATTACTAATCATTGTTAATTAAAATTGGCTTTGATATACCTTGGGATCCGGGTAGATCCATTACTTGAGCACTATATGCCTAGCTTAATGGCTTTAAAGAAAGCATTGCCAGGGAGACAACCCGGAATTTTTAGAGAGTCATTTATTTCTGTTGAGTGCTTTTATAAAGTCTAAAAACAAAAAATAATAAAGAAGGGAACCCAAAACTTTTCAAAAAGGAAAGTGAAAGTGAGAAAGACAAGCATTGTTGACGTGGGAGCTAGCCTTGAACTTTGTTCATGCTCACGGAAACTTTGTGAATCTTGATTACAGAAACTTTTCATCAAAAATAATTATCCCCTTGTACAATTCCATTGTATTATAAAAATAATGTGCCAAGGTTTGCCTTTAGGATGTTTACAATGCTTGTTGGTCTTGACGGTGCAGGACAGAAACTTTGGCTGTAGTGCGCGATTTTACATTTTTAACTGGAATGTCAATTGGTTGTGATTACCTTTGCATTGTCTTTATGTATTTTTTTTATTTTTTTCCTAATTTTTGTAGAATTTTTGGGGTACCAGAAGTATGGTGAATGTTCAGATTGCTACAAACTGTTCTATTTTTGACAGATACTGTTTTTGATGCATAGTTTGCTTGTTTTGATGAAACTATCAATTTCTATCAGTGAATTAAGCCATGGAAAAGCTATATTACAATAGACAAAAAAAACAAAATATGAATTGGTTTGCTACAGTACTTAGAGTAGTGATTTGCTTTATTATACTAACGGATTTTACCAAGTTCTCTGTTGAAGTTTTGTGTGGATGAAGTGTTTGATCGAGGATGACTCGATATGAGGAAAAGGAAGAGAGGCAAGAGCTCAAGCTTGGGGATGCCCAAGGCACCCCAAGTAAATATTCAAGGAGACTCAAGCGTCTAAGCTTGGGGATGCCCCGGAAGGCATCCCCTCTTTCTTCAATGAGTATCGGTATGTTTCCGTATTCGTTTCGTTCATGCGATATGTGCCAGTCTTGGAGCGTCTTTTGCGTTTAGTTTTCACTTTTATTTTATGCACCATGCTGGTATGAGATAGTCTTTGGTTGATTTATAGAATGCTCATTGCACTTCACTTATATCTTTTGAGTATGGATTTATATAATGCTTCATGTGCTTCACTTATATCATTTGAAGTTTGGATTGCCTGTTTCTCTTTACATAGGAAACTGCCATTTGTATAATGCTCTTTTGCTTCACTTATATTTGTTAGAGTGTGGGCATATCTTTTGTAGAAAGAAATAAACTCTCTTGCTTCACTTATATCTATTTAGAGAGATGATAGGAATTGGTCATTCACATGGTTAGTCATAAAATCCTACATCAACTTGTAGATCGCTGAATATGATATGTTTGATTCCTTGCAATAGTTTTGCGATATAAAGGTGGTGATATTAGAGTCATGCTAGTGGGTGATTGTGGATTAGTAGAAATACTTGTGTTGAGGTTTGTGATTCCTGAAGCATGCACGTATGGTGAACCGCTTTGTGATGAAGTTGGAGCACAATTTTATTTATTGATTGTCTTCCTTATGAGTGGCGATCGGGGACGAGCGATGGTCTTTTCCTACCAATCTATCCCCCTAGGAGCATGCACATAGTACTTTATTTTCAATGGTTTGTAGATTTTTGCAATAAGTATATGAGTTCTTTATGACTAATGTTGAGTCCATGGATTATACACACTCTCACCCTTCCACCATTGCTAGCCTCTCTTGTGCCGCGCAACTTTCGCCTGTACCATACACCCACCATATACCTTCCTCAAAACAGCCACCATACCTACCTATCATGGCATTTCCATAGCCATTCCGAGATATATTGCCATGCAACTTCCATCATCATCATATACATGACTTGAGCATTCATTGTCATATTGCCTTGCATGATCGTAAGATAGCTAGCATGATGTTTCCATGGATTATCTGTTTTTTGATGTCATTGCTACGCTAAATCACTGCACATCCCGGTAAACCGCCAGAGGCATTCATATAGAGTCATATCTTTGTTCTTGATATCGAGTTGTAAGTAAATAAAAGTGTGATGATCATCATTATTAGAGCATTGCCCCAGTGAGAAAAGGATGATGGAGACTATGATTCCCCCACAAGTCGGGATGAGACTCCGGACTTAAAAAAAGGGGGCCCAAAGAAGCCCACCCAAAAAAAGAAAAAAAAAGAAAGAAAAGGGGCAATGTTACTATCCTTTTACCACACTTGTGCTCCAGAGTAGCACCATGTTCTTCATATAGAGGGTCTCCTATGTTATCACTTCCATATACTAGTGGGAATTTTCATTATGGAACTTGGCTTGTATATTCCAACGATGGGCTTCCTCAAATGCCCTAGGTCTTCATGAGCAAGCAAGTTGGATGCAGACCCACTTAGTTTCTGTTTGAGCTTTCATACACTTATAGCTCTTAATGCATCCGTTGCATGGCAATCCCTACTCCTCACATTGATATCTATTGATGGGCATCTCCATAGCCCATTGATACGCCTAGTTGATGTGAGACTATCTTCTCCTTTTTTGTCTTCTCCACAACCACCATTCTATTCCACATATAGTGCTATGTCCATGGCTCACGCTCATGTATTGCGTGAGAGTTGGAAAAGTTTGAGATTACTAAAGTATGAAACAATTGCTTGGCTTGTCATCGGGGTTGTGCATGATTAAATACTTTGTGTGTTGAAGATAGAGCAACAGCCAGACTGTATGATTTTGTAGGGATAACTTTCTTTGGCCATGTTGTTTTGAAAAGACATGATTGCTTTATTGTTTTTATGTCAAATGATAGACTATTGCTTTGAATCACTCGTGTCTTAATTTTCATGCCATGATTAGATACATGATCAAGATTATGCTAGGTAGCATTCCACATCAAAAATTATCTTTTTTTATCATTTACCTACTCGAGGACGAGCAGGAATTGAGCTTGGGGATGCTGGTACGTCTCCGTCGTATCTATAATTTTTGATTGTTCCATGCCAATATTCTTCCACTTTCATATACTTTTGACAACTTTTAATATTATTTTTGGGACTAACATATTGATCCACTGCCCAGTGCCAGTTCCTGTTTGTTGCATGTTTTATGTTTCGCAGGAACCCAATATCAAACGGAGTCCAAACGGGATAAAAACGGATGGAGAATCATTTTGGAATATTTGTGATTTTTGGGAGCAAGAATCAACGTGAGACGGTGCCCGAGGGGGCCACGAGACAGGGGGGGCGCGCCCCAGGGAGGCAGGAGCACCCTGGACTCTTCTGGGCACCCTATAAGGCGGTTGACGCTCTTATTTTGCCGCAAGAAAGCTAATCTTATGAGAAACATTTGGGCGAAAGATTCACCCCAATCAGAGTTATGGATCTCCGGATATAAAAGAAACGGTGAAGGGGCAGAATCTGGGAACGCAGAAACAGAGATAGACACAGAGATAGATCCAATCTCGGAGGGGCTCTCGCCCTTCCCACGCCATGGGAGCCAAGGACCAGAAGGGAAATCCTTCTCCCATCTAGGGATAAGGTCAAGGAAGAAGAAGAAGAAGGGGGGGGGGCTCTCCCCCCTTGCTTCCGGTGGTGCCGGAACGCCGCCGGAGGCAATCATCATCACCGCGATCTTCTCCAACACCTCCATCATCTTCACCAACATCTCCATCACCTTCCCCCATCTATATTCAGCAGTCCACTGTCCCGGTGTACCCTCTACTTGAACATGGTGCTTTATGCTTCATATTATTATTCAATGATGTGATGCCATCCTATGATGTCTGAGTAGATTTTCGTTGTCCTATCGGTGATTGATGAATTGCTATGATAGGTTTGAGTTGCATGTTTTATTATTGGTGTTGTACTATGGTGCTCTCCGTGTCGCGAAAGCGTGAGGTATTCCCGCTGTAGGGTTTGCAATATGTTCATGATTTGCTTATGGTGGGTGGCGTGACTGATAGAAGCACAGACCCGAGTAAGTAGGTTGTTTGCCTATGGGATAAAGGGGACTTGATACTTTAATGCTATGGCTGGGTTTTACTTTAATGATCTTTAGTAGTTGCGGATGTTTGCTAGAGTTCCAATCATAAGTGCATATGATCCAAAAAGAGAAAGTGTGTTAGCTTATGCCTCTCCCTCAAATAGAATTGCAATAGTGATTACCGGTCTAATAACGTAGTCAACTGCTTAGGGACAATTTCACAACTCCTACCACCACTTTTACACACTCGCTATATTTACTTTATTGCTTCTTTATCTAAACAGACCCCACTTTATATTTTCGTGCTCTTTATTATCTTTCAAACCTATCCTACAACACCTACAAAGTACTTCTAGTTTCATACTTGTTCTAGGTAAAGCGAACACTAAGCATGCATAGAGTCGTATCAGTGGCAGATAGGACTTCACATAATATTTGTTCTACCTTTAGCTCCTCGTTGGGTTCAACACTCTTACTTATCGAAAGAGGCTACAATTATCCCGTAAACTTGTGGGTTATCACGGACTCATCGTCATTGAAGCCTGGTTCAGGGGCTACTGAGGGAGGCCTGGATTAGGGGGTCCTCGGACAGCCGGACTATATATTAGTGCCGGATTGTTGGACTATGAAGATACAAGATTGAAGACTTCGTCCCGTGTCCGGGTGGGACTTCCTTTCCATGGAAGGCAAGCTTGGCAATTCAGATATGTAGATCTCCTTCTCTGTAACCAACTATGTGTAACACAAGCCCCCTCCGGTGTCTATATAAACCGGAGCGTTTAGTCCGCATGACAAGAACAATCAGAATCATAGGCTAGCTTCTAGGGTTTAGCCTCTACGATCTCGTGGTAGATTAACTCTTGTAATACTCATGTCACCAAGATCAATCAAGCAGGAAGTAGGGTATTACCTCCATCGAGAGGGCCCGAACCTGGGTAAACATTGTGTCCCCCACCTCCTATTACCTTAGCCTTAGACGCACAGTTCGGGACCCCCTACCCGAGATCCACCGGTTTTGACACCGACAGGCCCCATCAATCATCTACAACAACGTAGTCCAGGGGGATTTTCCTCCCCAGACAGATCTTCATATTTGGCGGCTTCGCACTACGTGCCAACTTGCTTGGCCATCTAGAGCAGATCGACGGCTATGCCCCTGGCCACCGGGTCAGGTTTGGAAGCTTGAATTACGTGGCCAATGTCTGCGGAGACTTGATCTTCGACGGATTTGAGCCCATGATGGCCGCTCCCTGTGTAACGCCCCGGATCTGCCAGTTATTCGTCGTTGTTGTCATGTCGTTTGCTTGCGTGTTGCATTTTATCATGTCATCATGTGCATCTCATTTTGCATACATGTTCGTCTCATGCATCTGAGCATTTTCCCCGTTGTCCGTTTTGCAATCCGGCACTCCTATGTCATTCGGCGCCCCCTTTTGCCTCTTTTCGTGAGCGGGTGTTAAACGTTCTCGGAATGGACCGTGATTTGCCAAGCGGCCTTGGTACACCACCGGTAGACCGCCTGTCAAGTTTCGTGCCATTTGGAGGTCGTTTGATACTCCAACGGTTAACCGGGTAACCGTAAAGGCCTCTTTGGTGTGCAGACCAACACCCCTCCAAAGTGGCCCAATAACCCATCCTAACCCCTTCCATGCTCTCGGTCGTTCGATCACGATCGCGTGGCCGAAAACCGTTCCCCATTTGGACTTTCCTAGCTCCCTCTACCTATTTAAAGGCCTTCCCCTTCCATTTTTCGCGCACATGAACCCTAGCCCCGCTCCCCTCGCGCCGCCGGACATGTCCGCTCCCGCCGGAAGAAATCCCGTTGCCGCTCGCAGCCAACCGCGATGTGCCATGTCAGCGCCGCACCGTCCCCACTACCGCCCGCCCGCTTTCGCCCGCGGAGCCCATCCGCATGCCAGCCCGGGCGGATCTGGCCCGAGCCGCCGCTTCGCCCCGCCGCCGTTCGCCGCCGCCCCGCCGCTGTGGTTTCGACCCAACCCGCCGACTCGTCTCCGGCCGCCGCCGGCAGCAGTTCGCCGGCGCCGACCTCGCCGTCCGCCGCCCGGCGCCTCCGCCCGCGCCCGCCTCCGCTTGTTCGCGCCTCTCCTCCAGGCCAGCATCCAGCCACGCTTCACCGTCGCCGCCGGCGGCGGCGACCGCCTGCCGCGCCGTCCGTCCCGCCGGCGCTCCTCCGCCGGATCCCGTCGCTGCCGTCACCGGAGCCCCTCGTCGGCGCTCCCACGGCCTCGCTGCCCTCGTCTCCGGTGAGGTCGGGCCGGTTGGATGAGATCCACTGGTCCCGCCAACCAAACACGCTCCCGCGACCCGTATCTGGTCATCCCCGTACCCCACCGTCCACTTCTCCACGAGGTTAAAAAAAGTCCAAGTCCCCAGATCTGTAACATTTTCATGCCCTGTTCATCGCATCATAACTCCATGCATACTGCTCCGTTTTGTGCGTGTAATATATAAAATTGTTCGTCATGAGATACTCTTCATTTCTTTCCATTGTGCCATGTTTGTTTGAGCTCATCTTGAGGCCCTAATCATCGCTGCAAGAGTGTTGTATGATGTTAATCTGCTGAAACTTTTATAACTTGCTGTTTTGTCGTTTTTGTTGCATTTGATGTGTGCATCCTATGAGCTTGATGTGTACATGTTTTATGATATACAACATGCCATATTTACATAGGTGAAATCCATGTATTTTTGTGAGTCTTGTACTGAGTGCATCAAGCTTGTTAAGTAGGGTACTTGCTGTTGCTGTTTTGCTAGGCTGAATCTGTTACATCATGATGCTATGTTAACCTGCTGCTACAAGTCATTCTATGCATAATATGGAGATGTTCACTAAGGATGTTTTGTTATAAATGTCATTCTCTATCCATTAATGCCCCTGGTTGCATTTATAACCTCCTCTAACATGTTGTTATCTTGCTCTCAACTTGCTAAATAATGTTGTTGTCAGTCTGTTAACATGACGTTCAGTTTTCCCATGAGCTTTGCTAGTGATCCATGCATCCTATGAACTTGATCTTGCCATGCTTAGCTTCATAAACATGCCTTCTGACTGTTGGTCACCTTGGCATGCCATGTATTGCTCTGTTGTGAGTGGTACAAGCTCACCAACATGCCTACTTATTGTTGTTCCTGCCATGTTTGAATATGTCATATAACTTGCCATGTTTACATGGGTGCCATCATATCTTCTGATCCTTTTTGGCTCATGGTCAGTAAGGGACTTTTGTTATATGCAATTAGTAGATTCATGCCATGTCTTTTTTTGCCATGTTAAGTTCCTGTAACATGTTGTTTGATAGCTCTAAACATTGCAACCTGATGTTATTTCTTCCAAGTCTGTAAACTGTTATTATTTGCAATCTTGCCATGTCCTTTTGAGCCTGTTCTAGTGTTCTCTGGAGATAGCTCAGTGTTCATGTTTTGTCATGCCTTACCTGTACTTCATGCCCATGCCTTTTGTTCTTATGTTGAGGTGCTGTAGAATATTGCTTTGGTGCTTGCAAAATGCCTAGTTGCTGTTATGGACAGATTGTTGCTATAACTTGTATAGAGTGTATGTGTTGAACCGTTGCTCCGTTTTGAGTGTGCTCTATATGAAACTTGCTTAGAATTGCATGTAGTTTCATATTATCATGTTGCATCATTGTTTTGAGGTGTTTGCTTGATGTTTCTATGTATTTTCCATCAATGCCATGTTTATCTTGTTTTGCTCATATCTTCTAGGCCGTAGCTCCGAACTAAATGAACTTTATACGTAACTTGACTAGAATCTCGTGTAGATCATCTTGGTGCATCTTAATTTGCTGTTTAACAACTTGAACATAAGGTTTATTCAGATCTGTACCAATTTCGAAATTTTCATATGAGGACTTACCGGAATTGTTATATGTTGTTTCCGGCCTCATTTAAACTAGCTTTGATGTGTTGTTCTTGTTTGCATCATCTCTTGCCAGGAGTAGCCTCATATAGCCTTTGTCATGCATAATGTTTGGTCGTGCATCATGCCTTGTTTGTGTGGTGTGTTTACTATGTTGTGTGCTTCTTCTCGATAGTTCCTGTTTCGTTGCGATCGTGAGGATTCGTTCGTCTACGCTTGGTTCGGCTTCACCCGTTCGTCTTCTTCATGGACTCGTTATTCTTCCTAGCGGGATTTCAGGCAAGATGACCCCTACCCTGGATCTCACTACTACCATTGCTATGCTAGTTTCTTCGTTCTATCGCTTTGCTGCGCTACCTATCGCTTGCTCTTCAAGCCTCCCAATTTGCCATGTCAGCCTCTAGCCTTTTTCACCCTTCCTAGCAAACCGTTGTTTGGCTATGTTACCTCTTTGCTCAGCCCCTCTTACAGCGTTGTTAGTTGCAGGTGGAGTTGAAGATTGCTCCATGGTGGACAGGATTATGTTGGGATATTACAATATCTCTTATTTAATTAATGCATTTATATACTTGGTAAAGGGTGGAAGACTCGGCCTTATGCCTGGTGTTTTGTTCCACTCTTGCCGCCCTAGTTTCCGTCATACCGGTGTTATGTTCCCGGATTTTATGCGTTCCTTACGCGATTGGGTGATTTATGGGACCCCTTGACAGTTCGCTTTGAATAAAACTCCTCCAAAGAAGGCCCAACCTTGGTTACACCATTTGCCTCACCTAGCCCTTTTTCCCTTGGGTTTCGGAGCCCGAGGGTCATCTTTATTTTACCCCGGGCGGTGCTCCTCCAGTGTTGGTCCAACTTTGAGCAATGTCCGTCTCCCCCTGGGCAACCAGGGTCTATGCCAACCCGACGTCTGGCTCATCCGGTGTGCCCTGAGAACGAGATATGTGCAGCTCCTATCGGGATTTGTCGGCACATCGGGTGGCTTTGCTGGTCTTGTTTTACCATTGTCAAAATGTCTTGTAAACCGGGATTCCGAGACTGATCGGGTCTTCCTGGGAGAAGGAATATCCTTCGTTGATCGCGAGAGCTTATCATGGGCTAAGTTGGGACACCCCTGCAGGGTATAAACTTTTGAGAGCCGTGCCCGCGGTTATGTGGCAGATGGGAATTTGTTAATGTCCGGTTGTAGATAACTTGACACTTGACTTAATTAAAACGCATCAACCGTGTGTGTAGCCGTGATGGTCTCTTTTCGGTGGAGTCCGGGAAGTGAACACGGTTTTGGGTTATGATTGACGTAAGTAGGAGTTCAGGATCACCTCTTGATCATTGCTAGCTTCACGGCCGTTCCTTTGCTTCTCTTCTCGCTCTTATTTGCCTATGTTAGCCACCATATATGCTTAGTCGCTGCTGCAACCTCACCACTTTACCCCTTCCTTACCCATTAAGCTTTGCTAGTCTTGATACCCATGGTAATGGGATTGCTGAGTCCTCGTGGCTCACAGATTACTACAACAACAGTTGCAGGTACAGGTTATGCGATGATCATGACGCGAGAGCGATGCTTGCTTGTTTTGGAGTTCTTCTTCTGCTTCGTCGATCAGGGGATAGGTTCTAGGTCGGCAGCCTGGGCTAGCAGGGTGGATGTCATTTGAGTTTCTGTTTGTGTTTCATCCATAGTCGGATGGTGCTCTTTTGTAAGATGATGTTGTATTCGTGGGGCATTGTATGCCTTTTGTATGTATCCCTATCTATTATGTAATGTTGATGTAATGGTATCCACCTTGCAAAAGCGTCTTCAAGATGCGCTTCTATCCTTGGTGGGACCTTCGAGTTCCTTTAGGATAGGGTCGCATCTTGGGCATGACAAGTTGGTATCAGAGCCTCGACCGACTTTAGGAGCCCCCTTGATTGATCGTGTAGTTTGGCCGTTGTTGAGTCTAGAAGAAAACTGTTTTTGGAGTCTAGTTATATCGGAGAGTAGGAATTCTTTTTACTCCTCAGCCCCTTCGTCGCTATGGTGAGGAATCTTGATGTAGGTGTTTTAAATTACTCCTCTTCCCATTCAAATTTTTCTTAGGTTCACGCAGTTGGTCTTCCGATCGTTGGTTCTCAGCTCTTTTCATCCGGTGCATTTCTCGTCAAGTTGACTCGAGCCTCTTCATCTTTGCCAAGTTCAATCCTCAGTTGTTTTCTTTCCCACCCGCCCACCCCTTTTTCATCTTGGAGCTGGAGTCCGTAATTGAGTATTCATCCTACTCATGCGTAGTCTTTGCTTTCTTTCCTGAATGATTTCAACCGGTGTTTTCTCTTCAAGATATTCGTAGCTTCCCGCATCCAAGTTGCCTTTGTTTTCCCGCCCTCCCACCCTCTTCTTCCCGGAGTCTGAGTCTGTTTCAAGCATCAATTTCATTCGTACGGAGCCTCTTCAGTCTTTCCTAAATTATCTCAACCGGTGAATTCTCGTCTCGGTGGACATTCTTTAGCTCTTTTTCTTCTCCGGTGGATTCAATTCAAGTTTTTCGTTGTTGATCGTATTCTTTCCCTCAACTCAAATATTTCCCTTTGCTCGTTCACCTCTCGCCAGTTTATCCTTCCGGAGTGACATCTCAGGAGATTCGTCTGTGTTCCAATTAATTCGAGGTTGTCACCTCATTCAAATATTTCATTTGTTCCGATGCATCATCTATCTGTTCAACAATCCTTTCCAACGGTGTTTTCTTTTAGTGGGCCCTAACCCACAGGCCTTTTCCCAGGATCTTACCTGACTCTTCTAATTCTCCCGGGGTTATTCTCAAATTCTTTTCAAGTGTGACGTAAGAATGAATTCCATCAGTCAGATGCCATCTCCAAGATCGTTTTTAAATTCTTTTCGTCTTTGGCTCAACCCTTCTTTTTTTTACATTCTACCGGAGTGCCTCAGTAATTTTGGTGGTGTTTCTCGTTGTCATTTGAAGACGTAAGAAGGGTTTTCCCTCTAAATCTTGTCTGTTCTCTCGAAGTTTCGTGGTTCTAGCTTCATGTTATCCTCTCGAATTATTCCATTTGTCAGATATTGTTTTCTTACCCATCCGGAGTATGTCAGGAGTTATTTTCCCGTTTCTTTTCACCGGAGGCATCATTCCAGAAGAATTCTTCATCCTAGCATTTCAGCTTCCGTTATCCAATTATCCCGGTGCTTCGTTTAAGTGTTCTTTAATCAGCTCATGATCTCATTGTTCTCTCGCATCTAAATCCCCTCTAGCATATTGGTTCTTCTAATTCTTCCCGGTGATTCATTCTCTTTCATCAGTCATTTTCGAATTCTTACGGTGGTTCTTTCAGATTCTTTTTCTTTGATTATCATTTTAATTCATTAGTTCTTTCAAATCCTACCGGTGGTTCATGAAGACCTTCTCAAGTTTGCGATATGTCACTTCTCAATCCTCTTCAAGAAGAATAAGTAGTATGCAAAATCCATTGCTTGTCGTCAATTTAATTTGATGAAGGATAAGCATATAATAAATCTTATTCTTATTTCATCCAAGTGAGTAATCCCTTCCTTCGGAGTTTGTTCTTGATGAATAAATTCTAGTTCCAAGTGTTTTCATCTTTTCTTTTCCGGAGTTCAAATTTCCTCGTCCATCTCGTCGGAACCTTCATCTAAATCACCGCAAGGCTCATCTTATTCTTTCTTCCCTCATTCTATCTCATCATCTTTTTGTCACCGGAGTTCTTCATGGTAGTTCTTCATGATTTATTTCATTCTTCAAGAGCTCATCAAGATCTTGTTGGTGGAGCTCAAGTATCTTTTCTTCTCGCATCTCGAAGTGCAATTAATTCTCCATATTCTTTTGAAGTGGAGTTTTGCATTTCTCCGTTCTTCTCAGCTATCCAAACATTACCGTTTGTGGCCGGTTATCACCTTATGATCTTGAGATGTTACCTATAAGACCACAACAAGCTTATTCTTTTCGTTGTTGATTTTCTCAACAACTCCGTTTAAACCTTCCTTCTAAAGATGCTTTCAATTTCATTCGTGACACAAGTTGTCATTTTCTTCTCCGTTCTTTTCATTCAACTCTTTCAATTCTTTCCGGAGGTTTTGTGTCATGTCTTCAGCAAGTATCTTTCCATCCTCTCAAGCTCGTGTTCTATTCCTCCATGTTTCAGCCGGAGTGCTGCCAAAATCCTTTTAGTCTTATTCGTTTCTTATCTCGTTCTAACCGGAGTGGTTTCATAGTCTATCTGATTCCGTCAGCTTTTGATTCCCGTCATTCTCGTCGTTCCTCTCTTCTTTTCGAGTGCACTTGATTCTTTGTTTCTTCCCTTGAGTTCTTGTTTTACCTCATTCCTTTTTCCCTTCCGTCTCGATCCTAAGATCTCGGGACGAGATCTCTTGTTAGTGGAGGAGTGTTGTAACGCCCTGGATCCAATGCGCCAGGTGTTCGCCAGTTATTCATCATTGTTGTCATGTTGTTTGCTTGCGTGTTGCATTTTATCATGTCATCATGTGCATCTCATTTTGCATACATGTTCGTCTCATGCATCCGAGCATTTTCCCCATTGTCCGTTTTGCAATCCGGCACTCCTATGTCATCCGGCGCCCCCTTTTGCCTCTTTTCGTGAGCGGGTGTTAAACGTTCTTGGAATGGACCGTGATTTGCCAAGCGGCCTTGGTACACCACCGATAGACCGCCTGTCAAGTTTCGTGCCATTTGGAGGTCGTTTGATACTCCAACGGTTAACCGGGTAACCGTAAAGGCCTCTTTGGTGTCCAGCCCAACACCCCTCCAAAGTGGCCCAATAACCCATCCTAACCCCCTCCATGCTGTCGGTCGTTCGATCACGATCGCGTGGCCGAAAACCGTTCCCCATTTGGACTCTCCTAGCTCCCTCTACCTATTTAAAGGCCTTCCCCTTCCATTTCTCGCGCAGATGAACCCTAGCCCCGCTCCCCTCGCGTCGTTGGACATGTCCGCTCCTGCCAGACGAAATCCCGCCGCCGCCCGCAGCCAACCGCGACGTGCCATGTCGGCGCCGCGCCGTCCCGCTGCCGCTGCCGCTCGCCCGCCGAAGCCCATCCGCT
Source organism: Aegilops speltoides (assembly GCA_021437245.1). NCBI lineage: Eukaryota > Viridiplantae > Streptophyta > Magnoliopsida > Poales > Poaceae > Aegilops > Aegilops speltoides. The sequence continues at coordinate 442,827,047 of CM038142.1, forward strand.
GCCCGCCTGGCCGGATCTGGCCCGAGCCGCCGCCGCCCGCGTGTGCCGCTTCGCCCGCCGCCGTTCGCCACCGCCCGGCCGCCCGTGGCTCGCCCGACCCGCCGCCTCTGTCTCCGGCCGCCGCGCAAGCAGATTCGCCAGCGCCGACCTCGCCGTCGCCGCCCGGCGCCTCCCGCGCCGCGCCGCCTCCGCCCGCTGCGCCCGCTCCTCAAGGCTGGCGTCCCGCCACGCCCGCCCGCCCGCGCCGCCCGTCCCCAGGCGCTCCTCGCCGGATCCCGTCGCCCGTCGCCGGAGCCCCTCGCCGGCGCTCCCACGGCCTCGCTGCCCTTGTCTCCGGTGAGGTCGGGCCGGTTGGATGAGATCCACCGGTCCCGCCAACCAAACACGCTCCCGCGACCCGGATCTGGTCATCCCCGTACCCCACCGTACACTTCTCCACGAGGTTAAAAAAATGCCAGTCCCCAAATCTCTAACATTTTCATGCCCTGTTCATCGCGTCATAACTCCATGCAACTGCTCCGTTTTGTGCGTGTAATACATAAAATTGTTCGTCATGAGATGCTCTTCATTTCATTCCATTGTGCCATGCTTGTTTGAGCTCATCTTGATGACGTAATCATCGTTGCAAGAGTGCTATATGATGTTAATCTGCCGAAACTGTTATAACTTGCTGTTTTGTCTTTTTTGTTGCATTTGATGTGTGCAACCTATGAGCTTGATGTCTACATGTTTTATGATATACAACATGCCGTATTTACAGAGGTACAATCCATGTATTTTTGTGAGTCTTGTACTAAGTGCATCAAGCTTGTTAAGTAGGGTACTTGCTGTTGCTGTTTTGCTAGGCTGAATCTGTTACATCATGATGCTATGTTAACCTGCTGCTACAAGTCATTCTATGCATAATATGGAGATGTTCACTAAGGATGTTTTGTTATAAATGTCATGCTCTATCCATTAATGCCCCTGGTTGCATTTATAACCTCCTCTAACATGTTGTTATCTTGCTCTCAACTTGCTAAATAATGTTGATGTCAGTCTGCTAACATGAAGTTCAGTTTTGCCATGAGCTTTGCTAGTGATCCATGCATCCTATGAACTTGGTCTTGCCATGCTTAGCTTCATAAACATGCCTTCTTACTGTTGGTCACCTTGCCATGCCATGTATTGCCTATTGTGAGTGGTACAAGCTCACCAACATGCCTACTTATTGTTGTTCCTGCCATGTTTGAATATGTCATATAACTTGCCATGTTTACATGGTTGCCATCATATCTTCTGATCCTTTTTGGCTCATGGTCAGTAAGGGACTTTTGTTATATGCAATTAGTAGATTCATGCCATGTCTTTGTTTGCCATGTTAAGTTCCTGTAACATGTTGTTTGATAGATCTAAACATTGCAACCTGATGTAATTTCTTCCAAGTCTGTAAAATGTTATTATTTGCAATTTGCCATGTCCTTTTGAGCATGTTCTAGTGTTCTCCGGAGATATCTCAGTGTTCCTGTTTTGTCATGCTTTAACTGTACTTCATGCCTATGCCTTTTGTTCTTATGTTGAGGTACTGTAGCATATTGCTTTGATGCTTGCAAAATGCCTAGTTGCTGTTATGGACAGATTGTTGCTATAACTTGTATAGTGTATGTGTTGAACCGTTGCTCCGTTTTGAGTGTGCTCTATATGAAACTTGCTTAGAATTGCATGTAGTTTCATATTATCATGTTGCATCCTTGTTTTGAGGTGTTTGCTTGATGTTTGTATGTATTTTGCATCAGCCATGTTTATCTTGTTTTGCTCATATCTTCTAGGCCGTAGCTCCGAACTAAATGAACTTTATATGTAACTTGACTAGAATCTCGTGTAGATCATCTTGGTGCACCTTAACTTGCTGTTTAACAACTTGAACATAAGGTTTATTCAGATCTTTACCAATTTCGAAATTTGCATATGAGGACTTACCGGAATTGTTATATGTTGTTTCCGGCTTCATTTAAACTTGCTTTGATGTGTTGGTCTTGTTTGCATCATCTCTTGCCATGAGTAGCCTCATATCGCCTTTGTCATGCATCATGTTTGGTCGTGCATCATGCCTTGTTTGTGTGGTGTGTTTACTATGTTGTGTGCTTCTTCTCGATAGTTCCTGTTTCGTTGCGATCGTGAGGATTCGTTCGTCTACGCTTGGTTAGTCTTCACCCGTTCGTCTTCTTCATGGACTCGTTCTTCTTCCTAGTGGGATTTCAGGCAAGGTGACCGCTACCCTGGATCTCACTACTATTATTGCTATGCTAGTTGCTTCGTTCTATCGCTTTGCTGCCCTACCTATCGCTTTCTCTTCAAGCCTCCCAATTTGCCATGTCAGCCTCTAACCTTTTTCACCCTTCCTAGCAAACCGTTGTTTGGCTATGTTACCGCTTTGCTTAGCCCCTCTTATAGAATTGTTAGTTGCAGGTGAAGTTGAAGATTGCTCCATGGTGGACAGGATTATGTTGGGATATTACAATATCTCTTATTTAATTAATGCATCTATATACTTGGTAAAGGGTGGAAGACTCGGTCTTATGCCTGGTGTTTTGTTCCACTCTTGCCGCCATAGTTTCCATCATACCGGTGTTATGTTCCTGGATTTTGCGTTCCTTACGCGGTTGGGTGATTTATGGGACCCCCTTGACAGCTCGCTTTGAATAAAACTCCTCCAACAAGGCCCAACCTTGGTTTTACCATTTGCCTCACCTAGCCCTTTTTCCCTTGGGTTTCCAGAGCCCGAGGGTCATCTTTATTTGACCACCCCGGGCCAGTGCTCCTCCGAGTGTTGGTCCAACCTGAGTGATGTTCGGCGCCCCCTGGGCAACCAGGGTCTATGCCAACCCGACGTCTGGCTGATCCGGTGTGCCCTGAGAACGAGATATGTGCAGCTCCTATCGGGATTTGTCGGCACATCGGGCGGCTTTGCTGGTCTTGTTTTACCATTGTCGAAATGTCTTGTAAACCGGGATTCCGAGACTGATCGAGTCTTCCTGGGAGAAGGAATATCCTTCGTTGATCGCGAGAGCTTATCATGGGCTAAGTTGGGACACCCCTGCAGGGTATAAACTTTCGAGAGCCGTGCCCGCGGTTATGTGGCAGATGGGAATTTGTTAATGTCCGGTTGTAGATAACTTGACACTTGACTTAATTAAAATGCATCAACCGTGTGTGTAGCCGTGATGGTCTCTTTTTGGCGGAGTCCGGGAAGTGAACACGGTTTTGGGTTATGATTGACGTAAGTAGGAGTTCAGGATCACCTCTTGATCATTGCTAGCTTCACGACCGTTCCTTTGCTTCTCTTCTCGCTCTTATTTGCGTATGTTAGCCACCATATATGCTTAGTCGCTACTGCAACCTCACCACTTTACCCCTTCCTTACCCATTAAGCTTTGCCAGTTTTGATACCCATGGTTTTGGGATTGCTGAGTCCTCGTGGCTCACAGATTACTACAACAACAGTTGTCGGTACAGGTTATGCGATGATCATGATGCGAGAGCGATGCTTGCTTGTTTTGGAGTTCTTCTTCTCCTTCGTCGATCAGGGGATAGGTTCCAGGTCGGCAGCCTGGGCTAGCAGGGTGGATGTCGTTTGAGTTTCTGTTTGTGTTTCATCCATAGTCGGATGGTGCTCTTTTGTAAGATGATGTTGTATTAGTGGGGCATTGTATGCCTTTTGTATGTATCCCTATCTATTATGTAATGTTGATGTAATGATATCCACCTTGCAAAAGCGTCTTCAAGATGCGCTTCTATCCTTGGTGGGACCTTCGAGTTCCTTTAGGAAAGGGTCGCATCTTGGGCGTGACACCCTGCCACCATGATGAACATGACCTAAATCTGTCATCAGGTCGTGCTCAGAAGATAGAGCCTATAACCGCTCTGGCCCTAGATCCGGAGCAGATTGAGCCATCCAAGGACGGGACGCTCAACCCCGCCATGGAAGCCGCATCGAGCGGGGCCTGCATCATCGGAACCTCAGATTCGTCACCGGCAATAAGTTCCGAACCGCGTGCATCCGCGCCCATCGAACCTAATCAGGCGCCTGATACGCCTCCGTCGTATCTATAATTTTTTATTGTTCCATGCCAATATTATTCAACTTTCATATACTTTTGGCAACGTTTTATACTATTTTTGGGACTAACATATTGATCCAGTGCCCAGTGCCAGTTCCTGTTTGTTGCATGTTTTATGTTTCACAGAAACCCAATATCAAACAGAGTCCAAAGAGGATAAAAATGGACGGAGAATTATTTTGGAATATTTGTGATTTTTGGGAGGAAGAATCAACGCGAGATGGTGCCCGAGGGGGCCACGAGGCAGGGGGCGCGCCCCGGGGGGCAGGCACGCCGTGGACCCTCGTGGGCACCCCGTAAGGCGGTTGACGCTCTTCTTTTGCCGCAAGAAAGCTAATTTTATTAGAAAAATCTGGGCGAAAGATTCACCCCAGTCGGAGTTACGGATCTCTGGATATAAAGAAACGGTGAAAGGGCAGAATCGGGGAACGCAGAAACAGTGAGACAGATCCAATCTCGGAGGGGCTCTCGCCCCTCCCATGCCATGGGAGACAAGGACCAGAGGGGAAACCCTTCTCTCATCTATGGAGAAGGTCAAGGAAGAAGAATAAGAAGGGGGGCTCTCTCCCCCTTGCTTCCGGTGGCGCCGGAGCGCTGCCGGGGTCCATCATCATCACCGCGATTTTCACCAACACCTCCGCCATCTTCACCAACATCTCCATCACCTTCCCCCATCTATATTCAGCGGTCCACTCTCCTGCAACCCCCTGTACCCTCTACTTGAACATGGTGCTTTATGCTTCATATTATTATCCAATGATGTGTTGCCATCCTATGATGTCTGAGTAGATTTCCGTTATCCTACGGGTGATTGATGAATTGCTATGATTGGTTTGAATTGCATGTTTTATTATTGGTGCTTGATACGTCTCCAACGTATCTATAATTTTTGATTGGTCCATGCTACTTTATCTACTGTTTTAGGCAATATTGGGCTTTATTATCCACTTTTATATTATTTTTGGGACTAACCTATTAACCGGAGGCCCAGCCCAGATTTGCTGTTTTATGCCTATTTCAGTGTTTCGAGGAAAAGGAATATCAGACGGAGTCAAAACGGAACGAAATCAACTGGAGAAGTTATTTTTGGAAGGAAACCCACCTGATGGACTTGGACCCCACGTCAGAAGATACGGGAGGTGCTCACGAGGGTGTGGGGCGCGCCCTCCCTCCTGGGCGCGCCCCCTGCCTCGTGGGACCCCCGTAGCTCCACCGATGTTCTCCTTTCACCCATATATACCTACATACCCTAAAACTTCCAGAACAGAAGATAGATCGGGAGTTTCGCCTCCGCAAGCCTCTGTAGCCACCAAAAACCAATCGAGGACCTGTTCCGGCACCCTGCCGGAGGGGGATCCCATCACCGGTGGCCATCTTCATCATCCGGCACTATCCATGACGAGGAGGGAGTAGTTCACCCTCGGGGCTGAGGGTATGTACCAGTAGCTATGTGTTTGATCTCTCTCTCTCTCTCTCGTGTTCCCTCTATGGCATGGTCTTGATGTCTCCCGAGCTTTGCTATTGTAGTTGGATCTTATGATGTTTCTCCCCCTCTACTCTCTTGTGATGAATTGAGTTTCCCCTTTTGAAGTTATCTTTGGATTGAGTCTTTTATGAACACTTGATGTATGTCTTGCATGGGATAACCGTGGTGACAATGGGTTATTCTATTGATCCACTTGATGTATGTTTTGGTGATCAACTTGCGGGTTTTGTGACACTTGGGAACCTATGCATAGGGGTTGGCACACGTTCTTGACTCTCCGGTAGAAACTGTGGGGCACTCTTTGAAGTACTTTTGTGTTGGTTGGATGAATCTGAGATTGTGTGATGCATATCGTATAATCATGCCCACGGATACTTGAGGTGACAATGGAGTATCTAGGTGACATTAGGGTTTTGGTTGATTTGTATCTTAAGGTGTTATTCTAGTATGAACTCTTTTATAGATCGATCCGAAAGAATAGCTTTGTGGTGGTTTCGTACCCGACCATAATCTCTACATTTGTTCTCCGCTATTAGTGTCTTTGGAGTGACTCTTTGTTGCATGTTGAGGGCTTGTCATATGTTCTATCTATGTTATTATTGTTGAGAGAACTTACACTAGTGAAAGTATGAACCCTAGGCCTTGTTTCCTACCATTGCAATACCGTTTACGCTCACTTTTACCGCTTGTTACCTTGCTGTTTTTATTATTTAAGATTACAAAAACCTATATCTACTATCTATTTTGCACTTGTATCACCATCTCTTCGCCGAACTAGTGCACCTATACAATTTACCATTGTATTGGGTGTGTTGGGGACACAAGAGAGTTTTTGGTATTTGGTTGCAGGGTTGTTTGAGAGAGACCATCTTCATCCTACGCCTCCTACGGATTGATAAACCTTAGGTCATCCACTTGAGGGAAATTTGCTATTGTCCTACAAACCTGTGCACTTGCAGGCCCAACAACGTCTACAAGAAGAAGGTTGTGCAGTAGACATCAAGCTCTTTTCTGGCGCCGTTGCCGGGGAGGCTAGGTAAGTGAAGGTATATCTTTAGATCTTGAAATTGAATCTTTTTGTTTCATGTTTTATCACTAGTTTAGTTTATAAAACAAAACTACAAAAAAATGGAGTTGAGTTTGTCTCACGCTTCACCTTTTTAATATCTTTCGTGAGTCTGATGGAAAGGAAAATTGTGCTCAAGTGCTAGAACAAGAAATCTATAGAATGTTTTTATATGATGAGCATGATTGCAATGTTGTTAGTATGAATTCCTTGAATATCCATAATGCTAATTATATGCAAAGCCACAAGCTTGGGGAAGCTATGTTTGATGAAGATGATATTTTTTGTCCCCCAACTTTTGATGAGCAAATTTTCTATGATGAAAGCATGCCTCCTATCTATGATGATTATCGTGATGATACGTATGCTATAAAGAAAAAGTTTGCTTATGAGGAGAGTAGTAAAATTTCTATGCTAGTAGATCATGAAAAGAATGTTTTAGGTGCTGGTTATATTGTTGAATTCATTCATGATGCTACTGAACATTATTATGAGGGAGGAATATATGCTTGTAGGAATTGCAATAATGTCAAGTTTCCTCTCTATGTGCTTAAATTCTTGAAGTTATGCTTGTTTTGTCTTCCTATGCTTGTTGATTATTGTTCCCATAAGTTGTTTGCTCACAAAATCCCTATGCATAGGAAGTGGGTTAGACTTAAATGTGCTAGTCATATGCTTCATGATGCTCCCGTTATGTTTCAATTCTTATCTTTTTTATGAGCATCATTGTCATCATCATGCCTAGCTAAAAGGCATTAAAGAAAAGCGCTTGTTGGGAGACAACCCAATATTTATCCTTACTGTTTTTGTGTGTCCACATGATTATGCTACTGTAGTAATTTTATAGCTTTTGTTTCAATAAAGTGCCAAGTAGAACCTTTGGGAAGACTTTGGTGAAGTTTATGTGATCTTGCTGTGAAAAACAGAAACATTAGCACTCACTATATTAGCTGCCATTTTTTACTGGAGAGTGATTTTAGGTTGATTCTTTTTGCAGATGATTAATAGACAAATTTATCAGGTCCAGAAATTTATTTCATAATTTTTGGGGTTCCAGAAGTATACGTTTTATATAGATTACTACAGACTGTTCTGTTTTTGACAGATTCTGTTTTCTATGTGTTGTTTGCTTATTTTGATGAATCTATGAGTAGTATCGGAGGGTATGAACCATAGATAAGTTGTATTACAGTAGATATTACACCAATATGAATTTAGAATGAGTTCATTACAGTACCTAAGTGGTGGTTTTATTTTCTTATACTAACGGAGCTTACGAGTTTTGTTTTGAGTTTTGTGTGGTTGAAGTTTTCAAGTTTTGGGTAACGATTCGATGGACAATGGAATAAGGAGTGGAAAGAGCCAAACTTGGGGCTTCCCAAGGCACCCCAAGGTAATATTCAAGGACAACCAAGCAACTAATCTTGGGGATGCTCCGGAAGGCATCCCCTCTTTCGTCTTCGTTCATCGGTAACTTTACTTGGAGCTATATTTTTATTCACCACATGATATGTGTTTTGCTTGGAGCGTCAATTTCTTTTGTTAGTTTTTGCTTGCTGTTAGTTAGAATTGTGTTTTTCCTCTTTATTTTCAATAAAAAAAGTCAAGGATAGCCTATGCCATGCTCATTTTGCTAGTTTGCATGTTTGAAAACAGAAAGTTTACCGCTGTTGCAAAAATTCCCTAGAAAATTCAGAGCATGGTCTAATGTTGAATCTTTTTGCCTATTGAGCTCTGATAAATTTATTACAGTGGGAATTTTAGTTCATATTTTTTGGAGTTATAGAAGTATTGATACTCTTGCATTCTTTACAGACTGTACTGTTTTGACAGATTGCTGTTACGGTTGCATTGTTTGCATATGTTTGCTTGTTTAATGATTCTATTTGGTGATAGGAGTATTAAATGTGCAGAGGCATTTAGTATTCAATGTGGAATAATTATTTAAGTGATTTGTTACAGTATAAAATGATAAGGTTTTGCATTGGTTTATACTAACCTATCTCACGAGTTCTTGTTGAGTTTGTTGTGAATGAAGCTTTTGATAAAAAGAGAAACAATGATATGAGAGGAATTAAGGAGACACAAAAGCTCAAGCTTAGGGATGCCCAAGGCACCCCAAGATAATATTTCAAGAAGTCTCAAGCATCTAAGTTTGGGGATTCCCCGGTAGGCATCCCACCTTTTTTCTTCAACAACTATCGGTTAGTATCGGTTGAGCATAAGTTTTTGCTTCTTCACATGAGTTGTGCTATCCTTGCCATGTTGTTTTCTTTAGCTTTGCTTGCTGTTTGAATAAGTATCAAGATCTGAAATTCTTTAATGAGAGAGAGCCTTACACAAATTGGAATTTGCTAGAATACTCTATGTGCTTCACTTATATCTTTTGAGCGTGATAATTTTTGCTCTAGTACTTCACTTATATCTTTTAGAGCACGGTGGTGGATTTATTTTAAACAAACTATTGATCTCTCATGCTTCACTTAGATTATTTTTTGAGTCGTTAATAGCATGGTAATTTGCTTAATGTTAATATACTTGGTATTCAAGATATGTGAAACTTTCTTTTGAGTGTGTTGAATACTAAGAAAAGTTTGATGCTTGATAGTTGTTTTGAGATATGGAGGTGATAATATCAAAGTCGTGCTAGTTGGGTGATTATGAATTTGCGAAATACTTGTGTTCAAGTTTGCAAATCCCGTAGCATGCACGTATGGTTAAGGTTGTGTAACAAATTTGAAACATGAAGTGTACCTGGCATGTGCATCCTTATGAGTGGCGGTCGGGGACGAGCGATGATCTTTTCCTACCAATCTATCCCCCTAGGAGCATGCGCGTAGTACTTGATTTTTGATGGCTTCTAAATTTTTGCAATAAGTATATGAGTTCTTTTGACTAATGTTGAGTCCATGGATTATACGCACTCTCACCTTTCCGCCTTTGCTAGCCTCTTCGGTACCGTGCATTGCCCTTTCTCACCTTGAGAGTTAGTGCAAACTTCGCCGGTGCATCCAAACCCCGTGATACGATACGCTCTATCACACATAAGCCTCATTATATCTTCCTCAAAACAGCCATCATACCTACCTATTATGGCATTGCCATAGCCATTCCGAGATATATTGCCATGCAACTTCCATCATCATCATCATGACATACATTACTTTTGTCATATTGCCATTGCATGATCATGTAGTTGACATCGTATTTGTCGCAAAGCCACCATGCATTATTTTTCATACATGTCACTCTTGATTCATTGCACCATCCCGGTACACCACCGGAGGCATTCATATAGAGTCATATCTTGTTCTATGTTTCGAGTTGTAATCCTTGTGTTGTAATCAATAGAAGTGTGATGATCATCATTATTAGAGCATTGCCCAAATTAAAAAAAAGAAAGGCCAAAAAAAGGAAAGGCCCAAAAAAAAGAGAAAGGCCAAAATAAAAAAAAGGGGCCCAAAAAAAAGAAAATAAAAAAATAAAAAAGGGCAATGCTACTATCTCTTTTTCCACACTTGTGCTTCAAAGTAGCACCTTGTTCTTCATGTAGTGAGTCTCATATATTGTGCTTCAAAGTAGCACCTTGTTCTTCATGTAGTGAGTCTCATAAGTTGTCTTTTTTTTATACTAGTGGGAATTTTTCATTATAAAACTTGGCTTGTATATTCCTACGATGGGCTTCCTCAAATTCCCTAGGTCTTCATGAGCAAGCAAGTTGGATGCACACCCACTAGTTTTATTTTGTTGAGCATTCATAGCTCTAGTGCATCCGTTGTATGGCAATCCCTACTCCTCATGTTGACATCAATTGATGGGCATCTCCATAGCCCGTTGATTAGCCTCATCAACGTGAGACTTTCTCCTTTTTTGTCTTCTCCACACAATCCCCATCATCATATTCTATTCCACCCATAGTGCTATATCCATGGCTCACGCTTATGTATTGCGTGAAGGTTGAAAAAGTTTGAGATTATTTAAGTATGAAACAATTGCTTGGCTTGTCATCGGGGGTATAGAAGTTGGGAACATCTTTGTGTGACGAAAATGAAGCATAGCCTAACCATATGATTTTGTAGGGATGAACTTTCTTTTGCCATGTTATTTTGAGAAGACATGATTGCTTTGATTAGTATGCTTGAAGTATTATTATTTTTGTGTCAATATGAACTTTTGTCTTGAATCTTTCGGATCTGAATATTCATATCACAATTAACGAGATTTACATTGAAATTTATGCCAAAGTATCACTCCGCATCAAAAATTCTTTTTTATCATTTACCTACTCGAGGACGAGCAGGAATTAAGCTTGGGGATGCTTGATACATCTCCAACGTATCTATAATTTTTGATTGCTCCATGCTACTTTATCTACTGTTTTAGGCAATATTGGGCTTTACTATCCACCTTTATATTATTTTTGGGACTAACCTATTAACCGGAGGCCCAGCCCAGATTTGCTGTTTTATGCCTATTTCAGTGTTTCAAGGAAAAGGAATATCAGACGGAGTCAAAACGGAACGAAATAAACTGGAGAAGTTATTTTTGGAAGGAAACCCACCTGATGGACTTGGACCCCACGTCAGAAGATACGAGAGGTGCTCACGAGGGTGGGGGCGCGCCCCCTGCCTCGTGGGACCCCCGTAGCTCCACCGACGTTCTCCTTAAACCCATACATACCTACGTACCCTAAAACTTCCAGAACAGAAGATAGATCGGGAGTTCCGCCACCACAAGCCTCTGTAGCCACCAAAAACCAATCGGGACCCTGTTCCGGCACCCTGCTGGAGGGGGATCCCATCACCGGTGGCCATCTTCATCATCCCGGCGCTATCCGTGACAAGGAGGGAGTAGTTCACCCTCGGGGCTGAGGATATGTACCAGTAGCTATGTGTTTGATCTCTCTCTGTCTCATGTTCTCTCTCGTGTTCCCTCTATGGCATGATCTTGATGTATCCCGAGCTTTGCTATTGTAGTTGGATCTTATGATGTTTCTCCCCCTCTACTCTCTTGTGATGAATTGAGTTTCCCCTTTTGAAGTTATCTTATTGGATTGAGTCTTTTATGAACACTTGATGTATGTCTTGCGTGGGATAACCGTGGTGACAATGGGTTATTCTATTGATCCACTTGATGTATGTTTTAGTGATCAACTTGCGGGTTTCGTGACACTTGGGAACCTACGCATAGGGGTTGGCACACGTTCTTGACTCTCCGGTAGAAACTCTGGGGCACTCTTTGAAGTACTTTTATGTTGGTTGGATGAATCTGAGATTGTGTGATGCATATCGTATAATCATGCCCACGGATACTTGAGATGACAATGGAGTATCTAGGTGACATTAGGGTTTTTGTTGATTTGTATCTTAAGGTGTTATTCTAGTACGAACTCTTTTATAGATCGATTCGAAAGAATAGCTTTGTGGTGGTTTCGTACCCGACCATAATCTCTACGTTTGTTCTCCGCTATTAGTGTCTTTGGAGTGACTCTTTGTTGCATGTTGAGGGCTTGTCATATGTTCTATCTATGTTATTATTGTTGAGAGAACTTACACTAGTGAAAGTATGAACCCTAGGCCTTGTTTCCTACCATTGCAATACCGTTTACGCTCACTTTTACCGCTTGTTACCTTGCTGTTTTTATTATTTCAGATTACAAGAACCTATATCTACTATCTATTTTGCACTTGTATCACCATCTCTTCGCCGAACTAGTGCACCTATACAATTTACCATTGTATTGGGTGTGTTGGGGACACAAGAGAGTTTTTGGTATTTGGTTGCAGGGTTGTTTGAGAGAGACCATCTTCATCCTAGGCCTCCTACGGATTGATAAACCTTAGGTCATCCACTTGAGGGAAATTTGCTATTGTCCTACAAACCTGTGCACTTGCAGGCCCAACAACGTCTACAAGAAGAAGGTTGTGTAGTAGACATCAGTGCTATCCTATTGTGCCCTCTGTGTCGCGCAAGCGTGAGGGATTCCCGCTGTAGGGTTTGCAATATGTTTATGATTTGCTTGTGGTGGGTGGCGTGAGTGACAGAAGCACAGACCCGAGTAGTAGGTTGTTTGCGTATCGGATAAAGGGGACTTGATACTTTAATGCTATGGTTGGGTTTTACCTTAATGATCTTTAGTAGTTGCGGATGCTTGCTAGAGTTCCAATCATAAGTGCATATGATCCAAGAAGAGAAAGTATGTTAGCTTATGCCTCTCCCTCAAATAGAATCGCAATAGTGATTATCGGTCTAGTAAAGTAGTGAATTGCTTAGGGGCAATTTCACAACTCCTACCACCACTTTTCCACACTCGCTATATTTACTTTATTGCTTCTTTATCTAAACAGCCCTTCTTTTTATTTACGTGTTCTTTATTCTCTTGCAAACCTATCCAACAACCCCTACAAAGTGCTTCTAGTTTCATACTTGTTCTAGGTAAAGCGAACACTAAGCGTGCCTAGGGTCCTATCAGTGGCAGATAGGACTTGAGAGAGTATTTTTTCTACCTTTAGCTCCTCGTTGGGTTCGACACTCTTACTTATCGATAGAGGCTACAATTATCCCCTACACTTATGGGTTATTAGCACCAATCATCGAGTTCAGCTCCACGGACATCTTCCGGCACTCACCTTTAGGCGATTTGCTAAACTCACTAAAGCCCTCTCCTTGTCAGGAGACTCTCAGCCAAACTATATCCAGTTTGAATGGGAAGCCGGTGACGAATTTCGCTTCCCACACACCACCCACTTCATTGCCACTGTCGAAGACTTAACCGACACGCTCGATTACGGCTCCGAAGACATCGACGGTATGGACGATGATGCCGGAGATGAGCAGGCACAAAAACCACCCCCCATTGGGCGGTGTGCGGCTACATCCTCACACGATGTATACATGGTAGACACACACAAAGAGACGGAGGCCGACGATGATAATGATATGCCTGTCGATGAACCTTCCAAGCGTCGACGACAGAAGCGTCGTTCTCGATCCGACAAAGGGAAAAACAACAACATTGCCACTAACGACGGTGATAATCTGGACCAAGCTGAAGACCCCATAGACCCAGCGTTGGAGCAAGACGAGCGAGATGACGGCGGACATAGTCCGGTGATGTTGTCTGACCACAGCGATGCTGAAGATAGCAATTATCAACCTGTCTCCGAAGAGGAGGCCAGCCTGGGCGACGATTAATTCGTTGTCCCAGAGGAACCCTTAGAAAAAGAACGCCTCCATCAAAGGCTTATCGGCAATGCATGGAGCCTAAAGAAGCAGAAGCAGCGGCTTAAAGGCGCACAAGATACGCTCAATGACAGATGGAACAAAGTGCTAGGCGCTGAGGAAAAATATGGCTGTAATCGCCAAACAAGGGGCTATCCTAAGTGTAAACTGCTGCCCGAATTCAACGACGAGGCTATTGCGCCTATACCATCGAAAAACAATACGGCTGACAAGCCAGACTGACCACCTCGTGGATGAGACAAAGTGGCGAGCAATGCCGTACACAAGCTGGCACCCCCTCACCGTAAAGAAAGGAAGGTCGCGGCTCAGGACCGGAAACACGATCTACCTGAGGACCTGGACAAAAAGGCTGGTAAGGCCAGATCCATCTACGGATCTAGGGACCGTGCCCCCACACGGGATTGTAGCTATCAAGCCAAATATGCCGGTCATATACTAGTTCGGAGTCGATACCGAACATCACAACCGTCGAACGCACGCCACGCCACAGTCAAGTACAGGGGTGTTGCACACCCCCTATGCTTCACCAATGAGGTGCTGGACCACGAATTCTCAGAAGGGTTTAAACCTGTAAACATCGAGGCATACGATGGAACGACGGATCCTGCGGTCTGGATAGAAGACTTTATTCTTCACATCCACATGGCCCGCGGAGATGATCTCCACGCCATTAAATATTTACCCCACAAGCTGAAAGGACCAACTCGGCACTGGCTGAAAAGCCTCCCAGAAAATTCCATTGGAAGTTCGGAAGAACTTGAGGATGTGTTTTGGGCCAATTTTCAAGGGACCTACGTCCGGCTCCCGGACGCTGACGATCTAAGTCACATAATCCAAGAACCCGGGGAATCAGCCCGCAAGCTTTGGAATCAGTTCCTCACTAAGAAGAACCAAATCGTTGATTGCCCGGATGCCGAAGCCTTAGCGGCCTTCAAGCACAGTGTCCGGGACAAATGGCTAGCTAGACACCTCGGCCAAGAAAAACCAAGGACGATGACAACCCTAACTACACTCATGACCCGTTTTTGCGCGGGCGAGGACAGCTGGTTAGCCCGTAGTAGCACCAACGAGCCTGGCACATCCGAAGTCAGGGATGGCAATGGAAAGACACGACGTAACAAAAACAAACATCCAAACAATGAGGGAAGCCCAGGTGACACATCGGTAAATGCCGGATTCAGTGGCCCCAGACCTGGTCAACGGAAGAAGCCATTTAAAGTCAACAAGGACGGCCCATCCAGCCTGGACAAAATATTAGACAGGCCCTGTCAGATTCATGGCACCCCCGCTAAACCTGCGAACCATACCAACCGCAGTTGTTGGGTCTTCAAGCAGGCCGGCAAGCTCACCGCCGAACACAAGGGGAAGGGACCTCAGAGCGAAGACGAGGAGGAACCTCCCTAGCCTAACACAGGGGGACAAAAGAAATTTCCACCGGAGATCAAAACAGTGAACATGATATATGCCACTCATATCCCAAAGAGGGAGCGCAAATGCGCACGCTAAGATGTCTATGCGGTTGAGCCTGTCGCCCCAAATTCAATCCTTTGTCGGCCTGCCCGGTCACCTTTGATCACAGGGATCATCCGACTAGTATCCGTCATGGGGGTTTGGTTGCCCTAGTGCTCGATCCAATAATCGATGGACACCATCTTACTCAAGTCCTTATGGACGGCGGCAGTAGTCTGAATCTGATATATCAGGACACTGTCAGCAAAATGGGAATTGACCCGTCAAGCATCAAGCCAAGCAGCACGACCTTTAAAGGAGTGATACCAGGCGTAGAAGCCCGATGCACGGGCTCTTTAACATTGGAGGATGTATTCGGCTCTCCCGATAACTTTTGAAGCGAAGAGCTAATCTTCGATATAGCTCCGTTCCGAAGTGGCTATCATGCACTACTCGGAAGAACGGCCTTCGCCCGCTTTAATGCAGTCCCCCATTATGCCTATTTAAAGCTCAAAATGCCTAGACCATGCGGCATCATTACGGTTAGTGGAAATATGGAGCGCTCTCTTCGTATGGAGAAAGACACTGCGACTTTAGCAACCGAAGCCCAAAATGGCCTATTCAAGCCAAACAGATCATCAGTCGTTAAGACCGCAAACACAGCTAAATGTGTCCGGACTACACCTCAGTGCGGTAACTCAGACAAATTAGAGCTTGATTAGCAGTTGTGCACCCATCGAGTGCCCCATAAGGTGATAGCATACGTGCCTCGTGTACACAAGTACGCCATTAAAATTCCTTGGGCGGCGCTGGGGGCACACTGCACACAAATAGTCCATAGTTCGGCTCGATCCTGTTCGGACTCTATGGTTATCTTGCAAGGTTCATTAAAGGAACCATCTTTATGCACGGCCACACTAGATTTCCTTTTGCCGGTTTTTTCTTTTTTACAGATGGCCATCACACTCCCCCGTCAAGGACACAACACAAAGGAGAAAACGACACAGACGTGCAGCAGGGCCCCGCACTAAGGTTTCTTTTTAGATTAAGACCCTGTGTAAACCATTTTATCTCCTTTTGTTTTATACCTTTTTCACATGGAAAATGTCCAAGGAAGCTATCGGCATTATCTGTAAGTACACGGCTCGCCGTACTAAAGGTGGATATTATAGAAGCAGCTTGGTTCATATTATGTTTGGAGTTTTATTCTCTCACCACCTGTGATTCTCTCCCCATGTTAGATCGCCACACGTGCCTTGACACCTGGGTCCATTACCAGGAGCTGTATTCGGCCCGGTATACTTTGAAAAGTCTGAACACCTATAGGGAGTGTTCGGCGTCGCGAGTTTGGCCTTATATGCATCAACTCCCAATCATGTATTTGGTCAATAGTTGGGTTGCCCGGCTCCTGTGCTTGCTACCTTACATTCCGCTCTATCGGCTAAGTTAGTAAAGGGAGAACTACTACGATTGTGTCCTGGTTCATCCGGATGTGCACCTCAGTAGAGAAAGCCGAAAACTGACTGTCATGATACGACGAGAGCTGGTCAACCACTCGATGACTCATCAGAATCTTCACGATTCCTTCCGTATTACACGAAGGACCGTTCTCCCGGTCACGTATGTCAAACCCGCTGTATTCGGATAACCGCGGACATACCAGGGACTATATCGCAAACCTACTGTCAAACTCCTATGGCTAAGTGAAATTGTTAAGGCCCTATAGTCCGATTGCCTGGTTCGCCGCATTGACGCCTCCTTAATGGACCAAGACGTTGAGTCAAGAGTGATCAAGTGCTTTTCCGAACACCCCCGCGTTATATGTAAGGGGGCAGAACCCAACGATTGGCAAACTTTCAGATTATATAAAAACGGCCACATAGGAGGCACCAAAAACTTTTTAGGCAAAAGTATAAAAACATAGCCTTAAATATATCATAATATTGTTTTTGCAATTTCGAACCACCTCACTCGAACATTATATCTTTCGAGCACTGACCGTCTATCGAGCGGGCACCCCCTAGGACATCCTCAAAATAATGCTCTGGCAGGTAATCGTCCTTACCCTTGGGTGGACCTTTCGCAGCAATACCGGTGGCCTTCATCTTTGTCCAATATGTCCTGATGCGGGCAAAGGCCATCCGTGCACCTTCTATGCATGTTGACTGCTTCACAACGTCGATACGCGACACCGCATGAACAAGTCACTGCACCAAACCGAAATAACTATTCGGAGTTGGCTCAGTCGGCCACAGCCGGACTATGATGTCCTTCATGGAAGATCCGGATAGCTTCTGAAGCTCGGCCCACAGGGCCATTTGTTCGTTCAGCAACAATGGACGCTTTGGCATGCTAAATTGCGACCAGAAAAGCTTTTCTGTCGGATGTCCTTCTTGCGCTTGGAAAAAATGCATCGCATCGGAGACACTCTTCGGCAAGTCCAATAATTCGTGTGGAGAACTCCACATCTGATTAAGCGAGGCATACTTCGGATCGCCCAATTTAGTTTGCAATAAGAAGGGCTTACCAGCCGCGATCTCCCCAGCTTGTCGGATCTCTTCCCGAGCCGCTGCAGACTCGGACCGTGCTTCCCGTGCTTCTTGTAAGGCCTTGTCAAGATCAGCCGTTTCGATTTTGTTATCTCTCTCAAGGAAGTCACATCGGCTAGCGGCATCCTTTAGCTCAAGCGCCATAGTAGATATTCTCTCCTTGCACTGGCGCCGAGCAGCCCGTTCGGCCTTTAATTCAGTAGCTACCTTGTCGGCAGCCGCATTACTCATCCTGGCCTGCTTTTTGGCCCGGGCAAGCTCAGCCCGAAGGGTCTCAACCGCGGCGGCACTATCTGCAGTTATGCATATTTTGGTATAAAATTTCTCACTGACATGCTCATATCATAATCATAATTGCATATACTGATTGCCTTAAAGACATACCTTGCGCCTCGTCGAGCCGCCTGTTCATAAGCGTGATGTCATCATCCGCCACATCAACTTTCTGCTTCAGATATTCAATCTCTGTAGCTCGGGTAGTCGCCACGGATGTAACAACCTATGTTTCAATTATTCAGATCATTCCCTGGGCTTATATTTCTTGATCCTCTGATCGCCTCCCTTTGGGTGCCAGCCAGAGTCCCAGGGGCTACTATCTATACACAGGCGCATTTTGCGTTTATAACACAATTAAAAAATATTACATTGCATACCTCGAAGCCTCTTAGCAGGCTCATACAATCTTCATTCAATCCGCTTTTCGTGGACTGAACCCTGTCAACCACCATACCCATCAAAGTACGATGATCCTTTGAGACGGACGCATGATGCAATGCGTCCATCAAGGTATCCGTCGCCTCCGGATCCGGAGCAGGTTGCGCCATCCCTCAGAAATTGGATAGTCTGGGGCCTTTATTGTTGGTCCCTATAGGGGCCGCACACCCCGAACTTTGGACGGCCGAAGTATTGCCTTCGGGCCTGGTATCCACTGTCCCTCGCACCGCTTGCTGATCGGGAGAGATCCTTCGGGACAACATCTCGGTGTCGTCTGCCCTGTCGGGTGGAGAGATCTGTGGAGGTGTCTCGCTCTCCACCATCTCCAAAAGAAGATCCCCCGAGGAGGAGGACTGTTGAGGAAGGCTGCATGTCGGACTGCAAACATATACTTTAATTGTTGCCCTTACAACTGAGAAAGAATGGGATATGTCTAAAACACCCTTGTTCACTTACGATTCAGCTAAGGGTCTGTCTTTATGAAGAGGCTGCATGTCAACGTCACCTGCCGAACCAAGACCCCCTAACAGGGATAACTCCCCCCGCTTAGAAGCTTCCATCTCCAAGTCTTCGGAGGCGGTCCTCTTCTTCCCGTGAGGAGAAGGAATGTTACTTTTCCCTCCCCTTCCATCTTTGGAAGTGGGAGTCCCAATCTCCCCCAAAAAAACGCCTGGCGTGCCTCTAGAATGAAGGCCACCTTGGGCCTCCTTGCCCTCCTCCTTGTCTTCCCTCGCCCGCACTTGGTAGGGTGCCAGAGCCAGCATCCTTGTTTACACCGAATCATCCGAGTCTTCGGGAAGAGGGGCTGAACACCTGATTCTCTCTGCCTTCTTTATCCAGCCCTGGCCGAGTATGATTTTTTCAATATATTGTCATGAGAAATTTGACTAAACCGTGTTCGAAAGTCGAGTACTTACCGAGGTATCCGGATGGTTGCAGTCAAGGCCGATGTCCTCTGTAGTATCCGGCCACTATTTTCGTGTCCCAAAGAATGATTTCCACATTCCTCTGAGCATTGTGCCGGAGAAGTGCTGAAGGGTTTGCGGTCCTTCTGGATTGAACTCCCACATACGGAGAGGCCGTCGCTGGTACGGTAGGACTCGCCAGACCAACATTACTTGGACTACGTTGATGAGACTGGTGTCCTTGTCAATGAGGTTCCGAATGTGGCTTTGCAGCGTCTGCACTTCATCAATGGATCCCCAGTCCAGCCCCTTATTAACCCATGACGCAAGCTATAACGGAGGGCCAGATCGGAAAGCAGGTGTCGTGGAATTGTCACGGCAGATGTCCTAGTGAAAGGACTTAGTCGTGGAGCCATTGCAAGTAGGAAGCTTAAGGGGGTTAAAACGGGACAAAGGACACGGGAGTTTATACTGGTTTGGCCCCTTGCGGTGAAGGTAATGGCTTAATCCAGTTTGAGGTGGGAATGCTTACGTCTCAATTACCAGGGAGTGAAATCGCTTGACCTAGCTTTCGATCTGATGTTACTTGTCCTGAACCGCAGCGGGGTCGTCCCTTTATATACAGAGGTTGACGCCCAGCGGCTCTTAGAGTCCCGGCCGGCTCATAACAGTGTCCGGCTCAGTTTTCATCTATTCCTGTCTTACAACACAAGTCATACACACACATGGCGGTTTATCTCTACGGGCTTTAAGTCGCCTTTGGGCCTTGGGCCCTTAACTGAACTGCCATCTTGGGCTTTATGAATCGCCATAGGTATAACCCAGCCCCTCCTGGGTGGGTCATACCTAATAGTTATATCCCCAACATTAGGCCCCAGATTGATTTGAACTGGTTCATGTCAATCTTCAACAATTAGAAAATCTTCTGCTCTTCATTGTGCGAGAGTTTATAACCCGCCATGACGTCATCTTTTGGATCTGTGATAACTCGCCATGACGTCATCTGTCATTAATTCACATTTTGTCCAACATATCCCAACGGATCTTTATCTTTTAATAATCGTCTGAAAATCGAGGCACCGGAGCAGCTGGATAACCATGTCTTTGGTCTCCTTGATTTTCACGCCCACTTAAGAGTCTTTCCTTATAAATAGGCACGATCTTTCCTCATTCTTCCCCTTTCTAGCGTCTTCTTCCTCTCGCAACCTCTGCCGCTCGAGCTCCGCCGCCGCCGCAGAGCACATCGTCATCTTTGTCCCAGGCTGCTGCATTACCCTGAATCGATCCAGAGAACGGCGGCGACCCTTCGCAGTAGATCTGCACCTGTAAGTTCTTACCTTCCCGCACCTCAGATCCTCATTAGGGTTTCTGCACTTCTCTGTGTTCTTCGTAGTTCATCGTAGTTCATCTTCAATGCTTGCACCGTGAGCCTCTTTGATCTGAAAATGGCGTATAACCAATGCGGTAGTTGTTTTACTTTCGCCTTTCATACCAGCAGATCCCCTATCCTGAAGAAAAGATCCTTTTAGAGCTTATAAACTCATATGTACTGGTTTTTTAGGTCTAGATTTATTTCCGTTCCTGAACTGCCGTTGATCCAAAATAATAGCTGTAGTCTGTGAAACTTCTTTGTGTAACACTTAGCCAAAAACTGCATTTTGTTAGATCCAGCTAGCCATGGAGGCTCAAACCGCCGGCTTAACAGCAATGCTCAATAGATAATATCAACCACCCATGGCGGCTTAAATAACTTGACTGCTTATGGCGGTTTAAATAACCTGACGTAATTAGCCATATACCATTAGGCCCATTCGTAAGCCACCATTTTGAATATGTACTGTAATACTTTCTCTCCGGCTTAAATTTGAACTGGCAATTTTACTCTTTGTTAGGCTTCCTTCTTCATAATGCCGCCCAAACCACCCACCTCATGCAATTGGGTCAAATCCATCGTCACGGATAGCACACTTGATGACTTTGTGAAGACCTGCTATCTGCCAAAGAACGAAGTCATGTCATACCGTGCTCCTGATACAACGGAGGAAAAGCCTCAGCCCAAAGAGGGAGTGTCGGTGTACTAAAGTAAGGGTACCTTAGTATCCCGAACTTGTGCACGGGCAGTCGCAGCGCCTCGCGGCAAGGCTTGCTGGATGTCCGCCAAGATCCTCCATAGCTCCTATTGATGCCATTCAAGAACAAAGTGTTTTAACTAAGGAGACAAGACTCCAGCAAGAAGAGCTTGCCGGGAAGGACAAGGCATCGGCAAGAGTAGCTTGCCAGGAAGGCCAACCAAGGCACTTCAAAGAACTTGCCGCGACGCGCCGCACGTCCCGGCAAGACCCGACGAGCGACAAGCTTTCGGGTGCGACAAGACAATGACCGCGGCAAGGCGCTTGCCACAGCGAAGCCACCACTCACGCGCTCGCCCGCATCCGTTGACGTGTCGTCGCAGACCGTTCAGCGACGTGGCGGAAGCTGTGCAGCCATGCAAAGGCGAGGTGGCAAGTGGAGATGACGAGAAGGCCATCATGGCGGCGGTGGCGCCCTAACGGTCGCTTTCAGACTTTTTGGGCGACCGGACGGGCATTAAATGCTCTTGTCCCCTGCCGTCAGAGTTAGGTAGGGTGCACTGTAGAGGCAGTTGTACCAACCCCTCTTCTTACATTTGTACCCCTGTCTGCGTTGCCACCTGTCGGTGACCCCTTTAACCTATAAAAGGAGGCCCATGCGCAACGTAGAAGAGGTTCGACTCATTCGAAACTACACTACTCTCACGCTATCAAGCAAGAACAGAATACAATCACAAAGCAGCAGTAGGAGTATTATCTCTCCGGAGAGCTCCGAAGCTGGGTAAAAATCCCTCGCGTGCTTCGCCTCGATCTGCTCTTCGTGCTCCCTCTGCTCCCTGCCGGACCGAGAAGGGGCCTTGCCCCATAGGTGTTCGTTTCCCACAACATCTTTGGCGCGCCAGGTAGGGGGCGTCGAGGTTGTGCGAACCTGATTCGGTGTTCGCGCGTGCTACATCATCATCTTCATCGACATGCCACCGAAGAAGAAGGCTTCGGAGGTGGTTGGTCCGTCTGCGTCGATTCCACCGCCACCGGAGCAAACGGGCGGTGGGGTAGATGCCGACGGAGGAACGAGCGCCTGTTGGGGAACGCAGTAATTTCAAAAAATTTCCTACGCACACGCAAGATCATGGTGATGATATAGCAACGAGGGGAGAGTGTTATCTACGTACCCTCGTAGACCGAAGCGGAAGCGTTGACGCAACGTAGAGGAAGTAGTCGACGTCCTCCGGTCCGACCGATCCAAGCACCGATTACTCGGCACCTCCGAGTTCTTGACACGCGACAGCTCGATGACGCACCCTCGATCTCCAATCCAGAGAGGCTCCGAGGGGAGTTCCGTCAAGACGACGGCGTGGTGAAGATCTTGATGTTCTCTGTCGCAGGCTTCGCCTAAGCACCGCTACAATATTATCGAGGTGGAATATCGTGGAGGGGGCACCGACACGGCTAAGGAACGATCAATGATCAACTTGTGTGTCCTAGGGTGCCCCCTACCCCGTATATAAAGGAGGGAGGGAGGAGGAGGCCGCCCAAGAGGGGCGCCATAGAGGAGGGGAAACCTACTCAAGTAGGTTTCCTTTCCTTATCTTATTTGGAGGGAAGGAAAGAGTACTAGTATTAGGAATAAGTACTAGTAGTAGTAATAGGAAGAGGGAAGGGAAGGAAAGGGGGCCGCCCCTCCCCAGTCGGATTGGGCTAGGGGCGCCTCCCTTGTTCCTTCTCCTTCTTCCTATATGGGCCCAATAAGGCCCATATACCTCCCGGGGTTCCAGTAACCTCCGGTAGCTCCAAACTTCTCCGAACCTTTCCGTGTCCAAATATATCCGTCCAATATATCAATCTTTATGTCTCGACCATTTCGAGACTCCTCGTCATGTCCGTAATCACATCCGGACTCAACAAACTTCGTACATCAAAATACATAAACTCATAATATAACCGCCATCGAAACCTTAAGCGTGCAGACCCTACGGTTCGAGAACAATGTAGACATGACCGAGACACGTCTCTGGTCAATAACCAATAGCGGGACCTGGATGCCCATATTGGTTCCTACATATTCTACGAAGATCTTTATCGGTCAAACCGCATAACAACATACGTTATTCCCTTTGTCATTGGTATGTTACTTGCCCGAGATTTGATCGTTGGTATCCAATACCTAGTTCAATCTCGTTACCGGTAAGTCTCTTTACTCGTTCCGTAATACGTCATCTCATAACTAACTCATTAGTTACATGCTTGCAAGGCTTGGGTGATGAGTATTACCGAGAGGGCCCAGAGATACCTCTCCGACAATCGGAGTGACAAAACCTAATCTCGAAATACGCCAACTCAACATGTACCTTCGGAGACACCTGTAGTACTCCTTTATAATCACCCAGTTACATTGTGACGTTTGGTAGTACCCAAAGTGTTCCTCCGGTAAACGGGAGTTGCATAATCTCATAGTTACAGGAACATGTATAAGTCATGAAGAAAGCAATAGCAACATACTAAACGATCAAGTGCTAAGCTAACGGAATGGGTCAAGTCAATCACATCATTCTCCTAATGATGTGATCCCGTTTATCAAATGACAACTCTTTTGTCCATGGCTAGGAAACATAACCATCTCTGATAAACGAGCTAGTCAAGTAGAGGCATAGTAGTGACACCATGTTTGTCTATGTATTCACACATGTCTTATGTTTCCGGTTAATACAATTCTAGCATGAATAATAAACATTTATCATGAAATAAGGAAATAAATAATAACTTTATTATTGCCTCTAGGGCATATTTCCTTCAGTCTCCCACTTGCACTAGAGTCAATAATCTAGTTCACATTGCCATGTGATTTAACACCAATATTCATATCTGTATATGATTAACACCCATAGTTCACATCATCATGTGACCAACATCCAAAGGGTTTACTAGAGTCAATAATCTAGTTCACATCGCTTATGTGATTAACACCCAAAGAGCACTATGGTGTGATCATGTTTTGCTCGTGAGAGAAGCTTAGTCAATGGGTCTGTCACATTCAGAGCCGTATGTATTTTGCAAATATTTTATGTCCACAATGCTCTGTACGGAGCTACTCTAGCTAATTGCTCCCACTTCCTATATGTATCCAGATTGAGACTTAGAGTCATCTGGATCGGTGTGAAAACTTGCACCGAGGTAACTTTTACGACGGGCTCTTTTATCACCTCCATAATCGAGAAACATCTCCTTAGTTCTTACTAAGGATATTCTTGACCAATGTCCAGTGATCTACTCCTAGATCACTATTGTACTCCTTGCCAAATCTGAGCAAGGTATACAATAGGTGCGGTACATAGCATAGCATACTTTATAGAACCTATGGTGAGGCATAGGGAATGACTTTTCATTCTCTTTCTATTTTCTGCTGTGGTCGGGATTTGAGTCTTACTCAATTTCATATCTTTGCAACACAGGCAAGAACTCTTTCTTTGACTATTCCATTTTGAACTATTTCAAAAATCTTGCCAAGGTATGTACTCATTGAAAATCTTATCAAGCGTCTTGATCTATCTCAATAGATCTTGATGCTCAATATGTAAGTAGCTTTTACTGAGGTCTTTTCTTTTTAAAGAACTTCTTTAAAACACTCCTTTATGCTTTGCAGAAAAATTCTACATCATTTCTGATCAACAATATGTCACTCACATATACTAATCAGAAAGGCTGTAGTGCTCCCACTCACTTTATTGTAAATACAGGCTTCATCGTAAGTCCATATAAAACTCCGAGATGCTCGCAGCAGTCCATAGATGGATCGCTGGAGCTTGCACATTTTTTTAGCACCTTTAGGATTGACAAAACCTTCTGGTTGCATCATATACAACTCCTCTTTTATAAATCCATTAAGGAATGCAGTTTTGACATCCATTTGCCAGATTTCATAAAATGTGGCAATTGCTAACATGATTCAGACAGACTTAAGCATCGATACGAGTGAGAAAATCTCATCGTATTCAACACCTTGAACTTGTTGAAAACTTTTCGCAACAAGTCGAGCTTGGTAGATAGTAATACTACTATCAGTGTCCGTCTTCCTCTTGAAGATCCATTCATTTAACATGGCTTGTCGATCATCGAGCAAGTCAATCAAAGTCCATACTTTGTTCTCATACATGGATCATATCTCGATTTTATGGCCTCAAGCCATTTCATGAATCTGGGCTCATCATCGCTTCCTCATAGTTCATAAGTTCATCATGGTCTAGTAACATGACGTCCGAACATGATTACTACACCACTACAGTGCGGATCTTACTCTGGAAGACCCACGGTTCTGTAGTAACTTGATCTCAAGTTTCATGATCAATATCATTAGCTTCCTCACTAATTGGTGTATTTGTCACAGAACTGATTTACGTGATGAACTACTTTCCAATAAGGGAGCAGTCTGATTACCTCATCAAGTTCTACTTTCCTCCCACTCACTTCTTTCAAGAGAAACTCCTTCTCTAGAAAGGATCCATTTTTAGCAACGAATATATTGCCTTCAGATCTGTGATAGAAGGTGTACCCAACAATTTCCTTTGGGTATTCTATGAAGACGCACTTCTCCGATTTGGGTTCGAGCTTATCAGGATGAAACTTTTTCACATAAGCATCGCAGCCCCAAACTTTAAGAAACGACAACTTGGGTTTCTTGCTAAACCACAGTTCATATAGTGTCGTCTCAACGGATTTAGATGGTGCCCTTTTAATGTGAATGCAGCTGTCTCTAATGCATAACCCCAAAACGACAATGGTAAATAAGTAAGAAACATCATAGATCGCACCATATCCAATAAAGTACGATTACAACGTTCAGACACACCATAATGTTGTGGTGTTCCAGGTGGCGTGAACTGTGAAACTATTTCACATTGTTTTAGTTGAAGACCAAACTCGTAACTCAAATATTCGTCTTTGCGATCAGATCGCAGAAACTTTATTTTCTTATTACGATGATTTTTCCACTTCACTCTGAAATTCTTTGAACCTTTCAACTATTTCAGACTTATGTTTCATCAAGTAGATATACCCATATCTGCTCAAATCATCTTGTGAAGGTCAGAAAATAACGATACTTGCCACGAGCCTTCATACTCATTGGTCTACATACATCAGTATGTATTATTTCCAATAAGTCGGTAGCTCGTTCCATTGTTCTGAAGAACGGAGTTTTAGTCATCTTGCCTAAAAGGCATGGTTCGCAAGCATCAAATGATTCATAACCAAGTGATTCTGAAAATCAGTCTTTATGGAGTTTCTTCATGCGCTTTACACCGGTATGACCCAAACGGCAGTGCCACAAATAAGTTGCACTATCATTATTAACTTTGCATCTTTTGGCCTCAATATTATGAATATGTGTATCACTACGATCGAGATCCAACAAACTATGTTCATTAGGTGTATGACCATTGAAGGTCTTATTCATGTAAACAGAATAACAATTTATTCTCTAACTTTAAATGAATAACCGTATCGCAATAAACATGATCAAATCATATTCATGCTCAACGCAAACGCCAAATAACATTTATTTAGGTTTAACACTAATCCCGAAAGTATAGGGAGTGTGCGATGATGATCATATCAATCTTGGAACCACTTCCAACAAACATCGTCACTTCACCCTCAACTAGTCTCTGTTTATTCTGCAACTCCCGTTTCGAATTACTAATCTTAGCAACCGAACAAGTATCGAATACTCAGGGGCTACTATAAACACTAGTAAGGCACACATCAATAACCTGTATATCAAATATACACTTGTTCACTTTGCCATCCTTCTTACCCACCAAATATTCAGGGCATTTCCGCTTCCAGTGACCATTTCCTTTGCAGTGTAAGCACTCAGTTTCAGGCTTTGGTCCAGCTTTGGTCTTCTTCACAGGAGTGACAACTTGCTTGTCTTTCCTCTCGAAGTTCCCTTTCTTTCCCTTTGCCCTTCTCTTGAAACTAGTGGTCTTGTCAATCATCAACACTTGATGCTCTTTTCTTGATTTCTACCTTCGTCAATTTCAACATCACGAAGAGCTCGGGAATCGTTTTCGTCATCCCTTGCATACTATAGTTCATCACGAAGTTCTAGTAACTTAGTGATGGTGACTAGAGAATTCTGTCAATCACTATCTTATCTGGAAGATAAACTCCCACTTGATTCAAGCGATTGAAGTACGCAGACAATCTGAGCACATGCTCACTAGTTGAGCGATTCTCCTCCATCTTTTAGCTATAGAACTTGTTGGAGACTTCATATCTCTCAACTCGGGTATTTGCTTAAAATATTAACTTCAATTCCTGGAACATCTCATATGGTCCATGATGTTCAAAACATCTTTGAAGTCCCGATTCTAAGCCATAAAGCATGGTGCACAAAACTATCAAGTAGTCATCATATTGAGCTAGCCAAACGTTCATAACGTTTGCATCTGCTCCTGCAGTAGGTCTATCACCTAGCGGTGCATCAAGGACATAATTCTTCTGTGCAGCAATGAGGATTAACCTCAGATCACGGATCAAATCCGCAACATTGCTACTAACATTTTCAACACAGTTTTCTCTAGGAACATATCAAAATAAACATATGAAAGCAACAACGCGAGCTATTGATCTACAACATAATTTGCAAAATACTACTAGGACTAAGTTCATGATAAATTAAAGTTCAATTAATCATATTACTTAAGAACTCCCACTTAGACAGACATCTCTCTAGTCATCTAAGTGATCACGTGATCCAAATCAACTAAACCATGTCCGATCATCACGTGAGATGGAGTAGTTTCAATGGTGAACATCTCTATGTTGATCATATCTACTATATGATTCACGCCGACCTTCGGTCTCCGTGTTCCGAGGCCATATCAAGATATGCTAGGCTCGTCAAGTATAACTGAGTATTCTGCGTGTGCAACTGTTTTGCACCCGCTGTATTTGAACGTAGAACCTATCACACCCGATCATCACGTGGTGTCTCAAAGACGAAGAACTTTCGCAACGGTGCATACTCAGGGAGAACACTTCTTGATAATTAGTGAGAGATCATCTTAAAATGCTACCATCAATCAAAGCAAGATAAGATGCATAAAGGATAAACATCACATGCAATCAATATAAGTGATATGATATGGCCATCATCATCTTGTGCTTGTGATCTCCATCTTCGAAGCATCGTCGTGATCACCATCGTCACCGGCGCGACACCTTGATCTCCATCGTAGCATCGTTGTCGTTTACGCCATCTATTGCTTCTACGACTATCGCTACCGCTTAGTGATAAAGTAAAGCAATTATGTATGCTTGCATTTCATACAATAAAGCGACAACCATATGGCTCCTGCCAGTTGCCGATAACTTCGGTTACAAAACATGATCATCTCATACAATAAAATATAGCATCACATCTTGGCCACACTCGGTTCAACTAAAGTTGGAGAAACAGACACCCGCTAGTCACCTGTGTGCAAAGCACGGCGGTAAAACCAGTCTCGAGTAAGCGTACGCGTAATGTCCGTCCGGGCCGCTTCATCCAACAATACCGCTGAACCAAAGTATGACATGCTGGTAGGCAGTATGACTTATATCGTCCACAACTCACTTGTGTTCTACTCGTGCATATAACATCAAACCATAAAAACCTAGGCTCGGATGCCAGTGTTGGGGAACACAGTAATTTCAAAAAATTTCCTACGCACACGCAAGATCATGGTGATGATATAGCAACGAGGGGAGAGTGTTATCTACGTACCCTCGTAGACCGAAGCGGAAGCGTTGACGCAACGTAGAGGAAGTAGTCGTACGTCCTCCCGGTCCGACCGATCGAAGCACCGTTACTCCGGCACCTCCGAGTTCTTGACACGCGTACAGCTCGATGACGCACCCTCGATCTCCAATCCAGAGAGGCTCGAGGGGAGTTCCACAAGACGACGGCGTGGTGACGATCTTGATGTTCTCCTGTCGCAGGGCTTCGCCTAAGCACCGCTACAATATTATCGAGGTGGAATATCGTGGAGGGGGGCACCGCACACGGCTAAGGAACGATCAATGATCAACTTGTGTGTCCTAGGGTGCCCCCCTACCCCCGTATATAAAGAAGGAAGGGAGGAGGAGGCCGGCCCAAGGGGGGCGCGCCATAGAGGAGGGGGAAACCTACTCCAAGTAGGTTTCCCCCCTTTTCCTTATCTTATTTGGAGGGGGAAGGAAAGAGTACTAGTATTAGGAATAAGTACTAGTAGTAGTAATAGGAAGAGGGAAGGGGAGGAAGGAAGGGGGGCGGCCCCCTCCCCAATTCGGATTGAATGGGCGCGCCCCTTGTTCCTTCTCCTTCTTCCTATATGGGCCCAATAAGGCCCATATACCTCCCGGGGTTCCAGTAACCTCCGGTAGCTCCAAACTTCTCCGGAACCTTTCCGGTGTCCAAATATATCCGTCCAATATATCAATATTTATGTCTCGACCATTTCGAGACTCCTCGTCATGTCCGTAATCACATCCGGGACCCCGAACAAACTTCGGTACATCAAAATACATAAACTCATAATATAACTGTCATCGAAACCTTAAGCGTGCGGACCCTACGGTTCGAGAACAATGTAGACATGACCGAGACACGTCTCCGGTCAATAACCAATAGGGGGACCTGGATGCCCATATTGGTTCCTACATATTCTACGAAGATCTTTATCGGTCAAACCGCATAACAACATAGGTTATTCCCTTTGTCATCGGTATGTTACTTGCCGAGATTTGATCGTTGGTATCCAATACCTAGTTCAATCTCGTTACGGTAAGTCTCTTTACTCGTTCCGAATGTCGTCATCTCATAACTAACTCATTAGTTACATGCTTGCAAGGCTTGGGTGATGAGTATTACCGAGAGGGCCCAGAGATACCTCTCCGACAATCGGAGTGACAAAACCTAATCTCGAAATCGCCAACTCAACATGTACCTTCGGAGACACCTGTAGTACTCCTTTATAATCACCCGATTACGTTGTGACGTTTGGTAGTACCCAAAGTGTTCCTCCGTAAACGGAGTTGCATAATCTCATAGTTACAGGAACATGTATAAGTCATGAAGAAAGCAATAGCAACATACTAAACGATCAAGTGCTAAGCTAACAAGAATGGGTCAAGTCAATCACATCATTCTCCTAATGATGTGATCCCGTTAATCAAATGACAACTCTTTTGTCCATGGCTAGGAAACATAACCATCTCTGATAAACGAGCTAGTCAAGTAGAGGCATACTAGTGACACCATGTTTGTCTATGTATTCACACATGTATTTTGTTTCCGGTTAATACAATTCTAGCATGAATAATAAACATTTATCATGAAATAAGGAAATAAATAATAACTTTATTATTGCCTCTAGGGCATATTTCCTTCAGCGCCGGCGAGGGAGCTCACGATGCTGCCAGGTCCAAGGACAAGGCTGCACAAACCTCGGTGTCCGTACACGCACCGCGCCCATCTCAGGAGGCGCGGGACCGACAACGCCATGGTACGCGCAGTACCATCGTTACGTCAAGGTCAAGGCCAAGCTGGTGGATCGCGGGATGCTCAAGACCAGCATGCACGTCAACATGCTGGCACGAGCGCGGCACGGTCGCCTGGACGAGATGCTGCTCCTTCTAACATTGTTAGAAGTACGAGCATATATCGTTCCTCGCGCCGTTCGCCGCCACCACCCAAGACTCTAGAAGAAGCATTGGCCCGAGCTCAACTGCTTCTAGATTACCCTCCAGCGCCAGACAAGATCGACGATTGGAGGGCAACCATTCAGAGCCTCATCGGCTTCGCCAACGGCGACACTCCTCGGCAACCGAGCACATCGAAGCCGCGGCAAGACGCCCAGGCGCGAGCCGGTGACGACAAGACCGGTTGGGGTGCAACCACTGTACACTCCCCACCCCGAAGGCCAAGATCGCCGACTCGCCGGGTCAACCTCGACACTGATTCCACAGCGTCATCAGATCCGCGAGCTCGTCGTGATCAGCGCCAAGTTCTCCAAGAACGACAACACGAAGACGCTCGCACCCGCATCGAGCGTCGGAGAGAAGCGCGGCGTCAGTCAGACCAGCGCGCTGGGCCCACTGTCGACATGCATGCGCCAGGGGAACCAGGCGACTTGCCATACGCGGTAGGTTGCCCTGCGTTTACCCGTGAGCTGCGGCAAGTCTAGTGGCCCAGTACCAAGAACTTCAAGCCAGACGTACCCGAGAAGTACGACGGCAGAATACATCCGTCGGAGTTCCTCAGCATCTACACCATCGCGGTGCAGGCTGCCGGGGGGCGCGACGAGAAGATCCTCGCCAACTACTTCCCGTTGGTGCTCAAGCCCAACGTCAGATCTTGGCTCATGCACTTGCCGGACAACTCCATCTCCTTATGGGCAGATCTGTGCCATCAGTTTGTCGGCGCCTTCACAAAGCGCCACAAGCCCCATGGCCGGAGAGTGATCTTCATTTGCTCGCCTGAAGGAAGGAGAACCCCTGCGCAAGTACATTCAAACATTCAGCCAGGTGCAGCGCAACATCCCAGACGTCCACCCTGCCGCGGTTATCAACGCGTTCCATCAGAACGTGCGTAACCGCAGAATGAGGGAGGAGATGGCGATGTGCAAAATCAGAGATGTCAGCGAGCTATATGCTCGGCGACAAGTGTGCGCGTCTTTGAGGAGGGAGGAAACTCCCCGGAGAGAATGCAGGAGCAGAAGGGTCTGACAGTGAGGATGCCGCCCCGACAAGGAAAAACCGGCGGCGGAACAACAGAAAGAGGAAAGCTAAAGATGTGCTAGTCGTCGAGCAGTCCGGCAATGGAGGTGGCGCCGAGAAGGCCAAAGCTAGTAACTCCGGCGAGGCCGTGGTGGCCGCCGACAAGCAAGACGGCTCCGGCAAGCAGTACTGCAAGATCCACCGCACCAAGGGCCATGATCTCCAGACCTGCAAGAAAGTTGAACAGCTTGTTGAACTGCAGAAGGCTGAATACGAGCGGCGCGACAAGGAGAAGGCCCAAGAAGGTGGTGGAGGATCCGGCAAGAAGCATCCCGATCGGGGAGGGCGTCGCGGCAAGGCCAAGCAGCGGCAAGGAGACAGGCCTCCCCGCGGCAGTGACAAGGATGAAGACGAAGACGAAGATGAAGAGATGGATGAGGATGAGGCCGACGAGCAGGAGTTTCAGAAAGCGACGGAGGTTTTGTGCGTTGACGGTGGTGCTTCTCTACATACCTCGCACCGCCAGCTCAAACAGTGGGTGCGAGAAGTTAATGCAGCAGAACCATCAGTTGAGTCATGCAAGCCCCTGAAATGGTCCAGCACGCCTATCAACTTTGACATTGAGGACCACCCTGACCGCATCACTGCGGTCGGGTGCTTGCCGATGTTGGTTTCACCGACTATCCGCAACCTCAAAGTCACGAAGATGCTAGTTGACGGCGGGGCCGGCTTGAATCTGATCTCCTCTGCGGTACTCAAGAAGCTCCAGATCCCCGACAGCGAGCTCGAAGAGACTGGTACTTTCCAAGGAATCAATCCGGGAAGGAGCAAGCCGAAGGGGAAGATTACATTGCCAGTGACAATTGGCAGCGAGCTGAACTTCAGGACAGAGAAAGTCACTTTTGATGTTGTTGATTTCCCATTGCCCTATAATGGTTTACTTGGCCGACCAGCGCTCGCCAAGTTCATGGCAGCATCCCACTATGCCTACAACGTGCTCAAGATCCCAGGTCCGATAAGTGTCATCTCTGTCCCTGGTGACAAGAAAGATGCCCTTATCTGTACTGACAAGATCTACCGGGAAGAAGTAGCCGCAGCCGAACGCAAACCACTTGCATTTGAAGCTCCGGGGAAGAAGAAGACCAAGTCGGCAAGAGCTTTGATGCCCACTCTGGCAAACGCAGCTCTTGAGTCTTTGCGCTACCGTCGAGGACGCACCATCGAGCTCCACCGGCAAGTGTAAGAAGGCGAAGGCAGCTCCGCCAGAGACCAAGAAAGTGGCTGCCAAGGAGGACGGCACTGGTGGTACCTTCACCATCAGTGCCACGCTTGACCCTAAATAGGAAAGCGCGCTTGTTGCTTTCCTGCGGGCGAATGTTGATGTGTTTGCATGGCAACCGTCTGATATCCCTGGTGTTCCCATGAAAGTGATTGAGCACCACCTTGCCGTCTGTCCTCACGCGCGGCCCGTCAAGCAGAGAGTCAGGAAACAAGCAGTAGCGCGACAAGAATTCATTGCAGAAGAGATCAAGAAGTTGGAAGCCGTAGGCCTGGTCAGAGGAGTGCTCCATCCAACATGGTTGCCCAATCCTGTAGTCGTGCGCAAGGCGAACGGAAAATGGAGGCTTTGTATAGACTTCACTGATGTTAATAAAGCTTGTCCCAAGGATCCATTTCCCTTGCCGCGCATTGACCAGATTGTCGACTCCACGGCAGGATGTGATCTGCTTTCATTTCTTGATGCATATTCAGGATATCATCAGATCTTCATGGCAGAAGAGGATGAGGAAAAAACCGCATTCATTACTCCGTGTGGCACCTACTGTTTTGTACGGATGCCTTTCGGACTAAGGAATGCTGGTTCAACATTTGCAAGAGTAGTCAGCCATGCTTTTGAGCCACAGTTGCACAGAAATGTAGAAGCTTACATGGATGACATAGTGGTCAAGAGCAAGGACAAAGCAACTCTGATCCAAGATTTGGACGAGACCTTTGCAAATCTGCGCAAGATCAATCTCAAGCTGAACCCCGAGAAGTGTGTGTTTGGAGTCCCTTTCGGCAAGCTTCTCGGGTTCTTTGTATCTCGGCGGGGGATTGAGGCCAATCCCGACAAGATCAAGACCATTGAGCAAATCGAAGCACCGAAGCGCGTCAAGGATGTACGAAGGCTTGCCGGCTGCGTGGCTGCTCTCAGCAGGTTCATCTCTAAGTTTGCTGAGCGCGCCCTGCCATTTTTCAAGATTTTGAAAAAGGCAGGTCCAATGAAATGGACTCAGGAAGCGGAGGCTACGCTGCAGGACTTGAAGAGATACCTGTCCTCCACTCCAATACTCGTCGCACCTAAGCCACAAGAGAAGTTGCTGCTGTACCTAGCGGCAACCAATCAAGTGGTTAGTGCTGCATTAGTAGCGGAAAGGGAGGCGGATGATGAGCCAGCGACCGCGGCAAGCGAGTCCAGCGACAAGCAGGGGGCTTCCCCGACAAGCTCTGGTCCCGACAAGGATAGATCTGTGCAGCCGCAGGAAGAGAAACAAAAGAAGATGGTGCAGCGCCCAGTTTATTTTGTCAGTTCCCTTCTGCAGGGGGCTAGATCAAGGTACTCTGGTGTGCAGAAGTTGCTTTTCGGCCTTCTCATGGCCTCGAGGAAGCTGCGCCATTACTTTCAAGCACATGAGATCACAGTTGTCACTCGCTTTCCGTTGAAGAGGATATTACAAAATCCAGAAGCAACAGGCAGGATCGTCGAGTGGGCGCTGGAATTGTCAAGCTTTGGCCTCAAGTTTGAGAGTACTTCAACTATCGAGCCGAGCATTGGCAGAATTCATAGCGAGTGGACGCCAACACCGATGAAGAAACTCGGAGACGAGCATCCCGTCAAAGAAGCAAGCAAAGAATGGATCATGTACTTTGATGGTGCCTTTTTCGCTCCAAGGCGCCGTGCGGGCGTGTTACTTGTCGCACCCACCGGAGAGCACCTCAAGTACGTGGTCCAGATGCACTTTCCCAAGGAGCAAGCGACAAACAATACTGCAGAATATGAAGGATTGCTTGCCGGACTTAGGAGCGCGGCAGACCTTGGGATCAAGAAGCTCATTGTCAGGGGTGACTCGCAGCTTGTCGTCCGCCAAGTGAACAAAGATTATCAGAGTCCATTGATGGAAGCTTACATTGATGAAGTGAGAAAGTTGGAAGAGCATTTTGACGGCCTACAGATGGAACATGTTCCAAGAGCCCGGAATGATGTTGCCGATGGCCTGTCAAAATGCATCGCATTAAAGTTACCTGTGGAACCAGGGATCTTTGTGCTCAGGCTGACTCAACCATCTGTGATACCATCAACTGGACAGAGCAAGAAGAGGAAGTTGATTTCCGGTGACTACTTTCCGACTAAGCTCCCCGAAGCCGCCGCCAAGAAGGTCCCCAAGATCAACACCAAGAGTCTTTGAGGAGCGATGCGCTCGACAAGCCCGAGGGTTTGTTTCGTTGAAGCAGACGCTCCCGACAAGTTTTTCTCCGACAAGCTTGCGGGGGAATATCGAGCTCCGGCTGAGCCGCAGATTCTTGCCGTGGAAGCAGATGTTCCCGCAGCAGCATTTATGCCTTTAGTCCTTGTTGTCGAGCCACAAGCTCCGGCATGGGCACAGCAGATTGTCCGTTTCCTTCAAACAGGAGAACTTCCCGAAGAACAAGAAGAAGCGGAGAAAGTAGCCCGGCAATCAAGTATGTACCAGTTTGTCGATGACATACTATACAAAAGGAGATTCAACGGAGTGAAATTGAAGTGTATTCCCCGGGAAGAAGGACAGAAGCTGTTGGCAGAGATACATGGAGGCATATGTGGTCACCACATTGGCGCAAGAGCACTTGCCGGCAAAGCCTTCCGGCAAGGTTTCTTTTGGCCAACAGCCCTCCAGTTGCAACCGCACAAGTAACCAAGTGTGAAGCGTGCAGGCCCACTCCAAGCAGATACATCAACCAGCTCAAGCTCTCCGACAATCCCTTTGTCCCGCCATTTTCGGTGCTGGGGCTCGACATCCTCGGCCCCTTTCCCGAAGCTGTCGGGGCTTTGAGTACTTGTACGTGGCAATCGACAAGTTCACAAAGTGGCCGGAAGTGGAAGCGATGAGGAAGGTGACAAAGACAACAAGCGATCAAGTTCTTCAGGTCGATTGTTTGCCGTTTCGGAGTCCCTAACAGGATCATCACCGACAATGGCACACAATTTACGAGCCACACCTTCATGCAGTACGTCCAAGATCTTGGCGCCAAGGTCTGCTTCGCTTCTATTGCTCACCCAAGAAGCAACGGTCAAGCGGAGAGGGCAAACGCTGAAGTGCTGCGCGGGCTCAAGACCAGAACTTTTGACAGGCTGCACAAGTGCGGAAAGAACTGGATCGAGGAGCTGTCGGTGGTTCTTTGGTCGATCAGGACGACGCCAAATCGAGCCACTGGCCAGACACCTTTTGCTTTGGTCTATGGAGCAGAGGCAGTTCTCCCCGCGGAACTCGTCTACGGATCGCCTCGAGTGCTCGCTTATGATGAGCTTGAGCAAGAGCAGCTGCGACAAGATGACGCGCTGCTCCTTGAGGAAGATCATCTTCGAGCTCTCAGACGAGCTGCTCAATATCAAGAAGCTTTGCGCCGCTACCACAACCGCAGTTAATGCCGAAGTCTTGAGGAAGGTGACCTTGTTCTTGGTAGCGCTCAATCCGCCAAGAATTCCAACAAGTTGACGAAGTGGGAAGGCCCTTATCGGGTGAAGCGAGTCACTAGGCCTGGCGCTGTCCGCCTTGAGACCGAAGATGGCTTTCCGGTGAGCAACTCCTGGAACATTGAGCATCTTCGTAAGTTTTACCCATAAGGCGCGGTTGCCGGAACCTATTCCGGAAAACACCTTTTGTACAAGCCTTGCCGCTGTTGCATGTAACCCTTTGTACAAAGGTGGGCGCAGATCCCGTGCATAAATAAAAGCTCATGTGCTTTGCACATCTTGTCAAATTTTATGCCTTTTTTCTTTTTTGCATGCATTATCTGACACTTTGTGCAGCACTTGCCCCCGGTAAGCAATAACGAGCCTTAAGGCTCCATATCTTTATTTTCTCTTCTTTCTTTTTCTCAAAAAGAAGGTTCCTTCGCCCACAAGTTCACCGGGGGGAGGAGAAGATAATGGTGTGGACCAGGCGTCGTTCAAGAAAGCATCGCCTTGCCGGGACGAAAACGACACAAAAGCTAAGTTGCCAAAGTTTGAGCACGATCAGTTTTAAAATTTCTTAAGTTATCTTCCTTGAATGACCGTGCTTTGTATGGAAAACCTGTGCGCAGAGGAACCGACTCGCAGTTAGTTGTGCCCTTACTTTGTTTCGAGTCCGCTCAATGACTTAAGTGTGCTGCGACTAATTGCGACAAGGTTTCTTGTCGAAGCAACACCACGGCAAGTTGGCGATGTTCCGCACTCAGCGTTCGCGGCAAGGGTGCCTACGCCGGCAAGTTCCCTAAAAGCGTAGGGTAAAAACATACAAAGAAAGGTATCAAGTAAAGGAAATAACATAGCAAATACTGCCCAAGATAAAGTTATATTACAAAAATGACTTGCCGCGCTCTAATAGATTGTTCCCGTGACATGTCTGGCAGCGGCAAGAAAAAGGAGGAAAAGGGCGGCCTAATCTACACGATCGCCGTCGACCGTCCTGACTTCGTTCACCTTGTCCACAATGGGTGCGACAAGGGCTTTGAGCTCTGCAAGATCAGCACCCGTCGGCAGCTTCTTGAGAACGTTGGTGAGGTTGAGGTTCGGATTGCGGAAGAGCACCTTCACCAACACCTTCTCCAAGACTCCGGTGCAGATTGCGCGCGACTTGTCGGCCAGCTGCCTTGGGATCCTTTCCCGGAGTTGCTAGAGAGCCGTCGCCACGCCCTTGAAGAACAGAGTGAGCTTGGTGCTGGGCTGGAGGTTCTCATCAGGAGAGTACCCGAAGCCCTCCAAATCCAGCTGCGCCAGCTCCTCGTTGATGACTGCGGCGATGTTGACGAGGTCCTCCGTCCAGAGCTCCACCGTAGCCCGGAAGGTGTTTTGAGTTTCGGCGGCCCTCGTCAACATCTCCTCGTTGGCCTTGAGTTCCTGCTTCAAGTCCTCCTCCCTCTTCTTGGCGCCGTCCAGCGTCTCCGTCAGTGTGGCCAGCTTCAGCTCCAGATCAGCATTTGAGTCCTTGGCAGCGTTCAGTTCCTTGACCTTATCGGCGAGTTGGACTTGCAGATCACCGTGAGCAAGGGCGTCCTTCTCACGCTCGCGCTGGAGCGCGGCAAGCTCCTCATCCTTCCCTTTCAGATCAGCCTCCAGCTGCATCATCTTCACCTCCAGTTCCTTCTTGGTGGCCTCGGCAGCTGCGGCCGCGTCCTTCGCCTCCTTGAGTGCCCCGCCAAGTGATTGCTCGCGCGCGGCAAGCTCCTCCTCATAACTGTCCAAGTTGACCTTTCTCTGCATCAGCTCGCCTTCTCGCGTGGACAGCCCCTCGGCGGCAAGCCGCTATTGCTCTTCGGCTTCTGCCTTCTCAAGGATGAAGGCCTTCCGCGCCTCAACAAGCTGCGCCCTCTCCTCTGCAATGGACCGGAGGGCCTCTTGGTTGCGGCTCTGGAGCTCCTCCGCATGCTTCTCTATGTCCAATTCCGCCTGCGCGACAGGCGCTTCCCGGGACTCCAGCTTTGCTTGTCGGGCGCGGTAGAGCGACACCAACTTCCGGAGCAGCTGCTCCTCCTTAGACTCGCCGCTGCTGCTGCTGCTTGGCGCGTCAACCACCGTCAGCCCAGAAAAGGCGAGCACCTCTCTGTCAAAAGCCTCTCCCTCGACTGGCGGCCTGGAGCTCGACGCCCAGGGAAGCTTGATGAAGACACCCTCGCCGGCCTTCAAGTAGGCGCCGGGCTGGGGCTCTTCGGAGCCCGGTGCTGCATCAGCGGTGGAGGGGTCGGCGGTCGGTGTAGCGCCTTGCGCTCCTGCACCCTCGGGGTCGTCAGTACGATCGCCGGACCCCTCGCCAGCTCCTGCGCCAGCAGCCTTGGCGGCCTCCTCGCCGGTGGGATTGTCAGTGCCGGCCTCTTCCTCGGTGGCGGCGGCATCATCAGTGTTGCCGCGTGCATCCTCCTCGCCGGTGGCCTCGGTCTCCATCGGATCTGTGGAAGGGGGATCTGAAGACAGGAAGAGGAAGAAAAAGTCAAGCAAATATCCAAAAAGAAGATCAGAAGAAGAAGAACCCAAGGGAAAATTTCCGACAAGGAGGGTTACCTGTGCTGGGCTCTGTAGTCATGGGCTCCACCACCGAAGGTTCGCTGGTCCCATCTCTTGCCGGAGAACTGCCCCTTGCCGGGGACCTCTCCCATGCCGGAGAGCGCTCCCTTGCCGGGGAATCCGCCCTTGGCGGCGTAGTTGAAGCAGATAGCACCTCAGGAGCGGCTTCTGGTTGTTCCTGATGGACCTGTTCTGCTCCTACACAAGCAAGTCAACAATCAAGATATCAACAAGGAAAGAGCACCCATGCGCGCCCCACAACAGGAAGTGAACAAATACTTACGCTGGGGGCTGCGCTGGGGGCTGCTTCGGGGAGAGATTGCCGGGTCCGATAAGGTGGTCTCGGATGCGTCCTCTACTGTCACAGCAGGATCGTCCTCGATAACAACCACGGGGACCTTGGCCCTCTTCGCCGCTCTCTGGGCCAGAGTCCTGGAAAGGAACTAGGTTCAGAAGAAAGCAGATTAGATACAAGACAAGAAACAACAAGAATCGAAGAAATATAAGTGCAACAAAAAGTAAGTCTTAGTCCTCCTCCTCTTCTTCCTCCTCGTCGGAGCTCAGCGCGGAGAGGTCGAAATCCGGTACTCTATCAGCGCGACGAGGTGGAGGAGTAGGCTCCCTTGGACGCTTGGCGGGAGTTGCGGCAGGATCATACGCAGCGGCTCGAGAGGACCCCGCTCCAGTTGCCGGCGCGACATGAGATGCTCCCGCGGCAACGGTGCTTGTCGCGGTGGAGCGTGTCCCGCGGCCCTGCGGTTGTTGGCCTGCCTACCGCCCTGCTGTGTCTCTAGTTCTGCGGAGGCGCCTTCTTGGTTGAGCTGGGGGCTGAGCTGGGGGCTCCGCCTGCGGCAAGCTGCTCGAAGACGGCTGGCCACTTGTGCCCCCGGCGGGCTCGCTCGCTTCGGCTTCGGGCTCTCCCTCGCCAGCGACCTCCCCGACAAGCTCCTCTCGGTGGGCAAGGCTTGCCGCCTCGGCCGCCTCTGCCTCCTCCAACGTAAAACCAAACTCGCCCGCGGCGGCGGCTGCCGCCGCCTCCTCCGCCCTGGTGGCGATGCGTCACATCTCATTATCAGTGGTGTCGCGGGTGAGGAGCCTCTGCTCGTCGGCGCGGACCGCTACCTCCACCAAGCCGTCGAAGAATTGCTGCACGACGTCGTCGGAGGGCTCCTGCCAAGTTGGGATAATCCCGTGCGAGTCGCACTCCGGCATCATTGCACGGATGCGATCGAGCTGGTAATTGTTGCACAAGGGGACGACGCCCTGCGGCAGCCTGAACCACTCCAGATGGTTGGGGTCGTGCTTGAACAGCTCCTTGAGCGTCCCGTCCAACTCCAAGACAGTGAAATTAAAATTGAGGCCTGGGCGCAGCCTCATGATATCCGCCGGTCCCCCGAACAGCCAGGCGGGTCTCCCCCTCTCCTGCAGAGGGGCAATGCGGCGGCGAAGAAAGTCCGCGCCAACAGCCCCTACAGTGAACCCGGCAAGCCTGAGCCGCAAGATCCGGGTGGTGGCGATCTTCAATCTGGCGTCGTCCGCGGCGGCGATTGGACGCGACGTCGTGGGAGAGATCGCGGTGGATACGGAGTTAGATTTGGTGTGGACCCAGGCCGCGTGTGCCCGTGCCCTGTTTTGGGCCTGGCCCAACAGCGCTCGGCACCGTGTGTGGCCCAGGCCCGGGGGCTCCTGTCGGTGTACTAAAGTAAGAGTACCTTAGTATCCCGAACTTGTGCACGGGCAGTCGCAGCGCCCCGCGGCAAGGCTTGCCGGATGTCCGCCACGATCCTCCATAGATCCTATTGATGCCATTCAAGAACAAAGTGTTTTAACTAAGGAGACAAGACTCCGGCAACAAGAGCTTGCCGGGAACGACAAGGCCCCGGCAAGAGGAGCTTGCCGGGAAGGCCAACAAAGGCACTTCAAAGAACTTGCCGCGACGCGCCGCACGTCCCGGCAAGACCCGACGAGCGACAAGCTTTCGGGTGCGACAAGACAACGATCGCGGCAAGGCGCTTGCCGCGGCGAAGCCACCACTCTACGCCCATGCTCCAGCGCATCCGTTGACGTGTCGTCGCAGGACCGTTCCAGGCGCACGTGGCGGGAAGCTGTGCAGCCAAGCGGTGCGAGGTGGCAAGTGGAGATGACGAGAAGGCCATCGTGGCGAGCGGTGGCGCCCCTAACGGTCGCTTTCAGACTGTTAGCGACCGGACGGGCATTAAATGCTCTTGTCCCCTGCCGTCAGAGTTAGGTAGGGTGCACTATAGAGGCAGTTGTACCAACCCCTCTTTTTACATTTGTACCCCTGTCTGCGTTGCCACCTGTCGGTGACCCCTTTAACCTATAAAAGGAGGCCCATGCGCAACGTAGAAGAGGTTTGACTCATTCGAAACTACACCACTCTCACGCTATCAAGCAAGAACAGAATACAATCACAAAGTAGCAGTAGGAGTATTATCTCTCCGGAGAGCTCCAAAGCTGGGTAAAAATCCCTCGCGTGCTTCGCCTCGATCTGCTCTTCGTGCGCCCTCCGCTCCCTGCCGGACCGAGAAGGGGCCTTGCCCCAGAGGTGTTCATTTACCACGACAGGGAGAAATCATCGTCTTCACTGATCACATGAACCGAGGCTTTTCACCACCAGACTCAAAGTTCTTCAGAGATGTCCTGCACTTTTTTGACCTCCGTCCTCAAGACATCGGACCCAACTCTGTGTCTAATATTTGCAACTTTCAAGTATTCTGCGAGGTGTATCTTGAAGAAGAACCTAGCTTGCTACTCTTCAGAGAGTTATTTTATTTGAACCGCCAGAATGAATGTGCCAACAGAGCTAGTTTGGAGCTCGGCGGGGTCTGAATCCAATGACGGAGAGACGCCATTTTCCCTTATGCAAATCCACCAACTTACTCCAAAGACTGGAACCAGACATGGTTCTACTACCAAGACACTTCTCCGGCTGATGAGAACCCTCTGCCCGGCTTTCATGCCCTGCATCTCGAGTCTAATCATCCTCTTCCAGAAAAGTTGTCAGCTGCTGATCGCCAGAAACTCACCCCCACCATGGCTAAAGTCAAGGCTCTTTTGGGGAACGGTTTAAATGGTATTGACTTGGTCCGGGTTTGGGTTGCTTGGCGGATCATTCTGTTGAGCCGCCGCTCCGGTTTGATGTGCACCTACACGGGCGAGAAGAATGATCCTCTGTGGCACAGCCCTGACAATTTACCTGACGACGTCATCGATGATATGACAAAGTCACTCTTGAACGAAAGCCTAGTAGATTGTGTCAAGGTGGGCTTAAGCCCTTTCCGCAAAGCTAACCCGGCTCCAGCAGTAAGCCACCAGACTGAGTAAATTTACCTTCATCCTTGATGTTTTGTCTTTACTCAAACCTTTGCTGATTTTCACAGGCTAACGACAAATTTTGGAAGAAAAAGTATGATTATGAGGCTGCAAAGAGAGCTGCCAGGAAAGTCGCCGCCAAGAAGAAAGGAAAGAAGACCAGCGCCTTTGACTTGCTTCGACTAGAAGATACCTCTGAGTCAGAGATAACTCTTGACTCTCTTGGCTTCTTTTTTAACCACCTTATTAACACTGATTATCATCAGGATGACAAGGGAACGAGTCGCGGAGTGGGCAAAGAGGTAACTATTATTTCCTCCGATTCTGAGCCTTTGCCAAGACGGAAAATCCAAAGAGTAACCCG
Organism: Aegilops speltoides; assembly: GCA_021437245.1. NCBI lineage: Eukaryota > Viridiplantae > Streptophyta > Magnoliopsida > Poales > Poaceae > Aegilops > Aegilops speltoides. The sequence goes on from CM038142.1 coordinate 442,870,340, forward strand.
GAAAGTAAAATTTTCACATCCCTTAGCTTATCAGGATCCTCAACTTCTTTTGAAGTGACAGATTCATGAGAGCCGAAGGCAGACCCGGACCAGCAAGGACGCGGAACTCTCCTCCGGCTTACCTAATACACCAAGGAAGCTCCGGAACGAGGTCACCTCTGACTTAAATCCTTTTTATCCTTTGGCGGGTCCCACTCGTCGACCACTCAACTCTTTTGATTCCAATTATCAGGAAACTTCACCTTCCTCCGGTGACTCAATCCAGTCCAACATGCCGGCTTTTAAGACCGTTCCAGGGTAATGATGATTTACTTATCCTGTATTCACTTCAATTCTTTATATTTGTACTGACCTTTTTGATCTTATGCAGCGGCAAAGCCAAGCCCAGCAAGAGGATGAAGAAGAACAAGCCGGCCGAAGAGCCAACCATCTACGAGCCGGAACTCCAAATGGCCGAGGCCTCAGTTCCTGAGCCGCCGCTTGAACCGGCTGATGACACGGCAACGCCGACCGCTGACCCACCTGCCGATCAAGCCGCCGACGGCTCTGTAAACCCTGAAGCTTCTAGCCCGGTCAAGACAGCCGACCCACAAGATTCTGATGTGGAAATTACCAAGACAGGCTAAACTGAGCCGGGGAGACCTACTGTGCTAGACAAGTGTTCTGCCAAGGAAGAGCACATGGAATGCCGTAAGGTCAGATTTGATGCTGCTGACTATACTCACATGAGCATTGGGGAAGTTTTTTCTGGCTATCTTAGCCAAGTGCACAGCAGCCGTGACCTCGAAGTTGACATGGTGAAGCAAATGCACCAGAAATTTGAGGTATAAACTCTTCCCTTCACTGAATCATCCTTACTATGCCAGTCCCCAAGTCTATTGCTTATGATGAATATGTTGTAGACTTAGAACAAACTTATAAGCATCAGTAATATCCTTTGGTCAAACCTGTAAAAAATCCGGCTTAATCCGTAGTCCCCAAGGGCCGGTTTAATCAGCACGAATGAGCCGGTCCTTAACATGCTTGTGCAGAAATATAGTGCTAATGTAGCTTGTAACAGCAATATGCATTAGCCCCCAAGTGCCAAGTAGTCTTGCCGGCAAGGTGCTTGGGACTTACTCTCATGAACCGCCACTTAGCTTGAACTTTCGGTAGACATTACCCCCCGCCCCAAGTGCCAAGTGTTGTTGCTTGCAAAAGGCTTGGGACTTAATATTGTATGCTAATATTCATGATTTGGACCCAGTATTTGTATAGACCACCACTACTCAACTTCAGTCAGAGCTGTTTGAATTGAACAACCGCCTGGAATCATAGGAGACTGAAACCCAAATGGAAAATTCCAAATTTGAGTTCAATGTATCTGAACAAGAGAAACTGAAGTCCGAGTTTGAGGTTGAGAAAAAGGCCTGGGCTGAAGAAAAAATTGTTGTAACCCAACGAGCTGAAAAAGCAGAGGCGGCTCTTGAAGAGCTGACCACTGAATTGTCCAGCTTAAAACACCATATATCTCAGATGGTCTCAGCAATCTTTGGTAAGCCGCCCTACAAGTGTCAAGTATTGAATCTTTCTGGTGATCATATGAATTGTCATTAACTCCCCTGATATTGCTATGCAGGCCCGAGGAGCACAAACCTCAATCAGGACATGCTGGTGAAGCTGAAGGCAGTTTACACGCTCGTGGAACAACTTTACACTGGATCTCAGCATGCCTTAGCCATAGTTGCCCTGTCAAATGAAGTCCCCACAATCCTGGTGGATGTGCTAAAGAAGCTTTCTGTGCTACCCCAGCGATTCAATAAATTAAGGCGATCGTCAGTGAGAGCCGGAGCTGTAGCTGCCTTAAGCCAGGCCAAAGCTTGGCTACCGGAATTAGACCCGGCCGACATCGCCATTGGGTATCCAAGCCTTAAGGAGGATGGCACTTCATTTGAACAGGAGGACTTCGTTGCTTGTGTGAAGGAAATACGCCCTATGGTCACCCTGATTGCCGATGAGGCGGACCTCACCAAGTACCATCTGGGTTATGACGCGGGGAATCAGAGGATGCCGATGCCGCGTTATAAAGTGACAAGCCTGATCCCCCCAATCCATAAGCATACCTTCACCATGAAAGTTGACCCGGCCGGGCTAATTGATGATGAAGCTAAATTTGAAGCTTTGAATGTCATTGACTGGTCATCATCAACCTTCCAGGACAGGGAACAGGACGAAGGAGCGGAGAGGGTTGATCCGGAAGCTTCAGGCCAACAAGAGAATTGATCCGCCGCGGCTCATATTTGTAGCCTTTTGAAAAACAATTTAATCATTTGGACTCGGGGAGTCATGTAATAGGGTGGAAATGACTTTGCTCTGTCGTGCCATCGTGCATGTTTTGGTGCTCAACACTGTTAAGCCGCCATCTTATATTTGCCCTTATTATACTTATCAACTATTTTCCTTATGCGTGAGAAAGTCCTTAAACTGTCCTGCACACAGAAATAGATCACAAGAACCCTTGGAGGCTTACCACAGGGCATGTCATAATATCTTACATACAACCACTAATACAGAAAAAGGGAGTCATAGATAAGCATGTTAATAATCATAACTTTGAAACACAACTATACTATCTTACCTGTGATTTTGAATTTGCACTGCCGGTTTATGTAACCTGAACAGTAAGGGTGATAACCCAATCTTTAGAAGCCAACACTTCCAAATGTTTGATGATTGTCATATGCTGGCGACTTATCGTCCAAAGCCAAGCCAGGTTAAATAGAAACCACACATATCCTTAGATTAGAACAAAAAAGTCTCAAAACAAAACCAAAAATTGTTTTCAAAAAACTTAAGTCGAACAAAAAGAAAAAAAATCAAGGCTTCTAATTCGAATACAATCAGTAAACCAGACCAAAAGGGGTTAAGCTAAGATTCGAATACGATCAGAAGCCCCCTAGTGGTTTTGGCATTGCACCGATCAAGAGGGCACCGACAACTATGTCCTCTTTGGTTCGATGCGACCTATGTTTGAACATGAAGCCCCCAAACAACCTTGAGAGTTTTTAAGGACTCTGATTCGAATACGGTCAAATTCGGACCCAAAAAGGGGTTAATCTATGATTCGAATACGATCCAGAAACCCCCTAGTGGGTTTGGCATTGTGCCGATCAAGAGGGTACCGACAGCTATGTTCTCTTTGGTTCGAATATGACCTATGTTTGAATAGGAAGCCCCCAAGTGATCATGAATTTTAATGGCTATGATTCGAATTCGATCATGAGCCGGACCAAGAGGGGTTAAAGCTATGATTCAAATACGATCAGCCCGCAATTGGTTTTTGGAATTATGATGATGAAGACATATGATTATTGAGGATGAAAATCACAGAGGTCCTGCTTTATTACTTATCATAATATATACATCGTCAAAAATATGTACATCATGAGAGCCGGTGGCTCAAGTGTAGTAAGGCCGAAGATGAGCGATATTCCACGGCCAGCGGGTCTCCTCCTCCGACTTACATGAGTCTTTGTGCTCTCGAACATCGATAAGGTAGTATGACCCATTGTTCAAGTTCTTGCTGACCACAAATGGCCCTTCCCGAGGTGGGGATAACTTGTGTGCATCAGTTTGATCCTGGATGAGCCGGAGCACCAAACTAACTTCTTGGAAGGTTCTGGACTTAACCCGACGGCTGTGATAACGGTGCAGGACCTGCTGGTAAATCACCGAGCGGGCTGCTGCCAAGTCACGCTATTCATCTAATAGGTCGAGTGCATCCTGACGCGCTTGTTCATTACCAGCTTCAACGTAAGCTGCCACGCGGGGCGAGTCATGACAGATGTCACTAGGGAGAACCGCCTCTGCTCCTTAAACCATGAAGAAAGGTGTGTAACCCGTAGACCTGTTGGGGGTAGTATTGATGCTCCATATCACAGAAGGTAACTCCTCTACCCAACAACTCGGCGTCCATTGCAAAGGAACCATAAGCCGGGGCTTGATGCCTTTCAAGATTTCCTGATTGGCTCTCTCAGCTTGACCATTGGACTGGGGGTGAGCTACTGATGAAACGTCAAGCGGCTTATGCTCACGTTGACAAAACTCCTCCATGGCACCCTTGGACAGATTAGTACCATTGTCAGTTATAATGCTGTGTGGAAAGCCAAAACTAAAGATCACCTTTTTCATGAATTGAACCGCCGTGGCTGTGTCACACTTACTAACTGGCTCTGCCTCAACCCACTTTGTAAATTTATCAACCGCCACAAAGAGGTGGGTCTTTTTATCTTCGGACCTTTTGAAAGGCTCAACCATGTCGAGTCCCCAGACTGCAAACGGCCAAGTAATCAGAATCATCCTCAATTCTTGAGCCGACACATGAGCTCTTCGTGAGAATTTCTGACAACCATCACATTTACTAACTATATCCTCTGCATCAGCGTGAGCCGTCAGCCAATAAAATCCATGACGAAAAGCCTTGGCCACAAGGGACTTTGAACCGGCATGATGGCCACAATCTCCTACATGAATCTCGCGAAGAATTTCTTGACCTTCCTCAGGAAAGACACAACGGTGAAACGCCCCAGTGACACTGTGATGATGCAACTCGCCATTGTCAATTGTCATTGAGTTAGACCGCCGGGTTATCTACCTAGCCAAGGTTTCATCCTCATGCAACTCTTCCCGAGTCATGTAAGCCAAATATGGCACTGTCCAATCTGGGATGACGTGAAGAGCAGCCACCAATTGTGCTTCCGGGTCAGGAACAGCCAAGTCTTCCTCTGTAGGCAACTTGACAGAAGGGTTATGCAGAATATCCAAGAAAGTGTTAGGTGGCACCGGCTTACGCTGAGATCCCAGCCGGCTTAAAGCATCAGCCGCCTCATTCTTTCTGCGATCGATGTGTTCCACTTGATACCCCTTGAAGTGTCCGATAATGGCATCAAGTTCACGGCGATAAGCCGCCATGAGGGGATCCTTGGAATCCCACTTGCCTGAGACTTGTTGAGCCACCAAATCTGAGTCGCCAAAGCACCTTACCAGGCTTAAGCTCATCTCCTTAGCCATTCGAAGACCATGGAGCAAGGCCTCATACTCAGTTGCATTGTTAGTACAAGGAAACATCAACCTTAGCACATAACAAAAATTTGTCAACTCGAGGGGAAGCTAAAACAACTCTAGCCCCCGAGCCCTCCAATTGCCTGGACCCGTCAAAGTGAATAGTCGAATATGTGTTGTCCAGCTTTTCTTCAGGCATCTGCAGCTCTGTCCAATCATTGATGAAGTCCAACAGTGCTTGAGACTTGATAGCAGTGCGTGGCACATACTTTAAACCATGAGGCCCAAGTTCAATGGCCCACTTAGTAACTTGTCCCGTGGCTTCTCTGTTTTGAATGATATCTCCTAATGGATCAGAACTGACCACAGTGATGGGATGACTCGGAAAGTACTGCTTAAGCTTACGGCTGGCTATGAACACCCCATAAACAAGCTTCTGCCAATGCGGATATCTCTGCTTGGACTCAATAAGCACCTCACTGATGTAGTAAATCGACCACTGAACCGGATATTCTTTGCCAGACTCCTTACACTCCACCACAATGGCCACACTGACAGCACGTGTGTTAGCAGCCACATATAACAACACTGGCTCATTATCAATGGGAGCAGCAAGGACCGGCGGCTCAGCTAGCTGCCTCTTCAAATCTTCAAAGGCAGCGTTAGCAGAATCACTCCAGACAAAGTCGTCTGTTTTCTTCATCATCTAATACAGTGGTATGGCCTTATCACCTAACCGGCTTATGAACCGGCTTAGGGCAGCAATACGACCCGCCAAACGCTGAACATCATTGACACACACCGGTTTAGCCAAAGAGGTGATGCCATTGATCCTCTCCGGGTTAGCCTCAATGCCTCTGTTAGAAACCAGAAAACCCAAAAGCTTGCCAGCTGGCACACCAAAAACGCACTTGGCCAGGTTAAGCATCATCTTGTAGACCCGGATATTATCAAATATTTCCTTCAAATCATCTATCAAGGTCTCCTTCTCTCTTGACTTCACCATGATGTCGTCCACATAAGCATGAACATTGTGCCCAATCTCATTGTGAAGACAGTTCTGCACACATCGCTGATAAGTCGCCTGGGCACTCTTGAGCCCAAAAGGCATGGACACATCGCAGAAGGCTCCAAAAGGAGTAATAAAATCTGTCTTCTCCTGGTCCTTAACTGCCATCTTGATATGATGATAGCCAGAATAAGCATCCAAAAAGCTCAGACGCTCACAACCCGCTGTAGCATCAATGATTTGATCAATACAAGGGAGAGCGAAAGGATCAGCCGGACAAGCTTTGTTTAAGTCCGTGTAATCCACAGACATACGCCAGGTGCCATTCTTCTTAAGTACTAGCACCGGGTTACCCAACCACTCTGGATGAAAAACTTCAACAATGAACCCGGCTGCCAAGAGTCGGGCCACTTCCTCACCAACGGCCTTACACCTCTCTTCATTGAAACGCCGAAGAAACTGCTTGACCGGCTTAAATTTTGGATCAATATTGAGAGCGTGCTCAGCGAGTTCTCTCGGTACACCCGGCATGTCTGAAGGTTTCCATGCAAAAATGTCCCGGTTCTCACGGATGAACTCGATGAGTGTTCTTTCCTATTTAGGATCCATATTAGCACCGATACTGAACTGCTTAGATGAATTGCCAGGAACAAAATCAACCAGCTTGGTGTCGTCGGCCGATTTAAACTTCATCACTGGCTCATGCTCTGTGGTTGGCTTCTTCAAAGACGTCATGTCCGCCGGGCCAATGTTATCTTTGTAAAACTTCAACTCCTTTGTTACACAGACAGACTCAGCATAAGTAGCATCACCTTCCTCACATTCCAGGGCTATCTTCCGACTCCCATGCACTGTGATGGTTCCCTTATGACCCGGCATCTTGAGCTGCAGATAAACATAACACGACCGTGCCATGAACTTTGCATAAGCCGGCCGTCCGCACAGAGCGTGATACAGGCTTTTGATTTTGACCACCTCAAAAGTTAACTTCTCAGCCCTGGAATTATGCACATCTCCAAAGGCCACTTCCAGCTCAATCTTACCCACTGGGTACGCCAACTTACCAGGCACCACTCCATGGAAAATAGTGTTGGACGTATTAAGTTTTTTATCAGTCAAACCCATGCGACGGAAAGTATCATAATAAAGGATGTTGATGCTATTGACTCCATCCATGAGCACATTAGTGAATTTATATCCACCAACCTGAGGTGCCACCACCAAGGCCAAGTGATCCGGATTGTCAACCCGGGGAGGGTGATCCTCCCTACTACACATAATAGGCTGCTCAGACCATCTCAAATAACGAGGAGCTGCTGGCTCAACAGCGTTCACAGCCCTCTTATGAAGTTTCTGGTCTCGTTTGCACAAACTGGTGGTGAACACATGATATTGTCCACTATTCAGCTGCTTTGGATTACTCTGATATCCAAATTGCTGCTGCTGCTGAGCTCCCTGGCAAGATTGCTGATTATAACCGCCCTGATTACCTTGAGGGCCTTGAAAGTTGGAATTGGAACCGCACCCGGGCCATGAAAACTGCTGCCGCCTGAGCCGCCGCCCGGCCCATGATTGCTGTCAAACATGTTAGAGTTCTTGAAAGCCTTCATGATCGTACAATCCTTCCACAGGTGAGTGGCCGGTTTCTGCTGAGTACCATGCCTTGGACATGGCTCATTTAGCAAACTGCTCAAGAGTCGGACCTGACCCGCCGGACCGAGGAGGTGGTTTCCCCTTACATTGTTGATTGTTGCCCTGCGCATTGGTGTTAGCCACAAACTCCGAGCTACCGTCAGCCTTACGTTTATTATTGCCTCCTTGATTTGCCGGGTTATGCTGAGGACCCTTGGCGTTGCCGCTCTTCTTTCCCTTCCCTGCCTTCTCTTTGTCAGACTCGGGATCCTTGGTACTATCAGACTAGGCATATTTGACTAGAGCCGCCATCAACTGGCCCATCTCATTACAATCGCGCTTGAGCCGCCCCAGCTCCTGTTTCAGAGGCTCAAACGACAATTTTTCTCCAACATTAAGACTGCAGAGCCGGCATCCATCTTATGAGATGAATGCTTTATGGCCTTGACCCGGCGCACCCAATGGGTCGTGGACTCACCCTCCCCTTGCTTGCAATTAGTCAAGTCCACAATCGACATGGGCTGCTTGCAGGTATCTTTAAAGTTTTGAATGAACCGGGCCTTTAACTCTGCCCATGAACCGACGGAATTAGGTGGCAGCCCCTTCAACCAAGTGCGGGCCGTTCCATCCAGCATCATGGTGAAATACTTGGCCATCACAGCGTCACTGACTTCCAACAGTTCCATGGCCATCTCGTAGCATTCGATGCATGCCCTAGGTTGTAAGTCGGCCGTGTAATTGGGCACCTTTCGAGGTCCGTTGAAATCCTTGGGCAAACACTCATTACATAAGGCCCGTACCAAACAAGGTACGCCTTAATCCTAGTGGCCACACCTGCTTCAATTGAAGTTGTCGGATGAACTGGAAAAGAGTGGTAAGCTGCCCGCTCAGCCGCCCGCTCAGCCTCTTGACGTATCATGTCCTGATCAACCAGATTAGGAACTCCATCGTGCGCTGGGTCATGCCCGCACGGCTGGTCACGGCGCCGGGCGTTGCTTGAAACGGCTACTGAATCCATGTGTCTGCTATAGGTCGGGCTCCGGCTTGGGCTAGGGGTCGAATGAATCCTGTCTCGACTATAAGAATATGCTTCCTGCTGCGCCAAAGCCGTCTGAAGAAGTTCTCTGACCCTTCGTGTTTCAACCGCCGTCGGAGAGTCGCCATCCACCGGGAGAGCCGCCAATCGTGCCGCCGTAGCAATCATGTTCTCCAAAGGGTTAGAATAATGACCTGGTGGTGTTGGTACATAATGAGGTGGAGCAACATTCAGACGAGGAGGTTCCGTCACCCATGGCTGATCCGGCGTCCCAGCCCCAGGCATTGCAACCCGGTTTACCTCCGGCGGGTTCTGGGGCCTGCATCGGGTGAGCGGAAGAGGTTTCTAGGATCATAAACCGGACGCAGACGGGGTTGAGCCTTCTGGTGCTTTCTCCTCATGATCTCATTTGACGCGTTCAGATCCATTGTAAGCTGTAGAGTCTCTATTGAATCTGCTGAGCTCGAGCATCCAAAGTTGCCCGCTCTGCGGCCATTCCTAACATCTTCCGCTACCAGATTGTTCCTTGGCTTGCGCTACCTCCTCACGTAACTGTGCCACTTCCGCATCGTGTTGAGCTTGATCTGCCGGGTTGACCACGGCGGTTAACAAAGCTGTCATCTTATCCATTAAGGCCATCAGAACTTGAGCCGGCGGGCGCGCAGGGCCTCCTACCCCGGCTCCCGTTACCGCTGCTGACCCGGAAGTCATTGTTGCCGCAGCCGTAGAATTTTGCCCGGGTTGCGTGCCGGCCATGAAGATCCCAACTCTGCTCGCCGGCTCAAAGGGATCCGGAATACTGCTGCCATAGGAACAGCCCCCAAGCCCGCCATCTTGCAGTTGATACAAGGAATCCATCTCACCCGTGGACGATTCACCATCAGAGTAGATGGCCGTCTCACCGCCGGACACAGATCCTTCAGATAACTCCCCTCCATGGATGCATCCCACGAAGGCACGCTTCACGGCGGGCTGAGCTCGGGCGGGTATCGCACGCTGAGATGTCTCGATGATGTCGGTGCAGATGTCCGACTCAGGCCCGGCTCGCCGATGTTGCCGATGTATATGTGGATTCCGCCGAAGGGGACCCGATACCCATACTCAATTGAGCCGGCATCGGGGCCCCAGCCTGCGTCGTCAGTGTAGAGCTTACCGCGATGACTCTTGGTCATCCGGCCTATAACGTATCCCTTGAGCCCTTCAAAGCTGCCCTTCAACAACTCAAATCCACCGTGCGCTGGCCCCAGCAATGCTCAATAGATAATATCAACCACTCACGGCGGCTTAAATAACTTGACCGCATATGGCGGTTTAAATAACCTGACGTAATTAGCCATATACCATTAGGCCCCTTCATAACCCGCCATTTTGAATATGTCACTACTAGAATTAGCTTATTTGTCGTCCGCCATATCTTTGCCGTCCACTGGCGGACAACAAAGAAGGTCTTTGCCGTCAGCCACAAGGAAACGTACGGCAAAGAAATGGCTGATGGCAAACAAGGTGTTTGCCATCAGCCAACTCTTTGACGTCCGCTGGCTGACGGCAAAGAAACTATGCCGTTAGCTAGCGGACGGCAAAGAGGTTGGTGGGTCCACTTATTTTGTAACCAACCCAAGCCCACCGGCCCCATCCCTTTGCCGTCCGCAAGTGAACGACCGTTGGCGGATGGCAAAGAGGTGGGTACATTAACGGCCGTCCCGCCCTCGTCCTCTGTCTCTTCTCTCCAGTCTCTCTCGCTCTCGTTCCCTCCCCAACCCACAACCGCGCTGCCACCGCCGACCCCGTCTGTCGTAGCCGGCCGCCCCGACCTCCACCGCACCCTGCCGCCCCTTCCACTTCGCCCCGCCCACACCGGCCCACACAGCCGCCGCCGACCCCATCCGGCGTAGCCGGCCGCCCAAGACCCTCCCCGACCTCCACCACGGCCCCGCCACTCCTTCCACGTTAGCGGCCAGCGCATGCCATCCTCGCCCGTCCCCGCGGCCGCCCCCGCCCGACCAACCGCCACGGCCGCTGCAGCCACGGTCGACCGTCCCCGAGGAGCGCCCATCGCCGCCTCCCGCCCCATCACCGTCCCGCCTCGCTGCAGCCTCGTCGCCGCTCCCTCGCTGACCCGTTGCCGCGCCCCACGGTGAGCCCCTGCCACACCCCTGTGTCCTATTTTCTTTTCTGTTTTTCTTTTCTGTTTAGATTAGGTTTTTTATTTTAAGTTTTTTCAGTTTAGGTTTAATTAGTTTAGGTTATTTAGTTTAATTAGTTTAGGTTTAATTAGTTTAATTAGTTTAGTATTAACTAGTTTAGGTTTTTAGTTTAGGTTTAGGTTATATAGTTAGCTAGATTAGATTATATTAGACTAGTGTTAGGTTTTAGTTAAATAGTCATAATTAAAGGAAGTGAAAAAGATGAAAAAGGAAGAAGAAAAGTAGAATAAGTAGAAGGGGGGAAGAATAAGAAGAAGAAGAAGAAAAAGAAGAAGAAGAAGAAAAAGAGGAGGAGGAGGAGGAGGAGGAGGATGAGGAGGAGGAGGATGAGGAGGAGGAGAAGAAGAAAGAGGAGAGGAGAAGAAGAAGAAGAAGAAGAAGAAGAAGAGGAAGAAAGAGGAGAGGAGGAGAAGAAGAAGAAGAAGAGAAGAAGAAGACAAGGAAAAAAGAGACCCCGACCCCCGACACCCCGACACCCCGGCACGACACCCCGACACCGACCCGACCTCCGACCAACTGACACCCTGACACCACACCCCGACCCCGACCCCGATCCCGACACCCTGACATCCCGACCCCGACACCACACCCCGACCCACATCCTGACACGACACCCCGACCCCGACACCCTGACACCCTGACACCCTTACCCCCGACCCCCAACACCCTGACACCACACCCTGACCCCGACACCCTGACACCCTCACACCCTTACCCCCGACCCCCAACACCCTGACACCACACCCCAACCCACATTCCGACCCCGACACCCTGACACCCCGACCCCGACACGACACCCCGGCCACCCGGACACCATACCCGACCCCGACCACCGACCATTGACACCCCCACACCTGACACCCCGACCATCGACGCCCCTACCCCGACCCCGACCACCGACACCCCGACCCCGACACCCCGGCACCCCGACAGTCAACACCCCGATCCCCCTCCCCCCCACCCCGACCCCGACCCCCGACACCCACTACTAGGGAAAAGCCTATACATAGAGGTATAGCAGTAGCCCTGGTTAAAATAGGGCGCTACTGCTAATTTGGAGTAGCGCGTTCAGGCAAAGTGCGCTATAGCTCAAACGTTAGGAGTAGCGCATGTTCGAAAACAAGCGCTACCACTATAATTCCCACGGCTTAGCCGATAGGCTACACATAGTAGTAGCGATCCAGAACGCGCTACTGCTAAAGGATATAAAATTGAATGGAAAGCAAATAGAAAGGTAATTGAAAATGAAAGAAATAATAAGGTGAAAGGAAAAAAAATAAAATGTGAAGAAAAATAAATGAAAAAGGGGAAAAAAGAGAAAGGAGTACCAGTAGCGTGTATAACAAAACGCGCTGTAGCTATCGTAGCAGTAGCGCGCTTTCCGAAACACGCTACTGCTGCTACTGAATTAACCACCCATCGGTTCAAAATTTGGCTAAGTCCTCCATCCCCCCTGCCCTCACCGCCGCCACCCGCCCTCAACCTCAGCGCCACCGCCCGCCGCCGCTCTCGACCTCACCGTCCCCGCCCTCGACCTCACCGCCGCCGCCGTCGACCTCGCCGCCCATGACCGAGCCCGCCCAGACACCGCCTCCCGATCCCGAGCCCGACCTCACCGCCCCTACCTCTCCTCCGCCGAGCACCTCCCGCCACCGTCTCTCCCTCTCTGAAGGACCCCACCCTCCCCACCCCTTTCTCTCGCTTAATTAGTTAGTACTAGATGTTTTTAGTAGTAGTAGATGTTAATTTAGGTTCATAGATAATGATTTTTAGTAGTTGAACTAGTTTAGGTTTAGTTGAACTAGTTTAGTTTTAGTTGAACTAGTTTAGATTTAGTTGAACTAGTTTAGTATTAGTTGAACTAGTTTAGTAAGTAAATTGATAAACTAGTTGAACTAGTTGAATTAATAGAACTAATGTATTTTTAGTAAGAAAATTAATAAACTAGTTGAACTAGTTTAGTTTTAGTTGAACTAGGTTAGTAAGTAAATTAATATAACTAGTTGAACTACTTTATTTTTAGAAAGAACTAGTTTTTTCTATTTATAGTAAGTTTATATTTAGTAAGAACTAGTTGAATTAATAGAACTAGTTGAACATGTCATGTTTGTTGTTATTTTTTTAGGTTAAGCAGTTATTCGGGATGTATTAGTGATAACTGTCGACACACGAACACGTCACGTGTACCCTCGACGCCGGGGGTGATGCACCGCAGCTCACGTCGAAGGAGACCCGACCGACAATAGCGATCGCAAGGCGGTCGGTGGTGCTTTTGCAGACCCAAAACCCACAAGACCGGGAGGGACCCGTCGTGATTGCGGCGGCTATGGGCTGCCCTAGGTCGATTCGCTCGTCCCTAGAGCCTCGGGATTCGCAGCTCTCAAACACGAAGAACAGCGAAGAACGAGAGAGAAAAACGGTGGAGAGATAAAAAGTAGACAGGAAAAAGTAGTATATTGATTTGTTCGATTGTGTGTTGTTCAATCGGCCGTCACCCCCAACATATATAAGAGGCGGCTGGACTTCCCGTAAAAGTAAAGGATTCATCTAGGCTTTCCTTACAAGAAAAATTACATCAATTCGCGTCCTATAGTCCTAGTTCTACTTCAACTTGGATTCAGTCTGAATCTGGCCCAACTTCTGTCTTCCTTCTTGCGCGGGCCTTCGAGCTTGCATATGATCTCCGATCAAGACGGCCCAAATATGAAACTTGTGCGCCTCGACGAGACGAACAACTCTCATGTTGATCACTTTTCCAAATAAGGCCATCTTGAATACTTTTCGAAGTCATCTTTACCTTCCAGTCGGACTCGGTCTCGCAGTAGACCGGATTATCCGAGTCTCGTAGTGAATTTTCCGGCCATATACTATCTCTGATGATGATGACTCCAAAACCAAAGTTTACCGTCTTGATGTACGCACTACTTCTGTATTGAACACTTCTTCATCCGAGGTCATCTTGATAAACTTTCGGGCACATGTTCAGCTTCACTCGGATTTGAGCTCATCCACTCGGATATTAGAGTCTTTCACCCGACTGGACCTTTTCACTCGGATGACTATATTTTCACTCGGAAGACAATCTTTCACTCGGATGATGACCACATTTTCAGTCGGAAGACAATCTTTTACTCGATCGGTAGGTTTTCACTCGACCTTTTACTCGATCGGTGGGTTTTCACTCGACCTTTTACTCGATCGGTAGGTTTTCACCGACCTTTTACTCGATCGGTAGGTTTTAACCTTTACTCAATTGGTAGGTTTTCACTCGACCTTTTACTCGATCGGTAGGTTTCTACCCGAAGGTAAGCTTTCACTCGACCGTGAGTTTTCACCGGATGGTAAGCTTTTCACTCGACCAAAAACATAGCCTGATCTTGATTTGTCTCCCCAAGTTTCATACGACCTCGGATTGAGACGAATTATACATGAAAATCGATCGGCTCGACGAGACGAAACTTTTTCATGTTGAAGGTTTTTCGATTCAATGCCGTCTTGAAGGCCGAATTGCTCACGCGACCCATCAGACAGGGCGTCTGGTACTTCGCGCCATATTTCCACTCAGCTTCGGTCTGCAGTGTATTGCCTCTAACTTTTGCATACGAACTCGGATTGAGATGATTTATATATGAAAATCAATCGCCTCGACGAGGCGAAGACAATTCCTTTAGAGAACTCCTTCATCTGAGGTCGTCTTGAAGGCATGGTCGGCCGAAAACCACTCGGACTGTTGAATTTTGTCACTCGAAGTACAACTTCGGCCACCGAGATAAGGTCGAATGACGATAAGTTAAACATCAAAGTTATTTCACTCGGCGACCTGAAACTTTGCATGCTGAAAACTCTTTCACTTGAGGCCATCTTACTTGCCTTTTGTACCTTGCCAAAATCCGATGTCAACAATAACTTATAGGGTTTTTTGCTTTTGCAGAAATCAAGGAGCCCCTCCATCATCTCCGCCGTCGTCCCCGTCACCGACCCCCTCCGACCTCGAGGTGAGACCTGCCAAATCTCCATGTATATCTTGTGTTGCTCATATAGGATATGTGGTTGCCCAAGTGGCCGGTCATGTTCAGGTTACACCTCCGAGTGGCCTATGTTTTGCCAGAGTGTTGATTCATTTCCGTTCCGGCAAATTTCAGGCGCTCAATATGTCCTTTTTTAGCAAAGGTCATGCCGGATTTTTTCGTGAATTCTGGCATGACTTGTGCTAGAATATATACAAGTTTAATATTTGAATTATGAACGCAAGAAATGTCGTACTCAGATGACGACGGTCTCCCAGGGGAGTCCTGCTGGTGCCACGATGATCGAGGTATGTGCGACAGGTTCATTGAGCTGGACGAAGATCGGCGCTTCAGCATTAAGCTCGAGGAGACATTCGATGTTGAAACGGTACGCAACAACGACAAGTGTTTTTTCATAATTAAGCATGACTTCAACTATTTCAACGTCTAATTTTCATCTTTTACAATTCTACTAGCTTATCCCATGCCATGCAAGACGCTATGTCTTGGAGAGGATGGGTTTTCAAGACCATGAAAATTTTGAAACAAAGAAAATACACCTAAGGACCCATCATGATATGGATTTTGAAGTAAATCTGTGCAATGCTCAGAGCATAACCCATTTTGGTTGCCAAAATTGGGAAGCACTTTGCAAAATGTATGGTTTTTATGAGGGTATGATTGTCACCATGGATCTTGGTGATCCTAACATTGAGAAAGACAATATGGACATTTGGGTCCTTGTTGATACGCTTCCGATTCTACCACAATGTGAGTTTCTCAAACATAGTTATCAACTAATTTATATTGTTTATTTCAAAATAGTTGACAACTTATTTCCATTGACAACTTATTTTGATTCTTCAAAGAATGTGCGGAAGATGGTAGACAAAACCCACTACACTGATGGCTCCGAATTATCTTATAAGGAGAAAAGTCATCTGATTGCTTATTGTACTTATCTTGAGGATTACAATACCTATTATCGAACTCCTCCAAATTATGGTGAATACGGGCCACTAGTGCACATGTTGAACCACGGTAACTTCTATGGAGATACCCTGGTTAGATTTTTTACTAATACGACATCCGTGCATCTTTTGCATACTTCTAAAACTAGTACATCATTGCTAACTACGAAGTTATTACTATGTTTTTCAACAAAAAATCCCGATGGATTGTGTGCCTCATCTGATGTATCTGAATGGTCGCCTTAGAGTTGTGAACATACTACCAGGTCAATCTAGGGAGCTCACATGTGCATATCGGATTTCTAAAACCGGTGATCACATGCTCATCAAAGAATGGAAAAAATGTTTGGACATTCGCAAGGAGGTTCTTGGAAGTAACATTAAGCGAAAGGCAAGAATTGGAGACAGGATAATCCCCATTCTCCACAATGGAGAGTCAGGGGCTATCTTGTTTTTTGCTATTTTACCTTAGAGAATGTAGTAGGTCCTATGAGGTACAATATGTTTATTATGTGGTACAATGTGTTAGAATTGATGATGAGGGGTACTTGTGATTACGACTAGTGACCAATTTGCTATGTGATGTCATTGATGAAAACGATGACCTTGAGGATGTGTTATATGACAATGATGTATTATGATGGACATCCACTTGAAACTAGTCCACGGTTCTTTCACCCCGTGATGTAATAACTCATTATGATGTAATAACAATCTCTAAATTCCTGTTGTATGAAAACTTGTGTAAAGGTGTATGAATACAACATGAAATAAAAAATAAATAAAATACGAAATAATAGAAGTAGCGCGGGAAGGGAGAAGCGCTACTACTAGTTACTAGTAGCGCTCCTCCGGGAAATCGCTACTACTAAGTCGATTTAGCAGTAGCGTGGGTTGAGGCACGCTACTACTAAGCTTTAGCTTTAGCGTTGTACTAGTAGCGCTCCAGCCCGCGCTACTGATAGGCCTAAAACCCTCGTTGCTGCTAGGCTTTTCCCTAGTAGTGACCCTGGCACCACACCCCGACACCCTGACAGCACATCCCGACCCCGACAACCCGACACCCTGACACCCCGATCGACCCCGGACATGATGATGATACAAAAACATCATATATATTTGTGTTATTCAGGTGTATTTTTATTATGTTCATGATGATGATACACTTAAATTATATACATATTATTATGTTCATGTCAAGTATCCAATTTTTTTATGTTGTACTAATTTCGTTTACTTTTTGTCATTGCAGGTGTTGACAGTATGGTGGGCAAGGGTCCAGAGCACCCCGAGCCTCCTGCGAGTGCTACTGGGAGGGGTGGTTCCATTATTCCACCCCAGCCCCTCCGAAGAGCGCTGCTAGATAGTATGCAGACAACTGCGGCAGGCGCTTCTCCTTCGGCTGGGAGAGGTCAAGGGAGGACAAAGAAAGCTGGTAGAGGTGGATGTGGCAGTGGGAGAGGTAGGAAGGCTGCTACGCCTTCCTTGTCACCACCCTCAGCTGATTCACCCGACCATAGGACTGCTCGTGGACCCGTCTTGGACTCCGGTCCATGAGCCTCGGGTCGCTGATCCTTCGCCCCACCAGACTCGGGTCGTCGATCCTTCGCCCCACCAGACTCGGGTCACCGATCCTTCGGCCCACGTGAGTCCGGTCCTAGAGTCTTCGTCCCAGAAGACTCCGGTCACGGGGTCTTTGTCCCAGAAGACTTCGATCACGGGGTCTTCGTCCCAGAAGACTCCGGTCCCACCATCTTCTTCCCACGAGACTCCAGTCCTTCCGTATTCTTCCCACGAGACTCCGGTCCCGTCGTGTTCTTCCCATGAGACTCCGGTCCCGCCGTCTTCTTCCCACGAGACTCCGGAGGCTAGTGGCCCAGATGATGGTAGCGAGGACACCTTTTCAGATGATAGCTACAGCGAGGACGAGATGGTTGAGAAGGGCAAGAAGATCTACAAGCGTGGCGGTACAAAGCTCCCGCCCGTGCCGACGACCCCCGACCAGAGGTGGTTGATTGCGCCTAAAGGGTTGAAGTAAGTGCATTTACTATTTTTTTAACCTTTTGCCTTCATGTTCCTTCAAATTAATATCTAATGCGTTTGCCTTGTCATACTGCAGGGGATGGGATTACCCCCGTGACCATGGTGTCCGCAGGCCCAACCAGGTCCTTGGCACGCTTTGCCGGCAGCACTTCCCTGGGTGGGTTAGGATGCCTGGTGAGGGTCAGGTTCCACAGCTAGCACTGAGCTGGGAGCTGTACTCTGTCACCCCGGCCCCTCCAGGGGAGATGGTCGCTGGTGTCGCGTGCGAGACGGTGGCCGATATTGTGTTCCGTCGGTCTTGGGTAATTTCTCCTTTAGAGAATTAAAAATGAACACTACCTACCTAGTGATTGTACTAATCATTGTTGTCTTCTTTGATTGCAGACCTTCTATAGGGTTTCAGAGGGAGAACAGGAGGCCGCGGCTATGGATGTCGAAGCCGAGTGCTAGCGCCTACTTCAGAACTTACGGCACGAGGCTCGGGTGCAGGCCGTTCGAGACTACTACGCCTCACAGGGTATTAGGAGGGCCAAGAAGAAGTGTCGTAGCAAGTTTCTGAGTAGGGAAAAGTACTTGTCAGGAATTATACCTATTCTTAAGGCCTTGAACTTATTTTTCTTGATTTAATTCGTAGCGCTGAAATTTCTCTTGAGTCAGTTAGGTGCCCCCGAGATGGTGTGTTGATAAGATGGACTGTTGGGAGGCGTTGGTGGATGCGTAGTGCTCTCCTGAATGGCGGCTCGAACACCAAAGGGCCAAGGATAAGCGCGACCAAATGGAAGGTGTGCCACACCATCAAGGGAGCTCCAACCTGTTTGAGTATGGGGATAACTGGGTATGTGGTTTGCCACATGATTCATGCAATTTCATTTTTCATGGTAGCATTTATCCTTTCCAAAATGACTTAATATGCTTAGTTAGTTAAAACAACATAATAACTACCATGGATACTTCAATAATGTCATAATTAGCTCAATAATGACTTAATATGCTTTAGTTAGTTAAAAAATGGCATAACTACCTTCGATAGCTCAATAATGACTTAATATGCTTTAGTTAGCTAAAAAATAGCATAACTACCTTGGATAGCTCAATAATGACATATTTAGCTCTAAAATGACATAATAACCTTTAGATAGCTCTATAAAATGACTTAATATGCTTTAGTTAGTTAAAAAATGGCATAACTACCTTCGATAGCTCAATAATGACATAATTAGCATACTTTGGGCAAAAATGGCATAATAATCTTTCTTAGCTCCAAAATGACCTAAACTTAGCTTATTTTCCTCGAAAATGACATAATAACCTTTCTTAGCTCCAAAATGACCTGTTTACATAGTAATATCATTCTTAATGCTAGCTTGAGCCCTAATTAACTAATATTTTGTTCCTCTCTCTCAGGCGCACTACCACAAGAAGCATGTGCCTTTTGTGTTCGACCTCTATGGCATGGCCCATATGGCCCCGTACAAGAAGGCCAAGGCATTCACGGAGTCTGACCTAGATCATCCAGAGAACTTCACCAACATCTCCTCCCACCACAAGATTGTGAAGTACAGAGATGAGGGGAAGACGTGGAAAGGGAATGACTTTAACCCGAGCCAGGATCCTTTTGATACAGAGCTGGTGATGATATCTGGTGGCGGGAGGTCCCATGGCTCTCAAGCCATTGCTGATGGACTGATATGTTGTCCTAAGACTCTCCCACAGATCAAGAAGTGCCAGACTAGCTTTGATCCTGAGATAACGCCTCGTGCACGGCCCGCGGAGCTCGCCGTGGCGGTTAGCTATACGGACTCTCTGACCTTTCCTCCATTACATTGTGTGTGCGTCCGTCGATGATTACAATGCTAACGAGGAGTGTTGTGTTGCAGGCAGCAGTTAGAAAGAGAGATTGAAGACCCAGGAGCTTTTGGAGGAGGCAAAAAGGAAGGCGGCGGAGAGGGAGAGGGAGAGGGAGGAGAAGACGGCTAAACTGTTGGAGGAGGAGAGGAACCGAAACGAGGCGCCTCACCTATGCAAAAAAACAAAAAGAAGAACAAAGAAGGAAGCACTCCATCCATTTCTTCCTATTTCTTGCATGGATGGAGTGCTTGTTTCTTTGTTCTTCTTTTTGTTTTTTTCGAAGAATAATGTGGAACTTGTTATATGTATGCATGGAACAATGTGTTGGATGAATATTGTGATAGTAGTGTAAGACGTATGGATGATACTATGTTTCTTATGTATGTATATATGTTTTCATGGATGGAGCTATATATGTGTTGCATAGATCATATGTCTGTTGTGCCTATGAAAAAAAAATATGATTATCTGTGTGTGAATTCCAGTGAAATTAAATGGATATAAATGCAAACATGGGATATATAGCCTCTTTGCCGTCTGCTAGCGAACGTCGAAGAGCTTTGCCATCCGCTAGCAGATGGCAAAGAGTACACATGGCAGCTTCCTGTAGACACTGGGAACACTGGCTGCCTATTTTGGTCAGCTATGTCGTCTGCTGGCGGATGGCAAAGACCTTTGAATCTTTGTCGTCCGCTGGCGGATGGCACATCTTGCCATGTGGCAGCTTCCCAGGGCTGGCCTAATTGTGGTCTTTGCCGTCCGCTGGTGGACGACAAAGACCTTTGAATCGTTGTCATCTGCTGGCGGCTGACAAAGAGCGCCGTTAACGCCCTAATGGCTCTGAAGCTACCCCACTGCCGTCCGTAGTCTTTACCATCTGCTGGCCTCAGACGGCGGACGGCACAATCATTTGGCGTTAGTTTCGCAAAAGAGGATGGCAAAGAAGGCCTTTGCTAGCACCTGTTCAGACGGACAGTTTGCCGTCTGCTGGCGGAGACAAAGATGTTTGTCGTCCGGGATCTATGCCTTTCCCGTCTGCCATGGCAGACGGCAAAGGAGCTGTTTCCAGTGGTGTGTATTGTAATACTTTCTAACCGGCTTAAATTTGAACCGACAATTTTACTCTCTGTTAGGCTTCCTTCTTCATAATGCCGCACAAACCACCCACTTCATGCAATTGGGTCAAATCCATCATCACAGATAGCACACTTGATGACTTTGTGAAGACCGGCTATCTGCCAAAGAATGAAGTCATGTCATACCATGCTCCTGATCCAATGGAGGAAAAGCCTCAGCCCAAAGAGGGAGATGGCATCGTCTTCACTAATCACATGAACCAGGGCTTTTCACCACCCGGCTCAAAGTTCTTCAGAGATTTCCTGTACTTTTTTGACCTCCGTCCTCAAGACATCGGACCCAACTCTGTGTCTTATATTTGCAAATTTCAAGTATTCCGCAAGGTGTATCTTGAAGAAGAACCCAACTTGCTACTCTTCAGAGAGTTATTTTATTTGAACCGCCAGAATGAATGTGCCAACGGACCTAGTTTGGAGCTCGGCGGGGTCTCAATCCAACGACGGAGAGATGCCATTTTCGCAAATCCACCAAGTCACCCCAAAGACTGGAACCAGACATGGTTCTACTGCCAAGACACTTCTCCGGCTGATGGGAACCCTCTACCCGGCTTTCGCGCCCTGCGCCACGAGTCTAATCATCCTCTTCCAGACAAGTTATCAGCTGCTGATCGCCAGAAACTCGCCCCACCATGGCTAAAGTCAAGGCTCTTTTGGGGAACGGTTTAAATGGCATTAACTTGGTCTGGCTTTGGGTTGCCTGGCGGATCATTCCATTGAGCCGCCGCTCCGGTTTGATGTGCACCTACACGGGCGAGAAGAATGATCCTCTGCGGCACATCCCTGACGATTTACCTGACAACGTCATCGATGATATGACAAAGTCACTCTTGAACAAAAGCCTAGCAGATTGTGGATAGGTGGGCTTAAGCCCTTTCTGCAATGGTAACCCGGCTCCAGCAGTAAGCCGCCGGACTGAGTAAATTTACCTTCATCCATTATATTTTGTCTTTACACAAACCTTTGCTGATTTTCACAGGCTGACGACAAATTTTGGAAGAAAAAGTATGATCATGAGGCTGCAAAGAGAGACAGGAAGGCCAAGAGAGCTGCCAGGAAAGCCGCCGCCAAGAAGAAAGGAAAGAAGACTAGTGCCTCTGACTTGCTTCAACTAGAACATACCTCTGAGTCAGAGATAGCTCTTGACTCTCTTGGCTCCTTTTTAACCACCTTATTGACACTGATTTTCATCAGGATGACAAGGGAACGAGTCGCGGAGTGGACGAAGAGGTAACTATAATTTCCTCCGACTCCGAGCCTTTGCCAAGACGGAAAATCCGAAGAGTAACCCGGAAAGTAAAATTTTCACATCCCTTAGCTTATCAGGATCCTCAATTTCTTTTGAAGCGACAAATTCGTGAGAGCCGAAGGCAGACCCGAACCAACAAGGACGCGGAACTCTCCTCCGGCTTCCCTAATACACCAAGGAAGCGCCGGAACGAGGTTACCTCTGACTTAAATCCTTTTTATCCTTTGGCGGGTCTCACTCGTCGACCACTCAACTCTTCTAATTCCAATTATCAGGAAACTTCACCTTCCTCCGGCGACTCAATCCAGTCCAACATGCCAGCTTTTAAGACCGCTCCAGGGTAATGATGATTTACTTATCATGTATTCACTTCAAGTCTGTATATTTGTACTGACCTTTTTGATCTTATACAGCGGAAAAGCCAAGCCCAGCAAGAGGTTGAAGAAGAACAAGCCGGCCAAAGAGCCAACCGTCAATGAGCCGGAACTCCAGACGGTCACGCCTGAGGCCTCTGTTCCTGAGCCGCCGCTTGAACTGGCTCATGACACGCCAACTCCGACCGCTGACCCGCCTGCCGATCAAGCTGCCGACGGCTCTGTAAACCCTGAAGCTTCTAGCCCGGTCAAGACAGTCGACTCACAAGATGCTGACGTGGAAATTACCAAGACCGGCTATACTGAGCCGGGGGGACCTACTGTGCTAGCCAAGTGTTCTGCCAAGGAAGAGCACATGGAACGCCGTAAGGTCAGATTTGATGTTGCTGACTATACTCACATGAGCATTGGGGAAGTTTTTTCTGGCTATCTTAGCCAAGTGCACAGCAGCCGTGACCTCGAAGTTGATATGGTGAAGCAAATGCACAAGAAATTTGAGGTATAAACTCTTCCCTTCACTGAATTATCCTTACTATGCTAGCCCGCAAGTGTATTGCTTATGATGAATATGTTGTAGACTTAGAACAAACTTATAAGCATCAGTAATATCCTTCGGTCAAACCTGTAAAAATCCGGCTTAATCCGTAGTCCCCAAGGGCTGGTTTAATCAGCATGAATGAGCCGGTCCTTAACATGCTTGTGCAGAAATATAGTGCTGATGTAGCTTGTAACAGCAATATGCATTAGCCCCCAAGTGCCAAGTACTCTTGCTGGCAAGGTGCTTGGGACTTACTATCATGAACCGCTACTTAGCTTGAAATTTCGGTAGACATTAGCCCCCAAGTGCCAAGTGTTGTTACTTGCAAAAGGCTTGGGACTTAATATTGTATGCTAATATTCATGATTTTGACCCGGTATTTGTAAAGGCCACCACTACTCAACTTCAGTCAGAGCTGTCTGAATTGAAGAACCGCCTGGAATCATAGGAAACTGAAACCTAAAGGGCAAATTCCAAATTTGAATTCAGTGTATCTGAACAAGAGAAACTGAAGTCTGAGTTTGAGGTTGAGAAAAAGTCCTGGGCTGAAGAAAAAATTGCCTTAACCCAACGAGCTGAAAAAGCAGAGGCGGCTCTTTAAGAGGTGACCACTGAATTGTCCGGCTTCACTACAAAAAAAATTCACTTCCGTGATGATACGTGTTTGTCACAGTAGGTCGCGTTTTCTTTCATGCATGTACATCCATGACGATTTTATGACGTAATCAAGATAGTCATACCGTGTCTTTGTCAGAGAAGTGTTCCATGACATTACCAAAATTATCATCACGGAAGTGTCCACTTCCATGACGATAAATCACGTCACGAAGTGCTTTTCGTCAAGTGTGACCGACACGCGGCATCCACCGTAACGAACGCCGTTAGGCTATCGGGTCGGATTTTGGATCCGATAACCCGTTAATGTACCACGACCAATGCCGATTTTCCACGTAAAATTCTCATTGGTCGACGGATCCACGCGTCACTCCGTTAAGCACAGTGTCACTCATCCAATGGTCAAGATGGGCCTATGATATGTTGACACGTGGACCGGCCCAAAAGTGGCCCACAAAGTTTAAATGGGCCGGCCCAACCGAAGGCCCATAAGATTTAGCGGACCATAATGGGTCGGCCCAGCTAAAGGCCCACAAAATTTAGCGGACCATAATGGGCCGGCCCAGCTAAAGGCCCACACGATTTTGTAGACCATAATGGGCCGGCCCAGCTAAAGGCCCACAAGATTTTGCGGACAACAATGGGTCGGCCCAGCTAAAGACCCACAAGATTCTGCAGACCATAATGGGCCAGCCCAGCTAAAGGCCCAACATTCTCTGTCAAATCGGCCCGTCAACGGCCTGTCCTAAACTTGTCATCAACGTGGCCCATGGTCACATCTGGCCCGTTAGCAGTCCGCTAAGTAATTGGGCTTAATTATGGCCCGGTGTATTTCCGGCCTGTTAAAGGTCCGACTTCATTTGGGCCCATTTACAGGCCAACAAAAATTTCAGCCCATAAACGACCGTGAAGGATTTGGGTCATATTTGGCCATGTCTGACATTCGGCTTGTTAGAGGCCCAGTATAGATTTGGGCCACATTCGGCCTGTTGTCATTTTCGGCCTGTTAATGCCGGATGAAAACAATGGGCCATATGTGGCCCAACGTCATGTCGGGCCCATTAACGACCCATATAAACATGACGATAATCTAGCCCGACCAAAGTTCCGGCCTGTTAAAGGCCCGTGTATTAGGTCGGTGCATTTATGGCCCGTCCGAATTTTGGCCTATCAAAGATCCGCATCGTAAATGGGCCACCATTTCGGCCAGCTAAATCCAGTGGGTTATTTGGCACAATCAGGGCCCAATCCCACTTTTGGTCTATTAAAGGCCCATGTATTTTATGGGCTCGAGATATTTACACCTCTAAACGGCCTATTTTTACTGAGGGCCCAAATTATGTTTAGGTCTGTTAAAGGCCCACTATGGGCACAGGCCTACCAGAAAAATATGAAAGCTTATGCTGATTTGGGCCCAAATATTTTTAGTGGGCCACAGGCCAATTTCGGCCCGTAATCGTTTTTAGCCCAATTGGAATGGGCCCGAAGAATTTTGGCATGTTGGGCTCCTACGAAGCTTTCGGCCGAATACGTTACTAAGATAAACCTACACTATACAAAAATAGCGTTGTAATTACTGCAGCCTGTGGCAGCATCATAAATGTTGTATCACGACAAAATAAATTCCAGCCATACAACCAAAGGCCTGTTGGCATAAAGTTTACAGTCCTTCCAGATAAAAGCACCATCATATGTATAGAAGCACAGATCATTTGACCCGAAGTGCTAATGTTTCAGTGTAGAATCGATGGAGCAAAGACGATCTCCACCTTTTTCCGACATTGCTCTTGAACAACGTGGCTAATGTCCGATAGTCCGTTTCAAAACCATTCATATCTTGACGACATTTCTCAACCACTATTCTTGTTTCCGAAACAACGTCCATTAGGGATTGGACTTGTGTCTGGAGCACAAATATATCACTCTGTCTAGCAGGAAGATTTTGTTCAGTAGGCGATTTGGACGAGGTTACCTTGACAACCAACCCAGAATTATGCAAGAAGGTGCTTTTTGCACTGTTAGTGGAGAGATACTGATGCACTGCAACAAGAGGTGACATTGTGCCTGTAGTAGCCTCGTCACCTTTAGGTGGTTGTGGCTGTTCAATCATTTGTTCCATAGCTTCCTGAAAGTTTGAACTTGTAGATTAATGTACCAGATAAGTTACTAATGAGACAAAAACAAACAAAGTAGGTTAAACGTTTATACATAACTTATTTTGGTGAACTATTGTAATACATTAGCATGTATTGTAGTGCCAACTACTCCCTCTGTTCCTAAATATAAGTCTTTTTAGACATTTCAAATAGACTACAACATACGAACGTATGTAGACATATTCAGAGTGTAGATTCACTCATTTTGCTCCGTATGTTGTCGTTTGTTGGAATATCTATAAAGACTTATATTTGGGAACGGAGGGAGTACATAATAAAATCACTTCCAGAACATATGTCCATGTAGCATGCCTACTGTATTGTCTATTTCCTCACATTCGTTGACATCTAAGGATAAAGAGACATGGTTTAAAGTAGGATGAACATAGTATGACATCATTCATATCATGGGCAAACAGATATAAAACAAACATGCTATTTTATCATTGTGTGCGCACGTGAACATAACAACTAGATTATAGATCAAGACCAAAAGAATATCCTTCATCTCTTTTAAACCATGTAAGGTGAAATGATACGTTAAGACAACTATGCATAAAAGTGAACAGAGTAACTGACATTGGCTGCAAACCAAGTAGTTAAATGAACACATCACAGTACGAATCAGTTCAAGAAAGGAGGAGTAAGGACTTACAACAGCGGCTTGAACTGGTGTGCTCATGCCCTTCATCTTGCTGGTGTGGCAATCCTTGAAGATTTGCACTGCATTTGGTTCAGGTTCTTTTTGGTCCGCACGGGCTTTCCTCTGTATTTGGAACAAGTCAATATAGATATAATAATATGGCACACAAAAAAGAAGGAAGTAGCAGCTATTTACAAGAGCCTCGCCGTGTGCAATATAGCTAAGAGATCATGTTGTCTGTTGGAATTTCACTTTAGAACGGTTGGTTTTGTTCTTCAAACAGTTAGCCTAGAAGAAGATACACTTGTAAGGCACATACATAAATACAAGTTCAATATGTGGTCTGATCAAATACATATAGCCGACCTGATAATTTGGATCAGACCAGTGTTTAACGAGGGTTGTCCACTCTTCATCTGTAATATATTCCACTGGACATGTTTGGGCGATTTCATTGTTAGCCTTGCCTTCAAAGTGAGATTTACTAAGGTGGTACCGACATCGTCATGCAGAAAGCAGATGAAAAACATGAGTGCATGCTTGTTTAGTTGCATCATCTTTTGGATCCAACTTGAACCTCATCTGTTGAAAAAAGAATGTGAGTCTTATTAGGAGGAAGCTAGAAAGTATGGGACACAGCAAGAAAATATTACTAGTTGCGATGAATAACATTACTTGCAGATAAATGGTCAAGGAAGGTGTTAAACTGGGTATTGTCTTTCTCATTCCTGTACTGGATCCACGTTGGGAGGATACGTGCATGACACCTAATGGCAACGACTGCCTTTGATACCAAGTTGGCTGACTCTGTAGCATCACGTGGCCTTTTTAAACCTGCCTCAAAATGGATCTCCATTATTCCTCCTTTAGATTTTGTTAATCTGTCAAGCATTATCCCTGATGTCTGTTTCCGCTTGCACCGTGGTGCTAGGTCAACAACGAATATGGAAAGTGTTAGTGTACATCAAACTGTGAGAGTACATATAAAGGAGCATGCAACTGCAACTTGACACGGTCAGGTACCGTCTTGCTGTTGATGCTCATGAGGTTCATCTAATCTTGCCAAGTCCTGTTGTATCAGCAGTGCTTCGGAAGTAGTGTTAGGTGTGAAGGCAGCTTGGGAACCGCCGCCCGAGCAAACGAACGAGTAATCGTTGAGATCTTGGTACAGTTGAAGCGGATGTTGCAGCTGGTGGAGCAGGTGATACTGTGTTTGTAGATTTAGCCGGTGGACTTGGACCTTCTACTGCACTATAAGCACCAGTAGAATTTCGACGGTAGATCCTTTTCTGTTTCACCCGACGAGTAACATCACTCGCTACTATATTATTTTCCTTGCTATTTTTTGACTTTGCCATGTCAAGATGTACCCATAACACAGAAGAATAAAATCACTCTTCAGAACTCATTGATGCATGATACAGACAAGCAATACTTTGATGCAAGACAACCTTATGAGGATGGAATACGTAAGAAAAACAGGACGACATGACATATTCACAGCTACGATGTGCAAACTAAGCAGAAGGATTTTCAAGAAAATAGAAGTAGTGTAAGCTAGACACCATATGAAAGATGCAACCAATATTACTCTGCCAAGTTAAAAGTGTCTTGTCATAAGTGGCAATTCGAAAAATTAGAAGCAATACAACATAGAAATCAATGCAAGATGCAACCACTATCAAACTGCCATGTTAAAAGCGTCCAATCATGAGTGACTGATGCGGGATACACAACAGCAGTACTTTGATGTTAGAACATGGTATGATAGATAGATGTAGTGTATTCTTGTAACATCCCAAAATTCTAAATTTTGGAATGTTATATTAAATAGATAGTTTTGATTGTTTGCTTGATTGTGATGAGTGAAATTGAGTGAATTTTGAAACTTTTTGAAAGTTAAATGAGAGGCAATAAAAGGACTTTCCCAAACTTTCATTTTGCTTTTATGATCCCCATGAATTCCAATTCTTTTCAAATACAAAACCCTAGAGAGAAGATGACATGACTTCTTCCATTATTTAAATGAAAAAGGGTTGTTGAAAATATTTGAATTTCATTTGAAAATATTTCAAATTCAGAAAACTTTAAGCAACTCAATGATTTTCATGAGAGAAGATAAAATCACTTCTTCAAAACAAATGAAATATGAGTTGGAAGTTTAAAAGGGTCAAATTCAAAGACCCTTTGAAATTATTTTCAAATTTGGAGTTATTTGGGTTTTATTCAAATTATTTTTCTCCAAAAATAAAATATACAGAAATTAGGGTAACATGATTTCCTACATCAGAAAAATGGAGAGAAATAAATTTGAATTAATTTTGGTTTTTTAAAATGATTTTTATTGGATTTTATTAGAGCAGTAGCACTCTTTGCTTTATTTGAATTATTGAGGATTTTATTTGAGGCTAGAAAAATGTTCAGGTTGTAGAAAATATTTTTCTGAAACTTTTGATATATTATATGCCTATGTTATATTTTACTTTATTTGCATTTATTTATTTACTGTCTGCAAAATTGTTTTTTTTAACTTCCCTCCGCCGAACTGGGCCAGCCCAACTCCTGCCAGGCCAAGGCCCAGCCCAGCGGGCCGCCTCGCTCCCGTCCCCGACCGGGACTCCTCCTGAGTCCGCCGCTGCGCTGCCATGGACGCCGTGACCGACCGACCACCCCGCCGCCTTACCCCCTCCTCCACGCCACCACCTCGCCCCGATGCCCTTAAATAACGCCGCCCCCTCTCTCGCGCCGCCGCCCCTCTCGCATCTCGCGCCTCGCCACCGCCAGCGAGATCCGTCGAGCTCCGCCGCCCGAAGCCACCGCCCGCGTCATCGCCGACCACCACCATCGCCACCACCGCACTCGCCGCTCCGCGCCGCCCCTCCCTGTCCACTCTGCCCTCGGCGCAGGCCACCAGAGCCACCGCTCCGGTCACACTCGAGGCGCCCGCCGCCGCCGGAAACCGCCGCTGCCGGTTTAAATTTTTGAACCGGTACAAAACCGCTAAACTCGTTGGTTTTTTTATATAGTCCAGTCTTTCTTTTGGATCGGTTTATATTTAGGTTTTGTTAAAATACGAGCGTTCGTTAGTTAGGGTCCTGTAGTGAACTGTTTTTCCAAGAATGCTCGTTAAATAACGCTCATTCTCAGAGAGTTTTTCTTTTTCTTTTAATTTTCTGCCAGGGACCCGTATGTGATTATTTTCTTTACAGTTTAGCCCTTGATTTTCAAATGGGCACTACTTTTTTACTCGCTTGTCCAAATCCAACGAAACCAACGCCTACTTCTTAGTTATGATCCCCTCTATCCAGATAATCAACTTAAACATGTTTTTTAAAGTTTAAAATTTGATTTCAAACACTTTAGTATTCAATCTTGTTTCGTGTGTAACTTGAGTTTCGTAACTCCGATTTAGTTGATTCTTTTTGCAAATCGAAGTTCTTGCCCTAAACTTTATGACAAGGCCAAATACACAGAGTTTTGGTACTGTTAGAAATTTTTTTATGCTGCAAGAGTTATTTGATTTGGTTTTCATGTTTTTCGAATTTTTTTCTTCGTTCTCTCCGATCTTTTGGGTGATTGCTTATGTGTGGTTACTATTGCTTGCTCACGATAGATTGAGCGGAGTGTGACGAGTAGAACTATCAAGAGTTTTGAGTGCGAATCATCTTCATCAATAGTACATGCAAGTTCACACTTTGATCATATCCCTTTTCATACCCAGTTTTTATGCATTAGTTTCAACCCTCAAACATTGCATGAGTAGGATTGGTAACATGTCGGTATTGGGAAGTAGTTGATGAGGTAGGAACCTATTGCCCTGCATTCAAACCTTGGGAGTTACTATTACGTTATGCTTATAATGCCATGCTATGCTAGTAGACGTGGATTGGGTGAGTGTATCCATGACAGATGTGAGATTGTTATTTAATGGTTTATTTAAGGTGGCAACTTTAACACGCTGATACGTCTCCAACGTATCTATAATTTTTGATTGCTCCATGCTACTTTATCTACTATTTTGGACTATATTGGGCTTTATTTTCCACTTTTATGTTACTTTTGGGACTAACCTATTAACCGGAGGCCCAACCCAGAATTGCTGTTTTTTGCCTTTTTTAGTATTTTGAAGAAACATAATATCAAACGGAGTCCAAACGGAATGAAACATTTGGGATCGTGATTTTCCAACCGAACGTGACCCAGGAGACTTGGACCCTACGCCAAGAAACCTCCTAGGAGGTCACGAGGGTGGAGGGCACGACCTCCTGGACGCGCCCCCCTACCTTGTGGGCCCCTCGGAGCTCCACCGACATACTCCTTCCTCCTATATATACCTCACGCACTGAACGATCGTAACAGAGCCAAAACCTAATTCCACCGCCGCAACCTTCTGTATGCACGAGATCCCATCTTGGGGCCTGTTCCGGAGCTCCGCCGGAGGGGGCATCCACCACGGAGGGCTTCTACATCAACACCATAGCCCCTCCGATCAAGTGTGAGTAGTTTACTTCAGACCTTTGGGTCCATAGCTAGTAGCTAGATGGCTTCTTCTCTCTTTTGGATCTCAATAAAATGTTCTTCCCCTCTCTCGTGGAGATCTATTCGATGTAATCTTCTTTTTGTGGTGTGTTTGTTGAGGCCGATGAATTGTGGGTTTATGATCCAGTATTATCTATGGAAAATATTTGATTCTTCTCTGAATTCTTTTATGTATGATTGAGTTATCTTTGCAAGTCTCTTCGAATTATCTTTTTGGTTTGGCCAACTAGATTGGTAGCTCTTGCAATGGGAGAAGTGCTTAGCGTTGGGTTCAATCTTCCGTGTCCTTACTCAAGGATGTAAAGAGTTGCAAGGCACGTGTTGTATTGTTGCCATCGAGGATAACAAGATGGGGTTTTATCATATTGCATGAATTTATCCTCTACATCATGACATCTTGCTTACGACGTTACTCTGTTTTTACTTAATACTCTAGATGCATGCTGGATAGCGGTCGATGAGTGGAGTAATAGTAGTAGATGCAGAATTGTTTCAATCTACTTGTTTTGGACGTGATGCCTATATACATGATCATTGTCTAGATATACTCATAACTATGCTCAATTCTGTCAATTCTCAACAGTAATTTGTTCACCCATCATAGAATACTTATGCTCTTGAGATAAGCCTCTAGTGAAATCTATGGCCCCCGGGTCTATTCTCATGATATCAATCTATATCACTTTATTTACTTGCTTTGTTGTTACTTTGCTTTTATTTTTACTTTGCATCTATCTATCAAAAATACCAAAAATATTATCTCTATCAGATCTCACTCTCGTAAGTGACCGTGAAGGGATTGACAACCCCTAAGCGTTGGTTGCGAGTTTCAATCGTTTTGTGTAGGTACGAGGGACTTGTGCATGGTCTCCTACTGGATTGATACCTTGGTTCTCAAAAACTAAGGGAAATAGTTACGCTATTGTACTTCATCATCCTCTCCTCTTCGAGGAAATCCAACGCAGTGCTCAAGAGGTAGCACACGCATCTGGGTGGATTGAAGCACCTGGGTATTCCAGTGATTGCCTGTTTTCTTTATGGACCACCACCCAGGCTCAAAAGGATCATGAGATTATTCATGGTAGAAACTTCTGTGTGCAGCCACAAGCTACTATGGGCTCTAGCATAGTTGATTAAGTCATGCGAACTCTTACAGTGGTAGACTAGCAAATGTAGGGGAAAGTAGGTGTAACTATCTACCCGATCGTAAGGTGCTAGCGCTTCTGAAAGACTATGTCTCAGTCATCCGTTTCTCAAACACCATGTAGTGCGAGAAATCTAACGGAGGAGATCGAGTCTTGTGGGGAAAAGTGCACAAACCTCTGCAGAGTGTACAAACTAATCATGGTTAGCCGTGTCCCCGGTTATGGACGTTTTGAGTATCTAGTACTTGGATTATCATGTGAATCTCATCATGTTACTTTAATTTAATTTGTTGGGTTTAATGATGATGCTTAATTGGGATTGAGAGGATGTCTATCTTTCAATGTTTAACAACCACCATGATAGTTAAATAAAATTTATTCCTTTGCAGTAGGAAAATTTTGGCTTTTCGCAAAAACATTATAACCATAGAGCTTTTCCACCAGCCATATATGCATGTAGTGATAGTTATTATTCGTCATTATCCTATGGTGTGAATTTGCCAATACATTCAATGTACTGACCCTTTGTAGCTGCAATGTCTCATGTTGCAGGTTTTCTTACGACGAGTAAGTGATACGGTAGGGTTACGATTCCTACACTCAACTTTGCCGTTGGTGTTGATGGGAATCCACAACCTTGTTACTTCCGCTTTTTGGATTGAGGTAATAGTATTTACATTACTTTATACATGTGATTTACCTCTGTTATAAATCCACGAGTATTGTGTGTCAGCATACCGATCCAGGGATGACACTTAAGCACAAAGACTTGATCCATTCGGGTCGGGTCGTACAATTCTAGACACAGAAAGCCATGTCATATGCACATGTATAACGTATAAACTCAGCAGGTGCAATTTAATCGAAATAGAAGAAATACAGGCTAGACTACATATGCAACATGAAACCAATTATCACACTATCAACTTAGAGCAAGCACCTGCGATGGTGGAGTACAAGAGATGAACTCATCATGTAGACTTGGGACTTCAACTTCATTAGCAGTAGCAGTGGCAAATCTAGAGAGTCTCTGTTTGCATCAGTGCGGAGGACCACCAACATCCCCTAACTTACTCTTTTCCTTCCTATTTTCTGATATTGCCTTATGAAGTCAAAACCACAAGAAGATGAATAAAATTAGCTCTGCATAACTGGTTGATGCATGATCTGATTTAACACTACTTTGATGTAAGGCAAGCGGGATAGGAGGATGGAATATATACAAAAAAAGACAGAGTTTCATATTCACACGTACGATAGGAGGATGGAATATGTTTGAAAAAAACAGTAAGCGGAAGGCATTTCAACAAAATTAGAAGAAATGAAAGCTAGGCACCATATGAACATGCAACCAATATCACTCTATCACGTAAAAAGTGTCTCGTCGTAAGTGCCATTCCAAGAAATTAGAAGCAGTACAACCTAGAAGACAATGCAAGATGCAACCTACATCACAGTCCCAAGTTAAATGTGTCTTATGGGTAAGTGATCGTTGCAGGTATAAGTTGTAAGCTACACAGATGCAATTCAACATAATCCGAAGCAATACAAACTAATCATCATACGGAAAACGCAACCACCTATAACAGTTCCAAGTAAGAGCAAGCACCTGTGATGGTGGAGAAGGGGAGATGTGCTCATCATGTACACGTATGTTCTAGAAACAGGAACACGTGTCATATTCACAGGCATTATGTGTAAAGTAAGCAGATGAAATTCAAGTTAGAAGCAATACAAGCTAGACATCATACGCAACATGCAACCACATATAATAGTGCCAAGTTAGAGCAAGCACCTGTGATGGTGGAGTAGGGGAGATGTGCTCATCATCTACACAGCTACGTTGACTGTCCAGCCTTGTGTTGTCTTGCGAATCTTGTTGGGAGGATGGCGGAGTAGAATCTGTAGAGGCCCCCTGTTTGAGTTGCTCCGAAGGACCACCATCATCCACTGCCGGACTAATTTCCTTCAACTATAATGATTTTGCAGTGTAAAGTCAAACTGATAAGAAAAAGGAATAAAATTCACTCTTCAGAACTCATTCATGCATGATACAGACGAACACTACTCAGATGAAAGGCAAACAAATGATGCGAGGATGGAATATGTATGAAAAACAGGATGGTGTGACATATTCACACCTATGATGTGGTAACTAAGCAGAAGGCATTTCAACAAGTTAGAAGCACTGCAAGCTAGACATATGAAAGATGCAACCAATATCACTCTGCCAAGTTCAAACTGTATAGCATTTCAACAAATTAGAAGCAGTACATGCTAGAAATCATATGCAAGACACAACCAATATCACAGTGACGACTTAAAGGTGCCTTATCATAAGCGACCGATGCGGGATATGCAAGAATAGTAGTCGATGTAGAAACAGGAACACATGTCATATTCACGGGCATTATGTGTAAACTAAGCAGATGCAATTCAACAAAGTTAGAAGCAATACAAGCTAGACATCATACGCAACATGCAACCACATATAATAGTGCCAAGTTAGAGCAAGCACTGTGATGGTGGAGTAGGGAGATGTGCTCATCATCTACACAGCTACGCTGATCTGCCTAGCCTTACGTTGTCTTGCGAATCTTGTTGGGAGGATGGCGGAGTAGAATCAGAGAGAACCTCCATTTCAGTTGCCCGGAAGGACCACCATCATCCAATGCCTTGCCAATTTCCTTCAGCTTTATTGATTTTTCATTGTGAGGTCATACCAACAAGAAAAAGGAATATCATTCGCTCTTCAGAACTCATTCATGCATGATATTGACGAACACTACTCCGATGAAAGGCAAAGTCATGATACGAGGATGGAATATGTATGAAAAAATGGACGGCTTGACATATTCACACCTATGATGTGGTAACTACGCAGAAGGCACTTCAACAAATTAGAAACACTGCACGACACCATATGGAAGGTGCAATCAATATCACTCTGCCAAGTTAAAACTGTCTCATCATAGGTGGCGTTCATCAAACTAAAAGCAATACATGCTAGAAATCATATTCAAGACGCGAACCAATATCACATTGCCAACTTAAAGGTGTCCCATCATAAGTGACTGATGCAGGATACACAAGAAGAGTAGTTTCATGTAAGAACATGGTGTGATAGACAGATATAGTATGTACCAAAAACAGGAAAGCGTGTCATATTCACATGTATCATGTGTAAGCTAAGCAGATGCAGTTTACACTAATTAGGAGCAATACGAGCTAGACACCATATGCAACATGCAACCAGATATCACACTGCCAAGTTAGAGCAAGCACCTTGGATGGTGGAGTAGGGGAGCGGAGACTTGGACCTTGTAATGCACTATCAGTACAAGGAGAATCGGTACAGATGATCCGTTTACGTTGCTGCAGAGGACCACCATCATCGTTCCTTACTCTTTTCCTTCCTCTTTCTTGATTTTTTCCTTGTCAAGTCAAACCCACAAGAAAAAGGAATAAAGTTTGCTCTTCAGAACTCATTGATGCATGATACTAACGAACACTACTTTCATGTAAGGCAGCCGCATGATAGGAGGATGGAATATGTATGAAAAATAGGACGGCGTGACATATTGACATGTATGATGTATAAAGTGTAAACTAAGCACAAGGTGCTTGAACTTGTTAGAATCGATGCAAGCTAGAAACCATATGAAAGATGAAACCAATATCACTCTGCCAGATTAAAAGGGTGCCCTAACAAATGTATTTTACCAAATTAGAAGCAATACATGGCAACAGGCTAGAAATAATATGCAATATGCAACGAATAAAGGTGACTCATCGTAAGTGATTGATGCAGGATACAGAAGAGAGGTAGTTTCATGTAAGAACAAGGTTAACACATAGATGTAGTGCGTACCAAAAATAGGAAGGCATGTCATATTCACAGGTATAGTGTGTAAACTAAGCAGATGCAATTTACCCTAATTAGAAGCATTATAAGCTAGACATCAGATGCAACATGCAACCACATATCACATCGCTGGTTAGAGCAAGCACTGTGATGGTGGTGTAGGGAAGAGCGGTCTTCGTGCTGAGCTACGCTCAATATCTTCATTTAGGCTTGTTGTTTCTTGAGAATCTGTGGAGAGGATGAAATTGCATTCTTTATAAGAGTATTGCGCCTCATATTAACTCACGCAGCGGACTGTCTCATCATAAGTTTATAGATGCAGGATACACAAGAACAGTAGTTTGATGTAAGAACATGGTGTGATAGGCAGATGTAGTATGTACCAAAAATAGGAAGGCGTGGCATATTCACATGTATAATGTGTAAGCTAAGGAGATGCAATTTAAC
This sequence comes from Aegilops speltoides, assembly GCA_021437245.1. Classification (NCBI taxonomy): domain Eukaryota; kingdom Viridiplantae; phylum Streptophyta; class Magnoliopsida; order Poales; family Poaceae; genus Aegilops; species Aegilops speltoides. The sequence continues at coordinate 442,906,834 of CM038142.1, forward strand.
AAATTAGGAGCATTCATGAGGGCTACACAAGAAAAGTAGTTTGATGTAAGAACATGGTTAATAGAAAGACGTAGTATGTACCAAAAACAGGAAGGCATGTCATATTCACAGGTATAATGTGTTAACTAAGCAGATGCAATTTACCCTAATTAGAAGCATTACAAGGTAGACACCATATGCAACATGCAACCACATATCACACTGCCAAGTAAGAGCAAGCACCTGCTATGGTGGTGTGGGGGAATTGCGGTGATCAACTAGAGAGCTACGTTGACTATCTTCATTTAGCCTTGCTGTTTCTTGAGAATCATGTGGGGAGGATGACACTGCACTCTTTAAACGAGTAGGGCGTCTCACAGTAACCCACTCGGGTGACTGTCTCATCATAAGTGATTGATGAGGGATACAAAAGAGCATTAGTTTGATGTGCGAACATGGTTAATAGACATATGTAGTATGTATCAAAAATAGGAAGGCATGTCATTATCAAAGGTATAATGTGTAAAGTAAGCAGATGCAATTTAACCAAATTGGAAGCAATATAAGCTAGACACCATATGCAACATGCAACCACATTTGACAGCGCGAAGTTAAAGCAAGCACTTGAGATGGTTGTGTGTGGCAATTGAGATCATCAACTGCAGAGCTACGTTTACTGTCTCCAACTGTTGACACTGCACCCATTAGAGCGCTGAAATGCTTAGTGCTTATCTTCAAATTACACTGGAGCGACTTCTGTCTTTTCTTTTCTGCATTCATCCACACTGCTTCAGAGTCTGAAATACCCATGCATAAAAAAATAGTGTGAGTATGGGTGAAGTGTGTGCACAATTAGTACAGTGTAAGGTAGCAGATAGCAGGTCGGTGAGAAATAAATGACGGGAGACATATGATAGCTCTACAACATGCATGGCACACTAAATTACTACATGATTCTATGAAAATAATAGTCGACTGAAAAGCAAATAGGTCAGTCCATTTTTTCTGCATTGTCCAATGTACAAAGAATGGGCAGATCGCCTTCATTTACCTCTAGCCAGCCAGTGTTGACGATCTTCCTCAAAACGCCAGCGACCATCGGCCCAGTATTCCTCCCCTGCATGCGCCCTCCCCTCGACCTCACCGCACCGCCGTGCTTGGCACCGCCCCCCGGCCATCCATTCAAGCCCCGCTGACCTCCAGATCAGGCGCAAATAGCTCCTGCACCCCACACCCCTATGATAGGCACCGATGCGCTGCTTCCCCAGGGAACAGGTGGACTAGGTGCTCCGCGCGCCTAAGCGGTGCTGCTTCTTTTAATTGCGGTTTGACTAACCCTGAATTGAAATCCAGGCGGGCTACTGACCTCTAGCAAAGGTGAAATAGTAAAAGGGAGGAAACCTTGTGCATTTAGTATCACGAAGAAGATGCAGTAAGAAGTGCTCAACTAGTTTCTTTCGTGGGATGAATACGGTGTGAGCAGAGACGTAAGATTTGCACGAATAAGGGAAGAGGAGTACCTCTTTCTGCTGGCAGTGCTGTGTCCTCCTTCTGTTTTTCCGACGATCTTCTCGTTGTTCGCCGGAAACCAGAAGTTGTGGAGGATGGTGCAGGCTTGGACAAACCCATGGCCAAGTTGTTGAGTGTGGTGCGGTGGTCGTCTGTCGGCGGCGGGGAAGCAGATCCGAGGCGGCGAACGATGGCGTAGCGGGAACAGCTCCGGTTCGGTGGACAGTTGCGACAGTGGAGCCGTAGCAGTGAGGCGCAGGACGGCGTGGTCGGAGTGGTTCTGGTACGGCGCACGTCGGTGTCGGCGTCATGGAGGCAGCTCTGCCTCGGCTTCAACTGCTAAGTCCTTGAGGCGCGCGGTTGCGGGTTGCGCTGGACGGGACGCCGGGTACCGCCCGGCGTGATGGAGGAGGGCGGCGGTGGATTGGCCGCTATGGGGTGGAGGACGGAGGAGGCTCGGGTTTCGCGGCTGGTGGAGAGGGCGTTTTCGCGCCCACGGAGTATGAATGGGGAAACAGAGGGAGGCGGGGAACTAAGGGGGAACAATGTTTCAGTTTGAGACGCGCTTGTTTGAAATTTGGGGAAAGTTACAAACTTTGCCCCCATCTAAAATTTCGGACATATTGTGGGTTGGGGGTAGGACAGTCATGTCAGGTGTCCCAAATGTGGGCGGGATAGCTTTCGGCCGAGCGCATGGGTGTTTAGGCGCCCACGACGTATGAATGCTTCTCGGAGGCGGTTGATACTGGCGTCTTGGTGAAGTTACAAACCTACCCCGGTTTAGACCTTTGGACATCGGGCCGATAGGCTACACGGGCCAGAGTCAGGACAGTAATTTCCTACCACCAAACATTACTCTCGCGCGTTTTGGGTGACCAGAGGCCTATTTGGCGCTTCATTCAATATTTGGGAGCAGAAGCATTAACGTTTTTGGTTCTCTTGAATTGAACTTTCATGATTTTTCAAACTTCACAAATCTTTACTCTTGAAAATCCTAAAGCTACGCTTATTTTGGAATGGAGGGGGTACATTTGAATATACAATGTACACGAGTATATATTAAAAAATATGCAACTTACCTCAGTTCATGCATGCTTCCAGATATAATCTCCTTGGTTGCAAAAAAAGTTAGATATGCATATGAATATATATAGCATGTTCAAACTCACAACAAAGATTGATGCCCCCTTTTACATCTGATTTACAAATACCATTATCTCGGGTTCAAATAGATGAATGCACTTCCTATGAATTCGAATCTTCGAAACCCCCTTTATGTTGAATTCGACATGTATTCTATTTCATAGCTAGCAATTTGGAATTATCCATGCAAGTGAAAAATGTATAAAGTGCTTCACACTAACCACATAGAGTGCACGAATTAATGTTTATATATGAATTGCAAAAGCATCCATTGCCTGTATTTCAAACCGCTCTCACTCTATGGATCGATAATATGAAATAAACACATGCACATGCTAGAATTCAATAGAGTATGGGTGTCTGATAGACCGATTTTCGTCCATACGCAATTTGCAAAATTCATGATCTCATCCAAAAATAATAATGCCATTTATATTTTAATTTAATGCGTAGAACCGCCTTTTACATGTAGATGTACTATGCCTCACCCTGTTCTCACAAACGCGTTATATATCTCTCTATCTAACGCATAAGTGCACACACTTTATATGCATCGGCATTTCTCTTTCACACATGCTCACAATCTCTCTGAGGGTGTCGGGGTGTCTCACGCACGTGCTCTCTCTGTTTCTCTCTCTCTTTTTGACTACTATGTACCACTCTTTTCACTAATCTCAGTTGGAAAACACTATTTCTCTCACATGCATATATACACACGCACGGTCTCTACTAGCCCTCTATGCGCACATATATGTGCCTACGTGTCTCCCGCACGCACATTATCTTTAGGCCTCTCTCGCACACATTGCCCCCCCCACCCCGACACACCTTTCTCTTAGTAGTTGGCAGATATGATTTCATCATATCATTCGGTAGGATATCCCTGGCTGTTAGGCTGGATTTCATCATATCCCTTGCAGTTGAAGAAAGAGCCTACTCCTGGTACTGTATATTAGTGATAGGGGTGTGTACAAAGTACACGTGAATACCAGGCATTGTGCGTGTGTGTATACTATTGACGAACTACACCCCAAGCTTGTATAACATACTACGGACCTAGGGTTACAAATCATATATAGTCGGCTTATCACCAGTGGGGATAGAGTCCTCCGCGACTCTGGTAGCTTCGTGTTGTACGCCGAGTCCTCCACATGGGTCTTCGTATAACACGTCTTGGTCCAACCTATATGTGGCGCAGGATGGAACCGACCCATGAGTCTTCATGTTGACCCACCACAACTAGAAATGATATGCCCATCACACCACACATGCAATCGGCCACTAAGAAAATAAGCATATACAATAGTACAACGGTATCTAGCTCACGATACGTCTCCATATTTTGTTGATGACACTGACGGACTTTGCATTTGATGTGTGCTCCATATTTTGTTGACGACACTTACGGTCATTGTATTTGAAGCGAAAGCACGATATGGTCACTGGACTTCAGAATAAGCTCATCACGGTCACCACATACATTTTGTCGTGCTAACCAACATGTGGTTGGATGGTTAGGAGGACAGTGGTTTATCGAGCCCACCAAGGTTAAAGTCGTGATGCTCGCATTTATCTTGTCTTAATTTCAGTATTTTCTGGTGATGTACGTTCAGTGGGAGGAGACATTCCACTCGACTACGAGGCACCTATGGTGACTTCGTAAAATCTCAAGATCATATATGCTGGCCCACTCTCTCCAAGGTGCTCATAGGGGTAGGGTTCGCATGTGTGTGCTTATAGCGGTGAGTGCTTGCGCGTATATATGAGCCCTTGCGTATGTACCATGTTAAACAAATACATGTCATGATTATACGGTCACTGGCTCACCCGTACAACTCCATATTTTGTTGATGACACAATCAATTGACCACTCAAACGTTCCACGCGGCGTAACTAGTGTTGCACCATCGGGGCCGTAATCATGGGGCCCACCTGTCAGCCCGTATACGAAAGAAATAAATGGTAGTTTGAGTCTGTACTGTGTTAATAAAATAGGAGTACATTTTAGGGTGATCATACGGTCACTGACTCACCATACAGCTGCGTAATTTGTTGATAACACGATAAATTGACGAGTCAAATGGTCCACATTCAGCAGTGCACATTACCATAGGGCCCACCCGTCAGCGCGTATATGAAGGACAGAAATGGTAATAAATTACTGGTCGGTGGGTATTCAAAGTCGTGAGACCTCTGGTTGGCAGTCACCGATGGTTGGGGGGCGTTCATTGGGTGGTGGGTTGGGGATCGCCGGAGAAAAAGCTCGGCGCAGGGGGGCTAGAGGGATGGCCGGTGCGGCGGCGGACCGGCGGTGGGGAGTGGTTTCAGGGAGGGTGGGCCAGCGTGGCGGCGCGGGCCGGCCGCGTGCGGCGGGGGCTGGCGGTTCGGCCGGTGGTGGCTGGCGGCTCAGGGGGGTGGAGTTTGATGATAAACTGGAGGCCCTTGATTTTGTATCCAACGGCTGGAAAATCTAATGACCAGTGATGAAGAAGTCAGTCGACTGACATGTAGCCTCACCCCACACGTACACATGCACGCAAGCAAGACACGCACGCATGCAGGTGCAACACTGACACGTACACATAACGTACACACGCACGCATGCTGTCGTGCAACACTGACACGTACACATGCACTCACGAACACACGCATGTACGCACCCATGCATGCAACACTGAAACGTACCCTTGCACGCACGCAACACTCGCACGCCTGCATGCACACATCACGGCGCAAGACCCACGCTCAACCTATACGTGCATGCACCCTTTGTTAAGGACATGGATTGTTACGGGTATTAATCAATCTTATCTGTGATAAGCAGAACATTGATGTTTGCAGCGGTCTTTATGAGTCACAACGTACTGAATGGGCTATCAACATAGTAGGCTTATCTACATGAAAAAGATCACATCACACTCAATGAACAATCATCGGTTTATGAAATGCCCGCTTCTGACCGCCCTGGCCCACCAAAGGTTGCTCTGCTGTGCGCTGCCTGCGTTGGGTCACTGATATGCAGGCCATGCACCCAAAGAGCCCACACATCAGTGGAAGAACGGCACGGTATCCTAGGTCAGAGTTGAGGGCGTCACTCACTGCACGCCTGGCTGAACATGCCTCCGTCCCGCATTCAAACGCCCCAATGAAACCCACCCATGTGGAAGCCGAGAAACCCACTCTGGACACACGTTCGTTCATGACCGTGCCAGCGTTAAACGCAACACCGGCCGAGCTCCTCCTGTCCGCCGTCTATTTAATCTCATATTTAAACGAGGCCAAACACCGGCCAAGAATTGCACACCTCCGCTGCTCCCCTATCTCCTCCACCATTTTGTCCACTCTTACAATGGCTTACGAAGAGTAGTTATTCCGCATCCAAGCCGGCTGGGTAGCCCACCGGATACGAGCTATGCAGCTCGCTGATCCACCTCCTTCCCCTCGCCCGACGGAGCCAGTTGCTGCCCCAAGCCGGCGCGTGGTTTAGCAACTCGCCGCTCCAGGCCAGCTCGACGAGGAGCAGCGCATGGGCGTCGTTGCTGCCGTCCACGCCGCCGCCTTGTACCGCGTCTCCCGTTTCTGTGGCCGAGACTCCCATGCCGGCGGCCGCGCCATGCAAGCAGCGACAGAAGCCGGGTGTGCGGAGAGCGACGAGTTGGTGGCCAGCGCCTCCGAGTCCACCGCCATCATCGAGGAGAATTAGAACACGGGAGGCCGCCGCCGCTTGGGTCCCATGAAGGCCACCATGGAGGCGACGCCGGCGTACATAGCAGGTGTCTTGCCGGATCCTTTTGTTGCGAGGACCTTCGTCAACCCTGCATGGGCTCCACGGAAGAGGGGAATGTTAGGATGAACTCGAGCCGGTGCCGGCCACCATCATCTGCGGCACCAGCCCATGATATCAGTTCGGCAGTGGGGAAGCGATCTGTCCTTTGCGCTGAGGCATATACCTCCAGGGCTCCTGGCAGTCCGGTGATCATGCTGCCGGACATGAGGAACACAAATCGATCAGCGGGCGACCATTTAGGCTAGGTATTATATACCTGTGCTGTCCAGAACTAGCACCGCGTAGTTCATTTGAATGTAATGAAATCCATCATGTTTGTAAGAAAATCTAGTATTTTATATGATTTCCGTCGTTGTTTATATGAAATTTCAGTTTGTCTACGTGTTTGCGTGAATTTCGTCCGGTTGGTAGAGTTGCTATCATAATGTGTGCGGCTACGGTTAGATAGCGTAATTTGCAGGTCGCCGGTCGGTCTGAGGGTGGCTCGGATGGCATTGTGGGACAAAAAACACAGCTCGTGCGAGGTCGTCTCCAACGTGCGCGCTGGAGGATGCATGACAGCATGAGCACCCGAGCCATTCCTTGTTCATCGGTGGCAAAGGCACCGGAGGACAAAAGGGTCGCCAATATTATGGCTACCCCGGGAAAGATCCAAACAGCCCCTCTCAACAGATTCAAATCCCTCAGTGACATGGAATTTTGCCATATGTTGTTTTCATGGACTAGCAAGATGCCCGTGCATTGCACGGAACATCAAGATGCATTTCTTACAAACTCCCGCATGCATGCAAGGAATAATTAATGTCCTCCTTTGCTAGTACCACGAGGCAAACACCATTAATATTGCATCGATTAGTGTTAGTGGCCTTGTATATCTGCAAATTGTAATTTTGATAGTGGCCCCTTGTATATAAAAATGGAGGGAGAAAGATGAGAGATAAGGTGGGGAGGAGTGGGGCGTGGTGGTGACTGGTGGTCGGACTGGGCGGAGGCATGGGGATGGACGGCGCATTACGTCTAGGTTTATATCCCTCTCACACACACCCACGTAGGTGGGGACGTGCACGAAGAGAAAAGGTGCACGCATGGCGCACGTACTCCCGTCTCTTTCCCAATCACACCCGCACGGGTACACGATGGAGCTCATTTCTGTACGAAAAAGGCAGCCCACATGGTAATTTGGCACGTGTACTGGTTGTCCACTTGGTGGAGGGAGGATCGTCTACCACGGGTGAATAAACAAATTGCGACTTGACCTGTTATGTTAAAAAAAGAGGCAAACCATGTGTGGCCTACCTTAGAGGCAAGCCTCTATACACTGGAGTACTTTTGATGTGTCCCGTCAACTAGCAGAATGAGGAGAAGCTTGCTTAGTACGCCGTCTCCCCCGCCCATGGGCGCGGTGGCTCGCAGGATGAGGTGAAGCTTGCTTACGAGTAGTATTAGTAGTAGTAGTACTCCTACTACTGTACGCCTTACGCCTGTTCCCTCGCCCACGCGTGCGGTGGCTCGCAGCACGAGGAGAAAATTTTACTACTCCCTCCGTTTACTCCTCGTCCCTACTACGTATCTTGATTAGTACTCTCTCCATTTACTTATACAAGGCCACTATAAAAAATACATTTTGCATCTATACAAGGCCACAAATAGTAATCGAGACAAAAGTTACTACTCCCTCCTTTCTAGTTTATGGCTCAATTTCAAAATCTCTCCAACCAAGGTAGACGGTGAGTGGTCGAATTAATTTCATAGTTTGCACAACTAATTAGTACGCTCGTTTTTCTGAAGAAGTTATGTTTATCGAGGTATTAATTAGAACGAATGCATGAATGACCACTAAATTTCCATGAACTTGTACATGCATTGGTTAGTTTCCTCTTGACATCGCTATGTCGGGTGATCTAACGCACCTCGAAATCCAACATGTAATGGTACTACTACTAGTATAGTAGTATTGAGACTTATCAAACGGAAAACGAATGTTTTTAGATGAGCCCTATAAACCCTAGTGGGTATGTACTCGTAAAACAGATTTTTCCAAAACTAAGTCGCCCTTTCATGAATTACGTAGTATACCTCCTCCCGACGCTCCCTTTCATGAATTTCTGATTTCGTCACGACATGTGGGACATATATCAACCAGTTCTATGTGTCAAGCACCAAATAACAAAGCAGAACAGCAAGGGGGACGCACCCCACTGCATCGCCCAAGAGTAGTAATGAGCAATGAGACGCCAAATCACAATGCTGCACCTTCCTGCACGGACGAAGCAACCATTATTTCACACTTTGGTTCGCCATCATCTCAAACCACGAGTATTGCTTCGCCTCAAGAGGGACACGCAGACGCTTTGGTACATCACGACACGGGACCGCATGATGTGCCATGCTCCCCGCCGATCGCTCGGTAAAATCACCTCATTTTTACTATACTTCCTCCATATCGGTTTACTACATGGCATGCACATCGTTCTAGGTTGAGAATTTAACTGGCTATATATGTTCTGAACATTTCTCTAGCCTTTTAAAAATGTATACTTTTGTACAGTATAACTATCGATGGATTGCGCCATGGAGCAAAAATTGAAATTAAAAAAAAGGTGGTACATATAGAGAGTGCTCGTCGCCAAATTATGTATATAGTACTATTAAAAAAGCTAGTACATGCTTAATTGGAGTGCTAAATTCTTTTAAAGAAATACTAGTAGTATGTACATACTGAAGAGTTAAAGTAACGAGAAGAAACATAACATAGTTCTACTGGGGGCTCAGCACAACACACCCCTCAAATTAAACTAAGCACACCTGAAATTAAACTATGCAACTAATCCGGTAGACACTGCGTTAGAAGTTTAGAACCACCATGAGCAACGACACTGCCACCTTACTCGGAGTCCTCGTCCACGTCCTTGACTTCGTCCTTGTCCCTCTTCCTCCTGGCCGATACTTCTTTGCTTAAACCTCACACTTGGCTGTTGCTCTTCATCCAACCCTTGTAGATATTGAAATAAAGGTAGCCATCCATTGCAGTGTACTGGATGTGGTCTATATCTAGTACATTCCGCTGCCATGCATGACGATGAAACGTGTAATGAGGTTTCTCCAGTTTATGGTACGAAGGATGAACCAGGGCTCCTGCCAGGGTCAGCATTGAAGGCTAATGAGAGGGCAGCAGTCGATTCTTCTGGAGGTCGAAGGGTTTGCCTACAACGAGGCCTATCCGACCCAGGACTTCTTTGTCATTCTTAAAGTCTACAGTGACAAATTTCACTGTTTTGTCCTTGAGGAAGTTCTTAAAATCCTGGCACTCAACGTCGGCATGGCATATGTGGTAGACCAAGCAAACGTTATGTACGCAAACCTGGATCACGGCGGGCTTCTTCCTCTCTTCGCCCTTAGATCCTTCTCTCGTCCCAGGACTGTGGTGTACTCAACATCTAGCCCAGCGACCCACTCATCATCTGAGTTTTCGAACATGTGTCTGAAGCGAGAAAGGCATCCTTTCACCGGCGCGGAAGAACGGGTGTAGATGACGTCGAACTCATCACCGATGATGGTTCTAACCATGTACTCACCGCCGATCGTGGAGATTTGGGACGCCATGGATTTGGGAGGAGGGTTAGGATTAGTGGAACTAACGTAATGTGAATGGACGGGATGACTAGGAGCGAACCGCCGTAGTATTGAAGGACATGCGGGGACGAGTAGGAGCGAACTGCCAGCGTGCGAACGACAGGGTAGTGGCTTTCCATTCTCCCATGATATGGGCTTCCGAGATCCCTTGGATCTGAGATCGAACGGTTGCATGGCATGATTCTGGACCTATGGGTGAATATCCTATCCTGGAGGGTTATTCTGCAAATTTTCAGCAACTTAGCATGCATCGCTTGATCTCAGATCCAAGGGCTGCTAGCAGCCCGTATCATGGTCGCGCTACTTACCACGACTGCCGCTTCTCGCACGGTCGCGCCTTTTGAGATTTAACACGCATGCGTTAGGCTATCCGATGTTGGCATGTCATACATAGTCATCACTTAGTTACTCATACTACAACAAGGTTGGCTATATGGTTGGCTATAAGTGTATTTTTTACTTCTCTCTATCTTTTTCAGATTTTCCTCTCCATAATATAAGAATGTTTTTGATACTAGTGTAGTGCCAAAAACGTTCTTATATTATGGGACACAGGGAGTACTAGTATTTATTGCATTTGCCAAGGAGTGACCTCTTCCAGTGAAATGGTGTTGCTAAGTTTGCTTCACTTAATTAGCTATAGAATCAAAATTGTCTTTTCACCTAGGTACACGCGCTTAGCACTGTTTCTTCCTTGGGTCACCAAACTAGTCTCTCTCTTCTTGATTAACTTGCCACATCAGACTTTATGCCTCTGTGGCAAGATTAGCACCTATAGGAGCAAGTAATAGTAAGTACAATAGTGCACTTTACATGGCATTTTTGCATATGTGGAGGAAAGAGAGGCAAGGAAAAAGTGGAGAAGTGGGCTCTCATGCAAGAGCCAACCTCTACTACATGGTGGAGCATTGGGAGAGGCACCAGATGGAGGTGGTCAGAATCGAGACTCATGCCGGTCAGAAGGCTGCAGCTTAAAATGATAATGGCAAGTCAGATCACGGGGCCCCACCTATCCAGCAGTAACTCGTTGTCAAATCACACAGCCCTACGTTTGCAGCAGCCTACTCCCTCGTCTTCTCGCATCTCTGTCGAACCGATTAGGCGGAACTACCCCGCCTACCGTGCAGGAAAAGCCCCGCCCTCGACTTTTAAATACAACTACATCCGCTTAAGAATCCAATGATATAATTTTTTGACATAGTAACTCATATTTAGTTAGTCAAATGGATGACCTAGAACTACATGCAGGCCTTATAAACCGAGATGCCTGAAAATAAAAAACCAAGGCCAAGAGGGTAGTTCAGCACGTATCTTTTTAGATCAATATAGTTGGGATTCACCAAGGAGCAAAACCAAGTGGTAGGTTGCTCTTGTCGTGTTGGCGTAGCAACTCAAGCAGGGTCAGTCCGCACACGAAATGGCGACACACTTAATAGGACCCGTTTGGCCGACATGTGGCTCATCCACCATCTTGTTCCACGTGCGATGCACCAAATTACAGTTCGGAGCAGCGGTTGGAATTTGAGGCACCCCGGTCGTAGCGCCGCAGTAGTAGAAAATGAGCGATGAGGGGTCAAATCACAAAGCCACACCTTTCCCGCATTAAGCTGGATGGACGAAGCAACCATCATTTCACTCTAGGGCGCAAGAGCATAAAGAAAAGAGAAAACAATGATGCGTGCAGCAGCTACCTAGGGCACCCTAGGGTAGGGGTCTCCACTACAAATCCTTTTTTTGAAAGTGCCTCCACTACAAATCGGCTTCTCCCTCGCCCTCTTGAAGAAAACCGATGATGAGTGCGGCGGTAGGGTTTGAAGGAGTACTACGGCGTGCGGGGCCACGTCTTAGTAAATAGGTTCGAGTCGATGCCTTAAATATGTGTGGGCCGCTTGGTTTGACGGGAACGAGCCAGCATTTTGGGTTCGGGGGCCAGTGGAGATATAGTACATACAAAAAATTGTGGACGTAGGTTCGACCGAAAGGCAATGATCCACGGGCCCTGCATTTTGATATACCTGGGGCCGCATGAAATTTGCTACTCTACTCAAAACTAGTAAGGTACACATGTATTGAACGCATGAGATTTCGAAACCAAATTATGAATAAATACACACTATAGCATGTTAAGCTTTGAGTCATATATGCATGATGTAGATGTTCGTTTAGTTCTTATACTTCATTTCATTCAAAATCAATTAATTTTATAAAAATGTTAAGATTCATGGGGTTGTGCATTGTAAATCATAAAGTAAAAAACAAAGAATGGCAATTCATTTAGAAAAAAAATCAATTATGATACAAAAGATTCTAGAACAAATGAGAAGTGCTTGTGTTTTGAGGTTTGTGCATTATGCTTAAGTTCAACCATGGAGTCTTCTAAATTGTACATGTGGCAGATCTGGTGGAATGTTAATGATATCCAACGGCCAGTAGTGCTCGGATTTGCCTATATCTACACCGTCGGATTAGCTTCATCCAGTGACCATCCTTCAAAGTTATTGGCACACTATATAGTTCTTGTGCCATAGTTGCATGTTTTGGAAAAAAGCTACTAGTGGGTTGTACTATCTATTTAGGAATAGAAGATGTATACATCAAAGTTGTAGGGAAAGAGATGACATGGAGAATCTCAATTCCTATGAGTAGGGATTGGAAAAGAGATGTCATTTGGTTCACATCATAGGAACATTTCTATTGAATCTAGAGATGACATGTATCTCAATTCCTATGAGGAGGGATTAGAAAAGAGATGTAATTTGGTTTATATCATAGGAACTTTTCTATTGAATATACGCTAATGTTTATTTACCTCTGAAATTAAGGGAGTATAGGAATCCATTCATATGAACCAAGTGGCTCTAAAGCTATAGAAATTATATCATGTTTATTTCCTTTGAAATGCGGAGTATATGAATCTATTCCTATGAACCAATTGGGCTCTAAAGGAAAAAATCCTATAAAATCATATCATATAGAGTTCCTATGATATTCATCGACACTAAAGGATGGTTGAAATTGCTGCGGGTGGTACGATGGTCTTTCTTTGTAGACTCCTCACCCATCTTTATAGTTACCTCTTGAAGACGAATGAAATGATATATACAGGGTATTCTGCATGTGCAATTTGGTACACGAAAACTCGGTAAAAGTTTGCAAGGTTCGAATTTTCAATAAAGCTATATGCACCGTGCATTTCGAACGGAGGGAGCATACGACAGTTGCTAACACTCACGTGGAAGATTTGTGTGTAGGAGGAGTGGCTGTTCGTTAAATGACATGGCAAACCGACACCGCCGGATGCCGATCTAACGGTTCTTACGGCGTTCGTCAGAAAAGGCTTGTGGCTAACGCTTGTCGGATAATGATTTACGGACACATGCATTGCATTGATACGTGCCCCCTCTCTCACGCACACACACCTCACGAGTCACGACTCCCGAGTCCTCTCGCAGACTCAAGACGTCGCACTCCACCGCCTATCTGCAGGTAGACGCCACGCACATATGTGCTCTTCACACCCTACCTCGTAACTTCTAAAAACAAAAGACGGGGCGCACATTTTATTTTAGCTCACACGTCACACACTTATACTATTACTCTTGCGGCGAATGTTCTTTGGGCATAGTATATTGTACTCTTAGGAAGAGAAGCGGTGCACGCACGCACTAGTTCTCTCACACCCACTCGCGGGTACACGTAGGAGCGCATTTTTCTGAAGCCGGTACAACAAAATCACTCCACTATATACAAAAGCAGGAGCCTTAGCGCTTGATTTACTAGGGTTACTCTCGTTCACTCTCTCATGCTCTCCACATCTAAGCAAGACATAGGTGGCCACACTCTCTCTTAGCTCACGGCTGCTCACAAATCCGGCCGGACAACCTCGACCGGGGCAGGGTGTAGGTGCATCGTTCACGCTGTCGTCGGCGGCGAGGGAGGAGACCAACGGCTGCCCGCGCGTCCCGATCGGCGGCCGTGCCATTCTCTCCAGAGAGCGCTGGCTCGTGAGGGCCTCCGACCCCTTCTTCCTCCCTGCAGTATTGTGGCCAAGATGCGGCCTCCCGACGCCGTCTTTGCCACATGCCGACGACCCTTAGGTATATATTCCTTCAAAACCTGCCTTGCTCTACTACCCCATCTCCCTTCGTGTGGATCCTTTTCAACTTCAGTCCGCTATTCCAAAGCCACCTAGACTTCTACTATTATTAGAGGTAAAGCTAGTTCATACAGTCGACTCTAAGCATTGGTTCAAACAGGGAAGAAAGTGGGAAAGCTGTAGCATGAATCTAGGACTTGGTTCTAAGAGGAAACGGGGGGAAGTAGTAGATACCTGCTGTCCCTACGCCCATATCGCTACTGTTAATGTAAAATCACATGAAGCATCAAGCAATGCCACCTTTATTAAGTAATGGTCTAGTGCCGTCGATAAATTGAAGCAATGCCGCCACTATTTTATGAAGTGCTTCCGTCTTGCTTTATTTCCCATGAATTGTGTTTTTGCAGTTACACTTAAATCTCACACCGCTAACATTGCTTCATCCCAGTGGAACTGCACAAATTGATTGCACATTTACTGACAATTTGCTACTCTCATGACAGTAATACTAATGGTATTGTTCTGCATGTTAATCTAGTGGCATTGTTGATGTGATGTGATGCTACTTACTTAAGGACTCTTCATACTGTCAATCTAGTGCCAATTATAACACAATAGATGTTGTTGTTAATCATATGCCACTACAAATATATGTCACTATTTAAATAACCGTATTTCGTATTTGCGAAGACAGGGATGTCTGTCTCCATATCGTTTCGGGATGTCTGTCTCCGTATCATTTCTATACGTGCAATCAAAAGCACACACCTCAGTTTTAGTACAACTGCGCAAAATGAGATGGCTATCCCTCGTTGACGTCGTCTAACCTCCCGTCTCAAGGTATCCCTACATTGGTAGTAAATAAGGTAGAATGACCAACGCAATCTAAAAGAAGAAGATTCGTACATTTTACTTCCTGATTGCAGTGCAGGGACGAGCGAAAACAACTGCATCCTAGTCCGGAATGCACTTTCTACCAGTTCATCCATGGACCAAGGACTAGTTGCACGGCGGTTTTCTGGACGGGTGCGCGGACAAGAGGCATTGTGGTCTGCTTATTTCTGCAAATAACGGTGCTTAAATTTAGTGGAATGCACAAGCATTTCACCGGTCAAGATAATTTGATGGTTCGATTCAGCATTCCAAATTGAGACCACAATTATAATTGGTTATTCTCGAATGAGAGAACCTAACCTCGGATGGTGGCAACAAGAAAAACCAGAGTGAACCCAGGAAATTTAAGCCTGTCAGGAGGCCCTTTGCTCAGAGAAGCCTTGCTTGTTTTTTCCTGATTTGTATACCTTCTCACAACTTTGTCTTTTGCTGTGAACTAGTATATGTTTGTTATGTTCTATGAATCATTGAGATGTATGAAATTGCTTAACTTATGCTTTTCAAGTTTTTTATGAAGACGAGTTTGATGTGAGTGTTCCACATGAGTGCTGGACTAGCGTCTGAACGTTTGGAATTTATTACATTGTGGCCTCAATTAACTGCATGAACCACTGTAACAAAATACATAGTTGCTTATATGTCAGACAGCAGATTGTTGATTGTTAGCTGGTCGATAGCCTAGTGTTGAAGCGAGTTGAGCCAATGTGTCGTGTTTTGCACAACTTCTTACAAGTGGGGTAGCACCAACAGTGTTTACAAGTACTTATGTATACGTCGGTGCACAGTTCTTGAATGAGTGCTCTATTTCATCAAAACACACACTGCTCGTATGATAAACTGTGACAACTTATGTCTTACCATGCCATATTCATGAAAAAACTAGTGAGGACGCATCTGTTTCGGCAACAATTACGATGGTTCTCACATGATTCACGGGCACACAAAAGTAGTAGCAGTTCCCATAGACGGATTCAAATAGAGTACTAGCCCAGAGGGGTCGATAACAGGCAAGGTTCGGATAATTAGACACAATCCAAACTACTATTAAACACTAGCTAGGGCAACTATTTCATGCCTCGATCTAATTTGGGGTGGACACAAGACGGACCTTGCCATGAACATCATCGAGGATGTCCCGCAGTAGCTCAATCCTGTGAACCTTCATGAAGACAACCTTGTGGCCTTGCCACTGATAAACTTGTTTATGGAGGCATGCCATGTCATCTTCCTGCGTAATCTTGACAAGAACAGTATGCCTCACAAACAAAGGAGTAGCTTTGAACTTCTTGTGCTTCAATACACCCTAGACAACACGCCTGACAACAGTGAGGCTGGAATACAACTCTTCATTGGTATAACCGCAAATGGCTTCCAGGATCCAACAGCCTAAGAACTCTGTTTTCCCCGTGCGTATATTCAGGTCATCCACTTCATAGCGAGTGACATGTACAACCACACAATCCTTGTCTGCATCAGGGCTCTAATTGAAACAGAAACAAATTCTGAATTACTTTTTAGTATAAGAAACACAAGTTATTTAAACCACTATGTATAGCATGGCATCGAAGCTAATAAAATTTTGCATTATTAGTTACCACATACTTAGATGAAAAACCACAATCGAGATCGGCAAAGAAGGAAATCACCTTGGGCAGCTCAGTGGGGGGGACATATCCTCGAAGGGGAAAAACTGCTCCTGCAGTGCCACGGGGGCTGTAACCTCAAACGGGGTGTTGCCCATCTTAGTAGTGGCCGTGAGCGTATCTGGGGTCGGCTCGGGGGCTGCCTCCATCTTCTTGGAGCTCTCTGTCTCATGGGGATCAGCCTCCCGCGTCTGCTCCAATATCAGCAGATCTTTGCCTGGTTCTCCTTGGTCCATCATGAAACTGACGAATACTAGGAGACCACTGAAAGGAAAACACAATCGCAATGACAATGAAACAAAAAAGAGAGTGAGGATCGGTTACGGCTTTGCAAAAGTTCTTTTTTTTCTCTGAACGAAAATATACCAACATCACGGATCCGCTTACCTTCCCTTCATTGGGAGTGAAGAACAGTGGCAGATGCGAGTGTTGCCTTTCTTGAAGACGGTGATGGAGAAGGGGATTCAGGGAAGAGTGAAATAATGGTTGCTTCGTCCATCAAACTTAGAATGCGAGGAGGTGGGGTTTTGTGATACGACGGCTCGTTACTACCGCGCTACGACCGGGGTGACTCTCCGCCTGCATACTGCCTTCTAGTTTGGTGGATGGCATTTGGGCCCGCACGCTGCATGGCCCACATGTCGGTGAACAAAATTATAACGACATTCAGTAGAGGGAGACGTTTCAATGACCTAGGAGCCAGAAGCGGTAGAGTGTCTCCACCGTACTAGTAGTAATTGTTTTTCTCGGTAGCTGTAGAGTGTCTCCACTATACTAGTAGTAATTGTTTCCCTGGGCCCAAGAAAAAAGAGCCCATCCACACTAGTAAATAGTAAAATCAATTCAAAAGCCCATATATTTACTGAATGAGAGGCGCTACCCACACCCAGCACACCGCCCCCCCCCCAAAATGGGTGCTCTTCTTCCTCCTCGCTCCCACCCACCTCACATCAGCTCGCTCCACTCCTACCCCCAAATTCCTCACCTCACTCCTACAGAAAACCCCAGCTCCCCTTCTTCCTCACTCCTACAGAAAACCCCTAGATCCCCTTCTTCTTCGCTCGCACTATAACTAGGCTCGTCATTCGTTACTCTGCTCAAATCCGTGAGCGCGACACGATGCCCTCGAGGAAAATGGAGTCGGTTGACCCCAGCGCCAAGAAGATGAGGCTCCCGCCAGCGGTGACGCTTGTTGTAGATCCCGCACCCGGCAACGCGAGGAGAAGCTGCGACCCCGCCCCCACCGGATCCAAGGAACCCGTAGAATCTTGGGTGGACCGCATCAGCGATCTCCCGGACGCCGTCCTTGGGGAGATCATCTCGCTTCTCCCCACCAAGGATTGCTGCCGCACCCAAGTCCTCTCAATTTGGTGGTGCCTCTATGGCGGTCGTGCCCTTAATCTCGATCGTGGTCAGCCTATCTCTTCAATGATTTTGAAATCCCAGAGCCATCATCTCCTCCCACCAGGCTCCGCTCAAAGCCTCTCAGATCCCATCATGCTACTCGAGCAAGCATACCATGCCCCGCACGGTGGACGCCGCTAAAATCCTCAATTCACGTAACTACAACCGCTTGAGTTCTACTATTCCCGAAATCACATACCACATACCGAACGCCATGAACTTGTGCCCTCAAAGACCGATGTCCATATCGCGGTTTTCCTCCTCTCTCCACACCGCCACCTTTGCATCAGGCTACCTACGCATAACTGTACTAAACCTTCGACTCCCATTTCTCAAGAAACTTTCACTTGTGCGGGTTATATCGGAGGCCTCATTGCACATCATCATCCACTCCAGTTGCCATGCGCTGGAGTGCTTGGTGCTTATTTTCACAGTTAGAATCGGTTTTCTCCAAATAAAGTCGCCTAACCTTGTAAGAATTGGAATTTCTTTTGACGGAAGGCAGCTCATCGTCCAAGATGCCCCTTCACTTCAAAGGTTGATCCTTCATTCTAGTTATTCACCATTGCAAAAAACCGTCCTATCTGCGCCTAAACTAGAGACCTTGGGTGTAATACATGATCTCTGTGCTCATTTCAATATGGTGTTTGGCTCCACAGTTCTTCAGGTACTTCATATTATCATCTACACTTGTAACAATAAGCTGCATTTTAAATTTCTACGCATAATTTATATATCATCTTGGAGTACACATTTTGTACTAATATTATGTTCTACGCTCAATGAAGAGTTTCTCCATGGATGGCCTATCAATGGTGCTGGATTTTGTCAAGATCTTATATATCCAAATGAATAGTTTTGATCTGAACAAGATTATTGGCTTGCTGCAATGCTTTCCATGTCTGGAGAAGTTGTATATAAAGGTGATAATTTCACGCACATTGGAAGCCTGCATATAGTGTACTAGAATTAACCGTTCAGCTGTTGCTCTTTCGACACTCTTCTTTTAGACCTTAACTGTTTTCAATGTTCATGTCTATTTTAGGCAATAGGACGGGGTAAGAAAGTTATAACCAATCGATGGATACGTAAGCATCGGGATTTTCTCACTTCTCATGAGATTCGATTGAAGACAATAACGCTAGAACAATTTGTAGCCAACCGTGCAAACACAAGATTTGTCACATTCTTCCTGCTGAATGCGAGGTTACTATTGTCCATCAGGCTTAGGTTTATCAGCAGCACGGTTTTGACGGATGGGTATGTCGAGAGCAAAAAAAGGAGTTTCAGGTGGGCAAAAGAGCTTTTGTACGTGCCGGGCTTCTATTTACAACATATTGTGGTCATAATCCAGTAAATTTTACGACCCAGGATGTTCATTCTATGGACCTGACCGATCCATTTGACTGTGACTGCTGAAAACAGTGCTGGTGTTAGATGTTGTTACCCTTTTCAATCTTGATTTTTTGTAAACCTGATGAACAATTAACCCTCGTGCTTTTGTACAGTTTGTAAGCTGGAGTTAGATGTTCCAGCCCTTTTCAACTTGGCTGTGACTGTCATATTTTCTTTGAAACAAGGCAAATGGCTTGCCATTCGTTTAATTTAGAGTGAAATATTGTAACAAATCCCAACCAAGGGAAATAACATCACTCTCGCCAGCTACTTGAGCTCACTATGCATTATAGAAGCCAAGTGATTAGCCCCCACCAGCACCCACAAACTTATTTCGAACTAGCACATCAAATGGGCTGTAAATTTTCATAGGAAAGGCTGCATGACCGTGACAGATTTGGATTCTGACATTTGGGACCCGCGACTAAATAGCTATCCAAGGTGGTGTCGACTTACTAGCCAGTCAACAAACGATTCTGCCTACCAGCCGTTGGATTGACATCCAACATCTGTCATGTATCTTCTATCTCTTGTCTTCTTCTTCCTCCAGCCGCCTAAACCAAACCACCCCGTCGGCTCCGCCTGCTCCCACCTCCCATGGCTGGCTGCGCCTCCGCCTCCCTACCGTACGTACCCTCCAATGTTGGCCAGTCCCTCCCTCTATTCCCCCTAACATCATGTTATTCTCCGGTGACGTCAGCCCCAACACGCACCCGTGCCCGAACTAGTCAACCCTCGTACTCCCCTCCGCCTGCGACTGGACCGGCATATCTTCCACGGCTCCTGTTCATTCTGTCCGAGGCCTCACCGTTGTCCTCCGCCTTGCAGCCTTGGTTCGCTCGCCGTGCACGGTGCGCCGCCCTCTTGCGTTGTCAACATCGCCAACAACCGAGAGGAACAAGGAGTTGACTGTACGTGGAGAGCATGACAGTAGGGACCCACCAGCATCATGGCAGTACGCAAGCCCAAAAATATGGTTCCTCCTAATGGTTGGACATCTGGGGCTCACGCCATTGTCAATGTAGTCAATAAACGAGAGAATTACACTACGAGCGACCAACACAAGGGATCCAGCAAGTTGCGCAGTTTTTTTTAGGAACAAGCAGTTGTTATTTATACTAGTTTTAGCGACGGATCAGGGTAACAACGGGGCTGTGCAGGGGCTATGGCCCGTCTAGCCATGGTTTTATTCATGTTTACCACATCATGAGCCCAGTTGTGTTTTTTTCTTGCTGAAAATGGCTAGCCCAGTTCTCTTTTTTTAAAGAAATACCCAAACAAGGCCTACTTGCTTTATCGGCCCTGCTGGGTTGTAAATCTTTCAAGATGAGGAGAGTTTCATTCGGTTTGCCCAGAAATGGGCTGTACATTTTTAAAACACATCAAACTGGGAATTAGTTTCAATTTTTTTCATTACAAGATCTTAAATTCCATTGATTTTTAAGCGTGGACAATTATTTGGATTTTATATTTATACAAATTATTTTTCAAAATAGTTTGAATGTGAATCGATATTTCTGGATTAAAAACAGTTGACCGCACCAAAATATGCAAAATTTCGTATACTTTTTAACCGTGGCCACAATATGGGGTGTAATGCTAACAAAAAGAAGATGGGCTCCAAAAAAAATTCTTAAGAATTAGCAAATGGGCTGTACATTATTAGAAATAATGGCAGATGGGATGTATGTTGTTTTCCACAAATTTGAGGCTGACTTGTGCGCCTACTACAGGTTGACGTGTATGCTTTCATAAAAAGAAAGGTTGATGCACACGCAACGCCCTATCAACTTAGTCAACATACAAGAGCAGTGAATGTTGGTTGTCCATCCAACGACTGTCGTGCTTCTTCAATCTCTGCTTTTCATGCTCCAGCCGCTCAAACAAGCGCCGGCGGGACCGCCTACTCCCTCCTCCCACGGCCATCTATGCTGCCGCGCAAGCCTCACGGCCCCACCGTACTCCCATTGCTGGCCTAGCCATCCCTCTACTCACCCACACATGCTATTATTCTCTGGCGACGCCAGACGAACTAGTAAACCCTCGTACTCCTCCGCATGGGAAACAACTGCCAAGTATAACCTGGATCCGTGTCGTTCCCTTCCAAGGCCTCGCCGTCGTCCACCGCCCTGGTGCTCTCGGCGTGGCTTGGCCACCGTGGTCAATGAACGACATCCATCGGAAGTGGACTGTACGTGGAGAGGCTGACAGTTGGGTCCACGGCCACACGCAAGGAAATGCCTCCTTATTACGCGCAAAATAATGATTCCTCCACCTGACAGCTAGGACCCATAGGAAGGGCCTCTGTATTTCACGACAAAAATGTTCCCCCTGCTGATAGGTCGGACCCACCAGCTATATCTTCACACGCAAGGAAGTGACTCCTTATTACGCCCAAAAAAATGAATACCCCCTACTAGCTGGGACCCACCATATTGTTGGGATGACTTGTGGGCCTACTAAGTTGACG
The DNA here is from genome assembly GCA_021437245.1 of Aegilops speltoides. NCBI lineage: Eukaryota > Viridiplantae > Streptophyta > Magnoliopsida > Poales > Poaceae > Aegilops > Aegilops speltoides. The sequence continues at coordinate 442,928,787 of CM038142.1, forward strand.
GGGACGGAGGGCTTTGTCAACTTAGTCAATACTCCAGTGACCCTATGATGTCCATCCAACGGCCATAGTGCTTCTTCAACCTCTAGTCTTCTTGCTCCGGCCGCCCAAAGCAGCGCCGATTGTGCCGCATGCTCCGGCCTCCCGTGGCTGGTTGTGCTGCCACGGAGGCCTCACCACCCCCTACTATTCCCACCGCTGGCTAGGCCATGCAGCGATGAAAGCACAAGTGCTCCCTAGGTGGTTTTGGTAATTAATGTCAACAGATCTCTTGTTGGACTAACACTTTTGTCTAGTATATTTCAGATAAGTTCAACAATGGAGTGGCATGGACTAAAGGATGTGGGAACTCCTTCAAGATGCTAAGGACAAAGGATTGGCTCAAGCTTCAAGCTCAAGACTCTTCATTTTACATTTTAGTGGTCCAAGATCACATTGAGTCTATAGGAAAAGCCAATACTATCAAGGAGGGATGAGGTGTTGCTTAATGAGCCTCTTGCTTCGTGTGCTTTGTGATATGCTCCAAAACCCTCAGCTACTTTCTCACATCCACAAATGACCTAAACCCAAAGCCAAAATCGGTCACACCGATTCTTCCTATCCGGCGCCACCGATTCCAAAAGTCATAGCCACTGCCACAAACCCTAAGCAAATCGGTTCTACCGATAGGGATCTCGGTTTCACCGAGATGGGATTGTAATCTCTCTGTGTATGTCCATTATCAAATCGGCCTCACCGAGTTTGAGAAACCGGTACTACCGAGATTACAATGCAAACTCTCTGGAAAACTTATTACCAAAATCGGTCTCACCGAGTTTGAGTAATCGGTCCCACCGAGTTTGCCTGACCAACTCTCTGGAAAGCTTATTACCAAATCAGTCTCACCGAGTTTGTGTAATCGGTCTTACCGAGATTACGTTATGCCCTAACCCTAACTGAATCGGTCTCACCGAGTTGCATTTCGGTCCCACCGAAAACCCTAACGGTCACATTATTTGCTGAGTCGGTCTGACCGAGTTTAACGATTCGGTCCCACCGAGTTTGGCAGATTATGTGTAACGGTTAGGTTTTGTGTGGAATCTATATATACACCTCCACCTCCTCTTCATTCGTGGAGAGAGCCATCAGACTAAACCTACACTTCCAGCATACATTTTCTGAGAGAGAACTACCTACTCATGTGTTGAGGCCAAGATATTCCATTCCTACCATATGAATCTTGATCTCTAGCCTTCCCCAAGTTGCTTTCCACTCAAATCTTCTTTCCACCAGATCCAAAACCTATGAGAGAGAGTTGAGTGTTGGGGAGACTATCATTTGAAGCACAAGAGCAAGGAGTTCATCATCAACACACCATTTTGTTACTTCTTGGAGAGTGGTGTCTCCTAGATTGGCTAGGTGTCACTTCGGAGCCTCCGACAAGATTGTGGAGTTGAACCAAGGAGTTTGTAAGGGCAAGGAGATCACCTACTTCGTGAAGATCTACCGCTAGTGAGGCAAGTCCTTTGTGGGCGACGACCATGGTGGGGTAGACAAGGTTGCTTTTTCGTGGACCCTTCGTGGGTGGAGCCCTCCGTGGACTCGCGCAGTAGTTACCCTTCGTGGTTGAAGTCTCCATCAACGTGGATGTACGATAGCACCACCTATCGGAACCACGCCAAAAACATCCGTGTATCCAATTGCGTTTGAATCCTCCAAGCCCTTCCCTTTACTTTCTTGCAAGTTGCATGCTTTACTTTCTGCTGCTCATATACTCTTTGCATGCTTGCTTGATATGTATTGTGATTGTTGAAATTGTGCCTAAACTCCACTTAAACTTAAGGAAACTTAAAAACTGCAACTTTGGTACTTAGTGTCTAATCACCCCCCCCCCCTCTAGACACCTCTTCTCAAGGTCCTACAAGTGGTATCAGAGCTTTGGTCTCCATTGCTTTGGTTTAATCACCATTGGAGGAAGATGGATGAGTCTACTATTGGGAGTCTTAGATATAGAGTGCCTATTCTTGATGGAGAGTATTTTCATGAGTGGAAAATGAGATGCTTGTCATTTTCAATCAATATCATTTTAACAAGTACATTGCTAGTCTGTGTGCACCTTGTGTTGATGCTATGCATCCTACCCATGATGAGTCTATTGACATGATTAGGAATCTTAGAACTGCCGAAATTATCATTAGAGGATTGCCTAGAAACTTGCTTGGATGTTTGCCTACTTTCAAGTGTGCCTACACTATATGAAAATTTCTTGAGGAACAATTTCCAGATTATTCCTTGAAAAATCTTGATGAAATTCTCCATAAGTCTATTGCCTTGAGTAAGATGAATACCAGTGATCCTATGTTTGGTGATCGTCTATTTGAGCTTACAAACCATATGCGTGCCAAAGGAAATGTTGGTATTATTAATGATATTATTTCTGAAGCTATAAAAATTCATAAGCAAGATTATCAAACTCATTCTAATGAATCACCCTCTCTAGGACTTGATCCACCACATGACGATGTTGAACATGGATACTATGTTGAGGATGATGAGAGTGACTTCGATCTTGATGATGCAATGAGACATTTTGGTCTTATGGCAAATCTTCGGGGATATATGTCAGGAGGAAAGGAATGGGTTCTTGATAGTGGATGTACCGATCACATGACCGGAGATAAAGACATGTTTCGTGAGCTTGCTGATAATGACAGACCTCGGAAGTATGTCACTTTCGGTGACAACTCAAAGGGTAAGGTGGTTGGCCTCGGTAAGGTGGCCATATCACATGATAGCTCCATACAAAATGTCATGCTCGTTGAATCTCCTGGTTACAACTTACTTTCAGTATCTAGACTTGCTGATTTCGGTTTCAATGTTCTATTTACTGAAGTAGATTGCCAAGTGTTTCATGGAGATAATCATAAAATGGTCTTTACCGGTGTGCGTAGAGGTGATCTATACATTGTTGATTTCACTAAAAAGGCTCAACCTAAAACTTGCTTCATTGCTAAATCCTCAACAGGTTGGTTATGGCATAGACGACTTGGTCATGTTTGTATGCGAAACCTTGACAAGCTTATTAAAGGAAATCATATCCTTGGAATTAACGATGTCATGTTTGATAAGGATAGACTTTGCAGTGCTTGTCAAGCAGGTAAATAGGTTGGAGGAAGGCATCCCGTGAAGAACATCATGACCACAAGAGGCCACTCGAGCTACTTCACATGGATCTCTTTGGTCCCAACTCTTACAAGAGTCTCGGTGGAAAATCTTTTGGTCTAGTTATAGTTGTTGATTTTTCAAGATTTACGTGGGTGTTCTTTCTCGATGATAAATCGCAGGTCCAAAAGATCTTCAAAAGCTTCGCTAGGAAGGCCCAAAATCAGTTTGAAGTGAAGATCAAGAAGGTTCGCAGCGACAATGGAACGGAGTTCAAGAACGCAAATGTGGACACCTTTCTTGACGAAGAAGGGATCTCACACGAGTTCTCGGCTATGTACACACCTCAACAAAATGGAGTTGTTGAGAGGAAGAACCGGACGCTCATCGAAATGGCGAGAACGATGCTTGATGAGTATAAGACGCCGAAGCACTTTTGGGCAGAAGCGGTTGAGACAGCTTGTCATGCAACAAATCGCTTGTATCTCCACAAGCTACTCGGCAATACGGCATACGAGCTCCTCACCGGTAACAAACCCCAGCTTGGATACTTTCGAGTATTCGCCCAAAGTGCTACATTCTTGATAAGCATCGTCGCTCTAAATTTGCTCCTAAATCTCATGAAGGTTTCCTACTAGGTTATGGCTCAAACTCTCACACTTACCGTGTCTACAACAATTTCATTCAGAAGGTTGAGGAGACGGTAGATGTGAAGTTTGATGAATCTAACGGCTCACAAGTAGAGCAATTGCCAATTGATGTAGGTGACAAAGATCCTTCGGAAGCAATTCAAGACTTGGCGCTTGGCAAGGTTTGTCCAATGGAGGTGAAGGAGAGTACCTCGTCCGTCCAAGTGGAAGCTTCAACTTCACAACAAGGTGAACCAAGAGTTGATACGGAAGCATCCACAAGCGGGACACACCAAGATGAAGAAAACGAGGAAGTGCATCAAGATGAACGTCAACAACCTCCTTCTCCACCACGACAAGAGAACGACAATGCCAACAATGAAGAAGGCCAAGAAGAAGAAGAACAAGATGAAGAAGATGTTCAACGAAGACCCAAGCAAAAGCTTTCACGAGTTCGAGCAAGAATTGCTAAAGATCATCCCATTGAGCAAATCTACAATTACATTCAAACCGGGAGAATCACTCGCTCTAAAACTCGTTTAGCTAACTTTTGTGAAAACTATTCTTTCATCTCTAGCATTGAACCTATGAAGGTTGAAGAAGCATTGGAAGATCTGGATTGGATAAATGCTATGCATGAAGAGCTACATAACTTTGAGAGGAATCAAGTTTGGACATTAGTTGAGAAGCCCGACAACAACCACAACGTCATCGGTACCAAATGGGTGTTTCGCAACAAGCAAGATGAAGATGGACAAGTAGTTCGCAACAAAGCACGTCTCGTCGCCCAAGGCTACACACAAGTCGAAGGTATGGACTATGGTGAGACTTACGCCCCCTTTGCTAGACTTGAGTCCATTCGCATCTTACTTGCCTATGCTAATCATCATGATATCACCTTGTACCAAATGGACCTTAAAAGTGCTTTTCTAAATGGTGAGATAGAGGAGGAAGTTTATGTTAAGCAACCTCCCGGCTTTGTCAATCCTAAGAGACCCAATCATGTTTACAAACTTCACAAAGCTCTTTATGGTCTTAAACAATCTCCTAGAGCTTGGTATAAATGCTTGACCAAGTTCCTTATTGAAAAAGGCTTTGAAATTGGGAAAATTGATTCTACTCTTTTTACTAAAAGGGTTAATGGAGAACTATTTGTGTGCCAAATCTATGTTGATGATATTATATTTGGTTCGACTAACCCTCATTTTAGTGAAAAGTTTGGGAAGCTAATGTCGGAGAAGTTTGAGATGTCCATGATGAGTGAACTCAAATTCTTTCTTGGGTTGCAAATCAAGCAAACTAAGGAAGGTACCTTTGTTTCTCAAACAAAGTACACCAAGGACTTATTCAAGAAGTTCAATATGCAAGAATGCAAAGGTATGTCTACACCCATGCCTACTAGTGGACATAATGACTTGACCAAAGATGGTGAACCGGTTGATCAAAAGGTTTATCGCTCTATGATTGGTTCATTGTTATATCTATGTGCTTCACGTCCTGATATCATGCTAAGTGTGTGCATGTGTGCACGATATCAAGCTGCTCCTAAGGAATGTCATCTTAAGGCCGTGAAAAGGATAGTGAGATACTTAATCCATACACCAAACTTTGGCATTTGGTATCCTAAGAGGGCTTCTTTCGATCTTGTTGGCTATTCCGACTCGGACTATGCCGGAGACAAGGTTGATAGAAATTCCACTTCGGGTACTTGTCAATTTCTTGGTAGATATCTTGTGTCTTGGTCCTCCAAGAACCAAAACTCGGTATCCTTATCCACTACCGAAGCTGAATATATAGCCGCTGGTTCATGTTGTGCTCAATTACTTTGGATGACCCAAACTCTTAAAGATTATGGGATATATGTGAGACATGTTCCATTGCTTTGTGACAATGAAAGTGCTATTAAAATTGGTCATAATCCTGTGCAACATTCTTGAACTAAGCATATTGAAGTTCATCATCATTTCATTCGAGATCATGTTGCTAAGGGTGACATCGATCTTAAGCATGTTCGCACCGAAAAGCAATTAGCGGATATATTCACTAAACCTCTTGATGAGAAAGTGTTTTGCAGGTTAAGAGGAGAATTGAACATCATTGATGCTTCAAACTTGGAGTAGAAACTCCATTGGATACATGCAAGACATGAGCTTATGACTAATCCTTGATATTTCTCTTATGATGAATATCTTATGTCATGGATATATGTGTATCTTGCATGTTATCTAACCCATGTAGGTACTTGGTGGAATCAAATTCCATGAGATTGTAATCTACTTACATCTTTAGCAATCTCTACATCACCAAGTCTCTACACTATGGTGGTTGAAGACAAGGAAGCACGGACCACTCAAACATATCCTTTGACAAATTCTCTATTGAGCTTCATGATTGTCATTTTTGGATACACAAGTGCTCTTCCTTGCAAGGACTAACCCATGTAGGTAGATGGACTAAAATTCCAAGTGGAGCTCCAAATCCTTGATGAGCTACATCAACCTTGAGCAACCCACACAAGTTCAACTACATGGACAACACCACCAACCAAGGTATGCTATTCCATCTAAGAGAAGCTTTACTCCAAGACATGAGCTAAAGCAACTCGAAAAGATGTGAATACATCAAGATGCTTAAATGAAAAATGGCAATCCCATTTTGAGCTTAAACGATGAGTATGACCTATGATCAAGTGATCTCACTTGACTCCTAAGTCAATATACTCTAACATAGGTGACTTTGTCGCCGACCATCTCTAGATGAAGCTCTCTCGTGTTCTTTTCTGTGTTTTTGCATTTGTCTCATGCATATTTGTTTCCCCTTTCAAAAAAAATCTAGATTTCTTTCTTTCTGTTTGTTCTGCATTTTCTGCATTCCAATTCATTGCACATCCTTCAGTAAATTCCTTGAAAATCTTTGTGAGATCTTACTAGTCTAGTGAGCTGAGGTGACAAGTGTTTTCTTTGCGATGAACTCGGTTTCACCGACTTGTTATTTTCGGCCCAACCGGATCTTTTCGGTACGGCCGAAGTATACCGCTCGGTGCCACCGATTTCATAACAGGAAAAACAGTTTGCCACATAATTCTGTGTTTCTTCTGATCCAGCTCCACTCAATGAATCTTGTCCTCTACAAGCATCACATTTTTATCATTGCTTTGTTCTGTGTCTCAAGGACCAAACCCATTTGACAGATTCCAGAAGACCCTTCTTGGAAATTGATGTCAAAGGGGGAGAGAGAGAACATCAAAGCTTATCATGTGAGGAGAGAGAGAGCATCAAAGCTTATCACCTTCTTAAGGGGGAGAGAGATATCATCTCCTAAAGGGGGAGAGAGATCTCCAGGGGGAGAGAATACTTTAGTAGAAAGTATTTCTCAAGGATCCCAGATGCTTGGTGTTCAAGAGGAGAGATGTCCACATGTCTTCTTGAGGGGAGAGACATGTTCATATGTTCATTGTGCCTATTTGCATTAGCATGCATCAGCTCGATCATCATTCATATCTTTCACTGCTTTTCTTTCAGCTCTGATTTTCTGTTCCCTATCTTCTCCCAGTATCCCGTGTTAGATTCAGGGGGAGCAAGACATCTAAGGGAAAGAGATCATTTAAATTCATTGCATATCCTTACTCTTGGGGACATGTCTAATTCAATGTGGTACTTAGTACTCACTCTCTACATGTCATCCCAGTCTTGGTATTCTTGTGGTTTCTTCTGTCTGCTCTGGCTAGTATATGTGTCTGTGTTATCTAACCTTGTTTACGCAGGTTCATTCCATCCTAAGCCAACTCAAGACCACAAGGTAAGTATATGCATCACAATCATGTGTGTGAGGAATTCTAGCTAATGTACATATTTTTTGCAAGAAGGACTCATGAGCATGAAGGTATTCTCTTCAACATTCTTTGCTCTGATGCATATGGCCAAGATACATGTAACACATTGCCTACTCTATCATGTTTATGCTCTCACCTGCTATTACATTCCATATTCACATGATTGCATACATGTAGGGGGAGTCTATCTTTGTTACATGTCTTTCCAAAGCTTTACTTGCTACTCTTTATATCTTTATCTAAAAGTTTTGATGTATGTTGCCATCAATTACCAAAAGGGGGAGATTGAAAGCACAAGTGCTCCCTAGGTGGTTTTGGTAATTAATGTCAACATATCTCTAGTTGGACTAACACTTTTATCTAGTATATTTCAGATAAGTTCAACAATGGAGTGGCATGGACTAAAGGATGTGGGAACTCCTTCAAGATGCCAAGGACAAAGGATTGGCTCAATCTTCAAGCTCAAGACTCTTCATTATACATTTTAGTGGTCCAAGATCACATTGAGTCTATAGGAAAAGCCAATACTATCAATGAGGGATGAGGTGTTGCTTAATGAGCCTCTTGCTTCGTGTGCTTTGTGATATGCTCCAAAACCCTCAGCTACTTTTTCACATCCACAAATGACCTAAACCCAAAGCCAAGATCGGTCACACCGATTCTTCCTATCCGGCGCCACCGATTCCAAAAGTCATAGCCACTGCCACAAACCCTAAGAAAATCGGTTCTACCGATAGGGATCTCGGTTTCACCGAGATGGGATTGTAATCTCTCTGTGTATGTCCATTATCAAATCGGCCTCACCGAGTTTGAGAAATCGGTACTACCGAGATTACAATGCAAACTCTCTGGAAAACTTATTACCAAAATTGGTCTCATCGAGTTTGAGTAATCGGTCCCACCGACTCTTCTCGACTATAAAGACTATTAGCATGTTCATCATTACTTTCTGGAGCTGCCTTGACTGGAGCAGATTGCTTGGGCTTTGAAGTGGCTCCAGCCTTAATGGCATCACCCATGAGCTTAGGCTTCTGAGGAGGCTGGGGTGCTTCCTCATCCTCATCTTCCTCTGCTGCATCATCATGCACTAATCTCTTCCTCTTGGAAGTTTTCTTCACCTTGCTTGCAGTTGCCTCTTCCAAATTCAGCTTCTTGGCAACAGTTGACTGCTTGACTTTTCTGGTGCCCTTCTTAGTTTGCTGACCTTGTGGCTCTTTGGCAACAACTTTCCTCTTGGGCTTTGAGGTTACCTCTTCCTCAATGACAAAATCTGAATCCTCATCATCTGAGTTCCTCTTCTTTCTGGCTCTGGTGGCTGCAGGAGGCAAACCACTTGGTGTACTCCTCTCACCATCATCTGATGAGCTGCTAGGATCAGGACTAGTGCCTGCCTCTGGAATATCTGCAAAGGGTGTCTTTGACCTGTTCTGACTGTCACTGGCATCTGACGTGGCTGACAACCTGTGAATAGATAAGGTGTAGGCAAAGAAGAAGAGTCATCACAAATTGCAGAAGTTTTTCAAACAAAATGAGTTCAAATTTTAGTATTAGGTTTTCACAGAAGACATTTCGTCGATCGAGTTTAAAATTCAGTGAATCCAAGTGTTCAAGGTAGCATTCACACCACTTTCGGTTGACGAAGTGGGTTTCGTCCCGCCGAAAACACTAGGGTTTCACAGAATCGCTATTTCGGTCACACCGATTTGCACAACTCGGTTGGACCGAAGGTGCAAAGGTAATGGCCATAGGCCAAATCGGTCATACCGAAAATGTAAAATCGGTCTCACCGAGATGTGTTCGCGGAAACCTAACCCTAAAACTTCTACTCAATCTAGTTCAAACGAACTAATCGGTGTACAGGAAGATTTCAATCGTGGCAAGATACTAGGCAAACCAAAAACGCATTGAATCGGAGATAGGAGCACGAGTGGGATCAAAACTCACCCTAACTTGGTGGAGTTTTTCACGGAGGCAACGGCGCGGAGAAGATGTCCGCTGACGGCGATGGAGACCGAGGCGAGGGCGACAGCGCATTTACGGCGACGATCCGGAGACCAAGGCGACGGCAGAAGGGGTGGGGGCGGCGTTTGAAGGAGAAATCAACGCTGCCCTCGGAGTATATATACCCTTTGATGTCGGTGGGACCGAAGTTGTAAAACTCGGTGGCACTGAGATGGATAATCGCAGCAGATTATGCACTTTGGTCACGCCGAAAATCACAACTCGGTTTCACCGAGGTGAAAACCTAGATCAGTCTAAATGCTTTCGGTTCGACCGAGTTTGAGTGAGTTGGTCTGACCGAAATCACTTAGAAGGTTTTGGAAGTTAGCCTTTGACGGATCGGTGGCTCCGAGTGCTCCTCACTCGGAGGGTCCAAAAATGACTTGTTCAAAGTTTGTGATGTAAGCATGAATAGAATTTGAGACAAGAAAGCATAGATAGCTAGGGGAGGTACTTAGGCATTCTTGTCCATCCATTTGGTCAGAAAAATCAAAACGACCAAAACAACAAATGGATGTCCTTGAATGGATAAAATCATGCATCCAACATGCTCACACGATAAGATAGCAAATGAAATATGTGTCAAACATGCACAATCAAATCTCTAGCTACTATCACACAATTTGTCGATGACTAGGTCATCTTTATATGAGTATATTGACTTAGGAGCCAAATGAGAACATTTGATCATAGGTCATACTCATCGCTTAAGCACAAGTGGGGTTACCACTTTTACATAAAGCATTGATGTGTTCACATCATTTGAAGATGCTTTAGCTCAATTCTTTAGAGCAAAGCTCCCCTAGATGTGAGAACCCCTTTAAAGGGTCAAACTAACCTTGGGTTGTCGAGAAGACTTCATGTAGATGTTGAAGATGTGGATGCTCAATGTTGATGAAGATCATCAAGAGTTGGGAGCAATCCTTTGGATTCGGGCACTTTCAATACCTACATGGGTTAGTCCCACAAGGAACAAACAAGGATATCCATGGACATAGATTGAAGTACACAATAGATGATGTCCATGAAAGCAATGATTACCTTGTCCCTTGACTTACCAACAAGAGGGTTTGTGACTCCATGAACTAGTGCACAATGTGGAAGTTGATTGCACAAGTTTTTGCCAAAATGAATGTGAGTGAAGTATGTTATGAGTCATCCTCAAGAACTCTCTAGTTCTTCTTCTTCGGGATCCACATCATCTTGATGGGAATCCTTGGGGTTGTAGTTGAGCTTGACGAAGTAGAACTTGACGTTTCCTTGGGAACCCACTTGACCACGGCTTGAGGTGCTTCAACAAATGCATCAATCTCCTCTTGAAGCTTGTCCTTGCCTTTTAGCTTGTGGTCTTGTGGTGGAAGGTCATCTTCAGCTTGTTCCACATTGGAAGAAGTAGGATCATACTTCACCTTTTGAAGAACAAACTGTGGAGTAGGATATTGACCTTCTTCCCATTCAACACCCTCCGCGTTGAACTTTCGCTCAAAACCAATTCCTTGATTCTTCCGGTGCCTTCCTTGCTTGCGAACAATTTCCTCAAAGTTCTTGCTTCCGGCAAGGCTCTTGTAGAAACCTTTCTCTATAATCCGTTTCAATAAACTATTTTCTTGCTCAAGTGTAACTTGGCTTGAAACATTGTTAGTGGAATCAAGAGAACTACTAGAAGCAACAATATTGGATTTAGCATGGTTATTGTTACTACTAGAGAAAGAATTTTTCTTATGCTTGTCATGCTTAGTTTTAATGGGTGGCAAGAAATTAGACAAGAGAAGTCGTTTGGCAAGATATGAAGAACTCTTCTTTCGAAGATCGTCATTGATTGCTTTTAGAAACTCATGTTCTTGCTCTAGAGTGAGCTTCTCGAAGCGTAGCTTCTCATGAGATCTTAGGAGCTCTCTATAATCTTCTTGAGTTGTTTCATGGGCTAACTTAAGAGTGTTTAGTTCTTTAGTTAGACGCTCAATCTCCTTCATAGCATTGTCATTCGACTCTTCTCGACTATAAAGACTATTAGCATGTTCATCATTACTAGGCTCACTAGATTTATCATGTAAGAGCTCATCTTCACCAAGCAAGTCATCCTCATCACTATTGAAGTCAAAGAATTCAGGGTGTGATACCTTGGGGCCTTTAGCCATGAAGCATCTTCCAATTCCCTCATTTGGTGAATCAAATAAGTCATAGGAGTTGGAGTTGGAGGATACGAGAGCAAGACCGGCAACACCTTCATCTTGACTGTAGTCGGAGTTGGAGTGATAGCTTCTTTCGGATTGATTGTTGAGTCGGATCCGAGACCCATTCACCTACATGAGCTTGATGTTTTCTTCTTGTGTAGCTCCTTGATGACTTGTCTTTCCTCTCCGAATCCTTGCTTCTCCGAGAGGGTCTTCGTTCATAACGATCATCTCTACTCCTTCTCTCTTTCCGAGGTGACTCATCTCTTGAGCTTCTTCTTCTTGGAGATTCTTCTCTTTTCTTGTGGGGAACCGTACACTCATTTGAGTAGTGTCCGGGTCTTCCACAATTGTAGCAGTTTCGATCACGACTAGAAGATCTCTTTTCATCATATGATCTAGACTTTGAGCTTCTCTCTTTGCTTCTACTCTTGTAGAATTTGTTGAAGTTCTTGACCATTAGGCTTATCTCTTCATTGGAAACTAACTTGTCACTTGAGGTTGTGGGAGCATCACTTGTAGCTTTGTAAGCACCACTTGACTTGTTGTGAAGCTCTTCCTTATCCTTAAGTGTCATCTCATGGGCAACAATTCTTCCAATGACTTCGGTTGGCTTGAGATTCTTGTAGTTTGGCATCATTTGGATCAAAGTGCACACGGTGTGATACTTTCCATCCAAAGCTCTGAGAATCTTCTTGATGATGAATCGGTCGGTCATTTCTTTGCTTCCTAAGCCGGCAATCTCATTTGTGATGAGAGCAAGCCTAGAGTACATTTCAGCGACTCCTTCACCTTCCTTCATCTTGAACTTGTCAAGTTGACCTTGAAGAACATCTAGCTTTGATTCCTTCACGGACTCGGTACCTTCGTGCATTTCAACCAAAGTATCCCAAATCTCTTTTGCATTCTCAAGACGGCTGATTTTGTTGAACTCCTCGGGACACAAGGCATTGAAGAGAATGTCACAAGCTTGAGCATTGTTTTGCAACATCCGCAATTCTTCCATTGTAGCCGCGATCCGAACTTTTCCTTCCTCAAGAATTCACCTTGCATACCAACACAAATAATGCCCCATGCGGGTGGGTTATGGCCAAGAATATGCATTTTCATTTTATGCTTCCAACTAGCAAAATTTGTACCATCAAAGTAAGGACCTCTACGAAAATTACCCTCACTAGACGCCATACTCTCCTAGGTTGTGAAACCAAGCTTATGGAGTCCAATGCAATGGAAACCAATACAATGGAGACCAATGCTCTGATACCACCTGTAGGATCGAAAGTATGTCTAGAGGGGGGGTGATTAGACTACTTGACAATATAAAAAATATGCCTTTTGACAAAGACAAGTTTTTGGCAGATTCACGATTATGATCAAGTCAAGCATCACCCTACACATGCAATTCTAGAGTATGGGCAGCGGAAAGTAAATTGCACATGTAGTAAAGAGAGGTGGAGAAGAGCAAACGCAATTTTGGAGACGCGGTGATTTTTCTCGTGGTTCCAATAGGTGGTGCTATCGTACTTCCACGTTGATGGAGACTTCAACCCACGGAGGGTAACGGCTGCGAGAGTCCACGGAGGCTCCACCCACGAAGGGTCCACGAAGAAGCAACCTTGCCTATGCCATCATGGCTCACGCCCACGGAGGGCTAGCCTTACTCGGGTAGATCTTCACGAAGTAGGCGATCTCCTTGCCCTTACAAACTTCTTGGTTCAACTCCACATCTCGACGGAGGCTCCCAAGCGACACCTAACCAATCTAGGAGGCACCACCTCCAAAAGGTAATAGATGGTGTTGATGATGATGAACTCCTTGCTCTTGTGCTTCAAATGATAATCTCCCCAACACTCAACTCTCCTCACTGATTTGGCTGTGGTGGAAGAAAGGATTGAGTGGAAAGCAACTTGGGAAGGCTAGAGATCAAGCTTCATATGGTGGGAGTGGAGCAACTTGATCTCAACACAAGGGTAGGTAGTTCTCTTCGTAAATGTAAGGTAGGAGTGGTAGTTCTTTCGATGGCTCTCTCCACGAATGAAGAGGGGTGGAGGGTATTTATAGCCTCCACACAAAATCCAACCTGTTACACACATTTGACCAATCTCGGTGGGACCGAAGTTGACAACTTCGGTGAGACCGAAAGTTCAAATCATGTGAACGTTGGGATTTTCGATGGGACCGAAAATACAATCTCGGTTAGTCCGATTCGTGTAAAGACAGAGCTTGCCAATCTCGGTGGGACTAACTTCATCATCTCGGTGACACCGATTTGATGTGAATGTTCTGAAGCTTGGCAACTCAAGTTTCGTGAGACCGAGTTCGAATCGGAAAATCCGAGTTTTCTAGGGTTTGGCTTTGTGGCTGAGGTGGTTCATCTCGGTGTGGTGAAGTTTGGAATATCGGTGGGACCGAGATTACTTATGAGTGTATATGGCGGTGAAAGTTGCGATAGTTTAGGAGATGTATCACTAAGCACTTTGAGCAACCAGATCATCATCATAACCTCATCCCCTTTTAATAGTATTGGCTTTCCTATGGACTCAATGTGATCTTGGATCACTAAACGAAAAATGGAGTCTTGAGCTTTTGCCAATGCTTGCCTTAGCATTTTCAGGGGTCCACTTCTTCAGTCCTTGCCATACCCATATCACTGAACTTTTTGAAATGATTCTCAAGTAACTATTAGTTCAATGATATATATGTTGTTATTAATTACCAAAACCACCCGGGGATTAGTTGCACTTTCACCTTCGTGGGTGGAGCCCTCCGTGGACTCACGCAGCCGTTACCCTTCGTGGGTTGAAGTCTCCATCAACGTGGATATACGATAGCACCACCTATCGGAACCACGCCAAAAACATCTGTGTCTCCAATTGCATTTGAATCCTCCAAACCCTTCCCTTTGCTTTTTGCAAGTTGCATGCTTTACTTTCCGCTGCTCATATACTCTTTGTATGCTTGCTTGATATGTATTGTGATTGTTGAAATTGTGCCTGAACTCCACTTAAACTTAAGGAAACTTAAAAACTGCAACTTTGGTACTTAGTGTCTAATCACCCCCCCCCCTCTAGACACCTCTTCTCAAGGTCCTACAGGCGACGGCAGCCTCACACCGCAGCCGAACCAGTGAACCCTCGTACTCCCCTCCGCGTGGGCTTCCACTGCCACATCTTCCCCGGCTCCACTTCATCCCCTTCCTAGGCCTCGCCGTCGTCCACCGCCGTGGTGCTCTCCGCGCGGCGTGGTCAACGTGGTCAAGGAACGACTTCCATCGGAAGAGTACTATACGTGGAGAGGCTGACAGCTGGGTCCATGGCCACAGCCTAGTTTTTTTGTGATTTGTCAAGTAAGTCGCTTTGTCAGGCCTGTTGGGCTGCAAATCTTTCAAGACGACGAGAGCTTTCATTCGGCTGGCCGAGAAAATGGCCCTTGAGTAATGAGAAATGGCCTGTACATTTTTAAAACACATCAAACCGGCAATTAGTTTCAAATACCTTTTTTTCATTTTGAGATTTTAAATTACATTAATTTTTATGCGTGGAGAATTTGTTGGATTTTATATTGATATACATTTATTTTTAAAATCAGTTTGAATGCGAGTCGAAATTTCGGGATTAAAAACAGTTCGGACCGAACCGAAATATGCAAAATTTCGTATAACTTTTTAACCGTGGCCACAATATGGGTTGTAATGCTAACAAAAAGAATATGGGCTCCAAAAAAGCCTTAAAAATTAGCAAATGGGTTGTAATTTATTAGAAATAATGGCAGATGGGTTGTATGCTGTTTTCCACCGATTTGAGGCTTTCCTAAAAAAAGGTTGACGCACAAGCAGTGACTGTTGGATGTCCATCCAACGGCCGTCATGCTTCTTCAATCTCTGCTCTTCTGCTCGGCCCGCTCAAACAAGCGCCGGGACTGCTCGCTGCCTCCCTCCTGCTGCCGGTTTGTGCTGCCATGCAGCCTCACCGCCCCACCGTATTCCCATCGCTGGCCTAGCCATCCTCTACTCACCCACAGCCCCACACTGCTGTTATTCTCCGCGACGGCAGATTTAACCAAGAAACCCTTGTACAACAGATTCTTCTGCGTGGGAAACAACTGCCGAGTATTCCCTGCCTCTATGTCGTTCCCTTCCTTGGCCTCGCCGTCGTCCACCGCCCTGGTGCTCTCAGCGTGGCGTGGTCAAGGTGGTCAACGACCAACATGCATCTGAAGTGGACTGTACGTGGAGAGGCTGACAGCTGGGTCCACAGCCGCACGTAAGGAAATGCCTCCTTATTACGCGCAAAATAATGATTCCTCCACGTGACATCTCGGACCCACCGAAAGGGCCTCTGTATTTCGTTAAGAAAACGTTACCGCCGCCGACAGCTTGGACCCACCAGCTATATCTTCGCACGCAAGGAAGTGCCTCCTTATTACGCACAAAAAAATGAATACTTCCCCTGCTAGCTGGGACCTAGTATAGTGGGCCGACTAAGTTGACGGGGACGAAGGGCTTTGTCAACTTAGTCAATATGCACGATTCTAGCTTGACTGACCGTACGATGTCCATCCAACGGCCGTAGTGCTTCTTCAACCTCTGGTCTTCTTGCTCCAGCCGCCCAAAGCAAAGGCTGCGGCCGTGCCACCGCTCCGCCTCCGTGTGGGCTGTCTGCGCAAAGGAGACCTCACCGCCCCATACTACTCCCACCGCTGGCCAGGCCATCCCTCCACTCCACTCACCCACACCCCTCGTTATTCTCAAGGGCGACGGCAACAAGAGCCGAACCGATCAACCTCGTACTCTCTCCGTAGGGCATCCTTCGCCGCGTCTTTCCCGGCTCCACGTCGTCCCCTTACTAGGCCTTGCCGTTGTCCACCGCCATGGTGCTCTCGGCGCGGCATGGTCAATGTGGTTAATGTTCGAATTCCATCGGAAGAATACTGTAAGTGGAGAGGCTGACAGCTGGGTCCACGGCAGCCGCAAGGAAGTGCCTCCTTATTACGCGGAAAATAATTATTCCTCCACCTGACAGCAGGGACCCACCGGATGGGCCACCAGTATTTCGCGAAAAAAACGTTTGCCCCTGACTGTTGGGACCCACCGGATGGTCCACCGTATTTTGTGAAAAAAAAACGTTCCCCCTGCTGTCAGCTCGGACCCACCGGAAGTGCCTCCTTATTACGCACAAAAAAATGAATACCCCAAGCTAGCTGGGACCCACCTTGGTGGGAGGCTGACTTGTGGGCCTACTAAGTTGATGGGGACGGAGGGCTTTGTCAACTTAGTCAATATAAACGATTCTAGCTCCAGTGGTCGTACGATGTCCATCCAACGGCCATAGTGCTTCTTCAACCTCTGGTCTTCTTGCTCCAGCCGCCCAAAGCAGCGCCGGTCGTGCCGCATGCTCCTACCTCCCGTGGCTGGGCTGTGCTACCGCGGAGGCCTCACCGCCCCCTACTATTCCCACCGCTGGCCTGCAGCGATGGCAGCCTCACACCACAGCCGAACCAGTGAACCCTCGTACTCCTCTCCACGCGGGCTTCCACTGCCGTGTCTTCCCCGGCTCCCCGTCATCCCCTTCCTAGGCGTCGCCGTCGTCCACCGCCCTGGTGCTCTCAGTGCGGCATGGTCAACATGGTCAAGGAACGACTTCCATCGGACGTGGACTGTATGTGGAGAGGCTGACAGCTAGGTCCACGGCCGCAGCAAGGAAGTGCCTCCTTATTACGCAGAAAATAATGATTCCTCCACCTGACAGCTGGGGCCCACCGGACGGGCCACTATATTTCACGAAAAAAACGTTTCCCCCTGACTACTGGGACCCACCAGCTACATCATCGAACGCAAGGAAGTGCGTTCGGGCAAAAAAAACGGTGTGCCCCCTGACTGCTGGGACCCACCAGCTATATCTTCGCAGGCAAGGAAGTGCCTGATAGTCGGGACCCACCTTGTCGAAGCGTACGTAGTGTTGTCATTTTGGCCGCAAACGTGAACGTACATACTGGTCGTTGTAGAGCCGCGCATGTGCCGTAGTAGAGGCGCGCACGTAGCATGTACACGTACGTACAGCAGCTAGGGTGCAAGAAAGAAAATACGGCCACGTACGTACATACGGGCAGGGTCTCGAACGCCTACTCGCGCATACGTATGGCAAGGGCTCGTGTACATGGCTGGGTCGGAACGGGGAAACAGCGTCGTCGTCGTGTTCATGGGGAGGCAATGGAATGTGTCGTGTTCATGGGGAGGCATCGGAATGCGTCCTATTCATCGGGAGGCAACAGAACACGTAGGAGCCAACCGGCTGGGTCGGAACGGAATGCGTTGTCGTGTTCATCGGGAGGGCTTGGACGGAACAGGCGATGGAAACAAGGCCAGGCGTACCGCAGAACGGAGGAAACGGCCTTGTGTTCGACCGGCCACGTTCGAAACGGGATCCTGTTCATCGGGAGGGGTCTGGCGTACGCAAAACGGAGGAAACGGACCTCCTGCGGTCGAAACGGGGGTCCTGTTGATCGGGAAGGGTGTGGCGTACCGCAAAACGGACGAAACGGACCTCCTACGATCGAAACGGGGGTCCTGTTTATCGGGAGGGGTGTGGCGTACCGCAAAACGGACGAAACGGACTTGTGTTGGAGCGCTACGGTCGAAACGGGGGTCCTGTTCATTGGGAGGGGTGTGGCGTGCCGCAAAACGGGACTCCACGGGATACTGTTCATCTCCACCGTCGACCTCCGCCAGCCTCCATGGACTCCTGTTCATCCAGCCTCCTCCACCGCTTACTCCACCAGCCATCGCTCAACCACCCCACCACGGGCACCCTCCACCGTCTCATCGCTCATCCAGCCCTTCACACCATGGGGTCCTGTTCATCCAGAGGCAACGCCACCGCCATCGATCATCCAACCCCCGCCGCGCAACGCCATCGCTCATATAGAGAGGCAGATCGATCGGCTTCATTTAGCGGCGAGAGCGGCGAATCGCCGATCAGTTCAATTAATGTACCATCGTTCGATCGCTCGAGTTCAGTAACGCGTAGCCTCTAGTGCAAACGCTCGGGTTCAGTTAGAGCCCAATTCCTTGCTCGGGTTCAGTTAGAGCCAACACCTCGCACACACGAGCGTACGTGTACAAGAGAAACGCGCATCGCTCGGCCCCTGACCTCCCACCGTAACCGGGAACCCCCTGAAATTTTCCTCGCCCTCGCTTCTACCACGGTTTTTTCGTCATGGTCGGCCCAAAGAATGTCATGCAGCTGCGTATCCGGCCCGCCCAGGACGAAAAGCCCATTTATGTCATGATTTTTTGTCATAGAAGTAGGAGCCCACCACATCTATGATGATACCGGGGTTTTGTGACAATTGTCGTCATAGAAGTGTCATATGTATGACAGGAAAAAAATTCGTTCGGCCCAAAATGTCACGGATGTGTATTTTTTGTAGTGCTTAAAACACCATATATTTCAGATGGTCTCAGCAATCTTTGGTAAGCCGCCCTACAACTGTCAAGTATTGAATCTTTCTGGTGATCATATGAATTGTCATTAACTCACCTGATTTTGCTATGCTGGCCCAGGAGCACAAACCTCAATCAGGACATGCTGGTGAAGCTGAAGGCGGTTTACACGCTCGAGGAACAACTTTACACTGGATCTTAGCATGCCTTAGCCACAGTTGCCCTGTCAAACGAAGTCCCCACACTCCTGGTGGATGTGCTAAATAAGCTTTCTGTGCTGCCCCAGCGATACAATGAATTAAGGCGATCGTCTGCGAGAGCTGGAGCCGTGGCTGCCTTAAGCCGATACAAAGCTTGGTTACAGGAATTAGACCTGTCCGACATCGCCATTGGGTATCCAAGCCTTAAGGGGGATGGCACTTCATTTGAACAGGAAGACCTCGCTGCTTGTGTGAAGGAAATACGCCTTGTGGCCACCCTGATTACCGATGAGGCAGACCTCCCCAAGTACCATCTGGGTTATGATGCGGGGAATCAGAGGATGCCGACGCCGCGTTATAAAGTGACAAGCCTGATCCCCTCAATACTTAAGCATACCTCCACCCTTGAAGTGTACCTGGCCGGGCTAATTGATGATGAAGCTGAATTTGAAGCTTTGAATGGCATTGACTGGTCATCATCAACGTTCCAGGACAGGGAACAGGACGAAGGAGCGGAGACGGTTGATCGAGAAGCTTCAGGACAACAAGAGAATTGATCCGCCAGCCAGCTCATATTTGTAGCCTCTTGAAAACCAATTTAATAATTTGGACTCAAGGAGTCATGTAATAGGGTAGAAATGACTTTGCTCTATCGTGCCATCCTGCACGTTTTGGTGCTCAACACTGTTAAGCCACCATCTTATATTCGCCCTTATTATACTTATCATCTGTTTTCCTTATGCATGAGAAAGTCCTTAAACTGTCCTGCACACAGAAATAGATCACAAGAACCCTTGGCGGCTTACCGCAGGGTGGGTCATAATATCTTACATACAACCACTAATATAGAAAAAAGGAGTCACAGATAAGCTTGTTATGAATCATAACTTTGAAACACAACTATAGTATCATACCTATGATTTTGAATTTGCACTGCCGGTTTATGTAACCTGAACAGTAAGGGTGATAACCCAATCTTTAGAAGCCAACACTTCCAAATGTTTGATGATTGTCATATGTTGGCGATTTATCGTCCAAAGCCAAGCCGGGTTAAATAGAAACCACACATATCCTTAGATTTCAGCAAAAAAGTCTCAAGACAAAACCAAAAATTGTTTTCAAAAAACTTAAGGCAAACAGAAAGAAAAAATCGAGGCTTCTAATTCGAATATGATCAGTAAACCAGACCAAAAGGGGTTAAGCTAAGATTTGAATACGATCACGAAGCCCCCTAGTGGTTTTGGCGTTGCGCCGATCAAGAGGGTACCAACAGCTATGTTCTCTTTGGTTCGATATGGCCTATGTTTGAACAGGAAGCCCCCAAATGACCTTGAGAGTTTTTTAACGACTCTGATTCGTATACGATCAAAGTCGGACCCAAAAAGGGGTTAAGCTATGATTAGAATATGATCAAGAAGTCCCCTAGTGGGTTTGGCATTGTGCCGATCAAGAGGGTACCGACAGCTATGTTCTCTTTGGTTCGAATACGACCTATGTTTGAACAAGAAGCCCCCAAGTGATCATGAATTTTAATGGCTATGATTCGAATTCAGTCATGAGACGGACCAAGAGGGGTTAAAGCTGTGATTCAAATACGATCAGCCCCCAATTGGTTTTTGGAATTATGATGATGAAGACATATGATCATTGAGCATGAAAAGGACGGAGGTCCTACTTTATTACTTATCATAATATATACATCGTCAAAAATATGTACATCATCAGAGCCGGTGGCTCAAGTGTAGTAAGGCCAAAGATTAGCGATATTCCACGGCCGGCGGGTCTCCTCCTCCGACTTACGTGAGTCTTTGTGCTCTCGAACATCGATAAGGTAGTATGACCCGTTGTTCAAGTTCTTGCTGACCACAAAGGGCCCTTCCTAAGGTGGGGATAACTTGTGTGCATCAGTTTGATGTTGGATGAGTCGGAGCACCAAATCACCTTCTTGAAAGGTTCTGGACTTAACCCGGCGGTTGTGATAACGGCGCAGGTCCTCCTGGTAAATCGCCGAGCGGGCTGCTGCTAAGTCACGCTGTTCATCTAACAGGTCGAGTGCACCCTGGAGCGCTCGCTCATTATCAGCTTCAACCTAAGCCGCCACGCGGGGCGAGTCATGACGGATGTCACTAGGGAGAACCGCCTCTGCTCCGTAAACCATGAAGAAAGGCGTGTAACCTGTAGACCTGTTGGGGGTAGTATTGATGGTCCATATAACAGAAGGTAACTCCTCTACCCAACAACCTGGCGTCCGTTGCAAAAGAAACCATAATCCGGGGCTTCATACCTTTCAAGATTTCCTGATTGGCTCTCTCATCTTGACCATTGGACTGGGGGTGAGCTACTGATGAAACGTCAAGCCAAATATTCTCACGTTGACAAAACTCCTCCGTGGCACCCTTGGACAGATTAGTACCATTGTCAGTTATAATGTTGTGTGGAAAGCCAAAACGAAAGATCACCTTTTTCATGAATTGAACCGCCGTGGCTGCGTCACACTTACTAACTGGCTCTGCCTCAACCCACTTTGTGAATTTGTCAACCGCCACCAAGAGGTGGGTATTTTGATCTTTGGACCTTTTGAAAGGCCCAACCATAAACCGAGCAGATCGGTAGAAGTGAAAGAGCGAGAGAGGGAGAGCGCCCACCCCCCACCGCCGAGCGCTACTCCGACGCCGGCGTCCACCGCCCATGCCGCTGGTCACTGCGGCCGCGGCGGCCACCCTCCACTCACCACCCCCTCCCCCACCTCCAGGCCCCCCTTGTTGCACCATTCGCCATGGCCAGCCCAAGATCGGTGACCTCCATGTTCCGGCCGTCGGGAGAGCATCCCGTGGTCTCGGGGCTGGGGATCTCCTCGGGCTCCAACGGCTCGGAGGTGCGAGAGCTAGGCGTGGCTCTCGCCGGGCTGCCAGATCTCGCACTGGGCTCGGCTATTGCTGCGGCAGGTGAGGCTCGCTGGGACCAGACTCCCCCCACTAGGAAGGAGCTTTGGAGGCGACAACAGGCCACGCGTGCCCAGGCGGGCTCAGGGCCGACGGCCAGGCGCGGAGAAGACCGGCGCGAGATCTCGTCGGATATGCAGGACAAATGTTTCCGCTACCTCTAGAAGGGTCACTTCCGGGTGGACTGCACCAACGATATCGTGTGCTTCCGCTGCGGCCTCTTGGGCCATGGATCCAAGGACTGCAAGCGCCCAAGGAGCCCCTCCCCCGTCGACGAGCTGCGGCGCGATGCGGTGGCCAAAGTGGCCCGTCGGGTCTCGCCGGGGGCTGGGCTCGTGATGCAGGCGCCCAGGATCCCCCCGCTGCCCCCGGACGGCTGCCCGTGACATGTGCCCATCCTGACCACCGCTGGCGCCGCCGCGCCTTCAGGTGTGGCTGGCATCAGAGGACGACCTGGACGTCGACGCGCTCTGCATCACCGCTCGATCTCCGATTGTTGCGGACCTGGAGAGAAGGCTCTAGTTCGCCATGGTGGCCTATGTGGGAGGTGCGCGGCGGATGATCTCTTTGGAGTGGGTTCTAGAGATGTTGGAAGGCAAGATGGGGATCTCGCCGGAGTTCATCTCGATCCACCACCACCGGCCAGAGGACTTCCTGGTCGTTTTTGCGTTGGCGGAGGTCAAGAATAGGGTCTCGGCGAACCCAACGGTGGAGTTCCAAGGTGACAAGCTCATTTTCAGGCCATGGAACCAGCAATCGCAGGCGGTGCACTCGATGGCAGGGTTTAAAGTCTGCATCGAGCTGGAAGGGATCCCGCCCCATGCCTGGGATCGTTTTGTTGTGGATGATTTCTTGGGATCGTCGTGCAAAATTGACACCGTCGCGCCGGAGACCACCTCTCGGGCCAGCCTGGATTCGTTCAAGACTTCGGCATGGATGGCAGACCCGCAGAGCATCCCCACCCTGCGCTGGCTCACCGTGCTGGAGCCTAGTGAGGAGCGGCCGCCGATGTTCCTGCAGTACAAGGTGCTTATTCACTAAGATGCGGTGATGGATCTCCGGGAAACTGGTGAGCCGGTGTTCTTCGATGGCTTGTCTGAAAGTGGCCAGAGTGGCATTTCGGAGCAAGATAGAGACTTGGGAGGGCCAGGCCTTAGGCCTCGGAGGATGTTGTGGCAGTTCGTGGTCCGCGACTCGCGTGGTGCTGGCGGGGTCGCCGGCGGCAGTGGTGGCGGGCGTGTCCATGGGGTTGCTGGCGGCCAGGATGGACGGGATGCCTCCGCTTCTGATTGGCACCTCCCCCAATGGGCATGACGTGCGATGCAGGTCCGGGTCCCATAAGGATGATGGCTGCAAACAGGATTACGCGCAGGCAGTCGGCTTTTGACCGTCTGACCACGAACGCGGGACCAGGGGAACGTTCGGATGCGATTTCAAACGAGGCAAGTGGGAGAGATGCTCTAAGGACTGGGCCAGTGCTGCTGATGGTCTCGCCAAGGCGTGGAGTGGTCCCGGATACACTGTCCAATCAGCGGAAGATGGTGGCCTCGGATCCGCTGTCTACCCAGGAGGAGGGAACCGAGGTGGATGCATCGCGGGACCCAGGGACAGCTAACCTGCTATTGTGGTTGGAGGGCGGGGGGCGCGGAATCAGGACGAGCCATTGGCCGCCCAGGATCCAAGGCAGGTCGTGACAATGGGCAGGCCACCACCGTGCGTTCTGCTCGACTGTCAGGCAGAAGATCAGGTGGGTCCCGCAGAGCAGGTGGGACGCCAGGGAGAAAGCGACAAAGAGGATCAGGATGTGCTGGAGGATCAGGAGAGGATGATGGAACCCAGAGGAGCGAGACCCGAGGGGCCAGGTGCAGTTGGGCGGGGTGGTGGAGACAGTTAACCCCGCCACCACGATTACCGAGACCCAACCACCAAAGGAGGA
This sequence comes from Aegilops speltoides, assembly GCA_021437245.1. Taxonomy (NCBI): domain Eukaryota; kingdom Viridiplantae; phylum Streptophyta; class Magnoliopsida; order Poales; family Poaceae; genus Aegilops; species Aegilops speltoides. The sequence goes on from CM038142.1 coordinate 442,953,080, forward strand.
TATGGTCTACCCAGACAAAAATCATGCACATGCAACGTCCGAGATGGCTACGTCGCATGCGGAAGAGAGGAGTCGGGCCTTGTTGAGGAGATCGCAATGACGGCCAACGCTTGCACAACGATGATATGCGCTCCTAGGGACCAGGAACCTGAAGGGATGACTGCTAACGAGGCGGCGGCATACAGCAAGCTCAAGAGTTTTTGCTCCAATATCATCAAACACCTCACCCCACCGCTGCTCCGTGAAGTGCAGGCCTCCCAACTACGGCCTGAGGCCGAGCCTTTCACGCCCAAGAGGACCACAAGAGCATCCAAGAAGGGCACTGCAACCAAGAGGCCACGTGACACGCCAGTGGAGAATGTGCTTCTCCACGCACTTGGCATGGTGCCGGGAGATCTTGAGGTGGATGATGGGGTGGTGCACGAGCTCAAGGAGCTCTTTGACTCTCCGCTGCACGAGCAGCACATACGGATCATTGGGGCTCTCTTCGGTTGCAGCATGTACGGTGGATGAAATGGAGGCACAAAATGCGTTGGTGGTGTGCACTTAGGTGGAGTGCCTTGCGGAGTTAGTGTGATCTTTTCTGTGGATCCACACCCAAAAGTACTATGCTGGAACATTCGCAGGCTGAACAATCTAGCTAAACGCAAGGCGGTGCGCGAGTTCGTGAGTACATTAGATGTTAACCTCATTTGTTTTCAAGAGACCAAGATGGATGTAATAGATAGGTTTATAGTGATGCAATGCATGGGGCCATCCTTTGATGGCTTTGCCTACTTGCCGGCGGAGGAGACACGTGGGGGTGTGTTGCTAGCTTGGGATTGCTCGGTTCTAGATGCGGAGGCCATCCAACTTGACTCAAACTTCATCACGGGCAGGGTGCGAACTAAGGTTGGCGAACCATGGTGGATCTCGGTGGTTTATGGCCCCCAAGGAGACGAGCGGAAGAGCCATTTCTTGGACGAGCTCAGACTAAGGCGAACGGTCTGCCCCGGCGCTTGGCTAGTGTTAGGTGATTTCAACATGATTCTGCGTGCCTCCGAGAAGAGCAACAATAATCTTAATAGGGGCATGATGAACAAGTTCAAAGACTTCATTGAGGATCATGAGCTTCGGGAGATGTACATGCATGGGAGGAAGTATACTTGGTCCAATGAAAGGGATGCACCCATGCTGACCAAGATCGATCGTGTCCTCATGACGGTGGACTGGGAGCTCAAAAATGCGAACCACCTGCTCCAGGCGCATTCCACGGGAGTCTCAGACCATGCACCTCTCCTTCTCACCACGAGTGCAGGTTTTTGCCCCCAAAAAACGCTTCAGATTCGAGCTTTTCTAGACCAATCTTGAGGGTTTCGGGGAGGCGGTGCGTGAGGCAAGGTTTTGTGATCCCAGGATTCTGGATCCCTACAAAAGGTTGGATGCGTTGCTGCGCAACTCGGCGATCTTGCTCCAAGCATGGGGCCAACGTAAAGTCGGGAATGTGAAGCTACTGATGCGGGTTGCCACTTGGTTGATACAGAGGCTCGACATCGCGCAGGAGAACAGGGTTTTGTGTGTCAGGGAGGTTTGGCTGCGACGCACTCTCAAGCAAGCGCTGCTAGGCATGGCGGCCCTGGAGAGAACGATTGACCGGCAGCGGTCCCGTGTGAGATGGATCAGAGAAGGAGACGCCAACACTAAGCTTTTTTAGGCAGTGGCCAATGGTAGAAGGACCAAAAACTTGATCCCTCAGATCAAAGTGGGGGACAGTGTCATCATGGATCAGGACAGGAAAATGGAGGCATTCACAGAGGCTTATGAAAGGCTGCTGGGAACCGTGCAAACTAGGGAGCATACAGTCAACTTGCATTACTTAGGGATTGAAGCGAGGAGGCTGAGCAACTTAGAAGTGATGATCACGGAGGAGGAGGTTTGGCAGGTTATCAGAGGAATGCCTCCGGATAGGGCCCCGGGGCCGGATGGCTACATTGGATCCTTCTTCCAAAAGCCGTGGCAAATCATTACCCAAGATGTTATGGCCGTTGTCGGTGTCAAAACCGGCGGATCTCGGGTAGGGGGTCCCGAACTGTGCGTCTAGGCGGATGGTAACAGGAGACAAGGGACACGATGTTTTACCTGTGTTCGCCCTCTCGATGGAGGTAAAACCCTACTACCGCTTGATTAATATTGATGATATGGGTAGTACAAGAGTGGATCAACCACGAGATCAAGGAGGCTAAACCCTAGAAGCTAGCCTATGGTATGATTGTTGTTCGTCCTATGGACTAAAACTCTCCGTTTATATAGACACCGGAGAGGGCTAGGGTTACAGAGTAGGTTACAATGGTAGGAGATCTACATATCCGTATTGCCAAGCTTGCCTTCCATGCCAAGGAAAGTCCCATCCGCACACGGACTAAGCTTCAATCTTGTGTCTTCATAGTCTTGGAGTCCGCCGATGATGATAGTCCGGCTATCCGGACACCCCTAGTCCAGACTCCTCAAGAGCCCACTTAACCAGCTTCAATGACAACGAGTCCGGGCAGATATTGTCTTCGGCGCTGCAAGGCAGGTTCTCCTCCAAATTCCATGTGCTTGCCTTAATAGTGTCCGCTTCCTTATAAATGTTATGCTCCTTGGCTTCCACGCCTAATAATGGCCCTCTTCCACGGTCGCATTTAATGTGAAAGGCCGTTTTTTACCGTTTACCCCTAGCTGCGCGAATAAGCTACCTATAAGAGAGGCAAGAATCCAGATCCAAATCACACCATCCTCCTCCCACGAGTACTCATCGAAACGCTTCTGACAAAGATCCACTCCATCATGGACCGTCGATGCGGCTCCTCCTCGCGGCCCCAACCCTCACCAGAGATTGGGGAGATGTTCATCCCGCACAAAGAAGTCTGGTGACGCCCAAGCGGAGGGATACCTTCCTCCGCCTTTATGGTCCCTTGTTCGAGCTGGCTGGCCACCTATAAAGGTGGAAAGCAGGCGGGACCACCCCAGTCCCTACAAAGGAGAGCGGTGTGCTTTCCCCTATCTAATAAGGGGCTCGGATTTCCATACATCCGTTTCTCCGGGCTTCGAGTTCTACGGACTCAAATTTCATCACCTCACGCCCGCCCATTCTCGCATATTGCGGGTTTTGTAGCTCTTTGTGAGTTGTTCTGGGCATCGAGCCCCATTTCACGCTAGGAAGAGATTGTTTTGCCTCGCACTCGCTCTAACGAGGGGTCGATATATCAAGTGGGCGGAGCCGAAATATGGCGCATCGCCGGGACCGGATATCTATCCGGAACCCCAAAGAAGGCGTCCGAAGACTGGCCTTCGGAACGGTTTTATGTGGAAGATGCTCCACTGCCGGACCCATTTCGGGTCGGCCTCCCGGAGTTCAACAACGCTCCTCTGAAGAAACGCCTGAGTTGGCGCCCGCGGAGCCCTCAACTAGAGGATGACAAGAGCGTCCATTATCTGATGGGCCGGATAAGGTTGCTGGCTCATTCCGGATTGACCATGATTGGAGTCATGGCCACGTGCATATGGGTGCAACCGCTCCAATATAGGGGCCACCCCATGTGGGATTTCAACGGGGAGAATGATGCCACCCGTCATGGCCGCAAGGGGCCGGGATCGGCCGCAGATCTGGTGAAGATTCTGTCCGGCCTGTACAAGGGGGAGAAGGAGGACCTCCTCCAAACGAGTCCATTGAACGGATTCTCCATGAATAACCCTGAGCTGGGTAAGTGAATATTTACCGTCCGATCCGTGCTTTCGGGTTAAGTGTCTTACTTTATGATTCTCGACGCAGATCTGCGTCGGAATGTGGAGGGCATACATAGTCCGCCCACAACCCGAGTATCCGGAAGATCCCTAGATCCGCCTCCAAGAGGATCCGACATAAAGGTGGAGCTGATTGATGGGGTGTTCCATCAACTTAGTATGGATAATGCTCTAGTCGCCATTTCGGCCGACTACCCCGGTTTATCTCCGCTTCCTGTAATTCACGACCGAGCCCCGACACCATTTTTTTCGCTCAGGTTATTTCTCACCACCGTATACCAACGGTGTCTCGCAGGAGGTGCCTTCAGCGCGGGAAGCTGATCCTACGGTGGCTGACCAACCAGGGTCAGTTTGGCCCAGCAGGCGGAAGAGGGGCGCGGTGCGAATTGAAACGTCGCCGCAAAGGTATGTCACGCCACCGTTGTCAAGGAAAAGACTCCTATGAAGTATGTTAATGCTCATGACTCTTCTAGGAGAAAGAGCGCCACGGATCTGTGCTCGAGAGGTTGCCAACCAAGCCTCCGCCACCAGGCCCAACGCCTGGTCCGAGGGGAGGCGGCGCAAGGCGCGAGCCGGATGCTCCTCCAACGGAGGATGCCGACAGCTGTCCGCCACTGTGTCCGAGGTGGAGAGCGCCATGAATCACAAAGCGCCGTCGGACAGTTCTTCGTGACGCGTGTTTCTCCCCGGAGGCGTTGAATGCCTTTAATGCGGGGGACGCGCACCTCCGTGCCGCTCAAGATGGTTTAACCAGAGCCATGGAGCAGTATGTGAAAGACATACGGGTAAGGGATTTTAATAGTTGTACACGCCAGTAGCCCCCGAGACTTAAAGTAGTTAAAATAACTGATTTAAGGATCATTTGATATGCAGGATCTTACGGAGAAGAATACCCAATTGTCCTGTGAGCTACAAGAGTGCAAGGCCCAACTTGAGGCTGCACTAGCCGCAGAGGAGACAGAGACCCTCCGCAACACATTATTTCAAAAAGATAAGCGTGTGCGGCGTGCGGACGATTACCGACAATAATATTGCAGATGTTGCGAATCGATCCGGACAAGCAATACATCCGCGCCAAACCAAGGCCGGAGAGGGTGCTTATGAAGGTGCAGCAGAGAGGAACAACTCCAAGATGCCCACACCCAGCTTGGAGAAGAGCTAAAGGGTGTTCGCCCAGCTGTCCTGCTCCGTGAAGGAGAATCGGCGGCTTCCACGCATCACAAGAAGTGCTTGAGGTAACACTTTTGAAAAGAAGAGTTCGGCGAGGAAGTCGATTGACGTAAATGTGTATGTAGGTGCGCCACAGTCGCCCGCAGAGGAAATGCCTGGTTCAATGGGCGACCAACTTCCCGAAGTTGCCGTGAATCGCACTAACGTGTTCGGCAGTGATGAGTGGCGCCGCCTGTGCCTTATGGCCGTCCGCCTCCCTACCCGAGGGTCTTGGAGGGCTTGCGGAGAAGCTTCAGGAGCACGGCCGCCTGCCTATGGAAGATATCGGCTGTCGCCAAGGCGCCAGGAGGCCCGGGCCATGGTGAAAGACGCGTACAAGAAGGTGGATCCAACCACATGGCCGAGGTCGAACTCTGTGGGGTCTGGCGGGAAGGAGATCCATGTGAGCTTAGTGTACGCCAAGTAGAATTGGCCGCTAAGTATTCCTAACGGACCGTAAATTAGACAGCCTGTTAGATGGGATTGAAGAGGAGTACAATCACCAATGTGACGATGTATTATTTTTAAAATGACATGTATAATGCCTTCTAGCCAGATTGTAGATCGTTGTCTTTATGGACCTTTTCGCTTCAACCTCGGGACCCTAGAGTCCGAGTGTGTCTCAATACCTCACGGTTATGAAAAACACCGGCATGCATGGAGACCAAAGCGAGGGGTCATTAGTGCTTTATCGCATAAGTGCCCAACTAGTTATGTTATATTACATGGTTAGTAAGAAACATCTTCCAGGAGAATAGTTCCGTTAGGGGTTCCTTTCTCGGGAGGCATGCCCTAAAGTGCATGTCCTGATCGCGAAAAGAGCGTAAAAGCATCTGGGGCAGATAAATGAATAAATAAGAAATCATCTTTCAAGTCACCGACCAAATATTCCCTTAAGAACGCTTAGCTTTCGCTTCACCCACCTGAGGTACACATCCGGGTGACCGGCAAGAATAATCGCAGAGGTGCTCCCTTTACCTCCTAGCCGAACAATCGGAAACGTAGGGGTAAGCACAGGAGCCAGGCAACCCAGCTTGGCCAAAACTTAAGTCATATCGATGCATATAATGGTGAATAAAAGGTACATGCGGAAGTTTGACACATGTGTTGGGCATGAGCCCGTATAAATAAGCTTCTGGTAAAGAAGCCCCCAGGTATAATGAGTGCGAGTGGCACGTCAAGTGTGTGCGAACAATGCGCAGATCAGCCCACAAAGGCTTTATGAAAAGGTGGGGAGAAAAGAGAGAAACAAAAGACAACTGAAGTATAAAATGTGGACGGAGGAAGGAGACGAACTCTGAGTCCGGCGCTAGGCGTAGAATCTTTGGAGGTGGGCTGCGCTCCATGGGTTCGCTCGAGTCGGTTGTCCGATGCGTTTTGAGACGGTATGCTCCGCTGCTCAAGACTTGGTCGATGATGAAGGACCTTCCCATTTGGGCTTGAGTTTGTCCTTTTCTTATCCGCAGCATAGAACTAGTTCGCCAACATTGTATGTTTTAGCCCGTACTTCTCTGCTTTGATATCTTCGAGCCTGCTGCTGATAGAATGCGGAACGAGTCTATGCCACATCGCGCTCCTCCTCCAATGCGTCCAAGTTGTCCTGCCGATCCAACTCGGCTTTCTTTCTTCGCATATGCGCACTCGAGGTGAGTCATGAATTATATCGCAGGCAAAACTGCCTCGCACCGCATACCATGAAGAATGGTGTGAATCCGTAGTATGGTTTGGCGTGGTCCGCAGCCCCCGTGAGTACTGTAGTCTAGCTCCTCTACCCAAGGCGTGTTAGATTCCGTAAGGGACGACTAATCTGGGTTTGATGCCGCCATGATTAGACCATTTGCTCGCTCAACTTGACCGCTGGTTTGAGGGTGATAGACCAAGCGTAGTCGAGCTTAATGCCCATATTTTTGCACCGAGTTTAACCTCGCCGGCCGTGAAGTTCGTGCCGCTATCGGTGATGATGCCGTGGGGACACCATAACGATGTACTACCCCGGATATGAAGTCTATCACAGGTCCGGATTCGCCGCTTTAACCGGCTTGGCCTCTATCCATTTGGTGAATTTGTCCACCATGACCAATAGGTATTTTTGCTTGTGGTTTCCCTTTAAGGGTCCAACCATGTCAAGCCCCCTGCACCGCAAACGCCGGTGATGGGTATAGTTTTGAGGCGGTGGGTGGCATGTGGCTCGATTAGCAAAGAGCCGACAACCCGCCGATCGTTGGACTAAGTCTTGAGATCCGCTCGGCCGTCGGCCAATAAAATCCTTTACGGAAGGCCTTACCTACAAGGGCCCGGGCTGCAGCGTGGTGTCCGCCTAGTCCGGCGTGAATTTCAGCCAGAAGATTTCGCCCTTCCTCTTCGGAGATGCACCTTTGAAGGACTCCGGTTGTGCTTTTCTTGTAAAGTTCTCCCTCATGGACCTTGTAGGCTTTAGATCGCCGTACTATGCAGCGGGCCTCATTTTGGTCTTCGGGAAGTTTCTGCCTAATTAAGTAGGCTAGGAATGGTTCCGTCGACGGGGCAATTACTGCCATTATTTCGTGGGCTGAAGGTGTTATGTCATTGCTTGAGCCACCGGTTGTGTCAGAGTGTTCGGTGTTGGGCGGTGCGGTCGGTTCCGGATTGTTGTTTCCAGACTCCTCTTCCCATACTACGGATGGCTTAAAGAGCCGCTCCAGGAAGATGTTTGAGGACACAGCGCTTGCGCCGATGCGCGCCAACACGTTGGCCTCCTGGTTATTATCCTGGGCTACATGGTGGAATTCAAGTCCTTCGAACCGAGCTGACATTTTTAAGACGCCGTTATGGTAGGCTTCCATTTTCGGATCTTTGGCATCAAAGTCTCCATTTACTTGTGATATCGCGAGGTTTGAATCCCCACGGACCTCGAGGCGTTGAATGCCCATGGAGGTTGCCATCCGGAGACCATGCAGAAGGGCCTCGTATTCGGCTGCGTTGTTGGAGTCTGTGTACATTATTTGAAGTACGTATTGGACTGTGTCTCCGGTTGGGGACATCAAAACGATGCCAGCCCCCAAGCCGGCCAACATTTTAGAGCCGTCGAAATGCATGATCCAATTGGAGTATGCGCCGTACTCTTTCGGGAGTTCGGCTTCGGTCCATTCAGCGATGAAGTCAGCCAAGACTTGTGACTTTATAGCTCGCCATGGTTTGTATGTTATGTCGAATGGTAAGAGCTCGATGGCCCATTTTGCAATCCTGCCCGTCGCGTCGCGGTTGTTTATGATGTCGTTGAGGGGTACTTCGGAGACCACTGTTATCGAACACTCATGAAAGTAGTGTTGCAGCTTCCGGGATGCCATGAACACCGTGTATGCTATCTTTTGATAATGCGGGTAGCAGGACTTGCATGGAGTTAAGACAGTGGATACGTAGTACACTGGTTTTTGAAGAGGGAATTTATGCCCTTCTGTTTCTCGTTCGACGACAAGCACCGCGCTTACAACTTGATGTGTTGCCGCGATATATAACAACATTGGTTTGCCCAAATTGGGCGCGGCCAGGACCAGATTAGTTGCCAATATGGCCTTTATTTCTTCGAGTCCGGCCGTGGCAGCATCCGTCCATTCAAAGTGTTCGGTGCGCCTGAGGAGGCGATAGAGGGGCAATGCCTTTTCTCCCAAACGGGAGATGAAGCGGCTTAGAGACGCCATGCATCCGGTCAATTTTTGTATTTGTTTGAGGTCTTTTGGGATATCCAGCTGTGACAGAGCTCGGATCTTGGCTGGGTTTGCTTCAATTCCTCTACCGGATACAATGAAGCTCAGAGCTTTCCGGTGGTGCGCCAAAACGCATTTTTCTGGGTTGAGCTTAATGTCATATGCTCGGAGGTTGTCGAACGTGAGCCTCAAGTCGTCTACTAGAGTTTCGACGTGTTTGGTCTTGATGACCACGTCGTCTACGTATGCCTCCACTTTTTTGCCGATCTAGGTAGCCAAACATGTCTGAATCATGCGCTGATATGTTGCGCCGGCGTTTTTGAGTCCGAAGGGCATTGTGTTGAAGCAGAATGGTCCGTATGGAGTAATGAATGCCGTTGCGGCTTGGTCTGCCTCTGCCATCTTGATTTGATGGTAGCCGGAGTATGCGTTGAGGAAGCACAATGAATAGTGTCCTACGGTAGCATCGATGATTTGATCGATGCGGGGAAGGGGGAAAGGATCCTTTGGACAATCCTTGTTAAGGTCTTTAAAATCGACACACAGGCGCCAGGATTTGTCCTTTTTTGGTACCATTACCAGGTTTGCTAGCCAATCCGGATGTTTGATGTCTCGATGAATCCGCTTCCAATAGTTTGGCTAGCTTCTCCCCATTGCCTATCTTTTGGGTTCGAAAATCGCCAAGAGCCTGTTTGATGGCTTGAATCCTTTTAGGATGTTTAGGCTGTGTTCTCGCTAATCGTGGGATTCCCTGGCATATCCAAGGGTGCCAGCGAAGATGTCCCATTCTCCGAAGGAATTCTCGAAGTCGCGCGTCTACATCAGGGTTTAACTGTGCCCCAATGGAGGCCGTCTTTGTGGGGTCCGTTGGATGGACCTCGAATTTGACTATTTCGTCCGCTGGTTTAAAAGAGGTGGACTTGGATCTCTTATCGAGTATCACATCGCCCCTGTTCACCGAGAGCGCAAAGAGTGATGAGTTCCTCCGCCGCTAGGGCTTCGGATAGTGCCTCTAGGGCTAATGCGGTTATCTTGTTTTCGCACGGAGTGCTATGTCCGGATCATCGGCAAGGGTGATGGTTCCATTGGGCCCGGCATTTTAAGCTTCATGTACCCGTAATGGGGTATGGCTTGAAAATTGTAAATGCCTCTCGCCCCTAATAAAGCGTGATATCCGCCGCTGAACGGGCCGCTTGGAACGTGACCTCTCGACCTGTAATTGTCCGCGAAATAACACCACATCAAGTGTGATTTTTCCTGTGCTGCGTGCTTCCCGACTGGGGATTATTCCTCTAAAGGTTGTGCTGCTTCGCTCAATGCGGCTCCAGTCTATTTCCATTTTTCGAAGGGTTTCCTCGTAGATGAGGTTTAATCTGCTGCCGCCATCCATGAGTACCTTGGTAAGACGAAACCGTCCACTATTGTAATGAGGACCAACGCGGCTAGTGCTCGGGCTGTTCGGAATTTAGGTTCGTCGCTGGCCTTGAAGGTAATAGCCGTGTCGCTCCATGGATTTGTTGTTGCTACTTGGTAGACTTTGGCGAGGCTGCGGATTGTTCGTTTCCGCATATTATTTGATGCGAAAGTCTTGAAGACTGTTAATACCATACTGGTATTGTTGGGGTGGTTCTCCGGGGCTAGAAGCTCTTCGCCACTTTTGGCCACCTGCCGGAGTATCCAACATGCTCGAAGGCTTTGTGTTGGAGTGGCGCCCTCTATACTATGAATTTTACAGGGTCCGCTAAGCCATCCCTCCAGTGCGCTTCTATGCCCTTTATGGGGTTTTTGCTTTTTGGTTTTTGTCCTGGGTGCCTGAGCATGATGCACCCTTTTGTTTCGGACTAGGGTTGTGTTCGGAGCCGGATTTTCCCAAAACTTAGTTTCAATTTTCCGGACGCTCTCCATCGCACAGTACTTTCGTACTATGGACGCCAGGTCGGCGAAGCGTGTAATTTCGCGACGCCTTATAGCGTTCAATATTCCCTTGTCCGTGCAATTGTTGCAGAAAATCAAAATTGCATTTTCCTCGCGGCAGTCCTTTATCATGTCCATAACCAGGAGGAATTTGGCCTAGTAATGATGTACTGTTTCAGCGGGCTCTTGCCAGATTTGAGATAGATTGCATATGTTTGGGTGGGTGGGTGGAATTGAGTCCGGGACCCTGCCCAACTTGAGGCTCAAGGGCCGAAAAGTTTCCGAATTTGGAAGCTTGGATTGCTGGACGTTGTCCAACGAGTCTGGTCCGCTGCCTGACTTTAGGTTCAATACTTGATCGACGTCCGTCCCTCCGCGGGAATCCGGCATGGAGGGATCAGGAGTCCGGACATAACTGGTCTTTAATACAGAAGAAGAGTCGCCGCGATATTCCTCTACCACCGCAACGTGGTGGGTAACCCGGGAGTTAATCTCTCTCGATCGGTTTTAAGCCCAATCGATCATAGTCCAGAGAGACCCCAGATGGCGATGCGATCCAAGAGCTCATTTACAGAAGAGAGCTCAATCGGATCCAGCTGCTCGGTGAATTCCGAGCTGACGCGAAGATCGCTTTTGATGACCCGAGAGGTCATCGTCGAAGCGGCGGCAGAACAGGCGGTCATAAGAAAACCACCTAGCCGGATAGTTTGGCCGGCGGCTAAAGCTCCTTTGGCAATGGTACCGTCTTTAAAGACGGGAAGAGGCATCCTTCCTGATCATGACGGCACAGAGGAACTCTCAATGAAAGCACCAATGTCGGTGTCAAAACAGGCGGATCTCGGGTAGGGGGTCCCGAACTATGCGTCTAGGCGGATGGTAACAGGAGACAAGGGACACGATGTTTTTACCCAGGTTCGGGCCCTCTCGATGGAGGTAAAACCCTACTCCTGCTTGATTAATATTGATGATATGGGTAGTACAAGAGTGGATCTACCACGAGATCAAGGAGGCTAAACCCTAGAAGCTAGCCTATGGTATGATTGTTGTTCGTCCTATGGACTAAAACCCTCTGGTTTATATAGACACCGGAGAGGGCTAGGGTTACACAGAGTCGGTTACAATGTTAGGAGATCTACATATCCATATTGCCAAGCTTGCCTTCCACGCCAAGGAAAGTCCCATCCAGACACGGGACGAAGTCTTCAATCTTGTGTCTTCATAGTCTTGGAGTCCGGCCGATGATGATAGTCCGGCTATCCGGATACCCCCTAGTCTAGGACTCCCTCAGCCATGATGATGAAGATCTTTGTGGGGGACACGAGAGGATTTGCCAAGGTGAACAAAGCAAACATCATCCTCATTCCCAAGAAGCCCGACGCTGAAGAGATTGGCAATTACAGGCCAATAAGTCTAATACATAGCATCCCGAAGTTATTCGCCAAGATCCTGGCCAACCGACTAAGACTCCAAATGAAGGAGCTGGTAGCTATGAACCAGTCGGCGTTCATCAAGGGCCGACACCTGCATGACAACTTCTTATTTGTAAGACAAGTGGCAAGGAAAATTCACGCGAGAAGAAATCCGGGCGTCTTCCTGAAGCTGGATATATCGAGAGCTTTTGACTCCCTCTCATGGTACTTCCTCTTCGAGATGTTGAGAGTGAAGGGCTTTGGTCAAAGATGGTTAACCTGGATAGCGACGCTCTTGATGACGGCTAGCACTAAGGTGGTGGTGAACGGCGTGCAAGGCAGGAAGATTGTGCATGCCTGTGGTTTGAGGCAAGGAGACCCAATTTCTCCTATGCACTTCGTTATTGCCATGGAAGGCCTCTCGGCCATCAAGCACAAGGCTATGGAAGTGGGCGCACTCAATGCCTTCACCGGGATCAGCCCAATGTAGAGCGTCTCCATATACGCTTACGATGTGGCCATGTTCACTAAGCCTACAGCACAAGATCTGGCGACAGTCCGAGCTATTTTGACCACGTTTGGAGAGGCCTCGGGCCTCAAGGTCAACTACCGCAAGTCTACAGCGGTGATCATCAGAGGTACGGACGATGACAAGACTAGGGTGGAGAGCATGCTCCAGTGCAACACCTCTGATTTCCCCTGCAAATATCTGGGGTTGCAACTCGCGATTAAGAGACTAACGCGCGCGGACTGGCAGCCGATGTTGGACAAGGTGCACCACTACTTGCCGGGTTGGCAGAGGGGGCTGATTCAGAGGCCCGGCAGGTTAATCTTGGTGTAGTCTGTCGTCGCAGCTCGGCCGGTGCACCACATGATGGTCTCAGAGGCGCCGGAGTGGGTCCTTGAGGACATGAACAAATGGATGAGATCTTTTTTCTAGGCAGGCAAGGACAAGTGCAATGGAGGACAGTGCCTGGTAGCTTGGGAAAAAATTTGTCGCCCCAAAACTGTTGGGGGGCTGGGCATCAAGAATCTGAAGTGGCAGGCGATCGCGCTCAGAGTTAGCTTGGAGTGGCTCAAGAGACCGATATCCAACGCCCGGGGCAAGGCCTGCCGATGATGAGAGAGGAGGAGGCTAAAGCGGTGTTCGACACCTTGGTCGACATCAAAGTCGGATCGGGCGAGCGGGTGCTCTTCTCGAAGGACGGATGGATTCACGGAGCAGCGACAGCGAACATTGCACCATTGCTGGTCGCCTTGGTCCCAGCCAGGACGGTGAACAGACGCACGATGTGTCAGGCCCTCAACGGCGCTAGCTGGACACAGGACTTCGAGGCCAACACATCCTTCACGGCCCTCATTCAGCTCATGCACCTTGCGCACGTGATAAACACAACGCCAAGGGATCCCGACCAGCCTGACAGCTTCACCTGGCCGCTAATGACGTCAGGCTCCTACTCTGCCAAATCGGTCTATCAATACCTTTGCTCGGAGCTGACGAGATCACCAACCGCAAGCTGCACTTGGAGGAGTTTGGCACCGCTCAAATGCAAACTTCATCTGGATAGCTTTGCAGAACCGTTTGTGGACATCTGACAGGAGAGCCAGGCACAGGCTTCAAGACCAACCGTCGACTTGCTATACGTGCTTGCAGGCGGAGGACAATGTGGCACACATCCTAACTAACTGCACCTACGCTCAGGAGGTGTGGCACAGGGTGTTTGGCCTTCTCCACCTCAACATACAGGGGCCACTTGAGACGGTCGAGTTCACGGAGTGGTGGCTTACCGTGCGTACAAGCTTCTTCGCACCTAGGACACAATCTTGTAAATAATTTTGATACGGTGGTGACTGCGGTTGCATGGGCTTTGTGGAAGCAGAGGGATGCTAGAGTCTTCAACAAGGTCAATGAGCAAAATACTGCGTTTGATCTTCCATTCATAATCCTCGACGAAATCGCAGAGTGGAAGATGGCGGGTGTGGGTGTAGGTGGGCTACAACGTTTTTTGAGAAGTTAGCACAGCGAGTGTGGAGTTGGAGTTGTGTGAATTTTGTGTCCTTCATGTTCGCACCTAGGAAACAATCTTGTAAATAATTTTCTCTCTTCTATAAAGATATGGTATTCCATTGGCATACTCTTGAAAAAAAAAGGCCCAACCATGTCGTGTCCCCAGACTGCAAACGGCCAAGTAATCGGAATCATCCTCAATTCTTGAGCCGGCACATGAGCTCTTCATGAGAATTTCTGACAACCATCACATTTACTGACTGTATCCTCCGCATCAGCGTGAGTCGTCAGCCAATAAAATCCATGACAAAAAGCCTTGGCCACAAGGGACTTTGAACCGGCATGATGGCCACAATCTCCTTCATGAATCTCGCGAAGAATTTCTTGACCTTCCTCGCGAGAGACACAACGCTGAAACGCCCCAGTGACACTTGATGCAACTCGCCATTGGCAATTGTCATTGACTTAGACCGCCGGGTTATCTGCCTAGCCAAGGTTTCATCCTCAGGCAACTTGCCCCGGGTCATGTAAGCCAAATATGGCACTGTCCAATCTGGGATGACATGAAGAGCCACCACCAATTGTGCTTTCGGGTCAGGAATAGCCAAGTCTTCCTCTGTAGGCAACTTGACAGAAGGGTTATGCAGAATATCCAAGAAAGTGTTAGGTGGCACCGGCTTACACTGAAATCCCAGCCGGCTTAAAGCATCAGCTGGCAGTCGTGGCAATGTTGGAGATGCCCTTTGCTCACATGTGATCCCCACATGTCATTGAAAAAGCAAGACGACCCAGCATGGTCTCAGGTCCTGGAGATGTAGATGGCCGCGCTAACCACTCCACAGATGCGTCGCGGCACGCGCGCACTTCAGCGCCCCGTGCATCCTCGACGAGCTGGGTGTTGATCTGCTGGTCGTGCCACGGCGCTAACGCCACCCTCGGCACACCGAAACTGACCGTGTCCAGCGATGATGAGCGTGTCACTCAACGCGGTCGCCGTGTCCAGAGGTGGTGCTGGAGCTGTGCCATGTTGCTGGCCCCCACGACCCACATGAACAGTTGCCGGTGGCGAGGAGGTCGTGGGCCAGCTCCTCCATTGGACTATTCTATGCTACGTTGTACCAACAGGTGTGCCCCACATGTCAGTTTCCCTGTTTTCCCGACCATATTCGAGCGTCAGTGCTCCATGTTGTGCATTAGGCCTTTCACTATGTAGGCCAAACGAGACAACTTATTGTTTATTTGAGTCGTTCAAGTATAATCATGTGGCGTTTGCTTATTTCTCATTCCTCTCCAACCCTCTTCTCCATCAATCATGCCGCCCTCCGGTCGAGTCCATCCTCCCGCATGCCTCATTTGAACATTCCGCCGAGTATCATTCGCATGTGGGCCTAGACCATGCTTGTATTTCCAAAGTTGTAATTTGTCCGACATGCATACAAACAAACGGTTCATTTAAAGCTTCACTTTGCCTCCACTACGTGTCGCTTGCTACGTCTTGAGCTTGCGTTGGTTTTCCTTGAAGAGGAAAGGGTGATGCAGCAATAGTAGCGTAAGTATTTTCCTCAATTTTTGAGAACCAAGGTATCAATCCAGTAGGAGGCTCCTCAAAAGTCCCACGCACCTACACAAACAAACAAAGAACTTGCAGCCAATGGAATAAAGGGGTTGTCAATCCTTCATGGCCACTTGCAAAAGTGAGATCTGATAGAGATAGTATGATAAGATAAATATATTTTTGGTATTTTATAATATAGATGCAAAAGGTAAAGATGCAAATAGAAGTAGATTGAAAGCTTATATGATAACAGATAGACCCGGGGTCCATAGGTTTCACTAGTGGCTTCTCTCAAGATAGCATAAGTATTACTGTGGGTGAACAAATTACTGTCGAGCAATTGATAGAAAAGCGAATAATTATCATATTATCTAGGCATGATCCTGTACATAGGCATCACGTCCGCGACAAGTAGACCGACTCCTACCTACATCTACTACTATTACTCCACACATCGACCGCTATCCAGCATGCATCTAGAGTATTAAGTTCATAAGAACAGAGTAACACATTAAGAAAGATGACATGATGTAGAGGGATAAACTCAAGCAATATGATATAAACCCCATCTTTTTATCCTCGATGGCAACAATACAATACGTGCCTTGCAACCCTTTACATCCATCGGGTAAGGACACCGCAAGATTGAACACAAAGCTAAGCACTTCTCTCATGGCAAGAAAGATCAATCTAGTAGGCCAAACCAAACTGATAATTCGAAGAGACTTGCAAAGATAACTCAATCATACATAAAAGAATTCAGAGAAGATTCAAATATTTCTAATAGATAAACTTGATCATAAACCCACAATTCATCGGATCTCGACAAACACACCGCAAAAAGAGTTACATCGAATAGATCTCCACAAGAGAGGGGGAGAACATGGCATTGAGATCTAAAAAGAGAGAAGAAGAAGCCATCTAGCTAATAACTATGGACCCGAAGGTCTGTGGTAAACTACTCACAACTCATCGGAGGGGCTATGGTGTTGATGTAGAAGCCCTCCATGGTCGATTCTCCCTCCGACGGAGCACCGGCGAAGGCTCCAGGTTGGGATCTCGCGGATACAGAAGGTTACGCCAGTGGAAATTGTTTTTCGTTGGCTCCTTGAATGTTTTCGAGGTACGTAGGTATATATAGGAGGAAGAAGTACGTCGGTGGCTGCTCGTGGGGCCCAGGAGACAGGGGCGCCCCCAGGAGGGGTGGGCGCGGCCTCATATCTCCTAGACACCTCAATTGCTTCTTGACTTGCACTCCAAGTCCTCTGGATCACGTTCGTTCCAAAAATCACGCTCCCGAAGGTTTCATTCCGTTTGGACTCCGTTTGATATTCCTTTTCTTCGAAATACTGAAATAGGCAGAAAAACAGCAATACGGGCTGGGCCTTCGGTTAGTAGGTTAGTCCCAAAATGATATAAATGTGTAAAATAAAGCCCATAAACATACAAAAGGTGTAATATAATAGCATGGAACAATCAAAAATTATAGATACGTTGGATACGTATCAAGCATCCCCAATCTTAATTCCTACTCGTCCTCGAGTAGGTAAATGATAAAAAGAGAATTTTTGATGTGGAATGCTACCTAGCATAATTTTCAATGTATTTTTCTTTATTGTGGCATGAATGTTCAGATCCAAATGATTCAGAATAAAATTTCATATTGACATAAGAAATAGTAACACTTCAAGCATACTAATCAAAGCAATCATGTATTCTCAAAATAACATGGCTAAAGAAAGTTCATCCCTACAAAATCATATAGTTAGGCTATGCTTCATTTTCGTCACACAAAGATGTTCCCAAATTCTACCCCCGATGACAAGCCAAGCAATTGTTTCGTACTTAAATAATCTCAAACTTTTTCAACCTTCACGCAATACATGAGCGTGAGCCATGGATATAGCACTATGGGTGGAATAGAATATGATGATGGGGATTGTGTGGAGAAGATAAAAAAGGAGAAAGTCTCACATTGACGAGGATAATCAACGGGTTATGGAGATGCCCATCAATTGATGTCAACATGAGGAGTAGGGATTGCCATGCAACGGATGCACTAGAGCTATGAATGAAAGCTCAACAAAAGAAAACTAGTGGGTGTGCATCCAACTTGCTTGCTCACGAAGACCTAGGGCATTTGAGGAAGCCCATCGTAGGAATAGACAAGCCAAGTTCTATAATGAAAAATTCCCACTAGTATATGAAATTGACAACACATGAGACTCACTATATGAAAAACATGGTGCTACTTTGAAGCACAAGATATGAGACTCACTATATGAAGAACATGGTGCTACTTTGAAGCACAAGTGTGGAAAAAGAGATTGTAACATTGCCCCTTTTTATTTATTTTCTTCTTTTTTATTTTTCTTTTTTTTCTTTTCTTTTTTTGGGACAATGCTCTAATAATGATGATCATCACACTTTCATGGATTACAACACAAGAATTACAACTCGTAAGTAGAACAAGATATGACTCTATATGAATGCCTCCGGCGGTTTGCCGGGATGGTGCAATGAATGAAGAGTGACATGTATGAAAAATTATGCATGATGGCTTTGTCACAAATACGATGTCAACTACATGATCATGCAATGGCAATGTGACAAAAGTAGTGTATGTCATGATGGTGAACAGAACGGTGGAAAGTTGCATGGCAATATATCTCAGAATGGCTATGGAAATGCCATAATAGGTAGGTATGGTGGTTGTTTTGAGGAAGATATAAGGAGGTTTATGTGTGATAGAGTGTATCGTATCACGGGGTTTGGATGCACCGGCGAAGTTTGCACCAACTCTCGAGGTGAGAAAGGGCAATGCACGGTACCGAAGAGGCTAGGAATGGTGGAAAGGTAAAAGTGCGTATAATCCATGGACTCACCATTAGTCAAAAGAACTCATATACTTATTGCAAAAATTTAGAAGTCATCAAAAATCAAGCACTACACGCATGCTCCTAGAGGGATAGATTGGTAGGAAAAGACCATCGCTCGTCCCCGACCGCCACTCATAAGGATGCACAAGCCAAGTACACTTCATGTTTCAAATTTGTTACAGAACTTTAACCATACGTGCATGCTACGGGACTTGCTAACTTCAACACAAGCATTCTTTAAATTCATAATCACCCAACTAGCATGACTTTAATATCACTACCTCCATATCTCAAAACAATTATCAAGTATCAAATTGATCATAGCATCCAATTCACTTCCTATGATAGTTTTTATTATACCCAACTTGTATGCCTACCATTCTAGGACCAATTTTATAACCATAGCAAATACCATGCTGTTCTAAAAGACTCCCAAAATAATATAAGTGAAGCATGAGAGACTAGCAATTTCTACAAAATTAAGCCACCGCCGTGCTCTAAAAGATATAACTGAAGCACTAGAGCAAAAACTATCAAGCTCAAAAGATATAAGTGAAGCACATAGAGTATTCTAGCAAATTCAATCAAGTGGAATTCTCCCAAAAGGTGTGTACAGCCAGGATGATTGTGGAAAACTAAAAGGAAAATACTAATATAATACACGATGCTCCAAGCAAAACACATATCATGTGGCGAATAAAAATATAGCTCCAAGTAAAGTTACCAATGAACGAAGACGAAAGAGGGGATGCCTTCCCGAGGCATCCCCAAGCTTAGTATTTTGGCTAATCTTGAATATATTGGGGTGCCATGGGCATCCCCAAGCTTAGGCTTTTGCCACTCCTTATTCCATAGTCCATCAAATCTTTACCCAAAACTTGAAAACTTCACAACACAAAACTCAACAGGAAATCTCATAAGCTCCGTTAGTGAAAGAAAACAAAACTACCACATAAGGTAATGTAATGAACTCATTATTTATTTGTTTTGGTGTTAAACCTACTGTATTCCAAGTTCTCTATGGTTCATACAACTTAATACTAGCCATAGATGCATCAAAATAAGCAAACAACACATGAAAAACAGAATCTGTCAAAAACAGAACAGTCTGTAGCAATCTGTAACTAACGGAAACTTCTGGACCTTTAAAAATTCTACCAAAATAGGAAGTCCTGGAAAATTTGTCTATTGATCACAAGCAAATAGAATCAACTCAAAATCACGTTTGTGTGATTTAACAAAACTTATTTCGTCCACGCAAAGTTTCTGTTTCTCAGCAGAATCAAATCAACTATCACCATAGGTTATCCTTTAGGTTCTACTTGGCACAAACACTAATTAAAACATAAAAACACATCTAAACAGAAGGTAGATGCAAAATTTATTACTCAACAGAAACAAAAACAAAAAACACAAATAAAATTGGGTTGCCTCCCAACTAGCGCTATCGTTTAACGCCCCTAGCTAGGCATAAAAGCGAAGATAAATCTAAGTAGTGCCATCTTTGGCACTAAATTCATAAGTAGTCCGCATGATAGATTCATAAGGTAATTTCACTTTCTTTCCTGGAAAGTGCTCCATGCCTTTCCTTAATGGAAATTGGAATCTAATATTCCCTTCCTTCATATTAATAATCGCACCAATCGTTCTAAGAAAAGGTCTACCAAGAATAATAGGGCAAGAAAGATTGCAATCAATATCAAGAACGATAAAATCTAAGGGCACCAAATTTCTATTTCCAACAATGAGAACATCATTGATCCTTCCCATTGGCTTTTTAATGGTGGAACCCGCAATGTGCAAATTTAAAGAGCAATCATCAAGATCATGGAAACCTAGAATATCACATAAAGTTTTCGTAATCGTGGAAACACTAGCACCCAAATCACACAAAGCAAAACACTCATGATCTTTAATTCTAATCTTTATAGTAGGTTCCCACTCATCATTAAGTTTTCTAGGTATATAAACTTCCAGATTAAGTTTTTCATCATAAGATTGCATCAAGGCATCAACAATGTGTTTGGTAAAAGCCTTATTTTGACTATAAGCATGAGGAGAATTAACAACGGATTGCAACAAGGAAATACAACCTTCTAAAGAACAATTATCATAATCAAATTCCTTGAAATCCGAGATAGTGGGTTCAATACTATTTAAAGTCATGACCTCTCCAATCCCACTTTTACCAAATTTAACATCAAGATCTAAAAATTCCGAATTCTTGGGACGCCTTCTAACTAAAGTTGACTCATCTCCAGTCCCATTACTACCAAGATTCATATTGCAAAACAAAGATCTAATAGGAGACACATCAATAACTTTGAGATCTTCATCATTATTTCATGGAAACTAGAAGAACGCGCCTTTACAAAGCAAACTTTCTTAGCACGCAATCTAGCGGTTATTTCCTTGCACTCATCAATGAAAATTCTCATTGCTTTGAGAGACTCATTGATATCATGCTTAGGAGGATTAGATCTAAGTTTAAGAAAATCAACATCAAGCGAAAGTCTATCAATGTTCCTAGCCAAATCATCAACTTTGAGCAATTTTTCTTCAAGCAAAGCATTAAAATTCTTTTGAGAAATCATAAATTATTTCACACTATTCTCAAAATCAGAGGGCATCTTATTAAAATTACCATAAGAATTATTGTAGGAATTTCCATAATTATTAGAGGAATTACTAGGGAACGGTCTAGAATTAAAGTTTCCTCTATAAGCATTGTTTCCCAAACTATTCCCACCAACAAAATTCACATCCATAGATTCATTATTATTCTTAATCAAGGTAGACAAAAGCATATCATTGGGATCAAAAGGAGTATTTTTAGTAGCAAACAACTTCATAAGTTCATCCATCTTTTCACTCAAAACATTGATTTCTTCTATAGCATGCACTTTTTTACTAGAAGATCTTTCGGTGTGCCATTGAGAATAATTAGCCATAATATTATCAAGAAGTTTTGTAGCATCTCCTAACGTGATTTCCATAAACGTGCCTCCCGCGGCCGAATCTAAGAGATTTCTAGAAGCAAAGTTCAAACCGGCATAAAAATTTTGTATCATCATCCATAAATTCAAACCATGAGTAGGGCAATTGCGAATCATCAATTTCATTCCTTCCCAAGATTGGGTAACATGCTCATGATCAAGTTGTTTAAAATTCATAATATCGTTCCTAAGAGTGATAATCTTAGCGGGAGGAAAATACTTAGAGATAAAAGCATCTTTGCACTTGTTCCAAGAATCAATACTATTTTTAGGCAAAGACGAAAACCAAACTTTAGCACGATCTCTAAGCGAAAACAGAAATAACTTCAATTTAACAATATCATTATCCATATCTTTCTTCTTTAGCATATCACACAAATCCACAAAGTTGTTTAGATGAGTAGCGGCATCTTCACTGGGAAGGCCAGCGAATTGATCTTTCATAACAAGATTCAGCAAAGCAGTATTGATTTCACAAGACTCAACATCATTAAGAGGAGCAATCGGATTACTAAGGAAATCATTATTATTGGTATTGGAGAAATCACACAATTTGGTATTATCTTGTGCCATGGCAACAAGTAATCCAACACACAAGCAAACAGAAAAAGGCAAGCGAGAGAGAGAGAGAGAGAGAGAGAAGATTGGGAAAGAGAGGGCAAATAAAACGACAAGGGTGAAGTGGGGGAGAGGAAAACGAGAGGCAAATGGCAAATAATGTAAATGCAAGGGAGATGGGTTTGTGATGGTTACTTGGTATGTCTTCACTTGAGTAAAGACCTCCCAGGCAACGGCGCCAGAAATCCTTCTTGCTACGTCTTGAGCTTGCATTGGTTTTCCTTGAAGAGGAAAGGGTGATGCAGCAATATTAGCGTAAGTATTTCCCTCAGTTTTTGAGAACCAAGGTATCAATCTAGTAGGAGGCTCCTCAAAAGTCCCACGCACCTACACAAACAAACAAAGAACTCGCAACCAACGCAATAAAGGGGTTGTCAATCCCTTCACGGCCACTTGCGAAAGTGAGATCTGATAGAGATAGTATGATAAGATAAATATATTTCTGGTATTTATAATATAGATGCAAAAAGTAAAGATGCAAATAAAAGTAGATTGAAAGCTTATATGATAAAAGATAGGCCCGGGGGCCATAGGTTTCACTAGTGGCTTCTCTCAGATAGCATAAGTATTACGGTGGGTGAACAAATTACTGTTGAGAAATTGATAAAAAAGCGAATTATTATGAGATTATTTAGGCATGATCATGTATATAGGCATCACGTCCGCGACAAGTAGACCGACTCCTGCCTGCATCTACTACTATAACTCCACACATCGACCGCTATCCAGCATGCATCTAGAGTATTAAGTTTATAAGAACAGAGTAACGCATTAAGAAAGATGACATGATGTAGAGGGATAAACTCAAGCAATATGATATAAACCCCATCTTTTTATCCTTGATGGCAACAATACAATACGTGCCTTGCAACCCTTTCTGTCACTGGGTAAGGACACCGCAAGATTGAACCCAATGCTAAGCACTTCTCCCATGGCAAGAAAGATCAATCTAGTAGGCCAAACCAAACAGATAATTTGAAGAGACTTGCAAAGATAACTCAATCATACATAAAAGAATTCAGAGAAGATTCAAATATTTCTCATAGATAAACTTGATCATAAACCCACAATTCATCGGATCTCGACAAACACACCGCAAAAAGAGTTACATCGAATAGATCTCCACAAGAGAGGGGGAGAACATGGTATTGAGATCCAAAAAGAGAGAAGAAGCCATCTAGCTAATAACTATGGACCTGAAGGTCTGTGGTAAACTACTCACAACTCATTGCAGGGGCTATGGTGTTGATGTAGAAGCCCTTCGTGGTCGATTCCCCCTCCGGCGGAGCGCCGGCGAAGGCTCCAAGATGGGATCTCGCGATTACAGAAGGTTACGACGGTGGAAATTGTTTTTCGTTGGCTCCCTGGATCTTTTCGGGGGACGTAGGTATATATAGGAGGAAGAAGTACGTCGGTGGCCGCTCGTGGGGCCCAGTAGATAGGGGCATGCCCAGGAGGGGTGGGCTCGCCCTCCTATCTCCTGGCCGCCTCGATTGCTTCTTGACTTGCACTCCAAGTCCTCTGGATCATGTTCGTTCCAAAAATCACGCTCCCGAAGGTTTCATTCCGTTTGGACTCCGTTTGATATTCCTTTTCTTTGAAATACTGAAATAGGCAAAAAAAGCAACAATACGGGCTGGGCCTCCGATTAGTAGGTTAGTCCCAAAAATGATATAAATGTGTAAAATAAAGCCCATAAACATCCAAAAGGGGTAATATAATAGCATGGAACAATCAAAAATTATAGATACGTTGGAGACGTATCATCGCTTCCCGTCTTAGTTTTGACATCCCATTTGGTTCATGCCTCGACACATGTTGACGAGATCGATTGATGTTGAGAGATCAATTGTGTGTCGTGCGAGGAGATAAAGGTTCTATGATAGAAATGACCCGCGGGGTGGGGGGGTCTGTGGGGATCAGAGGGAGTATATTTTACGTTCATAAGCGAAACAAACATATTGTACCCACCCTAGTCCTCTTTCAATCGATCTTCGGACCCCGAGATGAAATCGAGAGAGAACGAGCGGGGGCATGTGTGATACCTAAGGCGGATTGAAAATTTTGAACTGGTGATCATAGCATCCGCAAATCATATATAAAGGGTATTCAATGTTCATTTCGTTTTTGAACATACAATATACTCCCTCCGATCCTTTCTAGTTTACATATAAGTTTTATGTGTAGTCAAAGTATCTCTACTTTGATCAAACTTACAGAAAAAAGTTTCAACATTCAACAACGCCCAATCAATATTGTTAGATTTGTACATACTCCTAGATTTGTATTCACACAGAGATGGTTTCCAATTTGTTTTCAACCGCATGAATGTGCTTGTTCTCGCGCATGCACTTCCTACTAGGATTTCGCCTCGTATAGCCAGTCCAATAGTAACTTTTTTTAAGCTCCCTGTCCAACAGTACTAGTGGAGTATTGACAACATCTGTAGTAGAGTATGCAGTGTTCATAGTACTCCCTCCTTCCATTTATATAGGGCCTATGTGGAGGAGAGAGATGTGAAAAAGTAAGGGGAGTGATCTCTCATGCAAGAGCCTAGCTATATACGCATTCCTAGTTAAATACAATAAATATGAACAAATAGATAGAGAGAAGATGGAAAAAAGTACTAATACAATAGCCAACCTTATATTTTTTTTGCGGGAAATAGCCAACCTTTTTTTTTGACTATGAACAGTAGGGTAAAACCCCACTGCAATTTTTATTAATAAAAAATAGTACAAAAAGGAAGAACCAAAATACAGAAAACCAAAATACAGCAAGCTATACAGAAAAGGGCTTGAGAGAAGCCCTTGAGAAAAGAAAAGAACTAGAACTAAAGCTAAAACTATAAACTAGGAAAGAAAGAAAACAAAAAGGTCTACTTAAGTGGCTAATAAGGTAGTTAGCCAGATGTTGAATTCAGCAGCATATTTGGCCTTGATCCTGTGGGATAACAGCTTTAGTTCTTCAAAGTAGATGTGTTTCCATCCCTGGAAAGATGGCTGTATGTGTTCAAAAATCTTGTTGTTTCTAGAAATCCAGATGGCCCAAGATCCCAGTATGATGATCTCCATGTAGAAAGGAACATTCAGTTTTTCCTTGAGATCTTGAAATGCCTCTAACACAGATAGATTTGGAGTTCTTTGTGGACAGATGAAGTTCCAACATGCTCTAGAGAATTGGCACCCCCAGAATAAATGATGCAGAGTTTCTTCTTGTTGGCAATTCATGACAGCACATGTATAATCATCCAAAATCATAGTTTTCCTTCTTAGCAAGTTTCTTGTGTTAAGTCTGTCATGCAGTAGCATCCAGAAGAACATTTTGTGCTTAGGTTGACATGAGGACTTCCAAATCCAGGCAAAATGAGGTGGAACCTGTTTGACACCTATGATCACTGTATATGCTTTTGAAGCAGAAAAAGTACTGTTGCCCCATATATAGCTCCAAGTGTCAGACATATGCAAAAATTCTGATTGTCTGAGATGATGACAAATTTCTTCTAATATCATAAACTGCTGGTAAGCTTGATTAGACAGAGGCAAATGGAATAGATCTTCAAGATACTCAGTGTTCACCACTTGTTGAACTGTCATTGTAGCATCTTGCACAAAGGAATAAAGGTGTGGGTATTTGTGCTGCAAAACCTCATTTCCCCACAGATCAGACCAAAAGAATGCTGTTCTACCATCCCCAAGGTTACATCTTGCCATGGCTTTATATTGCTCTGTTAATTGAAGTATGGATGTCCACCAGAAAGACCCAACCAAGTCATTCCCTGGTAACTTATTGTCCTGGTAGTGTATTTCCCAAATGAGATTCACCCAAGGGATATCGTGCCTGTTGTAAAATTTATGCAGATTTTTCATTAACCAGGCCTTGTTGTGTGCAAAGATATCCATCACTCCCAAACCCCCTTGCACCTTTGGCCTACAAACAGTTGCCCAAGCAACAGAGGCAGGTCTGTGGTCCTCCATGTCAGAACCTCTCCATAAACAGTGTCTCAAGTATTTTATTACTTGAAGCTTAATGGTTACTGGCACATCTAAGCAAGCCATGAAGAATATTGGCAAGGATGCCAAAACAGATTTCACCAGAAGCAGTCTGCCAGCACTTGTCATGAAGGTAGCCAGGCCTGCTAATCTTTTCGCAATTCTTTGTACCATTGGCATACATTGTTCCACAGTGGGCTTGGATAAACCTAAAGGAAGTCCTAAATAAGTGAAAGGGAAGACTCCTCTTTGGTAGTTCAATGTATGGGTAAAGACATCCACTCTATCCTCACTGATATTAATAGGTACCATGATAGATTTCTGGTAATTAACTTTGAGACCTGTAGCTGTGGCAAAAGAGTTCAGAAGAGCTTTGAGACAAAATAATTCTCTGGCATCTGCTTTCATAACCAGCAATGTATCATCTGCATACTGCACTATTGGGAAATCAGGGCATGAGTTAATTTGAATAGGAGCAGTGAGCAGTCCCATGTCCCTTGCTTTATTAAGAATGGTTTGTAAAAGGTCTGCAGCCAACACAAATAGGAGTGGAGAAAGTGGATCTCCTTGCCTGACACCTCTTCTACAATAGAATTTTTTCCCAGGAACCCCATTAAGTAGAACAGCAGAAGTAGTAGATGTAAATAAGATTTGAATCCATGATATCCATCTTTCTCCAAACCCTTTTGCTCTGAGGATGTCAATGATTGCTTTATGTTCAATTGTGTCAAAAGCCTTTTCAAAATCTAATTTCAGTACCAGCAGTTCCTTTCTTGATTTGAAACATTGATGCAGATATTCATAGGACCAACCAAGACAGTCTTGAATCACCCTGTCCTTGAGGAACCCATACTGATTGATGTGGATGAGTTGCAAAATTATTTTTTGTAGTCTATTGGCCAAGAGGTTTGTAATAATTTTGAATACTCCATTCAATAGGGATATAGGTCTGAAGTCATTAGGACTCATAGGCACTTCTTTTTTTGGAATTAAAGTTATGTATGAAGTGTTGATGCTCTCCAAAGAGATGTTTCCAGCATGAAAAGCATGGATTAGGTTTTTCACATCTGGTCCTATAATATCCCAACATGATTGAATGAACTCATTATTGAACCCATCTGGACCTGGAGATTTGTCATGTGGCAATTCTTTGACAATTTGATTGATCTCTTCATCAGTGAAAGGTTTTTCTAGATCTTGCAAGAGTTCATGATTGTTCTGTTGCCCCAACAGATTGGGCAGATCAAAATGCATTGTGTGTCCTTGTGATTGGCCAAGCCTTTTTTTGAATGCCTCCCAAAGAATTCCAGCCTTTCCTGCATGATCAGAAATTTCCACATTGTCTTCAGTTCTGAGAATAGCAATTTTATTATGTCTGAAGTTGATTGAGGCTTTAGTGTGAAAGAACTTTGTGTTTTCATCCCCAAACTTGACCCCTTTGATCTTCCCTCTTTGCTTCCAATAGATCTTTTGATTTGTAAGAATGGTCATAAGGTGTTCTTTCAAAAGCTTTCTGCAATTCCATTCAAAAGTGCTCAGGGTTCTGAACTCCTCAAATAGGTCAAAAAGGTATATACACTCATTGATATCTGCAATTTGTTTCCTGAGGCATGGCATATCCTTAATCCATAACTTGATCCTCCTTCTTAGGTTTTTTAGTTTTGCATTGATGACTTTTGCAGGCTCAGAATGTCCAACAGGTATATCCCAAGCATTTTTGACCAGGTCTTTGAAGTATGAATGTTTTAGCCAATAATTCTCAAACCTAAAGACCTTTGATTTTGGTATTGAAGTCCCTACTTTAACCACACAGGGAAGATGATCAGAAATAGGTCTGGCTAAGGGCAAAGCAGTTGTGTCAGGAAATGATGTCATCCATGCAGCAGATGTAAAAAACCAATCTAACTTTTCAAGCAGAGGATCTTCTTGCATATTACTCCAGCTGTATTGTCTGCCTTTTAGAGGTAACTCCACTAGACCTAAGTTGCTAATGGCTTCATTAAAAAGCAGCATTTGATTAATGTCCCCTCCAGGTTTATTTCTATCAGAGGGTGATCTGATGAAATTGAAATCCCCCATTAAAATCCAATCTTCGTCTGGTGGCATTTGGATATTAGTAAACCAGTTAATGAATTCTACCTTATCAGCTTGCTGACATGGGCCATATATGTTTGTGAGAATCCATGTATGTGCAGAACTGTTGCAAGTGAACTTAACAGAGAGAGAAAATTTATTGGAAAACATTAGTTCTCCCTTGAACAGGCCCTCATTCCAGGCAATGAGAATTCCTCCAGAAGCTCCAATAGAAGGGAGGAATTCAAACTTATTAAATCTTCTAGGGCAAAACTTATTAATGTAAGGTAAATCAAAACTTTCTCTTTTTGTTTCTTGGAGACATAGAATTCCAGCAGCACTCTCCTCCATTTTCTGCTTAATAGCCAACCACTTATTTTCAGAATTGATACCTCTGATATTCCAGTTGAGAATATTCCAAGACTTGTGATTATTCATGGAGGAAATTTGAAGTTCTGTGTGTATTTCTCAAGGTCCATCCCTTAAGATAAAAGACATGTGTGAGATGCAAATACCCCTGAGAGCCCTTAAACCTGCCCTCACATATAACAGTTTGTTTCAGCTCCAACCATATCAGATATTCATTCAGCCAGTAACTAATGTCATTCACCCAGAGAAAATGCAACATGCAGATCAAGCAGTAACAGGTAGCCACAGTAATAGTTTTACAGCCCTTAATGATTAATTTCATACATAGCCAGACAAGTAAGCAACAGATAGCAAAAGTTGCAACACTACTAGACCCCCAATTTTCATAGCCTGATCTATTCATTTGGAAATATCCTGGGGGTTGCTCTCTTTGGCTCCAGCCACCTGGGCCAACTCCTCCTGCTCCACTTCTTTTTTCTTTGGTCTCTTAGCCAGCTTCTCTTGGAGATCCTCCTCAGCCACCTTGCAAAAAGCACTAGTGAGGTTTTTGACAATCTTATTCTGAATGATAGGAGGAGCAGCATTACATGGTAAGCATTCCTTATTAACACAAGAATTTCTTTTGTATCCATTATTTTCTTCTCTAATTCTGTCACTCCTTCTTACCTGGTTCTCCACTAGTGGCCC
Source organism: Aegilops speltoides (assembly GCA_021437245.1). Classification (NCBI taxonomy): domain Eukaryota; kingdom Viridiplantae; phylum Streptophyta; class Magnoliopsida; order Poales; family Poaceae; genus Aegilops; species Aegilops speltoides. Next base: position 442,982,234 of record CM038142.1, read on the forward strand.
TTTTCCCCTTCTCTTTCTAGAGATAGCCTCTCCAGCAGGTAGAAGAATGATATTGTTTGGGGAAATTCTCTTTAGTGGACTACTGGCCTCCGAGGATGAGTGTGCCGCAGGACTGATACCATCATTTTCCTTATCTTGGCTTGCATGTTTGAATTGCTGACAAATAGGAGCCTGGGTGACTGAGCAAGTAGCAGGTATTATGAATGTCATAGTGTCCTCATCATTGCGCTTATCGGTCAAGATATTCCATAAGGAAGATTTTAGCAGCTTTTACAATCCAATCAAATCTGTCAGATTTAGCAATGTGTTCATTATGAAATTGAACCAACTTACAGGAATTTCAGCTGTGAGAGCATTTGGAACCTCCTGAGATGATGGAGCAAAGTGATTGACCCATAAATCCAACCCTTCTTCAGAAATTAAGTGTTCTCCATCAATAACTGAGAAGGCATGTGATTGTACCAAATTGTAATAATCATTAGTAGTAGGTGAGTTGGCCTGTGGCACATTACCTTTGGAAGAACCAGGAAGCATATGGTTGGCCTGTTTAGGCTCCATCCCCCCCTCAGATTCTTGGACTTGCTCCATAGCAGATAGAAGAGTGGTTTTCTGAGCTTCCTGACTGTTGGCCTGATGCTGTGCATGCATCTCAGAAGCAACAAGAGATACTGGTATCTGTACTTCAGGTTGTCCAACCAAAGCAGTTGCCAGAGCTTGATGATCCACTGCAGGTTCAGCAAGAGCTACCTCCACATTCTCCATAGCAGGAACCAACTCTTCAGACTCTGTTGCTTGTGGCAGAGGAGCAACCTGCTGGATGATTGGTTGTGGAATGACAGGTTGTTCTTCTATGTCAGGAGAATATGCTTGCAGAAGATTTTGCAGACCAACACCCAGGGCAGGTGCATCTTCAGCAGCTGCAGCCTGGTTTACTTCATCATTGCTATTGGCCCCTCCCAAAGCATTGTGAGAGAGGAGACCTTCTGACAGAGAAACTGTAGTTGTTATACTGCTGTTGGGGATTGCCTCATTATCATCCACCAAAATCTCCTCATGGTTAACATGTTGAGGCAGCTGCGCAGGAGGTGGAAAGGCCCAATGCCCCTGCTCCTCCCAGTCATCCCAGTCTTCCTCATTGTCCTGTTCATTGTTGATGGCAGCTTGATGAAACCCAGGGAAGTCATTTGCATTGAGGGGGACAGGATGTGGATCCACACCTGGAGGTGGCAGAGGGTCCTCATCAGGTGGTCCCCCACCCAGCATTTCTTCCATGAGAACCTCAACTGAACTTGTCAAGGATTCTCCTTCAAACATCTCTCCTTCAGTCCACCTTAAGCTTTTTGGAATTTCCTGTAAATCAGTTACTCTTGCCTTGACCAGTATCTTTCCTTTTAGCGCATCTTCTTTCTCCCAACTGATGATCTTAGCGAATCTAGCGATTGCTGCAGCAATATCTTCTGTGTTACAGTTATCAAATGGAATCCCCACAATCAGCAACCAACAGACTCTGTTGAAATTGACCCTTCTCCAATTCTGACCTTCATTGTGCCTAGTAAACGATATATGAACATCCCCGAAAGCATGCGGACTATCCCTAACTAGTCTGTCTCTATCTCTCACATGCCTGAAGCGCATAAGCTTCCCCGAGCAGACAGGTTGAATCTCTCGCACCCCAACTTTGAGCCATGTGGTCATCTTTGAAGAAAATCCTCAAGCACCTCTCGACATTAGGAAGCAGTACCTCATCCGGGAGCGGCTGAATGGTGGCGATGGCCCGATCTTCATGGCGTCGAGCCAGTAGCGCGAACCACCGCGCGACCCCGTGACGGCCTTCAATGTGCTGAATCTGGAAGCCATGGGGGATGAATGGTGTTGGGTCGATTGGGATGTTCGCCATTGGAGATGCTGCGCACTGGCGGAGCACGCTGGGTGTTGCAGGAGAAACAGAGGTAGGTGACGAGGAAGTCGACGGGGTTGCACAAAAGGAGAGAACAGAGGAATGCGAGGAGTCCGGCACCTGCCTCAGTTGAAAATTAGGAAAAAATCCCGTGACCAGCTCTTTGAATGATGTCGCTTGCCGGATGCGGATAGCGGGCCCTTTCTGCGAAAACCAAGACTCCACCTCCCCCGGAGCCCAGGCCTCGTCCGGTGGGCTATTGAAGGGCTCAAATCTGATGAAAGGCCACAGCCCATAAGATTTCTTTGCGGTGCAGAATCTGGCAATGTGGCCTACATCTCCGCACGCAAAACACGTCCGCGGGTCATGAATGCGCGCATGCACATTACGTACCTGCCCATGCAGCGATGATTCAGGCTCATTAGGACGCACTAAATTGCCATCAGTTATGCGTGACACGCTGGAATCACTCGCAACTTGAATGCAGCCAGAGAGACGTTGGAAAACTGAGCGTGGCCGTTGCTCCGGCGAACCGCTCCGGTGATCGCCGGAGACCATAGCCCGCCCATTACGTCCAACCAGTGTCCATTCAGCATCTTCTTCCTTGTAAAACAGCCTTTCTTCAATCCACCATCGAGGCCCACCCTCACCCCAAAGACTGAAAACCATCTCAAAGTCCTTCTCGATCACTCTACCCGCATTGTAAATATGAAAACCAACTGATTTCGAAGCCACTGAAAACTTGAACGATCTATCCTTAAGGTGACAAACTCTAAAGCCTTGCGAGTATCCACCAAATGAAGCAAGCAGGGCCACAGCAACCGTATGAATATCCAATTTGAAAGATGCACGAGCAAATGAGACAACCAAGATGAACTCCTTTTGCCGAAAGCCTGGTGAAAACACCACAGGGTGACCAAACTTGGATCGAACACTTGCCTGAAATTCCTTGCCGCGGTTGAAGTTGAGGTTGAACGGCGACATGGCCACCAACTTGTCAAGGTCTCCGCAACGAGTGATGAAGACTCCGCAATGAGTGATGAAGATGTCTCTAGGAGGGCCAAAAGAGAGGGAGTGGTTGGTGGACGCCAGCGCCGGAGTGGCCACCGGCGTGGAGGGTGGCCGCCGGGGCCGGAGTGGCCACCGGCGCAAGGTCTCCTAGTCGCCTCTCCTAGTCGCCTCTCCTAGTCGCCTCTCCTAGTCGGAAATAGCCAACCTTATAGCCCACACTACTGTATGAGTGCATATAGATGATGGCTATAGATGACATGGCAGTTCCTTATAGCCATCGACTGGCTATATTATTAACCATGCTCTAGTGCATTTTTCAAAACCGCATTTGACTATTGACAAGATTAATAGTACATGAGATGTATAATGTGAAAATTATATCATTGGAAGCTCCTTTCACATACGAATTTGACCGTATGCTTTGTGTAAGTTGCATGTCATATATTATTACTCTACCATTTGGTAAAAGTTAGCCTCGAAAAATGCATTACGCCCTGTATAGTAAATGGAAGGAGGGAGTAGTAGTCGAAGTGGATCCTCTGACGTAGGTATCCCTGCCTTACCCTCCCTTTCGGTCACTTACTAGCAGACCCCATGCTTGCTAGGCCCCGCATGTCAGTTACTCAATGGGTTTGGCCACGTCAGGGGATCCTCATCCGTAGTATACTCCCTCTATTTTTATTTACTCCGCATAAAACAGAGGGAGTGGTAGTATAAATGACACGGGCGGGGGAGGGGAGGGACGTCGGTTTGCTCTCAACTGCTGTCCCACGAGCGAGCAAAAATGCAAGATGAAGCACATTCCATTCGGTGAGCAACATGGAGGGTCCAGCGTGCCGGGGTGCAACGCGAACGCGACAAGAGCGATGTATAGTCAAAACCGATTGACTGGTCGTCACCGGAACCACTATTCACACCAGATCCTTCACTGCTCGGCCTACGCCAGCCACTGCCACAAAACCACACCCCCTCTACAGCCCATTCCCCCACCTTTCGGTCCCCTAGCCCGTTGAGGGAGTCCTGGATTTGGGGGTCCTCGGACAGCCGGACTATATACTTTGGCCGGACTGTTGGACTATGAAGATACAAGATTGAAGACTTCGTCCCGTGTCCGGGTGGGACTCTCCTTTGTGTGGAAGGCAAGCTTGGCAATTCGGATATGTAGATCTCCTTCTCTATAACCGACTCTGTGTAACCCTAGCCCCCTCCGGTGTCTATATAAACAGGAGGGTTTAGTCCGTAGGACAACAACAATCATAATCATAGGCTAGCTTCTAGGGTTTAGCCTCTACGATCTTGTGGTAGATCAACTCTTGTAATACTCATATTATCAAGATCAATCAACCAGTAAGTAGGGTATTACCTCCATCGAAAGGGCCCGAACGTGGGTAAACATTGTATCCCCCGCCTCCTGTTACCATTAGCCTTAGACGCACAGTTCGGGACCCCCTACCGAGATCCGCCGGTTTTGACACCGACATTGGTGCTTTCGTTGACAGTTCCTGTTGGGGAACGTAGTAATTTCAAAATTTTCCTACGCACACGCAAGATCATGGTGATGCATAGCGAGAGGGAGAGTGTTGTCTACGTACCCTCGTGAGACCAAGCGAAGCGATCACAGCGTAGAGGAAGTAGTCGACGTTCTCCTCGCGATCCGACCGATCCGGCGCCGTTACTCCAGCGCCCCGAGTTCTTGGCACACGACAGCTCGATGGCGCTCCTCGGGCTCCAATCCGGTGAGAGCTCGGGAGGAGAGTTCCGTCAAGACGACGGCGTGGTGACGTCTTGATGTTCTACCGACGCAGGCTTCGCCTAAGCACCGCCACGATATGACCGAGGTGGAATATGGTGGAGGGGGCACCGCACAGCTAAGGAACGATCTCAAGGATTAACTTGTGTGTTCTAGGGTGCCCCTTGCCCCGTATATAAAGGAGCAAGGGGGGTGCGGCCGGCCCTTGGAGGAGGCGCGGAGGAGTCCTACTCCCACCGAGTAGGACTCCCCCTTCCTAGTTGGAGTAGGATTGGGGGCGAGGAAAGAGGGAAGGGGCGCCCCCTCTCCTGTCCTATTCGGACTAGGGGTGGAGGCGCCTGCCTGCCCTGGCGGCCCTTCCTCTTCTCCCTCATGGCCCACTAAGGCCCAATAACCCCGGGAGGGTTCCGTAACCCCGGTGTTCGAAAATCCCGATTTCACCAAACCATTCGAACTCCAAATATAGGCTTCCAATATATCAATCTTTATGTCTCGACCATTTCGAGACTCCTCGTCATGTCCGTGATCACATCCGGGACTCCGAACTTCTTCGGTACATCAAAATACACAAACTCATAATATAACCGTCATCGAAACCTTAAGCGTGCGGACCCTACGGTTCGAGAACAATGTAGACATGACCGAGACACGTCTCCGGTCAATAACCAATAGCGGGACCTGGATGCCCATATTGGCTCCTACATATTCTATGAAGATCTTTATCGGTCAGACCGCATAACAACATACGTTGTTCCCTTTGTCATTGGTATGTTACTTGCCCGAGATTCGATCGTCGGTATCCAATACCTAGTTCAATCTCGTTACCGGCAAGTCTCTTTACTCGTTCCGTAATACATCATCTCACAGCTAACTCATTAGTTGTAATGCTTGCAAGGCTTGATGATGTGTATTACCGAGAGGGCCCAGAGAAACCTCTCCGACAATCGGAGTGACAAAACCTAATCTCAAATCGCCAACCCAACATCGCCTTTGGAGACACTGTAGTACTCCTTTATAATCACCCGATTACGTTGTGACGTTTGGTAGTACCAAAGTGTTCCTCCGTAAGCGGAGTTGCATAATCTCATAGTTATAGGAACATGTATAAGTCATGGATAAAAGCAGTAGCAACATACTAAACGATCGTGTGCTAAGCTAATGGAATGGGTCATGTCAATCAGATCATTCAACTAATGATGTGACCATGTTAATCAAATAACAACTCTTTGTTCATGGTTAGGAAACATAACCATCTTCGATTAACAAGCTAGTCTAGTAGAGGCATACTAGTGACACTCTGTTTGTCTATATATTCACACATGTATTATGTTTCCGGTTAATACAATTCTAGCATGAATAATAGACATTTATCATGAAATAAGGAAATAAATAATAACTTTATTATTGCCTCTAGGGCATATTTTCTTCAGTCTCCCACTTGCACTAGAGTCAATAATCTAGTTCACATCGCCATGTGATTGAACACCAATAATCATATCTGTATATGATTAACACCCATAGTTCACATCGTCATGTGACCAACATCCAAAAGGTTTACTAGAGTCAATAATCTAGTTCACATCGCTATGTGATTAACACCCAAAGAGTACTAAGGTGTGATCATGTTTTGCTTGTGAGAGAATCTTAGTCAACGGGTCTATCATATTCAGAGCCGTATGTATTTTGCAAATATTCTATGTCTACAATGCTCTGCACGGAGCTACTCTAGCTAATTTCTCCCACTTTCAATATGTATCTAGATCGAGACTTAGAGTCATCTAGATCTGTGTCAAAACTTGCATCGACGTAACCCTTTACGACGAACCTTTTTTCACTTCCATAATCGAGAAACATATCCTTATTCCACTAAGGATAATTTTGACCGCTGTCAGTTGATCTACTCCTAGATCACTATTGTACTCCCTTGCCAAACTCAGTGCAGGGTATACAATAGATCTGGTACACAGCATGGCATACTTTATAGAACCTATGGCCAAGGCATAGGGAATGACTTTCATTCTCTTTCTATCTTCTGCCGTGGTCGGGTTTTGAGTCTTACTCAATTTCACACCTTGTAACACAGGCAAGAACTCTTTCTTTGACTGTTCCATTTTGAACTACTTCAAAATCTTGTCAAGGTATGTACTCATTGAAAAAACTTATCAAGCGTCTTGATCTATCTCTATAGATCTTAATGCTCAATATGTAAGTAGCTTCACCGAGGTCTTTCTTTTGAAAAACTCCTTTCAAACACTCCTTTATGCTTTGCAGAATAATTCTACATTGTTTCTGATCTACAATATGTCATTCACATATACTTATCAGAAATGCTGTAGTGCTCCCATTCACTTTCTAGTAAATACAGGCTTCACTGCAAGTCTGTATGAGCTATATGCTTTGATCAACTTATCAAAGCGTATATTCCAACTCCGAGATGCTTGCACCAGTCCACAGATGCACATTTTGTTAACACCTTTAGGATCGACAAAACCTCTTGGTTGCATCACATACAACTCTTCTTTAATAACTCCATTAAGGAATGCTGTTTTGTTTATCCATTTGCCAGATTTCATAAAATGCGGCAATTGCTAACATGATTCGGACAGACTTTTAAGCATCGATACGAGTGAGAATATCACATTGTATTCAACATCTTGAACTTTGTCAAAAACCTTTTTCGACAAGTCTACCTTTGTAGATAGTAACACTACTATCAGTGTCCGTCTTCCTCTTGAAGATCCATTTATTTTCTATGGCTTGCCGATCATCGGGCAACTCCACCAAAGTCCACACTTTGTTCTCATACATGGATCTCATCTCAGATTTCATGGCCTCAAGCCATTTCATGGAATTTGGGCTCATCATCGCTTCCTCATAGTTCGTAGGTTCATCATGGTCTAGTTACATGACTTCCAGAACAGGATTACCGTACCACTCTGGTGCGGATCTCACTCTGGTTTACCTACGAGATTCGGTAGTAACTTGATCTGAAGTTACATGATCATCATCATTAGCTTCCTCACTAATTGGTGTAGTAGTCACAGAACAGATTTCGTGATGAACTACTTTCAATAAGGAGAAGGTACAATTACCTCATCAAGTTCTACTTTCCTCCCACTCACTTCTTTCGAGAGAAACTCCTTCTCTAGAAAGGATCCATTTATTAGCAACGAATGTTTTGCCTTCGGATCTGTGATAGAAGGTGTACCCAACAATTTCCTTTGGGTATTCTATGAAGACGCACTTCTCGATTTGGGTTTGAGCTTATCGGGATGAAACTTTTTCACATAAGCATCGCAGCCCCAAACTTTAAGAAACGACAACTTTGGTTTCTTGCTAAACCACAGTTCATATAGTGTCGTCTCAGCGGTTTAGATGGTGCCCTATTTAACGTGAATGCAGCTATCTCTAATGCATGATCCCAAAAGCGATATTGGTAAATCGGTAAGAAACATCATAGATTGTACTATATCCAATAAAGTACGGTTATGACGTTCGGACACACCATTATGATGTGGTGTTCCAGGTGGCATGAATTTGTGAAACTATTCCACATTGTTTTAATTGAAGACCAAACTCGTAACTCAAATATTTGTCTCTGCGATCAGATCGTAGAAACCTTATTTTCTTGTCACGATGATTTTTCCTCTTCACTCTGAAATTCTTTGAACCTTTCAACTATTTCAGACTTATGTTTCATCAAGTAGATATCCCCATATCTGCTCAAATCATCTGTGAAGGTCAGAAAATAACGATACCCACCATGAGCCTTAACACTCATTGGATCGCATACATCAGTATGTATTATTTCCAATAAGTCAGTTGCTCGCTCCATCGTTCGGAGAAGCGGAGTCTTAGTCATCTTCCCATGAGGCATGGTTCGCAAGCATCAAGTGATTCATAATCAAGTGATTCCAAAATCCCATCGGCATGGAGTTTCTTCATGCGCTTTACACCAATATGACCTAAACGGCGAGTGCCACAAATAAGTTGCACTATCATTATTAACTTTGCATCTTTTGGTTTCAATATTATGAATATGTGTATCACTACGATCGAGATCCAATGAACCATTTTCATTGGGTGTGTAACCATATAAGGTTTTATTCATGTAAACAGAACAACAGTTTATTCTCTTACTTAAATGAATAACCGTATTGCAATAAACATGATCAAATCATATTCATGCTCAGCGCAAACACCAAATAACATTTATTTAGGTTCAACACTAATCCCGAAAGTATAGGGAGTGTGCGATGATGATCATATCAATCTTGAAACTACTTTCAACACACATCGTCACTTCACCCTTAACTAGTTTACATTTATTCGCAACTCCGTTTGAGTTACTACTCTTAGTAACCGAACCAGTACCAAATACCGAGGGGTTGCTATAAACACTAGTAAAGTACACATCAATAACATGTATATCAAATATACCTTTGTTTACTTTGCCATCCTTCTTATCCGCCAAATACTTGGGGTAGTTACGCTTCGAAGAACAGTCCTTTGCAAGTACAAGCACTTAGTCTCAGGCTTAGGTCCAGACTTGGGATTCTTCACTTGAGCAGCAACTTGCTTGCCGTTCTTCTTGAAGTTCCCTTCTATCCCTTTGCCCTTTTCTTGAAACTAGTGGTCTTGTTAACCATCAACACTTGATGTTCTTTCTTGATTTCTACCTTCATCGATTTCATCATCATGAAAAACTCGGGAATCATTTTCATCATCCCTTGCATACTATAGTTCATCACGAAGTTCTACTAACTTGGTGATGGTGACTAGAGAATTTCATCAATCACTATCTTATCGGAAGATTAACTCCCACTTGATTCAAGCAATTGAAGTACCTGCACAATCTGAGCACATGCTCACTAGTTGAGCGATTCTCCTCCATCTTTTAGCTTATAGAACTTGTTGAGGACTTCATATCTCTCAACTCGGTATTTGCTTGAAATATTAACTTCAACTCTGGAACATCTCATATGGTCCATGATGTTCAAAACATCTTTGAAGTCCCGATTCTAAGCCATAAAGCATGGTGCACAAAACTATCAAGTAGTTATCATATTGAGCTAGCCAAGCGTTCATAACGTGCGCATCCGCTCCTGCAATAGGTCCATCACCTAGCGGTGCATTAAGGACATAATTCTTACGTGCAGCAATGAGGATAAACCTCGGATCGCGGATCCAATCCGCATCATTGCTACTAACATTTTTCAACACAATTTTCTCTAGGAACATATCAAAATAAACATATGAAAGCAACAACGCAAGCTATTGATCTTACAACATAATTTGCAAAATACTACGGGACTAAGTTCATGATAAATTTAAGTTCAATTAATCATATTACTTAAGAACTCCCACTTAGACAGACATCTCTCTAGTCATCTAAGTGATCACGTGATCCAAATCAACTAAACCATAACCGATCATCACGTGAGATGGAGTAGTTTTCAATGGTGAACATCTTATGTTGATCATATCTACTATATGATTCACGCTCGACCTTTCGGTCTCCGTGTTCCGAGGCCATATCGCATATGCTAGGCTCGTCAAGTATAACTCGAGTATTCTGCGTGTGCAAAACTGGCTTGCACCCGTTGTAGATGGACGAGAGCTTATCACACCCGATCATCACGTGGTGTGCAGGCACGACGAACTTTCGCAACGGTGCATACTCGGGAGAACACTTCTTGATAATTTAGTGAGAGATCATCTTATAATGCTACCGTCAATCAAAGCAAGATAAGATGCATAAAAGATAAACATCACATGCAAATCAATATAAGTGATATGATATGGTCATCATCATCTTGTGCTTTGTGATCTCCATCTCTGCAAAGCACCATCATGATCACCATCGTCACCGGCGTGACACCTTGATCTCCATCGTAGCATCGTTGTCGTCTCGCCAATCTTATGCTTCTCGACTATCGCTACCGCTTAGTGATAAAGTAAAGCATTACATGGCGATTGCATTTCATACAATAAAGCGACAACCATATGGCTCCTCGCCGATTGCCGATAACCGGTTACAAAACATGATCATCTCATACAATAAAATATAGCATCATGTCTTGACCATATCACATCACAACATGCCCTGCAAAAACAAGTTAGACGTCCTCTACTTTGTTGTTGCAAATTTTACGTGGCTGCTACGGGCTTAAGCAAGAACCAATCTCACCTACGCATCAAAACCACAATGATACTTCGTCAAATAGACTCCGTTTTAACCTTCTCAAGGACCGGGCGTAGCCACACTCGATTCAACTAAAGTGAGAGAGCAGACACCGCTTGATCACCTTTAAGCAACGAGTGCTCGTGGCGGTGAAACCAGTCTCGCGTAAGCGTCTGGCGTAATGTCGGTCCGGGCGCTTCATCTCACAATACCGCTGAACCAAAGTATGACATGCTGGTAGGTAGTATGACTTGTATCGCCCACAACTCACTTGTGTTCTACTCGTGCAAAGCATCAAACCATAAAAACCTAGGCTCGGATGCCTTTGTTGGGGAGCGTAGTAATTTCAAAATTTTCCTACGCACACGCAAGATCATGGTGATGCATAGCGAGAGGGAGAGTGTTGTCTACGTACCCTCATAGACCCGGCGAAGCGATCACAGCGTAGAGGAAGTAGTCGACGTTCTCCTCGCGATCCGACCGATCCCGGCGCCGTTACTCCGGCGCCCGAGTTCTTGGCACACGTACAGCTCGATGGCGCTCCTCGGGCTCCAATCCAGAGAGCTTCGGGAGGAGAGTTCCTTCAAGACGACGGCATGGTGGCGATCTTGATGTTCTACGACGCAGGCTTCGCCTAAGCACCGCCACGATATGACCGAGGTGGAATATGGTGGAGGGGGCACCGCACACGGCTAAGGAGCGATCTCAAGGATCAACTTGTGTGTTCTAGGGTGCCCCTTGCCCCGTATATAAAGGAGCAAGGGGGTGCGGCGGCCCTTGGAGGAGGCGCACGAGGAGTCCTACTCCCAGGAGTAGGACTCCCCCCTTCCTAGTTGGAGTAGGATTGGGGGAGGGAAAGAGGGAAGGGGGGGCGCCGCCCCCCTCTCCTTGTCCTATTCGGACTAGGGGTGGAGGGGGCGCGCGGCCTGCCCTAGCGGGCCCTTCCTCTTCTCCCTCATGGCCTACTAAGGCCCAATAACCCCGGGGAGGTTCAGTAACCCCGGTGTTAAATAAAATCCCGATTTCACCGGAACCATTCGAACTCAAATATAGGCTTCCAATATATCAATCTTTATGTCTCGACCATTTCGAGACTCCTCGTCATGTCCGTGATCACATCGGGACTCGAACTTCTTGGTACATCAAAATACACAAACTCATAATATAACCATCATCGAAACCTTAAGCGTGCAGACCCTACGGTTCGAGAACAATGTAGACATGACCGAGACACGTCTCGGTCAATAACCAATAGCGGGACCTGGATGCCCATATTGGCTCCTACATATTCTACGAAGATCTTTATCGGTCGGACCGCATAACAACATCGTTGTTCCCTTTGTCATCGGTATATTACTTGCCCGAGATTCGATCGTCGTTATCAATACCTAGTTCAATCTCGTTACCGGCAAGTCTCTTTACTCATTCGGTAATACATCATCTCACAACTAACTCATTAGTTGTAATGCTTGCAAGGCTTCAGATGATGTGTATTACCGAGAGGGCCAGAGATACCTCTCCGACAATCGGAGTGACAAAACCTAATCTCGAAATACGCCAACCCAACATCCGCCTTTGGAGACACTGTAGTACTCCTTTATAATCACCCGCCACGTTGTGGCGTTTGGTAGTACCCAAAGTGTTCCTCCGTAAACGGAGTTGCATAATCTCATAGTTATAGGAACATGTATAAGTCATGGATAAAAGCAAGAGCAACATACTAAGCGATCGTGTGCTAAGCTAATGGAATGGGTCATGTCAATCAGATCATTCAACTAATGATGTGACCTTGTTAATCAAATAACAACTCTTTGTTCATGGTTAGGAAACATAACCATCTTCGATTAACAAGCTAGTCTAGTAGAGGCATACTAGTGACACTCTGTTTGTCTATATATTCACACATGTATTATGTTTTCGGTTAATACAATTCTAGCATGAATAATAGACATTTATCATGAAATAAGGAAATAAATAATAACTTTATTATTGCCTCTAGGGCATATTTCCTTCAGTTCCACTGTGTCGTCATGATAAGGCTTGATGGCTCCTTCAATCATCCACAACGATGCGATCCAGGGTGAGGTTTTCCTCCCCGGACAAATCTTCGTATTCGGCGGCTTCGCACTGCGGGCCAACTCGCTTGGCCATCTGGAGCATATCGATAGCTAAGCCCCTGGTCATCAGGTCGGGTTTGGAAGCCTGAACTACATCGCTGACATCCCCGGAGACTTGATCTTCGATGGATTCGAGCCCATGTCAGGTGTGCCAGACAGTTACGACGAGCATGACCTAGATCTGCCATCGGACAGTGTTCGGGAGATCACACACTACAAAAAAAAGACACATCCGTGACATTTTGGGCCGAATGAATTTTTTTCTGTCATACTTATGACACTTCTATGACGATAATTGTGACAAAACCCGGTATCATCATAGATGTGGTGGGCTCCTACTTCTATGACAAAAAAATCATGACAGAAAATGGATTTTTCGTCTTGGGCGGGCCGGAGAGACAGCTGCATGGCATTCTTTGGGCCGTCCATGATGGAAAAAATCGTGGTAGAAGTAAGGGCGAGGAAAATGTCGGCGAGTTCACGGTTACGGTGGGAGGTCGGGGGCCAAGCGATGCGCGTTGCTCTCGTACATGTACGCGCGTGTGTGCGAGGCATTGGCTCTAACTGAACCCGAGCGAGGCGTTGGGCTCTAACTAAACCCGAGCTATTACACTGCAGGCTACGCGTTACTGAACCCGAGCGATCGATTGATGGCTGTTAACTGAACCTGATCGAGCGATTCCTTTGCTACTGCAGCTAACTGAAGCTGATCAATTGGATGAATAGTGAGCATTGCGGGGGGGGTGGATGAACAGTGAGCGGTGGGGGTGGATGAACAGGACCCCATGGCGTTGCCTCTGGATGAACATGACAACCCCGTGGAGGGCTGGATGAACAGTAGACGGTGGAGGGGTGACCGTGGAGGGGTGGTTGAACAGTGGCCGGTGGAGTAGAGCACGGAGGAGACTGGATGAACAGGAGCCCGTGGAGGCTGGAGGAGGTTGACGGTAGCCCGTGGAGGCTGGAGGAGGTCGACGGTGGAGATGAACAGTATCTCGTGGAGTCCCATTTTTCGGTACGCCACACCCCTCCCGATGAACAGGACCCTTGTTTCGACCGTAGCGCTCCAACACAAGTCCGTTTCGTCCATTTTGCGGTACGCCACACCCCTACCGATCAACATGACCCCCGTTTCGACCGTAGGAGATCCGTTTCCTCCGTTTTGCGGTACACCAGACCCCTCCCGATGAACAGGATCCCGTTTTGAACGTGGTCGGTCGAACACAAGGCCGTTTCCTCCGTTCTATGGTATGCCAGGCGTCGTTTCCATCGCATGTTCCGTCCAAGCTGGTTGGCTCCCACGCGTTCCATTGCCTCCCGATGAACACGACGCGTTTCGTTGCCTCTCCATGAACACGACGCATTCCGTTGCCTCCGCATGAACACGATGATGACGCAGTTTCTCCGTTCTGACCCAACCATGTACACGAGCCCTGGCGGTACGTATGCGTGAGTAGGCGTTCGATACCCCGCCCGTATGTACGTACATGGCCGCATTTTCTTTCTTGCACCCTGGCCGTTGTACATACATGTACATGCTACATGCGCGCCTCTACTACGACACGTGCGCGCCTCTAGTACGACATGTGTGCGCCTCTACATCCACCAGAATGACAACGCTACGTATGCTTCGACCAGGTGGGTCCTGACTGTCACGCACTTCCTTGCGTGCGAAGATGTAGATGGTGGGTCCCAGCAGTCAGGGGGGCGAATCGTTTTTTTTTTGCCCGGACGCACTTCCTTGTGTGCGAAGATGTAGCTGGTGGGTCCCAGCAGTCAGGGGGGAAACGGTTTTTTCGTGAAATATGGTGGCCCGTCCGGTGGGTCCCTGCTGTCAGGTGGAGGTATCATTATTTTCCGTGTAATAAGGAGGCACTTCCTTGCTGCGGCCGTGGACCCAGCTGTCAGCCTCTCCACGTACAGTCCACGTCCGATGGAAGTCGTTCCTTGACCACGTTGACCATGCCGCGCCGAGAGCACCAGGGCGGTGGATGATGGTGAGGCCTAGGAATGGGACGACGCGGAGCCAGGGAAGACGCGGTGGAAGCCAGCGGAGAGGAGTCGAGGTTCACCGTTGGCTGCGGTGTGAGGTTATCGTCGCCGCAGGGCTCGCCAGCCGGTGGGAATAGTAAGGCGGTGAGGCCTCGCGACAAAGACAGCCGCCACGGGAGGCAGGAGCATGCAGCACGACTGGCGCTGCTTTGGGCGGCTGGAGCAAGAAGACCAGAGGCTGAAGAAGCACTACGGCCGTTGGATGGATATCGTACGGTCACTGAAGCTAGAATCGTTTATATTGACTAAGTTGACAAAGCCCTTGGTAGCGCCAACTTAGTAGGCCCATAGGCCAGCCTTCGAAACGGTGCGCCCCAGTTGTCAGGGGGCGGAATCATTTTTTGGGCGGGCGAAGCTAAGAATATCCAAGATTGAAGAAGAAGCACGACATCCGTTGGATAGACATCCAACGGCCGCTGCTGCTAGAACCTTGTGTTGGCTATAATAAGTTGACAAAGCCTTGCATACGCGTCAACTTAGTTTTTTAGGGAACGCGCCAACTTAATAGGCCCACAAGTGTGTGGCAGAGAACTTATAGCCCATTTGCGATTTGTAAGAATGTACAGCCCATTTTTGAATTCGAATGGAATTTACTACAGCCCATTTACAGTTTGCTAAAAACACAGCCCATTTTCTAGCTAGGACAACGATTAATAATTTTAACCAACCGTTGAAGATAGAATTCAATAAAATTTCCCACATTTTGATGGGATCCGAAATATTTTTATCCTGGAATTTCTAGTCAGATTAAATATAAATTTGTATTACGTAAAAATCCAACGAAACATTGCACGCGCAACAATGAAAATTTAAGATTTTCAAAATCCATAAATAATATTTTTTAACTAATTTCGTGTTTGGTGCATTTTTTATAGTTACTGCCCAGTTTATATAATTACATCTCATTTATTATATTTTAAAGCCCATTTTCCTGTTAAGCCTAATGCATCCCTCCTAGGAAAGATTTGCAGCCCAGCGGGGCGGAGAATAACAAGTTGACCTTGCCTGGGTATTCCTCAAAAAACCGTATAGCTGGGCTAGCCATTTTCATCTTGAAAAATTAATATCCGGCTGGATATCGGCTGGGCTAGACGGGCCACAACCCCTTGATTAATACCCCGCTCTCCTCTGAACAACAACGAAATCATCGCCAAGAAAAACTTTGCAGTGCTCACGCGTCAAAAAGACAAATACTGCTCGAGCTGCTTGGTCCCAGCTGTCCGCCGCACCTTTTGCAATTCTCTCGTTTATATTGACTACATAGGTTGACAATGGTGTGGGACCGTGATGTCAAAAAAATATAGTTGTACATAATAAGGAGGCACTTGCGTACGTACGACTATGGCCCTAGTGGGTCCCTAGTGTCATCCAATCAAAATAAAGTCATCTCCTGAATCCTCATGTTAGTTGATGATGTTAACAATGCTCGGCGCCACGGCGAGCGCAACAACTCGAAGGACGACGGAGCCCTATGGATGGTCTGATACAGCGCCCGCTGCTCATTCAGGAAGCCAGGATCATCGGACACCTATGAGCGCCTTTGAGAAACTAAGACGGCATGAAACGGTAGGGCCGCGCTTGGGAGCTCTGGTTTATTTCAAACCTATATTAACATACAAGTGTAATTTACTCGTCATCGGAAACAACGTGTAAAATACAGGCGTAATGAAACCGAGGGCCCGAGGTCTATAAGTAAAACCGGCGGGTTACGCGTGTAATTTGAGAGACCAGTGTATATTTTACGAGCACTGCTATATGGACAACATTACCAGACGATACATGCACGACGTGCGTATCATGCCATCCATGGGCAAGGCTGAAACAGCAGCTAACGGCTGGATTAGCAATCGTTCGAGTGTCGTTCAGTGTTTTTATCGTGTGTGAAGTACTTTCGATATTTTACTAGTCGAAATCGACCAACCAAGCGCTTCGCCCAAGACCATCTGCTTTTATTTACAAGCGTCAGTTTTACAAGCGGTTTTGGCTGGAAAACGACGATCCAATCCTGGCCTAATATCATGAGTTGGTCGAAAGATCATATGGTTTCACGTCTAACCTACCTGACTTGTCGTATAGGCTATGAATGAAACATAAGACGATGAACTTCTTAAGCATGGAAACAACAGAAGAGGATGATCTTCTTAACAAGCAAATCACTGGGATTAGATCGACATGCAAAACAATACGAAGAATTATTCTCAGGGGGCATGGTGAACAGCTCGTCATGCCGCATGCCACAACATTCCAAGATCAACTTTGCAATCAAACAAAAGGCCTGGCATTACATAGACAATATTCAGAACAAACTCCTAACACAGGAATATCTCAGCAGAGTAACTATTTACTTCTAAACTGAACACAGGAATAGGAAAAAACAATCGATGCTGCTCACAGCAAGGGCGTCCCACTCAAAAATATCAAATGCATGTCTTCTGGCTAACATCGATGAGCAAATTTTGACAAGGTTTTCCAATTCCAATATATTAAACTAACATCTTCTTGCTTACATCAATGATTAAACTTTGACAAGCTTTTCCCATTCAAAATATGTAATGCCAATGATCATGGAGTCCTGTCGTAGCTTCTCACTTGTTTGGGCACTTTTTGCCCAGTGCACTCCACGTGTTGTAGAATTGCCAATGCTCTCTACAGACTAGTCATGTCACCAGCGTCTAATAATACTCTGTAAAGCTTCTCGGTCATTCCTTCTGTAATGTAGCACAAACAGTGACTGCTTCTTTCTGCAAAGTGGAACGACCAACTGGACCTAGTAATGCAGCAGTTTGCATTGGACACATTGGCTCCTTTTGTGCAGTTCAACTAAAATCGAAGTCAGAATAAAACCGAGCTTTAATTTTGATATCCCCGTAAGCAACAATAGGTAGAAGGAAACAATTCTCGAGAAATAACAGTTGATGACTTGTACTCCCGGAAGAAAAGCATCTCTTGATCTACATTATCTTAATGGGAAACAAAGCAGAGAGTAGAAATTCTCCATCGAGTGTGATTCATTCATATTGGTGAGACATTATTTTAACAATGCCTTGTTTCAACATGTATAAAGAACGACAAAGCAAAAAGTACCATTCCTAAAACAATGCAACTGATTCATTTTAACAGAGACATTATCTTAACAATACCTTGGTTAAACATGTAGAAAGAACTACAAAGCGAGGATAGTACCATTCCTAACAAGTGTTGCAGTTTTGAACTAAGATTCAGAGTTAATTAATTCGAGAGTGGCATTCCTTAATTTTACCAGTGACATTAGATTAATGAAAAGCATAAAGCAGTTCGAGGGAGAGTGGGCTAACAACAATATGTGCTTCCATCTACTTATAAAGGGGTGATGCGAGTTTGTTGTAACAAAGCAACAAGCATCATGTCTGGGTTGGTCCCATTTTTGTTCACTACTTAATGGGAAAAGACAGCAATACAATAGCTTCAATTCAACATTTATTTAAAACAGTACCAATACAAGTAGCACAACATCTCAAAGCACACTGCACAATCATGTGGATGAAGGCATGTACTGACCTTTCATGAGAACACTAGGATAAAATATGAATCTGCCAACACGAATAGGAAATCCAATCTCGTTTTGTGCAGTTGCACTGAAATCAAGCAAAGTGTTTCGCGTAGCAAAGCAAAATGTCGCAACAACAACAAGTTGAGTAGATATCCCCGTTTAAACAGAGGCAAAAAAGGAATCAATTACTGGCTAATAAAGGAGGATGAAACATGCGGCCACAAAATGGTAATCCCGCCAATCCCTAACAAGTGTTGCAGTTTTGAAATAAGATTCAGTAGTTAATTTCGAGAGTGGCATTGCTTAATTTTACCAGTGACAATAGATTAACAAAAGCATAAACAGTTCAGGGAGAGTGGTAGCAGAACACCATGTGCTTCCATCTACTTATAAAGGGGGTGATGCAGAGTTTGTTGTAACAAAGCAATAAGCATCATGTCTGGGTTGGTACCATTTTTGTTCACTACTTAATGGGAAAAGAGAGCAATACAATAGCTTCAATTCAACATTTATTTAAAATAGTGCCAATACAAATAGCACAACATCTCAAAACACACTGCATGATCATGTGGATGAAGGCAAGTACCAACCTGTCATGACGCTCACAAGATCAACTACGAATCTGCCAACACGAATAGGAAATCCAATCTTGCTTTGTGCACTTGCACTGAAATCAAGCAAAGTGTTTCGAGTAGCGAAGCAAAATGTCGCAATAGCAACACGTTGAATCGATACCCCTATTTTAACAGAGGCAAAAAAGGAAACAATTACTTACCGATAAAGGAGGATGAAACAAACGGTGATAGAAAGAAGCATCTAACTTATCTTGGATGGAAAACAAAGTAGGATAGTAGCATATCTAAAATGGTTGCATTGATTCATATTAGCAGAGACATTCTCTTAAAACAACATTCGTTAAAAAATGTAGTTTACTTTTAACAGTGGCATTGCTTCAATTTGCCGGCGGCATTCTTAGATTAACAACAGCAAAATAGCTGTATGGGACATGCCAGCACCATGTGCGTCCACACATATAAATGGGTGATGCAGAGTATGTAGCCAAGCAGCATATATGCGTTGGTCCCATATTTGATCTCTTTGAACCGTTTTCCTATGTGAGGACAGCAAATCTAGTCCTGCACAAACTACCCGACCCCCCAGTTTCTTTCCCTTTTCAACAAAGAGATCGGTTCCTTACAGATGTGTGTACTGGGTTACCCCCCTTTTCCCTTTTTGACCAACAAAGCGGCTGGATAGCCAGTCTATATACTACTTTCCGTCCCTCCTTTCCTCATTGAACCACGTCCTACATTCTTGCTCTAGCCCACCGCACCCTTCTTTCCTCTTTGAACGAAGACCTAGATTCGACTACAGATCGAAAAAGATCCACATGCAGCTAGAGCAACGACGGTTTCAAAAACGTATACCTTAGGGTCATCGGGATGTGGCAAGGCGTGCGGCGGTAGGCCTGATCTGCCCACACTACGTACGGCAGCAAGGAAGAAGGGGTCGGTGGCCCTCCAAGACAAAGTATTGGGTGAAAGAGAACAAAGACAATGAGCGGTGGATTGCCTCCTCGGCTGAAGGCGATAGAGTGAACGCTGCACCTCCTCCCTTCCCAAGCACGGATACGGACGCCTCCTTCACCGGTGTGAGGGGAGAGAGAGACAAGAGGCCAACGCAGTCTTGTTTAGATCTGGTGAAGAGAGGGTGAGAGACTGTGAATATAGCAAACCCTAGCAAATGAACGCTGAGCCTCCAGCGTGTATACATATATGTAGTGCGGCGAGAGTGTGGAGAATGCAAACCCTAGCTAACAAGTGCTGAGGCTCCAGCTTATATATATATACTACTGTAGTACGGGCTAAGCTCCGGTGCCTTCACTGCACCTGCTTTTGGCTGTATGACAGGTGAGCCAGACACATTTTGGGCCCACCTGTCATAAACCCAAAGGCAGGTGCACTAAGTAAATGAAGATGTGTCCATATAGTACTCTCGTGGAGTGGTTTTCTTATTCTCTCCATAACAATCGTTTTAAATTGTGTAAGTACGAAATGAAACTCTTTATTTAACGTACAGTGAAGAAAACTACTACTACTACCAATGAACTAACGATCCACGCCAACGCGTCCTGGTCGCACTTCCTGTCCTTCTCGTGCGGTACACTACCCTCCCTTAAGTGAACAACCACACATGCGCCAAATTATCAGAAACGTGTGAGAGTGTGTGCAAATAAAGAATTTTAATTTCGATTATCGGAAAGGTTTGGGAGTATTACAAAGTTTGACTCCAGTCAAATCTAATATGCGGAGTGTCGGTGTACTAAAGTAGGGGTACCTTAGTACCCGAACTTGAAACGGACACGATTCAGACTCCCGCAACAAGGCTTGCCGGACGCCCGCCAAGACCCTCCGTCACTCCCATTCACTGCCATTCAAGAACAAAGTATTAATTGTGAAGTCAAGGCCCCGGCAAGAGAAGCTTGCCGGACAGGACAAAGCCCCGGCAAGAGAAGCTTGCCGGGAAGGACAAGACCCCGGCAAGAGGAACTTGCCGGCAAGGACGACCAAAGCACTTCAGAAGACCTGCCGCGACGCACCGCGCGCCCCGACAAGGCCCGGCGGGCGGCAAGCTTGCTGGTGCGACAAGACAACGGCCGCGGCAAGGCGCTTGCCGCGGCAAGGCTGCCACTCTGCACCCAAGCTCCAGCGCATCCAACGACGTGTCATCCCAGGACCATCCCAGGAGCACGTGGCGAGGTGCTGTACATCCATGCGGTGCGAGGTGGCAAGCGAAGCTGACAAGGAGGCCATCGTGGCGATCGGTGGCGCCCCTAACGGTTGCTTCCTTGCACTGTTGGGGCGACCGGACGGGCATTAAATGCTCTTGTCCCTTGCCGTCAGAGTTAGGTAGGGGACACTGTTGACAGCAGTTGTACCAACCCCGTTTTACCTTTCTACCCTCTCTCTGCGCTGCCACCTGTCGGTGACCCTTTAGACTATAAAAGGAGGCACGTGCGCACGTAGAAGGGGTTCGCAGATTAGAGACGACGAAGATACCAACGCTCTCGAGCAAAGAACAAATACAAACACAAAGCAGCGGAGGAGTTTTATCTCTCGGGAGAGCTCCGGCCGGGTAAAATCGCCCGCTTCCCTGGCCGACCTCGATCTGCTCTTGCGCGGCCCTCGCCTGCCGTGCGGAAGGGCCTCCACCCCATAGGTGGTTGTCCCCCATGACACAGAGTAGATAAAAATGGAGGGCTACTATGTCCATCCGGGTTTTTAGTCCACACCATTTTTTAAATCAAAGTTAATAGCTGGACAAATAAAATTACGGGGGAGCTGGAGACAAAGTTGTGGGAAGGCTTAGAAATCAATACAAAAACGTATGCTCTTAGTACCAACGTCGATCCTTCTTCGAGGAAACATTTGGTTCATAGCCAATTGTGTGATAAAATTGCACCAACGTGAAAGACGACTGCGTCTCAAACGCAACCAAGGTGAACAGACGAAGGATATCATCTTTGTGTGTAACAAGCAAAGAGAACTGATGGAAGACAGCTTGTTTTTCATTGAAAATCGATCAGCTTCACTAGCCGATGCAACCATGAGGTGCAACCATGAGCATCGATAGGTCATCGTGGTGATGCATCATCCATTTGGCATCAAGTTTGGGTGAGGCACCTATGAAGTTCGACAAATCCTCACTGTGGTCTGTTTCTTCTTAGTAATCAAGCTCGAGGAAGGAAGAACCATGCGGCAGAGGACAATGAGGCGGAACAACAATGGCCATCCAATTTTGTGCAATTCCACTAAAATTGAGGAAGACATGCCCGGGTATGGAGATACGCATTGCTGTTTCCAAAAATATGAAAAAGGGATATAGTGTTGTTACTTTATTTTACAGCAATGGTCAATAAGAATTAATGAAAAGTACACCAACAAACAGAAGCATCATAATTATCTTGATGGGAACTAAACCAGGACACCCGAGAAAAAAAAGCATTTCTTCATTTAACCAGTGATAGTACTACCACCATATGGACAATACTGCACAACCACCTTGTACTTTTTGTCGAAACAACATGTATACCTCCACCGAGGCATAAATCAGGACAACTTTTCGAGTGGCATTTCTTCTATAATAGTACTAGTAGATGATGTTGGACCAGCCGACGAACCCTAGCTACTATACATGGGGAGCTGGGGAGTAGTCGCATAGAAGAAAACCCGCACGCAGCAACCTCGGGAGCTGGACCAGTACAAGAAGTTATACCTCAGGTGGGCGAGATGTCGTTTAGGCGGGCGGGATCTACCCACACGATGGCAGCGAACAAGGGCGCGGAGGATCTTCGTCCGCACCAGCGCCAGCTCCGAGAGGACGGTGCGCAACGGCTTCCTCCGTCGCCGAAGGCGATAACGTCAACGTTGCACCTCCTCACCTCCTGCAGCAGACGGGATTCGGCCAGATCTATGACCACCGGTGAGGAGAGAGATAGAGTGGACACTGTCATCTTGTTTTGATATGGAGAGGGTGAGAGAGCGAGACGCCAGAAACTCTATCAAACAAGAGGCTATAATGGAGTAAAAAATCTCCATAGCGGTGGTTTTAAATAGAATACGCGTTCCCGTAAAAAAAAAGCGAAAGCTGGCGGACAATTTTTAACGTATCAAGAAAGAAAACTCGATCAAAACACGCCCGCTTGTGTCGCGAGAGTCGTCGCACACATACATAGACATAGACATGCATATCCGTGTTTACGCAAAATTCCATTTCCATCTCCATCTCCAATCATATTTGTCCAAGCGGCACATTATTTACGTTGTTAACTATATCGCAGCAATATTAACGTACAACATCTCTTGTTTGCCGGCGCCGGACCGCTGCCACGGCGGTCCCGACCAAACCGAACCCTCTTCATCACCAGCGTGCTTCCGCTGAAAGCAGTCGAGGCCGCATTCATGCCCGGCCAGAGCGCACGCGACCTCTCACTAGCGCCGGCATTGAAGCGGCGCGCCGGCCGAGAGAGCGTCACTCGCGCCGCTTCCGGGTTCACGCGATTGCTCCGCATTCAAAGGTTGCAATAGCCGGCTACAACATGCATGTAAAAAGTTCTTGGGAGTTCGTGCTATAGCTAGCTGTCCTCCCTCAACTCGTCAATCTCTTCCAGTAGTGCTAGTACTCCATGGCGCGATCCATCGACAAGCAGGTGGGAAAGTTATCGTATACTCGATTTGCGGTGAGTGGCATGCCGAGCGACCGTGTGGGGTCGAGCCATGGAGGAGGGTGAGACACGACGTGATTTAAACGTCGGTTTTGCTCGATGGCACGATCCATCGAAACGAAACGTTGGTTTCTCTCTGTTTCCATTTTTTCTCCGGAAAAACGGAAACTTTCCACTCCTTTTTATTCCTATTCCAAGGTTGCCCCATTACAACATTCCATCAAATACAAAGGAAAACTAACACGCATGCTGATGCATCTCAATGATTCATAGATCATAGCCAATATTTATGTCACAACTAAAGACAAAAGTTGTGAGAGCGTGTACGAAAGAAAAACTACTGATGGGGTCACTACGACTTAAACCCTAAACCCTAAACAGGATTTAATTTCCTGGCCAGGTAGAACCTGTCAAAGGAAAGACGGCTGGCACCCACGGATCATACGATGCTTTCGTGCAGTTCCACTAAAATCGACCTGAGCATCCCTGATGGCAAAGATATTGAAGAAGTGTGATTAGAATAATAGTACTCGCAATAGTTCATGAGACATAAACTCATCACAAGTAGAAGCCGGTAGAAGTAGAGAAAGATCGACATGGAGATGGAGCTACCGCAGTGGAGCAAGCCGGCTCCAAAAGGAAGATGGACTACCTGGGACGTCGGGCTGTAGCTAGAAGGGCGGTTGGGACGCGGCATCGGCCCATACCGCGGTGACCCCCAATTGGGACGCACCGACTGTGGGTTTTCTCCCTCGCCGATGTCGACCACGTCTACGCAGAACGTTGTTCCCTTCCCCCAGCTACGGGATCAGGCCCGTCACTCTATGCTTGTGAAGAGAGCAACCTAAGCAAGAAGGCTTGTAGCTTAGGCTCCTGCTAGTGTATATATAGTGGTTTTCTTTTTCTCTCCATATCAACCATTTTATATTGTGTATGTGTCACTGAAGAGTGAAATGATGGTTGCTTCTTCCGACTAACTTACTGTGTGATTTGACTGCTCCATAGTGGCCCCTACACGTACTCCCCCTATGTGTATGCAATAGTCACACGTACACATGGACGCAAAAACGCACGCGACGCCCTAATGCATGCATGTCCGAGCACACGACGGAACACACACGGTCACGCTCAAGTGCTCAACCTACAAGTGCATGCACACACATACTCAGTCAGGGTGAGCTAGTGACCGTATAAAAACTGGAAAATATATATTGAGCGCAATGAGCGTATTATGAAGTCCACTGGCCGTATTTTTACCAATATACAGTGACAGACAATGTATTTATCTCGTTTGAAATTAAGCCATATTAACTGGAGAGGAGGCAGTATGGACTAGCATTACTTTGTTGTGTCCCGTCAACTTGCCGAAGGAGGAGAAGGTTGTAGGACAGGAGAAGCTTGCGCGCGGTGGCTCGCAGGACAAGGAGAAACTTTTGACTAATGCAAGCTCTCTCTCACTCAGGTGGTGGACGTGCAACAGTTAATTCAGTGTCAGATTGCCAAAAGCATACACTATACTACTAGTGCTATTATTATTTGACTTCCTGAATAGGCGAACAGTCAAGCGCAAAGTTTACTAGTAGTACTAGTACTACTACTATAGTCTATAGAGGTATGTACTATACTAGTACTAGGAACCGAATGGAGGAGCGTCTGCACTCTTATTATGATTTTAAAATGTGATAAAGCAATCTTCAACACATTTGGTTCTCTTCGAGGGTTCTCACATGTGATAATGGAAGTGGATTGCATGGAACACTCGCCACAATTCTCGCTTAATTCTGGCTCACATCCTGTTACAAAAAGGAGCGCTCGGTAATATTTCCTCTTTTTTGTTATTCAGCATGTAAACAGGTCAGCAAACCTTGCGGCGCATCTTCGTGCGAACCATGCTTGCTGCACTTTGAATGTGGCCGAGAGCTGGCTTGATGAAACACCTCGCTTCCTACTTCTTTTTTTGCGGGGTACCTCACTTCCTAGTGACCAGTGTCTTGGCAGATCATCCTAAGATATATGAATAAAGCTCTCTCATTTACCCGCAAAAAAGATCAAGCCATATTAACCGGAAAGGAGGGAGTACGGACTAGCACTACTTTTTGGTGTGTCCCGTCAACTCACAGAATGAGGAGAAGCTCGCTTACGCCTTTTGACTAATGCAACCTACCCTCGGTGGACATGCATCAGTCCATTCGGTGTTAGATTGTCAGAGGCATACACTGTAGTACCCAACAAGCGGAGTACCATCATTGTTCGACTTCACGAAGAGGCGAAGAGCCAAGAGCAGTAGTACGAGTAGTACTACTACTAGAACCGCATGGTGGAGCGTCTGTACTCTTATTTTTTTATCTCTGATAAAGTACACGTTTATTGCGGAGAAGGGCGGAAAACGGCAGCCCAACCTGTAATGATGATATCGATCAACCAACCATGCTCGAATATATCTTGGCCGCCCGTCTGTGTGTTCTCGCTCCTCGTCTCTCTCAAGGAACGGCGGGTTGGCTCTTTGCCATCAATTGAGATCGGTTTGCTCACACTCCTGTCCCACATGTCAGTGATATGCCAAGAGGAGGTGCGTTGACCGACTGGCCATACGCGTACTTGGTTTTGCACCTTCATACTACTCCACCCTCCATCACAATTTACAGGGTGCGCTTCATTATGATGCATTTCTCTCAATGCATTTCCACCACCAGAGAGACTTTAGACGCGTTTGGTTTAATGCTCAATTAATTAGGGAGTGGTAACCGCTATTAAGTCCACAATTTTCTCTCGATGTACTCCCTCCTTTCCGGTTTATAGGGCTTATCTCAAAATTTTAGTTTTTCCATTTTATAAGGCTCAATTTGGTTATTTTCCATCATATGTTCAGATTCCAAGGTGCATTAAATCATTGCATGCAAGTATTAATAGAAAATTGACCAATGCATGTACTTTATGCATGCATGCATTACAATTAATGCATTGATAAACATAATTTTTTGAGGAAAACAAGAGCATTAATTAGGTGGTTTTGCAAAACTACAAAAAGTATTCCACCACTCGCCACATTTGTTAGATTTTTGAATTGAGCACTATAAACCGGAAAGGAGGGAGTACTACTACAGAGTGGAGTAAGTGCATGCATGTGTGTACCCGGGATGGAAGCACTGCATGCATGTGTGTACGCATTATTCCCTCTTGTAATAGACGCCGTGCTATAACTACCAATGCTATTTTTCAGGCCGATCGCTAGTCGCCTTGGTCCCATAGATTTTTTTTCTCTTTTCTAAAGTGCGCTCTGTAAACAGTGACGGATGGAGTAGTATGAGCGGATTCAAAGTAGAGCGTATTGATGGTTGCTTCTTCCGAGCAACTTACAGTGGGAAAGGTGGGGCTTATGATTTAACTGCTCATTACTCACTATTAATGCGGCGCAACGACCGGGCTAAGTCTCCCA
This sequence comes from Aegilops speltoides, assembly GCA_021437245.1. Classification (NCBI taxonomy): domain Eukaryota; kingdom Viridiplantae; phylum Streptophyta; class Magnoliopsida; order Poales; family Poaceae; genus Aegilops; species Aegilops speltoides. The sequence goes on from CM038142.1 coordinate 443,009,434, forward strand.
TGCGATTGTGCACTATCCCCTCGGTTCTTAAATATACTCTGGAGTATTTGTCTTTCTAGAGATTTCAACGAGTGACTACTCAAATATTTGTCTTTTTAGAGATTCAAATGGACTACTACATACGGATGTATATAGACATATTTTAGAGTGTAGATTCACTCATTTTGCTCCTTATGTAGTCACTTGTTGAAATCTCTAGAAAGACGAAGAGAGTATTTAGGAATGGAGGGAGTACACATACGAAGCAAAATGAGTGAATCTACACTATAAAATATGCCCATTTGAAATTTGGAAAAAGAAAAATATTTAGGAACGAAGGAGTATAATTTTGTGCATGGCACATGGACACGGATGCTGAAGAGGCTTCTGGCAGTGCTATCAAGCTTCCATCATTTGTTTACATAATTGACGTACTATACAAATAATTTTCCAGCGACATGAAATTGTACAATGGTGTGAGCTTTCTGCTTTTGTTTCGTGTGTCTTGCCATCGATGCTCTTTCGGAAACAATAAAAAACTAACTTCCTTGCTAATGCATGTTAATTATTAGCAGATCAGAGCTAATAATTACATCACAACTGAAGACAGAGTTGTCATAAGGTGTTAAATTAAAATTGATCCATGCTTTCATTGGCAGCAACGTCCCCCCAGCTCTGTCTAAATCAACAAGGCATGTTGGGAAAAAAAGTAGCTGTCTGGAGCATGCAACATTCCGATCATTTTGTGCAGTTCCACTAATATAGAGCTGAGCGTCCCTGTTCCAAAGATATTAAGTGTGATTCCGATAATAGAGGGCTGTCGATGAAACAATAAACACACAAATAGAAGCCGGTCACCTTTGCAGTCTCTCTTAAGACTAACTAGTTGGAGAAGATTAGGCTCGGAGTTGGATGAGGAGGATAGAGCAAAACCAATCTCCCTTTGTGCAGTCGCACTGAAATGTAGAGACGTTGCCCGTGTGACATTTTAGTACAACTTCACAAAACACTCTTAAGAAAAAAGTGATTTGTGCAGTTCACCAAAAGGTCGCAATAGCAATGAGGTGAAATGGATAGCCCTGTTTGCAAAAAATAGGTAGAAAGGAAACAATTACTGGCCAATAATAGTTGATGACACATGCGGCGACAAAAAAGAAGCATATATTCCTTGTCCTAAGGGAAGATAACAACACGGTTGTGTTTGTCTAAAACAGTGTGAGGACGAGATTGCAATATGGAAAGTACGCCGGACGAGCTACGTTTTGGGCAAAGAACTATGGAAGATCCACATGCAGCGACGTGGGAAGACGGGCAGTGGAGCAAGGCCGGAGGGAATACCTGGAGGTCGTCGGGATGTAACTAGGTGAGCAGCGGTGGGCGGAATCTACGAGCATGTGGCGTAGGCCCTGCCGCGCCGGAGCTTGGTCAGAGCGAACGGCGTGTACCGCAGATCGGGACGTGCTGCCTCGGCGTCGTCGAACTGAGAAATGATGCACTTCCTCCCTTTCCCCGACAGATAGGATGCGGCCAAATCAGTGACCAACGGTGTTAGAGAGAGGCCACCGCACTCCCTTTCCCCCGACGGACAGGATGCAGCCGGATCATTGACCAATGGTGAGAGAGAGGCCACCACAGCCTTGTGTGAGATACTCTGAAGAGCGACAAACCAGGCAGGCAGGCTCCATTGTATATAGTTGAGCGGACTACCTTTTTCTCCATAAAAATCGTTTTATATTCTGTGTACGTGCCATTGAGCGCTATAACTTTATTTAAAAATAATGCGGCAACGCGTCAAGTCGAACTTTGTTTCATGCACGCGTGGTACACGACCTCCTAGGTAAACAACCGCTTCTGAGCGTTCAAATTAGCACGTGGGCTGCCATTTAAGAAAGAAATGAGCTCCACCGAGTACCATGAGGGTGTGGTTGAAACACGGCGTGAGAACATGCACGGTGCACCTATTCTCTTCTTGTATATGTACACCACCTACGTGGGGTTGTGTCAGAGAGATATAGTGTGTGGGTTCGTGAGAGTTTTTTTTGGGGGGGTCAATCAAAAAATGTAACATTGCAATGTGTGTGAAATAGAGTCCTGGATATAACATATATATAGAGGGGGCGATCCACGAGAAGAGAGTGGAGGTAACATTGGCTTGAGATGTCCATAGAATCGAAGAGAGGGATGATGTGTGTGTGTGCACGCGCGATCGATAAAGAGTGCCATAGAATTTGTGTGTACCCACGTCAAAGATATAGATTGGATGGCCTACTGGAACGTGAGAGGGGATATGTGCAGTTTGTCTCTGTGGCATGGATACCTACCTGCAGCGCTCGACTATCGGTGTGTGGTGGGGGAAGAGGGAGGCCCGATTAACTATAGAGGTACAATGGCTGGTATATGTGTGGAGGAGGAGAGAGGCCTACCTCATGTATTAAGGAGACCGATCTGCCTCATGTATTAAGGGAGATCGATCGGCATCCATGCATATGTGTAGGAGAGGAATAAGGTTGGGAGAGAGACAGAGCTAGAGTGTTGGAGGGGGTGGTAGTGGAGTTGCTTCTAACAAATGGTGGGATAGGCTTGCTAGGAAAATAGAGGGCACGCCCGCAATATCAATAAGAGAGGAGATGGCTGCTTGTTGTTGTCTGTGCACGTGCATGTGAGAGACGGGTCAGGAGGCATGCACGAATGATGAGGGGGGACGATATGGTTGTGGTAAGCGCACGTAACTACATAGGAAGATCAATCACCCTTTGTTAGAGAAAGGAGAGACATAACTTGTGAGGTACATCGATCGATGGGGGGGATAGTTAAAGTCGATCTAGGTATATGTTGGGAGATCGATCATTATGGTATACATGCATGTGTGTGTTAGAAGCAAATGAGGCACGAGGAGAAGGATAGAGAGGGAGGGATGCATCTAGGAGGTGGTACGAGAGGCATACTATATCGAGGGGGAAGGAGTGTGCGAGTACGAGATCGATGAAAAGAGTGGTGGGAGTGAGGCATGGCCGGTGACAAGAGAAGAGGGGAAGCTTGTGTTTGTGCTAGGCACACCTGGCTAGAAAGGCATATCGATCGATGTGTGACGTAAAGAAGGAGCTGGGGGGCCTACACACACCGTGGGTGAACAACCTAAAGTGAAAAGATGAATTTGCGGGATGGAGCTACAGAATGTTGAGGTAGGGTGAGAGGGATGCGGGCGTGTGCATGCACGAGAGAAAGTTAGCGCTAGCTACAAAGATAAGAGGATTGTGTGGGTCGATTTCTTAAAAACTTGATATAACTATCACCTCTATCTGAAGCAGAAGAAAGACCTATTTGATTATATAGCAGGCAGAAACCGAGCCCTTTGATTTGATCCAGTGAGTGACGTTACGAGCAGAAGCCTCGACAAGTTGAATCCGGTACCGTTGCTTATAGAACAAAAGTATACGCTTTTTCAGGGAAAGATAGATGGAATAGGGACAAAAACACTTCTTCCACATTAAACAGTACTGCATAGATACAAGTTTAGCACAATGAATTTCTGAGTTAGATGAATAGAGATCATACTTCATTATAAAAAGTGAATTCGGATATTTGAAGAATTTATCATAGTGTTTTAAACCGACGCATGTGTGAATATATATAATGGTGATACACATGGTGTGGTTATGAACATGTTATACAACATATAATATATTTATCTCTACTCTTATAAAAAAAAAGGTGTTGATGATGTTGTGCCTGCCATCCCGCAATATAGGCCGTTTGATTTATATCTGGCGGATAGGAAGGAAACTATGACAAGTTTGAAAAAAGATACCCACACCCCTCTCCATATTTGCAAATTAGGCCCCTTGATCATGTTGATGTTCTGTGGAACGCATGGGCATCTTGCTAGTACTACGTATAATACATAGAACATTGATTATAATCTGGGCTAATGTGTGGCTTTTGCAGTTCAGGTCTAAATACTTGTCATAATGTAGGGGGCGGGGCACTATACTTTGTGTGATAAACATGGTGTACGTATGGAACATGGTTTAGATTATGGATATATAGTTAGTACATCAAATGTACTATTATTTGGAATCAACATCAAGTGTATTCAAATAATAGAATTCAAGTTCATGTAGTACACATAGTTCATATCTATCTCTATAGTAATCATGTGGTGTGTTATTAAGGTAATACACGAATGATGGTTGAAGTTCGCAACAATCATGATTGTAGATTCTTATTGAAATAGAGAAATGAATTCAAATTTAGTTCGAATTGCAGTGGTAGTATAGACATTTGGAATGCACTGAAATGTTGGTATGAGTAGGTTACATGCATTATACAGCAAGCGAAAAAATTTAATCGGACATAAAATGTTGGTATGAGTAGCTTTGAATAGCATTTGTATAGTAAAACAGGGCAAGACTCTCTCTTTGTGTGGAGTGAATAGTTTTATTTTTTTTGTTTTCTTTTTGGTTGAGGGAAGTGCGAATTGATTTGGTACGTACAAGTACAATATTACTACACGTTAGGCTTGTCCCTAAAATTCAACCCATGTCTTGTTATATCCTGAAAATTCAGATATCGTGCTCCCAAAACTGGCGCTTTCACAACCCGCGCCTTGCTATCCCGAAATTACAATGCGCGCGAAAACTCCCTCCACTGCCAAATCCCGACGCATGAAATCCCCTTCTAACCACGAGCGAAAGGGCCGCTAGTTCAAATCAGTGGGGGTACTTTTGTAACACACCCTACATTTTGGACAAGCGCGTCCCTATGTCATGCTTCACCCGCTCCCATCGCCCCCTTTTCGCCATTCGAAATCCCAGGCCGCCGTAACCTCTCCGCTTTAGCCGCGAAACCCCACCCTCCTCCGTCCGCCACCTCACCGCTGCCCAGCCGGAGCCTCTTCCCCGACGACGTCGTCCACCGCAACGGCTCGACGTCCCTCGTCTACCTCCCTAGATGAGGATCCGTTGTCCATCTCGTCGTCCCGCTGGTTCAGCCGCCCAATCCTCCAACTCCAAGGAGCTGCTCCGACGATCGCCTCGTCTATCGCGGCTGCTCCATCCCCACAGTGTCGCCTTAACCTGCTCCACCGGAACCTCAACATCCTCACCGACTCCTCGGACGAAGCCGAGGCCTACTCGGCACCACCAAAGAGGTTGTACACTCATCGCATCGCACCTTCTCCTTAACTCGACATCCCGACACCGACGGTGCTCCATCCCGCACCACCATGGAGCGGCTACCTTGAAGCCGATGGCGCGGGCAACATCTCCACGGCGGCTCTCCCCCAGTGCAAGGCCCCTTCGGCGGCGGCGTCCATACCAGCCGGATCTGCTGCTGCTGCTCCGGCTCTCGCTCGCTCGCTCACGCTACTGCTGCTGCTCCGGCTCTCGCTCGATCACTCGCTCGCCCAGCTGCTACTGCTGCTCTTCCCCTCGCTCATGCTACTGCTCTGCTCCGATTAAGCCACACTTCAGTCGACTGAATCAACTTTTGGGTCAGTCAATTTTTAGGGGTTGGGGGGCTCGCCGGAGTTAAGGAAGAACCACCCGCAGCGGGGACGGGGGCTTGCCGGAGAGGTACCCCACTATCTATCTTAGGTTTCAGGGTGGGGGCGAGGGGCCTAGAGGGTTGGCCGGGGCGGCGGTGGGGAGTTGTTTCAGGGCGGCGAGGCGGTGCTCGGGCCGGCGGTTCGCCGGTGGTGGCTGGCGGCTCAGGGGGGTGCAGGTTGAACATGAACTGCAGGCCCTCCCTAAACTACATGTCAAGTGCCACTCTGCTACCATTGCATTCAGTTTCGACAGTAGCATTCAGATTCCATAGTAAATTTCAGTTTCGACGGTTAAGTTCAGAGTCAACAGTTTTTACCTCATCTGTTGTAGTCAGGTGGTTTTTGGTGATGTAAATTTTACATCTATTTTACATCATCTATTGGAGATGCTATTAGAATCCCACTTGATTGGCGATGTTTGTCTTGTCTGCTTCACCTTGGCGTCTTCTGGCTCACGGAGCTGCTTCAACGACGTAAGCGATCCATCTGTGAGCGGTGCCCTAGGCGCCGTCTCTGATTCCTTAGATCTTCCTCCACACCTCCGACAGCCACCTCTGCCTCAAGCTGCTTCAAATGACCAACCCAATGATCTTTGAGGTCGACGCAGCTCTGACAAAGAGGTTGTACACTTGTAGCATCGCTTATTACTATACATTCACGTCGATCCATTAGGGCTATTTTGGTTCAACGGAAAAACATAGCAATCGGGAATTTTCCAATGGCACTCTACTATTCAATTATTCATGCATTTTGTTGAAAGGAATGAAGCAAAACATCCACCTGGACCTACTTCTCAAAATCCTATGCATGAAAACAAGACCAAGTGCATTAGTGGCAGAATAACATTCTAATTATACACGCTTTCATATGGTTTCACTTTATTTTGGCCATGTTTCTTTGCATTCCTCTGCTCTTCCAATTCCTGTAAACCAAACACCCAAGTTGACAGAAATCCTGTGTTTACAAATGCTCTCTTTACCATGTGCATTCCTATCCTATTACAGTGTTTTTCCTATCCTGCCTTTTAGAATCATGCAAGCCAAATGAGCCCTTACAGAATTACTTCAGTTATAGGTAGGTGTCGAAGGGAACTTTGTGTGGTTTGTCCTGCTCCTGCCGTGACATCGTCACCACACCTTAGCTGCTCCATCGACAGAAGCATCCACCAAACCAGACATCACGACTCCTGACCGTCTTTCGCCGCCTCAGATCTCCTTCCCTGCCGCAGCACCCACCGCAACGGCATCACCATCATCGACTCAGCAGATGAACCTGAGGAGTACATGGGTCCACAAGAGAGGTCGCACTCTTTTGTTTCTACTTATGTTATGCATTGCTTAAACTTACCTGCTACTTTATCGTCCTGTTCAGCTCTTGGACTCCCAAGTCAGGTCCAAATTAATGTTCAAACTTGAGTTCTAAATTAGTTGTGGGGCACATATCGAGGCAGCAATGAATAGTATGTCTGTCTAATATCTGGTTCACCTAGGGTATGCCTATGTTGTTCATCTTGGGTGGGAAACAAATAGTAAAGCAATCATCATCTGTCTTTTTATTAAATTAAAGCAATCATCAGCTTGCTATCATTATTTTTGGATCCATCCACTGGTTGTTACCATCACTCTAAATTCTGCATGCTCAACTTACATAATCTCACCATATTTTTTTCGTATGCATGTCAAATATTGTACACAGTCATGCGGAACATGTAGAGAAAAAGAGAAGAGTTTTGCGTGGCAATACAATGTCATGCAGACATTGCTCCATGGTGGGTTCAATGGCAAACCCTCCCCACCCCTCTCCAGTTATAATCGAGAGGAAGATATACATTACGAGGCGGATTGAGGCCTTGTGACCACTCCTATTTACCCCCAAGGTGTTTGCTCTACCTTGGCATGATGATGTTAGTCATATCATGAATATGTTGCCTTGCAAAGTGCCTACTTTTGACATCATATATGTCATCTTCTTAGTTTAGACATGTTACGTAATGCCACTGTTTAGTTTCTATATCATATATGGGAATTATGCGGTCTCATGTCTTTTAGGTAGCCATAATATATGTGAAATGTGCAATGCCATCCTGTTCAACGGACATCATATATTTGAATGATATCTTGCCCATCCTTTTCTTCATTACATTTCCATTTGTCGACAATGTTTGTACATTAAACTACTCTTCACGTGGATCAGCCATTTGGGTGGGAGATGGAAAAATCTGGAGTGAAAACAAGGCCTTCAGAGCGCAGTGCTACAGTCAAGCGAGATCTCTTGTTGGGTCCCGATAGCTCCTCAAAGATGGATTCAGAGAGCAGATGACCAGTCCTATTCCCCACCGAGGTGTATGCTCAAACTTGGCAGTTATCTGCTCATATCATGCATATGGTGTCTTGCATTGCATAGTTTAGACATCATATACACAATATTCAACACCATGTTCTTAGTTCAGACATCATATCGAATGCCTTCTGTTTAGCATATAAATCACATATGTGAATTAAATGATGCGATCCTGATTACTTAGATGCCATGTAAGTGAATTATGTCATGCGATCCTGTTTAGTTATTCATCATATCTTTAAATTATGTTATGCTATGCTATCCAGTTTAGATAGACATCATATATGTGAAATTATGTCATGATATCCGTTTTAGTTAAACAATATACATGTCAACTATTTCATGCCTTTTTCCGCACTATCTATTGCATCTCTCTCTCATACAATGTCTGTACATTCAACTTGTTTCTTGTTTATGAGCCATTTGAATTGGAGCTGGTGATGCCAGTATCCAGCGGACTAAAAACACAGTCTTCAAATAAAACAGTGCTACCTCTTGGTGGAGATAGCACCCCGATTGCACATGCACAAGAACCAGCCCTACTACACATAACCCAAACTCTCACAGATTGTACCCCCTACTGTGCTGGACAGAGAACCAGGTTCACCCAATCTAACCGCAACCCCAGCAGATAGTAACCCAGTTCCTGTTGACACAACACCATCTCCACCACACAGCTCCCAAACAAGAGCAGTTAGTAAGGCAGCTCCAGTGCCCAAAGGGCCAGTACTACCATGGTGAACCCCAACTCCACCAGTTAGTACGCCTATTCCTGTGGAGGAAGCACAACCATCTAGTCGTAGTTTAGCAGCTATCGCATTTGATGTTGTTAAATCGTATGTGTGTATCTTCCCATCTTGGAAATATTATACTGAAGATGTAGGAAAATTCCAGTTGCAGGTGTTTGTCCAGGAGTTATGTCTAAGTAATGTTATTCATGGCAATTACTTTGCTTTGTCCCATACATCCTACCTCCATGATGGTTATAGTACAACAAATTTTCCCATTTTTCCCTATAGAGAAGGACCGATTTGGAAACTCAGGATGAGGTAACCTATGCTAATACGTCTGCTATCTTCAAGAATGCTTGGCGGCAGTATTGGAATTACCTGAAGAAAACGTACTTCATCGGCAAAGAAACTCGTCAAATTCCCTTACGTTCTCCACGAGACACATTCTTTGGGCGATGACCAGGGAAGCTTTGTTACATCTTGGTCCCGAACCAAGAATGTGGTAAGGTCTATGAGCTCATTTTCTATTTTTAAGTACTATATTCTTGCGTCTTACTGTACTTTGTTCATGTAGAACAAGTGACTAAACCTTAAGAACAACTGTTCTAACTTAAGATTCCATTGCTATCATAGTTCAAAAAAGCGCTAAGCGTTAATTGTGCGTTTTGCCACCGCCTTGTGCTTTACTGACCAAAGCACATGCTTATGCGCAGTTATGCATAGATTAAGCGTAGTTATGCGCAATGCGTTTTGCCAACGCCTAGAGCCTAGGCGCGCCTTTTTTAACTATGATTGCTATCATGAATACTGCTTTGCTCTTGTATCACTGTATTTACTCATACAAACTTATTTTTAAATTGAAAGATCCAATCGAAACTCCAATGGCACAGCAGGTATGTTCACGCATGTTTCTTTAACAGGTTTGCTCTTATCAATAGCTCTGTTGATTTCAATTTCAATTGTGTATACAGATTGACTTCTCATATCATGCATATTACTAGCATCTGTGAGCCAATAGTGTTGTTGTACATGTAGACCCGTGGTACCCATTTGAAATCTTGTTGTGCCGTGCAGTTTCCCACGCTTTGTATTCTTTCACTATTGCTTTGTCTTGAACTGATATGATTTGAACCGTGTGTCTATTTTGATTTGGCAAGACAATACAGTGACCATAGGACATAGATATATGTTTGTTTGATGCTTTTATTATGTACTAGTACTTGGCAATAGAAGAATTGGTAGTTTAATCCTATCGACCTTACTAGTGAACTGGTTCACCGAAATGAGTTTCATATACTAGTACATGCTAAACCTGTTATGTGTCTGCTTGTTTCTTCTTTTAGAATGTTGACAGAATATTGGGGAAGAGTGCCTTATTAAGCAATGGTAAAGGAAGTAATGCATATAAGGTTCAGGATAGTGACACATCCTTGTTGGTCTCCAACAAAGCTGATAAAACAGCTAAGAAGACTATCTTGAAGACAAGTGAGACAACCCCAAAGTCTGTCTTGGTTTAGTGTTGATTCTTGGCCACTACCACTTGCACAAGCTATTCAAACTCCTTTATGCGAATCAATTCGGTTTCTTGAGTCTCAACGCAAGTGAAAGACATCGATCGGTTGTCTTTGCGACAAGAAGCGGAAGGACTCTGAAGTCCTGGAGCATTCACATGCATACTTTACGGTGCAACGACAAGCGTTGGAGGATTTTAGCGTAAGCAGGACAAAGCTAATAAGCTTGCTAAGCTTATTGCCCGACATGGTGGATACCGGGATAATGTTTCTTGAGCTCTTTTGAAATTGTTTCAGTTATGCTCTTGTTTTGCTACCGCGTTTATTTGCACTGGTGGCCAATTTTGACGGCCAGTGTATGTAATATGCTGCTTTGTTCCCTATATTTGCACTGGTGGCGAACTTTGATGCCTAGTGGATGTAATATGTGTAATAGCGGTAATAGCTAGTGTTAATTGCTTGCTTATTTATTTCCTCATTGTCTTGTTTAGTTGTTTGCTTGTAGTCACTGCAGTTCTTTTTTTGTGTTTTTCTAGTGGCCACAATAGCCTATTTTTGGTAACTAGGCCAAAATAATCATGGCAGCACACAAACTGTTGTAACCCCGGGCCTCCTACGAGCCGTATGATCCATGGGCCTTCTACGGTCGTAGGATCCATTGGCCTTTGTACGAGCCGTAGGATCCATGGGCCTTCTACGGGCCGTAGGGTCCATGGGCCTTCTACGGGCTATAGGGTCCATGGGCCTTATACGGGCCGTAGGATCCATGGGCCTTCTACGGGGCGTATCATCATTTCACCAATCATGGACTATACTATTCGTGGACCATAACGGGCCATATTTGATAACTATATGAAAACAGCCCAGCGGTTTTTTTTACATGAAAACGGCCCAATGTATTAACGGTCCACAAACGGGCCGACTCTAACGACGGGCTGAATTTGGCCCACAAGTAGAAAATGACAGTAACGGGCCATAAGTAACTGAATGCTGCAAATGAGCCCAAGAATAAATGGGCCCTGAGAAGGCCGAAAGATAACTTGGGCTGGAAACGGCCCAGTGGAATAATGGGCCGTTAATGGGTATAAAATGATACACTGTTCATTATGGGCCAGTTTCACCACGGGCCGTTAATGGGCCAAGAGTTACAAAGGGCCTTATATGGGCTGAAAGAAGTCATGGGCCACACATGGGCCGGAAGTTAAAATTGGCTGGAATCATATTGGACGGCCCAGATGACGCTACTGGGCCTAATTCGGATAGGGCGTAACGGGCCCTGGGTTATCGGGTTGTAAATGGGTTGTATGCGGACAAGCCGTTAATAGGCTTTCCATGGGCCGGCCCGCCACCTTTTGACCAAGTCAAACGGGCCGGCCTTTTCATAGGAATGGGCCTCTATTGGGTCGTGCCACGTGTCGACGTATCATAGGCGCCTTGGGTCCAATGAGTGGATGACATCTGTCCCAACGGTGAGCCAACACGTGTTTCCTCCAGCCAATGATGATTTTACACGTGGAAAATCCCCATTGGTCGGGGCTGTTAACGGGTTATCGGATCCAAAACCCGACCCGATAGCTTAACGGCGTTCTGTTACAGTGGATGCCACGTGTTGGTCACCCTTGACGAAAGCACTTCTGTGACGCGCGATTTATCGTCATGGAAGTGGACACTTCCGTGATGATAATTTTGGTAATGTCATGGAACACTTCTACGACAGCACAGGTATGACTATCTTGATTCTGTCATAAAATCGTCAAGGATGTACATGCATGACAAAAAAGGTGACCTACTGTGACAAACACGTATCATCATGGAAGTGTATTTTTTTTGTAGTGACACCTGCGGCTGCCCCGGCCCTTAATCCGGAGAAAATCGTGCCATCCGAGGACGGGTGGATGGACCCCGCCACGAAGACTTCACCTGCGATGAGGCCTGTGTCATCGGACCCTCGGACTCGTCTCCGGGCATAGGCTTCGAACTGCGTGCGTCTGTGCCTATAGAATCTGATTGGGCACCGATCATGGAGTTTACCTCCAAGGATATCTTTCAGCACTCGCCCTTGGGCAACGTACTAAATTCATTGAAGTCTCTTTCCCTGTCAGAAGACTCTTGGCCGAACTATGTTCGGCTTGAGTGGGAAGCGGATGACGAAGAAATTCGTTCCCCACCCACCATCCACTTAATAGCCATTGTCGATGACTTAACCGACATGCTTGATTTCGACTCCGAAGACATCGACGGTATGGACGACGATGTTGGAGAGGAACAGGAACCACCGCCCACAGGGCGCTGGACAGACACCTCATCATACGATATATACATGGTGGACACACCAAAATTAAACAACGGCGAGGAATGGAAGGATGCAACGGAGGATAATCCTCTCAAGAAGCAACAAAAGCGCCGATGACGGCACCGCTCTAAATCCCGCCACAGTAAAAACAGCGATAACAGCGCAAGAAGGAATAATACCCCGATCAACTCCAAAGGAAACGACGACCTCATGGACCTAGCGATGGAGCAGGATGAGCCAGGGGACAGCGAACATAGTCCGGAGCCGATGTTCAATCACGGCAACGGGGAAGATAAAACTCATAAACCTGTCTCCGGAGAGGAGAACAGTCTGGACGATGATGCACTCATCATCCCAGAAAAACACTTGGAACAAGAGAACCTCCATAGAAGGCTTATCGCCATCGGGAGGACCTTAAAAAAGCAGAAGCAAAGGCATAAGGCCCCGCAAGATACGCTCAATCGCAGATGGAATAAAGTGCTCGACACTGAAGAAAAATACGGTGGCGATCGCCACACAAGAAACTACCAAAGCGCAATTTGCTTTGCCGGTCGACAACGAGGCTATAGAGCCCATTCCGCCAAAAAACAATACGGCCGATCCTCCGGAGCGACCACCCCGTGGCCGCGACAGGGCGGCTAATGACGGTGCACACAAGTCAGCACACGATTTACACGAGCACCTGGACAAAAAAGGCGGTATGACCAGGTCCATCTATGGATCTAGGAAGCATGCTCTGGTGCAGGATCACGACCACCAAAACGATTATACTGATCGAATACCAGCTCGGAATCAACACCGAACACTACAATCGTCGACAGAATGCCATGACACATCCAAATCTGAGGGTCTCGCACACCCCTATGCTTCACCGATGAGGTCTTTGGATCATAATTTCGGAGGATTCAAACCCGTGAACATAGAGGCATCTGACGGAACAGCGGACCACAGGAGTGCGGATTGAGGACTTTATCCTTCACATCCACATGGCTCACGGAGATGATCTCCACGCCATCAAATACCTGCCCCTCAAGTTAACAGGACCAGCTCGACACTGGTTGAAAAGCCTCCCCGAAAACTCAATTGGAAGTTGGTAAGAATTTGAGGATGCTTTTAGGGCTAATTTTCAAGGGACCTATGTCCGACCTCCGGATGCAGACGATTTAAGTCACATAATTCAACAACCCGGGGAGTCAGCACGAAAGCTTTGGAACAGATTTCTCACTAAGAAGAATCAAATCGTCGACTGCCTGGATGTCAAAGCCTTAGCGGATTTCAAGCATAGTGTTCGGGACGAATGGCTCGCCAGACACCTCGGCCAGGAAAAGCCGAGGACAATGGCAGCCCTAACAAGCCTTATGACCCGCTTCTGCGCGGGCGAGGACAGTTGGTTGGCCCGTAGCAGCACCAGCGACCCAGGCACTTCCAAAACCAGGGACGGCAATGGGAAGCCGCTGCGCAATAAAAACAAGCGTCAAAACAATGAAGACAGCCCAGACAACACGGCGGTCAACGCCGGATTTAGGGGCTCTCGACCTGGTCAATAGAAAAATCCATTTAAAGGAAGCAGAGATGGACCGTCCAGCCTAAACAAGATTCTAGACAGATTATGTCAGATTCATGGCACCCCCGAAAAACCAGCAAATCACACAACGAGAGAATCTTTGGGTCTTCAAGCAGAGCCGCAAACTAAGCGCCGAACACAAGGGAGGAGGCGCCAAGTGAAGGCGAGGATGAGCCTCGCCGACCGAACAACGGGGCAGAAAAATTTCCACCAGAGGTCAAAACAGTGAACATGATTTACGCAACTCACATACCAAAGAGGAGGCGCAAATGCGCACTCCGAAATGTATACGCTGTAGAGCCCGTCACCCCCAAGTTCAACCCTTGGTCAGCCTGCCCGATCACTTTTGATTGCAGGGATCATCCGACTAGTATCCGGCATGGAGGATCGGCTGCCTTGGTGCTCGACCCAATAACTGATGGATACCATCTCACCTGATTCCTTATGGACGGCGGCAGTAGACTTAATATGACATATCAGGACACTCTCCGCAAAATGGGGATAGACCCGTCAAGAATCAGCCAAAGCAATACTACCTTTAAAGGAGTAATACCAGGCGTAGAGGCCCGCTGCACAGGTTCTCTAGTATTAGAGGTTGTATTCGGTTCTCCCGACAACTTCCGAAGAGAAGAATTAATCTTCGACATCGCTCCATTCCGAAGCGGCTATCACCCACTACTCAGAAGAATGGCCTTCGCTCGTTTCAATGCAGTACCGCATTACGCTTATCTTAAACTTAAGATGCCCGGTCCACGTGGCGTCATCACAGCTAGCGGAAATATAGAGCGTTCCTTACGTGTGGAAGAATATGTGGCGGCTCTAGCAGCCGAACACTGAACAGCCTCTCCAACCAGAATAAATGATCGGTCATCAAGACTGCGGACACGGTTAGATGAGTCCGGCGCACCACTAGTTGTAGCAGCACAGATAAACATGAGCTTGGGTCGATGGATATACCCCCATAGGTGGTGCTAGAGGCTGCCCTCATGTAAAAAGGCCCATAGTTCGGCTTGACCCTATTAATACAATAATAGATTGCATTTTCCTGGTTCATTAACAATAACCAACTTTTCGCACAAAGTCTTTAACCTGGGTTTTTCTTTTTTACAGATGATCATCGTGCTACACCCTTCTAGGATACGGCTGTGGAGAAAAAAGCGGCGGACGCAAAGCGAGGGCCCGCTCAAAGGTTTATTTTTAGATTAAGACCCTGTGTAAACCTTTTTTAATATCTCTTGTTGCTTCACACCCTCCGGGCACTCAACACAACCGAGAGGGATGTTGGCGTTATTGGCATTTCGTCACGCCAAACTAATTCATGTACCTGGAAATTTAGGGCTCATTATCGAGGGCGTTACTCAGCCCAGTGTATGTTGTAAAGTCCGAATACCTTAGGGAGTGTTCGGCGTCACCAGTTTGGCCTTATATCCATCAGCTCCGAATCATGTTTTGGTCAATAGTTGGGTTTGCCCGGCTCCCGTGTTTTGCTACCTTACGTTACGCTCTATCGGCTAAGGTGGCACCAGGAGAACTACTGCGATTGTGCCCTGGTTCATATGGATGAGCACCTCGAGAGAAAGCGGCCATTGTCATGATAAAGCGAGACTGGTCAACCACTCGATGACTCAGCGGAATCTTCGTGATTCCTCCGCATTAACGAAGGACCGGTTTCCCGGTCATGTACGTACGCACACCGTATTCGGATGAGCGCGGAAGTACCAGGGGCTATATAGTAGCCCCACCATCAAACTCCTATGGCTAAGTGAAAGTGTTAATGCTATATAGACCGATTGCCTTGTTCGCCGCGCTATCACCTCCTTAATGGGCCAAGACGTTGGATCAAGTGTGATTACGCGCTTTTCCGAACACCCCCGCATTACATGCGTGGGGGCTAAAGCCGATGACTGCAAACTTTCAGGTTATATACATACATAAACGGCCGCACAGGAGGCACTATAATACTTTCGGGCAAAAGTATAAACACAACCTTTATAATCAAAATAGCATTGTTTTTACAATTCAGATACATGTCACTCGAACATGGTACTCTTCGAGCACTGAGCCTCTATTAAACGGGCCCCTTCTAGGACTTCTTAAAAAGAGTGCTCAGGCAAGTCCTGGCCTCCAGCAGGACCCCGGGCTGCAATAGCGGTGGCCTCCATCCCTGCCCAATATGTCTTAACACGGGGAAGAGCCATCCGCGCACCCTCTATGCACGCCGACCTCTTTACAGCGTCGATATGCGGCTCAGCAAGAAGGAATCGTTGTACTAAACCAAAATAACTATCCGGCCTCGGTCCCTTCGGCCAAAGATGATCCACAACAGACCTCATGGCAAGCTCGGATAACCTATGGAGCTCGACCCACTCGGCCATTTGTTCATTTAACAGCGGCGGATGCTTTGTAGCACTGAACTGCGACCAAAACAACCTTTCCACCTCATGATCTTTTTGATCTTTGAAATACTCAGTCGTATCAGCAGCACTCTTTGCCAAGTCCAAGTATGCGCCTGTAGCACTCCATAATTGATCCAGAGGGGCATACTTCGGATCTCCGAACTTCGTCCGCAAAAAAAGGGCTTCCCAGCCGTGATATCTCCGGTTGACGAAGCTCCTCCCTTGCCGCTCTGATTTTAGAGCGAGTCTCCTCGGCTGCTTCCAAGGCCTTCTTTAGGTCAGCCACTTTCGCTAGGCTTTCCTTTTCCATGAGCTCATATTGGCCGGTGGCATCTTTCAGCTCAACAGCCATCTTGGCTATTTTATCTTCGCTCTAGCGATGAGCAGCCTGTTCGGCTCTTAACTCTTCGACCGCCTTTAGGGCGGCCGCATCACTTCTCCTGGCTTGTTCCTTCACTCGGGCAAGTTCCACCCGAAGCGTCTCCACGGCGGCAGCTCCATCTGCAGCCTCAGCATATTATAGATACTAGCATCATGTGAGGGAGTCCTGGATAAGGGGGTATCCGGATAGCCGGACTATATACATCATCCGGACTATTGGAGCGTGAAGATACAAGACTCAAGAGATCGTCCCGTGTCCGGATGGGACTCTCCTTAGCATGGAAGACAAGCTTGGCGATCCGGATATTGTATTTCCTTCCTTGTAACTGACTCCATGTAAACCCTAACCCTCTCCGGTGTCTATATAAACCGGAGAGGTTGGTCCTCACAAGGCCGGTCACAATTACAATCATAATCATCATAGGCTAGCTTCTAGGGTTTAGCCTCTATGATCTCGTGGTAGATCTACTCTTGTACTACTCATATCGTCAATATTAATCAAGCAGGAAGTAGGGTTTTACCTCCATCGAGAGGGCCCGAACCTAGGTAAACATTGTGTCCCTTGCTTCCTGTTACCATCAGCCTAAGACGCACAGATTGGGACCCCCTACCCGAGATCCACCGGTTTTGACACCGACATTGGTGCTTTCATTGAGAGTTCCTCTGTGTCTTCCCTGCAAGGCTTGATGGCGCCTTCAATCATCAACAACACGGTCCAGGGCGAGACTTTTCTCCCCGGACAGATCTTCGTGTTGGCGGCCGCCTTTGTGGGCCAATTAAGCAGCCATCTGGAGCAGATCGACAGCTACGCCCCTGGCCACCAGGTGAGGTTCGGAAACTTTAAATACTCGACCGACATTCGCGGAGACTTGATCTTCAACGGATTTGGGCCTGTGCCAGGAGCACCGGACAGTCACGATGAGCACGGCTTAGACCTGCTGTCGGACAATGCTCGGGATATCACCCCTGCAGTAGCCCGGACCTAAATCTGGAGCAGGCTGCGTTGCCTAAGGACGGAGGGATGGACCCCGCCCCGCAGGCCGCATACTCATCGGCGGTGGAGTCGAACGCAGGTCTCACCTCTATGGAAGCCTGTGACTCCGGACCCCCAGACTCGTATCCGGTTGTTGGTTCCAGTCCGCGCACTCTCGAGGCAGCCAAGCCAGGTTGGGCTCTAGTGATGGAGTTTACCGCTACGGATATCTTCCAGCACTCGCCCTTTGGCGACATGATGAACTCATTAAAGTCTCTCTCTTTGTCAGGAGGCTCTTGGCCGTACTATGTCCGGCTCGAGTGCGAAGTAGGCGATGAAGGAATTCGCTGCCCACCCACCACCCACTTCATTGCCACGGTCGATGATCTAACTGACGTGCTTGACTTCGACTCCGAAGACATCGACGGTATGGACGACGATGCAGGAGAAGTACATGAACCACCGCTCACAGGGCGGTGGACAGCCACCTCCTCATACGATATATATATATGGTGGACACTCCGAAGGAAACCAATGGCGATGAGGCAACGGAGGATAACCCCTCAGGGAGAAAAACAAAGCATGGGCGTCGTCGACGCCGCTCTAAGCACCGCCACAGCAATACTGGCCCAGGAGACGAAAACAATCCGGAAGGTACCGAAGAAGAGTACAACCCTGATCAGCCCGCCTTCGAGCAGGCCGAGCAGGAAGATGAGCAGGTCAGCCCAGACGAACAGGCGACGGACGCATATCCGGAGGAGGACAACCACATGCCCCCCTCCGAAGACAAGATTAGCCTCGGCGACGACGAGTTCGGCGTGCCTGAGGAACCCGTGGAGCAGGAGCGCTTCAAGCGTCGGCTTATAGCTACTGCGAGAGCACTGAAAAGAAGCGGCAGCAACTCGGGCTGATCAAGACCTGCTCCGCAGATAGATGGACTGAAGTCCTGGCAGCCGAGGAATACGGACTCGAGCACCACACGGCTGACCGACCACCCCGTGGCCGAGATAAAACGGCATATCAGCCCGAATACCAGCCCACACCCCCATGCAATACACTACGGCCCGGGGCAACAGTCAAGACCTGCAGGATATACTAGAAAACAGAGCAGGACAGCCAAGATCGATCTACGGATCGCGGGGGTGCACCCCAACACGCGACGGATACACCATAAACAAGTCCAGCCGGGCCGAACACAGCCACCCAGACCAATTCGAACTGTGTAGCCACATAGCCCGGCACAGAGGCGACGCACACCCCCTCTGCTTCACTGACGAAGTGATGGATCATGAATTCCTAGAAGGATTCAAACCCGTAAACATTGAATCATACGATGGCACAACAGACCCCGCAGTATGGATCGAAGATTTCCTTCTCCACATTCACATGGCCCACAGAGACGATCAACACGACATCAAGTATCTTCCCCTTAACCTCAAAGGACCTGCCCGGCACTGGCTAAACAGTCTGCCAGCAAACTCCATTGGTAGTTTGGAAAACCTGGAAGATGCATTCCTCGACAACTTCCAGGGCACATATGTGCGACTACCAGACGCCGATGACCTGAGCCACATTACTCAACAGCCCGGAGAGTCAGCCAGGAAATTCTGGAGTCGGTTCCAAACAAAAAAGAACCAAATAGTCGACTATCCAGACACCGAAGCCCTGGCGGCTTTTAAGCATAATATCCGTGACGAGTGGCTCGCCCGACACCTCGGCCAGGAAAAACCCAAGTCCATGGCAGCTCTCACAACACTAATGACCCGCTTTTGCGCGGGCGAGGACAGCTCGTTGGCTCGCAGCAGTACTACGCCACATTCTGGCACCTCAGATGTCCGTGACAATAATGGCAAGCCACGGCGCAACAGACATAAGTGACAGAACAATGGCGACAACACTGAAGACACGGCAGTCAACACCGGATTCAGCGGATCCAAGTCTGGTCAGCGGAAAAAGCCGTTCAAAAGGACCAATGAGGGACCGTCCAGTCTGGACCGTATACTGGAACACTCGTGCCAAATTCATGGCACCCCGGACAAGCCAGCTAACACACCAATAGATACTGCTGGGTGTTCAAACAAGCCGGCAAAATAAACGCCGAACACAAGGACAAGGGGCTGCACAGCGATGATGACGAAGAACCCGCCGTCCAAACATGGGGGGACAGAAGAAATTTCCTCCCCAGGTGAAAACGGTCAACATGATCTACGCCACTCACATTCCCAAGAGGGAACGAAAGCGAGCACTACGGGACGTCTATGCGATGGAGCCAGTCGCCCCCAAATTCAACCCATGGTCAGCTTGTCCGATCACCTTTGATCGTAGGGATCACCCTACTAGCATCCGTCACGGCGGCTCAGCCGCATTGGTCTTAGACCCAATCATCGATGGATTCCACCTCACGCGAGTCCTTATGGACGGCGGCAGCAACTGAACTCTGCTTTATCGAGGCACGGTCGCCAAAATGGGCATTGACCCTTCAAGGATCAAGCCCACCAAAACCACCTTTAAAGGTGTAATTCTCGAGTCTGAGCCCGTTATGCAGGCTCTATAACATTGGAAGTGGTCTTCGGATCTCCGGATAACTTCCGAAGCGAAGAGTTAATCTTCGATATCGTCCCCTTCCGTAGTGGTTACACGTACTGCTGGGACGAACCGCATTCGCTAGATTCAATGCGGTACCACATTACGCATACCTCAAGCTCAAGAGTCCTGGATAAGGGGGTATCCGGATAGCCGGACTATATACATCGTCCGGACTATTGGAGCGTGAAGATACAAGACTCAAGACTTCGTCCCGTGTCCGGATGAGACTCTCCTTGGCGTGAAAGACAAGCTTGGCGATCCGGATATTGTATTTCCTTCCTTGTAACCGACTCCATGTAAACCCTAGCCCTCTCCAGTGTCTATATAAACCGGAGAGGTTGGTTCTTAGAAGGCCGATCACAATTACAATCATAATCATCATAGGCTAGCTTCTAGGGTTTAGCCTCTACGATCTCATGGTAGATCTACTCTTGTACTACTCATATCATCAATATTAATCAAGCAAGAAGTAGGGTTTTACCTCCATCGAGAGGGCCCGAACCTGGGTAAACATTGTGTCCCTTGCTTCCTGTTACCATCAGCCTAAGACGCACAAATCGGGACCCCCTACCCGAGATCCGCTGGTTTTGACACCGACATCATGCTCCTCTTAATATTTGCTGACCACCCAAAAATACATACCATGTGCCTCGTCAAGCCGCTTGTTCACAAGCGCGATGTCGGCATCCGCCACGTCAAGCTGCCGCCTCAGTTCGGCAAAATCAACAGTCTGGCCAGCCGCCGGACCCTCAGCCGCCTGCACATGAAAGCAGCGTGATCATTACCTGGGACTATGATCCTCTGTTTGCCACCTCTGGACGGCATGCAGAGTCTCAGGGGCTACTATCTATACAGAGCACACCTAGCGTGTGCGGTACCATCAAAAATACATAATACTTTCCGTACCTCAAAGCCTCTTAGCAGGCTCGTAAAAGCTTCATTCAACCCACTTTTGGCGGATGAAATCCTCTCAACCACCGTACCCATTAAGGTACGATGCACCTCTGAGATAGCCGCTTGCTCCAGAAGACCCATCAGTGTGTCCGGTTGTGCACCGTACAATCCCGGACTCTTTCTGTTGCTCTCCTTAGGAGCCGGTTACTCCGGACTTCGGGCGGCTGAAGAGTTACCTTCTGCCCTTTGCGGATCAGGAGAAATCCTCCGTGACGACACATCGGGGTCGTCCGCCCCATGAGGCGGGGACGCAGGAGGAGGTGTTTCGCTCTCCATCATCTCCGGAAGAAGATCCGCCGAAGACGAACTTTGTCGAGAAGGTCTACGAGCCGGACTACAAAATATATGTGTCAGTTATTATTCTCAGAGATAAAGCAGGATATATTTACCAAAGTACTTTTGTTCACTTACAGCTCAATTGATGGTTGGCCCCCATGTGGGCGCTGTGCGGTAAGGACGCCCTCCGGGGCATGGCCCCCTCGCGAGGGTTTCTTCCTCGTTTGGAAACCTCCGTTTCCAAGTCTTCAGAGGCGGCCCTTTTCTTCCCGTGGGGAGAGGGGATTCTAGATTATCCTCCTTTGCAGAGACACTAATTCCCCCGGTTTGGATGTGTAATGTATGAAGCCCGCTTTCGGCTTCTCTATTCCTCCCTTCATGTTCTCCTGATGGCACTTGATAGGGTGCGCGCTCAAACATCTGGTTAGTACAGATCCGCGAGCCCGGGAAGGGGGCGAACACTGATCCTCTCCGCCTTTCTTATCCGATCTGGCGAGCAATTTTTCAGAATGATGTTGTGACAAACATAAAGACGGCATGTTCGGTCGCGGAATTACTTACTTGGGTATCTGGACGGTTGCAGTTGAGACCCGCATCCTCGGTGGTGTCCGGACAC
The DNA here is from genome assembly GCA_021437245.1 of Aegilops speltoides. Classification (NCBI taxonomy): domain Eukaryota; kingdom Viridiplantae; phylum Streptophyta; class Magnoliopsida; order Poales; family Poaceae; genus Aegilops; species Aegilops speltoides. The sequence continues at coordinate 443,031,579 of CM038142.1, forward strand.
TTTATTCGTGATCCGAAGAACAATCCATACATCCCTTCAAGCGTCACGCCGAAGAATTGTTGAATAGTTCGCGGTCCTTCTGGGTTGAACTCCCACATACGTAGAGATCGATGTTGGCATGGCAGGACCCGATGAACTAGCATTACTTGCATTACCTTGACAGGACTGACATCCCTCTTGAGGAGATCTCAGATGCGGCTTTGCAATGTCAGCACGTCATTAACTGGCCCCCAGTCCAGCCCCTTGTTGACCCATGATGCCAGTTGGGGCGGAGGGCCCGAGCGGAAGGCAGGGGAGGCCGCCCGCTTTGTGCCTCGGGGAGCTGTGATGTAAAACCACTCCCGTTGCCATAAGTCGGACACCTCCGAGAAGGAACACTTTGGCCATAGGGCGTCGGCGCCTTTGCTTATTATAGCGCCTCCGCACTCCGTGTTTTGCCCGTCGATCATCTTTGGCTTCACACCAAAGTGTGGGGTGATGCGGAGGAAGGCCTCACACACGACGATAAACGACAAGATGTGAAGGATGGAATCTGGAGCTAGATCATGGAAATCTAGCCCGTAATAGAACATGAGCCCTCTAACAAAGGGATCGAGACTAAAGCCTAGCCCTTGGAGGAAGTGGGAAACAAATACAACACTCTCATTAGGTTCGGGAGTGGGGATGACCTGCCCTTGAGCAGGCAGCCTGTGTGGGATTTTGGCGGTCAGATACCTAGCCTCCCTAAGCTTCTTGATGTCCTCCTCTGTGACAGAGGAGGCCATCCACCGGCCTTGAAGGTTGGATCCGGACATGGTTGAAGGTCTGAAGCGCTTAGCCTGAGCCTTGGGTGTTGGAACTCGATGTGGGGGAAGAGAAGGATCGAGCGTGGGAAGAAAAGGACAGGCCTTGGCCCCTTTATAAAGAGGGTGAATATCAAGCGTCCTCCGCGTGGCCGTTTGGAACTTGCCTAAAATCGAGGAGTCATACTCACAAGCACGGTTGGGTTACCCACACCCGTATTGATGAGAATCTCGTGATAAGGGGAACACGATCTCTGCTTCGAAAAGACGTGCCAATAAAACCGCCTCGCAACACGTGCAGTGGCAGGCTGGGAAAAATGGTTCGTAATGACCGGGCCACGGCGTGATGTCATGCCATGAAAAGTTGTCAGCAGATTAGATTTGTGGAATATTGTGCTCTCTACGGTGGTATGTGGAAATTATTTCGCAGAGCCGGATTCGATCCTCGTATTCAAGATCTTCTATGGAGTATTCGGAGAAGGAACCCGCCTTGCAATGTCGAAGACAATCTGCGCGTCGGACTCATCGTCATTGAAGCCTGGTTCAGGGGCTACTGAGGGAGTCCTGGATTAGGGGGTCCTTGGATAGCCGGACTATATACTTTGGCCGAACTGTTGGACTATGAAGATACAAGATTGAAGACTCCGTCCCATGTCCGGGGGGACTCTCCTTTGCGTGGAAGGCAAGCTTGGCAATTTGGATATATAGATCTCCTTCTCTGTAACCGACTCTGTGTAACCCAAGCCCCTCCAGTGTCTATATAAACCGGAGGGTTTAGTCCATAGGACAACAACAATCACAATCATAGGCTAGCTTCTAGGGTTTAGCCTATACGATCTCATGGTAGATAAACTCTTGTAATACTCATATCATCAAGATCAATCAAGCAGGAAGTAGGGTATTACCTCCATTGAGAGGGCTGATACGTCTCCAACGTATCTATAATTTTTGATTGTTCCATGCTATTATATTACCCCTTTTGGATGTTTATTGGCTTTATTTTACACATTTATATAATTTTTGGGACTAACCTACTAACCGGAGGGCCAGCCGTATTGCTATTTTTTTGCCTATTTTAGTATTTCGAAGAAAAGGGATATCAAACGGAGTCCAAACGGAATGAAACCTTCGGGAGCGTGATTTTTGGAACGAACGTGATCCGGAGAACTTGGAGTGCAAGTCAAGAAGTTTGAGAGGCGGCCAGGAGACAGGAGGGCGCGCCCACCCCCTCTAGGCACGCCCCTATCTCCTGGGCCCCACAGGCGGCCACCGACGTACTTCTTCCTCCTATATATACCTCCGTACCCCGAAAACATCCAGGGAGCCAACGAAACACAATTTCCACCGTCGTAACCTTCTGTATCCGTGAGATCCCATCTTGGAGCCTTCGCCGGCACTCCGTCGGAGGGGGAATCGACCACGGAGGGCTTCTGCATCAACACCATAGCCCCTCCGATGAGTTGTGAGTAGTTTACCACAAACCATCGGGTCCATAGTTATTAGCTAGATGGCTTCTTCTCTCTTTTTGGATCTCAATACAATGTTCTCCCCCTCTATTGTGGAGATCTAGTCAATGTAAACACTTTTTGCGGTGTGTTTGTCGAGATCCGATGAATTGTGGGTTTATGATCAAGTTTATCTATGAGAAATATTTGAATCTCCTCTGAATTCTTTTATGTATGATTGATTTATCTTTGCAAGTCTCTTCGAATTATCAGTTTGGTTTGGCCTACTAGATTGATTTTTCTTGCCATGGGAGAAGTGCTTAGCTTTGGGTTCAATCTTGCGGTGTCCTTTCCAAATGATGTTAGGGCAGCAAGGCACGTATTGTATTGTTGCCATCGAGGATAAAAAGATGGGGTTTATTTCATATTGCTTGAGTTTATCCCTCTACATCATGTCATCTTTCTTAATGCGTTACTCTGTTCTTTATGAACTTAATACTCTAGATGCAGGAAGGAGTCGGTCGATGTGTGGAGTAATAGTAGTAGATGCAGGCAGGAGTCGGTCTACTTGTTGCGGACGTGATGCCTATATACATGATCATGCCTAGATAATCTCATTATTATTCACTTTTCTATCAATTGCTCGACAGTAATTTGTTCACCCACCGTAATACTTATGCTATGTCGAGAGAAGCCACTAGTGAAACCTATGGCCCCCGGGTCTATCTTTTATCATATAAGCTTTCAATCTACTTCTTTTTGCATCTTTACTTTTTGCATCTACATTATGAAATACCAAAAATAAATTTATCATATCATACTATCTCTATCAGATCTCACTTTACATGAAGTGGTCGTGAAGGATTGACAACCCCTTTATTGCGTTGGTTGCGAGTTCTTCGTCATTTGTGTAGGTGCGTGGGACTTTTGAGGAGCCTCCTCATTGGATTGATACCTTGGTTCTCAAAACTGAGGGAAATACTTACGCTACTATTGTTGCATCACCGTCGGTGTCAAAACCGGCGGATCTCGGGTAGGGGTCCCGAAGCGTGCGTCTAGGCGGATGGTAACAGGAGGCGAGGACACAATGTTTTTACCTGTGTTCAGGCCCTCTCGATGGAGGTAATACCCTACGTCTGCTTGATTAATATTGATGATATGGGTAGTACAAGAGTAGATCTACCACGAGATCAATGAGGCTAAACCCTAGAAGCTAGCCTATGGTATGATTGTTGAGATGTAATGTTGTGTCCACGGACTCTGCCCTCCGGTTTATATAGACACCGGAGGGGCTAGGGTTACACGAGTCGGTTACAATGGTAGGAGATCTACATATCCGTATTGCCAAGCTTGCCTTCCACGCCAAGTAAAGTACCTTGGGACACGAGCCGAGTCTTCAATCTTCTATCTTCGTAGTCCGGGAGTCCGGCGGATATCGATAGTCCGGCTATCCGGACACCCCCTAGTCCAGGACTCCCTCAGTAGCCCCCGAACCAGGCTTCAATGACGATAAGTCCAGCGTGCTTGTAGTCTTCGGCGTTGCAAGGCGGGTTCTCCCTTCGAATTCCATGTTCCTGCCGAACAATGTCCGGCTTTACCTCGAATACTGTGCTTCTTGGCTTCTACGCCAAATTATGGCCCTCTTCCACGCGTCGCACGAATGCGAAAAGCCAGGGAGCCTTTTACATTTCACCCCCGGGTTGTGCGGGTCACCAGCCTATTAAAGGGACAGGGATTCAGATCCAAACCGCACCATCCTCCTCCTGCGTATACCCATCGAAGCGCCTCCGACTCCGAAATCCATTCCACCATGGATCGTCAACGCGGCTCTTCCTCACGCGCTCCCAGCCCATCGCCGGGTGATTGGAGGAGGTGCTCTATCTCGCACAACGAGCTAGTAAAGCTCCAAAAGAGGATGGCTCCTCCAGCCTTCATGGTTCGGTCCGAGCGGACTGGTTACTTATCGAGGAGGGAGCAGGCGGAGGACACCCCAAACCCCAACAAGGGGGGCGGGTGTGCTTTGTCCCTTATCTAATGAGGGGCTCGGGTTTCCAATACACCCGTTCCTCCGGGCTCTCAAGTTCTATGGACTTCAGCTCCATCACCTCACGCCCGCTTCATGTTGCACATCGCGGGCTATGTAGCTCTTTGCGAGCTATTCACGGGCATCGAGCCCCATTTCGCATTGTGGAAGAGGCTATTACGCCTCGCACCCGTTCTCACCAGGGGTCCATATATCAAGTGGGCGGCGCCGAAATATGGCGCATCGCTGGGACCGGATACCTATCCGGCACCCCCAAGAGGGCGTCCGAAGACTGGCCCTCGGAGTGGTTTTATATAGTAGACGCTCCATTGCCCGACCCAGTCCGGATCGGCCTCCCGGAGTTTGATGCCGCTCCCTTGAAGAAACGCCTTAGCTGGCGCCCGCGGAGCCCCCGTTTGGAGGAAGACAAAAGCGTCCATTACCTGATGGGCCAGATAAGATTAATGGCTCATTCCGGTTTGACCATGTTCGAGTCATGGCGGCGTGCATCAGCGGGTGCAGCCGCTGCAATATAGAGGCCACCCCATGTGGGATTTCAACGGGGAAGACGACGCTACCCGACACGGCCGTAAAGGGCCGGATTCGACCGAGGATCTGATGAAGATCCTATCCGGTCTGTACAAGGGGGAGAAGGAGGACTTCCTTCGTCCGAACCCCGTGAACGGGTTTTCTATGGTCAATCCACGAGGATGGGTAAGTGAATGCCTCAAGAGGGCTTTTACCCGTATTCTCGAAATTTAAGCTTCTCATGTTATGTCTTCGGCGCAGAGTCTACGCCGGACTGTGGAGGACATGGTGAGTCCCGCTCCACAGCCCGAGGACCCGGAAGGGTCCACAGGTCCGACCTCCAAGAGGATCCGGACCTTGGGGTGGAGCTAATCGATGGGGTGTATCACCGGCTAAGCATTGATGATCGCTAGTCGCCATTCTGGCGGACTACCCCGGCTGAGTTCGGCATCCGGTGACCAAGACCGAAGTCCGGACACCGTTATTTTATCCTTGCTGTTCGACCTTCGCAAGCGATGGTATTTTACAGAGGCGCCATTACGGCAGAAGCCGAGCCTCGGGCGCCCACTTACGTGGGTCGGGCGAACCAGCAGGAGGAAGAGGAGCACCGTCGGGCGGAGCGTCGCCCAGAGGTATAGCTCGCTTTTGTCCCTTACGAGCAATGTTCCGAGGAAATTTCTAAGTGCTCATGATCTTCATAGGAGAAAAAGTGCTCGGCGGACTGCGAAAGCACAGAATCCCAATCAACTCCCGCCGGGCTCAACGCCCGGGTGGGGGGAGGCGAGCGCAAGACGCGAACCGGATCCTACTCCAACGGAAGATACCGACAGATCGTCGCCACAACGTCGGAGGTGGAGAGCGCTATGAATCATAGGCGCCGCCGGACAGTTCTTCAAGAGGCGTACTTTTCCCCTGAGGCATTGGATGCCTTTAAAGCAGGGGACGCGCATCTCCGGGCTGCTAAAATGGTTTTACCAGAGCCACAGAGTAGTATGTTAAAGACATACGGGTAAGGGAAATTTAATGGTTGTATACACGGTAGCCCCAAGACTTAAATTAGTTATGTTAACTGATTTAAGGATCATGTAAACTTCGAGGCTCTTAACGAGAAGAACGCCCGGCTGTCCCGGAGCTGCAAGATTGCAAGGCCCAACTTGAGGCGCACTTGCTGCCGCAGAGGAGACGAAAAGACCCCTCTGGTAACACATTTGTATAAATGAATATAAGTGCTGTGCGGCGGCACGTGAGTCTAATAATGACTTTGTAGGTGCTGCCGAACAAGATCCGGACAGGTAATCGCTACTACGCTAGCTAAAAGCGGCGAAAATGTCTTTGAACGAGTTCAGCAGAAAAGAACAAGCTTCAAGATGCCAATGCCAAGCTCGGAGAAGAGCTGAAAGGCGCCTGAGCCGAGCTGTCCGGCTCCATTAAGGAGAATCAGCGGCCGTCGCAGCATCTATAGTAAGTGCTTGAGCGAACTTTCGAGGAAGAAGAGTTCGGCGAGGAAGCGATTTGACGTGATATGTCTTGTAGGTATACTCACGGGCCGTCCTGCGGAGGAGATGCCCGTATCAATGGGTGATCAACTTCCCGAACTATTGCGGCTGTCGAACGAGTTCGACAGCAATGAGTGGCGTCCAGACGGGCTTTATGGCCATCCTCGTCGCCTTGAGAGCCTCGGGAGCTTGCGAGAGAAGCTACGAGGAGTGCGGCGGCGCTTCCATTTGTGGAAGGTTTGACCTGCCGTCAAGGTGCCGAGGAGGCTTGGGCCATGGTCAAGACAGCGGTACAAGAAGGCGGATCCCAACCATATGGCGAAGTTGGACGGTGGGGCCCGATGGGAAGGAGATCCTGTGAGTTTAGTGTACAGCCAGTAGAGGCGGCTGCGAAATTCTCCCAACGGGATGTAAACTAGACAGACTGTTAGGCGGGATTGAGGAGGAATACAATCAATAAACTTGACAATGTATGTTATCCTTAAAAATGACATGTGAAATGCCTTCTAGCTGGATTGTAGATCGTTTGCCGTTGCCGACCTTTTAAGCCGACCTCGGGACCCTAGAGTCCGGAGTGTGTCCGAATACCTTTGTGGTTAATAAATAACCGTGGTATGCATGGAGACTAGGCGTAGGGGTCATTAGTGCTTTATCGTGCAAGTGCCCAACTAGTTATGTTATATTACATGGTTAGTAAGAAACATCTTCCGGGAGAATAGTTCCGTTAAGGGTTCCTTTATTTGGGGTGGCATGCCCTAAAGTGCATGTCCGAACTGCCAATGGAGCAGTAAAACATCTGGGGGCAGATGGAAGAAATAGGTAAAAAGTCATCTTTTAAATCACCGACCGAATATTCCCTTAAGAACGCTAGCTTTCGGCTTCACCCTACCGAGGTACACATCCGGTGACCGGCAAGAATAATCGCAGAGGTGCTCCTTTACCACCTAGCCGAACAATCGGGAGCGAGGGGTAAGCCACAGGAGCCAGGCAACCCAGCTTGGCCAAAACTTAAGTCATATCGATGCATATAATGGCGAGTAAAAGGTACATGTGGAAGCATGACACATGTGTTGGGTATAAAACCCGTATAGTTGAGCTTCTGTAGAAGAAGCCCCCAGGAATAACGAGTGCGGGTGGCACGTCGTATGCATGCAAAAAATGCGAAAATAGTCCCCGAAGGGATTGGTTAAATTTTTTTTTAAAAAAGGATAAAAATAGAGATACAAGACAGCCGAAGTATAAAAGATTGGACGGGGTAAGGGGATGAACTCTTAGTCCGGCGCTAAGCATAGAATTGCCGGAGGCGGGCTGCGTTCCATGGGTTCGGCTCGAGTCGGTTGTCCGACGCATTTAAGACGGCAACGCCCACCGGTCGAGACTTGATCAATGATGAAGGGCCTTCCCATACGGGTTTGAGCTTGTCCTTTTCTTGTCCGTGAGCGTAGAACTAGTTCACCAACTTTATAGGTCTTGGCCCGTACTTCTCGCTTTGATATCTTGAGCCTGCTGCTTTGGTAAAATGCGGAGCGAGCCTTCGCGACATCACGTTCTTCCTCCAATGTGTCCAAGCTGTCCCGCCAATCAAGCTCGGCTTCTCTTTCCTCGTACATGCGCTTTTCGAGGTGAGTCATGAATAATGTCGCAGGCAATCGCCTCTCGCCGTATACCATAAAAATGGTGTGAATCCGGTAGTACGGTTAGGTGTTGTCCGCAGCCCCAGTCTGAGTCGAGCTCCTCGACCCATTGAGTGTCTGATTTAGTGAGTGACCTCACTAGTGCGGGTTTAATGCCGCTCATTATTAGACCGTTTGCTCTTTCCACTTATTTGTTGGTTTGAGGGTGATAGATCGGCGCATAGTCGAGCTTGATGCCCATATTTTTGCACCATGCCTTAACCTCATCGGCTGTGAAGTTCGTGCCGTTATCGGTGATGATGCTATGGGGGACTTTTAACGGTGTACCACTTCCGATATAAAGTCTATCACTGGTCCGGACTCTGCCGTTTTGGCTGGCTTGGCCTCTATCCATTTGGTGAATTTATCCACCATGACCAACAGGTATTTTTTCTTGTGGGTTCCCCCCTTAAGGGGTCCTACCATGTCGAGCCCCCAGACCGCGAATGGCCAGGTAATGGGTATGGTTTTAAGGGCGGTGGGTGGCATATGGCTCTGATTAGCGAAGAGCTGGCAACCGACGCACCGCTGGACTAAGTCATGTGCATCTGCCCGAGCTGTCGGCCAATAAAATCCGGTACGGAACGCCTTTCCTACCAGGGCTCGGGCTGCTGCGTGGTGTCCACCTAGTCCGGCATGGATTTCAGCCAGGAGGTTTCGCCCTTCTTCTTGGAGATACATCTTTGAAGAACTCGGTAGTACTTTTCTTATAAAGTTCTCCCTCATGAACCTTGTAAGCCTTCGATCGCGGACTATGCAATGGGCCTCATTTTGGTCTTGGGAGCTCTGCTTAAGTAAGTAGGCGGAAAGGTTCCGTCCACGCGGCTATTACGGCCATTATGTCGTGGGCGGATTGTGCTAGGCTGTCTGCTGAGTCACCAATTGGTGCGGCTTTCTCCAGTTCATCGCTACCGGACTCCTCTTCCCATAGTACGGATGGCTTGAGGAGCCTTTCCAGGAAGATATTTGGAGGGACAACATCACGTTTCACACCGATGCGTGCCAGAATATCGGCCGCTTGGTTGTTATCTCGGGCTATGTGATGGAATTCGAGTCCTTCAAACCGAGCTGACATTTTCAAGACAGCGTTACGATATGCTGCCATTTTCGGATCCTTGGCGTCAAAGTCTCCATTTATTTGAGATATTGCGAGGTTTGAATCGCGCACCTCTAGGCGTTGAATGCCCATGGAGACCGCCATCCGGAGACCATGTAATAGGGCCTCGTATTCGCTGCGTTGTTGGAGTCCGTGTACATTATTTGAAGTACATATCGATGTATCCCGGTGGGGACGTCGATCTGACGCCTTGACCCCATCCGCCAACATTTTGGAGCCGTCGAAGTGCATAGTCCAATTGGAGTATCGCCGTACTCTTTAGGTAGTTCGCTTCATCCATTCAATGACGAAGTCGGCCAAGACTTGCGGCTTTATGGCTCGTCGAGGTTTGTAAGTTATGTCAAATGGCAAGAGCTCAATGGCCCATTTCGCAATCCTGCCCGTTGCGTCACGGTTATTTATAATGTCATTGAGTGGTACTTCAGAAGCCACTGTTATTGAACACTCTTGAAAGTAGTGCCGGAGCTTCCGGGACGCCATGAACACCGCATATGCTATCTTTTGATAGTGCGGGTAACGGGATTTGCAGGGGGTTAACACAGTGGATACGTAATACACTGGTTTTTGAAGGGGGAATTTATGCCCCTCTGCTGCTCGTTCGACGACGAGGACAGCGCTCACAACTTGATGTGTTGCAGCGATGTATAATAACATCGGTTCGCCTTGAGTGGGCGCAGCCAGGACCGGATTTGTTGCCAATATGGCCTTTATTTCTTCGAGTCCGGTAGTGGCCGCATCCGTCCACTCGAAGTGTTCGGCGCGCCTTAGGAGGCGATAAAGAGGCAACGCCTTCTCTCCTAAACGGGAGATAAAACGGCTTAAGGCTGCCACGCATCCTGTTAATTTTTGTATTTGCTTGAGGTCCTTCGGGATATCCAAGCGTGATAGAGCTCGGATCTTGGCTGGATTTGCTTGATTCCTCTACGGATCGATGAAGCCCAGCAGCTTTCCGGCTGGTACGCCAAAACACATTTCTCCGGATTCAGCAATGTCATATGCTCGAGGTTGTCGAATGTGAGCCTCAAATCGTCTACTAAAGTTTCGGCGTGCTTTGTTTTGACGACTCGTCGTCTCGTATGCCTCATTGTTTTGCCTATCTGGGTAGCGGACATGTTTGAATCATGCGCTGATATGTTGCGCGGCATTTTTGAGTCGAAGGGCATTGTGTTGAAGCAGAATGGTCCGTGCGGAGTGATGAATGCCGTTGCGGCTTGATGCGCTTCCGCCATCTTGATTTGATGATAGCGAGTATGCATCCGGGAAGCACAACGAATCGTGTCTGCCGTGGCATCGATAATTTGATCGATGCGGGGGAGGAAAGGGTCCTTTGGGCAAGCCTTATTGAGGTCTTTGAAGTCGACGCAGAGGCGCCGAGATTTGTCCTTCTTTGGTACCATTACCAAATTTGCTAGCCATCCGGATGTTTGATATCTCGATGAATCCGGCTTCCAATAACAGCTAGCTCTTCTCCCATTGCTTGTCCTTTGGGCTCGGAAAATCGTCGAAGAGCCTGTTTGATTGGTTTGAATACTTTTAGGATGTTTAGGCTGTGTTACGCCAACTGCGAGGATTCGGGCATGTCCGAAGGGTGCCGGCGAAGATGTCCCAATTTTCTGAAGGAATTCGCAAGATCTTGGCGTCGACCGAGGTTCAATCTGCGCCCGATGGAGGCCGTCTTTGTTGGGTCCGTTGGGTGGACCTGAAATTTGACTATCTCATCTGCTGGTTTGAAGGATGTGGACTTGGATCTTTTGTCAAGTATCACGTCGTCCCATTTACCGTGAGGCGTGGGCGATAAGTTCCTCTGCCGCTAAGGCTTGGATAGTGCCTCGAGGGCTAGTGCGGTTGTCTTATTTTCAGCCCGGAGTGCTGTGTTCGGATCAGCGGCGAGTGATTATTCCGCTGGGCCTGCATTTTGAGCTTCATGTACCCGTAATGAGGTATTGCTTGAAAAATTGTGAAAGCCTCCGTCCTAATATGGCGTGATAGCCGCTGCTGAGCGGGCCACTGAGGCGTGCCTTCTTCGGATCTGTAATTGTCCGGAGAGCGAACACCACATCGAGTGTGATTTTTCGGTGTAGCGCGCTTCCGGCTAGGGATTATTCCTCTGAAGGTTGTCTGCTTCGCTCAATCGGCTCCAATCGATTCCCATTTTCCGCAGGTTTCCTCGTAAATGAGGTTTAATCATTGCCGCCGTCCATGAGGACCTTTGTCGATCGAGAGCCGTCCACTATGGGACTAAGTACCGGTCTTGGTGGGGCTCTGGTAGTTTGAGATGTAGGCTCGTCGCTAGCGCTGAAGGTGATAGCCGTGTCGCTCCATGGAGTTCTTTGTTGCTACTTGGTAGACTTGGCGAGTTCGCGGATTGTTCGTTTTGCGTGTTATTTGATGCGAAAGTCTTGAAGACTATTGACACCGTCTTTGGTATTGTTGGAGTGGTTTCCGGGCGTAAGCTCTTCACCACTTTTGGCCACTGCCGTAATATCCAACATGCTCGAAGGCTATGCGTTGGGATAGCTTCCCCGTGATCGTGAAGTTCTGAGGTCCGTTGAGCCATCCCTCGAGACGGTTCCGTTTCCCTTCTTGGGTTTTGTTTTTGATTTTTGGCAATCGGGCCTGATTGTAAGCGTTTTACCATGGATTGGGTTTGGGGCGGATTATCCTGAATTGATTTTCAGTTTTCGGAAACTTTCCGTCGCGACAATACTTTAAATCGATGGGCGCCAGATCGAGAAAACAGCGTAATCTTGCAACGATTGATGGCGTTCGGATTCCCTTGTCCGTGCGATTATTGCGAGAATATTGAGATTGCGTTCTCCTCTCGGCGATCCTTTATCCTGTCCATAACCGAAGGAACCGCCCGATAATGATGTCTTGCTTCCGAGGGCTCTTGCGAACTAGAGATAAATCGCATATGTCGGGCGGGAGGGTTTAACATAACCCGGATCCCTGCCCATCTTTGGGCTCAACGGCCGAGGGACTTCCGATTTCGGAAGCTTGATTTGTTGGAAACAGCCCAGCGAGTCCGGAACGACACATGACTTTAAGTTCAATGATTGATTAGAGTCCATGCCTCCGCGGGAATCCGGCGTGGAGGGTTCGGGAGTCCGGACACAGATTGTTTTCAACAATGGCAACGAGTTGCCGAATTGTTCTTCTACCACTTCAATGTGGTGGGTGACCTGGGGAGAGTTAATCTCTCTCAGATCGGTTTTAGGCCCAATCTGATTGTAGTCTGTTGCGACTCCCAGGGCAGCGATGCGATCCAAGAGCTCGTTAACAGACAAGAGCTCGATCGGATCTAACTGTTCGGCAGCTTTAGGGCTGACTCGAAGATTGGTTTCGATGACTTGAGAAGTCATTGCCGAAGCGACAGCCGGACAGGCGGTCATAAGGAAGCCGCCGAACCAGATTGTCTGACCGGCGGCTAGGGCCCCTCCGGTGAGGACACCGTCTTTGAAGACGGGGGGAGGCATCCGCTCTATCGGCAACGACACAGAGGAACTCTCAATGAAAGCACCAATGTCGGTGTCAAAACCGGCGGATCTCGGGTAGGGGGTCCCAAACTGTGCGTCTAGGCGGATGGTAACAGGAGATGAGGGACACAATGTTTTTACCGAGTTGAGCCCTCTCGATGGAGGTAATACCCTACGCCCTGCTTGATTAATATTGATGATATGGGTAGTACAAGAGTAGATCTACCACGAGATCAATGAGGCTAAACCCTAGAAGCTAGCCTATGGTATGATTGTTGAGATGTAATGTTGTGTCCTCACGGACTCTGGCCCTCGGTTTATATAGACACCGGAGGGGCTAGGGTTACAGAGTCGGTTACAATGGTAGGAGATCTACATATCCGATTGCCAAGCTTGCCTTCCACGCCAAGTAAAGTACCTTCCGGACACGAGCCGGAGTCTTCAATCTTCTATCTTCGTAGTCTGGGAGTCCGGCGGATATCGATAGTCCGCTATCCGGACACCCCCTAGTCCAGGACTCCCTCAATCACCCTTTCCTCTTCAAGGAAAACCAACGCAAGCTCAAGATGTAGCAAGGGCCCGAACCTGGGTAAACATTTTGTCCCTTGCCTCCTATTACCATTAGCCTTAGATGCACAGTTCGGGACCCCCTACCCGAGATCTGCCGGTTTTGACACCGACACCCGTATCAAGCGTCCCCTAGTTTACCGGAAAGCCATGGTGCACCACAAGATCACGTACTACAAGATGCTGATGCCGGAGCGCTGCACAGAAATCGCAGCGGCGGTCGGCGCCACAAACCTCCGTTCCCAAGCTCACTTTGCGGCGGGCCAATCCCTGAGTTCTCTAGAGCCTAGCTACGAGGAGGAGGAAGCCGATCCAATGTTCATGGCGGAGGTCGCGGCGTAGAAGACCCCCGATTGGTATGAGATGATGGACGTTGATGCCTTGATGCAATCTTATGATGAAAAACTTAATTTGGAAGTTTCTATAGCTAGAAAACTTAATGATGAGTGGGAACCTACTATAAAGATTAGAATTAAATATCATGAGTGTTTTGCTTTGTGTGATTTGGGTGCTAGTGTTTCCACGATTCTTTTGCAATAAGTATATGAGTTCTTTATGACTAATGTGAGTCCATGGATATACGCACGCTCATCCTTCCACTTTGCTAGCCTCTATTTTACCGCGCAACTTTCGCCGGTATCATGCACCCCTTATTTATCTTCCTCAAAACAGCCACCATACCTACCTAATATGGCATTTCCATAGCCATTCCGAGATATACTGCCATGCAACTTTCCGCAGTTCCGTTTATTATGACACACTTCATCATTGTCATATTGCTCTTTGCATGATCATGTAGTTGACATCGTATTTGTGGCAAGGCCACCTTCATAATTTTCATACATGTCACTCTTGATTCATTGCATATCCCGGTACACCGTCGGAGGCATTCATATAGAGTCATATCTAGTTCTAGCTTTAAGTTGTAATTCTTGAGTTGTAAATCAATAAAAGTGTGATGATCTTCGTTATTAGAGCATTGTCTCAGTGAGGAGAGGATGATGAAGGCTATGATTCCCCCACAAGTCGGGATGAGACTTCGGACTTTAAAAAGAAAAAAAGAAAGGCCAAAAAAAAAGGCCAAAGAAAAAAAAGGGAAGAAAGAAAGAAAAGAAAGAAAAAATAAGAAAGAAAAAGATGAGAGAAAAAGAGAGAAGAGACAATGCTACTATCTCTTTTTCCACACTTATGCTTCAAATTAGCACCATGATCTTCATGATAGAGGGTCTCCTATGTTGTCACTTTCATATACTAAGTGGGAATTTTTCATTATAGAACTTGGCTTGTATATTCCAATGATGGGCTTCCTCAAAATGCCCTAGGTCTTCGTGAGCAGGCAAGTTGGATGCACACCCACTTAGTTTCTTTTGTTGAGCTTTCGTATATTTATAGCTCTAGTGCATCTGTTGCATGGCAGTCCCTACTCACTCTTATTGATATCTATTTATGGGCATCTCCATAGCCCATTGATACACCTAGTTGATGTGAGACTATCTTCTCCCTCTTTTTGTCCTCACAACCACCACCATTTACCACCATAGTGCTATGTCCATGGCTTGCGCTCATGTATTGTGTAAGAGTTGAAAAAGCTGAAGCGCGTTAAAAAGTATGAACCAATTGCTTGGCTGAAACCGGGGTTGTGCATGATGGGAGTATTTTGTGTAATGAAAATGAAGCATGGCCTAACTATATGATTTTGTAGGCATAAGCTTTCTTTGGCTATGCTATTTTGATAGGACATAATTATTTGTTAGTATGCTTCGAAGCATTATTATTTTTATGTTTTATAAGCTTTTATCTTGAATCATTTCGATCTGAACATTCATGCCACAATAAAGAAAATTACATTGAGAATTATGCTAGGTAGCATTCCACATCAAAAATTCTGTTTTTATCATTTACCTACTCGAGGACGAGCAGGAATTAAGCTTGGGGATGCTTGATACGTCTCCAACGTATCTATAATTTTTTATTGTTCCATGCTATTATATTACCCCTTTTGGATGTTTATGGGTTTTATTTTACACATTTATATCATTTTTGAGACTAACCTACTAACCGGAGGCCCAGCCCGTATTGCTGTTTTTTTGCCTATTTCAGTATTTCGAAGAAAAGGAATATCAAACGGAGTCCAAACGGAATGAAACCTTCGGGAGCGTGATTTTTGGAACGAACGTGATCCGGAGAACTTGGAGTGCAAGTCAAGAAGCTTCCGAGGCGGCTAGGAGACAGGAGGGCGCGCCCACCCCCTCTAGGCACGCCCCCTATCTCCTGGGCCCCACAGGCGGCCACCGACGTACTTCTTCCTCCTATATATACCTACATACCCCTTAAACATCCAGGGAGCCAACAAACACAATTTCCACCGCCGTAACCTTCTGTATCCGCAAGATCCCATCTTGGTGCCTTCGCCGGCGATCCGCCGGAGGGGGAATCGACCATGGAGGGCTTCTACATCAACACCATAGCCCCTCCGATGAGTTGTGAGTAGTTTACCACAGACCTTCGGGTCCATAGTTATTAGCTAGATGGTTTCTTCTCTCTTTTTGGATCTCAATACAATGTTCTCCCTCTCTCTTGTGGAGATCTACTCGATGTAAACTCTTTTTGCGGTGTGTTTGTCGAGATCCGATGAATTGTGGGTTTATGATCAAGTTTATCTATGAGAAATATTTGAATCTCCTCTGAATTCTTTTATGTATGATTGATTATATTTGCAAGTCTCTTCGAATTATCAGTTTGGTTTGGCCTACTAGATTGATCTTTCTTGCCATGGGAGAAGTGCTTAGCTTTGGGGTCAATCTTGCGGTGTCCTTTCGATGGATGTTGAGGGCAGCAAGGCACATATTGTATTGTTGCCATCGAGGATAAAAGATGGGGTTTATTTCATATTGCTTGAGTTTATCCCTCTACATCATGTCATCTTTCTTAATGCGTTACTCTGTACTTCATGAACTTAATACTCTAGATGCAGGCAGGAGTCGGTCGATGTGTGGAGTAATAGTAGTAGATGCAGGCAGGAGTCAGTCTACTTGTTGCGGACGTGATGCCTATATACATGATCATGCCTACATAATCTCATAATTATTCGCTTTTCTATCACTTGCTCGACAGTAATTTGTTCACCCACCGTAATACTTATGCTATCTCGAGAGAAGCCACTAGCTAAACCTATGGCCCCGGGTCTATCTTTTATCATATAAGCTTTCAATCAACTTTTATTTGCATGTTTACTTTTTGCATCTATATTATAAAATACCAAAAATATATTTATCTTATCATACTATCTCTATCAGATCTCACTTTCGCAAGTGGCCGTGAAGGGATTGACAACCCCTTTATTGCATTGGTTGCGAGTTCTTTGTTTGTTTGTGTAGGTGCGTGGGACTTTTGAGGAGCCTCCTACTGGATTGATACCTTGGTTCTCAAAAACTGAGGGAAATACTTACGCTACTATTGCTGCATCACCCTTTCCTCTTCAAGAAAACCAATGCAAGCTCAAGACGTAGCAAGGGCCCGAACCTGGGTAAACATTGTGTCCCCCGCCTCCTGTTACCATTAGCCTTAGACGCACAGTTCGGGACCCCCTACCTGAGATCTGCCGGTTTTGACACCGACACCCGTGTCAAGCGTCCCCTAGTTTGCCGGAAAGCCATGGTGCACCGCAAGATCATGTACTACAAGATGCTGACGCCGGAGCGCTGCGCAAAAATTGCAGCGGCGGTTGGTGCCACATATCTCCGTTCCCAAGCTCACTTTGTGTTGGGCCAATCCCCCAGTTCTCTGGAGCCAAGCTACGAGGAGGAGGAAGTCGTTCCAATGTTCATGGCGGAGGTCGCGGCGTAGAAGACCCCCGATTGGTATTAGATGATGGACGTCGACTTCATGCCGGCGTCCGGGTCCCCCATGGTGCAGGCAGACCAGCGGTTCAACCTGGCGATACTTAAGGAGGACCGGGAGGTAGAGGCTCAACTCGATGCGGAGCGCGCGCATGCTGTTGCCATCGAGGCTCTCCTGCAGGCAGAACCGGATGTCGTGGATGTGAACCGGGCGGCGGAGGCTCAACTTGAGGCAGAGCGCGCGGATGCCACTGCCATCGAGGCCCTACTGCAGGCAGAACCGGACGTCCTGGACTTGAACTGGGTGACAGAGGCTCAACTCGATGCAGACCGTGCGGATGCCGCTGCCATCGAGGCCCTCCTACAGGCGGAACCAGACGTCTTGGACTTGAACCGGCCAGCGGAGGCTCAACTCGAGGCGGAGCACGCGGATGCCGCTGCCATCGAGGCCCTCCTGCAGGCGGAACTGGACGTCCTCGACTTGAACCAGGCGGTGCTCTCGTCGGTGCAGAGCACCCGCACGGTCCACGTGAACGAGTAGCTGGAGGCCGAGGACAACCACGGTGCGGAGACACATGTCGACAGCTACGGCTGGTTCGCGCCGGCAGCCAAAGACGACGAGGCCGTCACGTTCCGTGAGCAATGATAGTTTTTTTTATGTTGTTGTTTTTAGGGATCTTTTGCTGTGTAAAAACATATATTGTTATGCAAGTCACCTGACTTTCATCCTTTGGGTCAGTCTACTATTTCAGGCGGTTGGATGAATATCCTACATCTCCTAACCCTTCTTCCTCACCTCTTCTTCCCCAACAGACCACCGCACGGGCCGTACGGATGCTCCCCAACATGCGGTTGGATAAACATACTGGCCCTGTTTGGATACATAGGTTAGAGTTAGTTTGGACTCAACTAACCCAAAAATATCCAAATAGGGAGGGTTAGTTTGGGTTAGATGCATCTAACCACCCACCCAAAACAACTAACCCATCCAAGAGGTGCTAATTTGGGTTAGTTCTCCTCGGGACCACTAAAAAACACATTTTCTCTGTATGATCGAAAATTATGTGTCAGTGGTAGGATGGCTGAGTTTGATTTGTTCACATATGGTAGCACGTATCAGTGAGGGTGCGTTCCCTTGGTTGGGTTTGCGGCATGCAGGAGCGATGATACGTCTCCAACGTATCTATAATTTTTGATTGTTCCATGCTATTATATTACCCGTTTTGGATGTTTATGGGCTTTACTTTACACTTTTATATCATTTTTGGGACTAACCTACTAACCGGAGGCCCAGCCTGAATTGCTGTTTTTTTGCCTATTTCAATGTTTCGAAGAAAAGGAATATCAAACGGAGTCTAAACGGAATGAAACCTTCATGAGCAATCTTTTTGGAACATACGCAATCCAGGAGACTTGGAGTGGACATCAAGAAGCAGCCTAGGCGGCCACGAGGCAGGAGGGCGTGCCCTAGGGGGGTGGGTGCGCCCCCACCCTCGTGGGCCCCTCGTGGCTCCCCTGACCTACCTAATTCGCCTATATATACTCCCGTACCCTGAAAACATCCAAGAGCACCAAAAAAACTATTTCCACCACCGCAACCTTCTGTATCCGCGAGATCCCATCTTGGATCCTTCGCCGGTGCTTCGTCGAAGGGGGAATCGACCACGGAGGGCCTCTACATCATCTTCAAGGCCTCTCCGATGAGTTGTGAGTAGTTTACCACAGACCTTCGGGTCCATAGTTATTAGCTAGATGGCTTCTTCTCTCTCTTTGATTCTCAATACAAAGTTCTCCTCGATCTTCTTGGAGATCTATTCGATGTAACTCTTTTTGCGGTGTGTTTGTCGAGATCCGATGAATTGTGGGTTGATGATCAAGTTTATCTATGAGAAATAATTGAATCTCCTCTTAATTCTTTTATGTGTGATTGGTTATCTTTGCAAGTCTCTTCTGTTCGTTGTTTCGTTTGCTTTGATGTCTTACTTGGCTCGTTTGCTCGTTTGGTTGGAATAGTTGTTTATTTATTGCTAAACAGAGAACCTAAGATCTATGGATCCTCTTCCGCTTGTCAATCTTTTTAAGAGATCCAATTATGATGAACCAAATTCTAGTGATTTGAGTGCACTAGATTATCTTTATGAGGTTTTGCTTGAAATTCGTGAATCTAAAAATTGTGATGAAGAAATTTATGAAGAGAATCATGATAGCTCCCTGAATAAAAAGCATGATTGCAATGATTTTATTTTAAATTCTCTTAATATCAATTGTGCTAATAATATCCAAAACCCTAAGCTTGGGGATGCTAGTTTTGCTATGTTTACTATTTGTTGCAATGATCATGATAGGGGTGACTCTTCTTATGGTCTTGAAAATTTATTTAAGCCCCATGATGAATATAAGATTGATAATAGTATTTGCAACAATATTGAAAGTGGGTTTGGAAGAGTGTCAACTTTAGATCCCACATATTTGGAGAATGTTCAATCTTATGGTGTTTTTGATAAAAGTGGGTTGGAGAGGTCATGACTTTAGTTAGTGATAATCCCACTATTTTGGAAGAGTGTCAACTTCACATGCATGTGGATCGTGTTGAGAATATGTTATGTGATAGCCATATTGTTGAATTTTCTTATGATCCTACATTTAATTATTATGAGAGAGGAAAATATGGTTGTAGAAATTTTCATGTTACTAAATTACCTCTCGTTATGTTGAGATTGCTATTGTTTCTCTCTTCTTCCTTGCATATGGTCATTTTTGCTTGCCTTGATAATTTGTTTACTTATAAAATGCCTATGCATAGGAAGTATGTTAGACTTAAATGTGTTTGCACATGTTTTATGATGCTCTCTTTGCGCTTCAATTCTTGTCTTTCATGTGACCATCATTGAAATCATCAATGCCTAGCTAAAAGGCTTTAAAGAAAAGAGCTTGTTGGGAGACAACCCAATATTTTTCATTGCTGTTATTCAATAAATAATTCATCTAGCCTCTGTTTGGATGTGGTTTTATGTTTTAATTAGTGTTTGTGCCAAGTAGAACCTATAGGATAGCCTACGGTGATAGTTAATTTGATTGTGCTGAAAAACAGAAACTTTTGCACGTACGAGAATAATTTTGATAAATCACATAAACGTGCTTTTGCATTGATTCTTTATGAAGTAGATCAATAAACAAATTTCCTAGGACTTCCTATTTTGGTAGGATTTTTAGAATCCAATAAGTATTAGAAAGTTATAGATTGCTACAGGCTGTTCTGTTTTTTACAGATTCTGTTTTTTGTGTGTTGTTTGCTTATTTTGATGCATCTATGGCTAGTATCGGGGGGTATGAACCATAGATAAGTTGGAATACGGTAGGTTTAACACCAATATAAATAAATAATGATTTCATTACAGTACCTTATGTGGTGGTTTTTCTTTCTTGCACTGATGGAGCTTATGAGATTTCCTGTTGAGTTTTGTGTTGTGAAGTTTTCAAGTTTTGGGTAAAGATTTGATGGACTATGGAATAAGGAGTGGCAAGAGCCCAAGTTTGGGGATGCACATGGAACCCCAAGATATTCAAGGACAACCAAAAGCCTAAGCTTGGAGATGCCCCGGAAGGCATCCCCTCTTTCGTCTTCGTCTATCGGTACTTTACTGGAGCTATATTTTTATTCGCCGCATGATATGTGTTTTGCTTGGAGCGTCTTGTATGATATGAGTATTTGATTTTCAGTTTACCACAATCATCCTTGTGACACATCTCCAACGTATCTACTTTTCCAAACACTTTTGCCCTTGTCTTGGACTCTAACTTGCATGATTTGAATGAAACTAACCCGGACTGACGCTGTTTTCAGCAGAACTACCATGATGTTGTTTGATGTGTAGAAAAGAAAAGTTCTCGGAATGTCCTGGAAATCCACGGAGGCACTTTTTGGAATTAATAAGAATTTTTGGCAAAAGAATTAATGCCAGGGGTCCACAGCCTGTCCACGAGACAGGGGGCGCCCCCCCCCTTGGGCGCGGCCTCCTATGTCATGGGCCCCCTCGACCTCCACCGACGTCAACTCCAACTCCATATATTCACGTTCGGGGAGAAAAAAGTCAAGGAGAAAGTTTCATCGCGTTTTACGACACGAAACCGCCGCCAAGCCCTAATCTCTCTCGGGAGGGCTGATCTAGAGTCCGTTCGGGGCTCCGGAGAGGGGGATTCGCCGCCGTCGTCATCATCAACCATCCTCCAACACCAATTTCATGATGCTCACCGCCGTGCGTGAGTAATTCCATCGTAGGCTTGCTGGACGGTGACGGGTTGGATGAGATTTACCATGTAATCAAGTTAGTTTCGTTAGGGTTTGATCCCTAGTATCCACTATGTTCTGAGATTGATGTTGCTATGACTTTTCTATGCTTAATGCTTGTCACTAGGGCCCGAGTGCCATGATTTCAGATCTGAACCAATTATGTTTTCATGAATATATGTGTGTTCTTGATCCTATCTTGCAAGTCTATAGTCACCTATTATGTGTTATGATCCGACAACCCCGAAGTGACAATAATCGGGACACTTCTCGGTGATGACCGTAGTTTGAGGAGTTCGTGTATTCACTATGTGTTAATGCTTTGTTCCGGTTCTCTATTAAAAGGAGGCCTTAATATCCCTTAGTTTCCGTAAGGACCCCGCTGCAACGGGAGGGTAGGACAAAAGATGTCATGAAAGTTCTTTTCCATAAGCACGTATGACTATTTACGGAATACATGCCTACATTACATTAATGAATTGGAGCTAGTTCTATATCACCCTATGTTATAACTATTGCACGAGGAATCACATCCGGCATAATTATCCATCACTGATCCATTGCCTACGAGATTTTCACATATTGTTCTTCTCTTATTTACTTTTCCGTTTCTACTGTTACAACTACTACAAAAACCCAAAAACATTTATCTTTGCTTTAGCTACCGTTACCTTTATTATCATACCACTTTTGCTACTAAATACTTTCTGCAGATACTAAGTAATCCAGGTGTGGTTGAATTGACAACTCAAATGCTAATACTCAAGAATATTCTTTGGCTCCCCTTGTGTCGAATCAATAAATTTGGGTTGAATACTCTACCCTCGAAAGCATTGCGATCCCTATATACGGGTTATCAAGACCAATTTAAGGCGCCGTTCTCGGGAGCATAGCTCTATTCTCTGAGTCACTTGGGATTTATATCTGTTGATCACTATGAAGAACTTGAAAGACGATCGAACTACTATTTTGCCCTCAACTACGAGGGGAGGTAAGGAACTGCCATCTAGCCTTGCACTAGATTCTCCTTCCGGTATTAGTAGGCTTGCGACACCTAAACCTACTACTGCTATGAATTCTGATATGTCGCATGTTATTGATGATGCCACTTCTGCTATGCATGATGAAACTACTTCTGTGCGTAATACTACTGTGCCATTAGGTGTATTTCTTGATGAACAACTTGCTAGAGTAAGGGGGAATGATATTACTGAAGATCCTATTACTGATGATAGTGATGATGAAGGTTCCCCCAATGATTATGTATTACCTGTTGTTCCTAAGGGTTATGTTATGAATGAAGCAGTTGCTATGGAAATTCTTGCGTGCAATGATAGAAATGATCTTAAGAAATTATTAGCTAAATGGAAGCAGCAGTCTCTTAATGCTAGAATGAAACCCGATCCTACTTTTGCTACTTCACCTATCTGTGTTACTGATAAGGATTATGAATTCTCTGATGATCCTGATATTATTACTTTAGTTGAATCTGATCCTTTTTACGGCCTTCAATCTGAAACTGTTATGGCACATCTTACCAAGTTGAATGATATAGCCACCCTGTTTACTCATGATGAGAAGTCTCGTTATTTATATATCCTTAAGATATTTCCATTCTCATTAAAGGGTGATGCTAAGACTTGGTATAATTATCTTGCTCCTGGTTGTGTGCGTAGTCCCCAGGATATGATTTATTACTTCTCTGCTAAATATTTCTCTGCTCATAAGAAACAAGCTGCCTTGCGGGGAATATATAATTTTGTGCAAATCAAAGAAGAGAGTCTCCCAAAAGCTTGGGGGAGGTTTCTCCGGTTACTTAATGCTTTGCCTGATCATCCTCTTAAGAAAAATAAAATACTTGATATCTTTTATAATGGACTAACCGATGCTTTCAAGGACTACTTGGATAGGTGTGCTGGTTGTGTTTTCAGGGAAAGAACAGTTGACGAAGCTGAAATACTATTGAATAATATGTTGACTAATGAAAATAATTGGACTCTTCTCGAGCCAGTTCCTGAAGTAATTCCTGAACCAACTGAGCCAACTCCTGAGCCTATTCATAAACCCACTCAAGAAGAGAGGTGTTTTATTTCTCGATCTCAAGATATGCAAGAGGCAAAGAAATCAATGAAAGAAAAAGGTATTAAAGTGAAGATGTGAAGAATTTACCGCCTATTGAAGAAATACATGGTGCGAATATACACTTTGAAGAACCACATTCTCTTGATAACCCGACACAGGTAGTAAAGGTAAATTCTCTCTATAGATATGATAAAGTTGAAATACCCTCTACTAAATTTCATAGCCCATGCTTAGATGAATTTGATGACTTTATGGCTAGACAAGAAAGTTTTAATGCTTATGTTGGTAGAGAGTTAAAGAATAATGCTTTCAAGATAGGACGCGTAGGTGATAATCTGGCTAGAGTTAAAGATGAACTTCACCGCGTTAGCAAATATGCTTCTATGGTCGCTACTCAAGTTGAGCAAGTACTTAAAGCTCAAAATGATTTGCTTGACGAATTAAATAATAAAAATGACTTTGTTGTTAGAGTGGCTACTAGAACTGGTAGAATGACTCAGGAACCTTTGTATCCTGAAGGCCACCCTAAGAGAATCGAGCAAGATTCTCAGAGAAATAATTTAGAGGCACCTAGTTCTTCTAAAAAGAAGAAAAAGAAAAATGATAGGAATTTGCATGCTTCTAGTGAACCTATTGTAGACACACTTGAGAATCCCAATGATATTTCTATTTCTGATGCTGAAACTCATTCAGGTGATGAACATGAACCTAGTGATAATGTTAATGATAATGTTCATGTGGATGCTCAACCTAGCAATAACAATGATGTGGAGATTGAACCTGCTGTTGATCTTGATAACCCACAATCAAAGAACCAACGTTATGATAAGAGAGATTTTGTTGCTAGGAAGCACGGTAAAGAAAGAGAACCATGGGTTCAGAAACCCATGCCCTTTCCTCCTAAACCATCCAAGTCAAATGATGATGAGGATTTTGAGCGCTTTGCTGAAATGATTAGACCTATTTTCTTACGTATGCGCTTAACTGATATGCTGAAAGTAAATCCTTATGCTAAGTATATGAAGGATATCATTACAAATAAAAGAAAGATACCGGAAGCTAAAATTTCCACCATGCTTGCTAATTACACTTTTAAGGGTGGAATACCAAAGAAACTTGGAGATCCGAGTGTACCAACTATACCATGCTCTATTAAAAGAAATTATGTTAGAACTGCTTTATGTGATCTTGGAGCCGGAGTTAGTGTTATGCCTCTCTCTTTATATCGTAGACTTGAATTGAATAAGTTGACACCTACTGAAATATCTTTGCAAATGGCTGATAAATCAACCACTATACCTGTCGGTATTTGTGAGGATGTGCCTGTTGTGGTTGCAAATGTCACTATCTTAACGGACTTTGTTATTCTTGATATTCCCGAGGACGATAGTATGTCTATTATCCTTGGTAGACCCTTTCTTAATACTGCAGGGGCTGTTATTGATTGCAACAAAGGCAATGTCACTTTTCATGTTAATGGTAATGAGCATACGGTACACTTCCGGAGGAAACAATCTCAAGTTCATAGCATCAATTCTATTGAAAAAGTTCCAACTATCATTTTTGGAGGCTTTGAATTTCCTCTTCCTACTGTCAAGAAAAAGTATGACATTCTTATTGTTGGGGATTTTCATATCCCCGTTGAGGTAACTTAGTGTTATTCGAAATTTCTCCGGTTCCGTGTTATTCGGAATGAGTTTGTTAACAAGACTTGATCAACCTTGTTAGTGGATTCATTTTGATGATCACGAGATGGATGAAACTAGAAGGCACAACCTTCTGTACCCTCTTTTTACTTTCTGTTATTTAGAATAAATAAAGCAAAAATAGTATTATCCGTCTGTTTTTTGAATTATTCGTGCATTAAAAAATAGTCCGAAAATAAAAGTGCTCCAAATGCCCTGCAAATTTAGTATGATTTTTTCTAGAATATTTGAGGATTTTAGGCACTGAAAACACTGCAGGAGGGGCAAGCACCAGGCCACGAGAGAGGAGGGCGCCCCCCTGTAGGGTGTGCCCCCCTGTCTCGTGGGCCCCTGGTGGCTCCCCTCCACTTATGCCAGCACCCATACACTTCATCTTCTACCCAAAAAAATCCCCATCCAGCTTAAGCCCGAGTTCTAGCTCATTTTGCTGCGATTTTTGATCTCTTAGCTCAAAGCTCCATTCACAAAACTGCTTTGGGAGATTGTTGCTTGGTATGTGACTCCTCCATTGGTCCAAATAGTTTTTGTTCTAGTGCTTTATTCATTCCAAATTTTTGTTGCATAGGTGACCATGTTCTTGAGCTTGCATGTTAAATTTTTGAGGTCCCAAGCAATTCCAATGCATGATATAGGCTCTAGGCACTTGTAGGAGTAGTTGCTACCAATCTTGTTTAGTTTTATTC
Organism: Aegilops speltoides; assembly: GCA_021437245.1. Classification (NCBI taxonomy): domain Eukaryota; kingdom Viridiplantae; phylum Streptophyta; class Magnoliopsida; order Poales; family Poaceae; genus Aegilops; species Aegilops speltoides. Next base: position 443,057,284 of record CM038142.1, read on the forward strand.
ACTTTTGTTTTGAAGTTACTAAAATTTTAGAAATTTTCAAAAAATGTTAAGGACGCTCTTTAAAGGCTCTTCTAGCCAAAACTCTAAGGAAAAACAAGACAAAGAGAAGGAAAAACCCAAGTATAATCTTCCTCGCTTAGCGGAAGTACGGTCGTGTGAATGGTCGTGTGAGGATTTCTTGAAAGAAGCCGGAATTCATGAAGACTTTTATACTCTAATCGAGACTGCAGGCCTCACCGGTTTCATCAACGACCGAATCGATCAGTATCTCTTACTTACCAATACTTTCGTGCAAAACTTTTCTTATTATCCTAAGAAGTCACTGCCTACAGTATCATTTCATTTATATGATGAATTCAAAGAAATGTCTTTACGTCATTTTTGTGCGGTATGTAGGATACCTTGTGAGGGAGAATTAGACATCGTGAAGATGTGGATGGCTTCGTTAAAACTATTGCTGTAGAAGAGCCAAAGAAGGGCTCTGAGGCAAAAGTCTCTAGCATACACTTTCCTGTTTTACGCTACTTTGCCATATTTGCTAGTAGATGCTTGATTGGTCTTGGAACTAGTGGAAATTTGAGCATTCCAGATATTATTATTCTTCAACATGCTTTGCTGGGAGACAACACTTTTAGTATGGGCGCCGTCGTTGCTAAACGGCTAGCCCTGAACCGTACAAAAGGCCCCATATTTGGAGGTATCTATGCGGCACGTCTTGCTGAACATTTTGAGATACCCATTAGGCACTATGAGGAGGATGAGATAAAATTGCATCCTCATATTTTAGATTACAAGAGCATGGTAGCGCACAAGTTTATTGTTGACAACAAAGAGAAGATGCTCTTGTATAGACTTAGATTTAATAAGAAACACTTTGAGTTTATTATTTTGACTGCGCCTCTGTCGTTTGATTTGCTTGCAGAAAATCGTCTTGTCACACCGGAAGCGGTGAACAATCACCAAGCCCAAGCTTTTACTCCAGAACCAGAACCTGAGCCGGAACCTGAGCTGGACCCTTATCGTGCATCATCTGTCCAGTGGGATTCGGAAATGACCAACCAGTGGTATCCTGATTACACCTCCCACTACACCAGGGAGAGTAGCGGCGGTCCTTGGTATTAGACCAACTTAGGACAAAAGCCTAAGCTTGGGGGAGTACGTATTTCTCACCGACTTTACATTCATGTTCACACACTAGTCGTCGGTGCTCATACTTTTTCATTGTATTATCCATGTTAGTTTAAATTTCTTTTTCTAGTTTTCTTCTTGTGTGTTTGATAAATCTTAAGAAAAACCAAAAAAAATTAATTAGTTTAATTTCCTTGCTTGTAGTAGAACTTAAAATGAAACCCAAAAAGATTTCTAGTTCTTCTTCTTACTTGTTGGGAGCTTTCCCGTGTAAATAGTTTTATTTTCTTTTCTTTCTTTTGGGGGTCGAGAAGACTATATTGAGAATGCTTAGTGGCTCTTATATGCATGATCGTTTATTTAACTTAGAGCCCATATTACTTTGTCTTCTCTCTTGAGTTGAATGCTTGCAGATTCCAGATTAGTCCAATGCACGTGCACTCTTATTATTATACACATCGTTCGGTCGTGCAAGTGAAAGGCAATAATGACGATATATGATGGACTTATTGGGATGAGAAAAGCTGGTATGAACTCGACCTCTCTTGTTTTTGTAAATATGATGATTCATCGTTCCTGAATTAGCTATTGTGAAGTAAACATATTTGCAATGACATTTAGAGATTATAGTTGCTTGTGCCATGCCTGATTAGCTATGAGTCATAATGGTTTACCTTGCATGCCAACATGCTATTAGAATGATTATGATGTGGTATGATGGGATGGTATCCTCCTTTGAATGAATTGAGTGACTCGACTTGGTACATGTTCACGCATGTAGTTGAATCAAATAAACATAGCCTTCATGATATTTATGTCCATGGTGAATTATATCCTACTCATGCTTGTACTTGGTGTGAATTAATTCTAATGCATGTTTACGACTGTCATCGCTCTCTTAGTTGGTCGCTTCCCAGTCTTTTGCTAGCCTTCACCTGTACTAAGCGGGAATACTGCTTGTGCATCCAAACTCCTTAAACCCCAAAGTTGTTCCATATGGGTCCACTATACCTTCCTATATGCGGTATTTACCTGCCGTTCCAAGTAAATTTGTATGTGCCAAACTCCAAACCTTCAAATGAAATTCAGTTTTGTATGCTCGAGCAGCTCATGTTACAACTAGGGCTGCCTATATCTTCCATGCTAGGTGGGTTATTCTAATGAGGAGTGGACTCGGCTCCTCATTCACGAGAAAGGGCCGGTAACCGGATGCCCAATCCCATGATCCAAAAGATCAAAGCAAATCAAAATAATTAAACAAAACTCCCCCAGGGCTATTGTATGTTGGAGGCACCCGTTGTTTCGAGCAAGCCATGGATTGATGCTTGTTGGTGGTTGGGGGAGTATAAACCTGTACCATTCTATTTGGGAACTGCCTATAATGCATGTAGTATGGAAGATATAGCCATCTCATAGTTGTTGCGTTGACAGCAAAAGTATGCTGCTCAAAATGTTATTCAATCTCTGTTTTAAAATCAAGCTCTAGCACCTCTACAAATCCCTTGTTTCCATCTGCGAAGGGCCTATCTATTTACTTTATTGTTGAGTCATCACCCTTCTTATTAAAAGCACCCGCTAGAGAGCACACTGTCATTTGCATTCATTATTATTGGTTTATATTGGGTATGACTTGACTAGATCTCTTTTACCATGAATTACAATGTTTAGTCAGTCCTTGATCTTTAAAGGTGCTCTGCATTTATGTTTTCCGGTCTCAGAAAGGGCTAGCGAGATACCATTTTGTTATATCATGTTATGATTATTTTGAGAAAGTGTTGTCATCCGAGTTTTATTATTATGGCTCGCTAGCTAATTATGCTATTGATATGAGTAATTGCGAGACCTATGTGTTATTGTGAGTATGGTTAGTTCATAATATCTACTGAAACTTGAATGCTGGCTTTTCATGTTACAACAACAAGAGCAAACAGAGTTTGTAAAAGTTTTTCTTTATCACTTTCAGTTTATCAACTGAATTGCTTGAGGACAAGCAAAGGTTTAAGCTTGGGGGAGTTGATACGTCTCCAACGTATCTACTTTTCCAAACACTTTTGCCCTTGTTTTGGACTCTATCTTGCATGATTTGAATGAAACTAACCTGACCGACGCTGTTTTCAGCAGAACTACCATGATGTTGTTTATGTGTAGAAAAGAAAAGTTCTCGGAATGTCACTGGAAATCCACGTAGGCACTTTTTGGAATTAATAAGAATTTTTGGCGAAAGAATTAATGCCAGGGGGCCCACAGCCTGTCCACGAGACAGGGGGGTGCGCCCCCCCCCCCCTAGGGCGCGGCCTCCTATCTCGTGGGCCCCCTGGACCTCCACCGACGTTAACTCCAACTCCATATATTCACGTTCGGGGGAAAAATCAAGCAGAAAGTTTCATCATGTTTTACGACACGGAGCCGCCGCCAAGCCCTAATCTCTCTCGGGAGGGCTGATCTGGAGTCCGTTCGGGGCTCCGGAGAGGGGGATTCATCGTCGTCATCATCATCAACCATCCTCCATCACCAATTTCATGATGCTCACCACCGTGCGTGAGTAATTCCATTGTAGGCTTGCTGGACGGTGATGGGTTGGATGAGATTTACCATGTAATCAAGTTAGTTTTGTTAGGGTTTGATCCCTAGTATCCACTATGTTCTAAGATTGATGTTGCTATGACTTTGCTATGCTTAATGCTTGTCACTAGGGCCCGAGTGCCATGATTTCAGATCTGAACCTATTATGTTTTCATGAATATATGTGTGTTCTTGATCCAATCTTGCAAGTCTATAGTCACCTATTATGTGTTATGATCCGACAACCCCGAAGTGACAATAATCGGGACACTTCTCGGTGATGACCGTAGTTTGAGGAGTTCATGTATTCACTATGTGTTAATGCTTTGTTGCGGTTCTCTATTAAAAGGAGGCCTTAATATCCCTTAGTTTCTGTAAGGACCCCGCTGCAACGAGAGGGTAGGACAAAAGATGTCATGCAAGTTCTTTTCCATAAGCACGTATGACTATTTACGGAATACATGCCGACATTACATTGATGAATTGGAGCTAGTTCTATATCACCCTATGTTATAACTATTGCATGAGGAATCGCATCCGGCATAATTATCCATCACTGATCCATTGCCTACGAGCTTTTCAGATATTGTTCTTCACTTATTTACTTTTCCGTTGCTACTGTTACAACTACTACAAAAACCCTAAAACATTTATCTTTACTTTTGCTACCGTTATATTTATTATCATACCACTTTTGCTACTAAATACTTTGCTACAGATACTAAGTTATCCAGGTGTGGTTGAATTGACAACTCAACTGCTAATACTCAAGAATATTATTTGGCTCCCCTTGTGTTGAGTCAATAAATTTGGGTTGAATACTCTACCCTCGAAAGCTGTTGTGATCCCCTATACTTGTGGGTTATCACCTTGTTGTACACACCTTTTGGGAGAGACACACTTGATTTGGAACTTATTAAAATACTTTATGTGCTTCACTTATATATTTTGAGCTAGATAATTTTTCTCTAGTGCTTCACTTATATCTTTTAGAGCATGGCGGTGGTTTAATTTTGTAGAAATTGTTGATCTCTCATGCTTCACTTATATCATTTTGAGAGTCTTTTAGAACAGCATGGTATTTGCTATGGTTATAAATTTGGTCCTAGAATGATGGGCATCCAAGTTGGGTATAATAAAAATTGTCATAGAAAGTGAATTGGATGCTATGATCAATTTGATGCTTGATAATTGTTTTGAGATATGAGGATGGTGATATTAGAGTCATGCTAGTGGATTAATTATGAATTTGAGGAATACTTGTGTTGAAGTTTGTGATTCCCATAGCATGCACGTATGGTGAACCGCTTTGTGATGAAGTTTGAGCATATTTATTTATTGATTGTCTTCCTTATGAGTGGCGGTCGGGGATGAGCAATGGTCTTTTCCTACCAATCTATCCCCCTAGGAGCATGCGCGTAGTACTTTGTTTTCAATGACTTGTAGATTTTTGCAATAAGTATATGAGTTCTTTATGACTAATGTTGAGTCCATGGATTATATGCACTCTCACCCTTCCACCATTGCTAGCCTCTCTTGTGTCGCGCAACTTTCGCCGGTACCATACACCCACCATATACCTTCCTCAAAACAGCCATCATACCTACCTATTATGGTATTTCCATAGCCATTTCGAGATATATTGCCATGCAACTTTCCACCGTTCCATTTATTATGACATGCTCCATCATTGTCATATTGCTTTTGCATGATCATGTAGTTGACATCATATTTGTGGCAAGGCCACCTTCATAATTCTTTCATACATGTCACTCTTGATTCATTGCATATCCCGGTACACCGCCGGAGGCATCCACGTAGAGTCATACGTTGTTTTAAGTATCGAGTTGTAATTCTTGAGTTGTAAGTAAATAAAAGTGTGATGATCTTCATTATTACAGCATTGTCCCAAGTGGGGAAAGGATGATGGAGACTATGATTCCTCCACAAGTCGGGATGAGACTTCGGACTTTATAAAAATAGAAGAGGCCAAAGAAGCCCAAATAAAAAAATGAGAGAAAAAGAGAGAAGGGACAATGTTACTATCCTTTTACCACACTTGTGCTTCAAAGTAGCACCATGATCTTCATGATAGAGAGTCTCCTATGTTGTCACTTTCATATACTAGTGGGAATTTTTCATTATAGAACTTGGCTTGTATATTCCAACGATGGGCTTCCTCAAAATGCCCTAGGTCTTCGAGCAAGCAAGTTGGATGCACACCCACTTAGTTTCTTTTGTTGAGCTTTCATACACCTATAGCTCTAGTGCATCCGTTGCATGGCAATCCCTACTCACTCACATTGATATCTATTAATGGGCATATCCATAGCCCGTTGATATGCCTAGTTGGTGTGAGACTATCTTGTCCTTTTTTGTCTTCTCCACAACCACCATTCTATTCGACATATAGTGCTATGTCCATGGCTCACGCTCATGTATTGCGTGAAAGTTGAAAAAGTTTGAGAATACTAAAGTGTGAAACAATTTCTTGGCTTGTCATAGGGGTTGTGCATGATTAAATACTTTGTGTGATGAACATAGAGCATAGCCAGACTATATGATTTTGTAGGGATAGCTTTCTTTGGCCATGTTATTTTGAGAAGACATGATTGCTTTATTAGTATGCTTGAAGTATTATTACTCTTATGTCAATATGAACTTTTATTTAGAATCATTTGGATCTGAACATTCATGCCACAATAAAGAAAATTACAATGAGAAATATGCTAGGTAGCATTCCACATCAAAAATTCTATTTTTATCATTTACCTACTCGAGGACGAGCAGGAATTAAGCTTGGGAATGCTTGATCCGTCTCCAACGTATCTATAATTTTTTATTGTTCCATGATATTATATTGCCCGTTTTGGATGTTTATGGGCTTTACTTTACACTTTTATATCATTTTTGGGACTAACCTACTAACCGGAGACCCAGCCCAAATTGCTGTTTTTTTTGCCTATTTCAATGTTTCGAAGAAAAGGAATATCAAATGGAGTCCAAACGGAATGAAACCTTCGGGAGCGATCTTTTTGGAACAAACGCAATCCAGGAGACTTGGAGTGGACGTCAAGAAGTAGCCGAGGCGGCCACGAGGTACGACGGCACGCCCTAGGGGGGTGGGCGCGCCCCCCACCCTCGTGGGCCCCTCGTGGCTCCCCTGACCTACCCCTTCGCCTATATATACTCCCGTACCCTGAAAACATCCAGGAGCACCACGAAAAACTATTTCCACCACCGCAACCTTCTGTATCCACGAGATCCCATCTTGGAGCCTTCGCCGGCGCTCCGCCGAAGGGGGAATCGACCATGGAGGGCCTCTACATCATCTCCAAGGCCTCTTTGATGACTTGTGAGTAGTTTACCACTGACCTTCGGGTCCATAGTTATTAGCTAAATGGCTTTTTGTCTCTCTTTGATTCTCAATACAAAGTTCTCCTCGATCTTCTTGGAGATCTATTCGATGTAATGCTTTTTGCGGTGTGTTTGTCGAGATCCGATGAATTGTGGGTTTATGATCAAGTTTATCTATGAGAAATAATTGAATCTCCTCTGAATTCTTTTGTGTGTGATTGGTTATCTTTGCAAGTCTCATCAAATTATTAGTTTGGTTTGGCCTACTAGATTGATCTTTCTTGCAATAGGAGAAGTGCTTAGCTTTGGGTTCAATCTTGCGGTGTCCTTTCCAAAGGACAAAGAAAGCAGCAAGGCACGATTGTATTGTTGCCATCGAGGATAAAAAGATGGGGTTTATATCATATTGTTTGAGTTTATCCCTCTACATCATGTCATCTTTCTTAATGCGTTACTCTGTTCTTATGAACTTAATACTCTAGATGCAGGCAGGAGTCGGTCGATGTGTGGAGTAATAGTAGTAGATGCAGAATCGTTTTGATCTACTTGTTGCGGACGTGATGCCTATATACATGATCATGCCTAGATAATCTCATAGCTATGCACTTTTCTATCAATTGCTCGACAGTAATTTGTTCACCCACCGTAATAATTATGTTGTCTTGAGAGAAGCCACTAGTGAAACCTATGGCCCCCGGGTCTATCTTTTATCATATAAGTTTCGAATCTACTTTTATTTGCAATCTTTACTTTCCAATCTATATCATAAAAATACCAAAAATATTTATCTTATCTTATTATCTCTATCAGATCTCACTTTCGCAAGTTACCGTGAAGGGATTGACAACCCCTTTATCGCGTTGGTTGCGAGGTTCTTGTTTGTTTGTGTAGGTATGAGGGCCTTTTGAGGAGCCTCATACTGGATTGATACCTTGGTTCTCAAAAACTGAGGGAAATACTTACGCTACTTTGCTGCATCACCCTTTCCTCTTCAAGGGAAAACCAACGCGATGCTCAAGAGGTAGCAAGTTTAATGTGTGAGGAGGATGGCATGCATCGCAGCGCGCAGTGAGCGGCAGTGTGAGGGTGCGGTGCGATCATGATGACGGTTGTCGTAAGTGTACCTCCTTTTCATTTTGAAAACTTTAGGCGATCTTGGCAAAAATGTGTGGCAAAGTATGGCAATATAAGGCCTAGACCCAAAAAGGATAAGTACATACGTACTAGGAGTACTAGTGTTAAAAAAGAAAGGCGGGGTTTTCCTTCGCGGGATTAATCAATACAAATCCTCGCTTGACGTGTCAATTAATGCGTATTTTTTCTCCAAAGCCCAAATAGCTAACCATCTCACTCCTCATCGCTTGATTAATGCAGCGCCATGCAAACCAACCTTCTCACTTTCGCATGCATGCAAGGGTATATTAATGTCCTTGGTTGCTAGTACGAGGCAAACCTCATCAATTTTGCCTAGATTAGTGTTAGTGGCCTTTTGCAAATTGTAATGTTGATATAATGGCCTTGTGTACAAATAAAATGGAGGTAGTAACTATATTTGACCTCCTTGTCCATTGCGGTGACGTTGATGATATCTCGAACGTTGTGGTTTGGCGAAGTGCGTTCGACGGAGAACACCATTGAGGGAGACAACGGTAAGTCATTTGCAAGTGCCTCCTGCAAGCCGAGACAATCGCCTTATTTGCATCCAGGAAGTCCGTTGAACCAAAGGACGCGTAAATGTACTAGTACTACTAGTACACTATAGCATCATCCGTCCAGCTTAGTGCGGTGAGGTGGTTTCTCGAAGAAGACGATGGATAAGCGGAGTCAGCGAAGAGTGAAATGATTGTTGCTTCGTCCGTGCTTTGTGATTTGATGCGTCACTGCTTTGTGATTTGTGATAGAAGGGACAGGGGAGTAGACTATGTGCTCTATACTGTACATGCGTCCAAGCACGGGAGAAAGAGGAGGGACGTTGCATTTTTCTATTCCTTCAATCAATCAATCAGGGAGCTTCGGTTCCATCTTTTTGGCTTTGGCAGCACCATGCACAATGGTTCCCATCTATGCCAAAAGCTATTTTCACATTTGGCTAGACATTGTGGATGCCCTTAACCGTACCACATGGTTTTGCTCCTATGTGCTATCTATACAAATCTCAATTATATTGATCTAAAAAATTATAGAAACAAGATTGGTAAAAAGGAGGTGATTTTGCTGCGCGGATGGCGGGGGAGGTTTCTTATTTTTAGAGGACGTTGGCCTGGTGGTTTGCTAACATGCGGTCCCATGTGTCAGTGCTTTACCAGCCGATCCACATCCCACATGAGGTAGAACAACGGCAGAAGCAACACATGGTTAACTTGAAGAAAATGAGGGAGAAGCGGATTCAGCAACGAGTGAAATGATGGTTGCTTCGTCCCTCCAACTTCTTTTTTTAACATTATTACTTCGTCCCTCCAACTTAACTGCGGGAAAGGTGCAGCTTTGTGATTTGACGCCTCATTGCTCATTACTATGCCGGCGCCATGACTAGGGTGCTTCACCCTGAAGGAAATATGCCCTAGAGGCAATAATAAAGTTATTATTTATTTCCTTATTTCATGATAAATGTTTATCATTCATGCTAGAATTGTATTAACCGGAAACATGATACATGTGTGAATGCATAGACAAAACAATATGTCACTAGTATGCCTCTACTAGACTAGCTTGTTAATCAAAGATGGTTATGTTTCCTAACCATGAACAAAGAGTTGTTATTTGATTAACAAGGTCACATCATTAGTAGAATGATCGATTGACATGACCCATTCCATTAGCTTAGCACACGATCGCTTAGTATGTTGCTCTGCTTTTATCCATGACATATACATGTTCCTCGTAACTATGAGATTATGCAACTCCGTTTACGGAGGAACACTTTGGTGCTACCAAACGTCACAACGAATCGGGTGATTATAAAGGAGTACTACAGGTGTCTCCAAAGGCAGATGTTGGGTTGGCGTATTTCGAGATTAGGTTTTGTCACTCCGATTGTCGGAGAGGTATCTCTGGGCCCTCTCGGTAATACACATCACTAAAGCCTTGCAAGCACTACAACTAATGAGTTAGTTGTGAGATGATGTATTACGGAACGAGTAAAGAGACTTGCCGGTAACGAGATTGAACTAGGTATTGGATACCGACGATCGAATCTCGGGCAAGTAACATACCGATGACAAAGGAACAACGATATTGTTATGCGGTCGACCGACAAAGATCTTCGTAGAATATGTAGGAACCAATATGGGCATCCAGGTCCCGCTATTGGTTATTGACCGAGAATAGTTCTAGGTCATGTCTACATTGTTCTCGAACCGTAGGGTCCGCACGCTTAAGGTTTCGATGACAGTTATTATGAGTTTATGTATTTTGATGTACCGAAGAAGTTCGAGTCCGGATGTGATCACGGACATGACGAGGAGTCTCAAATAGTCGAGACATAAAGATTGATATATTGGAAGCCTATGTTTGGAGTTGGAATGGTTCCGGCGAAAACAGAATTTACCGAGTACCGGAGGTTACTGGAACCCCGGGGTAAATGGGCCTCGGTGGGCCTCGAGGGAGAAGAGGAGGGGCGGCCAGAGGTGGTCGCGCCCTCCCCCAGTCCGAATAGGACAAGGAAGGGGGCGGCCCTCTCCTCTTCCCCTCCCCCAATCCTATTCCAACTAGGAAAGGGGGAGTCCTACTCCGGTGGGAGTAGGACTCCTCCGCGCCGCCTCTCTAGGCCGGCCGGCCTCCCCCTCCCTCCTTTATATACGGGGTAGGGGGCACCCTAGAACACACAAGTTTGATCTACGGATCGTTCCTTAGCCGTGTGCGGTGCCCCTCCACCATATTCCACCTCGGTCATACTGTCATGAAGCTTAAGCGAAGCCTGCACGGTGAAACATCAAGATCGTCACCACGCCGTCGTCTCGACGGAACTCTCCTCGACACTCGGCTGGATCGAGTACGAGGGACGCCATCGAGCTGTCGTGTGTCAAGAACTGGGGCGCCGAGTAACGGCGCGGGATCGGTCGGATCGCGAGGAGAACGTCGACTACTTCCTCTACGTTGTGATCGCTTCGCTTGGTCTCACGAGGGTGCGTAGACAACACTCTCCCTCTCGTTGCTATGCATCACCATGATCTTGCGTGTGCGAGGGAAAATTTTGAAATTACTACGTTCCCCAACGGTGGCATCCGAACCTAAGTTTTTATGGTTTGATGTTATGCACGAGTAGAACACAAGTGAGTTGTGGGCGATACAAGTCATACTACCTACCAAGCATGTCATACTTTGGTTCAGCGGTATTGTGAGATGAAGCGGCCCTGACCGACATTACGCCAGACGCTTACGCGAGACTGGTTTCACCGCCGCGAGCACTCGTTGCTTAAAGGTGATTGGCGGGTGCTGTCTCTCTCACTTTAGTTGAACTGAGTGGCTACGCCGGTCCTTGAGAAGGTTAAACGGAGTCTATTTGACGAAGTATCGTTGTGGTTTTGATGCGAGGTGAGACTGGTTCTTGCTTAAGCCCGTAGCAGCCACGTAAAATTTGCAACAACAAAGTAGAGGACGCCTAACTTGTTTTTGCAGGCATGTTGTGATGTGATATGGTCAAGACGTGATGCTATATTTTATTGTATGAGATGATCATGTTTTGTAACCGGTTATCGGCAATCGGCTGGAGCCATATGGTTGTCGCTTTATTGTATGCAATGCATCGCTTCGTAATGCTTTACTTTATCACTAAGCGGTAGCGATAGTCGAGAAGCATAAGATTGGCGAGACGACAACGATGCTATGATGGAGATCAAGGTGTCGCGCGGTGACGATGGTGATCATGGTGGTCTTTGCAAGATGGAGATCATGAAGCACAAGATGATGATGACCATATCATATCACTTATATTGATTTGCATGTGATGTTTATCCTTTTATGCATCTTATCTTGCTTTGATTGACGGTAGCATTATAAGATGATCTCTCACTAAATTATCAAGAAGTGTTCTCCCCGAGTATGCACCGTTGCCAAAGTTCGTCGTGCCTGGACACCACGTGATGATCGGGTGTGATAAGCTCTACGTCCATCTACAACGGGTGCAAGCCAGTTTTCCACACGCAGAATACTCGGGTTATACTTGACGAGCCTAGCATATGCAGATATGGCCTCGGAACACGGAGACCGAAAGGTCGAGCGTGAATCATATAGTAGATATGATCAACATAAGATGTTCACCATTGAAAACTACTCCATTTCACGTGATGATCGGTTATGGTTTAGTTGATTTGGATCACGTGATCACTTAGATGACTAGAGAGATGTTTTTCTAAGTGGGAGTTCTTAAGTAATATGATTAATTGAACTTAAATTTATCATGAACTTAGTACCTGATAGTATCTTGCTTGTTTATGTTTGATTGTAGATAGATGGCTCGTCTTTGTTGTTCCGTTGAATTTTAATGCGTTCCTTGAGAAAGCAAAGTTGAAAGATGATGGTAGCAATTACACGGATCGGGTCCGTAACTTGAGGATTATCCTCATTGCTGCACGTAAGAGTTACGTCTGGATGCACCGCTAGGTGCCAGACTCTTCTTTGGAGCAACACCGGATGTTGTGAACGTCTGGCGAGCAAAGTCGATGACTACTCTATAGTTCAATGTGCCATGATTTACGGCTTAGAACCGGGACTTCAACGACGTTTTGAACGTCATGGAGCATATGAGATGTTCCAGAGTTGAAGTTAATATTCCAACAGAATGCCCGGATTGAGAGATATGAAGTCTCCAATAAGTTCTATAGCTGCAAGATGGAGGAGAATAGTTTCATTAGTGAGCACATACTCGTAATGTCCGGGTACTACAATCACTTGACACAATTGGGAGTTAATCTTCCGGATGATTGTGTCATTGATGTAATTCTTCAATCACCGCCACCAAGCTACAAAGGCTTCGTGATGAACTATAATATGCAAGGGTTAGTAAAGACTATACCGAGCTCTTCGCAATGCTAAAGGTCATGGAGGTAGAAATCAAGAAGGAGCATCAAGTGTTGATGGTCAATAAGACCACTAGTTTCAAGAAGAAAGGCAAAGGGAAGAAGAAGGAACTTCAAGAAGAACAGCAAGCAAGTTCTGCTCAGAGAAGAAACCCAAATCGGCCCTAAACCTGACAGGCGAGTGCTTCTACCGCAAGCGCATCGTCCTTTGGAAGCGGAACTGCCCCAAGTATTTGGCGGATAAGAAGGATGGCAAGGTGAACAAAGGTATATGTGATATACATGTTATTGATGTGTACCTTACTAGAGCTCGCAGAGCACTGGTATTTGATCTGGTTCATTGCTAATATTTGCAACTCAAACAGGACTACGGATTGCTTAACACCGGCAAAGGACGAGGTGACGATCGGCGTGGGAAATGGTTCCAAAGTCGATGTGATCGCGGTCGGCACGCTACCTCTACATCTACCTTCGGATTAGTTTTAGACCTAAATAATTGTTATTTGGTGCTGCGTTGAGCATGAACATTATATCTGGATCTTGTTTGATGCGAGACGGTTATTCATTTAAATCAGAGAATAATGGTTGTTCTATTTATATGAGTAATATCTTTTATGGTCATGCACCCTTGAGGAGTGGTCTATTTTGATGAATCTCGATAGTAGTGATACACATATTCATAATGTTGAAACCAAAAGATGCAGAGTTGATAATGATAGTGCAACTTATTTGTGGCACCGCCGCTTAGGTCATATCGGTGTAAAGCGCATGAAGAAACTCCATACCGATGGACTTTTGGAGTCACTTGATTATGAATCACTTGGCACTTGCGAACCGTGCCTTATGGGCAAGATGACTAGAACCCGTTCTCGGTACTATGGAGAGAGCAACAGATTTGTTGGAAATCATACATACGTATGTATGTGGTCCGATGAATGTTGAGGCTCGTGGCGGATATCGTTATTTTCTCACCTTCACAGATGACTTAAGCGAGATATGGGTATATCTACTTAATGAAACATAAGTCTGAAACATTTGAAAAGTTCAAAGAATTTCAGAGTGAAGTAGAAAATCATCGTAATAAGAAAATTAAATTTCTACGATCCGATCGTGGAGGTGAATATTTGAGTTACGAGTTTGGTCTACATTTGAAACAATGCGAATAGTTTAGAACTCACGCCACCCGAACACCACAACAGTAATGGTGTGTCCGAACGTCGTGTCGTGCTTTACTAGATATGGTGCGATCTATGATGTCTCTTACAGATTTACCGCTATCGTTTTGGGGTTATGCTCTAGAGACGGCCGATTCACCTGAATAGAACACCGTCGAAATCCGCTGAGACGACACCTTATGAACTGTGGTTTGGCAAGAAACCAAAGTTGTCGTTTCTTAAAGTTTGGGGATGCGATGCTTATGTGAAAAAGCTTCAACCTGATAAGCTCGAACCAAATCGGAGAAATGTGTCTTCATAGGATACCCAAAGGAGACAGTTGGGTACACCTTCTATCACAGATCCGAAGGCAAGACATTCATTGCTAAGAATGGATCCTTTCTAGAGAAGGAGTTTCTCTCGAAAGAAGTGAGTGGGAGGAAAGTGGAACTTGATGAGGTAATAGTACCTTCTCCCTTACTTGAAAGTAGTTCGTCACGTAAACCGGTTTCGAGACATCTACACCAAGTAGTGAGGAAGTTGATGATGTTGATCATGAAACTTGGATCAAGTTCTTGCAGAACCTCGTAGATCAACCAGAGTAAGATCCGCACTGAGTGGTACGGTAATCCTGTTCGGAAATCATGCTACTAGATCATGATGAACCTACGAACTATGAAGAAGCGATGGTGAGCCCAGATTCCGCAAAATGGCTTGAGGCCATGAAATCGAGATGGGATCCATGTATGAAAACAAAGTATGGACTTTGGTTGACTTGCCCGAGGGTAGGCAAGCAATAGAAAACAAGTGGATCTTCAAGAAGAAGACCGACGCCGACGGTAATGTTATCGTTTATAAAGCTCGACTTGTCGCAAAAGGTTTCGGCAAGTTCAAGGGATTGACTACGATGAGACCTTCTCACCAGAAGCGATGCTTAAGTCCGTCCGAATCATGTTAGCAATTGCGCATTTTATGATTATGAAATTTGGCAAATGGATGTAAAGACCGCATTCTGAATGGATTTACGGAAGAAGAGTTGTATATGATGCAACCGAAGGTTTTATCGATCCAAAGGAGCTAACAAAGTGTGCAAGCTCCAATGATCCATCTATGGACTGGTGCAAGCATCTCGAGTTGGAATAAACGCTTTGATAGTGTGATCAAAGCATTTGGGTTTGTACAGACTTTTGGAGAAGCTCAGATTTACAAGAAAGTGAGTGGGAGCTCAGAGCAATTACGATATTATATGTGGATGACATATTGCTGATCGGAAATGATATAGAATTTCTGGATAGCATAAAGGGATGCTTGAATAAGAGTTTTTCAATGAAAGACCTCGGTGAAGCTGCTTACATATTGGGCATTAAGATCTATAGAGATAGATCAAGACGCTTGATTGGACTTTCACAAAGCACATACCTTGACAAAATTTTGAAGAAGTTCAAAATGGATCAAGCAAAGAAAGGGTTCTTGCACGTGTTACAAGGTGTGAAGTTGAGTAAGACTCAATGCCCGACCACGCAGAAGATAGAGAGAAAATGAAAGATGTTCCTATGCTTCAGCCATAGGCTCTATCATGTATGCAATCTTGTGTACTGGACTGATGTGTGCCTTGCTATAAGCCTAGCAGGAGGTACCAAAGTAATCCAGAGTGGATCATGGACAGCGGTCAAGAACATCTGAAATACGAAAAGGACTAAGGATATGTTTCTCGATATGGAGGTGACAAAGAGCTCATAATAAGCGGTTACGTTGATGCAAGCTTTGACACCGATCCGGACGATTCTAAATCGCAGACCGGATACGTATTTACACTAAACGGAGGAGTCGGTTGGTGCAGTTCTAAACAAAGCGTCAGAAGCGGGATCTACATGTGAAGCGGAATACATAGCAGCTTGGAAGCAGCTAATGAAGGAGTGCGATGAAGGAGTTCATATCCGATCTAGGTGTCATACCTAGTGCATCGGGTCCAATGAAAATCTTCGTGACAATATGGAGCAATTGCCTTAGCAAAGGAATCCAGATTTCACAAGAGGACCAAGCACATCAAGAGACGCTTCAATTCCATCCGGACTTAGTCGGTGGGAGACATAGAGATTTGCAAGATACATACGGATCTGAATGTTGCGAACCGTTGACTAAGCCTCTTCCACGAGCAAAACATGATCAGCACCAAGACTCCATGGGTGTTAGAATCATTACTATGTAATCTAGATTATTGACTCTAGTGCAAGTGGGAGCTCAAGGAAATATGCCCTAGAGGCAATAATAAAGTTATTATTTATTTCCTTATTTCATGATAAATGTTTATCATTCATGCTAGAATTGTATTAACAGGAAACATGATACATGTGTGAATGCATAGACAAAACAATATGTCACTAGTATGCCTCTACTAGACTAGCTTGTTAATCAAAGATGGTTATGTTTCCTAACCATGAACAAAGAGTTGTTATTTGATTAACAAGGTCACATCATTAGTAGAATGATCGATTGACATGACCCATTCCATTAGCTTAGCACACGATCGCTTAGTATGTTGCTACTGCTTTTATCCATGACATATACATGTTCCTCGTAACTATGAGATTATGCAACTCCGTTTACGGAGGAACACTTTGGTGCTACCAAACGTCACAACGAATCGGGTGATTATAAAGGAGTACTACAGTGTCTCCAAAGGCGATGTTGGGTTGGCGATTTGAGATTAGGTTTTGTCACTCCGATTGTCGGAGAGGTATCTCTGGGCCCTCTCGGTAATACACATCACTAAAGCCTTGCAAGCACTACAACTAATGAGTTAGTTGTGAGATGATGTATTACGGAACGAGTAAAGAGACTTGCCGTAACGAGATTGAACTAGGTATTGGATACCGACGATCGAATCTCGGGCAAGTAACATACCGATGACAAAGGGAACAACGATATTGTTATGCGGATCGACCGACAAAGATCTTCGAGAATATGTAGGAACCAATATGGGCATCCAGGTCCGCTATTGGTTATTGACCGAGAATAGTTCTAGGTCATGTCTACATTGTTCTCGAACCGTAGGGTCCGCACGCTTAAGGTTTCGATGACACTTATTATGAGTTTATGTATTTTGATGTACCGAAGAAGTTCGGAGTCCCGGATGTGATCACGGACATGACGAGGAGTCTCAAATAGTCGAGACATAAAGATTGATATATTGGAAGCCTATGTTTGGAGTTCGAATGGTTCCGGTAAAACAGAATTTACCGAGTACCGGAGGTTACTGGAACCCCGGGGTAAATGGGCCTCGGTGGGCCTCGAGGGAGAAGAGGAGGGCCGGCCGGGAGGTGGCGCGCGCCTCTCCCCCAGTCCGAATAGGACAAGGAAGGGGCGGCGCCTCTCCTCTTCCCCTCCCCCAATCCTATTCCAACTAGGAAGGGGGAGTCCTACTCCGGTGGGAGTAGGACTCCTCCCGGCCCGGGAGTAGGACTCCTCCCGGCGTGCCCTCTCTAGGCCGGCCGGCCTCCCCCCTCCCTCCTTTATATACGGGGGCAGGGGGGCACCCTAGAACACACAAGTTTGATCTACGGATCGTTCCTTAGCGTGTCGTGTGCCCCTCCACCATATTCCACCTCGGTCATACCGTCGCGAAGCTTAGGCGGTGAAACATCAAGATCGCCACCACGCCGTCGGTCGTGGAACTCTCCCTCGACACTCGGCTGGATCGAGTACGAGGGACGCCATCGAGCTGTACGTGTGTCAAGAACTCTGGGGCGCCGGAGTAACGGCGCCGGATCGGTCGGATCGCGAGGAGAACGTCGACTACTTCCTCTACGTTGTGATCGCTTCGCTTGGTCTCACGAGGGTACGTAGACAACACTCTCCCCTCTCGTTGCTATGCATCACCATGATCTTGCGTGTGCGTAGGAAATTTTTTGAAATTACTACGTTCCCCAACACACCCCGGCTGCTCTGGACTATATTTCGGTATGGCACGTGGACCCGGTATCTTGATGTCCCACATGTCGGCGAAAGGGACTAGAACATTTATGAAAGCAAGCGCTCCACTCTTATGATCGAGGAGTACACGACACGGCGGCCCAGTGAACTGTCACTTGTACAGTATAGTACTATAGTTTTGTTGTTTCGCACGATCCATCGATACAAACCGGATTAAACAGGAAAGGCGGGATTTTTCCTGCGTGGTAGACGATACTGGCCATACATTTCAAAGGCAATTTTAATGTATGCAAACTGAATAATTAAGTAACAATATGATATCTAGTAAAACTAAAAACACATATGATTTATTGTGTTAGAGTGTAGTAGTAGTGTTGTATTCCATAGTTGTTAGATGTAACATGCGAGAACATGTAGAGATGTAGTTTTGGAGGGCCTACAGAGAGAAAAGCGTAATACAGTCACCGAACTTCAGAATACGCTGATTACGGTCACTATATACGTTTTGCGGTGATTATACGGTCACTTGCTCATGGTTCAGCATCAGATTGCACTCTGTTGACCGACCAAATAGTCTGCGTGGCACCATGTTGACTGGTTAAATTGACCATGTTCCTTGTGGATCCCACCTGTCAGTTCGCATAGGAAATAGGTCAGATAAACATAATTTACGCAGGTGCGACAAGACTCCAACCCGTGCACGGGAATCACCTGGTTGTGTATGTGTTTGTCAGGGCCTGATGTGTGCGCATGCACGTGTAGGTTGAGCACTTGACCGTGAGAGAGTGTGTTGGTCGTGTGAGTGTTGCGTGCGTGCATGGCTGTGTGTGTGCGTGTGAGTGTTGCGTGCGTGTGTGGATGCATGTGTTCGTGTGAGTGTTGCATGCATGCAGTTCGTGTGCATGCGTGCGTGTGTGTATAATCACCACACCACCTCCTGTGTGTTAAAATAGACGACTCAGCATACCAATACAAGGCCACCTTGTCCGTGTGTCCACGGTCATGACTTCGAACCACCGTCCAATATTTTTTTGTCATTTGTTTTCATTCTTACTTGCAAGATGCCCGTGCGTTGAACGTAACATCAAGATGCATTTGTATGACTAGTTTATCTTGTGAGAGAAAAGGATGAACGAGGGAAGGCCTTATTTGAAAATGTGGAGAGGTGTGTGGGTACCTTTTTACTAAATTTCCATAGTTTCCTTCCTATCCGTCAGATATAAATCGGACAGCCTATATTGCAGGATGGCAGGCATGCCATCATCACCAACTCTGTTTTTTATAAGAGTGTAGAGTAGATACAAGCCGACAGGTGGGCCCAATGGTAGTGAGATAATGTGATGCAAAACTAGAGGTGCCACCTGGAGCGTTTAACTGGTCAACTAGTCGTGTCTTGAGGAAATACAGAGTTGTACGGTGATCCTGTGACTGTATAATAACCACAAAACGTAAGTGACTGTAATGAGTGGATTCTGAAGTCCAATGTACGTATCGTGCTTTCGCTTCAAATACAATGATCATCACTATATATATCGCGAGAGAAAGATGAAACATGCGTGAATGTGTTGGGGGCTTACTTTTAGAGGACTTGGAGATAGTTTGTGTGCGTACGTAAAAGGGACGTAGAGGGGGGGTATGCGATGGAGAGAGAGATGCTCTTCGTTTCTCTTTATTATGACTAACTCTATATATAGTATAAAAATATACAAATTCACAGTGCGGAATAAATATCATTGTGGGCACCATGCAATGCAAATTAATGTTCATACTCCTCCAAATAACTTTGTAATGTTGTATATATGTAGAAATTCTAAAATAATTTTTTGGCCACACTTTATTCAAAAGGAATGTTGTATGCGAAATAAACGTGAAGAGAGGGCTTTTTAGATCAATGGGGTACGTGATGTAACATGTGTGAAGGTGTATTTGATGTATTTGGCAGGGCCTAGAGAGGTATGTGTGTGTATTACGTATTCGAGAGAGGCATGGATAGAGGGGCCGGCGACGGCGGCGGGGAGTGGGAGAGATAGCACGAGAAATGAGAGTGGTCTAGAGAGAGAGACGAATATGATGTCACGGCGAGAGATTCCCTTGAGTGTGTATATGCAAGGGGGGAGGGGATAGAGGCACCTGGAGAAATTTTTTTGTGTGTGGTGTCTATGTTGGTATGCGTGGGTGTGAGAAGGTAACGAGACCTGGGGGCAGAGGGTGTGTCCCGCGTGAGGTCCGGTGGGTCGAGGTGAGGCCCTTGGTTTGGTTACGTCCTGCGCCACATTGATCGGCCCGTGACGCATTTAGGGAGACCCATGGATGACTAGTCGTACAAGACAAAGATAGCAGAATTGTGAAGGACTCTGTGTCCACTAACAAAGCCGGCTAGGATTTGTAACCCTAGGTTCTCAGACAAAGGTAACCCCTTATATCTGATATTACTATTCATCCAACCTAACTTTAAGGGGCATCCTACATAATGCTCTGCTAGAATCAAACTCGTCGGTTTGGAAGAGAGGTGTGAGACAATGCGTGAGAGACAGGCCTAAAGATATTGTGCGTACAGGAGACACGTAGGCAGGTCTATGTATATAGAAAGGGTCGATGGGGATTGTGCGTGTGTAAATGGTTACGAGAGGGAGGGAGGGTTATATCGAGAGCATGTCTGCGAGAAAGACACCTCGGGAGAGAGTGTGTGAGCATGTGTGAGAGACCACCGATGGAGAGTGAAACTACACGTAAAAGACTGATGTACACATTGATTAAAGATATAAATTGTATCCAAATATTAGGATGGGATCATGATATTTACAATTCGTGTAAGGAACGGTCATTGATCCATCAGACATCTAGATTCTATCGAATTTGAGCATGTCTATGTTATTATTCGACATAATTGATCCACATAGTTAGTATTTTGAACTCCAGACAATGCATCGCTTTAGCAATCGAATATAAACGTGAGTATTGTTCATGTTGTGTGTGTAAAGCACATTATACATATGAAAGTTACACAATGAACATTATAAATAGCTACCTATGAAGTAGCATACATTTGAATTCAACTTTAGGTGGTTTAAAAAAATAGTCTTCAACATGAAGTCCATTCAATTATTTGAATTCGATATCATGGCATTTGTAACTCATACCTTAATTATGGGGGCACGAATCTTTGCTCTGATTTTGTACATAATAGCATATGTAGTCGTGTACAAAATAGATTCAAATTTAGCTCCTCCATTCCAAAATAATCGTAGTTATAGGATTTTCAAGTGTCAAAATTTCAAACAGAAGCGGATAATTTAATGAGGTTTTCAAACATACAAGGTCAAATTTAACATTGTCTATTTAGGTCAATCCTCAAAGTTCAAGAGTACTCTAAACGTGAATGCTTCGGTTTCAAAATTTCGAACGAAGCGCCAAAAGAGCCTCTACTCGCCCAAAACCGTGTGAGACCAATGTTTGGTAGTACAAGGAAATTACTTTTCTAATAACTCCGACCCGTGAAACCTACCGGCCCGACGTCCAAAGGTCTAAACCCGGGTAGGTTTGTAGCTTCATCTAGACGCCACGCAACCGCCTCCGAAAAACATTCATACACAACGGCCGCCTAAGCACACATGCGCGCGGCCGAAATCGCTCCCGCCCACTATTTGGGACACCTGGGATTACCATCCTACCCCCGACCCGCAGTAGGTACGAAATTTAAGAGGGGGTAAAGTTTGTACTTTCCCCAAATTTCAAACAAGCGCATCCCATCTGTTCAAAAAAGCCAAAAACAAGCGCGTCTCAGACTGAAACATGGTTCTCCCTTAGCTCCCCCCGCCGCCCCGCCCATCCGTCTGATTCCCCATTTGTACTCTGTGGGTTCAAAAACTACCTCTGCACCAGCCGCGAAACCCCGATGTCCTCCGTCCGCCACCCCATCCCACCCATCAACCGTCGCCCTCCTCCATCACACCGGAGCCGATACCCCGATGTCGTCGTCCACCGCAACCTCAACCACAGCGCCCTCCGCGGCTAGTAGTTGAAGCTGAGGCCGAGCCATCCGTAACCGAGCTAGTTCAACCACGCCATCCTGCGCCTCACCGCTGCTGCTCCAACTTCGCCACCGTCCACCGCCTCGGAGCTGTTCCTGCTACGTCGTCCTTCCGCGTCGGATCTGCTTCCCCTCCGTTGACATATGGCCATGGTAACACAGTCAACAATTTGGCCATGGGTTCGTCCAAGGCTCCACCGTCCTCTAAAACATCGGTTCCCCCGGGAAAAAGAAGAAGATCGCCACGACATATGGAGGAGACCACACTGGCACTCTTCTTCCCTTATTCGTGCAAATCTTACGTGTCTGCCTGCATGGTATTCATCCCAGAGAAGACACTAGTTGACCGCTTCTTCTTGATACGAGATGTTCTTAGTAACTCGCGATGCATGAGGTTTCTCCTCATATACTATTTCACCTTAGCTAGAGGTCCGTCGCCCCCTGGATTTCAATTCCTGATCAGTTGATTCCCAATTAACGGAACATTCCCCAGCGTAACAGGCATCACCTGTTACACCAGGGAAGCAGCACCTCGGTGTTTATCTTAGGGGCGTGTGGGGCCTAGAGCTGCTGGCGCCTGATATGGAGGTCGGCCGGGATTAAAGGGATGGCCTGGGGGCGCTGCCAAGCATGGCGGTGGTGTGAGGTCGAGGGGAGGGCGAGGCGGCAGAGGCAGGGGTCTAAGCCGGTGGACGCTGGCGGTTCGAGAAATATCGTCAACAGTGACTGGTGGGAGGTAGTCGAAGGCCATCTGCCCGTTCCTTATAGATTGGACGGTTCATAAAAAATCGACTGACCTATTTATTTTCAGTCGCCTGTTATCTTGATATGACCACATGTGGTGGTGTGCTGGAGGAGTACCTGCATTTCCTGTGCTCATATATTACAAAATCATACGGAGTAGAATCTAATTTTGTTTGCCATGCAATGTTGTAGAGCTATGATATGTCTCCTGTCATTTAATTTTTTAGCCACCTGCTATCTGCTACTTTTACAGTGCACTAGTTCTACACACACTTCACCCTTACTCTCACTATTGTGTTTTTATGCAAGGGTATTTCAGACTCTTTTTTTAAGGTAAAGCAAAGCTTTATAAATCAATGGTGGCTAGGCATATCGCCCATCACACGATCAGCCACAATGGACGGTACAGTGGTGTTCCACTCCATACAAATGTATGGCAAACACATATGTCCTATTTGAGCTAGCTCATGAGCTACTGAATTTGCCTCCCGACGGCATGCTCGTATAGTGAACTTTGAGAACCACATCTTGAGTTGTAGTTTTATGTCCTCGATGGCTGCAACATATGGTGCAGAGTCCGTTTTCCCAACATCCAGAGCCTCCGCGAGCAACTGTGAGTCTGTTTCAAAAACCACTCTAATAGCACCTAATTCTGTTGATGTCGCCACTGCCGCACTCATTGCCCGGATCTCGGCCGCAAAGGCATCCGTCGTGTGATCCAGCCTACCCACTCCGGCTATTATCACATGTCCTTCTTCGTCCCTAGCAACTACTCCCCATCCACCCATGCTTCCTCCTGGCGTGAAGGCACCATCGAGGTTGATCTTGATCTCATCATTAGCAGGAGGGACCCATACAATTGAGGCTGCTTTGCCTGGCCGATTATATACGTCTTCATATTCCAGTGCATCGCATCTCGTTCGTCGGACTACCTCCGATACATGGATCGGCTGCTCCCCTTCTCTTTTTGTTTCTGTTATTCCACCAATGCCACCAAAATATCACTATAAGCATCCTCTTCCTATCATCTAGCTCCCACAATTTATTGAGCATTGCATGCACCCCCCTGATGCCTTCAAGTTGCATATGTTCCTTCTCAAGGCCCATTGCCCACCACCCTTCCTTGACCGTTTTACACTTGATGAACAAGTGCGCCCCATCCTCCTCCACCCGCCCGCAAAGAAAGCAGCGAGAGTTCTCCAGCTTCATCCCTCTCCTCATCAGGTTAGTGCATAGCGTCAGGGATTGGTGCTTCATTCGCCAAATGAACATCTGCAGCTTAACTGGGCAGCGCATCTTCCATATCCATTTCCATGTCAGTCTTCATGCCTCTCTAGCTGCCCCGCGCTAGCAGTACTCGACCCGGGCGCCCCTGTTTGTGCTTGTTGACGTAACTCAACATGGAGTTTTTAAGCACTCTTGACTAAAAATTCGCCCTTCGTATCAAAATGCCAAGCAGTAAAGTCATCTACCCCCTCCCGAAGGGGAATGCTGAGAATATGTTTCGTGTCCTCCTCGCAAGAGGTTTCCCGGACAAGCTCCTCATCCCAGCTGCCAATAACTGGGCTAATGAGTTCATTGACTGTAGTAAGAAGGTTCGCCCCCCTTGGTGTGATTACTCGCCTTGACCATGATCTGGGTATCCAAGGGTCCGACCAAATGTTCATTGTAGCCCCGTCCGTGATCCTCCGGATGTAGCCCTGCTTCACAAGGTCTAGGCCATGCAGAATGCTACGCCACGAATAAGAGATTCCATCATGGGCTACAGCATCAAACACAGGCCATTCGGGGTAGTATCTCGCCTGCAAAACCCTTGTGCAGAGACTGACGGGGTTCTGGAGGAGGCGCCACCCTTGCCTCGCCAACATTGCCATATTGAAACTATGCATATCACCAAACCCCAGGCCCCCCATTGCTTTCGGCCTAGCAAGTTTGTCCCAACTTATCCAATGCATTGGGTTTTGCTTGTCCTGTTGACTCCACCAAAACTTGCCCATCAACGTGTTCAATTCTGCACAAAAAGTTTTGGTGAGGTCGAAGCATGACATGGCGAACGCGGGTATGGCCTGGGCCACGCCCTTCACGAGTACCTCTTTGCTTTCTTTTGCTAGGAACCTCTCTTGCCAACCATGGACTCTCCCACACATGTTGCGTTTGATATAATTAAACGCTTTCCTCCTCGATCGGCCCACATGTACCGAGAGTCCTAGGTATTTCTCGTTCCAATCCTCATTCTGAATCCCAAGTGTTCCTTTGACCGATGCCCTCTCAACATCGTTCGTGTTCGGACTGAACATGATAGCGGATTTCTCCGTGTTGATGCATTGTCCAGAACTGTCCTCATATAGTTGTAGAGCCTCCCGGAGAGCCGTTGCCTCTTTCTGCTCTGCTTTGATCAACAGCATGGAGTCGTCCGCAAAAAAGAGATGTGACACGCAAGGCGCCCTTGGGAAAATTTTAACTTCATGCAATGTGCCCTTCCGTTCTGCATCCATCAGTGCTGCTGTCAAACCTTCCACACAAATCACGAACAGGTAGGGAGACGCTGGGTCTCCTTGCCTTAGACCCCGAGAAGGGCTGATAGCGCACTGTCCTTACACACTTCATTACTAGCTCGACCCACCTTCTGCTAAAGCCTAGCTTGATCAACATGGCCTCCAAGAAACACCATTCTACCCAATCATAGGCTTTACTCATGTCTGCTTTGACCGCCGCATATCCAACCTTGCTGGTTCTCTTGTTCATCAAGTAGTGGGAAAGTTCATAGGCTATAAGAATGTTATCTGTGATAAGCCTCCCCGGCACAAACGCGCTCTGGTTCTCTGAAATAATGTCAGGGAGAATTATCTTCAGGTGATTTGCAATGACTTTTGACACCAATTTGTACACCATGTTGCAAAGATTAATTGGACGTAGATCCTTGATCCTTCTCGGGTTCTTAACCTTTGGTATGAGCATGACCATTGTATCATTCCACCCTTTTGGAATTTCTCCTCCATTCAGGACCGCAAGCACTTCTTCCACTATCTTATCTCCCATGAAATGCCAATGCTTCTTGAAAACAACTGTCGGCATCCCATCAGGACCCGGCGCCTTGACATCGCCGATATGATCAAGTGCCGCCTTAATTTCTTCCCGAGTAAACTCTGCGTCAAGTATTCAATGCATGTCTGGAGTCACTCGCGGCTGGACCTTGTCGATCAATTCAGGCATTCGGTGGGGGTTGGAGGACGTAAAGAGTTCCTGAAAAAAGGAGCACACATAGTTAGTTAAATCCTCTCCCTCTTTTCTACTTCCCCACTCTCCCTTCTGATCTCCTTGAGCCTATTTGTTCTCTTCCTAGCCGACGCCACCGACTGCAGGTATTTGATGTTACGGTTGCCCCCCCTTTAGCCACCACATATGAGCTCGTTGCTTCAACTTTGTATACTTCTTCTCCTTTAGATCATGGACTAGAGCCCTCAACCTAGCTTCCTCCTTTATTTTCCCATCCGACACCGGCTCCTTCATGCACCTCTCCAACTCCCTATGTGCCTTCTTGATCCTCCCCTCGAGCTCACCCACCACCTCTCTGCTCCACGTCCCCATCTACACAGCGACCGTCTTTAGGGCTTCGGTTACATTCCCCCTCCTCCCTCCCAACCTCTCTCCCATGCATTCATGATCACCTCCTCACACCCCTCCTCCTGCAACCATCGAGCCTCAAACCTAAAGTTTTTATCTCCAACCCTCCATTTCTTCTCCTCCCCTTCCAGCTGCACAATTATCGGTCGATGGTCCAAGTGTCGTGGTTCTCCATTGATAACTCCAAACTGTGGAAACATGTCACACCACTCCTTATTTGCCACTGCCCTATCAATTCTCTCACAAATGTATGTCTGCAGCTCCTTACTATGATTTCTCCAGGTGAAGATATCTCCCTCATACCCAATATCCCGCAAGTTACAATGGTCAAGTGCCTCCCTGAACGCATCAAGGTAGTGTTACGGCCGAACTGCACCCCCCACCTTCTCGTTGCTTGCTAGGATTTCGTTAAAGTCACCAAAGCACAGCCACGGCCTGGATGCTTGATGTTGTTGCTTTAGAATCTTTAAAAGTCTCCATGTCTCTGCTTTCCTCTTCAATTCAGATTCTCCATAAACCCCCGTTAGACGCCAGACCGATCCATCCTCCCTAGTTACATCCACATCCACATGCCTCCTACCGTATGATCGAAGAGTAACGTCCACTCCCTGCCTCCAGAACAGTCTCACCCCTCTACCGCTCCCTTCACCCATCCAAGCGACCATGTTGGCGAGCCCCAACAGCCACCGAAATCTTCCCAGCTCCTCCCTCAGCCTAGTCTCACACGGAAATAAGATATCGGGTTCCTCCAATCTTCCCAGTTCGAGAAGAGATTGAACTGCCGAGCCGTTCCAAAGTCCCCGGCAGTTCCAACTTACGAGTTTCATTGCTCCCGGTGGGGCTACACTTGCAACCCGGCCGATATGATCATGTTGTGCTTGTCCACTACTGAACTGACATCCTTCCATCCTCTTGCTTCCAAGCTACTGCTGGTTCCGCCTCCCTCCGCCTTACTCTTCTTCGCCAAAGTTGGTTCATCCACCTCCATGCAATCCCCATCCCTCTTCCCGAGTTTAACCCCCAATTGGTCATGTTGAACACCGTTTTCCACCCTCTCCCTCCTTCTGAACTTCTTCCCATCTTTCTTTCCATTATTCTCTTCTCCACTTAACCCCGTACGGGCTGCAACCTCCATCTTATCATGGTCGTGTTTCCCTTCTGTAGCTAACTCTTCTGGTTCTATGCCAGGTTCTGCACCATTAGGCGCAACCTCCACAACGTCTGGATTCTCCGGTACAGTGTCCTTCGAGTTCTGCATGGATATCCCAAATTGGAGAGCTCTTGCAATGCTACCTCCTGATTGTTCCCCTCCTTTCTCTGTTAGCTTTAGCGGGCTTGTTACTTCCTTCTCCTCCCCTCCAGTTACCTTGTCATTGCTTCCTAATGCAACCCCCTCCTTCCTCCAAGACGGGGCATCGCTGCCCGACCCACCAGAACCTCTACCCCAGCTGTATTGCCTACGTTCTCCTTGGGAAAAGTTCCCATCACTTCCTCTCCCTCCACTCAGACTTCTACCATTGCTGCTACGTCTCCCTTCATTCCATCTACCTCTTCCTCCTTCCTCCTTCTTGTGGCTCTCCTCTGCTCTCATCCATGGGCCTGGGGGGGGGGGGTTCACCACTCACAGGTTTCATGCTACACTCCTTCTCCCCATGTCCAATAATCCCGCAGGTGTAGCAGAAGTCTGGCATGTGTTCATACTCAAACTGGCACCAGATTAGCTCTTTCCTCTTCTTCTTCTTCTTACTACTATCATCTCCCTCCGCTACCTCCACCAGCATGTTACCGTCGGATTTCCTCTCCCTGTCCAGCACGAACCCCCTCATGATCGGTTCCTTTATATTCAGTTTCACTTTCACTCGGAGGTACTTCCCCACAGCTCTCCCATCATGCCCTACATCTACACCGACTAGTTTATGAAAACCTGTGTCAATACGCTCACCTGTAGCTCTGTTCATATACCCGAGTGGTAGCCCAAACACACGGAACCATATTGGGATCAGATTGAAGTCATATTCATCTACTGTCTTCTCCGGGTCAAAATCCTCCATTACTAAAAGTTCCTTATCAAACCACCATGGTCCTTCCTCCAGTGCTCGCCTCCAACCCGCCGGTTGACGGAAGGTAAATAAGAACACATTGGACTCCACCTCCTTGCAATCCAGGCCTTTAATGGGACACCAGATCCTCCCCAACGTTTTTCCAATCACGCTGGCATGTGCGAGTTTCTCCGAGAAGAGTTTGCCCATCGCCTGTGGTTCATTGGCCGCCCAGTCCGTTGCCTTCCCTATCTCCTCCTCTCCAATCTTCAACCCTCTCTTCTCTGCCTCCGACAGCTTCAAACCCCTCAACAGTCCCTCAACTCCTTCCATTCCCTCCCCTCCGCCTTCAACCCCCAGAGAACAAAACCCTAGGGACCGACTCGGTGGTGTACGACCGCGTTCCCTAGCACGCGGAAGGCTTATCATGGATGGGATGGATGGGTGGACACCTTCTGTGACAATGGATTCAAGGGAGGGAGAAGGATCAGCGATCTCGAGATCACCGCCGCCAGGAACCCTACCCCCAAGCGTGATCGCCCTCGGGATTGCCACTCCGGAAATTACGCCAACCGCCACCGAGAGGGGCGGACCACCGAGCGCCCGTTAAGGGTATTTCAGACTCTGCTGCCATGAGAGAAGCAAAAAAAGAAAAGAGAGAAGTCACTCCAGCATGGTACGCGGATAGGCCAGACACGTTTCACCCTTATAAAGGGTGCAGTGTCAGCAGATGGACACGATAAACGTAGCTCTGGAGTTGATGACCTCGCTCGCAATGAACCACCATCCCAGGTGCTTGCTTTAACTTCGCGGTGTCATATGTGGTTGCATGATCCATATGGTGTCTAGCTTGTATTCGAATGGCCGAAATTGGTCTTTATTAAGATAAGGAAAGATAATTTTTACATGAACCACCATCTCGTGAGCACCAGAAGACAAATAGCTAGTCAGGGCACTGGCCGAGCTAGTGACAAGCCACGCACAGATAGGCATCACCTAGAAGCCAACTAAAAAGCCACAATGGTGGCGAAGCAGCCCACCTCCCACTAGGCTCTCAGGTCCTAGATGATCATCACCACTCCAGCCGGATGTCTAGCTTATATTGCTTCCAATTTGGTTAAGTTGCATCTGCTTAGCTTACACATTATACCTTTGAATATGACATGCCTTCCTATTTTTGGTACATACTAGTACATCTATCTATTAACCATGTTCTTACATCAAACTAATGTTCTTGTGTATCCCTCATCAATCACTTATTATGAGGCAGTCAGGCCAGTGGACTACTGTGAGTAAAGATCCTCATTTAAAGAATGCAACGTCAGCCTCCCGACATGATTCTCAAGAAATAGCAAGGCTAGATGAAGATAGTGAACATAGCTCTATAGTTGATTACCGCATTTCCCCTACACTAGCATCGCAGGTGCTTGCTCTAACTTGGCAGGGTGATATGTGGTTGCATGTTGCATATGGTGTCTAGATTATAATTCTTCCAATCTGGTTGAATTGCATGTGCTATTCTGCTTAGTTTATACATTATACCTGTTAATGTGACATGCCTTCTGTTTTTAGTACATAGTACATCTATCTATTAAGCATGTCCTTACATAAAACTATTTTTTTGTATCCTGCATCAATCAATATGACGAGACACCTTTAGTATATGCAGTGCGATATTAGTTGCATCTTTCATATGGTTTATAGTATGCGCTGCTTCTAATTTGTTGAAATGCCATTTATGATGGGACGCTTTTAACTTGGCAGAGTCATATTGGTTGCATCTTTCATGTGTTGTCTTGCTTGCATTGTTCCTTATTTGTTGGAATGGTTTCTGCTTAGTTTACAAAAACAGTTCTGAATATGCCATGCCATCCTGTTTTTCATACATATTCCATCCTGGTATCATGTGTTTGCCTTACATCAAAGTAGTGATTGTCAGTATTAAACCTGGGCAAACGTTGGGCCGGGCCGGGTTTCAGGCCGGGCTTGTAAAAGCTTGACCATCATTTCTCAAGCCCGAGCCCGAGCCCGGCCCGAAGCCTGAAATACTCCCTGATATCAAGCCCGAGCCCGGCCTGAAATCAAGCCCGAAGCCCGAAAGCCCAGCCCTAACGCTGTTTTTTAGTACATGTACGTGCAAGTCCGGCCTGAAGCCCGAAAGCCTGACCCAAAAAATAGAAAAGGAGAAGCCCGATCCTGGCCCGAACTACCTTTCGGGCTGCAAAACAAAGCCTGAGCCCGGCCCGAGTGTCAAGCCTGGCCCGGCCCGGACTGGGTTTTTGGGCCAGGCTCGGGCCGGGTCGTCGGGCCGGGCTGCCCATGCCCGGGTTTAGTCAGTATCATGCACGAATGAGTTCTGAAGAGAGAATTTTATTGCTTTTTCTTGTCGGTTTTACTTGACAATTCAAAATCAATAAAGCAGAAGGAAGTTAGCAAGGTAGCGGATAAAGGTGCTCCTTCCAAACTGAGGGCCTCTATAGATTCTACCCCTCCATCCCCCAAGATGATTTGCAAGACAACACATGCATAGACACTCAACGTAGTTGTGTTGATGATGAGAACGTCTCCCCTAGTGCACCATCACAGGTGCTCCATCTAACTTGGCACTGTTATATGTATGATGTCTAGCTTGTATTGCTTCTAATTATGTTGAATTCCATCTGTTACTTTACACATTATACTTTTGAATAAGACACGTGTTCCTGTTTCTAGAACATACAATATCTGTCTATCACACCATGTTCTTACATCAAATTACTACTGTTGTGTAACCTGCAACAATCACTTATCATAAGACACGTTTGACTTGGGAGTGTGATATAGGTTACATCTCACATTCTTTTCTAGCTTGTACTACTAATTTGTTGAAATGGCACTTATGACGAGACAATTTTAACTTGGTAGAGTGATATTCGTTGCATCTTTCATATGGTGTCTAGCTTTCATTGCTTCTAATTTCTCAAAATGCCTTCTCCTTAGTTTACACATCATAAGCTGTGAATATGCAGTGTTGTGAATATGCAATGGCACTAATGACGAGAGACCTTTAACTTGGTAGTGTGATGTTGTTTGCATCTTGCATATGATTTATTTCTTGTACTGCTTCACATTTGTTTAAACGCCATTTATGACGAGACATTGTTAACTTGGCAGAGCGATATTTGTAGCATCTTTCATATGGTGTCTACCTTCCATTGCATTGCTTCTAATCTAGTGAAACGTCTTCTGTTTAGTTTACACATCATAGTTCTGGTTATCTCAGGATGTCCTGTTTTTCGTACATATTACATCCTCCTATCATGTGGTTGTCTAACATCAAAGTTCAGTTCGTTTGTATCACGCATCAATTTGTTTTGAAGAACTAAATTGTTATTCGTTTTTCTTGTCGGCTTGACTTAACATGGCACAGAGAAAGAGGAAGCAACACAGAATGACAGGGAATGGGAAGCGGAAGAATCCTGCAGATTCTACTGGTACTGATGGTGCAATAGAAGGTCAAAGTCCAGCGGAAAATTCTACAAACAGGGTATCTCGTGCTACACGAGCTACAGAACAAGCCAAATAGAAACAAATAGCTACCACAAAACAAGCAGAGACAACCCTAGTTGTTTCAACACCTTCCACAGTACCACTAGATGCACGAGTTACTCGTTTGTCAACTCAACTAGCAGCACATTCCCAAGCTCCCTTGCCACCTGACACTACTTCCGAAGCACTCTTGACACAAGATGAGTTGGCAAGATCAGATGAACTTTGTGAGCTTCAACAGCAAGAAGGTAGTTGCTAGAGTCAAGTTACAGTTGCATGCTTCTTTATATGTAGTCTCACATTTTGACATACACTAACACTTCCTGTGTTCATTGTTGGACTAGCACCTAGGCGCAAGAGGAAACAAACATCAGGGGTAATGCTTGATAGGTTAACTAAATTGAGAGGAGGTAGAATGGATATTCATTTTGAGGCAGGTTTAAAAAGGCCATGTGATGCTACAGAGTCAGCCAAGTTAGTATCACAAGCAGCGGTTGCCGTTAGGTGTCATGTATGTATCCTCCCATAATGGATTCAGTACCGGAATGACAAAGACGGAACCCAGTTCAACACCTTCCTCGACCATTTATCTGTAAGTATGGTTATGTATGGAAACTAGTAATATCGTCTTGCTCTATCCCATACTTTCTTGGTTGCTGATAATGAGACTCCCATAATTTTCAACAGATGAGGTTCAAGTTGGATAGCCAAGATGATGCAACCAGACAAGCTTGCACCCATGTTTTCAAGTCTGCTCTGCGACAGTGTCGGTATAACTTGAGGAAAACTCACTTTGAAGGCAAGGCAAATAGTGAACTTGCCCAAACATCTCTAGTGGAAAATATATCGGATGAAGACTGGAGAGGCCTCGTTAAACACTGCTCTGATCCAAAGTTCAGGTACATTATATATATATATATATATGCGTGTGTGTGTGTGTGTGTGTGTGTGTGTGTGTGATCAAATCACATGTTGAAGTCCTATTTACGAATGTGCCACACAAATCTATCTTCTTGTAGGTGAACTATTCAAAGAACAAGGCCAACTGCATTTAAAGTGAAATTCCAATGCATTTAGGATCTCGTAGCTATATTGCACACTGCAAGGCTCTTGTAATTAGCTGCTATTTCACTCTTTTCACTGTACCAAATTATCAGATCTATATTGACTTGTTCCAAATGCAGAGGAAAGCCTGCGAGGACCACAAAGTACCTGAACCAAAATGTTTTGGAAATCTTTAAGGACTGTCACACCAGCAAGAAGAAGGGTATGACTACACCAGTCAAAGCCGCTGTTGTAAGTCCTTAATCCTCATGCCTTTTAACTACTACTTACTCTGACTTGTGCCTTGAACTACATGGTTTGCAGCCAATGTCTATTACTCTTTTCAATTTTATACACAATTGTCTTAGCATATCATTGCACCTTACAAGGTTTAAAAGAGAGGAGTGATGTTCCTTTGATCTTAACCTGTAATCTAGTTCCGTCCAGGACTTGCCCACACAACGTTACAATTGCCTGCTTGTCTATTCTCAGTTGTTTTGTGACATGAATGATGTCATACTATGCTTACCGTATTATAAACTTTGTCTCTTTATCCTTAGCTGTCAATACAATGTGAAGAAATAGACAATACATTAGTGATGGTACATGGTCATATGTTTGGAACCTAGTTTTATTATGTACTTTGCAATAAAATACAACTAATATTTTACATGGGTTCACGAGAATAAGTTCTGTATATAGATCAAAGCTATTTTGTTTGGTTTTGCTACCTCCTTAATATCTTCTGTTCTGGTACTACTAATGTAAAAACTCAACTTTTTAGCAAGCTATGGAAAAATGGTGGAACCGTCACCTTCTGAAGGTGGCGAGGCAACTATAACCGCAATGTCAGCTCTTGATGCAGTGGGTCAGTACCTGTCCACTAACAGTGCCAAAAGCATGTTCCTGCGTAATACTGGGTTGGTTGTTAAGGCAATCTCATCCAAACTTCCTCATGATCAAGATATGCAAGGTCAAAACAATGTTATATCTGCGCTCCAGACACAAGTCCATTCCCTAACAGAGATGCTTTGTGAAACAAGGACAGACATTGTTCGATGTCGGCAAGATATGCATGGTTTTGAAACCAGACTATCAAACATTTTCTATGTTGTTCAGGAGCCTAGGAGAAATGAAGGCGAAGGTTATGGTGCTCCATCGAACAATACAACATGAAAACGTAACACTTAGGTCAAATGAACTAAGCTTCTGAACTTCTGGTGGTGCATTTATCTGCTAGACTGTTAACTTTTATGACAACCTTCCTCTTGTTTTGTAGTTGTAATTTGTTTTGTTGTGATACAAAATTTGTTCTTAACGTGCAGACACCGACTGAAGAAAACAACAAGCCATTTTTGTATAGTGTAGGGTGTTCCCTATATTTGCACTGGTGGTGGTCTTTGATGCCGAGTGGATGTAATCTGTGCAATTGCCATAATAGCCTAGCGTTAGTTTCGGACTTATTTATTTCCCCGTCTTCTTTTTCCCTGGTTTTCTAGTGGCCGCAACAACCATGGGCCATATACGGACCGTGGTAACCTTGACCCTGCTACGGGCCGTAGGATCCATGGGTCTCCTACGGGCCGTTGATAAATGGGCCTCCAACATGGGCGTAGAATTGGTGGACCTCGGGCTGTCGGATAAATGGGTCTACATGGGCCGTAAACGGGCGTAATTGGTAGAGGCCCAGCATGGTAATGGGACGTTAACAGGCCAGAGGACAGCAAAGGCTTAATTCTGTCACAGGCATAACGGGTCGTTAATGGGCTAGAATATGGGACGGGCTGGAAATGGTGCAACGGGTTAACAGGCCAGAAACGGGCCGACTCTTGCCATGGGCAGAATATGGACCATTAGGGGAACATGCCAGTAACGGGCTGGAAGTAATCGAGGGCCGGAAAGGAGCCCAAGAACGTATGGGCCGTCAGTAGGCCGAAAGCTAACACGGGCTGGAAACAGCCCATGTGAATCATGGGCCGTTGACGGGTACAAAGAAATTTACTGTTCATTATGGGCGAGAGTCACCGTGGGCCTCTAAAGGGACTAAAGATACGAAGGCCTCATATGGGTCGAAATACGTCATGGGCCATACATGAGCCAAAAGTGAAATGGGCTGGTGTTATATTCGATGGCCCACATGACGTTGTGGGGCCGATTTCGGTTAGGCCCTAACGGGCCATGAGTTATCGGGACGTAAAATGGGCTATTTGCGAAGAGAGCGTTAACAGGCTTTTCATGGGCCAGCCCGCTAACTTTTGACCAAGTCAAACGGGCCGGCCTTTGTAAGCTAATGGGCCCGTGGTGGGCCGTCGCACGTGTCGACATATCATAGGCGCCTATCTGACCCACTGTGACGACCGGATAATTACACTACAGTAATCCCACGCTAATGATGTCACGTCACCACGATCACCGTTGTTAACCTCGCGATGATTCAAAACCGTTTCAAAATTTAAATTCAAATTAATGTCAACAATAGAAGTTTTGAAAACTGGAAACAAAAATGTTCGGTGGGTGCCGAATATTAGAAGGGTACTTATAATAAAGCAAACATATTTTTATAAAATGCCTAAAAGATTTAAAATAAAATAAAACAGAAAAGAAACTACATAACAGAAAGAAAATACAAAAGAGAAAAACAAACAAACAAAAAAAAGGAGAGAACCCCCCCACTAGTCTCCGCCCAAAGATGCCACAACCCTCTTGGGCAACCATCGCCCAACCAGCCTCGCCTACTCTCCATATCCCCCCACCCGGTGAGACCCCGTTCCCCCCCCCCACCGACACCCACTCCCCCCACGAAAATATCTCCTCCCCCTCTCCCCCGATTGGATCGGGATCGAGGAGGAGGTCGCCGCCCGAAGCCGTCTCGCCGCCTCGCCGTTGGATGTCGCCACGCCGGAGCTCCCCCCCGCCGGCCTGCTTCCTCCTCTCCGCCGGCCTGCCTCCCCACCGTCGTCGTCCTCGTCAACCCCCACGAGCACCACTTCCCCGTTCCCTGCTTTCCCCTGTGAGCTCACCCTCTCCCTCCTCTCTGTCTCCCTCGGTGCGCCACCACGAGCACACACGCCCGCGCTCGTCTGCGCTCACCCGCGCCCGACGCCGGCTCGGCTTCTGTTGCGCCTCTCGCGCCATCGCCACCCATCGCCCGCGCCTGAACCGCCCGCGCCTCATAGCCTCTCTGCTTTCGCAAGGCATGGCACACTGCCATTCGCCGCCCTTCTCCGTCCGCTTGTAGGCGTTACGCCTCACGGATCCCCTCACTCGCCGACCGCGCCCACCCAGCCGTCCCAGCCACGCCTCCCTCTTCTCCGGCGCCTGCCGTGGTCGCTGGCGCCAGCAGGTGTGCCCTGCCGGTCACGCCATGGCCCCCACAGGCTACGCCTGGTGTGCCGTGTTCGTTAAGGCCCATAGGGCCTATGACAAATGGGCCCATGCCCGTGAGAATGTTTAAAAAAAATGAAAATGAAAAAGAAAATGAATTAAAAATAAATAAATAAAAAAATAGTTAATTAATTAGTTAACTAAATTAATTAAGTTAATTAATCCTACTTAATTAATCTAATTAACCTCTTAGTCTAACTAAACAGTAATTAGATTAACCTAAACCCTAATCAACCCTAGCAGTATGACGGTGGGTCCCATGGACCCACACGTCAGTTGACGAGTTAATGGTCGGCGTTGACTGCGACATCATTACGATGTCATGCCGACGTCATCATTTACTATTCTGGATAATGTTGGATTTAAATAATTAATTAAATTCTAGAAATTAATAAAATCTTTAGAAATCATATCTTTTAATCCATAACTCGGATGAAAATACTTTCTACATGAAAGTTGCTCGTAAGCAGCGAGACGAACCGGACACGCAGCCCGTTCATCCACCACACACCCCTAACATATCGAACACGCAACTTTCCCCTCGGCTCCTCCGCCTAAAATGCGGAACACCGAATACTTTCCGGATGTTTTCCTTCGCGTCGGTATCACCTACTACCGCGATTGGGCACACCTAGCATCGTTACTTGTCTTGTCATGCATCGATATGCATCTGTTTGCATGGTATTCATTGTTTCTTCCCCTCTTCTCTCCGATAGACTACGAGACCGACGCTGCTGCCGCCCAAGACGACTACGGAGTTGACGACCCCTCTCTCTTGCCGAGCAACCAGCAAGCCCCCTTGATCACCGGATATCGCCTATTCTTCTCTATCTGCTTGCATTAGAGTAGTGTGGCATATTCTTGCTTTCCGTTAATCCTATTCGATGCATAGCCCGACATTGTTGCTACAAATCATTGATACCTTACCCGCAATCCTAAATGCTTAGTATAGGATGCTAGTTTATCGTCATTGGCCCTACATTCTTGTCGATCGCCTTGCTATACTATTGGGCCGTGATCACTCGGGAGGTGAGCACGGTATATACTATACATACATACATATTACAGATGGTGACTAAAGTCAGGGTCTGTCAAGAGTACCATGAGTGATTCACAGTTGAAATTGAAAGGACCTTTGTCCCGACGGCCCTCTGTGTGGATCTTTGTGGCGCGGCATGACAGGCGAGTTGAGACCGCCTAGGTGAGAGGTGGGTCTGCCTCGATCGGCGCCCATGGTTGATTCATAATAACACGCTTAACGAGATCTTGGTATTTGATCCGAGTCCGGCCATTTGGTCTATACGCACTAACCATCTACGTGGGAGTAGTTATGGGTATCCCGGCGTCGTGGTATCACCAAGCCTTCTAGACGTCGAGAAGCGAGCGGCGGCCGGATTGGAGCGTAAGCTGCGCTTGTATTAGGGGCTAGTTACGCTTCCGGGCGCAGACATAACGTCTTGTGTGTGCTTGTAGGCGATGGGCCCGGACCCTGCGGCGCTTAGGTTTAGACCGGCGTCTTGACTCTCTGTTAGGCCTAGGTGGGGCTGCGGCGTGTTGATCTTCCGAGGCGGGCATGACCCAGAAAGTGTGTCCGCCAAATGGGATCAAGCGTGTTGGGTTATGTGGTGCACCCTGCAGGAAGTTAATCTATTGAATAGCCGTGTCCCTCGGTAAAAGGGCGACCGGAGTTGTACCTTGACCTTATGACAACTAGAACCGGATACTTAATAAAACACACCCTTCCAAGTTCCACGACAACCCGGTGATCGCTTTTCCGCAGGCGACGAGGGAGGATCGCCGGGTAGGATTATACTATGCGATGCTACTGGAGATGCTACTTGGAGATGCTACTTGGCGATGCTACATGGAGAACTTCAGTCTACTCTCTTCTACCTGTTGCAAGACGGAGGCTGCCAGAAGCGTAGTCTTTGATAGGATTAGATATCCCCCTTTTATTCTGGCATTCTGCATTCGGTCCACTCATATGGCCTCCTTACACATATACCCATGCATATGTAGTGTAGCTCCTTGCTTGCGAGTACTTTGGATGAGTACTCACGGTTGCTTTCTCCCCTTTTCCCCATTCCTCTCTTTACGGTTGTCGCAACGGATGTTGGAACCAGAGCGACGCCACCGTCGGCGGCGACTACTACTTGGAGGTGCCTACTACTACGTGCGGTGTCACGCGGCGGCGACCGAGAGTAGTTTAGGAGGATCGAGGCAGAGGCTGCGCGCCTCGATCGTCTGATATCGGTTTGTGCTAGCCATCTTATGGCAACTTGTTTAACTTATATACGTACTCGGATATTGTTGCTTCGCACGACTCGTCTATGATCGAGCACTTGTATTCGAGCCCTCGAGGCCCCCGGCTTGTATTATGATGCTTGTATGACTTATTTTACTTTTAGAGTTGTGTTGTGATATCTTCCGTGAGTTCTCGATCTTGATCGTAATGCGTTTGCGTGCATGATTAGTGTACGATTAAATCGGGGGCGTCACAAGTTGGTATCAGAGCCGACTGCCTGTAGGACTCCCCCTTCCACACTCCTTGGCCGAAGTCGAGTCTAGACATTGCAAAACTTTTACTAACTTGGCTGTGCGGCCCCTGGGCCCACGTCGCCATTGGGTGGTAT
Source organism: Aegilops speltoides (assembly GCA_021437245.1). Taxonomy (NCBI): domain Eukaryota; kingdom Viridiplantae; phylum Streptophyta; class Magnoliopsida; order Poales; family Poaceae; genus Aegilops; species Aegilops speltoides. The sequence goes on from CM038142.1 coordinate 443,096,461, forward strand.
TAGGATCTTTTACTCCTCGACCTTTACTCTGGGACTCTGATCTCTCTTCTATTCGGGTTAAATGAATTTTGCTAAATCTAACATTAGGATCTCGTTATCACTTTCACCCGGAGAGCCCCTTATTACTAAGGATCGTCGGCTGCACCTGAAGATTTCGAAGATACTCTCTGATTTTCTCTCGAGACCTTGTGCCCGTTGCTTTTGCAATTCCCTTCCACCGAAATATCCCTATGGATAAATACTTACACCTGTCGTGCTTACTTTTATTCCCAGTCGATCTTTTTATTACAGGATACCCTGAGAATATTTTGTGCCTACTGCCTTGCAGTTCTTTGCCACCTGAATACCCCTAAGTAAAATTTCTCGCACTTTCCGAGTATCCGCTCATCCCCAGTTGTTCAGATGTTTCACAAAAGTCTTTGAAATACTATTCGATCTTCCGTAAATCTTGAGCATCCTATTGCTCTTGAAATTCTTGATTGCTTGCATTATGGTTAATCCCATAAGTCTAGTAATCTTGTTGACATCCATTGTCATTGTCATTTTGAGTCCGTTGATTCGATTTGTTGCGAATGCTTGGAATCCTCAAGCAGATCGAAATTCATCCTTCCGGCTTAGACGTCGTTTTAATCATGAGCTGGTTCTCGCCGATTAAATTGTCGTCGATTGTGCCCCTAAGTCTATTGAACTTATCCATCCTTGATCAGAGCGTCTACTTCTGATCCTTCACTTTGTAAATCATAATTCCTTAGCAATTGAGCTCTAAGTTATTCATTGTTTCTATAATCCAATGTAATTGCCTTGCTTCTTCCTCACGGTTGTGTGCCGATACTCACCCTGATCCTTTGTTGGATTCTATCCGGCGTTGTCCTTCATATTGAATAACCTTGAGAACCTTTCCATGGGTATATAATGCCTTTGGTAAATTGTATCATCTGCTTTTGAACTTGCTCTACTATCGAGTTTGTGTTAATTACTCCTAAAGTTTGTGGTATATGTTCCTAAGATGCCCTGATGGGTTGAACCTATGCCTTCCTTAATATGTGTGAACGCGAAAATTTTCATGAGTCATACTCTTCTAGTGTTTTGCTAGATAAATTTTAAACATTACAACTTCTCCAAAAAAAAATGAGAAGTGAATGGAAGGTTATGCATTGAGGAAGTGGGAGTCGACCTTGAACCTTTGTGTTCATGCCCATGGACACGATGTAGATCCTATCATGGAAGCTTCTTGTAATAATAAACTATTCCTTTGGTATAAGTTCATCTTATATCTGGGATCTGGTCTTTTGCAATCGTGGTCCTGACCATGTTCACCTTTAAATACCATTTCTCGTGCAAGTTTAAGCCTTTGCTCTTCGCAGAGCAATACCCTAGTCCAACCTCTACTTTGATCTGTCATCGAGTATTACCCCCTTGTATCTCGAGATTATCATGGAACTGCATAACCTCTTATGAGTTCTTCATCAAGTGCTACCTTCCCACTGATTCCAATTTTTCACGGGCTCTGAGTTATTAAACACTCAAAGACACCAATAACTGAACCGAGTCCGCACTACGGTTCAACAACTCTTTAGTAATCTTCTTTGCTTACGAGTTTATGCGCGATCCGTCTTCCCTAGCCCGATCGGCTATATCATTACCGTGCTAAATTTTAACCGTGCTACCGGTCCTTCTTTCCGAAGCACAATTTTCGACGTTGAGCTAAGCTTACGTCGACTTTCCTCATCATATCATTTCGTCTTGAACCACAAACTTGATTTGAGTTTGTGTCGCACTTTGGTTCCCATAACCTTTTCTGCATCATCATTTGACTTGATGTCGCCGCCGACCGATTACATCTTCACGAAATCTCTCGACAAAATTTGTCGTGATCATCATCAACATCTTGACTCCTTCCTGGATATCTATTGAATTCATGATGAGAAATACCATCCTTGCCTTCGATGATTTGTGTTGTCATCGACCACTTTAATGCCTCCCCTCCAACACAAACTTGTTCGTGTTTTGTGTTGTACCTTGAGATCCTTGCTACCCAACATTGTTCTTCTTTACCTTGGAATATTACCACCTTTTATGTCAAGAATGTCGTGAGAATTTCACCACCTCTTAAGAAATTCTTGTTGCAGCGATGCTTCTCGCCATCACCATTCTTTCTTGGTCCCTGTGTTGGTTCTAACCAGGCTACCAACAGATGAACGGTGCTATTTGGATTCTTTCCTTCTATCAACCCTATTGCTTTCAAGTTAATGGTCGGCCGTTCATTCTTAGACTATTGATTATTGAATCACCATTCTGACATTGGTCGTGCAACCCAACCCATATTTCGGGCGCACCTTTCAAACCAATGTTTAATTGTGTATGTTTTACTCGAGCATACTTCATTACATCATTTGATCTGACAAATGCTATCTCCTTATCCACATAATTGTGGAGATCCATCTTTGGGATACCTAGTTGAATTGTCACGAGTCCATCACCACCTTCTCATCCTCTCTTTGGTTTCTTGATGAACTCTTGTTTGAAGCCTTGCTTCCGTTCGTTATTTCGAGAATCTTACAATGTCATCTCGACAATTTGTGTTGCACCTTTCTTCTCGGGCATCCCGAGTCCGAGGTACTCGACACCAATCGATCTGAATCTCGATCGATATGATGGTTGGAACATATTTCAAGAGTTATAGCAACGGTCTTTATGTGACCCGGTAAGGTGATGGCGTGCCTAGCACAACTGGCCGGAGGCCCTATTGTTATATATTCCTTTTCAGCAAGGTTATCCATTCTTCCATGAGGAAATGGTAAGACTTATTCTATAAGTTGTTTCCGATGGATCCTTTGTATCCAAAGTCTGACATTTGCTTGAAGACCATGTCAATGCTATCTCGAAGCATGTCTGTGGTACTCCGATTTTCAACAAGAACATTTGAAGCCCAATGCTAAGATGTTTCTTGCTCAATTATCCAAACGCCGTTGTATGGGTAATGTCTTGAAATTTTTCTCCCCTTACCTAAAGGGTTTTCTAAAATTATATCGTGACATGATATCATGCTCTGCTTGTCCTTGGGAAGGATATATCCCTGAAATATGTGTTTTAACACATTTTCCTTTTCATTGATCTATTTAATCGATAATCATATTTTCCTTTCCATTGTTTGATTTAACCGTTCTTGTGATCTATATCTAAGCAGTAATGTTCTTCTGCTTATGTAAACACCATGGTGTACAACCGTGTCAGTAAGACCCTGTTGCATTTGTCGATGACATTCCGGTAACCACCGATGGATGAGAACTTTGCCTATTGGTCCGCCTCGTTCAACGAGCGGGAAAATGGTTCTCTTCGTCCCTCGCCTTGGTACCGATGTTGTTGTCGACATAAATGACAGGCTATCCTCTAACATGCCTTGCTTACATGACCACGCAAGACTTCTCCGCCCTTCCTATTTTTAACCCACATGGTGGGCCCATAACCCACAGTTCCACAGGATCAAAACCTGATTCTATTATACAACCCTGTCTTTAATGGTTATTCCTCACGCTTGGCTTCGTATTTAATTCACGGGCCACCTTCCTAGTGCTCTATTCTGGTATCAAACGCAATACTTAATCTCGCTGATCTGAACCCCTTTTCCTCTCTGGTTCAGACCTCGAGCAACTATCTATCCGCTTGGAACCTCTTATTGTACCTTCGTACCATACTCTCGATGTATTTTAAATGTTCAACTCGAGAGATACTCTTATGCTCATTCTTGGGTTAATCCCCAGATTGTTCCCTCATAAACATTTTTGTCGTAGCCGAGTTGCCCCTTATTGATTCGTTAGTACGTTGGAGATCCCGAAGAAAGGATGACGACTCCATCATGATGACCTGGAGTAGAGAAATGAAGACTTCAACGTAATGGATCCACCTCTTCGAGAAGAGCAACCAAAGGCGAGAAGATTCGTTAGGATTTCGTAACCAGACCTTTCCCCCTAGCCCCCCTCTTAAATCTCGGGACGAGATTTCTTGTAGTGGAGGAGATTTGTGACGACCGGATAATTACACTACAGTAATCCCACGCTAATGATGTCACGTCACCACGATCACCGTTGTTAACCTCGCGATGATTCAAAACCGTTTCAAAATTTAAATTCAAATTAATGTCAACAATAGAAGTTTTGAAAACTGGAAACAAAAATGTTAAATTGGGTGCGAATATTAGAAGGGTACTTATAATAAAGCAAACACATTTTTATAAAATGCCTAAAAGATTTAAAATAAAATAAAACAGAAAAGAAACTAAATAATGTAAAGAAAATACAAAAGAGAAAACAAACAAACAAAAAAGGAGAGAACCCCCCACTAGTCTCGGCCCAAAGATGCCACAACCCTCTTGGGCCAACCATCGCCCAACCGCCTCGCCTACTCTTCATATCCCCCACCGGTGAGACCCGTTCCCCCACCGACACCCACCCCCACGAAAATATCTCTCCCTCTCCCCGATTGGATCGGGATCGAGGAGGAGGTCGCCGCCAGCCGTCTCGCCGCCTCGCCGTTGGATGTCGCCACGCCGGAGCTCCTCCCCGGCTGCTTCCTCCTCTCCGCTGCCTGCCTGCCCCACCGTCGTCGCCCTCGTCAACCCCACGAGCACCACTTCCCGTTCCTCGCTTTCCCCTATGAGCTCACCTCTCCTCCTCTCTGTCTCCCTCGTGCGCCACCACGAGCACACACGCTTCGTCTGCTGCTCAAGGCCAATCGCGCCTCGACGCCCGCTCCCCTGTTCTTTGCGCCTCTGCGCGCGCCATCGCCACCGTCGCGCCAAGGCCAGAACCGCCCGCGCCTCATGGCCTCTCTTCACAAGGCTGGGCAGCGCCGCTGCAGCTGCCGTTTTTCTCCGTCCCGCATGTGTGCACGCCCCACGGATCCCCACCTGCCGACCCGCGTCCACCCAGCCGTCCCAGCCACCGGCCTCCCTCTTCTCCGGCGCCCTGCCGTGGTCGCCGGCGCCCAGCCGGGTGTGCCCCTGCCGGTCACGCCCGCAGCGCCCACACGGGCTACGCCCGTGTGCCCGTGCCCGTTAAGGCCCATAGGGCCTATGACAGCCGGGGCCCATGCCCGTGAGAATGTTTAAAAAAAATGAAAATGAAAAAGAAAATGAATTAAAAATAAATAAATAAAAAATAGTTAATTAATTAGTTAACTAAATTAATTAAGTTAATTAATCCTACTTAATTAATCTAATTAACCTGTTAGTCTAACTAAACAGTAATTAGATTAACCTAAACCCTAATCAACCTAACAGAGTATGACAGGTGGGTCCCACTGGACCCACACGTCAGTTGACAGTCGATGGTCGGCGTTGATCACGACATCATTCTGATGTCATGCCGACGTCATCATTTACTATTCTGGATAATGTTGGATTTAAATAATTAATTAAATTCTAGAAATTAATAAAATCTTTAGAAAATCATATCTTTTAATCCATAACTCGGATGAAAATACTTTCTACATGAAAGTTGCTTAGAACGACGAGACGAACCCGGATACGCAGCCCGTTCATCCACCACACACCCCTAACATATCGAACACGCAACTTTCCCCGGCTCCTCTGCCCGAAAATGCGGAACACCGAATACTTTCCGGATGTTTCCCCTTCGCGTCGGTATCACCTACTACCGCGATTGGGCACACCTAGCATCGTTACTTGTCTTGTCATGCATCGATATGCATCTGTTTGCATGGTATTCATTGTTTCTTCCCCCTCTTCTCTCCGATAGACTACGAGACCGACGCTGCTGCTGCCCAGTACGACTACGGAGTTGACGACCCCTCTCTCTTGCCAGAGCAACCAGGCAAGCCCCCCCTTGATCACCAGATATCGCCTATTCTTCTCTATACTGCTTGCATTAGAGTAGTGTAGCATATTCTCGCTTCCGTTAATCCTATTACGATGCATAGCGACATTGTTGCTACAAATCATTGATACCTTACCCGCAATCCTAAATGCTTAGTATAGGATGCTAGTTTATAAATCATTGGCCCTACATTCTTGTCGACCGCCTTGCTATACTATTGGGCCGTGATCACTCGGGAGGTGAGCACGGGTATATACTATACATACATACATATTACAGATGGTGACTAAAGTCGGGTCGCTCAAGAGTACCCGCGAGTGATTCACTTGATTTGGGGTGAAAGGACCTTTGTCCCGACGGCCCTCTGTGTGGATCTTTGTGGCGCAATGACAGGCAGAGTTGAGACCGCCTAGGTGAGAGGTGGGCTCGCCACGATCGGCGTCCCGGTTGATTCATAATAACACGCTTAACGAGATCTTGGTATTTGATCCGAGTCGGCCATTTGGTCTATACGCACTAACCATCTACGTGGGAGTAGTTATGGGTATCCCGACGTCGTGGTATCGGCGAAGCCTTCTAGGCGTCAAGAAGCGGCGGCGGCGCGCCGGATTGGAGCGTAAGCTGCGCTTGTATTAGGGGCTAGTTACGCTTCCGGCGCAGACGCATAGCGTCTTGTGTGTGCTTTCGAGGCGATGGGCCGGCACTGCGGCGCTTAGGTTTAGACCGGCGTCTTGACCTCTCTGTTAGGCCTAGGTGGGGCTGCGGCGTGTTGATCTTCCGAGGCGGGCATGACCCAGAAAGTGTGTCCGCCAAATGGGATCAGCGTGTTGGGTTATGTGGTGCACCCTGCAGTGAAGTTAATCTATTGAATAGCCGTGTCCCTCGGTAAAGGGCGACCGGAGTTGTACCTTGACCTTATGACAACTAGAACCGGATACTTAATAAAACACACCCTTCCAAGTTCCACGAACAACCCGGTGATCGCTTTTCCACGGGCGCACGAGGAGGATCGCCGGGTAGGATTATACTATGCGATGCTCTTGGAGATGCTACTTGGAGATGCTACTTGGCGATGCTACATGGAGAACTTGGTCTACTCTCTTCTACTGTTGCAAGGCGGAGGCTGCGAGCGTAGTCTTCGATAGGATTAGCTATCCCCTTTTATTACGGCATTCTGCGATTCGGTCCACTCATATGGCCTCCTTACACATATACCCATGCATATGTAGTGTAGCTCCTTGCTTGCAGTACTTTGGATGAGTACTCACGGTTGCTTTCTCCCCTTTTCCCCATTCCTCTCTTTACGGTTGTCGCAACCAGATGTTGGAACCAGAGCCATACGCCACCGTCGGCGGCGACTACTACTTTGGAGGTGCCTACTACTACGCAAGGTGTCACGATGCGGCGACCGGGGAGTAGTTTAGGAGGATCGAGGCGGGAGGCTGCGCCTCTTCGTCTGTATCGGTTTGTGCTAGCCATCTTATGGCAACTTGTTTAACTTATGTACGTACTCAGATATTGTTGCTTCCGCTGACTCGTCTATGATCGAGCACTTGTATTCGAGCCCTCGAGGCCCCTGGCTTGTATTATGATGCTTGTATGACTTATTTTACTTTTAGAGTTGTGTTGTGATATCTTCCCGTGAGTTCCTGATCTTGATCGTACACGTTTGCGTGCATGATTAGTGTACGATTAAATCGGGGGCGTCACACCCACTGACGAGCTGACACGTGTTTCCTCCGGCCAATCAAAATTTTACACGTGGAAACTTCCCATTGGTTCGGGCTGTTAACGGGTTATCAGATCCAAAACCGGACCCGATAGCTTAACGGAGTCCCGTTATGGTGGATGCCACGTGTCGGTCACCCTTGATGAAACCACTTCTGTGACGCGCGATTTATCGTCATGGAAGTGGACACTTCCGTGATGATAATTTTGGTAATGTCATGGAACACTTCTACTACAGCACAGGCAGAGAAGAAGAAGCCCGCCGTGATCCTGGTTTGCGTACATAACATGTGCTTGGTCTACCACATATGCCATGCCGACGTTAGGTGCAAGGAATTTGAGTTCTTCCTTAAGGACAAAAGAGTGAAATTTGTTACTGTAAACTTTACGAACGACAGGAGAGTCCTGGGTCAGATAGGCCTTTTTGTAGGCCAGTCTTTCGATCTGCAGAAGGCAAGCCTGGTGTCCTCCTCTCTGCCTTCAATGCTAACCCGGGCAACATCCATGATTGATCCTTCGTACGCTCAACTGAAGAAACCTCACCCAGAGTTTCATCATGCATAGGAGTCGAAGACAATAGATGAAGATCACATCGTGTATGCAGCAATGGATGCCTACATTTGTTTAAATATCTACAAGGGTTGGATGAAGAAGCCGAGCCCAGTGTTCGGTTCAAGCAAAGAAGTGTCAGCGAAGAGGAAGAGGAAGAGGGACGAGGACGAAGTCAAGGATGTGGACTCGGACTCCGAGTAAGGTGGCAGTGTCGTTGCTCATGCTGGTTCTACTGCATTGTCAAGCGGACTAGTGGCTTAGTTTTATTTCAGGGGTGTGTTGTGCTGAGCCCCCAGCAGAACTATGTTTATGTTCTTTCTCGTTATTTGAACTCTAGTACGTACAATAGTACTAGTATGTCTTACTACTGTTCTTCTTGTAGTTGGTACTACTTCTCGTATCTTCGCGTTCCTACTGTACTTAATACATACTAGTAGTATAATTTGGGTCAGTCGATTTGTGAAAGAAGTTTGATGGAGCAAAGGAAGAAGATGGCAGAGAAGCTACCCCAGTATCTATATTAGGGTGGCAGGGTGCCCATGATCTATCTAATGAGTGTTGGGTGTGAAATGTAGTTCGCCGGAAAAAAGGGATCGTGCCCGGGGTTAAACGGATGGCAGGGGTGGGGGAGCATGGCGGTGGTAGGCGGTTCAAGGGAGGGCGGGGCGGCGGTGGCAAACGGTTAGGCCTGTTGCGGCTGTCGGCTCGATGCCACAGAGAGAAGATGAACAGTGCATCAGTTTCGAAGGTTGAAGAAGCCCTTCTTGTTGGGGAACGTAGCAGAAATTCAAAATTTTCCTACGTGTCACCAAGATCTATCTATGGAGAAACCAGCAACGAGGGGAAGGAGAGTGCATCTACATACCCTTGTAGATCGCTAAGTGGAAGCGTTCAAGAGAACGGGGTTGAAGGAGTCGTACTCGTCGTGATCCAAATCACCGGAGATTCTAGTGCCGAACGGACGGCACCTCCGCGTTCAACACACGTACAGCCGGTGGCGTCTCCCATGCCTAGATCCAGCAAGGAGAGAGGAGAGGTTGAGGAAGACTCCATCCAGCAGCAGCACGACGGCATGGTGGTGGTGGAGGGCGTGGCAATCTGCGAGCCGCCAAGCACCGCGGGAGAGGAGGAGGACTTGGGAGAGGGGGAGGGCTGCGCCAGAACTTTGGTAAAGCTCTCATGCGCCTCCCCACTATATATAGGGGTGGAGGGGGCTGGTTCCTTGCCCTCCAAGTCCATTGGGGCGTTGGCAAAGGTGGGAGGAAAGAAATCTCATCATTTCCTTCCCCCGATTGTTATCCCCCTTTTAGGATCTTGATCTTATCCTTGGGATATGATTTATTCCTTCTAAGGGGAATCTTGGTGCGCCTTGACCAGGGGTGTGGGGCCTTGCCCCACTACCCACGTTCATGTGGGTCCCCCATGCAGGTGGGCCCCACTCCGAACCTTCTAGAACCTTCCGGTACAATCTGAAAAATCCCGAACATTTTCCGGTGGCCAAAATAGGACTTCCCATATATAAATCTTTACCTCCGGACCATTTCGGAACTCCTCGTGACGTCCGGGATCTCATCCGGGACTCCAAACAACATTCGGTAACCACATACAAACTTCCTTTATAACCCTAGCGTCATCGAACCTTAAGTGTGTAGACCCTACGGGTTCGAGAGACACGTAGACATGACCGAGACAACTCTCCGGCCAATAACCAATAGCGGGATCTGGATACCCATGTTGGCTCCCACATGTTCCACGATGATCTCATCGGATGAACCACGATGTCAAGGACTCAATTAATCACGTATTCAATTCCCTTTGTCTAGCGGTATTGTACTTGCCCGAGATTCGATCGTGGGTATGCCGATACCTTGTTCAATCTCGTTACCGGCAAGTCTCTTTACTCGTTCCGTAACACATCATCCCGCGATCAAATCTTTGATCACATTGTGTACATTATGATGATGTCCTACTGAGTGGGCCCAGAGATACCCCTCCATTTACACAGAGTGACAAATCCCAGTCTCGATTCGTGCCAACCCAACAGACACTTTCGGAGATACCTGTAGTGCACCTTTATAGCCACCCAGTTACGTTGTGGTGTTTGGTACACCCAAAGCATTCCTACGGTATCCGGGAGTTGCACAATCTCATGGTCTAAGGAAAAGATACTTGACATTAAAAAGCTTTAGCATACGAACTACACGATCTTTGTGCTAGGCTTAGGATTGGGTCTTGTCCATCACATCATTCTCCTAATGATGTGATCCCGTTATCACCGACATCCAATGTCCATGGTCAGGAAACCGTAACCATCTATTGATCAACGAGCTAGTCAACTAGAGGCTTACTAGGGACATGGTGTTGTCTATATATCCACACATGTATCTGAGTTTCCTATCAATACAATTATAGCATGGATAATAAACGATTATCATGAACAAGGAAATATAATAATAACCAATTTATTATTGCCTCTAGGGCATATTTCCAACAGTCTCCCACTTGCACTAGAGTCAACAATCTAGTTCACATCGCCATGTGATTAACACTCACAGGTCACATTGCCATATGACCAACATCCGAAGAGTTTACTAGTGTCACTAAACTAGTTCACATCATCATGTGATTAAGACTCAATGAGTTCTGGGGTTTGATCATGTTTTGCTTGCAAGAGAGGTTTTAGTCAACGGGTCTGCAACTTTTAGATCCGTATATACTTTGCAAATCTCTAGGTCATTCTGTAAATGCTACTTCCACGCTCCATTTGGAGCTATTCCAAATGGTTTCTCCACTATACATATCCGGTTTGCTACTCAGAGTCATTCGGATAGGTGTTAAAGCTTGCATCGACGTAACCCTTTACGCCGAACTCTTTATCACCTCCATAATCGAGAAACATGTCCTTATTTACTCCAAGGACAATTCGATCATTGTCCAATGATCCATTCTGGATCATTCTTGTACCCCTTGATTGACTCATGGCAAGGCACACTTCTGGTGCGGTACACAGCATAGCATACTATAGAGCCTACATCTGAAACATAGGGGACGACTTTCATCCTTTCTCTCTTTTCTGCCATGGTCGAGCTTTAATTCTTGACTTCATACCTTACATCTCAGGCAAGAACTCCTTCTTTGACTGATCCATCTTGAACACCTTCAAGATCATGTCAAGGTATATGCTCATTTCAAAGTACCATTAAGCGGTTTTTGATCTATCCTCATAGATCTTGATGCTCAATGTTCAAGTAGCTTAAACCAGGTTTTCACTTGAAAAACACTTTTCAAATAACCCTATATGCTTTCTGAAAATTCTACATCATTTACGATCAACAATATGTCAACAACATATACTCATCGAAATTCTATAGTGCTCCCACTCACTTCTTTGGAAATACAAGTTTCTCATAAATTTGTATAAACCCAAAATCTTTGATCATCTTATCAAAGTACATATTCCAACTCGAGATGCTTACTCTAGTCCTTAGAAGGATCTTTGGAGCTAGCATACCTTTTAGCATCCTTAGGATCGACAAAACCTTTTCGATTTTATCACATACAACCTTTCCTTACTAAACCGTAAGGAAACTCGTTTTGACATCCATCGCAGATTTCATAAATGCAGCTAATGCTAACATGATTCCAACGGACTTAAGCATCGCTACGGATGAGAAAATCTCATCGTAGTCAACTCCTTGAACTTGTGAAAAACTCTTCGCCACAAGTCGAGCTTCATAGACGGTGACATTACCGTCCACGTCCGTCTTCTTCTTAAAGATCCATTTATCTCAATGGCTTGCCGATCATCGGGCAAGTCCACCAAAGTCCATGCTTTGTTCTCATACATGGATCCTATCTCGGATTTCATGGCTTCTAACCATTTGTCGGAATATGGGCCCACCATCGCTTCTCCATAGCTCATAGGTTCATTGTTGTCTAGCAACATGACCTTCAAGACAGGATTACTGTACCACTCTAAAGTAGTACGCATCCTTGTCACCCTACGAGGTACGGTAGTGACTTGATCCAAAAACTTCATGATCACTATCATAAGCTTCTACTTCAATTGGTGTAGGAGTCACAGGAACAACTTCCTGTGCCCTGCTACATAGTTGTTGAAGTGACGGTTCAATAACCTCATCAAGTCTCCACCATCCTACCACTCAATTTTCGAGACAAACCTTTCCTTGAGAAAGGACCCGATTAAAGAAACAATCCCTATTGCTTTCAGATCTGAATTAGGAGGTATACCCAACCGTTTTGGGTGTCCTACAAAGATGCATTTTATCCGCTTTGGGTTCGAGCTTATCAACCTGAAACTTTTTCACATAAGCGTCGCAGCCCCAAATTTTTAAGGAACGATAGCTTAGGTTTCTCCAAACCATAGTTCATACGGTGTCGTCTCAACGGAGTTACATGGTGCCCTATTTAAAGTGAATGTGGTTGTCTCTAATGCCTAACCCATGAATGATAGTGGTAATTTGATAAGAGACATCATGGTACGCACCATATCCAATAGGGTGCAACCATGATGTTCGGACACACCATCACACTATGGTGTTCCAGGCGGTATTAATTGTGAAAGAATTTCCACAATGTCTTAATTGCATGCCAAAACTCGTAACTCAGATATTCATCTCTATGATCATATCATAGACATTTTATCTGCTTGTCACGAAGATCTTCAACTTCACTCTGAAATTACTTGAACCATTCAATAATTCAGACTTGTGTTTCATCAAGTAAATATACTCAACATCTACTCGAATCATCTGTGAAGTAAGAACATAACAATATTCACTGCATGCCTCGGCACTCATTGGAACGCACACATCAAAATGTGTTACTTCCAACAAGTTGCTATCTTGTTCCATCTTACTGAAAACGAGGCTTTTCAGTCATCTTGCCCATGTGATATGATTTGCATATCTCAAGTGATTCAAAATCAAGTGAGTACAAACGATCCATCTGCATGGCGTTTCTTCATGCGTATACACCAATAGACATGGTTCGCATGTCTCAAACTTTTCAAAAACGAGTGAGTCCAAAGATCCATCAACATGGAGCTTCTTCATGCGTTTTATACCAATATGACTTACATGGCAATGCCACAAGTAAGTGGTACTATCATTACTATCTTTTGGCATGAAAATGTGTATCACTACGATCGAGATTCAATAAACCATTCTTTTAGGTGCAAGACCATTGATGGTATTATTCAAATAAAGAGAGTAACCATTATTCTCCTCAAATGAATAATCGTATTGCCATAGACATATGCTTAACGCAAGCACCAAATCTCGATGGTAGAGGGAGCATGCGATGCTTGATCACATCAACCTTGGAAACACTTCCAACACATATCATCAGCTCACCTTTAGCTAGTCTCCATTTATTCCGTAGCTTTTATTTCGAGTTACTAACACTTAGCAACCGAACCGGTATCTAATACCCTGGTGCTACTAGGAGTACTAGTAAAGTACCCATTAACATAATGTATATCCAATATACTTCTATCGACCTTGCCGGCCTTCTCATCTACCGGTATCTAGGGTAATTCCGCTCTAGTGACTATTCCCTTATCACGAAGCACTTAGTCTCGGGTTTGGGTTCAACCTTGGGTTTCTTCATCGAGGAAGGCGGCTGATTTGCCGTTTCATGAAGTATCCCTTCTTGCCCTTGCCCTTCTTGAAACTAGTGGTTTCACCAACCATCAACAATTGATGCTTCTTCTTGATTTCTACTTTCGCGGTGTCAAACATCGTGAATACCTCAAGGATGATCATATCTATCCTCGATATGTTATAGTTCATCATGAAGCTCTAGCAGCTTGGTGGCAATGACTTTGGAGAAACATCACTATCTCATCCGGAAGATCAACTCCCACTCGATTCAAGTGATTGTTGCACTCGGACAATCGAGCACAAGCTCAACGATTGAGCTTTTCTCTCTTAGTTTGCAGGCTAAGAAAATTGTCGGAGGTCTCATACCTCTTGGCGTGGGCACGAGCCTGAAATACCAATTTCATCCTCGAAACATCTCATATGTTCATGACGTTCAAAACGTCTTTGGTGCCTAAACTCTAAACCGTTTAAGCGAACTATCACGTAGTTATCAAAGCGTGTATGTCCGATGTTCGCAACATCCACAGGCGGCGTTTGGGGTTCAGCACACTCGAGCGGTGCATTAAGGACATAAGCTTTCTCGTCCGCATAATCGCTCATGTCAACTTTCAACTATATTTTCTCTAGGAACATATCTAAGCAGTGGAACTAAAGCGGCGGCTTACGACATAATTTGCAAAGATCTTTTGACTATGTTCGGGATAATTAAGTTCATCTTATGAACTCCCACTCGATAGACATCCTCTAGTCATCTAAGTGATTACATGATCCGAGTCAACTAGGCCGTGTCCGATCATCACGTGAGACGGACTAGTCATCATCGGTGAACATCTTCATGTTGATCGTATCCTCCATACGACTCATGCTCGACCTTTCGGTCTCGTGTTCCGAGGCCATGTGCGTACATGCTAGGCTCGTCAAGTTAACCCTAAGTGTTTTGCATGTGTAAAACTATCTTACACCGTTGTATGTGAGCGTAAGGATCTATCACACCCGATCATCACGTGGTGCTTGAAGCAACGAACCGTAGTAACGGTGCACAGTTAGGGAGAACACTTCTTGAAATTGTTGTAAGGGATCATCTTATTTACTACCGTCGTTCTAAGTAAACAAGATGCATAAACATGATAAACATCACATGCAATCAAATAGTGACATGATATGGCCAATATCATTTTGCTCCTTATGATCTCCATCTTCGGGGCTCCATGATCATCATCGTCACCGGCATGACACCATGATCTCCATCATCATCGTGTCTCCATGAAGTTGTCTCGCTAACTTATTACTTCTACTACTATGGCTACCGGTTAGCAATAAAGTAAAGTAATTACATGGTGTTGTTCAATGACACGCAGGTCATACAATAAATTAAGACAACTCCTATGGCTCCTCTCGGTTGTCATACTCATCGACATGCAAGTCGTGATTTCTATTACAAGAACATGATCAATCTCATACATCACATATCATTCATCACATTCTTCTTGGCCATATCACATCACATAGCATACCCTGCAAAAACAAGTTAGACGTCCTCTAATTGTTGTTTGCATGTTTTACGTGGCTGCTATGGGTTTCTAGCAAGAACGTTTCTTACCTACGCAACACCACAACGTGATATGCCAATTGCTATTTACCCTTCATAAGGACCCTTTTCATCGAATCCGTTCCGACTGAAGTGGGAGAGACTGACACCCGCTAGCCACCTTATGCACCAAGTGCATGTCAATCGGTGGAACCTGTCTCACGTAAGTGTACGTGTAAGGTCGGTCCGGGCCGCTTCATCCCATAATACCGTCGAAACAAGATTGGACTAGCAACGGTAAGCATATTGAACAAAATCAACACCCACAACTACTTTGTGTTCTACTCGTGCAAAGAATCTACGCAATAGACCTAGCTCATGATGCCACTGTTGGGGAACGTAGTAGAAATTCAAAATTTTCCTACGTGTCACCAAGATCTATCTATGGAGAAACCAGCAACGAGGGGAAGGAGAGTGCATCTACATACCCTTGTAGATCGCTAAGCGGAAGCGTTCAAGAGAACGGGGTTGAAGGAGTCGTACTCGTCGTGATCCAAATCACCGGAGATTCTAGTGCCGAACGGATGGCACCTCCGCGTTCAACACACGTACAGCCCGGTGACGTCTCCCATGCCTTGATCCAGCAAGGAGAGAGGGAGAGGTTGAGGAAGACTCCATCCAGCAGCAGCACGACGGCATGGTGGTGGTGGAGGAGCGTGGCAATCCTGCAGGGCTTCGCCAAGCACCGCGAGAGAGGAGGAGGACTTGGGAGAGGGGGAGGGCTGCGCCAGAACTTTGGTAAAGCTCCCATGCGCCTCCCCACTATATATAGGGGTGGAGGGGGCTGGTTCCTTGCCCTCCAAGTCCATTGGGGCGTTGGCAAAGGTGGGAAGAAAGAAATCTCATCATTTCCTTCCCCACCGATTGTTATCCCCCCTTTTTAGGGATCTTGATCTTATCCCTTCGGGATATGATTTATTCCTTCTAAGGGGGAATCTTGGTGCGCCTTGACCAGGGGTGTGGGGCCTTGCCCCCACTACCCACGTTCATGTGGGCCCCCCCATGCAGGTGGGCCCCACTCCGGAACCTTCTAGAACCTTCCCGGTACAATACCGAAAAATCCCGAACATTTTCCGGTGGCCAAAATAGGACTTCCCATATATAAATCTTTACCTCCGGACCATTCGGAACTCCTCGTGACGCCCGGGATCTCATCCGGACTCGAACAACATTCAAGTAACCACATACAAACTTCCTTTATAACCCTAGCGTCATCGAACCTTAAGTGTGTAGACCCTACGGGTTCGGGAGACACGTAGACATGACCGAGACAACTCTCCGGCCAATAACCAACAGCGGGATCTACATACCCATGTTGGCTCCCACATGTTCCACGATGATCTCATCGGATGAACCACGATGTCAAGGACTCAATTAATCTTGTATTCAATTCCCTTTGTCTAGCGGTATTGTACTTGCCCGAGATTCGATCGTGGGTATGCCGATACCTTGTTCAATCTCGTTACCGGCAAGTCTCTTTACTCATTCCGTAACACATCATCCCGCGATCAACTCTTTGATCACATTGTGCACATTATGATGATGTCCTACTGAGTGGGCCCAGAGATACCTCTCCGTTTACACGGAGTGACAAATCGATCTCGATTCGTGCCAACCCAATGACACTTTCGGAGATACCTATAGTGCACCTTTATAGCCACCCAGTTACGTTGTGGTGTTTGGTACACCCAAAGCATTCCTACGGTATCCGGGAGTTGCACAATCTCATGGTCTAAGGAAAAGATACTTGACATTAAAAAGCTTTAGCATACGAACTACATGATCTTTGTGCTAGGCTTAGGATTGGGTCTTGTCCATCACATCATTCTCCTAATGATGTGATCCTGTTATCAACGACATCCAATGTCCATGGTCAGGAAACCGTAACCATCTATTGATCAACGAGCTAGTCAACTAGAGGCTTACTAGGGACATGGTGTTGTCTATATATCCACACATGTATCTGAGTTTCCTATCAATACAATTATAGCATAGATAATAAACGATTATCATGAACAAGGAAATATAATAATAACAAATTTATTATTGCCTCTAGGGCATATTTCCAACACTTCTGGCCGTCCATGTTGCATTCAACGACTCACAAGAGTCGATTGACCCAAATTGTTCCTTCAGATTGCAGGATCCACGTGGCATTCAAGGACTCGAAGGTAGATTCCATGTCCGCACCCAGTTTGCGGGCTCGGCGCGGGTGCGACCGGCTTTCGCCATGATAGCCATCATGCGCGCCTCCTCCACGCGGGCGGAGACGACAATGACACGCTAGCTCCTCCTCGCCAACATGCTAGTGGGCGTGCTCGTCCTCCTCTTCGTACGCTATGGGCAGAGACGCGGCTCCACCAGCTGCTTGCGTGCTTGGCAGCGCGACGACATCACGAGGAGGGACTGCAAACGACGTGAGTAGGTGAGCCTTCGGCTTCATGGCATAGGGATGGCAGGGACACGGTGGTGATGGGTGAGAAATGCTCGGCCGGAGCAGGCGGGCGCCGGCATGTGCAACGGTGGTGGTGGCATATTGATGAGTGCGCGTATGGGAGCTTAGTTTAGTTTTATATAGGGTTGGTCAAACTTAAAAGAACACCGTACTAGTAAATGTAAACGTTAGACTGAGGCAGCGCTTATACTACCATATTAGTTAGCACAACATCGATATGGAATCCTGTGCAAGCGCGTGCACCGCGGCCGCGCGGTCGATCGAACGGTGTGTCACTGTGTCGTGCTCGAAGGACATCCACCGAACCTTTTTGTGTGTGTGAAAACAATCCCCCACTATTACTCTACTTTTTTCCTGGAAAAGTTCGTCGGGCTACAATATTTCCATATATTTTAATTTAGCTACAGTTTGTGCCTATTTGGATTTGGATGTTTGAGGTGCGCCCTAGTTTTTATAATACTGATTCTGTGTGTGTGACTGAGAGAGAGCGCGTGTATGTGTCCATATGTGTGTTGTGGCGGAAGGGCAATGTGGAGACGTTGTGCATGTGATAGAGACATAGAGAGGTGTGAATGTGCAAATGGTCATGCATGAGTGAGACATAGAGAGATGCCAATACATTGTGCATACATGAGAGAACGGTCTTCCATTTGTACTTGTGTGTGTGTGTGTGTGTGTGTGCGAGAGAGAGAGACAGAGAGAGAGAGGAGCATCGGTAACACAACAACCATTTCTCTCGATTCGTCCGTCCCTCGCCTGATCGCATGTAACACATGCATCAACGCACACATTTTTGACACCCTCACCCGACCCCTGCCCACTTCAAGGCCCGCACATCGCTCTCTATCTCGCATGCACAATTTCTTCATGAAAACCCTATTTAGCATGTAGCTTTCCATCACATACACACACATTCTCTCCACAAGTTCGATTTCTCTCAATATCTGACACACACACACACACTCACACTCCCCCGAGCACACAATTCATACCCATCCAAGGTTATATGGTGACCACTCCCGCTTGTGCTTCTCTACACCCCAACATGCACACCACCTCAATCTTCAAACAGAGCACCGAGGAGCTCGAAGACGGCGACCACACTGCACTAGAGAATGCAGAGCCATTTGAAAGCAGGATGATGTGACGATGGCTGACTGACTCCTCCCCCCTCTCTCCCGCACAAAAATATCGATCCCTCAATCCACGAGATCCTTGCCCTCCCATCCATGTTTTTCCAGCTCCACGTTTACAAAATCTGGATGCACACGCATCTCACATATATTATATATCTCCATCTTTCTCACAGACCTAACTTCTTCCTCTCTCTCTCTCTCTCTCTCTCTCTCTCTCTCTCTCTCTCTCTCTTGTTAGGTTTGTCTCCTACTCTCTCGCCCACATACATACAATCTTTCCTGCCCTATCTGCTCCATCTTCGCAAGCTCTCTCTACACGTTTCATTCACACATTGGGATGTGTTCAAAATGTTGCTTTTATAATGGATCATGTAGAGTTATGGTTGGTTTTTGTTGCATCCTACAAAGTAAGAACTATGAAATACATTTAGATTTTCATTTGTCTGGGATTATGTGAGTTTGAGCATATTGTGAAGTACTATAGACCTCGTATACATCTTGGAATTCAACAATGAATCTAACTATTGAATTGTATAAACCATTACATTCGAAGTCAGTAGCCTAATATATTTATTTCACGATTACAACAAATGATTAATTCCACTACAAAAAAGAAAACAAATGTGTACTCCCTCCATTTTTATTTAAGTCCGCGTATTAGCATTGGTCAAAGTCAAGTTTTGTAAACTCTCACAAAGTTTATAACAAAAAATATTAACATATACATAACAAATAAAGATCATTAGATTCATTATTGAATGTACTTTCACATCATACATATTTGTTATGGTAAATGTTTATATTTTTCTATAAACTTGGTCAAACTTTTGGAAGTTTGACTTGGGTCAAACCTACTATGCAGAGTTAATAAGAACGGAGCGAGTACTAGTAGTTACTAGTACTACTCGCTAGTTGCTTAGCCCAATCACCCAACACGCCAAACAGGGAGTTCAGTGTTACGAAATTTTGAGGTCGGCGGGAAAATTTCCAACGACCCAGATTCGAGCAGTGCGAAGTTGCCATCATACCCTTCGAAACAGGCCTATGAATGCTCTTTGGTAGGGGGCTGTTTTGGTAACTTCAAGTTCACCCTACCCAGCTTACCCCACCCCGGCACCCAGAGTAGTACACCTGAATACTCCCCATTGCAAAATAGACTTCTCCACGGCACCGCAGCCTTCATGCTCCTACCCTTCTACATCGGCGCGCTCATCCACCACAACGCATCTGTGTAGGATCGAAAGTATGTCTAGAGGGGGGGTGATTAGACTACTTGACAATATAAAAATTCAGCCTTTTGATAAAGACAAGTTTTTGGCAGATTCACGATTATGATCAAGTCAAGTATCACCCTACACATGCAATTCTAGAGTATAGGCAGCGGAAAGTAAATTGCACATGTAGTAAAGAGAGGTGGAGAAGAGCAAACGCAATTTGGAGACACGGAGATTTTTCTCGTGGTTCCGATAGGTGGTGCTATCGTCAATCCACGTTGATGGAGACTTCAACCCACGGAGGGTAACGGCTGCGAGAGTCCACGGAGGCTCCACCCACGAAGGGTCCACAAAGAAGCAACCTTGTCTATGCCATCATGGCCTCACGCCCACGGAGGGCTAGCCTTACTCGGGGTAGATCTTCACGAAGTAGGCGATCTCCTTGCCCTTACAAACTTCTTGGTTCAACTCCACATCTTGACGGAGGCTCCCAAGCGACACCTAACCAATCTAGGAGGCACCACCCTCCAAAAGGTAATAGATGGTGTTGATGATGATGAACTCCTTGCTCTTGTGCTTCAAATGATAATCTCCCCAACACTCAACTCTCCTCACCGATTTGGCTGTGGTGGAAGAAAGGATTGAGTGGAAAGCAACTTGGGAAGGCTAGAGATCAAGCTTCATATGGTGGGAGTGGAGCAACTTGATCTCAACACAAGGGTAGGTAGTTTTCTTCTCGAAATGTAAGGTAGGAGTGGTAGTACTTTCGATGGCTCTCTCCACGAGTGAAGAGGGGTGGAGGGTATTTATAGCCTCCACACAAAATCCAACCGTTACACATATTTGACCAATCTCGGTCGGACCGAAGTTGACAACTCGGTGAGACCGAAAGTTCAAATCATGTGAGCGTTGGGATTTTCGTGGGACCGAAAATACAATCTCGGTTAGTCCGATTCGTCCAAAGACAAGAGCTTGCCAATCTCGGTGGGACCGACTTCATCATCTCGGTGACACCGATTTGATGATGAAGGTTCTGAAGCTTGCAACTCAAGTTTGGTGAGACCGAGTTCGAATCGGAAAATCCGAAATTTCTAGGGTTTGGCTTTGTGGTGAGGTGGTTCATCTCGGTGTGGTGAGTTTAGGAAATCGGTGGGACCGAGATTACTTATGAGTGTATATTTGTAGTGAGAGTTCTTGATAGTTTAGGAGATGTATCACTAAGCACTTTGAGCAACGGATCATTAACATAACCTCATCCCTTTTAATAGTATTGGCTTTCCTATGGACTCAATGTGATCTTGGATCACTAAACCAAAAATGGAGTCTTGAGCTTTTGCCAATGCTTGCCTTAGCATTTTGAGGGGTCCACTTCTTTAGTCCTTGCCATACCCATATCCTTGAACTTTCGAAATGATTCTCAAAAGCGATTAGTTCAATGATATATATGTTGTTATTAATTACCAAAACCACCCGGGATTAGTTGCACTTTCAATCTCCCCTTTTGGTAATTGATGACAACATATAGATCAAAGCTTCGACAAAGGATATAATCAATGAATAATATAAGTCGCTTTGAGAAGTATGTGATAAGCAAGAGCTCCCCTAAATTTGTGCATTATTTAAGATTTGCGTTTGAATGCAAATGCACAATCGATTAGGATCATGGGTCACTCTTCCATGTCACATACATCTTGGTGGAGCGCACAAAATGATAAGAATGAATAGCATGCACCCAATCACCAAGACATGAGTAAATGGTCATACAAGATATGAATAGCATATGATAAGCATTAAGCACACATTAAGGCATAGTACGACCAAGCACTCATTAAGGTAGAATGAACGTAGTATCAAACACACAGAATGTCTCGAAAATCAAAAGTATCTCGAAGAAACCGCAAATGAAACGAAAGAGCAAAAGTGCAAAAACAACAGCACTCTCTCTCTCGAAGTCCTATGATCTATACAATTTCTCCCCCTTTGGCAACAAGTTACCAAAAAGTTCGAAAAGTATAGAGCTAAGCGCCTTTGGGGACTCTGTTTGGCGGCTCTGTGCAGGTTGAGGTTGGAGTTGAGATGGCAGCATCGGCGAAGACTTGGTGATGTCTGTGGAGCTGGAGGAGTGGTCTTTGGAGCTGGAGCTGGAGCAACTGATGGAGCTGTGGGAGGTCTTGAGGTTGTAATCACGGTGTCATCCTTTGGAATAGCAGTTGATCGGGTCTTGTAGGAGGCTGGAGCAGCTGTTGATAATCATCTGGACTAGGTCATCCTGCATCTCACGCATGAGCTCTTCCTTCTCCTCTTTGCTTCCTCAATATCTGCCTCAAGCTTGTTGTGATTACTTGCACTTGATCGACTTCACATCGAGCATGGATCTTGTCTTCAATAATCCTCTCAAAACTCTCCCGAGGCTGCACAAATGGCGGCGTTGTTCAATCTCTGGGTAGCTTCAAGGAGCTGCTCTCCAACACTCTTGGGTTTAGCTGCTGCCTGCTTGCTTCCTTCTCGACTTTGGCTTTCTTGGCAGCTTCAATCTTTGCTTGACCTTCAAGCGACGTTGGATCCTCCTCATCCATCACAACAACATTATCCTCATGCTCAGGCTGCATGGCAAGTGTGGTCTATCCAACAAGTATGTGCCCGTGCCAAACTTGGCATTGATAAGCATCTGAATGTGCGGGGCAAATCCACATGACCTCTTCTGGTCAGCTGCAGTCCTCTTGATGGTCTCAACTATCAAGTCCATCACCTTGAAAGGTGCCTTCTCATCAAGTATATGCAGCATGTTGATAGAATATCCTCTGATCATGCGATGATCTCTAGACTTGGGCATCAAGGTATGCCTCAGAATAGTGTTTGTGGTAGGAAGACCTGCCTGGAGATAATACACTGAACCGAGCTTCCAGATTCCTAAATACTTAGCTGGTACCTCGTTGTACATATTCTTCATGGATTCATGGTTCTTCTTGGGAATACCATAGACATCAACATCATCCTCTCTCTGCACTGGAGCATTCAGCAGTGCTGCCCATTCTTCAACAGTTGAAGAGAATCTTTGGCCTTCAGTCATCCATGTGATCTTTCCATCTGGATAGAAATGAGCTGTGGCATAGAATTGCATAATCATTTCATCATTCCAACTGGTCAACTTCTGACCAACAAAGTCTGCAACACCACATGCAGTGAAGCTCTCATGCACATGTGGAAAGAAGTCTCTGTGCTCTTCACTGTCAATGTATGCCCAGTCAACATAGCGAGTGTCTGCAACTATGGGCTTCTTGTCCATCAGACTGATCTCATAGAAGTCCTGCTGCTCTCGGTGTGGAATCTTGGATCAACAGTAGTTCTTCTCCTCACAAAGCATATGGATCAGCTTGTCTCCATAGCACGAGACCTCTATCCTTCCTTTCCTTCATGTTCTCGGCTTGAGGATGAGCATCATTGTGAAGTGGCGTTTCGTCGAAGTTTCAAGAAAGCTGGTGCCTCATCATCGACACGGTGGTGGCACATCATCTTTCTTCTTCTCAGATGCAGGGATGTTCCTGACAGTCTTCTTGGGCTTGGCAGCAGGCTTTGCTGGAGCTGCCTTGACTTGCTTGGGCTTAGAAGTGGCTCCAGCCCTGATGGCATCACCCATGAACTTAGACTTCTGAGGAGGAGGCTGGGGTGCTTCCTCATCCTCATCTTCCTCTGCTGCATCATCATGCACAATCCTCTTCCTCTTGGAAGTTTTCTTCACCTTGCTTGTAGTTTCCTCTTCCAATCTCAGCTTCTTTGCAACTGTGGACTGCTTCACTTTTCTGGTGCCTTTCTTGGTTTGCTGATCCTGTGGCTCTTTGGCAACAACTTTTCACTTTGGCTTTGAGGAGACCTCTTCCTCAACAATGAAATCAGAATCTTCTTCATCAGAGTTCCTCTTCTTTCTGGCCCTGGTGGCTGCAGGAGGCAAACCACTTGGTGTGCTCCTCTCACCATCATCTGAAGAGCTCTTTGGGATCGGGACTAGTGCCCTGCCTCGAATATCAGCAATAGGTGACTCAAACCTGTTACGGCTGTCTTTGGCATCGACATGGTGACAACCTGTGAATAGATAAGGTGTAGGCGAGTAGAAGAGTTATCACAAGCTGCAGAAGATTTTGCAAACAAAATGAGTTCAAATTCTAGTATTAGGTTTTCACGAAGACATTTTGGTCGACCGAGTTTAAAATTCGGTGAATCGAAGTGTTCAAACGAAGCATTCACACCACTTTCGGTTGGACGAAGTGGGTTTGATCTTCCGAAAACACTAGGGTTTCACTAAATCCTCATTTCGTCGCACCGATTTGCACAACTTCGGTTGGTCCGAAAGGTGCGGTCTAATGGCCAGAGGCCAAATCGGTCATCTGAGAATGTAAAATCGGTCTCACCGAGATGTGTTCGGAAACCTAACCCTAAAACTTTTACTCGAATCTAATCCAAAAGATCTACTCGGTGTTCGGAAGATTTCAAACGTGGCAAGATTATAGGCAAACCAAGCGTGCATTGAATCGGAGATGGGAGCACGAGTGGGATCGAAACTCACCCTAACTTGGTGGAGTTCTCTCGGGCAACGGCGCGGAGAAGATGTCCGTTGACGACAGCGGAAACTGCGGCGAGGGCGCACTGGCGACGATGGAGCGATCCGGAGACCACGGCGACGGCAAAGAAGGTGTGGGGCGGCGTTTGAAGTAGGAATCAGCGCGCGCCCTCGAGTATATATACCCTTTCTTTGTCGGTGGGACCGAGTTGTAAAACTTCGGTGGCACCGAGATGGATAATCGCAGGCGATTATGCACTTCGATCACGCCGAAATTCACAACTCGGTTTCACCGAGGTGAAAACCTAGATCAATCCAAATGCTTTCGGTCGACCGAGTTTGAGTGGGTTGGTCGACGAAATCACTTAGAAGGTTTTGGAAGTTAGCCCTTGACGGATCGGTGGCTCCGAGTGCTCCTCACTCGGAGGGTCCGAAATTGACTTGTTCAAAGTTTGTGATGTAAGCATGAATAGAATTTGAGACAAGAAAGCATAGATAGCTAGGGGAGGTACTTAGGCATTCTTGTCCATCCATTTGGTCAGAAAAATCAAAACAACCAAAACAACAAATGGATGTCCTCGAATGGATAAAATCATGCATCCAACATGCTCACACAATAAGATAGCAAATGAAATATGTGTCAAACATGCACAATCAAAACTCTAGCTACTATCACACAATTTGTCGATGACAAGGTCATCTTTATATGAGTATATTTACTTAGGAGTCAAATGAGAACATTTGATCATAGGTCATACTCATCGTTTAAGCACAAGTGGGGTTACCACTTTTACATAAAGCATTGATGTGTTCACATCATTTGAATATGCTTTAGCTCAATTCTTTAGAGCAAAGCTCCCCCTAGATGTGAACCCCTTTTAAAGGGTCAAACTAACCTTGGGTTGTCGTAGAAGACTTCATGTAGATGTTGAAGATGTGGATGCTCAATGTTGATGAAGATCATCAAGAGTTGGGAGCAATCCTTTGGATTCGGGCACTTTCAATACCTACATGGGTTAGTCCCACAAGGAACAAACAAGGATATCCATGGACATAGATTGAAGTTCACAATAGATGATGTCCATGAAAGCAATGATTACCTTGTCCTTGACTTACCAACAAGAGGGTTTGTGACTCCATGAACTAGTGCAAGATGTGGAAGTTGATTGCACAAGCTTTTGCCAAAATGAATGTGAGTGAAGTATGTTATGAGTCACCCTCAAGAACTCTCTAGTTCTTCTTCTTGGGATCCACATCATCTTGATGGGAATCCTTGGGGTTATAGTTGAGCTTGACGAAGTAGAACTTGACGTTTCCTTGGGAACCCACTTGACCATGGCTTTAGGTGCTTTAATAAATGCATCAATCTCCTCTTGAAGCTTGTCCTTGCCTTTTAGCTTGTGGTCTTGTGGTGGAAGGTCATCTTGTGCTTGTTCCACATTGGAAGAAGTAGGATCATACTTCTCCTTTTGAGAAACAAACTTTGGAGTGGTATATTGACCTTCTTCCCATTCAACACCCTCGGCGTTGAACTTTCGCTCAAAACCAATTCCTTGATTCTTCGGTGCCTTCCTTGCTTGCGAACAATTTCCTCAAAGTTCTTGCTTCCGCAAGGCTCTTGTAGACACCTTTCTCTATAATCCCTTTCAATAAACTATTTTCTTGCTCAAGTGTAACTTGGCTTGAAACATTGTTAGTGGAATCAAGAGAACTACTAGAAGCAACAATATTGGATTTAGCATGGTTATTGTTACTACTAGATGAAGAATTTTTCTTATGCTTGTCATGCTTAGTTTTAATGGGAGGCAAGAAATTATACAAGAGAAGTCGTTTGGCAAGATATGAAGAACTCTTCTTTCGAAGATCGTCATTGATAGCTTTTAGAAACTCATGTTCTTGCTCTAGAGTGAGCTTCTCGAAGCGTAGCTTCTCATGAGATCTTAGGAGCTCTCTGTGATCTTCTTGAGTTGTTTCATGAGCTAACTTAAGAGTGTTTAGTTCTTTAGTTAGACGCTCAATCTCCTTCATAGCATTGTCATTCGACTCTTCTCGACTATAAAGACTACTAGCATGTTCATCATTACTAGGCTCACTAGATTTGTCATGTAAAA
Source organism: Aegilops speltoides (assembly GCA_021437245.1). NCBI lineage: Eukaryota > Viridiplantae > Streptophyta > Magnoliopsida > Poales > Poaceae > Aegilops > Aegilops speltoides. The sequence goes on from CM038142.1 coordinate 443,123,258, forward strand.
GCTCATCTTCACCAAGCAAGTCATCCTCATCACTATCAAAGTCAATGAATTCAGGGTGTGATACCTTGGGGCCTTTAGCCATGAAGCATCTTCCAATTCCCTCATTTGGTGAATCAAATAAGTCATAGGAGTTGGAGTTGGAGGACACGAGAGCAAGACCGCAACACCTTCATCTTGATGTAGTCGGAGTTGGAGTGATAGCTTCTTTTGGAATGATTGTTTGAGTCGGAGCGGAGACCCATTCACCTACATGAGCTTGATGTTTTCTTCTTGTGTAGCTCCTTGATGACTTGTCTTTCCTCTCCGAATCCTTGCTTCTCCGAGAGGGTCTTCGTTCATAACGATCATCTCTACTCCTTCTCTCTTTCCGAGGTGACTCTTCTCTTGAGCTTCTTCTTCTTGGAGATTCTTCTCTTCTCTTGTGGGGAGCCGAGCACTCATTTGAGTAGTGTCGGGTCTTCCACAATTGTAGCAGTTTCGATCACGACTAGAAGATCTCTTTTCATCATATGATCTAGACTTTGAGCTTCTCTCTTTGCTTCTACTCTTGTAGAATTTGTTGAAGTTCTTCACCATTAGGCTTATCTCTTCATTGGAAACTAGCTTGTCACTTGAGGTTGTGGGAGCATCACTTGTAGCTTTGTAAGCACCACTTGACTTGTTGTGAAGCTCTTCCTTATCTTTAAGTGTCATCTCATGAGCAACAATTCTTCCAATGACTTGGTTGGCTTGAGATTCTTGTAGTTTGGCATCATTTGGATCAAAGTGCACACGGTATCATACTTTCCATCCAAAGCTCTGAGAATCTTCTTGATGATGAATCGGTCGGTCATTTCTTCGCTTCCTAAGCCGGCAATCTCATTTGTGATGAGAGCAAGCCTAGAGTACATTTCAGCGACTCCTTCACCTTCCTTCATCTTGAACTTGTCAAGTTGACCTTGAAGAACATCTAGCTTTGATTCCTTCACGGACTCGGTACCTTCGTGCATTTCGACCAAAGTATCCCAAATCTCTTTTGCATTCTCAAGGCGGCTGATTTTGTTGAACTCCTCGGGACACAAGGCATTGAAGAGAATGTCACAAGCTTGAGCATTGTTTTGCAACATCCGCAATTCATCCGTTGTAGCTTCACGATCCGAACTTTTCCTTCCTCGAAGAATTCACATTGCAAACCAACACAAATAATGCCCCATGCGGTGGGTTATGGCCAAGAATATGCATTTTCATTTTATGCTTCCAACTAGCAAAGTTTGAACCATCAAAGTAAGGACCTCTACGAAAATTACCCTCACTAGACGCCATACTCTCCTAGGTTGTGAAACCAAGCTTATGGAGTCCAATGCAATGGAAACCAATACAATGGAGAAAAAAGCTCTGATACCACTTGTAGGATCGAAAGTATGTCTAGAGGGGGGGGGTGATTAGACTACTTGACAATATAAAAATTCAGCCTTTTGATAAAGACAAGTTTTTGGCAGATTCACGATTATGATCAAGTCAAGTATCACCCTACACATGCAATTCTAGAGTATAGGCAGCGGAAAGTAAATTGCACATGTAGTAAAGAGAGGTGGAGAAGAGCAAACGCAATTTGGAGACACGGAGATTTTTCTCGTGGTTCCGATAGGTGGTGCTATCGTCAATCCACGTTGATGGAGACTTCAACCCACGGAGGGTAACGGCTGCGAGAGTCCATGGAGGGCTCCACCCACGAAGGGTCCACAAAGAAGCAACCTTGTCTATGCCATCATGGCCTACGCCCACGGAGGGCTAGCCTTACTCGGGGTAGATCTTCACAAAGTAGGCGATCTCCTTGCCCTTACGAACTTCTTGGTTCAACTCCACATCTTGACGGAGGCTCCCAAGCGACACCTAACCAATCTAGGAGGCACCACCCTCCAAAAGGTAATAGATGGTGTTGATGATGATGAACTCCTTGCTCTTGTGCTTCAAATGATATCTCCCCAACACTCAACTCTCCTCACTGATTTGGCTGTGGTGGAAGAAAGGATTGAGTGGAAAGCAACTTGGGAAGGCTAGAGATCAAGCTTCATATGGTGGGAGTGGAGCAACTTGATCTCAACACAAGGGTAGGTAGTTTTCTTCTCGAAATGTAAGGTAGGAGTGGTAGTACTTTCGATGGCTCTCTCCACGAGTGAAGAGGGGTGGAGGGTATTTATAGCCTCCACACAAAATCCAACTGTTACAGACATTTGACCAATCTCGGTCGGACCGAAGTTGACAACTCGGTGAGACCGAAAGTTCAAATCATGTGAGCGTTGGGATTTTCGATGGGACCGAAAATACAATCTCGGTTAGTCCGATTCGTCCAAAGACAAGAGCTTGCCAATCTCGGTGGGACCGACTTCATCATCTCGGTGACACCGATTTGATGATGAAGGATTCTGAAGCTTGGCAACTCAAGTTTCAAGCATCTGACCGAGTTCGAATCGGAAAATCCGAAATTTCTAGGGTTTGGCTTTGTGGTGAGGTGGTTCATCTCGGTGTGGTGAGTTTAGGAAATCGGTGGGACCGAGATTACTTATGAGTGTATATTTGTAGTGAGAGTTCTTGATAGTTTAGGAGATGTATCACTAAGCACTTTGAGCAACGGATCATTAACATAACCTCATCCCTTTTAATAGTATTGGCTTTCCTATGGACTCAATGTGATCTTGGATCACTAAACCAAAAATGGAGTCTTGAGCTTTTGCCAATGCTTGCCTTAGCATTTTGAGGGTCCACTTCTTGAGTCCTTGCCATACCCATATCTTGAACTTTCTGAAATGATTCTCAAAAAGCTATTAGTTCAATGATATATATGTTGTTATTAATTACCAAAACCACCCGGGGATTAGTTGCACTTTCAATCTGCCTCATCGATGACGTCGTATGTTGCACTGAAGTTGGTCCATTGTCGTCGTCGTACGTGGAGTCTCTTACCCGGCACCGTCTTCCACGGTCTCAGATCTGCTTCCCGGAAGCCAACTCCAAGCGCAGAAGCACCATCGTCGTGGACATTGAACTGAATCCCATTGCCAGCCATGATGCACAGATGCCGCCGCGACCATCATACTCCTCCTCGAATGGTAATGTCTGTATTGAATCTCTCAGCAGTACATGTGTTGTTCCAATTTTGTTCATACCTACCATTCAAATTTCCTGGTTACTATCGTTCCCATAAAAGTAATTGGTTATAGCTTGCATTGTCCAACAGAATATCACCTTGTAATTGTGAGTCGCTCTTGTATTATGATGTGCTTGGGTAGGTTCTTCACCCGCAACTAGTAGTGTGACAAATGATGGAAAGTTTTTTAGAACTAGCAAGATTCCCATGCATTGCACGGAACATCAAGATGCATTTGTATGAGTAGTTTATCTTGTGGGAGAAAAGGATGAACGAGGGAAGGCCTTATTTGCAAATGTGGAGAGGGGTGTGGATATCTTTTTGAAAAATTGCCATAGTTTCCTTCCTATCCGTCAGATATAACTCGGACGACCTATATTTGCAGGATGGCAGGCACACCATCATCACTAACTCTGTTTTTTTATAAGAGTAGTAGATATATATAATATATATAAGAGATATATAAGATATAAGAAGTAGTAATAAATATAAATATATAATATATATAAGAGTAGAGAAGAGAGTAGAGATAGCAGGGACGTCGGGAAAGGATCGCGCACGTGCGGGAAAAAGCGGCGGGGCGTGCACTAGTTTTGGCGCACGGCATCCGGCGCTCTTTATAAAATCGAACGCCCTCCCACCGCTCTGTGCCTCGCCACTGCTCTCTCCCCGCTCTTTCTCTCCTCACCGCCGCCGCGCCACCATGCCGCCGCACCGCCAGGAAACTTGGGGCTACAGCGACGTCCGCGCGCGCACCTCCGGTGGCTTCTTCGTCGAGATTCGGTTCCGCGAGATGCGTCTCGGCCTCGACACTTTCGACACCACCCACGAGGCCGCTAACATGCTGAAATCTCACTGGGCCGTAATTGGGCCCAAAGACTTGCTGAACAATTAACAGGCCAGATCTCGCGGTGGGTCGTAAATGGGCCAAGTTTAATTAGCCGTTAGTGGGCCAGCCCACCAGTACCTGAGTAAATCAAACGGGCCTTTGACTGGGCTTGACTTTTTAACCTATATGGGCCTCTATTGGGCCTTGCCACATGTCGGCGTATCATAGGCACGTCTCCTCCATTGGACTAACGACATCTGGATCGTCGCAGAGTCGAAACGTGTTCCTCCGGCCAATGAGAATTTTACACGTGGAAAATCGCCATTGGTCGTTGCTATTGACGGGTTATCGGATCCAAAATCAGACCCGATAGCTTAACGGCAACCCGTTACGGTGGATGCCACGTGTCGGTTACCCTTGACGAAAGCACTTCCATGACACGTCATTTATCGTCATGGAAGTGAACACTTCCGTGATGATAATTTTGGTATTGTCATGGAACACTTCTACGACAGCACATGTATGACTATCTTGATTCTGTCATAAAATCATCATGGATGTACATGCATGACAGAAAACGTGACCTACTATGACAAACATGTATCATCACGGAAGTGGTTTTTTTGTAGTGGAGGTGCCTCGGTATCGTATCACCATCACTTTTTATCATCATTATCTATCTTTGTTGGATCCTTAGTTATTTCATGATTAGCAGAATAAAGTTTTAGTATGATCTATTTTTGAGTGTTTGCTTAGTGATCTATCTATCTACGTAATCATGTGCGAGATATGTAATAAAGAGTAGTTTGAGTTTTGCTTTGCTTTCTTGTTTCAATCTTAGCATTGGAAAATAAAAGAATGAAAAAAATCATATGCTACTCCCATGGGGGTAATGACTTGACACAAAAGAAGTATACTTGGTAAAATTTGTTGGAGGTTAACAAGCATAATATTGGTCATTGGCGCAATCCATGAAAAAGGTAGTAGAGAAAGAGAAGTCTCACATATAAATATCCTATCTTGGAAACCTTTTATGATTGTGAGCCCCCATCAAATATTTCATATCAATTTGCTGACGTTGGAAAAGGAAGACAACGTAATGAGTTATGGTTGTTTACATTCACAGAGAAGTTCTATTGTTATGGATCTCCTAACATATGGTGCTTCTCTAGGATCTTTTGCTAGCCAAAAAATCGCATTAAGTACATATACTACTTGTGCATCCAAAACCCTTAAACCCAGTTTCATGTCACGAGAGTCCATTATATCTACCTAGGGATTGAATAAGATCCTTCAAGTAAGTTGTCATCAGTGCAAAAGCAATAAAATTGCTCAGAAATGTGTATGATCTTTTATTATAAGGGAAAGTAAGCTTCGTACGAACTTGTGATGGTAAAGAAATAAAAGCGACGGACTCGATAATAAAGGTTGCTATCACAAGGGGAAATATAAAGTGAGGTTCCTTTACATTAAGAGCTCGCACATCCAAAAACAAAAAGTGCATGACAACCTCTACTTCCCTCCGCGAAGGGCCTATCTTATCTTCATGTCCTTACTTGTATGCAAAGGTCATTAGTGTTAATCACTATTTGTCTCTATGTACTCTTTAGTGGCAAGCATCATGTGGTAGATAGATACATACATATATATCCAGTTGGATGTAGGTGATCATGAGTTGTTATTGTAGACATTACCCTTGAGGTAAATAAGTTTGGAGGCGGAACTATAAGCCCCTATCTTTCTATGTGTCTCATCGGAACTTTTCCTCTATAAATATACCTTGAGTGTCAGCAATCATAGAAGACTAAATGATAGTTGAGTATGCGAGCTCGCTAAACAAAGCTCTTACATAGACTCTTTCTGAAAATATGACGGATTGAGATTGTTTCCATGACTGAAAAATAGTTTGTTAGTTTCCAGTAAAGTTCATGTTCGATACTTTAGCGTGTGAATATATTGTTACTCTAGCATGAGAAGTATTATGATAGTATACTGTTGTTATGATAATGACCATGACGCTTTCATGTCTGTATTCTAATTTTTATCGACGCCTCTATCTCTAAACATGTGGTCATGATTATCGATATCGACTTTCGCTTGAGGACAAGAGAGGTCTAAGCTTGGGGGAGTTGATCCATCCATTTTGCATCATGTTTTCATATTGATATTTATTGCATTATGGACTATTATTTCACTTTATAATACAATTCTTATGGCTTTTCTCTCTTATTGTGCAAGAATTATACGAAGAGGGATATTGCTGGCAGTTGGAATTCTGGACCGGAGAGGGCTAAACTGGAGGTAACTTTTCTCAACATCTCCAAATGAGCTGAAAATTGACGAAGAATTATTTTGGAATATATTAAAAATATTGGTGAAAGAAATACCTGAGGGGGGCCACCAGGAAGCCACAGGCCTGGGGGGCGCCCCTTGAGCTTGTGGTGAGCCTGGCATGCCTCCAGGGCCCACCTTCTGGTATACAACCCCATTTGCCCTAAAAAGAATCAAGAGAGAGCTTTCGGGATGAAGCGCCGCCGTCTTGAGGCCAAACATGGGCAGGAGCACTTTTGCTCTCTGGCGGAGCGATTCCACCGGGGAAACTTCCATCCGAGAGGGGGAAATCGAAGCCATCATCATCACCAACAATCCTCTCATCATGGGAGGACCAAACTTCATCAACATCTTCACCAACATCATCTCATCTCAAACCCTAGTACATCTCTTGTATTCAATCTCTGTATCAAAACATCAGATTGGTACATGTGGGTTGCTAGTAGTGTTGTTTACATCTTGTAGTTGATGCTAGTTGGTTTATTTGGTGAAACATTATATGTTGGGATCCATGATGCTATTCAATACCCATCTGATCTTGAACATTAATATGATTTGTGAGTAGTTGCTTTTGTTACTGAGGACATGGGAGAAGCCTTGTCATAAGTAATCATGTGAATTTGATATTAGTTCGATATTTTGATGATGTGTATGTTGTGATTCTCTTAGTGGTGTTATGTGAACATCGACTACATGACACTTCATCATCTTTGGGCCTAAGGGAATGCATTGTGAAGTAGTAATTAGATGATGGGTTGCTAGAGTGACAGAAGCTTAAACCCTAGTTTATGCATTATTCCGTAAGGGCTGATCTGGATCCATATGTTTAATGCTATGGTTAGATTATCTTAATTCTTCTTCTGTAGTTGCGGATGCTTGCGACAGGTGGTAATCATATGTGGGAGGCTTGTTCAAGTAAGAACAACACCCAAGCACCGGTCCATGCACATATCAAATTATCAAAGTGGTGAACGAAAATCAAACAAACATGATGAAAGTGACTAGATGAAATTTCCGTGTGTCCTCAAGAATGTTTTACTTGCTATAAGAGAAAGTCCCGGCATGTTCTTCGGTACAAAAAGGATTGGGCTACCTTGATGCACCTATTGCTCCTATTGTTACTTGTTGCTTGTTACAAATTATCTTGCTACCAAACTATCCGTCACCCACAATTTCAGTGCCTGCAGACATTACCTTGCTGAAAACCGCTTGTCATTTCCTTCTGCTCCTCGTTGGGTTCGACACTCTTATTTATCTAAAGGACTAACATTGATCCCCTATACCAGTAGGTTATCAATCTTCATATTGATTTTGGTTGTGCGTAGGTTCTACTATTCTTTTCTACTACATTTCCAACAGTGAGATCCTATGGCTATCGTTCATCATCTAGCGAAGGTGCGTTGTGGTGTTTCACTTGAAGGTTAGTCATGTTTACTTTTAGTTAACTCTAACTTCCCATTTGAGAGTTGTAAGCTACATAAGTTGAAGTTGTGAAATGAGAAGATATCGAGAAATACTCTCAAAACTTAGTCTTTACTTTACTTGTTATTATGATTCCGTAGCCATGGTAGCAAAAAAAGTCCAATTAATTGAGAGCACTCGGCATTGGGAGTTGTTTTATCTGGTCAATCCCCACTCGGATTTGACAATAGGTTATATATCATTAACATGAGACATGTATTTTCCAAGCTAATATGGACAATATCAATATACTTCTAAGTTTCTCCATATTTGCAATACCTAAATGGTTGTATCCGTATGATTCCGTACTTGTTTTTTCTATCTTCCCCCTCCCGAGAGTTCTTCCAAGCCCCACCGCTGCCGACTCGGAGGTACCAACCTTTAGAGCCCCCCGTGTGAAGCAAACTAGAGTATGGCAATTTCGTGAACTAAGGTCATGAGTTTTAGTCCCATGGTTACTGTTTGTCACCGGGTTTAGAGGTACCAACCAACCTGCAAATGTGAAATTTTCGAGAATAGAGATATTTTCATGAGAGCACTCGAGATTGATTACAAATTTGACAATAAACCACCCTAGATTTAAGTGTAATGATCTTGTTTAATTTAATATAGTAGTTGCATTTTAAGACTGAACGTAGAAATTAACCCACTAAAAACCTATGAAAATGTACTATTAGTGCCCCTGTTGACTTTTGCTCGGTTTTAGTGGTCATCATTGATGCTGTCCAACCATAAGAGGAGCTAAACCATGAAATGTTTAATAAAACATTATGCACATAATCTTGACGTTAATCAACAGAAACCCAATAGATACACACTTTCGACACGGCTTTTGTATCATTGTTTTGTATATGGTTGATGTGTGCCACATTTTTGTGCCGTCGTATGAAAAACGCCACCGGTTTTAAATGAGTAGATAATATAAATATCGATGATTGTTGGAGCACTAATAAACCACTATTTTGCAAATCTTGGAGTACCAAAATCATTTGTCAAAAGTGGAAGTTGCCTGTCTTCTGCGCGGGTATACATAAAATCGTCATTGGTTTAAAGTGAATGGACGATATACATATTGCTCTACCATACGGCCACACCTTTTTTAGTGCATGCATATACACAAGTGTGTACTCCCACAACATTTGTATGAATGCAACATATATATATATGTACACATGAGTACGTATGATACATCATTTTACCCCCAAAAAAGATGCAGTATTTACAGTTATAGACCAGCGTGTCCTCGACACAAAAATGAAAAAAAATGAGAGAAGAAATTTTCGAGAATAGAGATATTTTTCACGAGAGCACTCGAGATTGATTACAAAATTGACAATAAACCACCCTTAGATTTAAGTGTAATGATCTTGTTTAATTTAATATAGTAGCTACTCCCTCCGTCCGAAAATACTTGTCATCAAAATGAATAAAAAGGTATGTACTAGAACTAAAATAAATCTAGATACATCCCCTTTTATTCATTTTGATGACAAGTATTTCCGGACGGAGGGAGTACATTTTAAGAGTGAAAGTAGAAATTGACCCACTAAAAACCTATGAAAATTTACTATTAGTGCTCGTGTTGACTTTTCCTCAGTTTTAGTTGTCATCATTGATGATGTCCAACCATAGAGGGGCTAAACCATGAAATGTTTGATAAAACATTAAGCACATAATCTTGACGTTAATAAAAAAAACCAATAGATAGACACACTTCCAACGAGGCTTTTGTAGCATTGTTTTGATGTTGATGTGTGCCGCATTTTTGCGCCGTTGTATGAAAAACGCCAACCATTTTAGTTGAGTAGACAATATAAATATCGTTAATTGTTGGAGCACTAATCAACCACTATTTTGCAAATCTTGGAGTACCATAATTATTTGTCAAAAGTGGAAGCTGCCTGCATTTTGCGCCGGTATACAGAAAATCATCATCGATTTAAAGAGAATGGACGATATACATACTGCTCTACCATACGGTCACATCTTTTTTAGTGCATGCATATACACAAGTGTGCACTCCTACAAGATTTGCATGAATGCATCATATTTATGTACACATGAGTACGATACGATACAGCATATGTACCCGCAAAAAGAAAAGATACAGCATATTTACAGTTGTATAGAGATCCGCGTGTCCAAGCACGAAAATGAGAAGAAAAAAAGGAGGGAAGAAAAGATATGCACGGAACGTCATCATATCCGGCGCGGATCGAAGGAATTCAAAGGGCGCCCATCCTGCGCAAATCCAATTCGAACCTTTCCGCACTCGCGTTTCAAAAATGACGCCATTTATGATTTCCCTCGGACCGGAGGGAAGGCATCGCGGCTGGCCCACCACGTGTCCCCCGGCCACTACTAATCGCTCACCCACTTTACCTTAACCCACTGACCCCGAAGAGAAGAACCACCCCGTCGTCCCGTCGCCCACGCAGCACGACAATCACGACGACGCGGGGCGGTGGAAAACACAGAGACGACGAGACCGCTGCGCTGTTACCGGTAGCGTCACCCTTCTTTTCCGGCTCCGTTTTTCCTTTTCTACCAAAAAAAAAAGAAGAGTTCGACGGCCAGGGTCGATATATACAAATACAAATACAAAAGTAAAAAAGAAATGAGTAGGCGAGTCGACCGATACCGAGGAGATAGCGAGGTGGCGACATAAAATAAAGATAGAAACGGTTCGGGGGGGAGCACCAAAGGCCAAAGAAAAAGAGCGGACGAGACGAAAAATTTGGAGTGCGGGAGGAGGGAAGCCGGCGCGGCGCAGGAGGTGGAGTGAAATGCGAGAAAGGGGAGGGGCGTGAGGCGACGCTGCTTGCATTTGTTGTGCCCACGGACTTTGGCAGCCATTCAATGCTCCACCAAACGCTCATCCCTTCTTCCCTTGCCTTCTCCGCCTCCGCATCCGCTTCCCCCGACCCTCTCCCCTTCGCCTCGAACGCCACCGCCGCCGCCGCCGCGACCCCCCTTCGCCCCTCAGCCATGCCGTCCTACGCGCACCACCGCAGCTCTCTGGTAAGGAGGGAGGGAGGGAGATTACGGGGGCGAGAGAGATAGAGAGAAAGAGAGAATCTTTTGTTGATTTTTATTATAAGTTTTTTTTCGGAGAAGACGGAAGAAAACGAGCGCTCTTTCTCTTTCTATCGACTTGTGGTTCTTGGTTCCTGGAATTGGGAATTTATGATTTTCCTGTGTGTATGTGTGCGCCTTCTTTTGGGCCGTGAAGGACGAGAGGATGGACGCGCTCAAGGGCAGTAGCCGCCAGGAGGAGACGCCCGACGAGGCCGCCGCCGAGGCGCCGGCCGCCTGGGGCTTCGCCGAGCGGGACGGCTTCTCCGTCGAGGACCTGCTGGACCTCGAGGAGTTTTGCGAGCCGGATAAGGACGGCGCCGACGAGCCCGAGGAGGCGCCGGCCGCCGCCGTGAAGGAGGAGAAGTTGAACGACGGGCCCCAGCAGCCCGTCGTGTCGTATGAGCTCGCCCCTCCGGCGCCGCCCGCGCCGGAGATTGTTGACCTGCCGGTGAGGTTTCAAGGCAACTTTGACCGCTTCTCGCGGCTTTTTTTCCAGGCTTTTGTCGTACGTGGTGAATTAATTATTTCTTGCTGCCTTGCTGTGTATTTCCGCAGGCGCATGACGTCGAGGAGGAGCTCGAGTGGGTGTCCCGTATCATGGACGACTCGCTCTCCGAGCTGCCCCCGCAGCCGACGCCGCCCGCGTCGGTGATGGCGTCGTTGGCGCCACGCCCGCCGCAGCGCCGGCTGCCGCTGCCGCAGCGGCACCCGCAGGACGGGGCGTACCGTGCCCTGCCGTCCATGTCCGACCCTATGCGGACTCCGACCATATGCGCGCTGTCGACGGAGGCGCTGGTCCCAGTCAGGGCAAAGCGCAGCAAGCGCTCTAGGGCGTCGGGGTGGTCGCTCTCTGGCCCCGCGCCGGACTCCACTTCGTCCTCGTCGACCACCACCACCTCCTCGTGCTCCTCGTCGGCGTCCTTCTCGCCCTACTTCCTGATGGACTCGACCCACTTCGGCGCCTCGGAGCTCATGGAGGAGTACAACATCCTCCCGCCGCCGCCCAAGAAGTCCAAGCACGGTAAGAGCAGCAAGCAAAAGGCCAAGAAGCGCGGCCGCAAGCCCAAGAACCTCCCCGCCCACCCGTCCAGCGCCATGGAGGCCGCCACCCAGAGCGACCGGCGCTGCAGCCACTGCGGCGTGCAGAAGACCCCGCAGTGGCGCGCGGGGCCGGAGGGCGCCAAGACGCTGTGCAACGCGTGCGGCGTCCGCTACAAGTCCGGCCGGCTCCTCCCCGAGTACCGGCCGGCGTGCAGCCCGACGTACGTGAGCAGCGTCCACTCCAACTCCCACCGCAAGGTGCTCGAGATGAGGCGCAAGAAGGAGGACGGCCCTCTGACAGTCACCGCCACCGCGCCCGCCGTGGCGTCGTTCTAGCTCGCTCGCTCGCCGGCTAGCTGGCTGGCCACTCCGTCCGCGGTGGCTGTACATTTTCCCGCCCGTATCAGTCTTTGTACCACCGTACTCGAACCTTTTTTCTTCCATTTCTCTGCTAGTATCATCATCATCCGAGTAGTTCCGTTTGGAGATTAATTAGAGTCCAGCAGGTTTAGGTCATGTTAGGTCTTAGGAACTCGGCTCTTCCAACTCCACCTTCATTAGCTTGTTAGGGTACTTAAGTACTGCTACAGCAGCAGCAGTGCAGCACTAGCGCAGAACTTTATTTCCAGCTTTGTCCGAAGGAGTTTTTCTATGAGCTAGCATGTGTTTGCTAGTGCAGTGTAAATCAATGGCGGTGCTTAGTTTTTACCATCATCAGGGCTGAAGAAACCGAGAACCAACCTTCCCTTTGTGGTTGACGGAAAAGAGGAGAGGCGAGAAGATAGCAACGTGCCGGCGAACGAACCGGGTGCCTGATGCGTGCACCCTTGGATACATCACATGGTGTTGTCACATGTAACAGCATGGTGCATGCTTAGTTAGGAGCAGAGCAGACGGTTGAGTGCTCGGGACAGCGAGAGGTAGAAGTAGATGGGTGCTGCAAGCAACCATGCTCGGCTGTCTGTTTCGTGTGAGAAAAGGAATGGAGCTGAGATGTTCTTGTTCATGGATGGCCCTGTTAATTTTCTCAGTCACCAATGAGTTATGCAGCGGTGTGGCTCTTTGCAGTGTGTAGTCGTATCCGCCTACGCCTGAGCCATAACTGTTTGAAAAGACGAACCATTACTACTATGGCCGGCCAGGAGGCGCCCCTGTCTTTTTGGCTCAGTTATTATATCGGCTTCCGTGCCTGCCCTGCTCTGTTCTTGTACTCCTACACAGCTTTGGACCTTGCATGCACTGAGATGCTTCTCCCTCGTGATTCAGTACCGCCATGTCCCCATGCGATGGTTTGAAATTTCCACGGCGCGGCGAGATTTTTTCTCCCCGGCCGGCCGGCACTGTTGGTGACAGCAGCGATGCGTGGTGCACTCGGACTGGGACCCCAGCGGCCCCAACTTATTTCCGACCTAACCAGAACCGGAGGCCGTAATCGTAATGGGGCACTGACGTGGTGACCGCGACCGGCTCCTTCCTCCGTCGCTGCCTTGCCTCGCTTTGCGCTGCACCACCCGGCTCCGGCGCCCACTTGCCCCGGCAGCCAACGCCCCTGGCGCGCGGGCCCCACTTGCCCCCCACACTAACCTCATGTCGTCTTATCTTAAGCACGCACGCAATGGCTTTAGTTTGATTCTTACTTTGAAAAAATGAGACCAACCCAAGAACTAACCCTTCTTAGCATTTATTTATAGGAGAAACAGGGGCGAGCACCACGCATCCGCGTAGGGATTGGCTCCCTCTACTGTCAAGAACCTCAATGCTTCACCAACGGGTCGACGCCCCGTCCTCTTGATCCTTACTTTCATTTGTTCCGTCTTCATTTCTTCTCTCTCCCAATACTGGATCCATCTTGGATTTTGCTTTCTTTGCGCTTATTTAGCTCTGCCTGCTGCTCTGCTTTATTGCGCATCTATTGTCATGCCCTGTGGACACAGGACCGCAGCAGAGCCTGACAGTACTTGCATATACTCTTGAGGAGGAGTATAAGTATGGGGAGGTGCATGTGCTGTGAACTCCTGTTCATAGCCGCCCGAGCCGAAAAACCCAGCATCTGGGCCGTGGCCTGAAAGCCCGAAGAACCCACAAAGTGGAAAAAATATTTTTATTCGAAAATAGGCATATTTTTTCTAATATCCTCAAAATGATTATTTTAATTGAGAAACTGTATTGTTCGTGTGTTTTGGGCAAGGTCAGGCTTGGGTTTGGGATTTTGAGTTCGGGCTTTGTCAAGTCTGGCAAAACATGAACCGACCGAGAGGATGATCAAGTCTACTGCAAGCTCAGGCCTGAAAAATGGCAACCGATGTCTAGTCTGAGGCTCAAGTTTCCCATGCCAAGGCCTCTTTGTTTTGCTTGATTTTATGAAAGCCACTAAATAGTGAAAATGCATGTGCACAATGCAAATTGCCCGAGAAAACTACAAGATCAGAAACTATGTGATGTTTTTTCTACGGAAAACCATATAAATTTTATTCTACGGAAAACCATATAATTTCATGATAGAGTGAACTTGATCGAGCCGTATAAAAAACATATGAATTGATGGAAAATTTCTTGGGAGGTTATTAGACTAAATAATAATTAAACTGGATGGAATATGGTGTGTCGAAAAAGTTTTTTTAGCCTTTTGATCTATATCATCAAACAACCAAAGAACATTTTCCAAGGACATGAATCCTACACAGTGTAGATGCTTGGTCCAAATCATTTCTTGGCAAAGACCTAGTTTTCAATATTAAAATATGCTTTGAGCCACATGTTCCTCGCATTGTGACTGTTTGGGCCAAATTTAAGTGCAAACATACCAATTTGAACTAATAAATAAAATACCCTCCCCCATTCTTACGTGTATTTCCTCTCTGTTAGGCACGACGCATGCTTTGGCATCTATTTGTTGATATACCGTGACATATATGTGAACTTTATCCCATGTATTGTAATCTACAAGTTGGTCGCTATTTTCGAAGTCCTTTGAGAAATAATTGTTGATAAATCAATCATGTTGCACACAACTTGGGAAAACAATTCTTAGTCTCATCATGTCCAGGAGAAAGGGAGCGGCATGCCCACATATGGTGTGATGTGTCGTCCTTGTTAATTCTACAAAAACCTATTATGTGCGTCTGATCTTTCAGGGTGAGGGTGTAACTTTAAGGGGTTCTTTGACTAGAAGGTTTCTCAAAAATAATTTTGAAGGATTATAACCCTTACGAATTTTCTACGTGATTTGTTTCTGTTGGGGAACGTAGTAATTTAATAAAATTTCTACGCACACGCAAGATCATGGTGATGACATAGCAACGAGAGGGGAGAGTATTGTCCATGTATCCTCGTAGACCGTAAGCGAAAGCGTTATGACAACGCGGTTGATGTAGTCATACGTCCTCACGATCCGACTGATCCAAGTACCGAACGTACTGCACCCCCGAGTTCAGCACACGTTCAGCTCGATGACGATCCCCGGACTCCGATCCAGCAAAGTGTCGAGGATGAGTTCCGTCAACACGACTGCGTGGTGACGACGATGATGCTCCACCGGCGCAGGGCTTCGCCTAAACTCCGCGATGATATGACCGCGGTGGAATATGGTGGAGGGGGGCACCGCACACGGCTAAGGAACGATCCGTAGATCAACTTGTGTGTCTATGGGGTGTCCCCCTGCCCCCGTATATAAAGGAGCAAGGGGGAAGGCCGGCCGGCCCTTGGGGCGCGCCAAGTAGGGGGGAGTCCTCCTCCTAGTGGGAGTAGGACTCCCCTTTCGTAGTCCAACTAGGAAGGAGGAAGGGGGAAGGAAAGAAAGGGAGAGGAAGAGGGAAGAGGGCCGCGCCCCCCCTAGTCCAGTCGGACTCCCCATGGGAGGCGCGCCACCTCTGGGCTGCTGCCTCTCTCTCCCTTCAGCCCACTAAGGCCCAATACTTCCCGGGGTTCGGTAACCCTCCGGCACTCGGTTTTCTCCAAAACGCCTGAAGACTTTCGGTGTCCGAATATAGTCGCCCAATATATCAATCTTTATGTCTCGACCATTTAGAGACTCCTCGTCATGTCCGTGATCACATCCGGACTCGAACAAACTTCGTACATCAAAACTTATAAACTCATAATAAAACTGTCATCGTAGCGTTAGCGTGCGGACCCTACGGGTTCGAGAACTATGTAGACATGACCTAGAACTATTCTCGTCAATAACCAATAGCGAACCTGGATGCCCATATTGGTTCCTACATATTCTACGAAGATCTTTATCGGTCAAACCGCATAACAACATACGTTAATCCCTTTGTCATCGGTATGTTACTTGCCCGAGATTCGATCGTCGGTATCCAATACCTAGTTCAATCTCATTACCGGCAAGTCTCTTTACTCGTTATGTAATGCATCATCCCGTAACCAACTCATTAGTCACATTGCTTGCAAGGCTTATAGTGATGTGCATTACCGAGAGGGCCCAGAGATACCTCTCCGACAATCGGAGTGACAAAACCTAATCTCGAAATACGCCAACTCAACATGTACCTTCGGAGACACCTTGTCGGTGTACTAAGGTAGGGGTACCTCAGTACCCCAACTTGTGCACGGGCAGCCGCAGCTCCCCGCAGCAGGATCCACCATATGCTTGCCGGAGACCATTCCTGCTCCATATCAAGCCATTCAAGAACAAAGTGTACAAGATAAAAGGTCAAGGCCCCGGCAAGAGGAGCTTGCCGGAAGGCCGCCCGGGCTCAAGATTACGTCACTCATGCAAGCCCTGGCGAGAGGAGCTCGCCGGGAGATTAGAAGACTACATCACAGAAGACACGCCTCGGCGCTATACGCGTCCCGGCAAGGGCCCGGGGAGCGACAAGTTACAAGCCCGACAAGCTCCCGGGCCCGACAAGATCAAGACCCCGGCAAGGTACTTGCCGGAGAGCTGCGCTGCGTGCCGCACTCCAGCTCATCGCCGCCAGCGCCGCCTTCAGCCCTCTCCAGAGCAGCGTGGCGGATGGTCAGGCAAACATGAAAGGTGCGGTGGCACTCCACGGTGGTGACTCCATCGCCGTGGCAAACGGAGACGCAAGGCGGGAGCTTTTGGGGCGACGGCGACGGCATTAAATGCTCTTGTCCCCCTCTGTTAAAAGTAGGTAGAATCCATTGTTCAAGCATCAGAGTCTGACTTTGTTCCCGCGACTGCTCCAACTACCACCTCTTTTACATTTTACCCCTCTCTCTTACGCTGACACTGTCGGTGACCCTTGCCCTATAAAAGGAGGCCCATGCACAACGAGGGGAGGGAGAAGGTTCGAGTTTGGAACCTGGCAACCCTAGCGCTGGGATCCGCTAGTTCAACACACCACACCACCATTCGCCGCATTCGAGCAAGATCAAATACAACACAAAGCAGCAAGAGGGTTTACGCGACCATCGCGCCGGCTGGGTAAAATCCTCGCAAGACGCCTCGATCTGCTCTCGCGCATCCTCCGCCCTCATCAACACACGAAGGGCCCTGCCCCATAGGTGTCCGCAGGCGTGCCACCAGCGCCGCCGCCGCGCGCCGACATCTTTGGCGCGCCCGGGGGCGTCGAGGTTGTGCGGACTGATCCGGCGTTCAAGCGTCCGCGCTTTTCATCAACCTTTCGGCCAAATCGGCGACTTCATCGACAACCGCGCCATGGCCCCAAGACGAGGGCCTCAAGGGTTCTGAGACCCATCTGCGTCTCACCCGCCGCCACCGGAGCAGCGGTGGGCGGAGGAGACGCCAGCGGAAGGGTGGACACCGTGAGGGCACTCGCGGTGCCACCAGATCGTGGACAAGCGGATGACCGCGCCTCGGCCTCCGTGGATCCACGCCCATCTCAACAAGACGGCGACCAAAGCGCCATACCACGGGAGGTGGTGTCCGTCTGCCGGAGCAAGGGCGCGCCGGGGGCTCGCGAGACGTCCCGAACCCCCGCCCCGACACAGGCGAAGCAAAGGCGCCGGGGGAGGACCCTGCTCCTTCTAACACTATTAGAAGTCCGAGCGCGTCCCGCTCCCCGCACCGCTCGCTCCCGCTTCCATCCACTCCTGCGGAAGCACTCACAAGAGCGCAAATGCTCCTCGACTTCCCTCCAGCGGCGGACAAGGCCGAGGACTGGAGGGCTACCATCCAGAGTCTGGTCGCCTTCGCCAACAACGACCGTCAGCGGCAGCTCGCGGCCTCACGGCGCGACAAGCCGAGAAGACGCGGTCAGCAACAACAGATCACGGGTGCAACTACCGTGCACTCCCCGCCGCGGAAACGAAAGACGCCGCCCCGCCGGAACAACGCCGACGACGGCTCCACGGCATCGTCGGACCCGCGGGCTCGTCGGGACCAACGCCAAGTCCTTGACGATCGGCGGCGAGAAGACGCTCGGACCACGATCGAGCGCCGCCGAGAGACTCGGCGACAGTCAGACCAGAGAGCTGGAAGCACTGTCGACGCGCGCGCGCCCGGGGAGCCAGGCGACTTGCCATACGCGGCAGGCTGCCCTGCCTTCACCCGTGAGCTGCGGCGCGTCCAGTGGCCCAGCATGAAGAACTTCAAGCCTGACGTACCGGAGAAGTACGACGGCAAGACGCACCTCGAATTCCTCGGTGTCACACCATCGCGGTGCAGGCTGCCGGGGGGCGCGACGAGAAGATTCTGGCGAACTACTTTCCGCTCGTGCTTAGGCCGAACGTTCGTTCTTGGCTTATGCACTTGCCGGAGGGCTCCATTTCTTCCTAGGCGGACCTTTGCCATCAGTTTGTTGGCGCCTTCACCTGGCGGCCACAAACCCCACGGCCAGAGAGTGATCTCCACATTTCGCCCGTATGAAGGAGAATCCTTGCGCAAGTACATCCCACGCTTGGTGTGTGCAGACAACATCTCGACGTCCACCCCGCGCGGTTATTAGCGCGTTCCATCAGAACGTGCGTAACCGCCGCATGCGTGAAGAGATGGCGATGACCAAGATCCGGATGTCGGCGAGCTTTATGCTCTGGCGATAAATGCGCGCGCGGAAGAGGGGAGGAGGCTCCCGGGAGGATATCGCGCAGGAGGAAGCGACTCGACGACGCCGCCCGCAAAGAAGCGCCGCGGCGAACTTTCGAGAAGAAGAACAAGGAGCAGTGCTTGCCGTCGAAAAGTCCGGCAAGGAAGCTCCCGCCAAGCAAACACAGATCGGCAACTCCGCAAGGAGCTTGCCTCGTGGCGGCAGCCGACAAGCGAGGCGGCCCGCAAGCAATCTTGCAAAATCCACCGCACCAAGGGCCACGACCTCTACAATCGCAAGCGTCGATTATCTCGTCGAGCGACAAAAAGCTGAGTACGAGAGGCGCGACAAGGAGAGGGCCCAAGGTGGCGGAGGAGAACCGAGCAAGAAGCGGCCGTTCAATGATCGGGGAGGACCCCCCGGCAAGGTCAAGCGGCGACAAGGTGATCGACCTTCCCGGAGCCGCGACAAGGATGAAGAAGACGGCGACGAGGACATGGAGGATGAGGATGACAGTGAACAGGAGTTCCAGAAGGCCACGGAGGTCCTGTGCGTCGACGGTGGTGCCTCGTTGCACACCTCCCACCGCCAACTAAAGCAGTGGGCACGAGAGGTGAATGCAGCAGAGCCGCCCATGGAGTCTCGCAGACTCCTCAAATGGTCCGGCACGCCCATCATTTTTGATCTCGAGGATCACCCCGACCGCACCACCGCGGTCGGGTGTTTGCCGATGCTGGTCTCACCCACCATCCGCAACCTCAAGGTCACCAAGATGTTGGTTGACGGCGGGGCCGGGCTGAACTTGATCTCCTCTGCTGTGATCAAGAAACTCCAAATTCAAGATGGCGAGCTCGAAGAGACCGGTTCTTTCCAAGGAATCAATCCGGGACGGAGCAAGCCCAAGGGAAAGATCACTCTGCCGGTGACCTTTGGCGGGGAGCTCAACTTCAGGACCGAGCGCGTCACTTTCGACGTTGCCGATATTCCGTTGCCGTACAACGGAATACTTGGCCGTCCTGCTCTCGCCAAGTTCATGGCAGCTTCCCATTATGCTTACAACGTCCTCAAGATGCCGGGGCCGATAAGCGTCATCACTGTCCACGGTGACAAGAAAGATGCACTTATCTGCACCGACAAGATCTACCGACGCGGCAGCAGCCTGCCGCAAGGATACGCTTGCCGCTGAAGCTCCCGGGGAAGAAGACGAAGACTAAGTCCGCAAGCGCTCGGGGCCCACTCCGCAATCGCACCTCTTCGAGTGTTGCGGCGCTATCGAGGACGCCCGCCGAGTTCCACCGCAAGGATAAAAGGAATGTTTGCTCGCCGGCAACCAAGAAGGTGTCCGCCAGGAGGACGGCACTGGTGGTACCTTGACCATCGATTGCCACGCTGACGACAAATAGGAAGCGCTGCTCGTTGCCTTCTGCGGGCGAATGTCGATGTGTTTGCATGGCAACCATCCGACATCCCGGTGTTCCTGTGAAGGTAATTGAGCACAAGCTTGCCGCTTGCCCTCATCGCGCGCCCGTCAAGCAAAAAGTAAGGAAGCAAGCCGTGGGCGCCAAGAATTCATCATCGAAGAAATCAAGAAACTAGAGGCAGCAGGCCTAGTCGGTGTGATCCATCCGGCGTGGTTAGCAAACCCGACCGTCGTGCGCAAGGCCAATGGGAAATGGAGCGTGTATAGACTTCACCGATGTGAATAAAGCATGTCCCAAGGATCCATTTCCTTGCCGCAAGATCGACCAGATTGTCGACTCCATCTGCCGGATGTGAGCTACTCGCTTTCTTGATGCATACTCGAGCTATCACCGGATCTTTATGGCCAAAGAGGATGAAGAGAAGATGCGTTTATCACTCCATGTGGCACCTATTGCTTCATACGCATGCCATTTGGACCAAGAATGCAGGATCAACATTCGCAAGGGTAGTGTATCTGCTTTTGAGCCTCAGATTCACGTAAATGTAGAAGCTTACATGGATGACATCGTGGTGAAGAGCAAGAGCAAGGATACACCGATTCAAGATTTGGAAGAGACATTTGAGAACCTGCGCAAGATACTGACTAAAGTTGAACCCCGAGAAGTGCGTCTTTGGGGTTCCCTCCGCAAGCTTCTCGGGTTCTTTGTGTCTGAGAGGAATCAAGCCAACCCCGACAAGATTAAAGCCATTGAGCAGATCGAAGCCCCAAAGCGGGTCAAGGATGTCAAGGCTCGCAGGTTGTGTGGCTGCCCTCAAGAGGTTCATTTCAAAGTCTGTAGAGCGCCCTACCCTTCTTCAAAATCTTGAAGAAGGCGGGGCCCATGAAGTGGACTCGAAGCGGAGACAATACTGCAAGATTTGAAACGTTACTGTCCTCCACTCCAATACTCGTCGCACCTAAACCACAAGAGAAGTTCTTCTTTGTACCTAGCGGCGACCAACCAAGTGGTTAGTGCTTTCTTGTTGTAGCGGAGAGGAGTCCGACGAAGAGGCTGCATCTCCGGCAAGTGAGTCCAGCGACAAGTGGTATCGCTCCGCAAGTTCTGGCCCGACAAGGACAAGTCTACGCAGGAAGCAGGATGAGGTGCGGAAAAAGATGGTGCAGCGCCCGGTGTATTTTGTAAGCTCCCTTCTCCGGGGCTAGATCAAGATACTCGGTGTGCAAAAGTTGCTTCGGCCTCCTCATGGCCTCGAGAAAGCTGCGCCATTACTTCGAGCACACGAGATAACAGTGGTCACTCGCTTCCACTGAAGAGAATATTGCACAACCCAGAGGCAACAGCAGGATCGTTGAATGGGCCTTTGAGTTGTCGAGCTTTGGACTCAAGTTCGAAAGTACTTCAACCATTCAGAGCCGGGCTTTGGCAGAATTCATAGCAGAATGGACCCCAACACCTGATGAAGAAGTCCAAGAAACAAGTGCACCCGTGCAAGAAGCGGCAAGTGAATGGGTAATGTACTTTGATGGTGCCTTTTCGCTGCAAGGCGCCGGTGCCGGCGTGGTACTCATCGCGCCCACCGGAGAGCACCTCAAGTATGTCATCCAGATGCACTTCCCAAGAGAGCAAGCGACAAACAACACTGCCGAATATGAAGGTTTGCTTGCCGGCCTCAGGATTGCGGCCGAACTTGGGATCAAGAAGTTGATTGTGCGGGGAGATTCTCAGTTGGTGGTCCGGCAAGTTAACAAGAGCTATCAGAGCCCTTTGATGGAAGCTTATGTAGATGAGGTGAGGAAGCTGGAGGAGCGCTTTGAAGGTCTGCAGATGGAGCACATTCCGAGAGCTCAGAATGAAATCGCAGATGGCCTTTCAAAGTGCACTTCGATGAAGTTACCTGTGGGACCAGGGACCTTCTTGCTCAAGCTGACTCAACCCTCCGTCGCACCATCAATTGGGCAGTCCAAGAAGAGAAAGTTGGTCTCCGGCGACTACTTGCCGGGCGGATCTCCCCGAGGCCGCCGCCAAAGTCCCTGGACCAACGGCGTAACGCTGAGGAACAGTTTGCTCTGCCGATCCTCGGATCTGTGCGATCGGCGAATGTTCCCGACAAGCCTTGCCCGGCAAGCTTGCCGAGGACCTTCACTCCGGCAGAACCGAGATCCTTGCCGAGAAGCCGAGGTTCCCGCAGGCCCTCATGCCTTTAGTCCTTGACGCCGAGCCCCAAGCTCCGGCATGGGCGCAGCAGATCGTCCGTTTCACTGAACCGGAGAACTTCCGACGACCGGAAGAAATAGAAAAGATAACCAGACAATCAAGTATGTACCGGTTAAGTGGACAACGAGCTGCATGAAGAAGACTCAATGGTGTCGATGAAGTGCATCTCCGGGGAAGATGGGCCGAAAGCTGCTTGGCGAGATACACGGAGGCATCTGCGGCCATCACATTGGCGCAAGGGCACTTGCCGGGAAAGCTTTCCGGCAAGGGTTCTTTTGGCAAGAAGCCCTCCAAGATGCAACGGCACTAGTAACCAAGTGTGAAGCGTGCCAGTTCCATGCAAAGCAAATTCATCAGCCAGCTCAAGCTCTCCAAACAATCCCTTTATCCTGGCCCTTCTCGATGCAGGGGCTCGATATCCTCGGCCCTTCCCCGTCTTTGTCGGGGCTTTGAGTACTTGTACGTGGCAATCGACAAGTTCACAAAGTGGCCAGAAGTGGAGCCAGTGAGAAAGGTGACAGCACAGTCAGCGGTCAAGTTCTTCAGGTCGATTGTGTGCCGTTTCGGGGTTCCTAACCGGATTATCACCGACAACGGTACACAATTCACTAGCCGCACCTTCATGCAGTACGTCCAAGACCTTGGCGCCAAGGTCTGTTTCGCTTCTGTTGCTCACCCAAGGAGCAACGGTCAAGCAGAAAGGGCCAATGCTGAAGTGTTGCGCGGACTCAAGACAAGAACTTTCGACAGTGCGCAAGTGCGGAAGAAATTGGATAGAGGAGCTGCCGGCGGCTCTTTGGTCAATCAGAACGACACCAAATCGAGCCACCGGACAGACACCCTTTGCTCTAGTCTATGGAGCAGAAGCAGTTCTCCCCACGGAACTCGTATACGGATCTCCTCGAGTGCTCGCTTATGATGAGCTTGAGCAAGAGCAACTGCGACAAGATAACGCATTGCTCCTCGAGGAGGGGCGTCTCGAGTTCTGTCAGACGAGCTGCTCGATACCAAGAAGCCTTGCGCCGCTACCATAGCCGCAAGGTCAAAGCCGAGTCTCGAGGAAGGCGACCTTGTTCTTCGGGCGTGTTCATCCGCCAAGAATTCCAACAAGTTGACGCCGAAGTGGGAAGGCCCTTATCGGGTGAGACAAGTCACGAGACCCGGCGCTGTCCGCCCGAGACCGAAGAAGGCTTGCCGATGAGTAACTCTGGAACATAGAGCATCTTCGCAAGTTTTACCCATAAGGCGCGGTTGTTGCGTGATCCGCCCGCAACCACCTTTTGTACAAAAGCTTTGCCGCCGTTGCATGTAACCCTTTGTACAAAGCCGGGCGCAGACCCCGTGCAGCAATAAAGTTTCCGTGTTTTGCGTTATTTGCTTTTTCCCATGCTCTTCTTTGCTATTTGCATGAGTTATTTGGCATCTTTCGTACGGCACGCATATCCGGCAAGCAATAGCACGCCGAAAGGCCATATGCTTTTTCCTCCTTCTCTTTCCCTGTCTCTTAAGCAAAAGAAACATTCCTCGTGCACAAGTTTGCCGGGGGGGAAGGAAGTGGAAGATGAACCAAGTGCTGTTCAAGAAAGAAAAGCTTGCCGGAGAACGCATGGATCACGAAAGCTAAGGATTTGAGCAGCTCAAAATTTTAAAATTTTAAGTTGCCTTCCTTGAACAACCACACTTTGTATGGAAAACTTGTGCTCGGAGGAGCCTGCCCGTGGATAGCCGCATCCTTATCTTGCCATCAAGCATGCTCAACGATTTAAGTGAGCTGCGACAAAGTGTTGCGCCCTTGTTTCGTTTTCGAGTCCGCTTAGCAAGCTAGGTGCGTTGCGGCAAGCCACGGCAAGGTTGTTTGTCGGTAAGACCTTGGCCGGCGAGCTGCTTCGAGTTCGACACTCAGCACTCGCGGCAAGGGCTCCTTGCCGGCAAAACTCCTAGAAGCATAAAGTTGAAGCATACGAAGTTGAGGATCAAAAACAAAGGAGATGGCACTACATCTGCTGATCAGAATAAAGGTAATATCTTACAAGGAATAAATTGTCGCGATGACTAACGAGTTCATAACAACTTATGCAGCGACAAAAAGAGATAAAGATAAAGGGGGCCTAGTCTACGCGGTCGCCCTCCATCCTGGGGATCTTGTTCACCTTGGCGATGATGTGGGCGACCTGCTCCTTCAGGGCCTCCATGTTCGCGTCGGCCGGCAAGCTGCGAAGAACGTTGGCGAGGTTTATGCGGGGTTCGGTATACGATCTTCGTCGACGACGCGCTCCATGGTTCCAGCAAGACATCCGCGAAGTTTCTCGGCAAGTTGTGCGGGATCTTCTCCGCAGATTTGCAAGGGCCGCGCGATCCCCCGAAGAAGAGATCGAGCTTGGCGTGGGCGAGATTTGGATCCGGGAGTAGATAAGATGCTCCGGCTTCAGCGCCGAAGACTCTCGATCAATGGCGACCTTGAAGACACCAGTCCTCGGTCCATATCTCGACGATGCGACGGAAATCCTCGGCTGCTTTGTTGGCGCCGGCCACTAAGGATCGCTCCTCGCGGAGCTCCTCCTTCAACTTAGTCTCCCGCTCCCGGGCAGCATCAAGCGAGCCCATCAGCAAAGAGACTCTCTGCTCAAGATCCTGGGTGGAGTCCTTAGCGGCCTTCAACTCGTCGCCCTTCTCGGCAAGACGCTTTTGGAGTTCAGAGTTGGTGAGGGCGTCCTTCTCGCGCTCCGTGTTGAGCGCGGCGACCTTCTCCTCGCTCGCCTTCAACAACTCCTCCAGCTGCGCGACCTTGGCGGCAAGTCCCTCCTTGGCGGTCTCCGCGGCCGACGCGGCGTCTTTCGCCTCCTTCAGCTCCCCGCCAAGGGCCTGTTCCCGAGCGGCAAGGTCTTCCTCGTGAGCATCGAGGTCGACCTTCCGCTGAATGAGTTCTCCTTCTCGCCGGGACAGCTCCACCCCGGCAAGCCGTTGCTGCTCTTCGGCCTCGGCCTTCTCCAGCAACCACCCTTCATACTCTCCGGCGAGCTGCTCGCGCTTCTCCGCCACCTCGCGGAGAGCCGCCCGATTGGCGGCACTGAGCTCCGCCGCGCGCTTCTCCATCTCCTCGGCGGCCTTGGCGGCGAGGGCCTCCCGGGAAGCGAGTTTCGCCTGTCTGGCCCGGTAAAGGGCCAGGAGTTGGTGAAGCAGTTTCTCCTCATCAGGCCCGCCGCTCCCGCCGGGCCCCTCAACAACCTTCAAACCCGCGGAAGCGAGGATCTCTCCATCGAAGGCCTCGCCCTCCGCGGGAGCTCGCGACGAGGAACCCCACGGCATCTGGATGAAGACGCCGTTGGGGGCTTCCAAGTAGTAGCCGGGCCGCTCCTCTCCGGCGGAGGGATCGGTGGCCGGCGCAACACCCGATGCTCCCGCCGCCTCCGGGCCGGCGGTGCGGTCGCCGTCCCCCTCCCCGGCCGTTGCATCTGTAGCCGGGGCGGTCTCTGGCACATCTGGATCGGCGGCTCCCGCCATGTCCTCGACAACAGGGGCGTCGCCGCCGCCACCCTGCACGCCCTCCTCCTCCTCGATGACGACTTCCGTCTCCATCTGCTCGGGGGGAGGAGGGGGATCTAGAAGAAGAAGGAAAAGCAAAAGAAGTTCAAGCAAATATCCAAAAAGAGGCAATGCCAAGAAGACAAGGTCGCGGAACCTACCTTGGCGGGCTTCGTCCGCGGCGGCCCCCCTCGCCGGGGAGCTCCGCCTTGGCGGAGTGACCACCCTCTCCGGGCTACTCGCCCTCGGCGGAGTATCCACCCTTGGCGGAGTGCTCCCCCTTGCCGGGGAGTTCGGCCTTGACGGGGACGGTGGGATCTGCGGCTCCTCGGGGCCAGCCTCCGGACGATCTTGCAGTTGTGGCTCCGCCTCTGCGCAAGACGGGGCAAGAGTGTCAAAGCCCTAGCACAAGAACGAAATCTTCAAACTTGCCAGGCTAGCGAAGGTGTAGAACCCAGACTTACGCTGGGGGCTGCGCTGGGGGCTGCTCCTCGGGCAGCTGCGGGTCCGCAACACAGGCTCGGCGCGTCCCGGTCGCCCAGGTGGCCGGGTCGTCCGTGACTTCGGCCACGGGCACCTTGGCTTTCTTCGCCGCCCGCTCCGCCAAGGTCCTGAAATCAAAGCAAGCAACCAGATTAGCTTCAACAATAATCACGACAGAAATTAATGAAGATCGAGATTTCGTATGCTTACTCCTGTTCCTCCTCGTCGTCTTCGCTCAAGACGGAGAAGTCGTACTCCGCCAGGGGCGCGTCGGCTCGAGGGGCAGGAGGTGAAGTTTCCCTCGAGCGCTTGGCGGTCCTCGGGGCTGGGGGCTGCGTAGACCCAGCCCCTGTGGCAGCCGAGGCCCGAGAGGCCGGCGGAGCCGCCGCTCCGCCCCGAGAAGACTCCCGTCTGTTTGGCGCCGGCTTGCGGGGCGCCTCTGTCGTGACCCGCGTACGGGCCGCTCTCGCCGTGGCCGGCGCGCCGGTCGCCCTTGGCGCAGCTTGGCCTTCCCGGGAAGCTTGCGCTGCCCGGCGAGCTGGTTGTTGCCGGGGGGCCTGCGCCCCTGCCTCTGTCGCCGCCTTGCGGAGGCGCTTCGGAGGAGAGCGCTTAGGACTTGCCCGGGGCGGAGAAGTCTCCGATGACGAGGAGAGGTCGTCGGCGTAGAGATCCGTGGACCCGCCGGCGTCCTCGGCAGCCCCGGCACCCTCGGCGGCCTCGGCGCCCTCCTCCTCGCCGGCGTCCTCGGCGGCCTCGGCCTCCTCCTCCTCCTCCCTGACTGACCCGCTGGGCCCGGTGTCCTCCACTGCGGCCCCTTTCCTTCTGGTGCCTCTGCTCCCTCCAGCAGCGCCGCTCCTGGCCGTGGCCTCGGCCGCGATTCCGGGGATTCCGGAATGCCTCAACGAGGTAACCCCGGCAAGCGCGCCGGGAGGGAGCCGCAGTAGTCTGCAGATCTCCTCCTCCTCCGTTCGGCCGGACACTTCCGCGGCCTCCGCCTCCTCGGGCGTCCAGCCGAATTTTCCTGCCGCTGCGGCTGCAGCGGCCTCTTCGGCCCGAGAGGCTATGTATGCGAGCTCCCGGTCGGTGGTGTCCCGCGTGTGCTCCTTGACGTCGTCCTTATTCTTCGCCCTCTCCTCGAGGTTGTCGAAGAAGTTGAGGATGTCCGATGGGCTGGGCGGGATCCACGAGCGTTCCACGCCGTGCGAATCACACGCGGGCATCATGGCACAAAGACTATCCCGAGCCGAACTGTTGCAGAGGGGCACTACTCCCCGGGAAGGCCTGAACCACTCTGGATGGGCCGAGTCATACCTAAAGAGTTCCCGGACCATCCCCCTCAGCTCCAGCGTCGTGAAATTGAAGTTCAGCCCGGGGCGCAGCCTCATTATATCCCCTGCGCCGCCGTACTCCCAGGCCGGCCTCTTCCTGTCCTGGAGA
Organism: Aegilops speltoides; assembly: GCA_021437245.1. Taxonomy (NCBI): domain Eukaryota; kingdom Viridiplantae; phylum Streptophyta; class Magnoliopsida; order Poales; family Poaceae; genus Aegilops; species Aegilops speltoides. The sequence continues at coordinate 443,151,176 of CM038142.1, forward strand.
GGGGCGATGCGACGGCGGAGGAAATCGGCGCCTACTTCTGCAACGCACAGCCCTGCGTGCCGGAGACGAAGAATCCGGACGAGGACGACGTCGAGCTTGGCATCGTCCGAATCCAGCTCGCTCCAGTCTCTGCCGCGCACTATGGGCGTTGTGCGCGGCTCGGTGAAGGACTGTGGCTCATCTTCGACAATCCAACACCAATCTGCGCGCCACTCATCCCACTTGCCGCGGAGCTCCCCCGGCAAGTACGACTCCTTCAGATTCAGGCGAAAAACCCAAGAGATTCCTCCGGAGAGGGGGGCACCGGCCTCTGCTCTAGGGGTAAAGAAGTGCCTAAACAGCGCCACATTTGGCTGTATCCCTATGAAGTTTTCGCACATATGTGCGAAAACCGCCATTGTGAGGATGGCGTTGGGGGTGAAGTCAAGGAGGTGGAAGCCGTATGTATTCATAATGTCGCAGAAGAAATTGGAGAAAGGAGGACAAAGACCGCAGTGGAAGAAAGCTGCGAAGAAATAGTACCCGCCAGGATAGTTGTCCATGGTGGCGGCCGGATGAGCCCTGGTCCGGGGATGCGCCGTGGTCTTCTTGGCCCAGAACAAGAAGTACTTGCTCCAGAGTTCTTGCACGCCGAGCCGAGGCGGGAAGACGACGTTCTCCCTCCGCATCTGGGCGAGCTTCTCCGCCTGCTCGGATTTCTCCTTCTTGGTCTTCTCCGCCTTCCCCTTCCCTTTCCTGGTCTTCGGGGCCATGGCGGAGGCGGCGAGGGAAGGAGGGCGAAGAATCCAACAGCGCCGCGAACACAAATAGCAGCGGAGGAGATGCGGAGGCGGGGCGCAAAGAGGATTTCTGGAGAAGGAAGAAGAGGCAATGAAAGCGAAGGAGGGGAACCGCGCCTGCTTCCTCTGTTTTATGGGGAAGTGGAGGGCGTTCCGCTCTCTTCATAAAGGAACGTGGGCACGTCCCATCCCACGACGCCGCAATCGACGCGTGCCGTTGCACGGGGAGGCGGCAGAGGCGGAAGTGGATTCGACGCGCCATGGGTTTCGCGTGCCCGTGCACTGCTTTGGGCCTGGCCCAACAGCGCTCGGCACCGTGTGTGGCCCAGGCCCGGGGGCTCCTGTCGGTGTACTAAGGTAGGGGTACCTCAGTACCCCAACTTGTGCACGGGCAGCCGCAGCTCCCCGCAGCAGGATCCACCATATGCTTGCCGGAGACCATTCCTGCTCCATATCAAGCCATTCAAGAACAAAGTGTACAAGATAAAAGGTCAAGGCCCCGGCAAGAGGAGCTTGCCGGGAAGGCCGCTCCAGGCTCAAGATTACGTCACTCATGCAAGCCCCTGGCGAGAGGAGCTCGCCGGGGAGATTAGAAGACTACATCACAGAAGACACGCCTCGGCGCTATACGCGTCCCGGCAAGGGCCCGGGGAGCGACAAGTTACAAGCCCGACAAGCTCCCGGGCCCGACAAGATCAAGACCCGGCAAGGTACTTGCCGGAGAGCTGCGCCTGCGTGCCGCACTCCAGCTCATCGCCCACGTCGCCTTCACCCTCTCCCAGAGACGCGTGGCGGATGGTCAGGCAAAGATGAAAGGTGCGGTGGCACTCCACGGTGGTGACTCCATCGCCGTGGCAAACGGAGACGCAAGGCGGGAGCTTTTGGGGCGACGGCGACGGGCATTAAATGCTCTTGTCCCCTCTGTTAAAAGTAGGTAGAATCCTTTGTTCAAGCATTGTAGTCAGACTGTTCCCTTGACTGCTCCAACTACCACCTCTTTTACATTTTTACCCCTCTCTCTTACGTTGACACCTGTCGGTGACCCCTTGCCCTATAAAAGGAGGCCCATGCACAACGTAGGGGAGGGGAGAAGGTTCGGAGTTTGGAACCCTGGGCAACCCTAGCGCCTGGGATCCGGCTAGTTCAACACACCACACCACCATTCGCTCGCATTCTGGAGCAAGATCAAATACAACACAAAGCAGCAGTAGGGTTTTACGCGACCATCGCGGCCCGAAGCCGGGTAAAAAATCCCCCGTGCGCATCGCCTCGATCTGCTCTCCGCGCATCCTCCGCCTCGCATCAACACACGAAGGGCCCCCGCCCCATAGGTGTCCAAGCGCAGGCGTGCCACCAAGCAGCATCCGACACACTGTAGTACTCCTTTATAATCACCCGATTACGTTGTGACGTTTGGTAGTACCAAAGTGTTCCTCCGTAAACGGAGTTGCATAATTCTCATAGTTACGGGAACATGTATAAGTCATGAAGAAAGCAATAGCAATATACTAAACGATCAAATGCTAGGCTAACGGAATGGGTCATGTCAATCACATCATTCTCCTAATGATGTGATCCCATTAATCAAATGACAACACATGTCTATGGTTAGGAAACATAACCATCTTTGATCAACAAGCTAGTCAAGTAGAGGCATACTAGTGACACTATGTTTGTCTATGTATTCACACATGTATTACGTTTCCGGTTAATACAATTCTAGCATGAATAATAAACATTTATCATGAAATAAGGAAATAAATAATAACTTTATTATTGCCTCTAGGGCATATTTCCTTCAGTCTCCCACTTGCACTAGAGTCAATAATCTAGTTCACATCGCCATGTGATTTAACATCAATATTCATATCTGTATACGATTAACACCCATTGTTCACATCGTTATGTGACCAACACCCAAAGGGTTTACTAGAGTCAATAATCTAGTTCACATTGCTATGTGATTAACACCCAAAGAGTACTAAGGTATGATCATGTTTTGCTCGTGAGAGAAGCTTAGTCAACGGGTCTGTCACATTCAGAGCCGTATGCACTTTGCAAATATTCTATGTCCACAATGCTCTACGCGGAGCTACTCTAGCTAATTGCTCCCACTTTCAATATGTATCCAGATTGAGACTTAGAGTCATCTGGATCGGTGTGAAAGCTTGCACCGATGTAACTCTTTACGACGGGCTCTTTTATCACCTCCATAATCGAGAAATATTTCCTTAATCCTCACTAAGGATATTCTTGACCAATGTCCAGTGATCTACTCCTAGATCACTATTGTACTCCCTTACCAAATTCAGAGCAAGGTATACAATAGGTCTGGTACATAACATAGCATACTTTATAGAACCTATGACTGAGGCATAGGGAATGACTTTCATTCTCTTTTCTATTTTCTGCTATGGTCGGTATTTGAGTCTTACTCAATTTCACACCTTGTAACACAGGCAAGAACTCTTTCTTTGATTGTTCCATTTTGAACTACTTCAAAATCTTTGTCAAGGTATGTACTTATTGAAAAAACTTATCAAGCGTCTCAATCTATCTCTATAAATCTTGATGTTCAATATGTAAGCAGCTTCACCGAGGTCTTTCTTTGAAAAACTCCTGTCAAACACTCCTTTATGCTTTGCAGAATAATTCTACATTATTTCCGATCAACAATATGTCATTCACATATACTTATCAGAAATGCTGTAGTGCTCCCACTCACTTTCTTGTAAATGCAGGCCCTTCCAAAAGTTTGTATAAAACCATATGCTTTGATCAACTCATCAAAGCGTATATTCCAACTCCGAGATGCTTGCACCAGTCCATTGATGGATTGCTGGAGCTTGCACACTTTGTTAGCATCTTTAGGATTGACAAAACCTTCTGGTTGCATCATATACAACTTTTCTTTAATAAATCCATTAAGGAATGCAGTTTTGACATCCATTTGCCAGATTTCATAAAATGTGGCAATTGCTAACATGATTCGGACAGACTTAAGCATCGATATGAGTGAGAAAATCTCATTGTATTCAACATCTTGAACTTGTCGAAAAAACCTTTTTGCGACAAGTCGAGCTTTGTAGATAGTAACACTACTATCAACGTCCGTCTTCCTCTTGAAGATCCGTTTATTTTCTATGGCTTGCCGATCATCGGGCAAGTCCACCAAAGTCCACACTTTGTTCTCATACATGGATCCTATCTCAGATTTCATGGCCTCCAGCCATTTCACGGAATCTGGGCTCATCATCGCTTCCTCATAGTTCGTAGGTTTATCATGGTCTAGTAACATGACTTTCAGAACAGGATTACCGTACCACTCTGGTGCGGACCGTACTCTGGAAGACCTACGAGGTTCTGTAGTAACTTGATCTGAAGTTTCATGATCATCATCATTAGCTTCCTCACTAATTGGTGTAGGAATCACTGGAACTGATTTCTGTGATGAACTACTTTTCAATTTGGGAGAAGGTACAAATTACCTTATCAAGCTCTACTTTCCTCCCACTCACTTCTTTCGAGAGAAACTCCTTCTCTAGAAAGGATCCATTTTTAGCAACGAGTATCTTGCCTTCGGATCTGTGATAGAAGGTGTACCCAATAGTTTCCTTTGGGTATTCTATGAAGACGCACTTCTCCGATTTGGGTTTGAGCTTATCAAGATGAAACTTTTTCACATAAGCATCGTAGCCCCAAACTTTAAGAAACGACAGCTTGGGTTTCTTGCTAAACCACAGTTCATATGGTGTCGTCTCAACGGATTTAGATGGTGCCCTTTTAATGTGAATGCAGCTGTCTCTAATGCATAACCCCAAAACGACAATGGTAAATCAATAAGAGACATCATAGATCGCACCGTATCCAATAAAGTGCGGTTACGACGTTCGGCCACACCATAACGTTGTGGTGTTTCAGGTGGCGTGAGCTGTGAAACTATTCCACATTGTTTTATACGAAGGCCAAACTCGTAACTCAAATATTTGTCTCCGCGATCAGAAATTTTATTTTCTTGTTACGATGATTTTTCCACTTCACTCTGAAATTCTTTGTGAAGGAAATATGCCCTAGAGGCAATAATAAAGTTATTATTTATTTCCTTATTTCATGATAAATGTTTATCATTCATGCTAGAATTGTATTAACCGGAAACATGATACATGTGTGAATGCATAGACAAAACAAGATGTCACTAGTATGCCTCTACTAGACTAGCTTGTTAATCAAAGATGGTTATGTTTCCTAACCATGAACAAAGAGTTGTTATTTGATTAACAAGGTCACATCATTAGTAGAATGATCTGATTGACATGACCCATTCCCTTAGCTTAGCACACGATCGCTTAGTATGTTGCTCCGCTTCTATCCATGACTTATACATGTTCCTGTAACTATGAGATTATGCAACTCCGTTTACGGAGGAACACTTTGGTGCTACCAAACGTCACAACGAATCGGGTGATTATAAAGGAGTACTACAGGTGTCTCCAAAGGTAGATGTTGGGTTGGCGTATTTCGAGATTAGGTTTTGTCACTCCAATTGTCGGAGAGGTATCTCTGGGCCCTCTCGGTAATGCACATCATGAAGCCTTGCAAGCACTACAACTAATGAGTTAGTTGTGAGATGATGTATTACGGAACGAGTAAAGAGACTTGCGGTAACGAGATTGAACTAGGTATTGGATACCGACGATCGAATCTCGGGCAAGTAACATACCGATGACAAAGGAACAACGATGTTGTTATGCGGTCTGACCGATAAAGATCTTCGTAGAATATGTAGGAACCAATATGGGCATCCAGGTCCCGCTATTGGTTATTGACCGTGAATAGTTCTAGGTCATGTCTACATTGTTCTCGAACCGTAGGGTCCGCACGCTTAAGGTTTCGATGGCGGTTATTATGAGTTTATGTATTTTGATGTACCGAAGAAGTTCGGAGTCCCGGATGTGATCACGGACATGACGAGGAGTCTCGGAATGGTCGAGACATAAAGATTGATATATTGGAAGCCTATGTTTGGAGTTCGGAATGGTTCCGGACGAAAACGGGAATTTACCGGAAAACCGGGAGGTTACCGGAACCCCCCGGGAGGTAAATGGGCCTCTATGGGCCTCGAGGGAGAAGAGGAGGGGCCGGCCAGAGAGGAGGTGCGCCGCCTCCCCCAGTCCGAATAGGACAAGGAAGGGGGCCCCTCTCCTCTTCCCTCCCCAAACCTAATCCAACTAGGAAGGGGGAGTCCTACTCCCGGTAGGAGTAGGACTCCTCCCGGCGCGCCCTAGCTAGGCCGGCCGGCCTCCCCCCTCCCTCCTTTATATACGGGGGCAGGGGGGCACCTTGGAACACACAAGTTTGATCTTTAGATCGTTCCTTAGCCGTGTGCGGTGCCCCCCTCCACCATATTCCACCTCGGTTATACTGTCATGAAGCTTAGGCGAAGCCTGCGCCGTGAAACATCAAGATCGCCACCACGCGTCGTCAGGCCGTGGAACTCTCCTCGACACTCGGCTGGATCGAGTACGAGGGACGCCATCGAGCTGTACGTGTGTCAAGAACTCGGGGCGTCGGAGTAACGGCGCCGGATCGGTCGGATCGCGAGGAGAACGTCGACTACTTCCTCTGCGCCAGATCGCTTCCGCCGGGTCTACAAGGGTATGTAGACAACACTCTCCCCTCTCGTTGCTATACATCACCATGATCTTGCGTGTGCGTAGGAAATTTTTGAAATTACTACGTTCCCCAACAAAGGGTATCGAGCCAGGTTTTTATGGTTTGATGTTTTGCACGAGTAGAACACAAGTGAGTTGTGGGCGATACAAGTCATACTACCTACCAGCATGTCATACTTTGGTTCAGCGGTATTGTGAGATGAAGCGGCCCGGACCGACATTACGCAGACGCTTACGCGAGACTGGTTTCACCGCCACGAGCACTCGTTGCTTAAAGGTGATTGGTGGGTGCTGTCTCTCTCACTTTAGTTGAACTGAGTGTGGCTACGCCGGTCCTTGAGAAGGTTAAACGAGTCTATTTGACAAAGTATCGTTGTGGTTTTGATGCGAGGTGAGACCGGATCTTGCTTAAGCCCGTAGCAGCCACGTAAAATTTGCAACAACAAAGTAGAGGACGTCTAACTTGTTTTTGCAGGGCATGTTGTGATGTGATATGGTCAAGACGTGATGCTATATTTTATTGTATGAGATGATCATGTTTTGTAACCGTAGTTATCGGCAACTGGCAGGAGCCATATGGTTGTCGCTTTATTGTATGCAATGCAATCGCCCTGTAATGCTTTACTTTATCACTAAGCGGTAGAGATAGTCGTAGAAGCATAAATTTGGCGAGACGACAACGATGCTACGATGGAGATCAAGGTGTCGCGCCGGTGACGATGGTGATCATGGAGGTGCTGCAAGATGGGGATCGTGAAGCACAAGATGATGATGACCATATCATATCACTTATATTGATTTGCATGTGATGTTTATCCTTTTATGCATCTTATCTTGCTTTGATTGACGGTAGCATTATAAGATGATCTCTCACTAAATTATCAAGAAGTGTTCTCCCCGAGTATGCACCGTTGCCAAAGTTCGTCGTGCCCAGACACCACGTGATGATCGGGTGTGATAAGCTCTACGTCCATCTACAACGGGTGCAAGCCAGTTTTGCACACGCAGAATACTCGGGTTATACTTGACGAGCCTAGCATATGCAGATATGGCCTCGGAACACGGAGACCGAAAGGTCGAGCGTGAATCATATAGTAGATATGATCAACATAAGATGTTCACCATTGAAAACTACTCCATTTCACGTGATGATCGGTTATGGTTTAGTTGATTTGGATCACGTGATCACTTAGATGACTAGAGATGTCTTTCTAAGTGGGAGTTCTTAAGTAATATGATTAATTGAACTTAAATTTATCATGAACTTAGTACCGATAGTATCTTGCTTGTTTATGTTTGATTGTAGATAGATGGCTCGTCTTTGTTGTTCCGTTGAATTTTAATGCGTTCCTTGAGAAAGCAAAGTTGAAAGATGATGGTAGCAATTACACGGATCGGGTCCGTAATTTGAGGATCATCCTCATTGCTGCACGTAAGAGTTACGCCTGGATGCACCGCTAGGTGCGAAGTTCGATGCAGATGCAACCAGCGACGTTAAGAACGTCTGGCGAGCAAAGCGATGACTACTCTATAGTTCGATGTGCCATGCTTTACGGCTTAGAACCGGGCTTCAACGACGTTTTGAACGTCATGGAGCATATGAGATGTTCCAGAGTTGAAGTTGATATTCCAACAGTAATGCCCGGATTGAGAGATATGAAGTCTCCAATAAGTTCTATAGCTGCAAGATGGAGGAGAATAGTTCGTTAGTGAACATATACTCGTAATGTCCGGGTACTACAATCACTTGACACAATTGGGAGTTAATCTTCCGGATGATTGTGTCATTGATGTAATTCTTCAATCACGCCACCAAGCTACAAAAGCTTCGTGATGAACTATAATATGCAAGGGTTAGTAAAGACTATACCGAGCTCTTCGCAATGCTAAAGGTCATGGAGGTAGAAATCAAGAAGGAGCATCAAGTGTTGATGGTCAATAAGACCACTAGTTTCAAGAAGAAAGGCAAAGGGAAGAAGAAGGGAATCTCAAGAAGAACAGCAAGCAAGTTGTCGCTCAGAGAAGAAACCCAAGTCCGGCCCTAAACACTGAAATCGAGTGCTTCTCGCAAGCGGTGGTCATCGAAGCGGAACTGCCCCAAGTATTTGGCGGATAAGAAGGATGGCAAGGTGAACAAAGGTATATGTGATATACATGTTATTGATGTGTACCTTACTAGAGCTCGCAGAGCACTGGTATTTGATATTGGTTCATTGCTAATATTTGCAACTCAAAGCAGGACTACGGATTGCTTAACACCGCAAAGGACGAGGTGACGATGCGCGTGGGAAATGGTTCCAAAGTCGATGTGATCGCGGTCGGCACGCTACCTCTACATCTACCTTCGGGATTAGTTTTAGACCTAAATAATTGTTATTTGGTGCTGCGTTGAGCATGAACATTATATCTGGATCTTGTTTGATGCGAGACGGTTATTCATTTAAATCGAGAATAATGGTTGTTCTATTTATATGAGTAATATCTTTTATGGTCATGCACCCTTGAGGAGTGGTCTATTTTGATGAATCTCGATAGTAGTGATACACATATTCATAATGTTGAAACCAAAAGATGCAGAGTTGATAATGATAGTGCAACTTATTTGTGGTAATCGCCGTTTAGGTCATATCGGTGTAAAGCGCATGAAGAAACTCCATCTCGATGGACTTTTGGAGTCACTTGATTATGAATCACTTGGCACTTGCGAGCCGTGCCTCATGGGCAAGATGACTAAAACACCGTTCTCGGTACTATGGAGAGAGCAACAGATTTGTTGGAAATCATACATACAGATGTATGTGGTCCGATGAATGTTGAGGCTCGTGGCGGATATCGTTATTTTCTCACCTTCACATATGACTTAAGCAGATATGGGTATATCTACTTAATGAAACATAAGTCTGAAACGTTTGAAAAGTTCAAAGAATTTCAGAGTGAAGTTGAAAATCATCGTAACAAGAAAATTAAATTTCTACGATCCGATCGTGGAGGTGAATATTTGAGTTACGAGTTTGGTCTACATTTGAAACAATGTGGAATAGTTTAGCAACTCACGCCACCCGAACACCACAACGTAATGGTGTGTCCGAACGTCGTAATCGCACTTTACTAGATATGGTGCGATCTATGATGTCTCTTACAGATTTACCGCTATCGTTTTGGGGTTATGCTCTAGAGACGGCCGCATTCACACTGAATAGAACACCGTCGAAATCCGTTGAGACGACACCTTATGAACTATGGTTTAGCAAGAAACCAAAGTTGTCGTTTCTTAAAGTTTGGGGATGCGGCTTATGTGAAAAAGCTTCAACTGATAAGCTCGAACCCAAATCGGAGAAATGTGTCTTCATAGGATACCCAAAGGAAACAGTTGGGTACACCTTCTATCACAAATCCAAGGCAAGACATTCGTTGCTAAGAATGGATCCTTTCTAGAGAAGGAGTTTTCTCGAAAGAAGTGAGTGGGAGGAAAGTGGAACTTGATGAGGTAATAGTACCTTCTCCCTTACTTGAAAGTAGTTTGTCGCAGAAACCGGTTTCTGAGACACCTACACCAAGTAGTGAGGAAGTTGATGATGTTGATCATGAAACTTCAGATCAAGTAATCGCAGAACCTCGTAGATCAACCAGAGTAAGATCCGCACTGAGTGGTACGGTAATCCATTCGGAAATCATGCTACTAGATCATGATGAACCTACGAACTATGAAGAAGCGATGGTGAGCCCAGATTCGCAAAATGGCTTGAGGCCATGAAATCGAGATGGGATCCATGTATGAAAACAAAGTATGGACTTTGGTTGACTTGCCCGAGGGTAGGCAAGCAATAGAAAACAAGTGGATCTTCAAGAAGAAGACCGACGCCGACGGTAATGTTATCTATAAAGCTCGACTTGTCGCAAAAGGTTTTCGACAAGTTCAAGGGATTGACTACGATGAGACCTTCTCACCGTAGCGATGCTTAAGTCCGTCCGAATCATGTTAGCAATTGCCGCATTTTATGATTATGAAATTTGGCAAATGGATGTAAAGACTGCATTCTGAATGGATTTACGGAAGAAGAGTTGTATATGATGCAACGAAGGTTTTATCGATCCAAAGGAGCTAACAAAGTGTGCAAGCTCCAGCGATCCATCTATGGACTGGTGCAAGCATCTCGGAGTTGGAATAAACGCTTTGATAGTGTGATCAAAGCATTTGGGTTTGTACAGACTTTTGGAGAAGCTTTGTATTTACAAGAAAGTGAGTGGGAGCTCAGAGCATTTACGATATTATATGTGGATGACATATTGCTAATCGGAAATGATATAGAATTCTGGATAGCATAAAGGGATACTTGAATAAGAGTTTTTCAATGAAAGACCTCGGTGAAGCTGCTTACATATTGGGCATTAAGATCTATAGAGATAGATCAAGACGCTTAATTGGACTTTCACAAAGCACATACCTTGACAAAATTTTGAAGAAGTTCAAAATGGATCAAGCAAAGAAAGGGTTCTTGCACGTGTTACAAGGTGTGAAGTTGAGTCGACTCAATGCCCCACCACACGCAGAAGATAGAGAGAAATGAAAGATGTTCCCTATGCTTCACCATAGGCTCTATCATGTATGCAATGCTGTGTACCGGACTGATGTGTGCCTTGCTATAAACCTAGCGGGAGGTACCAAAGTAATCCAGAGTGGATCATCGGACAGCGTCAAGAACATCTGAAATACCGAAAAGGACTAAGGATATGTTTTCGATATGGAGGTGACAAAGAGCTCATCAGAACGGTTACGTTGATGCAAGCTTTGACACCGATCCGGACGATTCTAAATCGCAGACCGGATACGATTTACACTAAACGGAGGAGCTGTCGGTTGGTGCAGTTCTAAACAAAGCGTCGTGGCGGGATCTACATGTGAAGCGGAATACATAGCAGCTTCGGAAGCAGCTAATGAAGGAGTCGGATGAAGGAGTTCATATCCGATCTAGGCGTCATACCTAGTGCATCGGGTCCAATGAAAATCTTCGTGACAATATCGAGCAATTGCCTTAGCAAAGGAATCCAGATTTCACAAGAGGACCAAACACATCAAGAGACGCTTCAATTCCATCCGGACTTAGTCGGTGGGAGACATAGAGATTTGCAAGATACATACGGATCTGAATGTTGCGAACCGCTGACTAAGCCTCTTCCACGAGCAAAACATGATCAGCACCAAGACTCCATGGGTGTTAGAATCATTACTATGTAATCTAGATTATTGACTCTAGTGCAAGTGGGAGATCAAGGAAATATGCCCTAGAGGCAATAATAAAGTTATTATTTATTTCCTTATTTCATGATAAATGTTTATCATTCATGCTAGAATTGTATTAACCGGAAACATGATACATGTGTGAATGCATAGACAAAACAAGATGTCACTAGTATGCCTCTACTAGACTAGCTTGTTAATCAAAGATGGTTATGTTTCCTAACCATGAACAAAGAGTTGTTATTTGATTAACAAGGTCACATCATTAGTAGAATGATCGATTGACATGACCCATTCCCTTAGCTTAGCACACGATCGCTTAGTATGTTGCTACCGCTTCTATCCATGACTTATACATGTTCCGTAACTATGAGATTATGCAACTCCGTTTACGGAGGAACACTTTGGTGCTACCAAACGTCACAACGAATCGGGTGATTATAAAGGAGTACTACAGGTGTCTCCAAAGGTAGATGTTGGGTTGGCGATTTGAGATTAGGTTTTGTCACTCCAATTGTCGGAGAGGTATCTCTGGGCCCTCTCGGTAATGCACATCATGAAGCCTTGCAAGCACTACAACTAATGAGTTAGTTGTGAGATGATGTATTCTCGAACGAGTAAAGAGACTTGCGGTAACGAGATTGAACTAGGTATTGATACCGACGATCGAATCTCGGGCAAGTAACATACCGATGACAAAGGAACAACGTATGTTGTTATGCGGTCTGACCGATAAAAGATCTTCGTAGAATATGTAGGAACCAATATGGGCATCCAGGTCCCGCTATTGGTTATTGACCGTGAATAGTTCTAGGTCATGTCTACATTGTTCTCGAACCGTAGGGTCCGCACGCTTAAGGTTTCGATGACAGTTATTATGAGTTTATGTATTTTGATGTACCGAAGAAGTTCGGAGTCCCGGATGTGATCACGGACATGACGAGGAGTCTCGGAATGGTCGAGACATAAAGATTGATATATTGAAGCCTATGTTTGGAGTTCGAATGGTTCCGACGAAAACGGAATTTCTCGGAAACCGGAGGTTACGGAACCCCCGGAGGTAAATGGGCCTCTATGGGCCTCGAGGGAGAAGAGGAGGGCCGGCCAGGAGGTGGCGGCGCCCCTCCCCCAGTCCGAATAGGACAAGGAAGGGGCGGCGCCCTCTCCTCTTTCCCTCCCCAAACCTAATCCAACTAGGAAGGGGGAGTCCTACTCCGGTGAGGAGTAGGACTCCTCCCGCGCCTAGCTAGGCCGGCCGGCCTCCCCCTCCCTCCTTTATATACGGGGCAGGGGGCACCTTGGAACACACAAGTTTGATCTTTAGATCGTTCCTTAGCCGTGCAGCGGTGCCCCCTCCACCATATTCCACCTCGGTTATACCGTCGCGAAGCTTAGGCGAAGCCCTGCGCCGTGAAACATCAAGATCGCCACCACGCCGTCGTCTTGTGGAACTCTCCTCGACACTCGGCTGGATCGAGTACGAGGGACGCCATCGAGCTGTACGTGTGTCAAGAACTCGGGGCGTCGGAGTAACGGCGCCGGATCGGTCGGATCGCGAGGAGAACGTACGACTACTTCCTCTATGTTGTGATCGCTTCCGCTTCGGGTCTACAAGGGTATGTAGACAACACTCTCCCCTCTCGTTGCTATACATCACCATGATCTTGCGTGTGCGTAGGAAATTTTTTGAAATTACTACGTTCCCCAACACTTTGAACCTTTCAACTATTTCAGACTTATGTTTCATCAAGTAGATATACCCATATCTACTCAAATCATCTTGTGAAGGTCAGAAAATAACGATACTTGCCACGAGCATCAACACTCATTGGATCGCATACATCGGTATGTATTATTTCCAATAAGTCAGTAGCTTGTTCCATTGTTCCGGAGAACGGAGTTTTAGTCATCTTGCCCAAAAGGCACGGTTCGCAAGTATCAAATGATTCATAACCAAGTGATTCTAAAAATCCATCTTTATGGTGTTTCTTCATGCGCTTTACACCGATATGACCCAAACGGCAGTGCCACAAATAAGTTGCACTATCATTATTAACTTTGCATCTTTTGGCATCAATATTATGAATATGTGTATCACTACGATCGAGATCCAACAAACTATGCTCATTAGGTGTATGACCATCGAAGGTCTTATTTATGTAAACAGAATAACAATTATTCTCTAACTTTAAATGAATAACCGTATCGCAATAAACAAGATCAAATCATGTTCATGCTCAACGCAAACGCCAAATAACATTTATTTAGGTTTAACACTAATCCCGAAAGTATAGGGAGTGTGCGATGATGATCATATCAATCTTGGAACTACTTCCAACACCCATCGTCACTTCCCCTTCAACTAGTCTCTGTTTATTCGGTAACTCCTGTTTCGAGTTACTAATCTTAGCAACTGAACAAGTATCAAATACTCAGGGGCTACTATAAACACTAGTAAGGCACACATCAATAACCTGTATATCAATTATACCCTTGTTCACTTTGCCATCCTTCTTATCCACCAAATATTCAGGGCATTTCTGCTTTCAGTGACCATTTCCTTTGCAGTGTAAGCACTCAGTTTCAGGCTTTGGTCCAGCTTTGGTCTTCTTCACGGGAGTGACAACTTGTTTGCCATTCTACTTGAAGTTTCCCTTTCTTTCCTTTGCCCTTTTATTGAAACTAGTGGTCTTGTCAATCATCAACACTTGATGCTCTTTCTTGATTTCTACCTTCGTCGATTTCAACATCACGAAGAGCTCGGGAATCATTTTTGTCATCCCTTGCATACTATAGTTCATCACGAAGTACTAGTAACTTAGTGATGGTGACTAGAGAATTTTGTCAATCACTATCTTATCTTGAAGATTAACTCCCACTTGATTCAAGTGATTGAAGTACCCAGACAATCTGAGCACATGCTCACTAGTTGAGCGATTCTCCTCCATCTTTTAGCTATAGAACTTGTTGGAGACTTCATATCTCTCAACTCGGGTATCTGCTTGAAATATTAACTTCAATACCTGGAACATCTTATATGGTCCATGACGTTTAAAACCTCTTTGAAATCCCGATTCTAAGCCGTTAAGCATGGTGCACTAAACTATCAAGTAGTCATTATATTGAGCTAGCCAGACGTTCATAACGTCTGCATCTGCTCCTGCAATAGGTTTGTCACCTAGCGGTGCATTAAGGACATAATACTTCTGTGCAGCAATGAGGATAAACCTCAGATCACGGATCCAATCCGCATCATTGCTACTAACATTTTTCAACACAGTTTTCTCTAGGAACATATCAAAATAAACATATGAAAGCAACAACGCAAGCTATTGATCTACAACATAATTTGCAAAATACTACCAGGACTAAGTTCATGATAAATTTAAGTTCAATTAATCATATTACTTAAGAACTCCCACTTAGACAGACATCTCTCTAGTCATCCAAGTGATCACGTGATCCAAATCAACTAAACCATGTCCGATCATCACGTGAGATGGAGTAGTTTCAATGGTGAACATCGCTATGTTGATCATATCTACTATATGATTCACGTTCGACCTTTCGGCCTCCGTGTTCCGAGGCCATATCTGTATATGCTAGGCTCGTCAAGTTTAACCTGAGTATTCCGCGTGTGCAACTGTTTTGCAGCCGTTGTATTTGAACGTAGAGCCTATCACACCCGATCATCACGTGGCCTCAAAGACGAAGAACTTTCATAACGGTGCATACTCGTGGAGAACACTTCTTGATAATTAGTGAGAGATCATCTTAAAATGTTACCGTCAAACAGAATAAGATGTATAACAGATAAACATCATATGCAATCAAAATATGTGACATGATATGGCCATGATCATCTTGTGCCTTTGATCTCCATCTCGAAAGTACTGTCATGATCTCTATCGTCACCGGCACGACACCATGATCTTCATCATCTTGATCTATATCAATGTGTCGTCACATGGTCGTCTCGCCAACTATTGCTCTTGCAACTATTGCTATCGCATGGCGATAAAGTAAAGCAATTATTTGGCACTTGCATCTTATGCAACAAAGAGACAACCATAGAGCTTCTGCCAGCTGCCGATAACTTCAACAAAACATGATCATCTCATACAACAACTTATATCTCATCACGTCTTGACCATATCACATCACAACATGCCCTGCAAAAACAAGTTAGACGTCCTCTACTTTGTTGTTGCAAGTTTTACGTGGCTGCTACGGGCTGAGAAAGAACCGTTCTTACCTACGCATCAAAACCACAACGATAGTTCGTCAAGTTGGTGTTGTTTTAACCTTCGCAAGGACCGGGCATAGCCACACTCGGTTCAACTAAAGTTGGAGAAACTGACACCCGCTAGTCACCTGTGTGCAAAGCACGGCGGTAAAACCAGTCTCGCGTAAGCGTACGCGTAATGTCGGTTCAGGCCGCTTCATCCAACAATACCGCCGAAACAAAGTATGACATGCTGGTAAGCAGTATGACTTGTATCGCCCACAACTCACTTGTGTTCTACTCGTGCATATAACATCAACGCATAAAACCTAGGCTCGGATGCCACTGTTGGGGAACGTAGTAATTTCAAAAATTTCCTACGCACACGCAAGATCGTGGTGATGACATAGCAACGAGAGGGAGAGTATTGTCCATGTACCCTCGTGAGACCGAAGCGAAGCGTTATGACAACGCTGTTGATGTAGTCGACGTCTTCACGATCCGACCGATCCAAGTATCGAACGACGCCACCTCCCGATTCAGCACACGCTCAGCTCGATGACGATCCCGGACCGATCCAAAGAAAGTGTCGGGATGAGTTCCACAAGACGATGCGTGGTGACGATGATGATGCTCACGTGCAGGCTTCGCCTAATCTCCGTGACGATATGACCGAGGTGGAATATGGTGGAGGGAGCACCGCACACGGCTAAGGAACGATCCGTAGATCAACTTGTGTGTCTATGGGGTGCCCCCTACCCCGTATATAAAGGAGCAAGGGGAGGCGGCCGCCCTGGGGCGCGCCAAGGGGGGGAGTCCTCCTCCTAGTGGGAGTAGGACTCCCTTTCCTAGTCCAACTAGGAAGGAGGAAGGGGGAAGGAAAGAGAGGGAGAGGGAGAGGGAAAGAGGGGCCGCGCCCCCCTTCCCTAGTCCAATTCGGTCTCCCCATGGGAGGGGGCGTGCCACCTCCTGGGCTGCTGCCCTCTCTCTCCCTTCAGGCCCACTAAGGCCCAATACTTCCCCGGGGGGTTCCGGTAACCCCTCCGGCACTCCGGTTTTCTCCGAAAACGTCTGGAACACTTCCGGTGTCCGAATATAGTCGTCCAATATATCGATCCTTATGTCTTGACCATTTCGAGACTCCTCGTCATGTCCGTGATCACATCCGGGACTCCGAACAAACTTCGGTACATCAAAACTTATAAACTCATAATAAAACTGTCATCGTAACGTTAAGCGTGCGGACCCTACGGGTTCGAGAACTATGTAGACATGACCTAGAACTATTCTCGGTCAATAACCAATAGCGGAACCTGGATGCCCATATTGGTTCCTACATATTCTACGAAGATCTTTACCGGTCAAACCGCATAACAACATACATTGTTCCCTTTGTCATCGGTATGTTACTTGCCCGAGATTCGATCGTCGGTATCCAATACCTAGTTCAATCTCGTTACCGGCAAGTCTCTTTACTCGTTATGTAATGCATCATCCCGTAACCAACTCATTGGTCACATTGCTTGCAAGGCTTATAGTGATGTGCATTACCGAGAGGGCCCGAAGATACCTCTCCGACAATTGGAGTGACAAAATCTAATCTCGAAATACGCCAACTCAACATGTACCTTCGGAGACACATGTAGTACTCCTTTATAATCACCCAGTTACGTTGTGACGTTTGGTAGTACCCAAAGTGTTCCTCCGGTAAACGGGAGTTGCATAATTCTCATAGTTACAGGAACATGTATAAGTCATGAAGAAAGCAATAGCAATATACTAAACGATCAAATGCTAGGCTAACGGAATGGGTCATGTCAATCACATCATTCTCCTAATGATGTGATCCCATTAATCAAATGACAACACATGTCTATGGTTAGGAAATATAACCATCTTTGATCAACAAGCTAGTCAAGTAGAGGCATACTAGTGACACTATGTTTGTCTATGTATTCACACATGTATTATGTTTCCGGTTAATACAATTCTAGCATGAATAATAAACATTTATCATGAAATAAGGAAATAAATAATAACTTTCTTATTGCCTCTAGGGCATATTTCCTTCAGTTTCATCCATGTGATTGCAAATCATCACAACTTTTTCTTTGGATTCACATGCACAAGATTTCATAGGAATTTTTTCATCCACTCCGATCTCTTACAAAATATTTCTTCCTTGGTCCAATCAAGCAAACTAAGAGCTCATTCGGTTGGCATTTTTTCGGATGACTATTATAAGATTTTGACCCTCAATTTCTTTTATGTGAAACATTCATTTTTGCAAAATAGAAGACTATATTCCTTAGGATTTTGTTCATCTTGACCCGATACCTGCATATTCTTAGCAGTAGGTGAGTGCTCATGGAAATTTTCTGGGTTGGGGAGGGCATCCTAATCCCTTACTTTTCCTATTTCTTTGGTTTGAACATCCTAGAAAATAATGTAGGTTTCACATGATCAAGGCACTGCTATCCTATGTTTGCCATATTCCTGCGGTTTTAGGGTATCTTTGGTTCTACGAGTTGCTATGCTCGAACAACCCGGACAATGATACTCGCGTGGGCGTGAGACTTGGTGTTGACTACCGGATTCTTTCGCTTCAAGGGACAAACAGTTTGACTATGCTCGGCCTTCAGTTCGATAGGTTGGACACTACGTCAGACAACTCAACTCGCTGGGTCTCTGCGACATCTCTCTAGGGGGGGCGAACTGTCTGAGTTATGGCCATGGCTATCCGGCAGTCAGGAGCTCATCCTCGAAAGCTTGGCCCTCTTCTTCCTCTTCTAGATTTGGGTCTGTGTCTTGGTCGTCTTTCATTGTTTCCTCGCGATCACTGCCTCTGTATCACAGCACACACAACGTGTGCGCTATCGATAGCCACTAGTTCTCATGCATGTCTAAAGTGAGCTAATTTAGTAGTAGAGTCACCTTGCCTTGTACAGCCTTGTCACGTGCCTTTGTCATTGGTCCTATTTAAACTTGTGCAAACATCAGGCTGAGCTGGGTTTCAGGCCGGACTTGTAAAAGCCTACCTTCTTTTCTCTAGTCTGAGCCCGGCCAGAAGCCCGAAAGCTCGACCTAAAATAATGAAAAAAAAGGAAGCTCAAGCCGGTTCAATTTTTTCGGGACGGGTTGTCAGGGCGGGCTGCCCATGCTCAAGTCTATTACCATTGGTGCTTCCCCGCTTGGTATGATAATGTTTGCAGGACCCAACATATCATCTTGTCATCCACTCTAACCGTTATGCAAAATTTTCATGTTATTCCTTTGGTGCAATCAAACAACTTCTTTTACAATTTGTTGTGTTTGTTATTCCAGTAGGACTCATAATGCCGGACCTATAATTTTGTGTTTTTTCTTCCTATTCCCATGTTCTTAAAAACTCTACAAATGAAAGGTGATCTAAAACCCTACGAATTAAAGATGCCCTCTGGTAAGTTGCGATATTGTTGCTTCAAACTGCCACAATTAATACGATGTATTTTGATTCAAAATGTTTTTCTCGCTTTCCAACAACAAGATCATCCCACGTGCCATGCACTTCAAAAGTGCGGCAACATGCCGTTAGACATGCGAACCCAAAGGCTCTATTTTTGAACTTAACCTTAATTTTGTAAGCAAGAATGCATGATAAAATAATATGATTGGTAGCCTTTGTACCAAACAAAGCCAACACGTGCCTCCGTTTCGTCACAGATGAACCCGTGAGTAGGAGGCTACGCATCGCTACAAATCCTACGAACGTGCACTTGCTCTAATTCATCCATCCGCCACAGAAGTCTCGCAGTCCATCACTGCCGAGAAGATGCCCACGCCGAAGATAAACATCTCCACTCTACAACTTCATGTCAAAAAAAAAAAAAATCTCTACACCTTGCATGTGCCGCGGTGTCGGTTATTCCAATCCAAATATCCAACGTACCACTGCAGCCAGTCTGCTCTAGCGTGCAGGGAGGGCTAACCAAAGCGCGGGTCGGGTTGTTTAAACCGGAGCGCCCGGGAATTAGGTCGCGAGTTTGTTTGGACGGACCAGGAGAAGTCGCACTCGGCCGGCGCGGATAAGGCGACGACGGGTGGGAATCATGCACCTGCACCTGCAGCGCACTGCGCACCGAATCCATCGGTCATCGCTTCGCAAAATTTTCTATGGAGAAAAATAAATAAATAGTAGACTCGTACGTAGTACGCACAGTGAGTCACGTGAGCCCGCCGCGTCGGGGCGGCCGGTCTGGGGCATTCAAAACCCTTCGCGCTAAAGTTGTTCCCTCCTTGCAACGTACTCAATGAATGAGCGGTGGCCCGCCGCACGGCAGCACGGCCGCGTTTTGAGCAGCACTGCTTTTACGTACTCAAATGTAATTTTACCCATACGAAGGCGAG
Organism: Aegilops speltoides; assembly: GCA_021437245.1. NCBI lineage: Eukaryota > Viridiplantae > Streptophyta > Magnoliopsida > Poales > Poaceae > Aegilops > Aegilops speltoides. The sequence goes on from CM038142.1 coordinate 443,171,477, forward strand.
ACAAGAAATACTCCATCCGTCCCAAAATTTTTGTCTTAGATTTGTCTAGATACAGATGTATCTAACACTAAAACGTAAATAGATGCATCCGTATTTAGACAAATCTAAGACAATAATTTTGGGACGAAGGGAGTACAAAAGAATGATCGGGCTATCATGCAAAAATCGGTCTCTACAGGTGCTCATACTATAAAGAGTAATAAATGAGATTAAATATAAAGAGAAAATTTTGTGATGGCCCATTTTATTTGATATAAATGATAGTTTTTCTAAGAAAAGATTTGAGAGCAGTGCGCAAAAAAAAAGGATGAGTCCAATTCATTCTTGACTGGTACTCATTTGGCACGAGGCCGGCATATCACTAACACTTAATTCTTTTTATGTGACAAATTGACAAGCTACATAGAGTAGTGTAGTATTCTCTCCATCCCAAAATAAGTGACTCACCTTTTATTAAGTTTAATATAAAGTTAATATAAAATTGAGTCACTTATTTTGAGACGAAGAAAGTAGTATATTTGCTTCAGTGACGAGCGAAACTATGAAAGATTCGAGTTACCTGCAGAATTCCTGGACTTTGTCTCCTATGCAACCCCGCTTCTGAACAAAAGAGATACAAAAAGGGAAAGTGACCTTCTCAGCCCGAGCTCAAATGAGCTTGGATGAACAGCAAAATTGAAAACAATTTTAAAAAGTCTGAATTTTTCTTGACCAACATTGACAAAAGCTCTAAGAGCTTGAAAAATTACATCATGAAATCAAATTTGTTGAAGTCGTGCCAAAAGAAAACCAGTGCTCCAAAATGCTTTTGAGAGTAGCATTTTCAGAGTATCAATTTTGTTTTTTTTTGCCACCACTTTCACAAATGTGATTGCATGACGAAATTTTGCAAGCCCTTAGAGCTTTTGTCAATGTTTTAAAAAAAACCCAGATTTTTTTGAATTATTTTTGATTTTACTGTTCACCCGAGCTCGGGCTGAGAAAGTCCACGTCCTATGAAAAGAAACATGACTTCTCAAGTTAGGTCGGCGGACTCGCCTCTTGATTCGCGGGATTTTAAAAACAGAAAAACATAGGATTGAAATGCTATGGTCATCTCAATCCTACAGAATTTTGGGTTGTTTGATTCACTGTTCAAGAAATCTTCCGATCCACCGATTAATCTTCCGATTTATCACTAATCGGGGGTTGACGATAAGATTATGCCTTATCTTTGTCGTTGATCTTTTGGACCGATTTATCGTTCTGACAAGCGATTTATCGGGAATCTATCGATAAATTAGACCTATTCATAGCATGATGTTTGAAAAAATTATGTTTATTTATGTTTGGTGGACCTTGTTACGAAATATGTACTATTTTCCTATTTTGTTTGCCATTATATGAGGATTCAAAGGCTAGAAATCAAGGTAACACTTCTGTCAAATATTGTTTTGGTGTTGAATATAGCGTATTTTAGTGTTGGGAACATGATATTTGTAAAAAATATCCGATTAATAGTCGACTGATAAAATCGATTAATCGGCCGATTTCCGATTAATCTCTAATCCCTCGACGACCGAAACGATAACGATAAGCGATATCCTCAACATTGGTTTGATTGCAGAATAGAAAAAACAAAGAATCATTTTAAAAAAGTTAGTGGATGCTAGAAATCATACGAGAAGTAGTACAAAGAAATTCTTAGAAAAAAGTCCTATAGGATTCTATCTTACGAATCAAACAACTAACATAGCAAAAATTCATAAAGATTCCAATCCTTCGAAATCACTATGAAAATCCTTAAATCAAAGGAGCCCTAAGAAATCTCGCAGAAAAAAAGAGCCCTAAAGAGGTGGTAGTTTCGGCCGGGCGGCCAGCGGATTCGTCGCCGTTTCCCGATCGCTCTTATTCAAACATTTTTGCAGTAGTTGATCAATCCATCCTCATTCTTCACTGATTATACGGGATACGCGTTTCTTTAATTTTAAGCGGGGAGCAATGATGCGTGCGGTGGAAGATTTCGTGAACAGCCGTTGGCTTCGCTTTTCATCTCGGCCGTCCAAGTGTTAGATATAGTATTGGGCTAGAATGGAAATGGAAAGTACAAGAGAACTAAACATCGAGCCCACACAAGCCAGAAAAGGGGCCTAATTGGCCTAGCCCGCAGTGCGCGTAGCAGTTGAATTGTACTACTGATCCGAGCATTGCGCGACCCACATAATGAGATAATTACAACTACGGTACCTGTACTATCTGGCACGTAACATGACGGTCCTGGCACTCGTGAATTGCTCCAATACAGTCCTCATATACGCAAATACGCTCCAAAACGGTCCTCCGGACGTATTAACCTACGAACCAGGCCGGACAAGCGCCACATCATCATGCGGGCTGGTCGACCGCACCGGTTCAGTTGGTAAGCATCCTCCAGGCGACGACGACGTATGGCGGCGCAGGTGATCGGCGACATCTAGGCGACGAGAGACGTTCATACCGGTGGGAGCTCACACGGCGACGACGAAATTGTCGTCGCCCGCCGTGAATGGCGGCATGTGATCCTATACAGCGGCACGACGATGCCCCCGTACCCATGTACGGTAAGATTCAACCACCATGGCTGGATTAGACATGTTACTGCCTTGATTCTCATCTATTCCGTCGTTTTGGTGCGTTCTACGATACAATTTAGGTGATTTATGCACACATTTGCTTAGGTTAACACAGATGATTAGGGTTTGATGTCCGATGGCTAAACTTTGACCTTTTTTTTTGGTTTAACAGATGGAGGCACTGATTTCTGTACAATTGAGTTCATCCATGGTGGATTTTTCATGGGCAGTGGTGGTAATCTATCATATCTCAATGGTCGCAAGGTCTGCTATGATTCTTGTGTGATGAGTGTTGCTTGTATGGAAATGTTGTATGAATTAGTAGAGAAGGTGGGTTATGAGACTTCAGGAAGAATTCAAATCTATTTGTGATGCAGGATGCAAATTAATGAAGATGGGCTTAGGTTGGTTGCAAGCAATAATGACACAAAATGCATTAGCAAGCTAGTTAGAGAAGGGCACAAATACGATGTTGTATCTTGTTCATGATGTCGCTTCGGTGGAGGAGGATGGGATGATGTGTTAGCAAATCCATGTACACTTCTTGGGGACATGAGTGCTTCCATGTCATTTGCATGCGAGGAAAATGTAGAAGGCACAAGCAGGAGGAGCAGAAGAGGGACATCGGAGGTAGAGGAGGAGTTATGTAGTGAAGATGATAGCGAAGACTCAGATTATATTCCGAAATAATTGCGGTGACTATGACCTCAATGATGGTGACGATGATTTGATCAATGAGGATACAAAAGCTGTCGGCGATGAGAAGAAAGGGACAAGGACGGGGAAGGAGCTAGCGGAAGATCTAAACTCCGAGGATGATAGTCTTGATCTGCCTGAATCGGATGATGATGATGACATTAAATTCAATTTCAAACATTTTATGAAGTTGATTTGAAGGAGCCCAAGTTCTATGTGGGGCAGGTTTTCCCATCTATTGCCTTGATCAGACAGGCCATTAGGGAGTATAGTTGCAAGGAGAGGTTGCAAATAACATTTCCCAAGAATGACAAGACAAGGATTGGAGCTGTGTGCAATGGTGGTTGCCCTTGGTATTTATATGCTTCATTTGACAATAGAACCAAGGGAATTCAGGTTAAAACATTTAAAGATGAGCACACATGCACAAAGAAGTGGAGTGTTAAAGCATTCACTGCCAGATACATTGCTGCAAAGTATGTTGACAAGGTCAGAGCAGATGATAAGATTTCTTTGAAGGGTTTGGGGGCAATGGTGCAGGGAGAATGGAACATGAAGGTTCATAGGCAGAAGCTTTGGAGAGCAAGGAAAATAGCATTTGACATTATTTATGGTGATGATATTGCTCAAGATTACAACATGTTGTGGGATTATGCAGCTGAGTTAAGGAGGTCAAATCCTGGTAGTACTTTTTGTTGCAAGTTGCCGATGATGGCCAATTCCATAAGTGCTACTTCTCTTTTGATGCATGCAAGAGGGATTCCTTGCAGCTTGTAGGCCTGTAATTTTCTTAGATGGTTGTCATTTGAAAACTCAGTTTGGTGGAGTTTTGTTAACCGCAATAGGAATGGATCCTAATGATTGCATTTATCCCGTGGCCTTTGCTGTTGTGCAAGTTGAAAACACAGAAGGTTGGAGATGGTTCTTGACTATTCTTAAAGAAGATCTTGGTATTATGGACACCTCACTTTGGACAGTCATGTCTGACAAGCAAGTAAGTCACTTGCAGTTGTAATATATGCTTCGGTAGTTTGGTCGCATTTATTCACTTGCAGATTGTAGTACATGATTTGTAAATTTGTAATTATTTAGTACTAAATTAATTTGTTCACATCCAGGGTCTAATTAAGGCAGTGAGAGAACTATTTAAAGATTCAGAGCATAGGTATTGTGTAAGACATATCTGGCAGAATTTCACAAAGAACTTTAAAGGAGAAGTGCTAAAGAATCAATTGTGGAGATGTGCTCGAAGTACTACTCATGGTCAGTTTAGAGAGAACATGGACAGAATGCTAGTTCTTAGTAAGGAAGCTCATGATTGGTTAGAGGAGTTAGACCCAGAAACATGGGTAAGGGCATTTCAAAAAGATTTCCCAAAGTGTGATGTTCTATTGAACAACAATTGCGAAGTGTTCAATAGGTATATTTTAGATGCAAGAGAACTCCCCATATTAACCATGATACAAAGGATTAAAGGACAAATAATGGGAAGACATTATGGTAAGCAACTAGAGGCACTAAAATGGCATGGTACCATATGTCCCAAAGTGAGAAAAAGGTTGCAAAGACATATTGATGCAGCAGCCACATGTCATGCTGATCCTGCTGGACTGGGCATTTTTGAAGTGCAAGACAAAAACAGGCAGTTCAGTGTGGACATAACGTTGTATAAATGCACTTGCAGAAGGTGGGATTTAACTGGGATTCCATGTTGTCATGCGGTTGCAGCTGCAAGATATGACAATATTCCACCTGAAACATTGGTCCACCCATGTTACTCCATTGAGACTTACCGCAAGGCTTACGAGAAAATAATCTTGCCATGTAAAGATGTGAGTGAGTGGGAAAAAATGAATGGCAGACAAGTGCTTCCTCCCAAAATTAAGAAAAAGAAAGGCAGAAAGGCGAAGAATAGACGACAACAACCAGAAGAGACTGAGGGTAGGGCAGGGAGGAAAGTTGGCAGAGGTGGATCTATTATCCATTGTAGCTATTGTGGAGCTGCAGGACATAACATAGGTGGGTGCAAAGATTTCAAATTAGGCCTAAAACCCAAGAGGAAGGTCAGAAAAAAGAAAGTTAGAGCAGAACCTGAAGTTTCCTCCTCCGATGAAGAATATGAAGCCATGACACAGGTAATATAATTGTACAACCTCCTTAAATGCTATTTTTTTTACATAACCAGAACTTTACTAATTTATATGGTTTTTGTAATCAGGAGCAGAACATGCAAACTGAGGGGTTATTACAGCAACAACCACCTATTTATGAGGCTGAGGTCATTACAACATTAATGGAAGAGGTATCTAATTGTTTTCATAATTTTATTACTACCATCTAATTCATGACTCCAAGCTAATTAATTTTCCTAAATTATTATAGACAAATGTTGCAAGCCAGATCATAGAACCACCTAATTCAGGCCCTTTACCTCCATCAGCATTTATTGAACAAAATGTCCCAAGCCAACCCCCTGTCCAGCCAACAACTGCAACAGCACAGGAAAATGTTCATAGAAAAAGAGAGGTGCTTGCACTGGCTAAACTTAGACTTGCAGCTGAAAAAAAAGAGATTGCAGATCAGGCAAAGTTTGATGCAGCTTTGAACAAGATCAGAGAGGAAGAGCAAAAGATTTTGCAAGCTGCGGAGAAAAGGAAACAAGAGGCTGCAGCAAAAAGTTAGAGATTGAGGAGAAAAGAAAGCTGTGCTGAGAGAAAAACAGTTGGCAGCTGAAGAAAAAGAAAAGAAATTGAAGAAAAGAAACGAAAGAGGTTGGTTGAGCAGCAGGAGAAGAAGGCACTTGCAGAGGCCAAAAGGAATGCACTACAAGTTAAAAAGATGCAAGCAGAGGAAGCAAAAAGGCGAAGGCTGCAGAAAAGAAAAGAATTGCGGATGAAAAGAGAAAGAAAGCTGAAGATTCACTAAGAGCAGAAGAAATGGAATTTCTTATGATGCAAGAGGATGAGCAGGAAAGAATTAGAGGTTGTAAAGAGTATCTTGCTCAAGGGGAGAATTCAAGGCAACAGGCATGGGAGAAGCAAAATCTGCAGCAAGATACATCCAGGGCACAAGATTGGGAAGAGAGAAAGAAACAAGCAGAAGAATGGAACAGAGCACAAGCCCAAGCCGAGGAAGGAAAGAAACAAGCAATGGAAGAAAATCTCAGGTTGGCAAGTGAGAAGCAAAGGCAGGATGAATGCCAAGCAAAGCAGAGCACTTTGGAGCAGCAACATGTGCCAAAGAGACCTTACTTCAGTCAGGCCAGGACAGATTTTAAGAAACCAAGAAAAAGTAGCATGTTTGATATATTTAGGAGGAGAGGATATAAGCATTTCATACATGAAGTGTTGTGTGTTTTCTTTTGTTAAGTTGCAGAACTCCTTTATTTGCTTTCACCAACCTGTTAAATGTTGGTCAGACTAATCATGTTATTTTCAAGATCATGTAATGATCAGGCAAACCTTGTTAAATTGAATGCTTTTGTGAAATGTATGAAACATGTTAGCCCCTGTTCTGTTCAACTGCTGCGTGTATGGAAATAGATTATTTTGGCATATGATTTTTGCTCCTTGTCTGTTCTATATGAGAACATAGAAACATGCATGATTCAAATGCAGTTCAGTATGCCCTGTACTCAACTACTGGACTTCCCAGCAAATTAATAAGCCGCCAAACTTGCTACAATTCCCAGCAATTTTTGTACAATAAAGCAATACAGAATCAGGCTTGCTGAGAAGCAAGAAGGAAATCAATAGCAAAACGACAGTACTCGTGTACCAATGCTTTGGCGCAGGTCTTCTGGGAAACGTATGTCACAATTGTTATCATCCTCATCCTGGATGCGTACAATTTCTGATTGGACTGCCAGTTTGGCAAAAGGTAGCATACAAATTTCATTATATAGCATGCCAGTTTGGCAAATTGCCTATTCTACTTGACATAGTGGCATCCTAATTCACTAGAAATTTAGATTGAGCCGTCGGCCTCGCCAGGCCCAGTGTCGTCCAGGCTGCCGAGCCAAGCCGTCGGCGAGAAGATCAGCAAGATCACGGCGGGCAGGCATCCTCGATGCCCACCTCTGTCAGCTTGACGCGACACGTCTTCACGAGGACGTCGAGCGGCGCGGTCGGTCTCCAACTGCCGTCGCCAGGAGCACGTGGGTGCGCGAGTCTGCAGCACGTCCATGGCCGGCGTGCGTGCGAGCGAGGAGCACACGCCCGGCGCCACACCTCCAGCCACTGATAGCACCGCCGGCGTCGTGGGTGCGACGCCCAACCTTGCCGCGGTTGATAGGGCGGAAACAGGTTCCCCGTCATGCTATCGCCGCCTGTCGAGAGGAGAGGAGAGGAATTTGTGATTTAGGGTTAGGGAGGTAATGGGGAATTTTGGCCTAGCAGTGCGCCGCCCGTCTGGTTTACCCGGTTCGGCTCGACCAGCCCGCGCGCTGACGTGGCAGTGGTCTGGGCCTCGCGCGTACGGGAAGAGTAGCCAGGTTCGTATGAGATAGGCACAGAGGACCGTTTTGGAGCGTTTCTGCGTATTTGAGGACCGTATCGGAGCAATCGACGAGTGCCAGGACTGTCTTGTTACGCGCCGGATAGTACAGGTACCGTAGTTGTAATTATCTCCCCACATAATTGTTCGTTCTGTGTATCGCCCACAACGCGGTCACATGGACGATGGAGTCGGAGGCTCAATAATGCGCACTACACCAACGCGAAGTTGTTCAAAAATACTCCTAGATCGCATTATGCACGGAGCCGTCAGCTGGCCAAACACAACAGCACCGCTGAACTGAAAACAGCAGCTCGAAACCGACCCTTGTTCCACACGGCACGCGCAGAACGGTGAAGGCTGGGCTGCTGGAGAGCAGCATCATGTGCTCAGCCCATGAACACTGATGATTCCTTCCTTGCAAGAGGTCAAAAGAACCTCACGCCTCTTGCCCATTTCGGCGTCCATGTTGAATTGTACCGTTACATGTACTTGTATTGTATGAGATGGCTGTTGTAATTAGGCCCTAGTCTTACGCCTGTAACTCCACCCACGCCATCCAATCCCTGCATGTAGGGAGTTCGGCTACGTGCCTCCGTGTATATGTAACAGCTCTGTTGAATGGAATAGATGCGCTGAGTTATTCCACCGTTCTTCTTGGTAATCAGAGCTTAGGTCTCTCTCTCTCTCCCATGTTGACCAGCCCACCTTCCTCTCCCGTCGACGGCGACCTTGGCCACAACCCTCCTCCGAGCGAACTTCGCCGCCACATCGCAGCCGCCCCGAAGCGTCCCCTGCATCGCCACCCCAGATGCCATCAACTCCGCGGCTTGCCTCTCGCTACATCCCCACCCAACCCCATTCCCCGATCCTCTCTCGTGCCCACCACCACCCCTCCCGCTGCCTTCCTCCGAGCATCGCCGGGTCGTCGACTTCAAGTTGGCCTGGATGGGACTAACTTCACCCGATGGCGCAACTACCGAACCTCCTCTTCGCGGTACCACGCGGAGACGCACGCGTCGGCAGGCGGGCAGCGCGCCTCTCCGATCCCCAGTGGCGCGACGATGACAACACTATCCGCCTCTGGTTCTTCTCCACCATCGAAGGCGATCTCCTTGATCTCGTCGCTCCGCCCGACTCCACCGCCTACACGATTTGGCAGCGCCTTCACGAGTACTTCCTCGCCAACGAGGCCGAGCACGCGATGCACCTCGGTCAGGAGTTCCGGGCGTGCACCCGCGGCGACCTCACCATCAATGAATACTGCCGCCGCCTCCAAGGTATCGCCGCCGCCCTTGCTGACGTCCGGGAACCGGTCACCGACCGAACCCTGACCCTGCAGATGCTCGATGGCGTCGGCAAGAAGTTCGAGCTGCCGCTGCCATCATCCACCCATCGTGCCGCCCCCACTTCGCCCCAGCGGTCGCGCTTGGTCTCGCCGAGCTCGCCATCGACAGCGCGCGCACCGAGGGTGCGCAGTGCTAGCCGTCCTCAACGACGACGCGGGAGCCGACGGGCGTGGCGGCCGCGGTGCCGACCGCGCTCCTCTGGCGGTGGCGGCGGCCATCCTAACGGCGGCCGTGGCGGCCATCTGGCGTGGTCCTCCGGCGGTGGCAACCGCAACGCCGGGCGTGGCGGGCGCGCGCCGTGGCGGGCGTGGCGGGTCGCGGCGATCTCATTGGGGGTGGCGCGGCGCAGCGTGGCCGGGCTATTTCGCGCCCATGGGTATGCCCTTCCGCCGCCCGCGCTCCCGTGGGTTCCACCCAACTCATGGGCGTCCTCGGCCCGCGCCCAGAGCGCCCATCACGCTTACTCACAGACGCCATCGCCCGACCTCGCCTCCACCACCTCCGTCGCCGCTGCACCACCTTACTCATGGGATGCGGCGCGCTGTTCCACGCCGCGCCAAGCGAGGCACGCCTACCCACCCTAAGCCGATCGGATCATGGACACTGGTGCGTCCTCGCATGTCACCGGGGACCAGTACTTTGCTCGAGTCTCATTCCCTTTAGCGCATAATACTCGTCATATCATCGCTGGTAATGGGGCTCGTCTCCCTGTCGTCGCCATCGGTAACACTCGCCTCCCTCCTCGCCCTTTCTACCTCACTCACATCTTATTATCTCCCAATGTTGTGCAAAACCTTATCTCTGTACGGAAGTTTACACGCGATAATCTTGTTTCCGTGGAATTTGATCCCGTTGGCTTTTCCGTGAAGGATCTTCACACCAAGGAGGTGCTTCTGAGGTCCAATAGTGGTGACGACCTCTACCACTTCTCCGGCGATCATGGCGGCACTACACCGGCGGCTTACACCCTTACGACTTCGGATCTTTGGCATAAAAGGCTCGGGCATCCGGGCTCCTCTTCTTTAGCTCATTTTCCCTTTGACATTTCATCTCAATGTAATAAAGCTCCCAAGTCTCCACTATGTACTGCTTGTCAAATGGGCAAACACACTCGCCTTCCCTTCCCCACCTCGACCCACTATACCACTGCGCCATTTCAGCTTTTGCATTGTGACTTGTGGACTTCTCCAATTGTTAGTTTTTCAGGCTACAAATATTATCTTGTTATTTTGGATGATTATACTCATTACTCTTGGACCTTTCCTCTCTGTGCCAAATCCGACACATGTGCCACTTTGCAACGTTTCTTTGCGTTTATTCTTACTCAATTTCATGCGCTTGTGCAATGTTTGCAGTGTGATAATGGCGGCGAATTTCTTACCACTAGCCTTCGCGAGTTCTTCTCCACTAACGGCATCGCTTTCCGTCTCACGTGTCCGCACACCTCTCCCCAAAATGGCAAAGCAGAACGGTACATCCGCACCACCAACGATGTTATCCGCACGCTCCTCTTTCAAGCACACCTCCCGCCGCCCTTTTGGGTGGAAGCTCTCCATACCGCCACCACGCTGCTCAATATACGCCCCTCACGCGCCGTCCACTACTTTACACCACATTTCCTTCTCTACGGCATCCACCCAACCTATGATCACCTCCGGACTTTCGGCTGCTTATGCTTTCCCAACACCTCTGCCACCGCGCCGCACAAGCTCTCGCCCCGCTCCACCAGATGCGTTTTCATCGGTTACCCACGCGAGCAGAAGGGATATCGGTGTTTCGACTTGTCCACACGCAAGGTCATTACCTCTCGTCATGTTGTTTTTGATGAAACTTGTTTTCCCTATGGCTCCGCTGCAGACCCAGCCTTGGCCACAGACGATCCCAACCCCCGCCAGACTGCCGCGATCCCTCGAGCCGCTCACTCAGATTGGGCAGCGCCACCGTCACCGCCACCGCTCCAAGAATCGCCAGCGCCCCGGCCGCTTCCCCACACCACCACCCGCACCCACCTCCACTACTCCGCCCAATCGCGTCGCCCCCGCCCAGCCCTGCGGGCCCCGCCACCCATGCAACTCCATGCAGCCCACGTACTCCCTCCAGCTGCATGCCTCGGTCCGCGGCTTTCACTCCGGGATCTCTCGCCACTACCTCGTCAGGGGGCAGCTCTTCCTCGGGATTGTCGCCTGCCCCCCACTCCCCGGCTCCACCCCCGTCTCCCCCACCGCGACCGCTTCCGCCACGCGCTATTCCCGTCACCCCGCACTCCAATCCGCACCAGATGGTCACCCGCCGCAAAACCGGTTTTGCCATGCCTAAGCAACATTTTGATTTATCCATCACCACCACACCGTCTCCGCTTCCCTCTTCTTACCGTGCGGCTCTCAAGGATCCCCATTGGCGTGACGCTATGTTAGACGAGTTTAATGCACTAATTCGGAATGACACTTGGTCTTTGGTGCCGTGTCCTGCAGGTGTCAATGTGGTGACGGGCAAGTGGATTTTTCGGCACAAACTTCATCCTGATGGCTCCTTGGCGCGCTACAAAGCGCGGTGGGTGGTTCGTGGCTTCACGCAGCAGCCGGGTGTTGATTATGGGGAGACCTTCAGCCCCGTCGTCAAACCCGCCACGATCCGTGTGGTCCTCAGCCTCGCCACGGCGAGCAATTGGCCCATACGGCAAATGGACGTGAAGAATGCCTTCCTCCATGGCGACCTCACTGAGACCGTCTACTGTCAGCAACCGTCCGGTTTTGTTGATTCTACTCACCCCACACACGTCTGTCGTCTCAACAAATCTTTATACGGTCTTAAGCAGGCTCCGCGGACGTGGTTCCTCCGCTTCACACGTCATCTCCACTCGCTCGGCTTTGTCTCCTCCAAGTGTGACACTTCCCTTTTCATTCTTCATCGAGGGAGCGCCATGGCCTACTTGCTCTTGTATGTTGATGATATCATCCTGACAGCTAGCTCCACCTCTCTCCTCACATCCTCATCGAGTCTCTCGCTAAGGAATTTTCTATGAGTGATCTTGGAGATCTCCACCATTTTCTTGGCATCACTGCACCGCACCGCTGCTGGACTCTTCTTGTCCCAAGAGCAAGTATGCTCTCGAGATCTTGGACCGTGCCAACATGTTGAACTGTCACTCCATTTCTACACCTATTGACACTAGTTCCAAACTCTCCATGTCCGGTGGTACACCCTACTCCGATCCTCGAATACCGCAGATCTTGCGGCGCTCTTCAAGATCTTACACTCACTCGGCAGATATCACCTATCTTGTCCAGCAGATTTGCCTTTTCATGCACCCTCGACACACATTTTCACCGATCAAACGTGTCTTACGTTATCTTCGTGGCATCGCTCACTTCGCCTCCGGCTTCATCGTGCCTCCCAAAGACGAGCTTATCTCTTATAGTGATGCCGATCGGGCGGGTGTCCCGACACCCGAAATCTACATCCGCTTTTGTGTGTTCTTGGCTCCAACTTGATCTCTGGTCGCCCAAACGACAAAGATACTGGTGTCTCGCTCTAGCGGAGGTCGAGTACCGTGCGCGGCAATGTGTGGCGAATCTTGTTGGTTACGCAACTTCTCACCGAGCTCGGCGACCCCCCACGCGCGCCACCATCGTCTATTGCGACAATGTCAGTGCGGTGTATCTCTCGTCCAACCCAGTGCAGCATCAACGGACGAAACATGTCGAGATCGATCTTCACTTTGTTCGAGATCGTGTGGCTCTCGGTGAGGCCAAGGTGCTTCACGTTCCGACCACGTCGCAGTTCGCGGATATCTTCACCAAGGGGCTGCCCTCGACGATCTTTTGTGATTTCCGGTCCAGTCTCAACGTTCTACCAAGCAACGTTCGGACTGCGGGGGGGTGTTGAATTGTACCGTTACATGTACTTGTATTGTATGAGATGGCTGTTGTAATTAGGCCCTAGTCTTACGCCTGTAACTCCACCCACGCCATCCACTCCCTGCATGTAGGGAGTTCGGCTACGTGCCTCCGTGTATATGTAACAGCTATGTTGAATGGAATAGATGCGCTGAGTTATTCCACCGTTCTTCTGTCCATCCACGCATCATACCCCTAGCCATGCGAGTGCTCTAGTCCTGCAGCACCACTGCGGCTGCATCCGTATACGCATGGAATAAATCGCTGGCTCTTGAGGCTTTTATTCCCGCTGATTCCGTGCCGCGGTACACTGGAGCCGGCCGGCCGGCGGCACCAACCAAAAGCAGAATGGTCAAGGCAGGCCGAGGAAAATATCACTGCTACTGCCCGGGAAGGGAAAGCAAGGAGTGCGATAGGCTCGCGGGTCGCGGCACGCAAGGCGTGCGTGCTGGAACAAGAAAGGGAGCCGGGCTCTCTTCTCTGTCACGGGTCCTGTCCTGTCCATGTGGGCGCCGGAGGAATGATAGGTGTTACGGTAAAGCGCGGCACACTTGGCTCGGCTATTACTTACACCAAGGCTGCAATGATTAGCTATAGCTAGGTCGGCTTGCTTACTTAACTTAGTTAACACAGTGAGTCAGTGAGTGGCAACAGGCAGAGTCACGGCCGGGCCAGGTATATTTGGAGCGGCGTGCCCTCTGTTTCTTTTCCGTGCCCCCCTCCTCCCTTGAACTACGTACGTACTCCATCCACGCTAAAGAGAAGGCCTGCGCTGCACAGGCGTGATAGATCATGGCGGAAAGATGGGTACGGCGACCTGCTGCTTTTGTATTCTCACCCTCTCTCGGTATTCTCTGATTCTCCCGCGCGCGCGCGCCCGGTCTCGCTCGCTCTGATGAGTCGGTGTGGTGCGGTGTGGTGGTGCGTGTGACCGCCGGCCTGCCTACTCTTTCCCGTTTGGTCTCTTGCCGCTTGTCCTCTCCCACTCCGACGGATGGCTCCTGCTCTCTTTCTTAAAAGCCGATACGCATCATGTAACTTTGGTCTAAATCCAATAAGCACCGTGTCAGGGCCAGGCCTTCACCCACCAGACTCATGTCGATCACCGTACAAGACTTGTAGACACACATGTTACAACGGCTTACGTACGTAGGTTGCACAAACGTGATGGGCAGTCGGCCGACGTTGCTATCTTCTATCACCGGTTCGCCCGCTCGCTCGCTAGATGACGAGTGACGCGGGCGATTGAAGGGGTCAATCAATCAGTCGCATGCACTGCAGCCGTGCAACAATAATCTAGCTAACGGATTTCGTTTTACCCGACAAAGAGATAAGCGGACGATCTGGCAGCTCACGATGCCTGACCTGAAAGCATGCACGCTAGGTGTGTGCCACGTAGGGGGTTAGGCACGGAGTGGTTGCTGCCGTGATGCAACTGCATGTTACTCTTTTGGTCATGTTTGAGAGGACACGACAGGTTTGCCAAAATAGGGGGGGAGTGGACACGACGGGAGCGGCTAGCGAGGATAACTCGTTTGGGGGGCTCAAAATAGTGTCAGCGCATTCGGAGACTTCCTTCGGTTACACATGCGCTGTATTTTGTTTGAACTACTGGCTATTGGTGAAGTAAAAAACCATTTCCCACTTCTAATACCTTGCAATGAAACATAATATCAATTCGGGTGTTTGGTCTAGTGGTATGATTCTCGCTTCGGGTGCGAGAGGTCGCGAGTTCGATTCTCGCAACACCCCTCTAATTTTTTAATAAAGTTTTTTCTTGTGTAATCTATCTCCGCAGGCTTTGGCAAATGTAGCCTGCTCGATGGCCCAAGCCCAAGCAATCCCTCTTGTCCATGTGTTTCCTGTTCAGCCCTTGGGCGTTTTTCTTCAGCTTTTTGTGCGGCCTGTTGGCCAGTATCGTTCCGTTTACCCAGTCTGATCTCCTGCGGCTGCGGGATTAACATCAACTGGGTTAAAAATATTTGTCTAAAAAAAAACTGGGTTAAAAATATTTGTCTAAAAAAAAACTGGGTTAAAAATACATTTAACCCCGGGTCAAAAATAATAATATATATTTAACCCAGTTGATATTGGACGCATACTATTACAAATCCCACTGAGTTATAATGCATTCGATGAATTTGTTTCATGGAATTGCTTAAGTTCTGGTCGCTTTATAGTCATGTCAGCTTATCACTATGAATGAAAGCACCAATTTCAGAATAAAAACCGCCCTATGGTTGGACCTTCAGCCTCTAACCCAGTTTGGTCTATATTTTGGAAATTTAAAATCTCAGGAAAGGTTAAAACGTTCTGCTGGAAAACGCTTCATGGCATCCTCCCTTTGAAGATGTGCGTCATCTTCTATTTGATTGCTGCAAAGCAATGAGCATGTGGGAAGAATTGGGGCTTACAGATTTAATTCTGGAGACGGCTGTCATTGATAGATCGGGATCACTAATTCTAGAACAGCTTCTCGGATCCTCTGATCAATGTATGCCCAATAATTTACACAGCATCGGTCTCAAAGAAGGAATTATGGTTACATGCTGGTACTATGTCCGCCCATAACCAGGAGTGCGTTGGCAGTTCGCACCATTTGTCTGAACTTTGAGAGAGCTTTTTCGCCCAGGACTATGAACAGGAGAGGAGTTAAATGAAAAAAAGGATTCATTAAACTTAATGTTGATGCTTCCCGACGAAATGAAAGGCTCCACGCGTGAGGTGGTCAGAGACGCTCATGGTGTTGTTCTAGCTCCTGCTTGCTCTACCATTCAACATGTCGATGATGCTCAGACAGCTGAAGCAATAGCGATGCACCAAGGCCTTCTTCTTGCATACATTGGGCTTAAACTCAATCCAGATTGAGTCTGACTCAATTGAAGTGGTAAATGCTTGTGCTGGACATGACAGAATACTGGAATGGAGCTACCGCAATTTATGCAGATTGCTTTATTATGGCTGGGATGATTGGAAGAGTGGATTTCTTGCACTGTGTTAGAGAAAATAATGAGGTAGAGCCCATAGCTTAGCCAAATTTGC
The DNA here is from genome assembly GCA_021437245.1 of Aegilops speltoides. Lineage (NCBI taxonomy): Eukaryota > Viridiplantae > Streptophyta > Magnoliopsida > Poales > Poaceae > Aegilops > Aegilops speltoides. The sequence continues at coordinate 443,187,545 of CM038142.1, forward strand.
TTACTAGAATGATACTACCACTCGTTGGTTTGAGGACCCCTTGATTTTTGGTGAATGCCATTGTAATGGATGTAACTAGTTTACCAGTGAGCCCCTGTTTGGATTATCGTTTCCATTGCAAACACACCCGTAAAAAATACAGGCCTCCGCCACATCGTTTTTTGTTTCCGCCTAAAAACTGCTCTAAGCCTATATTACATCCATTTCAAGCATGGCCTGAAATAAAGTAGCCATGATGGCATTCCCTAGAAAAATTAAGGATCGTTCCATTTAGAGTTAATTACACCTGCAGTACATAAACTTACACGATGATAACAAAACCATACAAAAACTAAAAAACCCCATAAAAGTAGTACAAGAGCTTACCTAACAGCACATTTAAATACAATTTCCGTTATGTTTAACTGTGCACCGTCAACTGGCGTTAAACTGCACGTACGTGGGGTGCCAGCGGCTGTGAGTCCCACTTGTCGGAGATAGAACGGTTGTGGGTCCCACGTGTCAGTGGGAAGGAGAAGTAAATCGAATAAAAATTTCGTACACGACAGGATTCAAACACAAGACTTCAAAGTTCAGGTTTCGAACGGAAACACAAGCTGACCACTAGAACAGAAGAGACTTGTTGATCTAGGATGAAATAAATATTCTATATTCTTTCTGATGTAGACTAATTGGAGCTACTGTTTGCTGCCTCTTTGAGCGGTCGGAGGCACGTAAGCACCACTCCAAGTCGGAGAGTGAAACTGACGCTGCACGTCTATGTAGCATCGATGTGTTGCGTTCGTCCGAAGCCTCCCCTGTACATATTTGCAGTCAGCTCTTGCCCTCCTACTCGCGCCAGCAGCAGGGAACCCATGGGCCATGGCCATCATCAAACGAACTGCCGCGGCTGAAGCCGCCGTTGGCGCCATGATCGACGACCGCGCCGCCGGCCTTGCGCGGGGTGCGAGCGGTTGTGCGAGGACACGGCGGGGCTCACACGGTGTGTGGCACACTGCGGCGAGGCCAGTGGAGGCGGGACAGCCATCGGGGCATGCGCGGCGAGGCTAGCAGCGTCTACACGCAGAGCTCTCGTGCGAGACGCGCGCCATGGCTAGGGGCTCACTATGTGCATTTTGAGACCGAACTGAAAAACCATACAAAAATAAACCGAACCTAACCAATTTTACGGTTTCTGGTTTCGGTATGGTATGAACTTTTCATACCGTTTTGAATTTTGGTTTTTATGGTATATACCGAAAAACCTAACGGTTAACCGAATAAACTGAATTAAAAACTATATTTATATTTCTTGAGGCGAACAACCATGCAACATGTTACTTTTCTTGTACATGAGCCATATTTCCTACTAAGCACGTACATTTTTCTTGCAACATAATCATTTTTCTCATAAAAAATGCTAAGCATGTTCATAACCATCCATGTATGAATTCGTGCATGCATACTTATAGACTATTTGTGTAAAGTAGTATGTGTTATAAGTAATAAATTTGCAAATTATCATTACGTCATTTTCAAATTCACGTTAACTTTGGTTATTACGATATATACCGAAACTAAACCATATTTTAATTTCATACCATATTTATCAAAATATCAATACCGTGCAAACCAAAAAACTGTATAAACCGAAAAACCCGAATGCACAGGGTCACTAGGGGCGGCGCACACCTGTGCGTCGGCACCCGTATGGTGCCTAGCGGCGGCATGCGTGGTGGAGGACGACATGCCATCGGCTCACATGTGCACTGGAGGCAGTGTGAGGAGGTCCGAGAAAAAACTGTGGACGCGGTGAACAGCAGGACGGCCAGTGCGTCGTGCGCCTGCAGTACAAGCAGGACGTTGCATGGAGCTCGGAGCGCGGGTGTGCCAGCCACTAAGAGCATCTCCAACAGACACGCCAAATAAAGCGCGCGATGGAAAAGATGTCTATATAGCGCGTGCGACCAAAAAGAATGCTACAGCAGAAGCTATAAAATAAAGCACGCACAAAAACGAAGCTGTAAATTTAGTGCACGCAGACTGTGGGGCTGCAAATTTGAGGCGCCGGATTGTGCGCGCGTGGCTGCTGCATGTGGGGCCACCGGGTTGGGCGCCATGTTTTTGTGCGTTTGCTAAACCTCCCGCGCACAAACACACTATTTCAACGCTGCAAAAAAAAAAAAATTAGCACGCGTATGTTGGAGATGCTTCACATGCCGGCGGCATGGCTACACATGGCGGTGATGGCGTGCGACGAACTGCAGCACGCAGCAGCTGGTTGCAGGCGGGCATTCACTAACCAGTGTCCCTCAATAACACGGTGGGTACCACGACAGCACTAGCAGTGATCCATCGGAACCCCTAAAAGTAAGATGAGGAAAAGGTATAAAAAGCGTGCATCTCACCTTTTTTTTTTTGAAATGGTGCATCTCACCTTGGGACAACAAGTGCCTCATGTCGTGTTGGTCAACAAGCGAGTCCGTTCAACGCGATGAGCTATGAAGTCTCGTCTCCGTGCCTGCAGTTAACACGAGTTGACGGTGCACAGTTAGAGATAACGGAAGTTGTATTTAAATGTGCTGTTACGTAAGTTCTTGTACCACTTTTATGGGGGTTTTTAGTTCTTGTATGGATTTGTTAACATCGTGCAAGTTTATGTACTGCAGGTGTAATTAACTCTTCCATTTACGGCAACATTGATGTGCCTAGACCAAACGTGGATCTCCACGCCATCCCTGGACCAAACGTTGATCTCCACGCCATCCCGCTCCACAACAAATCAGCAACATGATCTTCATTCCGGTATTCCCTGTACGGAGGATACATTGGTTGGCTGAATTATCTTCTTAGTGCCAGATGCCACCATGGCTGTGACTTTTCAGCTGACCATTTCAAGCCGAGCAGCCAACTGGCCATATTTTCCTTTCACATCAACATCACTTACTATACGGGCGGAAACTACATTATGTGAAAAGACTATGAACTCCACCAGTGAGTATTTTATCATTTCAAACAACGATACAAAGCTTGCTTATGGCCAGTTTAGTGTTCTAAAATGTCAGATGTACATTATCTTCACAAAAACTGGCTCACAGGACGAAAATTCAATCTATACACATGAATACTGTAGAAGTCTGAAAGTACGCTATTCAACTATTGAAATCAAACACCTATAACCTATGCTCCTCCTCAAAACCCCTAGAAAATATGCGGGACTTTGCTCGCCAGGACACGCTCGCGTCTTTCGACATAAGCATGTGGGAACCATCCCGCTTTTCCCTTGCATTCACCTTCCGCCCAACCGTTGCTTGATATCTGAGTTCGGACAAGACATTGTCAGATTAATAACAGAAGCCACAAAACGGTATGTGCAGCTTCTAGGACCACAAATAAAGAACATTATTAACTTGGGAGAAGCTTACAGAGCACAGATATGAAAAGTACTATTTACCTTCCGGACGATAACGATGTCGCCAACTGATAAGTTAAGCTCAAACTCACTCTCAGCCTCGAAGGAATCGAGAGCCTGCATCATAAAGAATACAGAAAGCACATTTAATAAGCCTCCCAGATATGATCAACTTTGTGTACATCTGGCATGCTATCTTTATGTATTGTAAATATGTCACACCTCTCCCAGGAAGAAGTCGACAGAGTTAACTGCCTGATCAGCAGAAGTGGACGCAAACATGCCATTAACTTCGTCATAAGATGGTGGCGGCGGTGACATATAACTTTCTGCTGCAGGGGGTGGTGGTGCTTCGATTTTTTGGCGCTCAGACACCATCTAGCAATCCAAATAGTAATTAAATTCATGCATCAGTGTTTCCATATGCTTCATGTCGCACACTCTGGGATGTGCTAATTGAAAACTAAGAATTCGAGAAATATAACAAATGATGGAATCTCATACTTCTTCTTCCAAATGGTCAAGGATCTCCAGGACTTTCTGATGATAAGTTCTCTCGGCCTCAACCTTCGGGCCAGAACGCGAATGTCAGTGACCACATAATTTTCTCACGATAATTGCATAAGATTTTTTTTTAATGGGCACAGTTGATGGTTACCATAGCAATGAGGCGTTGTAATGTCAATCTTTGCTGCTGCCCCTCTACAGCAGCCATAGCTGAAACCGCTTCCTTTCCTAACCCCACCATGTTTGACTTCAGTTCTTCAAGTTTATACTCAGCTGCCTCCAACTTTGGTATCACGTCGCTATTCCCAGCTGATTCTCTTACTCTGCTTTGACGCCTTGAAACTTCAACGACCTACGAAGGGCAAAATTAAGATAAATACTGCTGTTCGTACGAAAGAAATGATGTGCACAGAGCACATAATTACTTATATGTTGTTCAAATTCAGGGTGACTCAATTAAATTACATGATCTGACATTGTGACAAAATGCATGAAGTTCTTAAATGCAACATAAGCTTATCAGAACTGCTGACACTAAGTATTTAATTGGACACTGAAGAGCATGAATTGGCAAATTGGCATTGATATTGCCGCTTTGGAAATGATTAAATTTAACAGTTTAAGTGATGGAAACACCCTTCAGATGAGAGGCTGAATTGATCTGTCCATATACACAGTAACAGTGTGATGGTTCCTCCACACAAAAATAACAAACGCGCAGTAGAGAAGCAAAGCCAGTTCAGAGAGTCCAGTTATATCCGTCATTTTACTCTACACATATGATGTTCTCCACTGTGTGTCTATGATACTTGCAATATAAGGAAGGCATGGCAGTAGAAGCATAAACTAAACATGCTATTATAGTGTGGAGTTGTGGACCATGTAGCTTATCTAGATCCTGAATGAGTGTTGTCCTCAACTTCCAAATAACTACAAGGGAATTCCGGAATTATTTCTAACATCAAGAATACAATTTTATCATTGCATAAGATGTACTTATATGTGAGCAAGGATTTTCACCTGAGCATCAGCTTCTTGCCTTACTCTGTCATATCTCTGGGCTAGATGTCTAGCATCCTCTAGAGGGGCACCCATTACCATTGCCCGTAGAGGCTCTGCCACCTAGAATTCAATAATTAATTACACACTGTATCAATACATATTATACCCTGGTTACACACTTAGATGTAAAACTATAAAAATAAATTTGTTCGGTTATACTCCAAATGATATACAATTTATAAGAAAATAAATATCCATATAGGCATTTAAGGAGTTATGCATTTTCAAATATATATATCATATAGCCTAAAAAGTTCATTTAACCATGTACATGAGTTAACATATAGTAAAAACTATGTGCACTAAAATTCATCAGCAGGATCTTGTCATAAGGTAAAGGGTAAATCCAGCACTTGGAAAATATACCTGAGTACCAAATGCTTTTAGCATGTTCCCGCGTTCCTTTTCTATCAGTGAACGCGCCTTTCCATAGTACGTAGCAGCTCTGGATAAAGTATTACCACTTGTACATGTGTTTTCAATGCCATATTTCTGGCTATCATCAGACAATTTGTTCCCTGCAAATTTAGATTATATGTAAATACATAATTAATAATATACCAAACCATTGATTAGTAATGCAAAGATAAAAAATGCTCCCCTGGGCTAATATACAATTGGAGGAACATACCTATCTCCACTTGCTTAGATCCTGTCACTATGTAGCCCTCCACACCCCGAACAACGTCCCTTTGAAAATGCTGGCAACAGATGCCAATGTTTTAATCCAAAGGAAACAATGTAGAAAGAAAAGAGACGATGAAATTGTGTTACTCATACTTTGGCAGCACGAGTGGATAAGTAAAGTTTTTCCAATCTCTGATGTAGTTTAACTTCTGACTCGTCTGTGAATGCATTATCAGAATTTCCATAGCCACCAGCCCCAAACTGCTTAAACACACCCTGCAACAGTAGATACATGTTACAATATTATTTTACTCATGCGAAAATTGGGAAGTTATATGTTTTGATGCCACTAGCAGGGATATACATTAATTTTATTATTATTTAGGTAGATATCATGTAGTATGTGTGGCCAGTTATAGCTCAGTAATATCTGCTCAGTATAAAGGTTACATACAAGTGATTCCAGTTTTGCAATGCGTGAGAGGTAGTTGAAAACGGGGTGCTGTTGAATTTCCGCTTCACTTGGCAAAGCACAAGCATGAGTAGAAAAATACTGCTCCCTCCGTCCCATATAATATAAGACGTTTTTTGACACTACACTAGTGTCAAAAAGTGTCTTACATTATGGGACGGAGGGAGTAGTATGTGTAATTACAGTATTGCAAATTATAAGTTCACTTCAGAATCTTGAGATCGCCTTACTCAGCTGGTAGTTCTTACTATAAATACATGAACAAACACCCATACTATGTAGTAAAGAAAGGATTTTGTTAAGTTCTAGAATCTTAACAGTCCATTCAGTGTGGACGGTGTGGGCGCCCCCTCGGTGCAAGTTTTTTGCTTGGCTTGTTCTTCAAGATAGGATTTGGACTTCGGACCGCTTGAGCCGCCGTGGTTGGCCTAATTGCGGTCTATGCCCTCTTTGCAAGCAAACCCAAGAAACCGCGGCTCATTTGCTTTTCCAGTGCCGCTACACCATGCGCATTTGGAATGACGTCCTCCCATGGCTCGGCATGCATCACATCACCACGTCTACCTGGGTGACAAGGGCTTCGGTCAGAGAATGGTGGAATGCTAACCTGCAGATCCGTCTCGGCTCGCCCAAGGCGCTCGCCTCCCTCATGATGCTCATCTCTTGGGAGGTTTGGTCGGAGCGCAATGCTAGAGTCTTCCGCAACTCAGCGGCCCCTTCCATGACCATCATCAGCAAACTCAAGCAGGAGGTATCGCTTTGGGCTTTGGCTGGAGCGAAGCATTTGGGTGTTGTAATGCCGCGAGAGTAGTCCTTTTATTCACCGCTTTGCGGTTTCTGTCTAAAACTTTCTCCCTTAATCAATGAAATGGCAAGTCTTTTGCCTTGTTTCAAAAAAAAAAAACAGTAAACCACCTTCTGCATTTCCAGACAACATAGTTATCTCTGAGGCAAACATAACCATGATATGTAGTTGGCTTCTAGCCTATAATACCATCAGCCCGAGTGCTCCTAAGGCAATGTAATACGTTTATTTCAGCCGATCATCGTACGGTTGCGCGAGATGGATGCAAAGCAATCAGGTTGGTAACTAGGTACTAGTCTAAACAGTGTATTGCGACAGGTCACCCTTGCTGAGTAATGCCCCTCGCTGTGTATTGTTCTCCGTACGTGCCAGATCTCCCTTGTGCTGCTGTCATGGCTGGAGACCTAAAAGAATGCCTTTGGGTTTCTTCCCCCAAGGGTCAGGTTTGTGTGTGTGTATCCGGACAGATTGTGTTTATGGGCTTATGGCAGTTCTATATTTGGATGATTAACAATGATTCATGAGTAATCCTTTGATCAGAAACCTATCCTTCAAACTAACCTAAAACATCCATTCATGCGTGAGAGGTAGTTGAAAATGGGGTGCTGTTGAATTTCCGTTTCACTTTGCAAAGCACAAGCATGAGTAGAAAAATACTAGTATGTGTAATTACAGTATTGCAAATTATAAGTTCACTTCAGAATCTTGAGATCGCCTTACTCAGATGGTAGTTCTTACTATAAATACATGAACAAACATCCATACTATGTAGTAAAGAAAGGATTTTGTTAAGTTCTAGAATCTTAACAGTAAACCACCTTCTGCATTTCCAGACAACATAGTTATCTCTGAGGCAAACATAACCATGATATGCTATAATACCATCAGCCCGAGTGCTCCTAAGGCAATGTGACACGTCTATTTCAGCCGATCATCCTACGATTGAGTAAGATGGATGCAAAGCAATCAAGTTGGTAACTAGGTACTAGTCTAAACAGCGTAGTGCGACAGGTCACCCTTTGCCTGAGTAAGGCCCCTCGCTGTGTATTGTTCTCGGTACGTGCCAGATCACCCTTGTGCTGCTGTCATGGCTGGAGACCCGAAAAAATGCCTTCGGGTTTCTTCCCCCAAGGGTCGAGTTTCCTGTGTGTATCGGGACAGATTGTGTTTATGGGCTTATGGCAGTTCTATATTTGGACGATTAACGATGATTCATGAGCAATCCTTTGATCAGAAACCTATCCTTCAAACTAACCTGAAACCTCCATTCATGCGTGAGAGGTAGTTGAAAATGGGGTGCTGTTGAATTTCCGCTTCACTTGGCAAAGCACAAGCATGAGTAGAAAAATACCAGTATGTGTAATTACAGTATTGCAAATTATAAGTTCACTTCAGAATCTTGAGATCGCCTTACTCAGATGGTAGTTCTTACTATAAATACATGAACAAACATCCATACTATGTAGTAAAGAAAGGATTTTGTTAAGTTCTAAATCTTAACAGTAAACCACCTTCTGCATTTCCAGACAACATAGTTATCTCTGAGGCAAACATAACCATGATATGCTATAATACCATCAGCCCAAGTGCTCCTAAGGCAATGTAACACGTCTATTTCAGCCGATCATCCTACGATTTGCGTAAGATGGATGCAAAGCAATCAGGTTGGTAACTAGGTACTAGTCTAAACAGTGTAATGCGACAGGTCACCCTTTGCTGAGTAAGGCCCCTAGCTGTGTATTGCTCTCTGTACGTGCCAGATCTCCCTTGTGCTGCTGTCATGGCTGCAGACCTAAAAAAATGCCTTCAGGATTCTCCCCCAAGGGTCAAGTTTTTGTGTGTGTATCCGGACAGATTGTGTTTAGGGGCTTATGGCAGTTCTATATTTGGACGACTAACGATGATTCGCGAGCAATCCTTTGATCAGAAACCTACATATGTATCCTTAAAACCAAACCTCTATTCCCCTTTGCTGTAAAAACTCAGTTATTTTAGAAAATAACCAATTTGATCACCTCAAGCTCTACTTGAGGATCACAACTTCCCCCACTTCTGAACTACGATCAAGCGCAGTAAATTGCCAACCCTCTATCTCTATCTATCCATTTCTCCGGTCTCCAGCATCAGTATATGGCCTACTATGGTCAACTGCCTCTCTAGCACATACACATAAATCAGATACCGAGCCAATTACAGGTACATCATCATCACCAAACCGCTACTGTCGGTGCGCGCCCACCCGAGCTGCTCGGGGCACTCCATCCAGATCGATCGGAAAAAACTGCCAGAGGCGGTCGGTCGAGACAGGGGCTCACCTGGCGGGCGACCTGCTCCTTGAGCCTGGAAGCCTGCTTCCACAGCGCCTCCATGGCCCGGATTCGCGGGCGGCGGGGCAGCAGACGGAGGGGGTGTTCGGGGAGGACGGCCGGGCCGAAGGGGTCGCGCGGCGCGGAGACGGCGGACGGGAGACGGCGCCTTGGTCTCCCCTCCTTTTACTTTTGGTTTTCTGACCGGGCGAGGCCGCCTGCGGCTTCCTTCCTCGGAGGATGTTTCGGTGGTGGTTGGCCTCACGGCCGTGCCAGGCCTCCCCACGCTGGAACCGCGTCGCCGATGCCCCGGGAACAATAAACGGCTCGGTCGTCCCGGGCCCGCATGGCGGTGGGCGTTCCGGCCGTGTATCTTGCCAACCACCTGTCGGCGCAAGCATTCCGATTTGTTTCTTTTTCCTTTCGATGAAGAACTTGTTTTTATAAACTTCTGATCTATTCATCAAACATAATAAATATACAAAGAGTACGAGAAACAAAAAAATGCATCCATGTCTATAGATCGTATAGCGACAACTATAAGAAGTGAGCGAATGCGAGGCATCATCCCTCTCACGGGGAACGAACAAACCTTGTTGTTGTTGCGGAAGATAATCAGGATGCCGTTGTGCTAAAAGACTTGCGCATCAGACCAACAACCTTTTTTTGAAACACCTGAAAACCATTCAGAAGTTAGACATGATAAGGAATCAATAATCTCAAATGTTAAGTATCACACGTGTAGCACGAATTAACACTGCTCTAACATTTTTACAATTAAATTGCCATCCGAAAAGAAAAACGAGACCCAAAAAAACTGTAAGTTGCCAACCAAACAAAAATTTGTCATACTTCACAACTCAAGTGGAAAAAGTCCAAAATAAACCTTAAACTTACAGATGAAAGCTAAATCGAACCCTGAACTCCCAATTCGTGAAATCAGCACCAAACTCTTCGATCCCAGTCTATTTTAAACCTTGAGAGTATTTCGCTGGTACTCGCTGACGTGGCAACTTAAATTGGGCCGGCCCATTAGAGCAGTAGCCTGCACGCCCGCTCTGCTATGGTTTTTTTTCCTTCGCGTTTTCTTTATATTCATTGGTTTTCTTCAGCTTTTTACCATTCGTTATATTTCGTTTTTCAAATACATTATGTACGTTGTTACACTCTGCCATTGTTAAGCTTTCTACATTTTTTCAAATATACTGTATACATTAACATGCACATGAAACATTTTTTGATACACTTTGACATTTTTGCCAAATACATGTTTAACATTTTTAAATGACAATAAACATTTTATCAAACCATACAAACATTATTTACATTGTTTTAAAAGCTGCTACCATTTAAAAAATCAAATGTTCAGACTTTTTTTCAGGTTTTAAAATTAATTCCCATGTTTTCAAAACATGATTATGTTCCAAAAAGTGTTCCCATTTTTTGAAAGTTGTTCATTTTTTAAGAAGAACTCCCTCTGTAAAGAATTACAAAAGTGCTTAGATCACTATATTTCTTTATGGAGGGAGTATTCAAATATTTTCTCACACATTTGTTCAGGTTCCAAAAGTTGCTCCCATTTTAAGAAAAATATCAGAAAATGTTTGCATTTTAAAATTTGTTCAGGTTTCAAAATTTGTTCCATTTCACTTTTTCTAAATTGATTTTGTTTTTAAAAGATGTTCATTTTCACAAATTGTTTACGTTTTCAATATTTATTTGCCCTTAAAAATGTTTCTTGCTAATCTGGAGTTTACGGTGTGATTAAATACCTCGGGTGTCTCATTAAACAATAGCAGCCATTTATTCTGGTGGCTTGGGCAACGACTTCAGCAAATCCAGATCGCTTGTTCGACTCTGTCCTGGTTGTCTATTTCTTTGTATTTTTATATATCGTGCGATATGATAAACGAAAAGAAACTCGCTTCGTCATGTGGTGGGCCGCTCCTGTGCAATCAACTGTTGACTATTTTTGGCTATTTTTATTACACATCGCGTATATTACAAAAAAGGAATAAAAATAGACTGGACAAAAAAGAAAAAAAAACTCGCATCACGCCTGTTGGGCCGGCCCAGTCGTGTGTACAGTCAACAATTCCGAAATTCAAAGCGCCACGTCAATAATCCCTGTTTGGAAACGCCCTCAAGGTTCAAAATAGTCTGGGATCGAAGAGTCGGTGTGCTGATTTCAGGGATTGAAAGTTCAGGGTTCGATTTAGCTTTCATCTACGAGTTCAAGATTTATTTTGGACTTTTCCCCAACTCAACTTGCCATCCCCGGGTAATTAAAGTTGCCACCAAAAAACGTCAGGGCGGAATTGCTTCATGCCACACGTGTGGCACTTATCAGGATCCTTAATAATAAAAGTTGAGAATATCCCGCGACCACAACAAGCCATTGCAAATAGTAACAATAATAAGTACTCCCTCCGTTCACAAATATACGATGTTCCTTTTTTTATTAGAATATATATAGTCACATTTAAGTGTATTTGTTCATCCATTTTAGTTTGTATGCAATCCATTGTAAAACATTCAAAAAAATCATTTATAGCATAGAAAGTACCAAATAAACTCTAATTGCCGCGTGCTTCCTAAAGAAGTTTCAAATTTTAGAGGAATATTTTTACCTTGCCACAACATAATTTCTGTTGCCCAAAAACCTATTTTAATGTCTTGAAACATTTTTTTGGTGCTTTATTTTGCATCATCTTTTTTGGGGGTATTTTGCATCATCTCTAGAAGTTGCTCCGACACCCACATAATTTGGACTGAAAAATAACCATGGGCCAACCACATATCGCCTCAAGGTTTTTCTAAATGGGCCAATCCAGCGCGGGACAGGCGCTGACTGCCTAGCCCACAATGTTATCACTTTTATTCTAATTTATGAAATAGAAAGATAATTTATTTAAATTTCAACACTGTTAACACTTAAAAAAATATTTATGCAATGCAAAAAATGTTGATAGTATTAAACACATGTTTTTTACATTTAAAAGATGTCCACTCATTTCAAAAGTACGTTCGTGACATTTAAAAAATGTTAATGCAATGTAAAAAAAGTATATTTTTGTAAAATTTTTTTGTGAAATTAAAACAATTTTCTCTTATTTCTTGACATTAAAAAAATTAATTGTTCACATACTTCAAAAAAATATTTGTTACATTTTTTTAAGAATGTTTACCCAATGTAAAAAAATGTTGACCTAGTGTTAAATAAATATTCAATGTAAATTTGAAAATTATTTAGCATGTATTTGAAAAAGTATTTAAAAACATGTATTCGGAAACTATTCAAAAAATGTACATCATTTATTCGAAAAATGTTCAACATGTATCAAAAATGTGTTACACGTGTATTACAAAATTGTACAATGTGCACTGAAAAATAGACATGCATTGAAAAAAGGAAAAATAAAAACGATTTTAAAAAATGAAGAATACAAAGAAAACCTGCAAAACGAAAAAAAGGAACAAGAAAACCAACACAGAAAACCAAAGAGAAAGAAAAGAAATAATTAAAAAATTAAAAAGGAAGAAAACTAAAGAAAAGCGAAAACCAAAAACTGCAACGTTGTTAGTTTAGTTTTTTTAAATGTTGCCATTGAAAACAATGTTCACACATTTAAGAAATAATGTTTGTCACATTTTTGTAAAGTATTTATACAATAGCAATAAAAAATTTCATAGAGTTTTAAAAAAATGTTTCGTGCCACTAAAAGAATGTCAATCATATATTTGAGAAAATGTTCAAAAACATATACTTGAAAAATAATATACATCATGTATTTGAGAAAAAAATATTCAACGTGTATCGAAAAGCATTTACGCGTGTTAAAAAATATACAAATGCATACTGAAGAAAGTAGACATGTGCGGGAAAAAGGAAAAAGAAAATAACCCACAGAATATCAAAGAAAACAGGTGAAAACGGAAAAATGAAACAAAGAATACCAAAGAAGATGACACAAAAAACCGAAGAGAAAGAAAAGAAAAAACGAGTAAAAGAGAAAACCAAAGAAAACAACTAATGAAACGGAAAAAACGAACAGGAAGAGAAAGGGCGGTACTGGGCGCCGGTCGAACCCTGTGCGTCCGATTTGGCATCTCCCAGCCATCAGATGTCAACGCTAGCACCCTGCGTCCCCTCTTCGTCCCTAACCTCTCAAATGTGGCCGTCGGCTCAAAAGCTACTACCGGCGAAATAAAATGCTACAAGCGACGAATCAAAAAATGCTACTATCAAAAAGGGAATTGTTGCGACTCGCGAAACCAAAAGCTGGAACCAGCGAGGGGAAAAGCTACTACCGGTAGAAAAAATGCTGGAACGGTGAATCAAATTGGTGCTACAGGATGAAATTGCTGCGACCCGCAAAATAAAAAGCTGGAACTGACGAATCAAAAAGTTGCAACCGGCTAACTAAAAAAACGTAGCAGGAGGACGGCAACATGGCAAAAAGATGATGTTGCAACCGCATGGATTTGCGAGTGTCGTCGCCTCGAGCTCGCAGGGGAGCGCGCGGAGAAGACTAGAGGTGCGAGACCATGCAGTGAGGCAAAAAATGCCGGGAGAGGAGGGAGCAAGAGACACCACCAAAAAGGAGACAAAATCCATGGCGTGGTGAATAGCGGCGCCGACCAGCAGCAAAAGCATCAGACTGGAGCTGATCCGATTGAGAAGATAAGGCTTGGAAAGTGTGGGCGGTGGTGGGCTGACGAAACACTCGTGGGTGCAACAGTGTCGGGGGTTGGGTGCGACATATGCCAAAGGTTGGCTTATCATGGTGGGGGCGAGTAGAACGTCGCCGGTGCCTGTAAACGGGATGAAGCAAAGACATGCACGCCGGCGGATCTTACCCAGCTTCAGGGCTCTCCGAGGAGATAACACCCCTACTGCTGCTCTGCGGGGTCTCCGCATGATCACTAAGGCAAAGTGAGTACAAGGTTGCTCTTTGAGCTGTTTCTGGAGGTAGGAGAAGGCAAGGCTAGCTCTCTCCTTCCTCTATGATCTGGTCTAGTGCTAATGGATTCCAACCCTTTGCATGGGTGCCCTAGGGGGTTTATATAGGCCTACCCCAGGGTACAATGGTAAAAAACCGGGCGCGGGTCCCACCCGTCTGCCTCTCAGCCGCCGCTTCTCCGCCGATCTTTGGGGCCCGCTGACCGTGGGCTCCGCCGACTTACTCGGCACGGAGCCGACAGCCCTTGTCCGCCATGCAAGTGGTCTTGCCGGCTGCGGATTATCAGAGCTATGTTTCTAATGACGCTGGCTTGGTCATGGGGTCATGGCAACAGTGTCGCCGCCTGACGGGCGATCACTATTGCCATTCCCCGTCGCGTCTGGTTAATGGCGTGTAGGGCCCGTGGGAGGGGCCAGCCGACTCCTGGGGGCCGACTCCCAACGGGCCCGTCTTGTGGCGCTCTCGCCGTCTTCTGTACTCCTGCTGACTGGTAGGACCCGCCGTCTCTAGGTCGTACAGACAGGCCATTGTGGGCACAGGGCTCCGCCCCCAAGGGCTGATGTCAGGGCTGGCATGGCAACAGTGCCGCGCCGGATGGAGATCTCCGTCGATGCACGGGCGACCGTGGCCATGCCCGCCTCAATAAACGGGTGCTTGAGTTACAGCCGACTCCTATAGCCGGCCTCTCGAAGTCGCCGCCAGAGTCGGCTTATCTTGAGTCGCCTCGGGACTCGGCTTATCTTGGAGTCGCCTCTGGGACTCGGCTTATCTTGGAGTCGCCTCTGGGACTCGGCTTATCTTGGAGTCGCCTCTGGGACTCGGCTTATATTGGAGTCGCCTCTGGGACTCAGCTTATCTTGGAGTCGCCTTTGGGACTCGGCTTACCTTGGAGTCGCCTCTGGGACTCGGCTTATCTTAGAGTCGCCTCTGAGACTCGGCTTATCTTGGAGTCGTCTCTGGGACTCGAGGGGCGCAGCTTGCCCCGATGTCTTGAAAGGTTTTGGGACTCGGGTTAGCCTACCCGTGGCCCATTACTCCGACAGTAGTCCCCGAAGCTGGTGAGGCTCCGAGGGTGATACGTCGCGGGGCCTCAACAGTTTCATTCTTCTGGTGGTGCGACCTGGGCCTTGCTTGCCGTCTTCCTTCAGGCCGACTATTTGGAGTCGGACTCGTAGAGGGCCGTCTTGCCCCCTAAGGAGTTTGAAAGTCGCGGCGGGAACCAGGCGGCGTGCCTGATACGCTTCCCCACGGTCGCCCGCTGCGGACCCATCGCGCGGCAGGGACATTCTGCCCACCCACGCGTGCGATGGGACGGGCCATCAGGCGGGGCCCGCCACTACCGCGCCTCGGCACGCGAACGGATCCGTTGCGGCCGTGCGGACGGTTGGGGTTCCCATGTCATTACTGCGCGCAGTAACTTCGTGGGGTAAATCGTGGGGGGCGTGGGGTCCCGTGCGTAGTTAATCCCACGCCTGCCCCATCGGCTTCTCAGCCCACGAGGCTATAAGTAGGCGGGGGAAGAGGGGCGGCAAAGCACGCGCGCCCATCTTCCCTGCTCCCCCGCCTCCTCTTGCTTCTTCTTCCTCTTGCCGTCGTCACACCAAACCACGCCGCACCCGCAGCGATGAGCTCTTCCTCCGCCGCCGCGGCTCCTGCCGTGCGTTCCGGCGTGTGGGACGGCTCCGAGGTGGACGACGACCTCATCGAGCTCCTCTGTAAGACGCGTCGGCTCCCCGGCGCGAACCTAGTGTGAGCCCGTGCCGCGCCGGTGAGGGAGATAAGGCCGGCGCCAGAGGAGGGCGAGCGGGTCATATTTCGCTCGCACCTCATGCGCGGCCTAGGGCTGCCGGCGAGCGGTTTCTTCTGCTCATTCTTGGAGTTCAACGGGCTCCAGCCGCACCACCTTACTCCGAACACGGTGGTGCTGCTGGCCGCCTTCGCCACCCTGTGCGAGGGCTTCCTCGGCGTTCTCCCCACCATCGAGCGGTGGGGAGAATTCTTCCAATCCAAGCTCGGCACACACGTCGCCGGCGTGCCAGCTCAGTGCGGCGCCTTCATCGCGATGTGGAGGTCGACAGTTGACAATCCGTTCCCCTCCATCCCGCTGATTAAGTCGGTGAAGATGTGGCAACAGTCTTACTTTTATGTGAAGAACGTCGCCCCAGAAGGCGACTGGGTCAATCTGCCGCCCTACGAAGCTGGCGCGCCGGCTGGAAGGCTTCCCAGCTGGTCCCACCGGGTCAAGATGCTGACTCCCGCAGGTGCCGCCGCCGTCGCGCGACTCCGAGTGCTGACGCAGTCGGAGGGCTTGACCGGGGCCGACTTGCTGGCCGCCTTCGTGGCGCGCCGAGTCCTCCCTCTCCAAGGCCGACCTCATCTGATCAGTCAGATGAGCGACCACCGGACCCGAGTCGGATGTGCACCAGGGACATGCCCCACACGGAGGTGGCGAACATGGTGAACCACATCGCGAACTGCGAGCTTGCGGCGGATTGGCAGTTCGGCAAAGAGCCGTACTCGCGCGCCAACCCCCTGCCTGTGGTAAGTCGTATCTCTTGTTCCTCTGTTTTCTTTGTAGCCGAATCCGACTTCTGATCTTTTTGGTTTCTTCGAGTCAGAACCCCCTCATTCAGCCTGTAGCCGGCGCCTCGGAACTGCCCCGTGAGTTCGTCCCTGACCGAGCGGAGAGCGATGTCGAAGACCCCGACTTGGGGGCGGCGGCGATGGAGGCCGACGCCAAAGGCGGAGGAGGAGGAGCAGGAGGCGGCTTCAGGCCCTTGGCCACCTTCGCCGACTGGCCTGATGATGACGCCGAAGGGGAAGTCGCCCCGCGCCACCAACTGAAGGTCGGCCAGCTAGGCGTAAGTTCCTCCGCCGGCTTGGCCGGTCAAGTCGGTGCGAAGAAGCGTCGGGCCGGGCCGAGTTCGCTCGGCGGCCGGCTGAAGAAGTTCAAGGGGGCGGCCGCCGCGACCAAGCGGGAAGAGGCGGTCGCGAAGGCCAACCGCTTCCGCAAGGAAGTAAAAAGGCCGCCACTCGTCTCTGCATAAGTGCTCCGTCTTTGACTTGCTTTCTTCTGTTGAATCTCGTCATAATTTCTTACATGCCTTCTCCGCTTCAGGGCCCCCCTTTCCCTTGAGAGGGTCGCCGTCCCCTCTGTCATGGGGTCGGCCTAGACGTCCGCCAATACTCGGCGGATTGACCCCACCGCCGACCTCCGGGAGGCGACGGAGCGAAACACGCAGGAGAAGCGCGACGAGGAGGAGGCCGACCGTCTGGAGAAGGCAGAGGCCGAGAAGGCGGCGGCCTCCGCCCAGAAGAAACTGGAGGAGGCCGAAGCCGCCGTCGCAGCAAGATGGCGGGCTGAGGAGACCACGCACCGCCAATCGGCGTTGCTCGTCATCCCGCTGAGCTCCGCACCGCCACCCCCAGAGTTCACGGGGCAGACTGGAGAAGCTGGCGAGGAGAACCCCATCATGGAGAAGGACGGCGGCGAGGCCTCCGCGTCGGACACGGCCGCGCCGCCACCGCTGCCTCCGCCGCCGTCCGGGAGCGCGCGATGATAAGCAGCCGGCGGGCTCGCCGATGCCGCCGATCAAGACGAGGCCGTGGCGGTTGCTCCTTCAAGTCGCCGCCCAAGCGCCGCCGCCGTAAGGCGATTTCGGCGCCACACCCCTTGGAGGCCAGCGCCACCAGCTCGGCCATCCCAGACGCCGAGGCGACAAGCGCCGGGCCTGTTGGGTGGGTGCGAGGAGGCGACATAGGCCCGCTGAACCAGGCGCTCCTGGACGTCCAGGCGAAGCTGCGAGCTGAGGGCAACGCCATCCAGAGCTGCACCAAGGCGCATCTGGCGTCGCGAGAAGCCGTCCGGGTATGCTTTCTTCTTTTAACTTTGTTTTTTCTTTGTGGGGGCGTGCCAGCGCACCCAATGGGGTAGTTCCCGAGTTTCGGGCCGGCTGCTGAGTAGGCGGACCGGAATCCATCTGGTGAGTTCTATATATTTATCTTTGTCTAAAATGTTTATCGCAGGAGTACCACAACCTCCGCGTCACTGCCTTCAACCGCAATGTTGAGGAGCTGGGCAGGCGAACTGCTGACTTGTCAGAGAGCCGGAGTGCGTCCTTCTTCTTTTTCACGGGGGCGTGCTGGCGCACCCGCGGGCTGTAGTCCCCGAGATTCGGGCCGACTGCTGAGCAGTCGGGCTGGATCTTCCCGGCGACCTTCTTTGTTGACAACCTAACGTCTTTTTCCTTTTTGTTCTTCAGGGGCCAATGCCGTTCTTTAGGAGCAGCTGGGCGAGGCCAGCACTGCCTTGCGCCCCAAGGGGGAGGAGTGCAACAAGCTCGCCACAGAGCGCGACCTGCTGGCTGCGCAGTTGGCGGAGCAGAAGGAGCTGCTTAAGTAGGCACAGGACGAGGCAGAGAAGAGAGAGACTGCTCTCCTGGCCGAGTTCGAAAGTGAGCGCTCCTCCTGGACCGACAAGGAGGCGATGCTGACCTCCGGCTTCCATGAGATTGAAGACATCGCCGACGGTGAATCTCTTTGCTTTCTTTCTTTGAGCCGCTGACTGTAAGTCATGCCGACTCCTGACTCTTTGTCTTACTTCTTTTTTGCTTTGGCAGACTTCTTCCCTGGCCACTCGCAGGCGGTCACTCGAGCCATCAAGGCTGATCGCGACGTGCGGAGGGCAAATGGCGCGGAGATCGCCGCCAACGCCCCCCTGACCATCGACGAGCAGCTTCTGAGCATCGAGACTCGTCTGTGGCCGGCCCATCAGCTGCTGCGCCGGCTTCAATGTGCCGGTGCCCAGGCGATTGCCGCCCTGTGGCCAGATATGCCGGTTCTGCGCACTCCCAGCCGGACTGCCGACCGGCTCGAGGTCGCGGCTGGCCGCCTTGAGGCTGGAAGGTTCTCGGCCCGGCTGGAGCGCGCTGGCCTTGGAATTCGCCAAGGCTTGGTATCCGGCTGGACTCGACCGCTGGCCGCGTTCGGTCGAGGCCCGCAGAGCTGGTGGTGTGTAAGGCGCCCTCGCCGTCGGCAGTAGTGGCGATTGCCGATTATACCGACACCAGCGTCTTCGTCCCTGAGCGGGCCGCAAACGGCGAGGAGGTGCCGCCGGAGTGGTTCGGGATGAACCCGGACTACGACGAGGACTCGGCGGAGGTGATCGGCTCCAGCGCCGAGGAGGAAGGCGAGGCGGAGGACGGAGGCGAGACGGAGGCGCCAGAAGACGGAGCGGGCGACCTGCCTCAGCTCGACCGCACCTCCAGCAACGAGCCGCGTCCGACCGAGCCGGCTGCCGCCGGAGACGATCAAGCCGAGACTGCCCAGCCGACCGCCCCGGCGCCTGACACCGCCGTCTCCTCCGACCCTCCGAACCCGTCTGCCGCTTCTTAGACTGCCGTCTTGCCTTTATTTTATCTGCTTTAATAGTCTTTGAAAAAACTTGTTAATTTGCACAATTCCACCCGCGGGGTGTATTTTGAACTTCTGCTTGAAGATTCGGCCAAGGGCCTATGTTATGTAAATATTTATCCGACTTCCATCTTTCCTTGCTCATCACTCTTTTGGCTTTTTCCTTTGCCGCCTTCCCTCAGTCGCCGCCTTGCCAGACGGACAACTGCTCTGCGGACTGCCGCTGGGTCAAATGCTTGGCTGCCTTAGGGATGGCAAGTACTTGGCCTTTTTTAGAGTCTTTAAACAAGTTGGATAGAAAGCAGCAAGCCGACTATTCAATAGTCGGCTTTGCGAAGAGAGGCTGGAAGCCGGCTTGGGCTATGTTTGTGCTTTGAGTCCTTAGCCATTTTTCGTGTGGGCGCCCATTCTTCCTTACTCTCTGCCCACCGAACAGTCGCTCTGCGAACTGCGGCTTCTGACAGGAGACGGCTTAGGCACCGCACACTACTTGTCCGACTGCAGGAAGCATTTCATAGCGCAAGGCGGCGAAACCCCGGGCCGACTAGTCAAACCCGGTGCCAAGCGGCATAACAAAGAGTAGCATACTCGAAGGCATAATTCTTATCATACATATAACAAAAAGGGCAGTCCCCGAGCTCGTCTCGGGGGGCCCAAAGTCTCGGTACTTTAATACAAATGATAGCGTGGTACATACTTCATCAACTGTAAAATCTTCGGAGAAGATTTGCGTTCCATGGCCGTTCCGACTCTTTGCCAGAATCGTCCCTCTTGCGTGCTCGGGGCTTGTGGGCGCCGAGCAGGTAGTAGGATTCGTTGCCCAGCACTTTGCTGATGATGAAGGGGCCTTCCCAAGGCGTCGACAACTTGTGCTGGCCGACTATTCGCTGGATCAGTCGGAGCACAAGGTCGCCCTCTTGGAAAGATCTCGGCCTGACCTTCCTGTTGTAGTATCGGTGCAGGCTCTGCTGGTAGATGCTGGACCGGCTGAGTGCCAACGGCCGGCCCTCTTCCAGCAGATCGACGCCGTCTTGACGTGCTTCTTCTGCTTCCTCCTCGGTGTACATGGTGACTCGCGGAGAGTCAAACTCTATGTCCGTTGGGATGACGGCTTTAGCACCGTAGACGAGGAAGAAAGGTGTGAAGCCGGTTGACTTGTTTGGAGTCGTGCGTAGACTCCAGAGAACGGCTGGCAGCTCCTCAAGCCAGCAGCCGGCCGAACGCTCGAGTGGTTCGACCAGTCGAGGCTTGATGCCAGATAGGATGAGGCCGTTTGCTCGCTCCACTTGGCCGTTTGACTGCGGATGGGCAACAGACGCTAAGTCCAGTCGGATGCCCTGCGTCGCGCAGAAACGGGCCAAGGCGCCTTTGGCAAAATTTGTGGCATTGTCGGTGATGATGCTGTGTGGTATGCCGTACCGAATCATGATGTCGGAGATGAAAGTCACTGCAGTCGGACCATTCAACTTCTTGATGGGCTTTACTTCTATCCACTTGGTGAACTTGTCCACTGCGACAAGTAGATGAGTTAGGCTGCCTCGTGCCGTCTTGAATGGTCCCACCATGTCCAGGCCCCAAACCACAAAGGGCCAGGTGATAGGGATGGTCTTGAGTGCAGAAGCCGGCTGAAGCGGCTTGGAGCGGAACTTCTGGCACCCCTTGCATTTTTGGAGTAACTCCTTGGCCTCTTCTAGGGCAGTTGGCCAGAAGAAACCGTGCCGAAAGGCTTTGGCGACGAGTGCTCTTGAAGCTGCATGGTGGCCGCACTCGCCTTGATGGATGTCTCTGAGAATTGCTTGGCCTTGCTCTGGCTCGACGCAGCGTTGGTAGACACCAGTGACGCTGCACCTGACCAGCTCTCTGTTGATTATGGTGTAGGCTGCCGCTCGGCGTTGCACTTGCCGAGCCAAGATTTCATCGGTTGGCAGCTCTTTGCTCACTAGGAACTTGAGGATGGGCTGGGCCCATGAGGGTGTTTCTACTTCTTCAATTGCCGCCAGTGTGACTTGGACGAGGGCGGCTGGGCTGGGAGGCGGCGGGCTGGAGTCCGCGGCCGCTTGTTGGATCGCTGAAGTCCTCGGGCCGACTGGCGCAGTCCCCGGGCCGACTGGCGCAGTCCCCGGGCCGAACTCTGGAGTCTTCGGGCTGGTCGCTGCAGTCCCCGGGCCGAGTTCTGAAGTCCCCGGGCCGGCTTCGACTGCGGCGTTCTTGGAGACATCTGTAGGAATCCTTGTGCCGTTTGCTGGGGCTCTTGAGTCGGATCCGACTTCTTCGGGGGGAGCCGGCACAAAGATGGAGTCTGATTCTGGTGAAGGCTTGATAGACGGCTTGAGGAGGCGCTAAAGGGCTATGCCGGATGGTATTGCTTGGCGGGTGGAGCCGATTCATGCCAGGGTGTCTGCTTGGTCGTTGTCATTTCTTGGCACGTGAAGGAACTCGCACCCCTCAAAATATCCGCTGAGTTGCTGCACCAGGAAGCGGTAGCTTGCCATGTTTGCATCCTTGGCGTCCCAGTCGCCAGATGACTGCTGGACCACCAAATCGGAGTCGCCATACCACAGGATCCGGCGGATGCCGAGTTCTTTGGCAAGCCGGAGCCCGTGAATGAGCGCCTCGTATTCGGCGACGTTGTTGGAGGCAGCGAAATGGATCTGCAACGCGTACTTGAGCTTGTCACCTTTAGGGGAAGTGAGGACAACGCCGGCTCCCAAGCCGGTGCGCATCTTGGAGCCATCGAAATGCATCCACCAATGGTTGGAGTCGGGCGCTGGCGGTAGGTACTGGGTCTCGGGCCAGTCGACAAGGAAATCAGCCAGCACTTGCGACTTGATGGCGGTGCAGGGCTGGTAGTAGATGGTGTAGGGAGCCAGCTCAATGGCCCATTTGGCCACTCGGCCAGAAGCATCTCGGCTTCCGAGGATCTCGACCAGTGGGGCTGTGCAAACCATAGTGATTGGATGCTCTTGAAAGTAAGGCTTCAACTTCTTGGCGGCAAAGTGCATGCCGTAGCACATCTTCTGGTAGTGGGGGTAGTTCTGCTTGGAGGTCGATAGTACCTCGCTCAGGTAATACACCGGTCTCTGGACAGGTAGCGCCTTGCCTTCCTCCTTGCTCCACCACAATGTCTGTGCTGACTACTCGGCTGGTGGCAGCAATGTATAGGAGCATGGGCTCTTTAGGAGTCGGCGCCGCCAGCACAGGAGGAGTAGTCAACATCTTCTTCAGCTGGAGAAATGCTTCGTCCGCCTTGTGGTTCCACTCGAAAAAGGTGGTCTTCTTCATCAGCTGGTACAAAGGGAGAGCCTTCCCAGCCGACTGATGAATCGGCTGATGGATGCCAAGCAGCCGGTAAACTTTTGCACATCTAGCAGTCGGCCGGGTACCTCCATCTTCTCGATGGCCTTGATCTTCATAGGGTTGCACTCTATGCCGCGTTCAGAGACCAGGAAGCCAAGGAGTTGGCCGGCTGGCACTCCAAAGACGCACTTCTCAGGGTTGAGCTTGATCTGGAATCGGCGTAGGTTCTCAAAGGTTTCCTTGAGGCCTTCTAGCAGTGTTCCACGCCTTTCCATCTTCACCACCACGTCGTCTATGTAGACGTGGGCATTTCTGCCGAGTTGCTTGAGGAGGCAATTCTGCATGCAACGCTGAAAGGTGGCGCCGGCATTCCTCAAGCCGAACGTCATGGTCAGGTAGCAGAAGTCTCCAAACGGCGTGATGAAGGCGGTCTTCACCATTTGCGGGTTCATTTGATCCGTGATATCCTGAATATGCATCTAAGAAGCTCAACAGCTCGCTTCCGGCTATGGAGTCTATCACCTGATCAATTCTTGGCAGAGCAAATGGGTCCTTGGGGCAAGCTTTGTTGAGGCTTGTGTAGTCAATACACATCCGCCACTGCTTGTTCTTCTTTAACACCAGGACCTGGTTTGCCAACCTGTAAGTGCATCTAGTGCCCCTTAGTGATTTTGGTGTATTGAAGACTTATAGGTTAAGTGATGCAATGCTTGTGAGTGTACACAGTCTATAAGTCAATGAGGAGTTTGATATTTACAGAGAAAGTCGACCCTAAAATGAAGCTCTTCGATCAAGACTTTGATATTCTCAAGACTTTCAAGACTTTGAAAGTGAAGAAATTGGTGTGACCTTGAAGACTTGGTATTCACTTGAGGAACATGAAGCGTGAAGACTTTTGTTCAGTAGTTTCATTTTTCTTTCTTGAGTCATAGGAAACACCGTCATTGTTAAAGGGGGTCGAGGAAATACTAAGGAAAAATTTCCATGTGATGCTCAACTCGAAATCCTACACCTACCAATCCCTTCGAGTGAAGCCATTGAAATCTCATACAGATTCAGTCAATTTCTTCAAAGGATGAGACACACGTTCTTCCGTCAATGAGGACTTTGCTCGACTAAGGAGTTAGGAATTCGCCAAATGAGTTGCCTACACAAAGGAGGAACATGATAGCCCCGAGGAATTTGAGAGTCAAATTTCCGATCGTTCTGTCAAAGGCGCTACGGCTGTCCAAAATATCTTATCCACCTAACGGTCATATCATTGAAGGGCATTTATGTCTTATCTTGTCGGGCTGCTCCTTAGGCTATAAATAGCCGCCCCCTACAACCACTAGTTGGTTGGCTGCTCCGAGAGAACTTGACACTTGTCATCCGAGAGCAACCCATCCTCCGAGGACTTTGAGCGAAAATCATCAAGTGAGGAAAATCCCAAAACCAAACCCCACAAACCCAAAGTGATTGAGCATCATCAAGAAATTGATCCTGCGTGGATCCGACGCTTGTTACCTTTGAAGACTGTGCTTCTTCCAGACGGTTAGGCGTCAAGGTCTAGAGCATCCAAGAGGAATTGTGGATCGCCGAGTGACCAAGTCTGTGAAGGTTTGGAAGTCACCAAGACTTACCATGAGTGATTGGACGAGGCCTGCGTGGTCTTAGTTCAAGGAGAATACGGTGAGGACTGGTGTCCCGAGTTGCGCTCGAGATCGGGTGTCCGGATCGCGGTCCTCGAGTTTAAATACTCACCGCTCCAACCAGACGCATAATTGAGACAAAGCAGTTGAACTGGTTTACCAAATCATTGTCTTCACCAACTAACTGGTTCTATTTCCTCAACTCTTTCATTTCCTCATTCATGTGTTGTATGTTGTTCATATCTGTGTTTGAAGACTTTGATCAAGACTTTCACAAATTCCTCGTTCAATTTCTTCACTGCTTTGTCTTCATCTTGTTATCCCGTGTTTACGCTTTCAGATCTGTGCGCCAGTCTTCATTTCATCATGATGACTATGTTTGTATCCTGTTATGTTTACCTCTGAGTACTTATTCCGCTGTAAGTAGTTCTTCGCTAAGGAATTTCTCACCAAAGAAATTCCTCGTTGAAGAATTCATAAAATCGCCTATTCACCCCCTCTAGTCGATATAATGCACTTTCAATTGGTATCAGAGCAAGGTACTCCCTTGTTCTATGTGATTTTGGTTTAACCGCCTGGAGTTTTAGTTATAACGACCGCAGGTATGATCAAGGTCTCGGCTGAGTGTCCTACCTTTGATGGAACGGACTACCCTCTATCGAAGAACAAGATGCTAATGCATCTTCGTGCAATTGATAACGATCTCGTATGTTGTGGAAAATGGTGTCCCCTCGTCACTCCCTCATTGAACGCTACCGATGTGAAGAGATTCAAACAACTCGATTCTCAAGCTTAAGAATATCATATGTGGCCATCTAAGCAAAGGACAAGATGGAAGAGTGAGTGCTTTGGAAACCGCTGTTTATCCGGGATAGGTCTGTCCAAAGTAAATGAAGGAGTTTCAACTCAGCGTGACTCTCGAGTCGATGTTCTTCGAATCTCTTCAACCGCTTCAAAAGACTCGACAATGAGAATGTCCAACAAACCTTTGATCGCCTCATCGACATCTCAAATGAGCTTCAAGCCCTCGGTGCCATCGACATCACCGATCATGAAGTTGTGAAGAAACCGCTGAGATCGCTGATTCCTCATTTGATACTCTGGGACTGATGATACAAGAACGTCCGACTACAAGTCGCTTGATCTTGCCGATATCCTCGAAAGGCTAAACACTCACGAGTTCCAGCTTGCTGAAAAGAGGGATCTCTATGGTTCAAACTATGGCAAACCACGTGCCCTGAAGGCCAAGGCTGTGTTTGACTCTAAATATGAAGATTCTGGTAGTAGCCTTGGTGATCCTGAAGAATCGAGCCAGATCTAGCATCGCTTGTGAAGAAATTCCAAAGTTCACAAGACGTGGTCGCTGGAAAATCCTCAAGAGGCAATGATTCCTCATCCAAGGACTATAAGAGAAGGCTTTGCCACAAATGCAAGAAGCCTGGTCACTATATTCAAGATTGTCCTCATGGGAAAAGGAAATGAAGAAGAAGAAATACAAGGATTACAGCTCGATGATGCTAAGAAGAAGAAGAAATTGTCAAAATCTTCGCCATCAAAATCCTCAAGTCTTCATCTCACAAGAAGAGCAGCTCCAAGAAGGCTCGGACATTCATGGGCAAGGAGATGGACTCGAAGTTGAATCGAGGAAAATGATGAAGAGGAGGCGCTCAAGAATCTGAGTCGGTGTGGCGAAGTCGGCGTTGCTACGCCTTTCGGCAAGTCCATCTTCAACATCAAGAAACCGACTCCACCGACAAGCCCGATGAAGATAATGATGGCTACGCCCCACCTATTGCTTCATGGCGTAAAGGTGCTAAGGTACTCAAATACAACTCCTCGAATCTAGTGAAATGAATCGATGAGGATCTCAAGCCCAGCTACTCTAAACTTGCTAAGATTGCTGTGAAACAACAACGGGCTCTTGAAAAGGTTCAAAACATGCTAGATAAAAGTGACGATATGTTGGGTGAAGAAATGGATCGACTAAAGCCTTGATCGAAAATCTTCAGAGACTTCAGCCTAGGTTTGATAACCTTCAAGGTCATCATAACGCTCTCTTGTCTGATCATGAGAAACTTTCTTATGGATTTCTTCAAGAAAAGCAAGATCACGAGAAGCTTTCTCTTGAATCTCTTCAAAGAAAGGAAGATCTTGAAAAGCTAAGAGTGTGTTATGAAGATTGAGGGTGTCCTGGACTAGGGGGTGTCCGGACAGCCGGACTATCAATATCCGCCGGACTCCCAGACTACGAAGATAGAAGATTGAAGACTCCGGCTCGTGTCCGGAAGGTACTTTCCTTGGCGTGGAAGGCAAGCTTGGCGACACGGATATGTAGATCTCCTACCATTGTAACCGACTCTGAGTAACCCTAGCCTCTCCGGTGTCTATATAAACCGGAGGGCCTTAGTCCGTAGGACAACATTACATCTCAACAATCATACCATAGGCTAGCTTCTAGGGTTTAGCCTCCTTGATCTCGTGGTAGATCTACTCTTGTACTACCCATATCATCAATATTAATCAAGCAGACGAGGGTTTTACCTCCATCGAGAGGGCCTCGAACTCAGGTAAAACATTGTGTCCCTCGCCTCCGTTACCATCCGCCTAGACGCACAGCTCGGGACCCCTACCCGAGATCCGCCGGTTTTGACACCGACATTGGTGCTTTCATTGAGAGTTCCTCGTGTCGCCACCGATAGGCTCGATGGCATCTTCAACCATCAACGCTGTCCGTGGTGAGACTTTTCTCCCGGACAGATCTTTGTATTCGCAGCTTTGCATGCGGGCCAATTCTTCTTGGCCATCCGAGCAGATCGAAGCTACGCCTCGCCGCCAGTCGATTTGAAGTTTGAACTTCACGGCCGACGATCGCGGAGATTTGATCTTCGACGGACTCAAGCCACACCAAGCGCCGCCGACCGTGACGATGGGCATGATCTAGCTCGCCACGGACGGTGCTTTGGAGGTCAAGATTAACCCGCTCCCGCTACTAGCCCGAGCCGATTGCCCATGACGGGGCCGGTGGATAGACGCCACTGGGGCTTCAACATCTATGGCGATGGAGCCGAATACCAATCTCGCCCTCGCGAAACTCGTGATCCCGAGACGCCGGATTCTCGCCGGACTCCGAGCCTCCCGCGCCCCGCCAATTAAATCGGATTGGGCGCCGTTATGGAATTCACCATGACATCTTTTAGCACTCGCTTTTGGCGATATCTTGAATTCTCTCAAGCATCTCGCTATCAGAGAATCTCGCCGAACTATGGCTGGACGGTTGGAGTTCGGACGACGAAGAAATTCAGAGCCCACCCACCTCCCACTTTCTAGCCACTGTCGAGGATCTAACCGACATGCTAGACTACAACTCCGATGACATCGACGCTATGGACGATGATGTCGGAGACGATCAGAACCAGCGCCCACTGTGGCACCGAAGGCCACCTCGTCATATGACGTCTACATGGTGGATACCCCAAAAGAAGGGGATGGCGAAAAAGCAGCGGAGGAAGATTCTCTAAAGAAGCAGCCGAAACGCCGATGTCAGCGGCGCCGCTCTAAATCCCGCCACAACAAGATTGGAGATACCATGGGCGCAGGGGAGGGGCTTAACCACAAGGATTAAAGAGTGCGGCTCGACCACACCAGGGGCTCGTGCTAGCGCCCCCCTTGGTTTTATTTCTCATCTTTTCTTTTTTTATACAGGACTCCACTAAACAGAAGCCCTGTCCGACGGCAAACTTGCCGAACTCACGAGGCAATAGTCAGGGATCAAAGAAGGATGCGACGAACACTCAGGTGGTCTCCATTACAAGCACTAAATTCGATTACATACACCAAGTCTGCAGCTTACCCTGGAGGGGGACATGTCAAATTAGTCCAAATCCCTTGCTTACCGCACTATTTGTATCAGTCCACTTTATTAGCAGACCTCCTTTCATAAATAACGCAGCACTTCCTTTTTGCAAGTTCATACCTTTTCATTGCAATTGCGTTACCTT
The DNA here is from genome assembly GCA_021437245.1 of Aegilops speltoides. Taxonomy (NCBI): domain Eukaryota; kingdom Viridiplantae; phylum Streptophyta; class Magnoliopsida; order Poales; family Poaceae; genus Aegilops; species Aegilops speltoides. The sequence continues at coordinate 443,216,017 of CM038142.1, forward strand.
TTATAAAAGTTCATTATATGACATCTTGCACCCGTATACTTTGGTACGGCCGAATACACCAGGGGCTTCTGTTCCCCAGATTATGGTGTGATTAAGTCCGAACACTTTCATAAGTGCGGCACCCCGAACTTATAGCATTATATGAATCAGCTCCGAATCATGTCTTGGGTCAATAGTTGGGTTTGCTTGGGTTTGCCCGGCTCCCATGTTTTGGTACCTTACGCTCCGCTCGTCGGCTAAGGTAAAGACTGGAGAACCATCGCGATTGCGCCCGGTTGAGCCGGGTTAACGCCAAAGGAGAAAGCTAAACCGACCGGCATGATAAGGCGAGACTGGTCGCTGTTCGAGAGGTCTTTGCGGGTCCCTAAAGACTCATGCCGCTCGAGCGAAGTTCGATGATGTCCGACGAAGGCGTGGATAGCGCCCGATTCGGTCTTCGAATACCGTGGGGCTTTACCAAATTTAAAATTATAGAATTTTATGGCTAAGTGAGAGTGTTCAAGCATTATAAGTCCGTCGCTTTGTTCGTCGTGGTTGAGCGCCTCCCTAGATGGACCCAAAGATGGGAACAAGAGTGCTCAAGTTTATCATCAACACCCCAAAGACTCGTGGCTTGGGGCTGAATCCAACGACTTGCCATCTCTCGATTTAACAAACGGCCGCATGTATGTAATATTTAAATTCAACAAAGCGTTGCTCATGGCGCATATAAACGAAGTTTTCAGCGCATGTGATAAACACACACGAAGTTCACTCAAGGATTACATTAAGGGGCACTCATCCGCAATATCGCGGGCTCCCTTCAGACAACTTTATAATATCGCCCGGTGCGGTGCTCCTTGCTCTGGCGGCGGCGGATCCGTGAGAAGCTTCCGCATCCAGCTTGCCCCATTGCACCTTTATGCGGGCAAGTGCCCGACGAGCGCCTTCAATGCGTGCAGAGCGCTGATCACATCCAGCTGGGGCATGCATCCACTAGCCGCAGACTAGGCCAAAGTAGCTGCTGTGCATGGCTCGCCCAGCCACAGCCGGACCAGGAGGCCCTTCATGGCCTCCTCACCACCTTAGGAGTTCGACCACTGCTTCACCTGGTCGCTTGGGGCACCGGATGGCCGGCCTCAGCAGATCGAGACTAGAAGACCTTCTCCGCTGAGCTCCCTCCTCGCCACGATAGAATGCAGCGGCATCGACGACCACGCGCGGCAGATCCGCAAATGCCCCCGAGAGCTCCGAATTCGGGTAAGTATCCGTAATTTACATTAACATGCTTGCTCGCAGGAAAACGCCTTACCCGCCGCTATCTTCTTCATGTCCTCTATTTCCATATGGGCCTTCGGGCCTCGCCTTGGCGGATTCGGCCCTATCGAGAGCCGAGGCAAGCTCGAACTCGAAGTCTTGAGTCACGCCCAAACTCTCATGTTTTTCATGAGAGCTCGAGCTTTGCCAACTTCCGCCACCAGCGCCGCTTGCTTTTTTCGCCATCGATCCTCTGCAGGTCAGATTATGCTCGCCACGGACACGGCATCCTTCGTGGCTGCCACCTCGTTAGTGGCCCTTGCATTACATATATTATCCTTGTTAATCTTGTTTGCAACCAAAACCCTTTTCTCAGAAGGTACCTATTTAAAGTGGTGTTATTCACCTTCTTTTTCCTTGAGCTGCCTCTTGGCATGGCCGAGCTCTTGCTCCACCGCCAAGATCTTTCTTCAGCGCCTCGACCTCCGCCAAGCACGCGGCAGAGGTCAACAGCGCAGCCTGCAAACCCATATCGACATATTTTTAACAACCTCACAGATATCTTGTTAGATCCTTAGTCCGCTTTTCTTTGTAACACGGACTAAGCATCGAGGCTACCGTCTATGCGGTATTATATTACTTAATTTTAATCTTCTTACCTCAAAGCCTCGTTAGAAGGCTGTTGCAGCTTTGGTCAGCCCGCCTTGGTGAGCTGGACCTTCTCAATCACACTCATGAGAGTGCGGTGTTCCTCGATGGAGGCGCTTTGAGCGCCCAACAAAGTTATCCGGTGCCTCCGGTTGGGACGGAGGCCGGCGCCACGGTCCTGCCTCTTCGAGGGGCTGCTTGCCGGACTCGAACGCGCCACGGTTCCGGAGTAGAGTCCGCACAAAGTCCGAGGGCTGCTCGACGGCGCCCGAGCCTCCTCTGGCGCGTCCCCTCGGGATTCCGCCTCGCCGCCCTCGGCGCGTGGGGTAGAGGATCGGGATGGAATTTACATCCGACGGCGCCTAACGACCCGCCATCGAAGTCGGGAAAGTCATCAACGGCCGGACTAAAGGAACAATGTGGCATTAGAAGGACACTATGTGACAAACAATATACGGCATATGAATGATCCGGATATTTACGATCCTGCCGACACCGGCCCTTGAGGCCACTTCGCCCTCGCCAACGTTGATGTTGGCAAAACTGTCCGGGGATAGTTCTCTTGGACCCTTCGCTGCCCGGTTGGGGAGGCCTTCCTCTTCCTCTCTCCTCCTCCGGAGAGAGTACTCCTCCTCCTCCTCCTCGTCTTCAGGGGAGGAGTCCTCGTCGTCGTTGTCAGACGCCTGATTGCGGGAACTCTTGCGAGTCCCAACGGCCACCTTCTTGGCCTTCTTCTCCGGCACCACGTACGGTGCCGGAACCAGCAGCCTTGCTAAGCGGGCATCCACTGGTTCTTCTGGCATAGGAGCCGGGCTGATAAGCAGCTGGGCCTTTTCCATCCAGTCCTGTCAAAGGAAGAGGTAGATTAAAAACTTCGCTAGAGTCAATCTAGCTACTATAAGTGTCCCGTAATGGGGTTGAATCACTTACCTCGTCAGTCGGAGACTGCGAGCTGAATCCGCGGTCTTCGGTCGCGGATGCGGGGGCTTCGGCGCCCTTGAACAGCACCCTCCAGGCGCCTTCGTACGTTGTGTCGAAGAGCGCGCTTAACATCTGGTGCTGTTCCGGATTGAACTCCCACAGATTAAATGCCCGTTCTTGGCATGGGAGAATCCGCCGGAGGAGCATGACCTGGACCACGTCGACGAGCCGGAGCCTATTGCTCACCAACTTCTTGATGCAGGCTCAAGTCCCGCCACCTCCACGGATCACCCCACCGCAAGCCCTTCTCTTTCGTGAGGTGAGCTGCGTGGGGATTCCAGATCTAAATTGGGGCCGCCACCATGTAGGCTCGCGCGGCTCGGTGATGTAGAACCACCCCGATCGCCACCCTTGACGGAGTCCACGAAGGTCCTTCCAGCTAAGGGACGTTGGGCGCTTGCCCAACATGGCGCTCCAAGATTCCGCTTGCGCCCCTTCACAATCTTCGCTTGACGTTGAAGGTCTTGAGCCACAGTGCGAAGTGGGGCGGATGCAGAGAAAGGCCTCGCACACGCACGATAAACGCCGAGATGTTGAGGACGGTTGGCGCCAGATCGTGGAAATCCAGGCCGTAGTAAAACATGAGCCCCTGGACGAATGGATGGAGCGGAAAGCCCACCACGGAGGAAGTGGGGAAGGAAGACGACCTCTCATGAGGCCCAGGGTGGGGATGAGCTGCCCCGCGTCGGGCAGCCGATGCGCGATGTCGCTGGAAAGGTATCCGGCGTCGCGCAGCTTGGTGATGTCCTCCTCCTTAGCGGTGGAGGCCATCCATTTGCCTCCCCCTCCGGACATATTCGAAGAGGGGTTGAGGTGAGATGCGCGAGCTTGGGCGTTGGAGCTTGAGTTCGCAGGGATGGATAAGCAAAGGAGGAAGAAGGCGTAGGTGAGAAGGTAAATCCTTATCCCTTATATATAGGCGGACAAAACTATGCGTCCCTCACCAGCCTAGTAAAACTCGCTTATCTCCCAAGCGCCACCATCAATGGCGCGGTTGGGTTACCCATGCACGTATTGATGAGAATCCCGGAATAAGGGGAACACGATCTCGCTCGACAGACGTGCGTAATGAAACCGCTTCGCTAAACGTGCTGAAGTGGTACAAGAATTCAAACAAGGGCTTGGTGCGGTGTGATGTCACGCCGCATAATACGCCGTAAGATTGGATCGGTGTATATGTTTTATTCTCTACGCTTGGAATGTGGAAATTATTTTGCAGAGCCGGACACTATCCTCGTGTTCATTATCTTCTCCGGATTATTCAAGGAGGAACCCGCCTTTGCAATGCCGAACATTATGCACGCCAGACTTATCGTCATTGAAGACTGGTTCAGGCTACTTGAGGAGTCCTCGACTAGGGGTGTCCGGACAGCCGGACTATCAATATCCGCCGGACTCCCTGCACACGAAGATAGAAGATTGAAGACTCGCTCGTGTCAGGAAGGTACTTTCCTTGGCGTGGAAGGCAAGCTTGGCGACATGGATATGTAGATCTCCTACCATTGTAACCGACTCAGTAACCCTAGCCTCTCGGTGTCTATATAAACCGGAGGGCCTTAGTCCGTAGGACAACATTACATCTCAACAATCATACCATAGGCTAGCTTCTAGGTTTAGCCTCCTTGATCTCGTGGTAGATCTACTCTTGTACTACCCATATCATCAATATTAATCAAGCAGGACGTAGGGTTTTACCTCCATCGAGAGGGCCTGAACCTGGGTAAAAACATTGTGTCCCTCGTCTCGTGTTACCATCCGCCTAGACGCACAGTTCGGGACCCCCTACCCGAGATCCGCCGGTTTTGACACCGACAAAGATCTTCAGAAGGAGCGCGATTCATTACTAGCTCAACAAATCAGCGCTTCTCAGGAAGAATTTGTTCCCCCATGCTTAAGGTGCATTGAACGTGAATCTGCTAATTCTTCACCTGAATGTTCAAATGCTTCAACTGTTACAAATTCTTCATCTGTCTCTGATATCACTAATTCCTCATCTGAGGACATTGCTAGTATCATTGACAATGCAGGGCTGAAGGAACTATACATGACAGGCATGTACAAAAGCCTCAAAGGGCATCAGACACTTTGTGATGTGCTCAAAAAGCAGATCCTCAACGAAACCCTAGGAAAGAGGGTATTGCCTTTGAGAGGAAACTCAATGTCGATGGAACATATTGAAGCCCGAGCAAGACCCCAAAACCTCATGGGTTGCCGCAAAGGACCTCCAGTTGATCCATCTAACTTATCCGGCTTTACATGTGAATCTCCTCATTCTTCCGATGAGTCATTTGACTCAACTATAAACTGTTCAAAAATTAGAATGGTGAAGTATTTGCTAGATATGTTGGCACTAATCGCAGAACGGTTCCCCTATGAAGAAAATCTGGTTCCCAAAAGTTGTGTTGAAAGTCTTCGTGAATGTCCTCATGACACCACCGTGAAGAACAGAACCCCAGATCAAATTCTTCATATGGACAAAATTTTCACATGGATCAAATTCTCAACTGGATCAAAGTCCTCATATGATTATCATCGTGCTAACAACTCTGTCTCGCAGGCAGGTAGAGCTAAGGGCTATGAATATGTGCATTATTCTTCAAACCATTATGTTCATAAGTCCTCAAGAATTACTCTGCTTATTCATATGCTTACCCTAACCCCTCTTATGTGAAACGAAATGGTTTGGCATCTTTGCCACCTTTCTCATATGGTGCTCGCAGAATGATGAACTCTTTGCCACCCCTCCAGATGTGGGTGGTGAAGAAAAAGAACTAATCTCTTCTGCAGGGTCAGGTCTCCAGACGTGCTTGTTTGAAGAATTTGCTGGGGACCTGACGAAAATGCCTGAAAGGACGCATGCAAATCATGATGAAATGAACCTTCATTTCACACGTCCTAATACTGCTATATCTGTTTACTGCTTGATGAAATTCATTTGATGAACTTGATATCATATTCTTCACTGATGAAGCATATGAGATTGTAAGCTACACTAATTCATCTGCAGGATGATCAACCCAAAACCACTGAATGGGTCCTCGATAGTGGATGTACAAATCACATGACTGGTGACAAGAATCTATTGATGGATGCTCCCTTATCACCGCCACCTCTGAAGCATATCATCTTTGCTGACAAAGGCAAAAGTCAGGTATTGGGTCTTTGTAAGGTTGCTATCTCTAAGGATAAGCACATGGACAAAGTCATGCTTGTTGAGTCCTTAGGATACAATCTCATGTCGCCTCAATGCTTTGTGATCTTGAAATGGTTGTTGTCTTTGGCAAATATCGTTGTGTTGTGATTATGGAAGTCGACAATTCCAAAGTCTTCAAGGCTTTAGGAGAGGAGATCTCAGATATTGTTGATTTCTCTAGGGACCACAACCAGCCGTGTGTCTACTTGCAAAAGCTTCGAAGGCTGGCTATGGCATCGACGACTTGGTCACGCAGCATGAGGAATTTGAACACGCCATGCGAAGAAGAAGCATGTCATTGGCATTGAGAATGTCAAATTCTCAAGGATCACTTATGCGGAGCTGTGAAGTCGAAAATGACCAAGGCCAAGCATCCAAAGAAAGACTATCATGACCACTACCCGTCCATTCAATTGCTTCACATGGACCTCTTCGGACCTAATCATTACTCAGCAATCACTAATGATGCATCTCTATATGGTTTTGTCATTGTTGATGATTATTCTTGATATACATGGGTACACATTGTTACTTACAAACATGAAGTGCAGGAAGTCTTCAAACGATTTTCCTCGAGGTCAACCAACTTTGGTGTGAAGATGAAGCATATCAGAAGTGACAATGGAACTGAGTTCAAGAATTCCGGTCTTGATGCATATCTTGATGAACTTGGTATTACTCATGAGTTATCTCGCTCCCTATACTCCTCAAAGAGAATGGCGTCGTGGAGCGCAAGAATGTAACTCTTGTTGAGATGGCTCACACTATGCTTGATGAATACAAAATGCCTCAAAGATTTTGGATTGATGCAATTGATACCGCTTGCCACATCATCAACAGAGTATATCTTCACAAATTCTTCAAGAAGACGCCTATGAACTCCTCAACGACAAGAAACCCAATGTGAGTTATTTCAAAGTCTTCGTGCTAAATGTTGGATTAGAGATCCTCACCACAACTCTAAATTTGCACCAAAAGCACATGAAGGTTTTATGCTTGGTTACGAAAGGACTCGACACCTATAGAGTCTTCAACATTGTTCTTCACAAGATTGTCGACATCAGATGTGCGGTTCGATGAGACTAATGGCTCGCAAAGAGAGCACCTACCTTCAGTGTTAGATGAACCAGCACCGAAGATGCTATCAAGCTCAAGGCAACCGAGGATGTCATTCCGATCAAGAATCTGTTCAAGAATTCATTCCTGTTCATGAAGAACGCCGAACTGATGCACCAAGAACATGATGAGGAAAATGGTGCTGAAAAAAATGTCGATCAAAATCCTCGGCGACAACCAACTCATCCACGCGTTGCAAAAGAAGTGCAAGTGGAGAAGATCATCGATAACATTAGCGCACTGTGTCCTCTCACACGCCAAAAGCATCACATTTATCTAACTTTTGTGGGCACTATGCTTTTGTCTCTATCACAGAGCCCACTAAGGTAGATGAAGCATTTCGAGCCGGAGGATTCAGGCTATGCAAGAAGAATTACATTAGTTCGAGCTGAACAATGTCCGAATTGGTCAATCGCCTGATCCTCGCAAGCACAATATCATTGGCACAAAGTGGATCTACCGCAACAAGCAAGATGAAAATGGCCTTGTGGTGAGGAATAAGGCACGACTAGTAGCTCAAGGCTACACACAGGTTGAAGGAATTGATTTTGATGAAACTTTTGCACCTGTTGCTAGACTTGAGGCTATTCGCATATTACTTGCTTACGCTAACCATCATGATATCATCTTATATCAAATGGATGTGAAAAGTGCATTCCTCAATCGTAAGCTTGAGGAAGAAGTATATGTTGCTCAACCCCCAGGTTTTGAAGATCCCAAGAATCCTGACAAAGTCTTCAGACTCAATAAGGCTCTCTATGGCCTTAAGCAAGCCCCTCGGGCGTGGTATGATACATTGAAGGAATTCTTCGTGAAGAATGGCTTCACACCCGGTTCACTCGATCCTACTCTTTTTACTAAATCATATGATGGTGAACTGTTTGTGTGCCAAATATATGTTGATGATATTATCTTTGGTTGTACTGACCAACGTTATAGTGATGAATTTGCCTATATGATGAGTGAAGAATATCAAATGTCTATGATGGGAGAGTTGAAATTCTTCTTAGGTCTTCAAATTCATCAAACAAGAATGGCATATTCATATCTCAGGAGAAATACCTCAAAGATGTACTGAGGAAATTCGGCATGCAAGATTGCAAAGGCGTCAAAATTTCTATGCCCACAAATGGCCATCTATGCACTGATGAAAATGGTATTGACTTCGATCACAAGGTATACCGCTCCATGATTTGTTCCTTATTGTACTTATGTGCATCTAGGCCAGATATAATGCTTAGTGTTTGCATGTGTGCCCGATTTCAAGCTGCACCAAGGAATCACACCATAAGGTGTGAAGCATATTCTTCGATATCTAGCTCACACACCAACACTAGGATAATGGTACCCCAAGGGCTCTTTTGATCTCATTGATATTCGACTGACTATGCTTTGGTGATCGTGGACCGCAAGTCAACATCCGCACTTGTCATTTCCTCGGCGATCTTTGGTCTGTTGGTCCTCAAGAAACAGAACGTGTATCACCGCTTCATCGCTGAAGCTGAATACATGGCTATCTGGCTCATGTTGTGCTCAATCGCTGGATGAAGCAAACTCTCAAGGACTATGGCGCTAACGTGAAGAATGTGCCTCTCTCTCGCGACAATGAGAGTGCCATCAAGATTGCTCACAACCCAGTTCAGCACTCAAGACAAAGCACATCCAGATTCGCCATCATTTTCTTCGTGATCATGTGTCAAGGGCTTACATCTCCATCGAGCTTGTGAAGATCAAGAACAGCTAGCTGATATCTTCACTAAGCCCTTGGATGAGAAGAAATTTAGCAAGTTGCGTGTGAGCTAAATATCTTAGAATCTTCGAATGTTCTTTGAAAAGGACACACATCCTAACCCTTATGCAGGATTGATGACTTAGATGTGCAACACATGAAGAAATGTTTTTCTTCAATCAATGAAGAATAACACTCTAAGTGTGAAGAAATTAATGAAGAATTTGATTCTCAGAACCCTACGACAATTGTACGCGATGTCTGAAATCATCATTCTTATACGGTGGGTCACGCCACCACAAAAAGTTGAAAATCTTCAATTTGAGTTTTTCCTCATTTTTGAAATTCTTCAGTTTTTCAAATTCTTCAACTTTGCAAAATCTTCACTGTTTCCGTCGTTTTTCTTCATTGGCTATATATATATATATATGAGTTTATGTCCTCTACAACATTCACTTATTGCTATTTCTTCAAGTTGTGATTTCGCTATGAATGTGATCGACCCTTCCCTCTATGCTATACTCAACCCAATCTATTCACAAATTCTACATGTGCATTCTATTTGAAACTCGCTCAAAGTCTTCTGTGTCCTTGTCACCAAGAAATTGCGAATCTAAACTTTAAAACAAATCTTATCCAGATTTTCGGTTTTACATCATTAAACTGCTCCGCATCCCACGATGCATTATTTTATTCACCCATGATCTTACACGATCTCATCTCGCACAAGACGTGGGTGACACATGTCGCGTGAAGAAGAAAGGGCGAGGGCATGTTCGTCCCAAAATCTTCGGCTAACAATTTTACCGTGGCTATAAATACCCTCTCCCTTCCTTACTTCATTTACTCCGCCGTCGCTGTCTCTCGCCGAGCTCTCCTCAAACCCTAGCGCCGCCGCTACTCCATCGCCGCTGGTGAGGAAGAGCTTCATGCCTCGACCTCGTCGCTGTCAGACTTGCCAAGCAGTTGCGGAAATCTTCACTCCCGCCGCCGTAGCCTTCCCTCTGCCAACTTAGGGCGTGGGAGATCTAACTTGACGAACTTCATCGCTGTTCATCTCTCTTCGTCGTGTTCTTCAGTTCGGGTAATTAAAAGTCATTTTTATTACTCGCTTTGATTCTCAAACTTTTCTGAAAATCTTCAAAGGTGTTTTATTCTTCAAAACTTCACATATGAACACCTCACACATCAGTATGCTCTTGATCCATCTCTAAGCACTCATTTCTTCAAGATTCCTCAATTGTGCGGATTTTCGATCCGCATAACTCGAACCTAAGACAAGAATGCTTAGTGAAATTCTCAAGGCTCAACTGGTCAAATTCTCAAAACTTGTCTTTGAAAAATCTTCCGAGAACGATATGACCTCTCCAAATTCCTCGCACCTACACTCGCTCATTGTGTACTCATGTCCATGCTGAATCACTAGGTTCTCATCAACTTAACTCATTTGCAGCGTTCCTCAAGAAAATCTGCATACTTCTTCAGAGTGTTCAATTGTTCAAATTCCTCATCCAAGAAAATGGTCAAGGAAAGAGACCGCAGAAAGGAGGAAAGAAACCGGAGGTCATGATCGCTTCGAGATCCCCGATGAAATATACAAGGATTATTGCACACCGATGAAGACAAGTTTGGCAAAGAAAACAAGAATCAGTGCAAAGTGCGATTCGTGAGGATTGAACGAAGATGGGCACGAGAATGGAGGGAATATCGATATGTTACTCCAAAGTACATGAAGAAATTCGCCTTAAATCCTCCATGCCCAAGATCTCCATTGGCACTGCCAAGTCGCTGATCCCACTAGCATCAAAAGTGGTGAAGACTTTCTCAAGAATGGGCTAGGCGCCAAGCAAAATTGGCAAGACAAGCCAAGGAGGCAAGGAGAAAATTCAATGAGGATTCTGCTGCTGCTTGCTACCTGCTTGAGACCTCGGTCAAGCCGAGGAAATCAATGCCAAGAAGCCTGCTCTCAAGCCAAGTGCTTCACCATCAGCGCCCTCACGGCCAAGTTCCTCACCGCGCCCTCACGGCAAATTCTCGACCATCGCTGTTCCACCAAAGTCCTCAAGAGCTCCCTCCAAGTCCTCAACTCCTGTGCATCCGCTACATGTCAAAGGACTCTGTGGTTTCTCAATTGCTTCGTGTCTCATGAGTTCCTCACCTGCACTAATGTCCTCATCAGCCCCACTGCTGAAGACAAAAGCAACAGCTGGACGCGGTCCTCGGCCAAGTCCAAGAAAGAAACAGGTTGCTTTCCAAGTGCCCTCTGATGACGAGGCTTCTGATGAAGAACTTGCAGAAATCATCAGAGATAGACAAGCAAAGGCTGCCAGAGCCAAAGGAACACATGTGCCTCTGCTTCTGGATCCGAAGAAGATCCTCGACTACATTGATTTATGGCATAAGGATCCAAACACTCCAATGCCTGATCTGCCTCTGACTCCTGGTCAAAGTCATATGCTGACCCATTTCATCTCTCAAGAGAAATGGAAGTTTGGAAAGGCTCGTGAGATAAAAAGAGCACAAGCTAGAAAGGAGAAGCTTCTGAAGAAGAACGTTGTCAGACTAACACCTGAAGAACTTCTCAAGGCTCAATCTGAGATCCAAGCCCTCAGCAAAGATTTCGATGCATACAATGCTGATTGGCAAGGAGCCAAAGTGAGATTCGTCAATTTGACGAAGAAAATGACAACTGCTGCAGCCCCATCGCAACAAGAAAATCCTCAGTCAGACTCGCTTCAGCTCATTGAAGAACATGCCAAGATCTGCTGATGACTTTCAACCTCGCCGATGAGAATACAAGTTCCAGGCTGATGACTCCATTCCACCGCTGAAGAAATTCCTGTGGCATCCACTAGTGGTGCGCTCAAGAAGTCAAGAGATCGAGGCAACCGCACTGTTGCGCTACCAAGAAAATGAACCACAATCCTCTCCTCCTCCGCGCCAACACCAACTCCAATTCTTCCTTCGCTATGAAGTGAAGAAGACCAAGCTGCAGAGCTAGCTGCGATGAAGAAAAGGAAGGCATCTGCTGCGCCAAATTCTTCGCCGCCAAGAAAATGAAGCCAATGACCAGCTCACTTGAAAATCCTATTGATGCCATTCCGATTTCTCCATGTCATCCAAGGAAATTGTTCCTTATGGAGAAGACTACAAGATCCCAAGCGGATCGATGAAGAAAATCATTCTGCTGCTACCTCAAAGCAGTTTGATGAAGAAATTGAAGTAGAAACATTCCTTCAACGCCGATCGCTTCTCACCTATGCCTCGGTTCACGGTGAAGAGGCCGGTGTTGAGGAAATTGAAAAGAAGATGAAGATGTGGATATTGGATGCACTACACCAGTGATGAACGATGACTTTTGGGAAAGTCAAGATCCCAATACTCCTCTCTTCACTCCCATTCAACAAATTCCTCACCCCGGCTACAACTGCTCAAATGGGCTCAAGAAACTCATCCCACATCGTCTGCTCATGAAAAAATTCCAGCCGCTAGTGTCAAGAACTCTTGCTTTTATCCCCAAACTGCACAAGAAGAGGAACTAGAAATTCCTCACCAAGCACCTGAGATCGTTATTCACGAGGTTGTGCCGCGAATCATCGACACTCCTCTGCCCAAACCAAGAATCCGTTCTCTAGCAAGCAAAAATTCAAGGTCAAGACTTCTTTTACGAGCATGTGTTCTTCATCGACATAATCCATATGACTCGCCGCATAAGGAAGAGATGTTTCGGATCTGCTACTCAAGCCAACTTCTATTCCTCGGTGCTCTTTGACAAGGACAAAATCTTCGATCATGAACATATTCCTCATGTGGATATGGAATCTCTGCCGTGCTTCGAGCCGGTCCTCCGAAAGTTATTCACGATGCGGGACTCTTGAACTTCTTGACCGATATCTCGTGATTGGAATGAAGAACTCATTCTTGAGTTCTATGCTACTTTATGTATCACGGCGTCTGTCAAGATGTTGTAGGGAACGTAGTAATTTAAAAATTTCCTACGCACACGCAAGATCATGGTGATGCATAGCAACGAGAGGGGAGAGTGTTGTCTACGCACTCTCGAGACCAAGCGAAGCATTGACGCAACATAGAGGAAGTAGTCGACGTCCTCCCGGTCCAACCGATCCAAGCACCGTTACTCCGGCACCTCCGAGTTCTTGACACACGCACAGCTGATGACGCACTTTCGATCTCCTATCCAGCAGAGGCGCTGGGGAAGTTCCACAAGACGACGGCGTGGTGACGATCTTGATGTTCTCTGTTGCGAGGCTTCGCCTAAGCACCGCTACAATATGACCGAGGTGTAATATCGTGGAGGGGCACCACACACGGCTAAGGAACGATCTCAATGATCAACTTGTGTGTCTAGGGTGCCCCCTACCCCGTAGATATAAAGGAGGGAGGAGGAGGTGGCTGCCCAAGGGGAGGCGCCATAGGGGGCAAACCTACTCCAAGTAGGTTTGCCCCCTTTCCTATTCGAGTAGTAGTAGGAAGGAAGAGGGGAGGAGAGAAGAAAGGGGGGCCCCCTCCCATTAGGATTGGGCTTGGGGGCGCCTCCCTTGCTCCTTCTCCTCCCTTCCACTAGGGCCCAATAAGGCCCATATACTTACTGGGGGTTCCAACCTCCGGAACTCGGTATATTCCCAAACTCTCCGGAACCTTTCGGTGTCCAAATATATCCGTCCAATATATCAATCTTTATGTCTCGACCATTTCGAGACTCCTCGTCATGTCCGTGATCACATCCGGACTCAACAACCTTCGTACATCAAAATACATAAACTCATAATATAATTGTCATTGAAACCTTAAGCGCAGGGATTCTACGGTTCGAGAATAATGTAGACATGACCGAGACATGTTTCCGGTCAATAACCAATAGTGGGACCTGGATGCCCATATTGGTTCCTACATATTCTACGAAGATCTTTATCGGTCAAACCGCACAACAACATACGTTGTTCCCTTTGTCATCGGTATGTTACTTGCCCGAGATTTCATCGTCAGTATCCAATACCTAGTTCAATCTCGTTACGGCAAGTCTCTTTACTCGTTCGAATACGCCATCTCATAACTAACTCATTAGTTACATGCTTGCAAGGCTTAGGTGATGAGTATTACCGAGAGGGCCCAGAGATACCTCTCCGACAATCGAAGTGACAAATCCTAATCTCGAATTATGCCAACCCAACATGTACCTTCGGAAACACCTATAGAGCACCTTTATAATCACCCAGTTACTTTGTGACGTTTGGTAGCACACAAAGTGTTCTTCCGGTAAATGGGAGTTGCACAATCTCATAGTTGTAGGAACTTTGTATAAGTCATGAAGGAAGCAATAGCAGCATACTAAACGATCAAGTGCTAAGCTAACAGAATGGGTCATGTCAATCACATCATTCTCCTAATGATGTGATCCCACTAATCAAATGACAACACATGTCTATGGTCAGGAAACATAACCATCTTTGATTAATGAGCTAGTCAAGTAGAGGCATACTAGTGACTATAGTTTTGTCTATGTATTCACACATGTATCATGTTTCCGGATAATACAATTCTAGCATGAATAATAAACATTTATCATGATATGAGGAAATAAATAATAACTTTATTATTGCCTCTAGGGCATATTTCCTTCAGTCTCCCACTTGCACTAGAGTCAATAATCTAGATTACATAGTAATGGTTCTAACACCCATGGAGTCTTGGTGCTGATCATGTTTTGCTCGTGAGAGAGGCTTAGCAACGGTTCCGCAACATTCAGATCCGTATGTATCTTGCAAATCTCTATGTCTCCCACTTGGACTTGGTCCCGAATGGAATTGAAGCGTCTCTTGATGTGCTTGGTCCTCTTGTGAAATCTGGATTCCTTTGCCAAAGCAATTGCACCAGTATTGTCACGTAAGATCTTCATTGGTCCCGATGCACTAGGTATGACACCTAGATCGAAATGAACTCCTTCATCCAGACTCCTTCATTCTTTGCTTGAGAGAAGCAGCTATGTACTCCGCTTCACATGTAGATCCCGCCACGGCGCTTTGTTTAGAACTGCACCAACTTATAGCTCCACCGTTTAATATAAACACGTATCCGGTTTGCGATTTAGAATCGTCCGATCAGTTGTCAAAGCTTGCGTCGGCGTAACCATTTACAACTAGCTCTTTGTCACCTCCATATCGAGAAACATATCCTTAGTCCTTTTCGGTATTTCAGATGTTCTTGACCGCTGTCCATGATCCACTCTGGATTACTTTGGTACATTCCTGCCAAGCTTATTGCTAAGCATCGTCAGTCAGGTACACAACATTGCATACATGATAGAGCCTATGGCTGAAGCATAGGGAACATTTTTCATTTCTCTCTATCTTCTGCTGTGGTGGGGCATTGAGTTTGACTCAACTTCACACCTTGTAGACACAGGCAAGAATCCTTTCTTTGCTCGATCCATTTTGAACTTTTTCAAAATCTTGTCAAGGTATGTGCTTTGTGAAAGTCCTATTAAGCGTCTTGATCTATCTCTATAGATCTTGATGCCCAATATGTAAGCAGCTTCATCGAGGTCTTTCATTGAAAAACTTTTATTCAAGTATCCCTTTATGCTATCCGAAATTCTATATCATTTCCAATTAACAATATGTCATCAACATATAAAACTAGAAATTCTCTGAGCTCCCACTCACTTTGTTGTAAATCAAAGCTTCTCCAAAAGTCTCAGATAAAACCATATGCTTTGATCACACTATCAAAGCGTTTATTCCAACTCCGAGATGCTTGCACCAGTCCATAAATGGAACGCTAGAGCTTGCACACTTTGTTAGCACCTTTGGATCAACAAAACCTTCCGCGTGCATCATATACAACTCTTCTTCTAGAAATCCATTCAAGAATGCAGTCTTGACATCCATTTGCCAAATTTCATAATCATGAAATGCAGCAATAGCCAACATGATTCGGACAGACTTAAGCATCGCTACTGGTGAGAAAGTCTCATTGTAGTCAACTCCTTGAACTTGTCAAAACCTTTCGCAACAAGTCGAGCTTTGTAGACAAGAACATTACCATCGTCGGTCTTCTTCTTAAAGATCCATTTATTCTCAATTGCTTGCCGATCATCGCAAGTCAACCAAAGTCCATACTTTGTTTTCATACATGGATCCCATCTCAAATTTCATGGCCTCTAGCCATTTTATGGAATCTGGGCTCATCATCGCTTCCTCATAGTTCGTAGGTTCATCATGGTCAAGTAACATGACTTCCGAACAGGATTACTGCACCACTGTGCGGATCTTACCTGGTAGACCTACGAGGTTCAAGAGAAACTTGATCACGAAGTTTCATGATCAATATCATTAGCTTCCTCACTAATTGGTGTAGTTGTCACACGAACCGGTTCTTGTGATGAACTACCTTCCAATAAGGGAGTAGATCTGATTATCTCATCAAGTTCTACTTTCCTCCCACTCACTTCTTTCGAGAGAAACTCCTTCTCTAAAAGGATCCAATTTAGCAACGAAAATCTTGCCTTCGGATCTGTGATAGAAGGTGTACCCAATAGTCTCCTTTGGGTATCCTATGAAGACACATTTCTCGATTTGGGTTCGAGCTTATCTGGTTGAAGTTTCTTCACATAAGCATCGCAGCCCCAAACTTTAAGAAACGACAACTTTGGTTTCTTGCCAAACCACAGTTCATAAGGCGTCGTCTCAACGGATTTTGATGGTGCCCTATTTAACGTGAATGCGCCGTCTCTAAAGCATAACCCCAAAACGATAGCGGTAAATCGGTAGAGACATCATAGATCGTACCATATCAAGTAAAGTACGATTACGACGTTCGGACACACCATTTCGTTGTGGTGTTCGGTGGCGGAGTTGCAAACTATTCCGCATTGTTTCAAATGTAAACCAAACTCGTAACTCAAATATTCTCCTCCACGATCAGATCGTAGAAACTTTATTTTCTTGTTACGATGATTTTCTACTTCACTCTGAAATTCTTTGAACTTTTCAAATGTTTCAGACTTGTGCTTCATTAAGTAGATATACCCGTATTCCGCTCAAATCATCCGTGAAGGTGAGAAAATAACGATATCCGCCACGAGCCTCAACATTCATCGGCCACATACATCTGTATGTATGATTTCCAACAAATCGTTGCTCTCTCCATAGATCCGAGAACGGTGTTTTAGTCATCTTGCCCATGAGGCACGGTTCGCAAGTACCAAGTGATTCATAATCAAGTGATTCCGAAGTCCATCAAGATGGAGTTTCTTCATGCGTTTTAATCGATATGACCTAAACGGCGATTGCTACAAATAAGTTGCACTATCATTATCAACTCTGCATCTTTGGTTTCAACATTATGAATATGTGTATCACTACTATCGAGATTCAATAAAAATAGACCACTCTTCAAGGGTGCATGACCATAAAAGATATTACTCATATAAATAGAACAACCATTATTTCTCGATTTAAATGAATAACCGTCTCGCATTAAACAAGATCCAGATATAATGTTCATGCTCAACGCAGGCACCAAATAACAATTATTTAGGTCTAAAACTAATCCCGATGGTAGATGTAGAGGTAGCGTGTCGAACCGCGATCACATCGACTTTGGAACCATTTCCCACGCCAGATCGTCACCTCGTCCTTAGCTAATCTTCGCTAATCAGTAGTCCCTGCTTTGAGTTGCAAATATTAGCAACAGAACCAGATCAAATACCCAGTGCTCTGCGAGCAATAGTAAGGTACACATCAATAACATGTATATCACATATACCTTTGTTCACTTTGCCATCCTTCTTATCCGCCAAATACTTGGGGCAGTTCCACTTCAAAGGTCCATGCGCTGTAATAGAAGCACTCGGTTTGAGGCTTAGGTCCGGACTTGGGTTTCTTCTCTTGAGCAACAACTTGTTTGCTGTTCTTTTGAAGTTCCCTTATTCTTCCCTTTGCCCTTCTTCTTGAAACTAGTGGTCTTGTTGACCATCAACACTTGATGCTCCTTCTTGATTTCTACCTCCATGCTTTCAAAGATTGCAAAGAGCTGGGAATAGTCTTGTTCATCCCTTGCATATTATAGTTCATCACGAAGCTCTTGTAGCTTGGTGGCAGTGATTGGAGAATTACGTCAATGACGCTATCATCCGGAAGATTAACTCCCGCTTGAATCAAGTGATTATTA
The DNA here is from genome assembly GCA_021437245.1 of Aegilops speltoides. Lineage (NCBI taxonomy): Eukaryota > Viridiplantae > Streptophyta > Magnoliopsida > Poales > Poaceae > Aegilops > Aegilops speltoides. The sequence continues at coordinate 443,234,112 of CM038142.1, forward strand.
TACCTGCACATTTTGAGTATATGCTCACCGACAGAAATGTTCTCCTCCATCTTGCAGCTATAGAACTTATTGGAACTTCATATCTCTCAATCCGGGCATTTGCTTGAAATATTAACTTCAACTCTGGAACATCTCATATGCTCCATGACGCTCAAAACATCGTTGAAGACCCGGTTCTAAGCCGTAAAGCATGGCACATCGAACTATAGAGTAGTCATCGACTTTGCTCTGCCCAGACGTTCTTAACGTCGTCGGTTGCATCGAAGCAGTTGGCACCCGGCGGTGCTTCCGGGGCGTAACTTTTCGTGCAGCAATGAGGATAATCCTCGTGTTCTGGACCCGATCCCGTAATTGCTACCATCATCTTTCAACTTTGCTTTTCAAGGAACGCATTAAAATTCAACGGAACAACAACACGAGCCATCTATCTACAAACAAACATAGACAAGCAGTTCATGATAAATTTAAGTTCAATTAATCATATTACTTAAGAACTCACTTAGACAGACATCTCTCTAGTCATCTAAGTGATCACGTGATCCAAATCAACTAAACCATGTCCGATCATCACGTGAGATGGAGTAGTTTCAATGGTGAACATCTCTATGTTGATCATATCTACTATATGATTCACGCTCGACCTTCGGTCTCCGTGTTCGAGGCCATATCTCGATATGCTAGGCTCGTCAAGTATAACTTGAGTATTCGCGTGTGCAACTGTTTTGCACCCATTGTATTTGAACGTAGAGCCTATCACACCCGATCATCACGTGGTGTCTCAAAGACGAAGAACTTTCGCAAGCGGTGCATACTGGGAGAACACTTCTTGATAATTAGTGAGAGATCATCTTAAAATGCTACCGCCAATCAAAGCAAGATAAGATGCATAAAGGATAAACATCACATGCAATCAATATAAGTGATATGATATGGCCATCATCATCTTGTGCTTGTGATCTCCATCTCGAAGCACCGTCGTGATCACCATCGCCACCGCGCGACACCTTGATCTCCATCGTAGCATCGTTGTCGTTACGCCATCTATTGCTTCTACGACTATCGCTACCGCTTAGTGATAAAGTAAAACAATTACAGTATGCTTGCATTTCATACAATAAAGCGACAACCATATGGCTCCCGCCGATTGCCGATAACTTCGTTACAAAACATGATCATCTCATACAATAAAATATAGCATCACGTCTTGACCATATCACATCACAACATGCCCTGCAAAACAAGTTAGACGTCCTCTACTTTGTTGTTGCAAATTTTACGTGCTGCTACGGGCTTAGCAAGAACCGTTCTTACCTCGCATCAAAACCACAACGATAGTTTGTCAAATAGACTCCGTTTTAACCTTCACAAGGACCGGCGTAGCCACACTCGTTCAACTAAAGTGAGAGAGAGACACCCGCCAGCCACCTTTAAGCACGAAAGTGCTCGTAACTGGTGAAACCAGTCTCGCGAACGCACGGCGTAATGTCGGTCCGGCCGCTTCATCTCACAATACCGCTGAACCAAAGTATGACATGCTGGTAGGCAGTATGACTTGTATCGTCCACAACTCACTTGTGTTCTACTCGCATATAACATCAACGATAAAACCTAGGCTCGATACCATGTGGGGAACGTAGTAATTTCAAAAAATTCCTACGCACACGCAAGATCATGGTGATGCATAGCAACGAGAGGGGAGAGTGTTGTCTACGTACACTCGTAGACCAAGCGGAAGCGCTGACGCAACGTAGAGGAAGTAGTCGACGCCCTCCGGTCCAACCGATCCAAGCACCGCATTCGCACCTCCGAAGTTCTTGACACACGCATAACTCGATGACGCACCCCGATCTCCGATCCAGCAGAGGCGCTGGGGGAAGTTCCACAAGACGACGTGCAGGACGATCTTGATGTTCTCCTGCAGGCTTCACCTAAGCACCGCTACAATATGACCGAGGTGTAATATCGTGGAGGGGGCACCGACACGGCTAAGGAACGATCTCAATGATCAACTTGTGTGTCTAGGGTGCCCCCTACCCCCAGATATAAATGAGGGAGGGAGGAGGTGGCCGCCCAAGGGGAGGCGCCATAGGGGGCAAACCTACTCCAAGTAGGTTTGGCCCCCCTTTCCTATTCAAGTAGTAGTAGGAAGGAAGAGGGGGGAGGAGAGAAGGAAGGGGGCCCCCTCCCAACCGGATTGGGCTTGGGGGCCCCTCCTTCTTCTTCTCCTCCTTCCACTAGGGCCCAATAAGGCCCATATACTTCCCGGGGTTCCGTAACCTCCCGGAGTCTCGGATATTCCCAAACCTCCCGAACCTTTCGGTGTCCAAATATATCCGTTCAATATATCAATCTTTATGTCTCTCGCCGCATAAGGAAGAGATGTTTCGATCTGCTACTCAAGCCAACTTCTATTCCTCGGTGCTTTTGACAAGGACAAAATCTTCGATCATGAACATATTCCTCATGTGGATATGGAATCTCTGCCGATGCTCGAGCCGGTCCTCCGAGTTATTCACGATGCAGGACTACTGAACTTCTCTGACCGACATACGTGATTGGAATGAAGAACTCATTCTTGAGTTCTATGCTACTTTATGTATCACCGGACGATCTTTCAAGATGTTGTAGGGGAACGTAGTAATTTCAAAAATTTCCTACGCACACGCATAAGATCATGGTGATGCATAGCAACGAGAGGGGAGAGTGTTGTCGTACGCACTGTCGACGATCAAGCGGAAGCATTGACGCAACATAGAGGAAGTAGTCGACGTCCTCCCGGTCCAACCGATCAAGCACCGCATCTCGCACCTCCGAAGTTCTTGACACACGTGACAGCTCGATGACGCACCCGATCTCCTATCCAGCGGTAGAGGCGCTGGGGAAGTTCCACAAGACGGCGTGGTGGCGATCTTGATGTTCTCTGTTGCAGGGCTTCGCCTAAGCACCGCATTCTAATATGACCGAGGTGTAATATCGTGAGAGGGGCACCACACACGGCTAAGGAACGATCTCAATGATCAACTTGTGTGTCTAGGGTGCCCCTACCCCTGTGATATAAAGGAGGGAGGAGGAGGTGGTCGGCCCAAGGGGAGGGCGCAAGCCATGAGGCAAACCCACTCCAAGTAGGTTTGCCCCCCTTTCCTATTCGGAGTAGTAGTAGGAAGGAAGTAGGCGCCTCCCTTGCTCCTTCTCCCTTGCTCCTTCTCCCTCCCTTCCACTAGGGCCCAATAAGGCCCATATACTTACCGGGGGTTCCGTAACCTCCGGAACTCCCGTATATTCCCAAACTCTCCGGAACCTTTCGGTGTCCAAATATATCCGTCAATATATCAATCTTTATGTCTCGACCATTTGAGACTCCTCGTCATGTCCGTGATCACATCCGGGACTCGAACAACCTTCGTACATCAAAATACATAAACTCATAATATAATTGTCATCGAAACCTTAAGCGTGGGGACTTTACGGTTCGAGAATAATGTAGACATGACGAGACATGTTTCCGTCAATAACCAATAGCGGACCGGATGCCCATATTGGTTCCTACATATTCTCTGAAGATCTTTATCGGTTAAACCAAGACAACAACATACATTGTTCCCTTTGTCATCGGTATGTTACTTGCCCGAGATTTGATCGTCGAAGATCCAATACCTAGTTCAATCTCGTTCTACCGCAAGTCTTTTACTCGCTCCGTAATACGCCATCTCATAACTAACTCATTAGTTACATGCTTGCAAGGCTTAGGTGATGAGTATTACCGAGAGGGCCCAGAGATACCTCTCCGGCAATCGGAGTGACAAATCCTAATCTCGAATTATGCCAACCCAACATGTACCTTCGGAAACACACATTGAGCACCTTTATAATCACCCAAGACACGTTAGACGTTTGGTAGCACACAAAGTGTTCTTCCGTAAATGGGAGTTGCACAATCTCATAGTTGCGTGAACTTTGTATAAGTCATGAAGGAAGCAATAGCGCATACTAAACGATCAAGTGCTAAGTTAACAGTATCGGGTCATGTCAATCACATCATTCTCCTAATGATGTGATCCCACTAATCAAATGACAACACATGTCTATGGTTAGGAAACATAACCATCTTTGATTAATGAGCTAGTCAAGTAGAGGCATACTAGTGACTATAGTTTTGTCTATGTATTCACACATGTATCATGTTTCCGGATAATACAATTCTAGCATGAATAATAAACATTTATCATGATATGAGGAAATAAATAATAACTTTATTATTGCCTCTAGGCATATTTCCTTGAGATGTCAATTCATGGGTGCTGGATTGGATGACCGAAAACACTCACTATAAGGCACCAAACAATGAATTGCTTCGTGTCCTTCCTCTTGATCCTCCCCATGCTGCGAGCACGTTGCATCTACAATGACCGCGAATCGAGCAGATCATTATATGCAAGTGCTCATGAAGCCTTTGAAGCTGTGGCAGGCCCCATTTAACCAAATTTCTCGTCCGAGGAATTGCTATATGTGCCTCGGACTATCTATCGCATCCCGACGAAGACAATGAGTCCTATCAAAGGCCACGACTCAAATGATGAAGATGTCGTTGGCATCATGAAGAATATGCTTTTCAACATCATTCATGGCGTTCCGCTAACTTCCATGATTTCTTCATGAGGACTCGCTAATGTTGCTATGTCACCTTTTGAGTCAAGCCCTATGCGCCTTGGATTATGAGATTCATAAGGGCAAGATCTTCACTAAATTACAAGGTCGACACTGAGAACCATGGTAGCTACTTGCCGCCCATTGAAGTCCTCAAGCGACCAGCTTTCATCATCTCGATGATAAGGGCAAGGCAGTCACGTGATCGATGAAGGCACTCTGGCCCATTGGATGGTCAATTCCGCCTAGCTACATCTTACTCCACCAATGACTCGATTCTCGCAACACATGACACTACCGCAAATACATCAGCCAAGCAAAAGCCTCAAGGCAAAGCACCTGTGGTGATGACTGACCATGAGTTACTCCTCAGTTTTCATCAGAAGGTTGATCGCAATCACAAATGGGTGAAGCGTCAGTTTGCTGCAATTCTTCACAACATGACCTCAACCCATAATGCCGTGGAAGAAAATCAGTATCACCTTCACGAAACCCTCAACCGCACTGGGCTGTTCTCACTCATGTATATTCCATGAAGAATACGAAGACTATGGGTCTCTAGGAAGCATTTGACCGGTCTGCGCACTAATTCGAAGAAATTCAAGAGAGTCAAAGTTCCCGATCCGATGGCTGGTTCTTATTCTTCATCGCTATGAACCGATGAGTATGAAGATTTGGACGACTCTGCGGTAGGCCTTACTTCAACGAACAACCCCCGATAACGCCGACGCCCTCCATCGCCTTGAATTTGACACTTGTCATCCGAGAGCAACCCATCCTCCGAGGACTTTGAGCGAAAATCATCAAGTGAGGAAAATCCAAAACCAAACCCCACAAACCCAAAGTGATTGAGCATCATCAAGAAATTGATCCGTGGATCCGACGCTTGTTACCTTTGAAGACTGTGGTTTTTCCGACGGTTAGGCGCCAAGGTCTAGAGCATCCAAGAGGAATTGTGGATCGCCGAGTGACCAAGTCTGTGAAGGTTTGGAAGTCACCAAGACTTACCATGAGTGATTGGACGAGGCTCTGCGTGGTCTTAGTTCAAGGAGAATATGTGAGGACTGGGTGTCCCGAAGTTGCGCTCGAGATCGGTGTCCGGATCATGGTCTCGAAGTTTAAATACTCACCGCCCAACCAGACGCATAATTGAGACAAGAAGCTTGAACCTGGTTTACCAAATCATTGTCTTCACCAACTAACCGGTTCTATTTCCTCAACTCTTTCATTTCCTCATTCGTGTTGTATGTTGTTCATATTCTGCTTGAAGACTTTGATCAAGACTTTCACAAATTCCTCGCCCAATTTCTTCACCGCTTTGTCTTCATCTTGTTATCCCGTGTTTACGCTTTCGATTCTGCGCTACTTTCATTTCATCATGATGACTATGTTTGTATCCGTTATGTTTACCTCTCGAGTACTTATTCAATTGAAGAAGTTCTTCGCTAATGAATTTCTCACCAAAGCAAATTCCTCAAGAAGAATTCATAAAATCGCCTATTCACCCTCTAGTCGATATAATGCACTTTCAATTGGTATCGAGCAAGGTACTCCTTGTTCTATGTGATTTTGGTTTAACCACCGGAGTTTTAGTTATAACGACCGCAGTATGATCAAGGTCTCGGCCGAGTGTCCTACCTTGATGGAACGGACTACCCTTATCGAAGAACAAGATGCGAATGCATCTTGTGCAATTGATAACGATCTCTCGTATGTTGTGGAAAATGGTGTCCCTCCGTCACCCCTCATTGAACGCCACCATGTGAAGAGATTCAAACAACTCGATTCTCAAGCGAAGAATATCATATGTGGCCATCTAAGCAAAGGACAAGATGGAAGAGTGAGTGCTTTGGAAACCGCCAAGTTTATCTGGATAGGCTGTCCAAAGTAAATGAAGGAGTTTCAACTCAGCGTGACTCTCGAGTCGATGTTCTTCGAATCTCTTCAACCGCTTCAAAAGACTCGACAATGAGAATGTCCAACAAACCTTGATCGCTTCAACGACATCTCAAATGAGCTTCAAGCCCTCGGTGCCATCGACATCATCGATCATGAAGTTGTGAAGAAACTGTATGAGATCGCTGATTCCTCATTTGATACTGGGACCGATGATACAAGAACGCGTCGACTACAAGTCGCTGATCTTGCCGATATCCTAAAGGCTAAACACTCACGAGTTCCAGCTTGTCAAAAGAGGATCTCTATGGTTCAAACTATGGCAAACCACGTGCCTCAAGGCCAAGGCTGTGTTTGACTCTAAATATGAAGATTCGGTAGTAGCCTTGGTGATCCTCAAGAATCGAGCCAGATCTAGCATCGCCAGAAGAAATTCCAAAAGTTCACAAGACGTGGTCGCTGGAAAATCCTCAAGAGGCAATGATTCCTCATCCAAAGGACTATAAGAGAAGGCTTTGCCACAAATGCAAGAAGCCCGGTCACTATATTCAAGATTGTCCTCGTGGGAAAAGGAAATGAAGAAGAAGAAATACAAGGATTACAGCTCGATGATGCGAAGAAGAAGAAGAAATTGTCAAAATCTTCGCCATCAAAATCCTCAAGTCTTCATCTCACAAGAAGAGCAGCTCCAAGAAGGCTCCTGGACATTCATGGGCAAGGAGATGGACTCGAAGTTGAATCTGAGGAAAATGATGAAGAGGAGGCGCTCAAGAATCTGAAGTCCGTGTGGCGTAGTCTGGCGCTAAGCTCGCTTCTTTCGCAAGCAAGTCCATCTTCAACATCAAGAAACCGACTCCATCGACAAGCCTGATGAAGATAATGATGGCTACGCCCCACCTATTGCTTCATGGCGAAGGTGCTAAGGTACTCAAATACAACTCCTCAATCTAGTGAAAATGAATCGATGAGGATCTCAAGCCCAGCTACTTAAACTTGCTAAGATTGCTGTGAAACAACAACGGGCTCTTGAAAAGGTTCAAAACATGCTAGATAAAAGTGACTGATATGTTGGGTGAAGAAATGGATCGCGACTAAAGCCTTGACCGAAAATCTTCAGAGACTTCAGCCTAGGTTTGATAACCTTCAAGGTCATCATAACGCCTCTTGTCCGATCATGAGAAACTTTCTTATGGATTTCTTCAAGAAAAGCAAGATCATGAGAAGCTTTCTTGAATCTCTTCAAAGAAAGGAAGATCTTGAAAAGCTAAGAGTGTGTTATGAAGATTGAGGGTGTCCTGACTAGGGGTGTCCGGACAGCCGGACTATCAATATCCCCGGACTCCTGCACTACGAAGATAGAAGATTGAAGACTCCGGCTCGTGTCCCAAGGTACTTTCTTCATCAGGCGGAAGGCAAGCTTGGCGACACACGGATATGTAGATCTCCTACCATTGTAACCGACTCTGAGTAATCCTAGCCTCTCCGTGTCTATATAAACCGGAGGGCCTTAGTCCCAGGGACAACATTACATCTCAACAATCATACCATAGGCTAGCTTCTAGGGTTTAGCCTCCTTGATCTCGTGGTAGATCTACTCTTGTACTACCCATATCATCAATATTAATCAAGCAGACGTAGGGTTTTACCTCCATCGAGAGGGCCTCGAACTCGGGTAAAAACATTGTGTCCTCGCCTCCTCGTTACCATCCGCCTAGACGCACGAGCCGGGACCCCCTACCCGAGATCCGCCGGTTTTGACACCGATATTGGTGCTTTATTGAGAGTTCTCTCAGTGTCGCCACCGATAGGCTCGATGGCATCTTCAACCATCAACGCTGTCCAGGTGAGACTTTTCTCCCGGACAGATCTTTTGTATTCGCAATTTGCAATCAAGGGCTAATTCTCTTGGCCATCCGAGCAGATCGAAGCTACGCCGGCCGCCAGTCGATGGAAGCTTGAACTTCACGGCCGATGATCGCGGAGATTTGATCTTCGACGGACTCAAGCCACAGTACCAAGCGCCGCCAAGACCTGTGACGATGGGCATGATCTAGCTCTCGCCACGGACAAGGCTTTGGAGGCCAGATTAAACCCGCCCGCCATTAGCTCCGGAGCCGATTGCCCATGACGGGGTCGTGGATAGACGCCACTTCGGGGGCTTCAACATCTATGGCGATGGAGCCGAATACCAATCTCGCCCTCGCGAAACTCGTGATCCCGAGACGCTGGATTCTCGCCGGACTCCGAGCCTCCCGCGCCTCGCTAATTAAATCGGATTGGGCGCCGTTATGGAATTCACCGCCATGACATCTTTAGCACTCGCCTTTTGGCGATATCTTGAATTCTTCAAGCATCTTCGCTATCAGAGAATCTCGCCGAACTATGGCCAGGACGGTTGGAGTTCGGACGACTAAGAAATTCAGAGCCCACCCACCTCCCACTTTCTAGCCACCGCCGAGGATCTAACCGACATGCTAGACTACAACTCCGATGACATCGACGCTATGGACGATGATGTCGGAGACGATCAGAACCCAAATACCATGTGGCAATCGAAGGCCACTCGCCATATGACGCCTACATGGTGGATACCCCAAAAGAAGGGGATGGCGAAAAAGCAGCGGAGGAAGATTCTCTAAAGAAGCAGCCAAACGCCGATGTCGGGCCGGGCGCCGCCTAAATCCCGCCACAACAAGATTGGAGATACTATGGTATGCTAGGGAGGGCTTAACCACAAGGATTAAAGAGTGCGGCTCGACCACACTAGGGCTCGTGCTAGCCCCTTGGTTTTATTTCTCATCTTTTCTTTTTTTATACAGACTCCACTAAATGTAAGCTCCTGGTCCCGACAAGCAAACTTGCCGAACTCACGAGGCAATAGTCAGGATCAAAGAAGGATGCCATTTAACACTCGTGGTCTCCATTACAAGCACTAAATTCGATTACATACACCAAGTCTGCAGCTTACCCTCGAGGGGGACATGTCAAATTAGTCCAAATCCCTTGCTTATCGTGACTATTTGTATCACCACTTTATTAGCGCATCTCCTTTCATAAATAACGAAGACTTCCTTTTTGCAAGTTCATACCTTTTCATTGCAATTATGCTACCTTTTATAAAAGTTCATTATATGACATCTTGCACCAGATACTTTGGTACGGCCGAATACACCAGGGCTTCGCCTCAGATTATGGTGTGATTAAGTCCTAACACTTTCATAAGTGCGCACCCGAACTTATAGCATTATATGAATCAGTTCGAATCATGTCTTGGGTCAATAGTTGGGTTTGCTTTGGGTTCTGCTCCCATGTTTTGGTACCTTACGCCCGCTCGGCTGGGCTAAGGTAGCACTCGAGAACCATCACGATTATGCCCGGTTGAGCCGGGTTAACGCCTCCAAGGAGAAAGCTAAACTGACCGGCATGATAAGGCGAGAGAGATCGTCGCTGCTCGAGAGGTCTTTGCGGGTCCCTAAAGACTCATGCCGCTTCGAGCGAAGTTCCGGATGATGTCCGACGGCGTGGATAGCGCCCGATTCGGCCTTCTTCCGAATACCGTGGGCTTCGGCCAAATTTAAAATTATAGAATTTTATGGCTAAGTGAGAGTGTTCAAGCATTATAAGTCCGGCCGCTTTGTTCGCTCAGTGGTTGAGCGCCTCCTAGATGGACCCAAAGATGGGGAACAAGAGTGCTCAAGTTTATCATCGAACACCCCAAAGACTCGTGGCTTGGGGCTGAATCCAACGATTTGCCATCTCTCGATTTAACAAACGGCCGCATGTATGTAATATTTAAATTCAACAAAGCGTTGCTCATGGCGCATATAAACGAAGTTTTCAGCGCACAGATAAACACACTGGCGAAGTTCACTCAAGGATTACATTAAGGGGGCACTCATCCGCAATATCGCGGGCTCCCTTCAGACAACTTTATAATATCGCCCGGCGCGGCAGTGCTTCCTGGCGGCGCGGCGGATCCGCGGAGAAGCCCGCATCCAGCTTGCCCCATTGCACCTTTATGCGGCAAGTGCCCGACGAGCGCCTTTCAATGCAGCAGAGCGCTTGATCACATCCAGCCGGGGCATGCATCCACTAGCCGCGTGACTAGGCCAAAGTAGCTGCCAGCATGGTTTGCCCAGCACAGCCTGACCAGGAGGCCCTTCATGGCCTCCTCACCACCTTAGGAGTTCGACCACTGCCTCACCGGTCGCTGGGGCACCGGATGGCGGCCTCAGCAGATCGAGACTAGAAGACCTTCTCCGCTGAGCTCCCTCCTCGCCACGATAGAATGCAGCGCAGACGACGACCACGCGGGCAGATCCGCAAATGCCCTCGAGAGCTCCGGATTCGGGTAAGTATCCCGTAATTTACATTAACATGCTTGCTCGCAGAAAAACGCCTTACCCGCCGCTATCTTCTTCATGTCCTCTATTTCCATATGGGCCTTCTGGCCTCGGCCTTGGCGGATTCGGCCCTATCGAGAGCCGAGGCAAGCTCGAACTCGAAGTCTTGAGTCACGCTCCAAACTCTCATGTTTTTTTCATGAGAGCTCGAGCTCTTGCCGAACTTCCGCCACCAGCGCCGCTTGCTTTCTCGCCAGTCCGTCCCGTGGTCAGATTATGCTCGCCACGACACGGCATCCTTCAGGGCTGCCACCTCGTTAGTGGCCCTTGCATTACATATATTATCCTTGTTAATCTTGTTTGCAACCAAAACCCTTTTCTCAGAAGGTACCTATTTAAAGTGGTGTTATTCACCTTCTTTTTCCTTGAGCTGCCTCTTGGCATGGCCGAGCTCTTGCTCCGACCGCTCAAGATCTTTCAGCGCCTCGACCTCCGCCAAGCACGCGGCAGAGGTCAACAACAGCAGCCTGCAAACCCATATCGACATATTTTTAACAACCTCACAGATATCTTGTTAGATCCTTAGTCCGGCTTTTCTTTCGTAACAATCGACTAAGCATCAGGCTACCGCTCTATGCGGTATTATATTACTTAATTTTAATCTTCTTACCTCAAAGCCTCGTTAGAAGGTTGTTGCAGGTGCTTCGGCCAGCCCGCCTTGGTGAGCTGGACCTTCTCAATCACACTCATGAGAGTGCGGTGTTCTTCCTCGATGGAGGCGCTTTGAGCGCCTCCACAGGAGTTATCCAGTGCCTCCGGTTGGGACGGAGGTCAGCCGGCGCCACTTGTCCTGCCCTCTTCGAGGGGCTGCTTGTCGACTCGAACCGCTTACGGTTTCGGAGTAGAGTCCGCACAAAGTCCGAGGCTGCTCGACGGGCCTCCCGAGCCTCCTCTGGCGCGCCCCTCGGGATTCCTCGTCGCCCTCGGGCGTGGGGTAGAGGCAGTCGATGGAATTTACATCCGACGGCGTAACGACCCGCCATCGAGTCGGGAAAGTCATCAACGGCGGACTAAAGGAACAATGTGGCATTAGAAGGACACTATGTGACAAACAATATACGGTATATGAATGATCCGGATATTTACGATCCTGCCGGACACCGGCCCTTGGAGGCATTTCTTCGCCCTCGCCAACGCTGATGTTGGCAAAACTGTCCGGGGATAGTTCTCCCCTCTTGACCCTTCGGCTGCCCCGGTTGGGGAGGCCTTCCTTCCTCTCTCCTCCTCCGGAGAGAGTACTCCTCCTCCTCCTCCTCGTCTTCGGGGAGGAGTCTCGCTGCCGTTGTCGACGCTCGATTGCGGGAACTTTGCGAGTCCCAACGGCCACCTTCTTGGTTTCTTCTCCGCACCACGTGACGGTGCGGAACCAGCAGCCTTGCTAAGCGGGCATCCATCGTTCTTTCCGCATAGGAGCCGGGCTGATAAGCCGGGCCTTTTTCCATCCAGTCCTGTCAAAGGAAGAGGTAGATTAAAAACTTCGCTAGAGTCAATCTAGCTACTATAAGTGTCCCGTAATGGGGTTGAATCACTTACCTCGCCGGTCGGAGATCGCGAGCTGAATCAGCGGTCTTGATCGCGGATGCGGGGCTTCGCGCCTTGAACAGCACTCCTCCAGCGCTTTCAGACGTTGTGTCGAAGAGCGCTTAACATCTGGTGCTGTTCGGATTGAACTTCCACAGATTAAATGCCCGTCTTGGCATGGGAGAATCCGCCGGAGGAGCATGACTGGACCACGCCGACGAGCCGGAGCCTATTGCTCACCAACTTCTTGATGCAGGCTCAAGTCCCGCCACCTCCACCGGATCACCCACCGCAAGCCCTTCTTCCAGGAGGTGAGCTGCGTGGGGATTCCAGATCTAAATTGGGGCCGCCGCCATGTAGGCTCGGCGGCTCGGTGATGTAGAACCACCCGATCGCCACCCTTGACGGAGTCCACGAAGGTCCCTTCCAGTCAAGGGACGTTGGGCAGCTTGCCCAACATGGCGCCTCCGCATTCCGCTTGCGCCCCCTTCACGATCTTCGGCTTGACGTTGAAGGTCTTGAGCCACAGGCCGAAGTGGGGCCGGATGCAGAGAAAGGCCTCGCATACGACGATAAACGCCGAGATGTTGAGGACGAAGTTCGGCGCCAGATCGTGGAAATCCAGGCCGTAGTAAAACATGAGCCCCTGACGAATGGATGGAGCGGAAAGCCCAATCCACTGAGGAAGTGGGAAGGAAGACGACCTCTCATGAGGCCCAGGGGTGGGGATGAGCTGCCCGTGCTGGGGCACCGATGCGATGTGTCGCCGAAAGGTATCCGCGTCGCGCAGCTTGGTGATGTCCTCCTCCTTAGCGGTGGAGGCCATCCATTTGCCTCCCTCCGGACATATTCAAGAGGGGTTGAGGTGAGATCTTGCGAGCTTGGGCGTTGGAGCTTGAGTTCGCAAGGATGGATAAGCAAAGGAGGAAGAAGGCGTAGGTGAGAAGGTAAATCCTTATCCCTTATATATAGGCGGACAAAACTATGCGTCCCTCACCAGCCTAGTAAAACTCGCTTATCTCCCAAGCGCCACCATCAATGGCGCGGTTGGGTTACCCATGCACGTATTGATGAGAATCCCGGAATAAGGGAACACGATCCGCCCGACAGGCGTGCCAAGGAAACCGCTTCGCTAAACGTGCTGAAGTGGTACAGTAATTCAAACAAGGGCTTGGTGCCGGTGTGATGTCACGCCGCATAATACGTCAGAAGATTGGATCGGTGTATATGTTTTATTCTCTCTACGTTTGGAATGTGGAAATTATTTTGCAGAGCCGGACACTATCCTGGTGTTCATTATCTTCTCCGGATTATTCAAGGGAGGAACCCGCCTTGCAATGCCGAACATTATGCACGCCAGACTTATCGTCATTGAAGACTGGTCGAGGGGCTCGAGGAGTCCTCGACTAGGGGTGTCCGGACAGCCGGACTATCAATATCCGCCGGACTCCCGGATCACGAAGATAGAAGATTGAAGACTCGGCTCGTGTCCGGAAGGTACTTTCCTTGGCGTGGAAGGCAAGCTTGGCGACATGGATATGTAGATCTCCTACCATTGTAACCGACTCTGTGTAACCCTAGCCTCTCGGTGTCTATATAAACCGGAGGGCCTTAGTCCGTGAGGACAACATTACATCTCAACAATCATACCATAGGCTAGCTTCTAGGTTTAGCCTCCTTGATCTCGTGGTAGATCTACTCTTGTACTACCCATATCATCAATATTAATCAAGCGGGGACGAGGGTTTTACCTCCATCGAGAGGGCTCAACACAGGTAAAAACATTGTGTCCTCGCCTCGTGTTACCATCCGCCTAGACGCGACAGTTCGGGACCCCTACTACAGAGATCCGCCGGTTTTGACACCGACAAAGATCTTCGAAGGAGCGCGATTCATTACTAGCTCAACAAATCAGCGCTTCTCGTGAAGAATTTGTTCCCCATGCTTAAAGTGCATTGAACGTGAATCGCTAATTCTTCACTGAATGTTCAAATGCTTCAACTGTTACAAATTCTTCATCATCTCGATATCACTAATTCCTCATCCGAGGACATTGCTAGTATCATTGACAATGCAGGGTTGAAGGAACTATACATGACAGCATGTACAAAAGCCTCAAAGGGCATCGACACTTTGTGATGTGCTCAAAAGCAGATCCTCAATGAAACCCTAGGAAAGAGGGTATTGCCTTTGAGAGGAAACTCAATGCTGATGGAACATATTGGAAGCCCGAAAGACCCCAAAACCTCATGGGTTCTGCAAAGGACCTCCGATTGATCCATCTAACTTATCCGGCTTTACATGTGAATCTCCTCATTCTTCCGATGAGTCATTTGACTCAACTATAAACTGTTCAAAAATTAGAATGGTGAAGTATTTGCTAGATATGTTGGCACTAATCTGCAGAACGGTTCCCCTATGAAGAAAATCTGGGTTCCCAAAAGTTGTGTTGAAAGTCTTGGTGAATGTCCTCATGACACCACCCGTGAAGAACAGAACCCCAGATCAAATTCTTCATATGGACAAAATTTTTCACATGGATCAAATTCTCAACTGGATCAAAGTCCTCATATGATTATCATCGTGCTAACAACTCTCGTCTCGCAGGTAGAGCTAAGGGCTATGAATATGTGCATTATTCTTCAAACCATTATGTTCATAAGTCCTCAAGAATTACTCGCTTATTCATATGCTTACCCTAACCCTCTTATGTGAAACGAAATGGTTTGGCATCTTTGCCACCTTTCTCATATGGTGCTCGCAGAATGATGAACTCTTTGCCACCCTCCGGATGTGGGTGGTGAAGAAAAGAACTAATCTCTTCTGCAGGTCAGGTCTCCGGGCGTGCTTGTTTGAAGAATTTCTTTGGGGACTGACGAAAATGCTGAAAGGACGCATGCAAATCATGATGAAATGAACCTTCATTTCACACGCCCTCATCTTGCTATATCTGCTTCATCGCTTGATGAAATTCATTTGATGAACTTGATATCATATTCTTCACGATGAAGCATATGAGATTAAGCTACACTAATTCATCTGCAGGATGATCAACCCAAAACCACTGAATGGGTCCTCGATAGTGGATGTACAAATCACATGACTGGTGACAAGAATCTATTGATGGATGCTCCCTTATCACCGCACCTCTGAAGCATATCATCTTTCTTGACAAAGGCAAAAGTCGTATTGGGTCTTGGTAAGGTTGCTATCTCTAAGGATAAGCACATGGACAAAGTCATGCTTGTTGAGTCCTTAGGATACAATCTCATGTCAGTCTCAATGCTTTGTGATCTTGATATGGTTGTTGTCTTTGGCAAATATCGTTGTGTTGTGATTATGGAAGTCGACAATTCCAAAGTCTTCAAGGCTTTAGGAGAGGAGATCTGTATATTGTTGATTTCTCTAGGGACCACAACCAGCCGTGTGTCTACTTGCAAAAGCTTCGAAGGCTGGCTATGGCATCGACGACTTGGTCATGCGGGCATGAGGAATTTGAACACGCTTGCGAAGAAGAAGCATGTCATTGGCATTGAGAATGTCAAATTCCTCAAGGATCACTTATGCGGAACTGTGAAGCTGGAAAAATGACCAAGGCCAAGCATCCAAGCCAAGACTATCATGACCACTACCCGTCCATTCGAATTGCTTCACATGGACCTCTTCGGACCTAATCATTACTCAGCAATCACTAATGATGCATCTCTATATGGTTTTGTCATTGTTGATGATTATTCTTGATATACATGGGTACACATTGTTACTTACAAACATGAAGTGCAGGAAGTCTTCAAACGATTTTCCTCGAGGTCAACCAACTTTGGTGTGAAGATGAAGCATATCAGAAGTGACAATGGAACCGAGTTCAAGAATTCGGTCTTGATGCATATCTTGATGAACTTGGTATTACTCATGAGTTATCTGCTCCCTATACTCCTCAAAGAGAATGGCGTCGTGGAGCGCAAGAACAAGTAACTCTTGTTGAGATGGCTCACACTATGCTTGATGAATACAAAATGCCTCGGCATTTTGGATTGATGCAATTGATCTTGCTTGCCACATCATCAACAGAGTATATCTTCACAAATTCTTCAAGAAGGCGCCTATGAACTCCTCAACGACAAGAAACCCAATGTGAGTTATTTCAAAGTCTTGATTGCTAAATGTTGGATTAGAGATCCTCACCACAACTCTAAATTTGCACCAAAAGCACATGAAGGTTTTATGCTTGGTTCTGAAAGGACTAGACACCTACAGAGTCTTCAACATTGTTCTTCACAAGATTGTTGACACTGTAGATGTGCGGTTCGATGAAACTAATGGCTCGCAAAGAGAGCACCTACCTTCGTGTTAGATGAACCAGCACCGAAGATGCTATCAAGCTCAAGGCAACCGAGGATGTCATTCCATCAAGAATCTGTGAAGAATTCATTCCTGTTCATGAAGAACGTCGAAGTGATGCACTGAAGAACATGATGAGGAAAATGGTCTGAAAAAATGCTGATCAAAATCTCTCGACAACCAACTCATCCACGCGTTGCAAAAGAAGTGCAAGTGGAGAAGATCATCGATGACATTAGCGCACCAGTCCTCTCACACGCTCAAAAGCATCACATTTATCTAACTTTTGTGGGCACTATGCTTTTGTCTCTATCACAGAGCCCACTAAGGTAGATGAAGCATTTACGAGCCGAGTGGATTAAGCTATGCAAGAAGAATTACATTAGTTCGAGCTGAACAATGTCAGGGAATTGGTCAATCGCCTGATCCTCGCAAGCATAATATCATTGGCACAAAGTGGATCTACCGCAACAAGCAAGATGAAAATGGCCTTGTGGTGAGGAATAAAGCCGCGACTAGTAGCTCAAGGCTACACAGGTTCAAGGAATTGATTTTGATGAAACTTTTGCACCTGTTGCTAGACTTGAGGCTATTCAGATATTACTTGCTTCGCTAACCATCATGATATCATCTTATATCAAATGGATGTGAAAAGTGCATTCCTCAATGGTAAGCTTGAGGAAGAAGTATATGTTGCTCAACCCCTGTGTTTTGAAGATCCCAAGAATCTCGACAAAGTCTTGAGACTCAATAAGGCTCTCTATGGCCTCAAGCAAGCCCCTCGGCGTGGTATGATACATTGAAGGAATTCTTCGTGAAGAATGGCTTCACACCGGTTCACTCGATCCTACTCTTTTTACTAAATCATATGATGGTGAACTGTTTGTGTGCCAAATATATGTTGATGATATTATCTTTGGTTGTCTTGACCAACGTTATAGTGATGAATTTGCCTATATGATGAGTGAAGAATATCAAATGTCTATGATGGGAGAGTTGAAATTCTTCTTAGGTCTTCAAATTAAATCAAGCGCAATGGCATATTCATATCTCAGAGAAATACCTCAAAGATGTACCGAGGAAATTGCATGCAAGATTGCAAAGGCGTCAAAATTCCTATGCCCACAAATGGCCATCTATGCCTCGATGAAAATGGTATTGACTTGATCACAAGGTATACCGCCCATGATTGGTTCCTTATTGTACTTATGTGCATCTAGGCCAGATATAATGCTTAGTGTTTGCATGTGTGCCCGATTTCAAGCTGCACCGGGAATCACACCATAAGGCTGTGAAGCATATTCTTCGATATCTAGCTCACACACCAACACTAGGATTATGGTACCCCAAGGGCTCTCGCTTTTGATCTCATTGGATATTTCGACTCGACTATCTTTGGTGATCGTGTGGACCGCAAGTCAACATCCGCACTTGTCATTTCCTCGAGGCGATCTTTGGTCCGTTGGTCCTCGAAGAAACAGAAGCTGTATCACCTTCATCTGCTGAAGCTGAATACATTGCTCTTGGCTCATGTTGTGCTCAATCGCTTTGGATGAAGCAAACTCTCAAGGACTATGGCGTCAACGTGAAGAATGTGCCTCTCTCTGCGACAATGAGAGTGCCATCAAGATTGCTCACAACCAGTTCAGCACTCAAGACAAAGCACATCCAGATTCGTCATCATTTTCTTCGTGATCATGTGTTGAAGGGCGACATCTCCATCGAGCATGTGAAGACTGAAGAACAGCTAGCTGATATCTTCACTAAGCCCTTGGATGAGAAGAGATTTAGCAAGTTGCGGTGTGAGCTAAATATCTTAGAATCTTCGAATGTTCTTTGAAAAGGACACACATCCTAACCCTTATGCAGGATTGATGACTTAGATGTGCAACACATGAAGAAATGTTTTTCTTCAATCAATGAAGAATAACACTCTAAGTGTGAAGAAATTAATGAAGAATTTGATTCTCAGAACCCTACGACAATTGTACGCGGTGTCTGAAATCATCATTCTTATACGGTGGGTCACGCCACCACAAAAGTTGAAAATCTTCAATTTGAGTTTTCCTCATTTTTGAAATTCTTCAGTTTTTCAAATTCTTCAACTTTGCAAAATCTTCACTGTTTCCGTCGTTTTTCTTCATTGGCTATATATATATATATATGAGTTTATGTCCTCTACAACATTCACTTATTGCTATTTCTTCAAGTTGTGATTTCTGCTAAGTGAATGTGATCGGACCCTTCCCCCTCTATGCTATACTCAACCCAATCTATTCACAAATTCTACATGTGCATTCTATTTGAAACTCGTTCAAAGTCTTCACTGTGTCCTTGTCAGCTGAAGAAATTGCGAACGAAACTTTAAAACAAATCTTATCCAGATTTTCGGTTTTACCGCTCAAACCGTTCCGCATCCCACGATGCATTATTTTATTCACCCATGATCTTACACGATCTCATCACGCACGAAGCGTGGGTGACACATGTCGCGTGAAGAAGAAAGGCAGGGCATGTTCGTCCCAAAATCTTCGGCGAACAATTTTTACCGTGGCTATAAATACCCTCTCCCTTCCTTACTTCATTTACTCCGCCGTCGCTGTCTCTCGCCGAGCTCTCCTCAAACCCTAGCGCCGCTTACTCCATCGCCGCCGGTGAGGAAGAGCTTCACCGCCTCGACCTCGTCGCTGTCAGATTGCACAGAGGCTGCGGAAATCTTCACTCCGCCGCCGTAGCCTTCCCCTCGCCAAGTTAGGGCGTGGGAGATCTAACTTGACGAACTTCATCGCTGTTCATCTCTCTTCGTCGTGTTCTTGATTCGGGTAATTAAAAGTCATTTTATTACTCGCTTTGATTCTCAAACTTTTCTGAAAATCTTCAAAGGTGTTTTATTCTTCAAAACTTCACATATGAACACCTCACACCTTTGTATGCTCTTGATCCATCTCTAAGCACTCATTTCTTCAAGATTCCTCAATTGTGCGGATTTTCGATCTGTACAACTCGAACCTAAGACAAGAATGCTTAGTGAAATTCCTCAAGGCTCAATGGTCAAATTCCTCAAAACTTGTCTTTTGAAAAATCTTACGAGAACATATGACCTCTCCAAATTCCTCGCACCTACACTCTGTTCACAGTACTCATGTCATTGCTTTGAATCACTAGGTTCTCATCAACTTAACTCATTTGCAGCGTTCCTCGAAGAAAAACTGCATACTTCTTCAGAGTGTTCAATTGTTCAAATTCCTCATCTGAAGAAAATGGCTGAAGGAAAGAGACCGCAGAAAGGAGGAAAGAAACCGGAGGTCATGACTGCTTTCGAGATCCCTGATGAAATATACAAGGATTATTGCACACCTGATGAAGACAAGTTTGGCAAAGAAAACAAGAATCTGTGCAAAGTGCGCATTCAGAGGATTGAACGAAGATGGGCACGAGAATGGAGGGAATATCGATATGTTACTCCAAAGTACATGAAGAAATTCGCCTTAAATCCTCCATGCCCAAGATCTCCATTGGCACCTGGCCAAGTCGCTGATCCCACTAGCATCAAAAGTGGTGAAGACTTTCCTGAAGAATGGGCTAGGCGCCAAGCAAAATTGGCAAGACAAGCCAAGGAGGCAGTGAGAAAATTCAATGAGGATTCTGCTGCTGCTGCTACCACTGAGACCTCGGTCAAGCCGAGGAAATCAATGCCGAAGAAGCCTGCTCTCAAGCCAAGTGCTTCACCATCAGCGCCCTCACGGCCAAGTTCTCACCGCGCCCTCACGGCAAATTCCTCGAGACATCGCTGCTCCACCAAAGTCCTCAAGCAGCTCCCTCCAAGTCCTCAACTCTGTGCATCCGCTACATGTCAAAGGACTCGGGGTTTTCAATTGCTTCGTGTCTCAAATGAAGTTCCTCGGTGCACAATGTCCTCATCAGCCCCACTGCTGAAGACAAAAGCAACAATGGACGCGGTCCTCGCCAAGTCCAAGAAAGAAACAGGTTGCTTTCCAAGTGCCCTCTCGATGACGAGGCTTCGATGAAGAACTTGCGTAAATCATCGAGATAGACAAGCAAAGGCTGCGAGCCAAAGGAACACATGTGCCTCGCTTCGATCCAAGAAGATCCTCGACTACATTGATTTATGGCATAAGGATCCAAACACTCCAATGTTCGATCCGCCTCGACTCTGGTCAAAGTCATATGCTGACCCATTTCATCTCTCAAGAGAAATGGAAGTTTGGAAAGGCTCGTGAGATAAAAAGAGCACAAGCTAGAAAGGAGAAGCTTCTGAAGAAGAACGTTGTCAGACTAACACCTGAAGAACTTCTCAAGGCTCAATCTGAGATCCAAGCCTCAAGAAAGATTTCGATGCATACAATGCTGATTGGCAAGGAGCCAAAGTGAGATTAAATCAATTTGACGAAGAAAATGACAACTATTGCAGCCCCATCGCAACAAGAAAATCCTCAGTCAGACTCTGCTCAGCCTCATTGAAGAACATGCCAAGATCACGATGACTTTCAACTGGCGATGAGAATACAAGTTCCGTGGCTGATGACTCCATTCCACTATTTGAAGAAATTCCTGTGGCATCCACTAGTGGTGCGCTCAAGAAGTCAAGAGATCAGTGGCAACCGCACATTGCTATACCAAGAAAATGAACCACAATCCTCAGCTCCTCCTGCGCCAACACCAACTCCAATTCTTCCTTCTGCTTATGAAGTGAAGAAGACCAAGCTGCAGAGCTAGCTGCAGTGAAGAAAAGGAAGGCATCTGCTGCGTCAAATTCTTCGGCCGCGAAGAAAATGAAGCCAATGACCAGCTCACTTGAAAATCCTATTGATGCCATTCCGATTTCCTCCATGTCATCCAAGGAAATTGTTCCTTATGGAGAAGACTACAAGATCCCAAGCGGATCTGATGAAGAAAATCATTCTGTTGCTACCTCAAAGCAGTTTGATGAAGAAATTGAAGTAGAAACATTCCCTTCAACGCCAGTCGTTTCCTCACCTATGCCTCAGTTCACAGCTGAAGAGGCTGGTGTTGAGGAAATTGAAAAAGAAGATGAAGATGTGGATATTGGATGCACTACACGGTGATGAACGATGACTTTTGGGAAAGTCAAGATCCCAATACTCTCTCTTCACTCCCATTCAACAAATTCCTCGGTCCCGGCTACAACTGCTCAAATGGGCTCAAGAAACTCATCCCACATCGCTCTGCTCATGAAAAAATTCCAGCCGCTAGTGTCAAGAACCTCTTGCTTTTATCCCCAAACTGCACAAGAAGAGGAACGAGAAATTCCTCACCAAGCACTGAGATCGTTATTCACGAGGTTGTGCTGCGAATCATCGACACTCCTCCGCCCAAACCAAGAATCCGTTCTCTAGCAAGCAAAAATTCAAGGTGAAGACTTCTTTTCCGAAAGCATGTGTTCTTCATCGATTATAATCCATATGACTCTGCTCGCATAAGGAAGAGATGTTTCTGGACTGCTACTCAAGCCAACTTCTATTCCTCAGTGCTCTTTGACAAGGACAAAATCTTCGATCATGAACATATTCCTCATGTGGATATGGAATCTCTGCCGTGCTTCGAGCCGGTCCTCCGAGTTATTCACGATGCAGGACTACTGAACTTCTGCACTGATATCTGTGATTGGAATGAAGAACTCATTCTTCAGTTCTATGCTACTTTGCGTATCACCGGCGATGCTGAAGATGTTGTAGGGGAACGTAGTAATTTCAAAAAATTTCCTACGCACACGCAAGATCATGGTGATGCATAGCAACGAGAGGGGAGAGTGTTGTCTACGTACCCTCGTAGACCGAAGCGGAAGCATTGACGCAACATAGAGGAAGTAGTCGTACGTCCTCCCGGTCCAACCGATCCAAGCACCGTTACTCCGGCACCTCCGAGTTCTTGACACACGTACAGCTCGATGACGCACCCCCGATCTCCTATCCAGCAGAGGCGCGGGGGAAGTTCCGACAGCACGACGGCGTGGTGACGATCTTGATGTTCTCCTGTTGCAGGGCTTCGCCTAAGCACCGCTACAATATGACCGAGGTGTAATATCGTGGAGGGGGCACCACACACGGCTAAGGAACGATCTCAATGATCAACTTGTGTGTCTAGGGTGCCCCCTACCCCGTGTATATAAAGGAGGGAGGAGGAGGTGGTGGCCCAAGGGGAGGCGCCATAGGGGGCAAACCTACTCCAAGTAGGTTTGCCCCCTTCCTATTCCGGAGTAGTAGTAGGAAGGAGAGGGGAGGAGAGAAGAAAGGGGCGGCCCCCTCCCATTAGGATTGGGCTTGGGGGCGCCCCTCCTTGCTCCTTCTCCTCCTTCCACTAGGGCCCAATAAGGCCCATATACTTACGGGGGTTCGGTAACCTCCCGAACTCGGTATATTCCCAAACTCTCCGGAACCTTTCGGTGTCCAAATATATCCGTCCAATATATCAATCTTTATGTCTCGACCATTTCGAGACTCCTCGTCATGTCCGTGATCACATCCGGGACTCCGAACAACCTTCGGTACATCAAAATACATAAACTCATAATATAATTGTCATTGAAACCTTAAGCGTGCGGACCCTACGGTTCGAGAATAATGTAGACATGACCGAGACATGTTTCCGGTCAATAACCAATAGTGGGACCTGGATGCCCATATTGGTTCCTACATATTCTACGAAGATCTTTATCGGTCAAACCGCACAACAACATACGTTGTTCCCTTTGTCATCGGTATGTTACTTGCCCGAGATTTCATCGTCAGTATCCAATACCTAGTTCAATCTCGTTACCGGCAAGTCTCTTTACTCGTTCCGTAATACGTCATCTCATAACTAACTCATTAGTTACATGCTTGCAAGGCTTAGGTGATGAGTATTACCGAGAGGGCCAGAGATACCTCTCCGACAATCGAGTGACAAATCCTAATCTCAATTATGCCAACCCAACATGTACCTTCGAAACACCTATAGAGCACCTTTATAATCACCCAGTTACTTTGTGACGTTTGGTAGCACACAAAGTGTTCTTCCGGTAAATGGGAGTTGCACAATCTCATAGTTGTAGGAACTTTGTATAAGTCATGAAGGAAGCAATAGCAGCATACTAAACGATCAAGTGCTAAGCTAACAGAATGGGTCATGTCAATCACATCATTCTCCTAATGATGTGATCCCACTAATCAAATGACAACACATGTCTATGGTGGGAAACATAACCATCTTTGATTAATGAGCTAGTCAAGTAGAGGCATACTAGTGACTATAGTTTTGTCTATGTATTCACACATGTATCATGTTTAGGATAATACAATTCTAGCATGAATAATAAACATTTATCATGATATGAGGAAATAAATAATAACTTTATTATTGCCTCTAGGGCATATTTCCTTGAGCCTCCCACTTGCACTAGAGTCAATAATCTAGATTACATAGTAATGGTTCTAACACCCATGGAGTCTTGGTGCTGATCATGTTTTGCTCGTGAGAGAGGCTTAGCCAACGGTCCGCAACATTCAGATCCGTATGTATCTTGCAAATCTCTATGTCTCCCACTTGGACTTGGTCCCGAATGGAATTGAAGCGTCTCTTGATGTGCTTGGTCCTCTTGTGAAATCTGGATTCCTTTGCCAAAGCAATTGCACCAAGATTGTCACGAAGATCTTCATTGGTCCCGATGCACTAGGTATGACACCTAGATCGGAAATGAACTCCTTCATCCAGACTCCTTCATTTGCTGCTTCAGAAGCAGCTATGTACTCCGCTTCACATGTAGATCCCGCCACGACGCTTTGTTTAGAACTGCACCAACTTATAGCTCCACCGTTTAATATAAACACGTATCCGGTTTGCGATTTAGAATCGTCCGGATCAGTGTCAAAGCTTGCATCGACGTAACCATTTACAACTAGCTCTTTGTCACCTCCATATACGAGAAACATATCCTTAGTCCTTTTCAGGTATTTCAGGATGTTCTTGACCGCTGTCCTTGATCCACTCTCGATTACTTTGGTACATTCCTGCCAAGCTTATTGCTAAGCATACGTCGGTCTGGTACACAACATTGCATACATGATAGAGCCTATGGCTGAAGCATAGGAACATTTTTCATTTTCTCTATCTTCTGCTTGTGGTCGGGCATTGAGTTTGACTCAACTTCACACCTTGTAGCCAGTGCAAGAATCCTTTCTTTGCACGATCCATTTTGAACTTTTTCAAAATCTTGTCAAGGTATGTGCTTTGTGAAAGTCCTATTAAGCGTCTTGATCTATCTCTATAGATCTTGATGCCCAATATGTAAGCAGCTTCATCGAGGTCTTTCATTGAAAAACTTTTATTCAAGTATCCCTTTATGCTATCCAGAAATTCTATATCATTTCCAATTAACAATATGTCATCAACATATAAAACTAGAAATTCTACAGAGCTCCCACTCACTTTGTTGTAAATACAGGCTTCTCCAAAAGTCTGTATAAAACCATATGCTTTGATCACACTATCAAAGCGTTTATTCCAACTCCGAGATGCTTGCACAGTCCATAAATGGAACGCTAGAGCTTGCACACTTTGTTAGCACCTTTGGATCAACAAAACCTTCCTACTGCATCATATACAACTCTTCTTCTAGAAATCCATTCAAGAATGCGTCTTGACATCCATTTGCCAAATTTCATAATCATGAAATGCAGATAGCCAACATGATTCGGACAGACTTAAGCATCGCTACTGGTGAGAAAGTCTCATTGTAGTCAACTCCTTGAACTTGTCAAAACCTTCGCAACAAGTCGAGCTTTGTAGACATAACATTACCATCGGCGTCGGTCTTCTTCTTAAAGATCCATTTATTCTCAATTGCTTGCCGATCATCGGCAAGTCAACCAAAGTCCATACTTTGTTTTCATACATGGATCCCATCTCAAATTTCATGGCCTCTAGCCATTTTGCGGAATCTGGGCTCATCATCGCTTCCTCATAGTTCGTGAGGTTCATCATGGTCAAGTAACATGACTTCGAGAACAGGATTGCTGCACCACTCAGTGCGGATCTTACTACTGGTAGACCCTCGAGGTTCAAGAGAAACTTGATCTCAAGTTTCATGATCAATATCATTAGCTTCCTCACTAATTGGTGTAGTTGTCACAGAACCGGTTCTTGTGATGAACTACCTTCCAATAAGGAGTAGATACGATTATCTCATCAAGTTCTACTTTCCTCCCACTCACTTCTTTCGAGAGAAACTCCTTCTCTAAAAAGGATCCGAATTTAGCAACGAAAATCTTGCCTTCAGATCTGTGATAGAAGGTGTACCCAATAGTCTCCTTTGGGTATCCTATGAAGACACATTTCTCCGATTTGGGTTCGAGCTTATCTGGTTGAAGTTTCTTCACATAAGCATCGCAGCCCCAAACTTTAAGAAACGACAACTTTGGTTTCTTGCCAAACCACAGTTCATAAGGCGTCGTCTCAACGGATTTTGATGGTGCCCTATTTAACGTGAATGCGGCCGTCTCTAAAGCATAACCCCAAAACGATAGCGGTAAATCGGTAAGAGACATCATAGATCGTACCATATCAAGTAAAGTACGATTACGACGTTCGGACACACCATTTCGTTGTGGTGTTCCAGGTGGCGTGAGTTGCGAAACTATTCCGCATTGTTTCAAATGTAAACCAAACTCGTAACTCAAATATTCTCCTCCACGATCAGATCGTAGAAACTTTATTTTCTTGTTACGATGATTTTCTACTTCACTCTGAAATTCTTTGAACTTTTCAAATGTTTGAGACTTGTGCTTCATTAAGTAGATATACCCATATCTCGCTCAAATCATCTGTGAAGGTGAGAAAATAACGATATCCGCCACGAGCCTCAACATTTATCGGACCACATACATCTCGTATGTATGATTTCCAACAAATCCGTTGCTCTCTCCATAGATCCGAGAACGGTGTTTTAGTCATCTTGCCCATGAGGCACGGTTACATAAGTACCAAGTGATTCATAATCAAGTGATTCCGAAGTCCATCGGTATGGAGTTTCTTCATGCGTTTTACACGATATGACCTAAACGGCGGTGCCACAAATAAGTTGCACTATCATTATCAACTCTGCATCTTTTGGTTTCAACATTATGAATATGTGTATCACTACTATCGAGATTCAATAAAAATAGACCACTCTTCAAGGGTGCATGACCATAAAAGATATTACTCATATAAATAGAACAACCATTATTTTCTGATTTAAATGAATAACCGTCTCGCATTAAACAAGATCCAGATATAATGTTCATGCTCAAGGCAGGCACCAAATAACAATTATTTAGGTCTAAAACTAATCCCGATGGTAGATGTAGAGGTAGCGTGCCGACCGCGATCACATCGACTTTGGAACCATTTCCCACGCGCATCGTCACCTCGTCCTTAGCTAATCTTCGCTTAATCTGTAGTCCCTGTTTCGAGTTGCAAATATTAGCAACAGAACCAGTATCAAATACCCAGGTGCTACTGCGAGCAATAGTAAGGTACACATCAATAACATGTATATCACATATACCTTTGTTCACTTTGCCATCCTTCTTATCCGCCAAATACTTGGGGCAGTTCCACTTCGATGTCCATCTGCTTGCAATAGAAGCACTTTCGGTTTGAGCTTAGGTCCGGACTTGGGTTTCTTCTCTTGAGCAGCAACTTGTTCTTTGTTCTTTTGAAGTTCCTTATTCTTCCCTTTGCCCTTCTTCTTGAAACTAGTGGTCTTGTTGACCATCAACACTTGATGCTCCTTCTTGATTTCTACCTCCATGACTTTCGGCATTGCAAAGAGCTCGGGAATAGTCTTGTTCATCCCTTGCATATTATAGTTCATCACGAAGCTCTTGTAGCTTGGTGGCGTGATTGGAGAATTTCTGTCAATAGCGCTATCATCCGGAAGATTAACTCCCGGTTGAATCAAGTGATTATTATACCCGGACATTTTGAGTATATGCTCACCGACGTAAATGTTCTCCTCCATCTTGCAGCTGTAGAACTTATTGGAGACTTCATATCTCTCAATCCGGGCATTTGCTTGAAATATTAACTTCAACTCTGGAACATCTCATATGCTCCATGACGTTCAAAACATCGTTGAAGACCGGTTCTAAGCCGTAAAGCATGGCACTGCTTGAACTATAGAGTAGTCATCGACTTTGCTCTGCCAGACGTTCTTAACGTAAATCGGTTGCATCGGCAGCGAGTTGGCACCCAGCGGTGCTTCGGGGCGTAACTTTTCACGGCACAATGAGGATAATCCTCGTTACGGACCCGATCCGTGTAATTGCTACCATCATCTTTCAACTTTGCTTTCTCAAGGAGCGCATTAAAATTCAACGGAACAACAACACGAGCCATCTATCTACAAACAAACATAGACAAGCAGTTCATGATAAATTTAAGTTCAATTAATCATATTACTTAAGAACTCACTTAGGCAGACACATCTCTAGTCATCTAAGTGATCACGTGATCCAAATCAACTAAACCATGTCCGATCATCACGTGAGATGGAGTAGTTTCAATGGTGAACATCTCTATATTGATCATATCTACTATATGATTCACGCTCGACCTTCGGTCTCCGTGTTACGAGGCCATATCTGATATGCTAGGCTCGTCAAGTATAACTTGAGTATTCCGCGTGTGCAACTGTTTTGCACCCATTGTATTTGAGCGTAGAGCCTATCACACCCGATCATCACGTGGTGTCTCAAGACGAAGAACTTTATAACGGTGCATACTCGGGAGAACACTTCTTGATAATTAGTGAGAGATCATCTTAAAATGCTACCGTCAATCAAAGCAAGATAGGATGCATAAAGGATAAACATCACATGCAATCAATATAAGTGATATGATATGGCCATCATCATCTTGTGCTTGTGATCTCCATCTCAAGCACCGTCGTGATCACCATCGTCACCGCGCGACACCTTGATCTCCATCGTAGCATCGTTGTCGTTCGCCATCTATTGCTTCTCGACTATTGCTACCGCTTAGTGATAAAGTAAAACAATTACAGAGCGTTTGCATTTCATACAATAAAGCGACAACCATATGGCTCCTCGCCATTGCCGATAACCGGTTACAAAACATGATAATCTCGTACAATAAAATATAGCATCACGTCTTGACCATATCACATCACAACATGCCTGCAAAAACAAGTTAGACGTCCTCTACTTTGTTGTTGCAAATTTTACGTGGCTGCTACGGGCTTAGCAAGAACCGTTCTTACCTACGCATCAAAACCACAACGATAGTTTGTCAAATAGACTCGTTTTAACCTTCACAAGGACGGGCGTAGCCACACTCGGTTCAACTAAAGTGAGAGAGACAGACACCCGCCAGCCACCTTTAAGCACGAGTGCTCGTAACAGTGAAACCAGTCTCGCGTAAGCGACGCTGTAATGTCGGTCCGGCCGCTTCATCTCACAATACCGCTGAACCAAAGTATGACATCTTTGGTAGGCAAGATGACTTGTATCGCCCACAACTCACTTGTGTTCTACTCGTGCATATAACATCAGCGCATAAAACCTAGGCTCGATACCCATGTAGGGGAACGTAGTAATTTCAAAAAATTCCTACGCACACGCAAGATCATGGTGATGCATAGCAACGAGGGGAGAGTGTTGTCGTACGCCTCGTGAGACCAAGCGGAAGCGTTGACGCAACGTAGAGGAAGTAGTCGTCGTCCTCCGGTCCAACCGATCCAAGCACCGTTACTCGGCACCTCCGAGTTCTTGACACACGTACAACTCGATGACGCACCCGATCTCCGATCCAGCAGAGGCGCGGGGAAGTTCCACAAGACGACGGCGTGGTGACGATCTTGATGTTCTCTGTTGCGGGGCTTCACCTAAGCACCGCTACAATATGACCGAGGTGTAATATCGTGGAGGGGGCACCGACACGGCTAAGGAACGATCTCAATGATCAACTTGTGTGTCTAGGGTGCCCCTACCCCGATATAAATAAATGAGGGAGGAGGTGGCGGCCCAAGGGGAGGCGCCATAGGGGGCAAACCTACTCCAAGTAGGTTTGGCCCCCTTCCTATTCAAGTAGTAGTAGGAAGGAAGAGGGGAGGAGAGAAAGGGGGCGGCCCCCTCCCATTCGGATTGGGCTTGGGGCGCCCCTCCTGCTCCTTCTCCTCCTTCCACTAGGCCCAATAAGGCCCATATACTTACGGGGGTTCGGTAACCTCCGAACTCCGTATATTCCCAAACTCTCCCGGAACCTTTCCGGTGTCCAAATATATCCGTCCAATATATCAATCTTTATGTCTCTGCTCGCATAAGGAAGAGATGTTTCTGGACTGCTACTCAAGCCAACTTCTATTCCTCAGTGCTCTTTGACAAGGACAAAATCTTCGATCATGAACATATTCCTCATGTGGATATGGAATCTCTGCCGTGCTTCGAGCCGGTCCTCCGAGTTATTCACGATGCGGGACTCTTGAACTTCTGACCGATATACGTGATTGGAATGAAGAACTCATTCTTCGTTCTATGCTACTTTATGTATCACCGCGATCTTTGAAGATGTTGTAGGGGAACGTAGTAATTTCAAAAATTTCTACGCACACGCAAGATCATGGTGATGCATAGCAACGAGAGGGGAGAGTGTTGTCTCGTACCCTCGTGAGACCGAAGCGGAAGCATTGGCGCAACATAGAGGAAGTAGTCGTCGTCCTCCCGGTCCAACCGATCCAAGCACCGTTACTCGGCACCTCCGAAGTTCTTGACACGTACAGCTCGATGGCGCACCCCGATCTCCTATCCAGCAGAGGCGCGGGGAAGTTCGTCAACCTGACGGCGTGGTGGACGATCTTGATGTTCTCTGTTGCGAGGCTTCGCCTAAGCACCGCTACAATATGACCGAGGTGTAATATCGTGGAGGGGCACCACACGGCTAAAGGCGATCTCAATGATCAACTTGTGTGTCTAGGGTGCCCCCTACCCCCGTATATAAAGGAGGGAGGGAGGAGGTGGCCGGCCCAAGGGGGAGGCGCGCCATAGGGGGGCAAACCTACTCCAAGTAGGTTTGCCCCCCCTTTCCTATTCGGAGTAGTAGTAGGAAGGAAGTAGGCGCCCCCTCCCTTGCTCCTTCTCCCTTGCTCCTTCTCCCTCCCTTCCACTAGGGCCCAATAAGGCCCATATACTTACCGGGGGGTTCCGGTAACCTCCCGGAGCTCCGGTATATTCCCAAACTCTCCCGGAACCTTTCCGGTGTCCAAATATATCCGTCCAATATATCAATCTTTATGTCTCGACCATTTCGAGACTCCTCGTCATGTCCGTGATCACATCCGGGACTCCGAACAACCTTCGGTACATCAAAATACATAAACTCATAATATAATTGTCATCGAAACCTTAAGCGTGTGGACCCTACGGTTCGAGAATAATGTAGACATGACCGAGACATGTTTCCGGTCAATAACCAATAGCGGGACCTGGATGCCCATATTGGTTCCTACATATTCTACGAAGATCTTTATCGGTTAAACCGCACAACAACATACATTGTTCCCTTTGTCATCGGTATGTTACTTGCCCGAGATTTGATCGTCAGTATCCAATACCTAGTTCAATCTCGTTACCGGCAAGTCTCTTTACTCGTTGAATGTCGTCATCTCATAACTAACTCATTAGTTACATGCTTGCAAGGCTTAGGTGATGAGTATTACCGAGAGGGCCCAGAGATACCTCTCCGAGCAATCGGAGTGACAAATCCTAATCTCGAATTATGCCAACCCAACATGTACCTTGGAAACACACCAGAGAGCACCTTTATAATCACCCGATTCACGTTAGACGTTTGGTAGCACACAAAGTGTTCTTCCGTAAATGGGAGTTGCACAATCTCATAGTTGCGAGAACTTTGTATAAGTCATGAAGGAAGCAATAGCAGCATACTAAACGATCAAGTGCTAAGCTAACAGAATGGGTCATGTCAATCACATCATTCTCCTAATGATGTGATCCCACTAATCAAATGACAACACATGTCTATGGTCAGGAAACATAACCATCTTTGATTAATGAGCTAGTCAAGTAGAGGCATACTAGTGACTATAGTTTTGTCTATGTATTCACACATGTATCATGTTTCCGGATAATACAATTCTAGCATGAATAATAAACATTTATCATGATATGAGGAAATAAATAATAACTTTATTATTGCCTCTAGGGCATATTTCCTTCAGATGTCAATTCATGGGTGCTGGATTGGATGACCGAAAACACTCACTATAAGGCACCAGCAACTGAATTGCTTCGTGTCCTTCCTCTTGATCCTCCCCATGCCAAGGCACGTTGCATCTACAATGACCCATGGCCGACAGATCATTATATGCAAGTGCTCATGAAGCCTTTGAAGCCAGGGCAGGCCCCACGAACCAAATTCCTCGTCCAGGAATTGCTATATGTGCCTCGGACTATCTATCGCATCCTGACGAAGACAATGAGTCCTATCAAAGGCCACGACTCAAATGATGAAGATGTCGTTGGCATCATGAAGAATATGCTTTTCAACATCATTCATGGCGTTCCCGTCAACTTCCATGATTTCTTCATGAGGACTCGCTAATGTTGCTATGTCACCTTTTGAGTGAAGCCCTATCGCCTTTGGATTATGAGATTCATAAGGGCAAGATCTTCACTAAATTACAAGGTCGACACTCGAACCATGGTAGCTACTTGCCGCCCATTGAAGTCCTCAAGCGACCGGTTTCATCATCGATGATAAGGCAAGGCATTGCTGTGATCGATGAAGGCACTCGTCCATTGGATGGTCAATTCCGTCTAGCTACATCTTACTCCACCAATGACGATTCGCAACACATGACACTACCGCAAATACATCGACCAAGCAAAAGCCTCAAGCAACAAAGCACCTGTGGTGATGGTGACCATGAGTTACTCCTCGTTTTCATCAGAAGGTTGATCGCAATCACAAATGGGTGAAGCGTCAGTTTGCTGCAATTCTTCACAACATGACCTCAACCCATAATGCCGTGAAGAAAAATCAGTATCACCTTCACGAAACCCTCAACCGCACCTGGGCTGTTCTCACTCATGTATATTCCGCGAAAGAACTGAAGACTATGGGTCTCTAGGAAGCATTTGACTGGTCTGCACCACCTCCGAAGAAATTCAAGAGAGTCAAAGTTCCTGATCTGATGGCCAGTTCTTATTCTTCATCGCGTGAAACTGATGAGCATGAAGATTTGGACGACTCTGCGGTAGGCCTTACTTCAACGAACAACCCCGATAACGCTGACGCTCCTCCATCGTCTTGAATTTCTTCAGGGGCGTTAGTCCTCAGTTTCGATCCTTTTGGTCATTTGATGACAAAGGGGGAGAAATCTGAGTTTGTCTTCAAGCGGGTTTATACTATGGGCGTTTTGTTAAGTTACAACTCTCGTTCTTCCGAAACCTTTTATTGGATCGAGTTGTAATCTTAAATCCGATGGTGCCCTGATACTTTCGAACGGTGCATTGTGCTCTGACTTTGATGCACTGTGCTCTGATACTTTTGATGTGTTATTCTGCATGCTTATTCCTCGTTAATATTATTGCACGCATGCTGAATCTCATCAGGCACCATATTTCATCATGCATTTCAAATTCTTCATATTATATATCAAATGCGTGTATGAATTACAAGATATAGGGGGAGTTCTCCATGATTGAATTCTTCAAATGTGCATTGCCTCAAAAGAAAATTCCTCACTATGCACATATTAGGGGAGTTCTTCTATATCTTGCAATCAAATTCCTCAATATCGAGATTTACACTTCATATGTTTATCCTCGTTGAAAACTTAACCTATGTTGTCATCAATCACCAAAAGGTGGAGATTGTAAGTGCATCTAGTGCCCTTAGTGATTTTGGTGTATTGAAGACTTATAGGTTAAGAGACTGATCTTGCTTGTGAGTGTCTGAAGTCTATAAGTCTATGAGGAGTTTGATATTTACAGAGAAAGTCGACCCTAAAATGAAGCTCTTCGATGAAGACTTTGATATTCTGAAGACTTTCTGAAGACTTTGAAAGTGAAGAAATTGGTGTGACCTTGAAGACTTGGTATTCACTTGAGGAACATGAAGCGTGAAGACTTTTGTTTTCGTAGTTTCATTTTCTCTTTCTTGAGTCATAGGAAACACCGTACTGTTAAAGGGGGTCGAGGAAATACTAAGGAAAAATTTCCATGTGATGCTCAACTCAAAATCCTACACCTACCAATCCCTTCGAGTGAAGCCATTGGAAATCTCATACCAGTTCAGTCAATTTCTTGATGTGAGACGCAGATTCTTCCGGTCACTTAGGACTTTGCTTTCGAGGAGTTAGGAATTCGCCATGTAATTGCTTACCTGATCGAGAACATGATAGCCCCGAGGAATTTGAGAGTCAAATTTCGACCGTTCTTTGTCTTCTGCTACCGCTGTCCAAAATATCTTATCCACCTAACGGTCATATCATTGAAGGGCATTTATGTATTATCATGTCGGGCTGCTCCCTAGGCTATAAATAGCCGCCCCTACAACCACTAGTTGGTTGGCTGCTCGAGAGAACTTGACACTTGTCATCGAGAGCAACCCATCCTCCGAGGACTTTGAGCGAAAATCATCAAGTGGGGAAAATCCCAAAACCAAACCCCACAAACTCAAAGTGATTGAGCATCATCAAGAAATTGATCCTGCGTGGATCCGACGCTTGTTACCTTTGAAGACTGTGCTTCTTCCAGACGGTTAGGCGTCAAGGTCTAGAAACATCCAAGAGGAATTGTGGATCGCCGAGTGACCAAGTCTGTGAAGGTTTGGAAGTCACTGAAGACTTACCACGAGTGATTGGACGAGGCTGCGTGGTCTTAGTTCAAGGAGAATACGGTGAGGACTGGGTGTCCTAAGTTGCTCGTAGATCGGGTGTCCGGATCTGCGTGTCCTCGAAGTTTAAATACTCGGCCGCTCAACCAGACGCATAACCGAGACAGCAGAGTTGGAACTGGTTTACCAAATCATTGTCTTCACCAACTAAGCGGTTCTATTTCCTCAACTCTTTCATTTCCTCATTCTTGTGTTGTATGTTGTTCATATCGTGCTTGAAGACTTTGACTAAAGACTTTCACAAATTCCTCGTTCAATTTCTTGATCGTTTGTCTTCATCTTGTTATCCTGTGTTTACGCTTTCAGTACTCTGTGCGGTCTTCATTTCATCATGATGACTATGTTTGTATCCTGTTATGTTTACCTTTGAGTGCTTATTCCACTGCAAGTAGTTCTTCGCTAAGGAATTTCCTCACCAGCAAATTCCTCAGTGAAGAATTCATAAAAATCGCCTATTCACCCCCCTCTAGTCGATATGACGCACTTTCACAACCATTCTGGAAAAAACACTTCCATAATGAAGCCGACTGCCAGGAGCCGTGCTATCTCTTCTCCAACAACTCTTCTCTTCTCTTCTGACAGGCGGCGCAAGGGCTGCCTGACGGGCTTCACATCAGATCAGACATGTAACTTGTGCTTAGTGAATTCCGTCAGTACACCTGGCATGTCTTTAGGGGACCATGCGAAGATGTCTCGATTCTCACAGAGGAAATTGACGAGCTCGCCTTCCTATTTGCTGTCAAGGTTTGCACCTATGACAGCGTACCTCTCTGGGTGCTCCGGGTCCAAGGGTATCTTCTTCGTTTCTTTGGCCGGCTTGAACAAACCCTCGACTTCCGACTCCTTGGGGTCAGCGACATCTCGGCTGCTTGCCACCATCGCCCTAACCCGATCAAGAAGCCGCTTCACTCGCGATCACTGGGAATCGGCTAGCCGATCGCTCTCGGCCAGCATAATGACGACTCTTCTGTAGTCGCCGGCTATGGTCAGAATTCCCTTAGAACTCGGCATCTTCTTCTTGAGGTAGGCGTAGTGGGGGACCGCCATGAACTTGGCCAAAGCAGGTCGGCCAAGCAACGCATGGTATGAGCTTTCAAGGTCCACCACTTCAAACCAAACTGGCTCTCAGCGAAAGTGATCTTTGTCTCCAAAAAGGACGTCTATCAGGACCTTGCCGATTGGTGAGCAGGAAAGGCCAGGTACGATGCCGTGAAACACAGTCTGGCTACTCTGAAGCTGTCTTTGCTTGATTCCTAACTTCTCCATGGCATCCTTGTACAGGATGTTGATGCTACTACCTCCGTCTATCAGTACTCGCGAGAAGCGAGCGACCATTTATCTCTGTGGCTAAGGTGGCACTCAAAACCAGGCGAAGAGCTCGGATTTGGCATCACCTCTGGGTGATCAGCTCTGCTCCAACTGATAGGCTTCTCGGACCAATGCATAAACTCTGGAGTATCTGATGCTACCGCATTTACTTCTTGCTGCTGCAGCCGTCTGCTGCGTCGATCATCAGCCACACTGGTGAACACCACATAGGCTCCGTGCTCTTCTGGGTACTCATCTCGTCCGCACCGACCGGCACGGTAGCCGGCTGCCGGGCGGCGCCCAATGACGGGGAGGAAGGAGGCCGTCTCCTTGGCGATTCTGGTGATCGGTGGCACTTCGGGGTGGTATGGTTTGGCGGCTTTGCGGCGTGTGGAACTTGGGGACCATCCAGTGCGCTCATAAGAGAAGGCCGGCAACCAGTTGGACTTGCCGCCTTTTCGCCGCAGTCGGAGGCTGCCCCTCCATTGCTGGTCTTCGACTATCGCAACTCGCCGATTCTTGGAAGCGGTTGTGGGGCCTTGCGCTTATTATCATTCTTCTTTGTCGCCATTGGTGTCTCGGTGGAGTTCGGGAGCTCGAGGGCCGCCTTGCCAGTCGCGCTAACTTGAATCTCCGTCTTCATGGAGGAGTCGGCCGTGGCATACTTGTCTGCTATGATCAGGAGCTCGTCGAGGGTTTCTGGCTCGTCACAGAGGAGCCGGTGCTTGAGGAGGGTGCCTTCTCTGCACCCGGCGGTGAAGTACTCGATAGCCTGCACCTCGTGCATGCCCTCACAGGAGTTCTGAAGCTCGGCCCAGCGCGTGAGGTAGTCGCGTGTTGACTCGTCGGGGCCTTGCACGCACAAGGAAAGCTGGCGAGGCTTGGGGGGGTCGCTTGTACGTGCTTGTGAAGTTGCGGATGAAGGCCTCGGTGAAGTCGACCCAACTGTTGATGCTGCGGGGCTTCAGACTGTTCAACCATGTCCGGGCCGGGCCCTGGAGCATGAGCGGAACATACTTTACGGCAACACGCTTGTTGCCGTTCACTATGTTGACGGCTGTGGAGTAGTCAACTAGCCAGTCTTCCGGCTTTACGGAGCCGGTGTATTTGGGCGTGTCTCGGGGGAGCGTGAACCCTTTGGGAAAGGGCTCGTCTCAGATGCGGGGTCCGAAGCAAGGCGGGCCCAACTCGTCTTCTTCTTCCAGCGCTAGGGATCGGTGGAGTCGGTCGATCCGGTGGCGGGCGTCATTCTCTCCAACTCCCTCTCGGCGGCCAAGGCGGCCACCGAGAGTCGGATGCTCAACGGGTGGCGGGGAGACTCGCCTTTCTCTTTGCGGTGGGGGTGGCAGATAGTCGCCCTGCCGTTCCACTGTTCTTGGGCGGCCGTCTTGGTCGCGCTCAATGGTGATGCGAGTCCGACTGTGGCTGACAGCCGGCTCTTTGTCTTTTCCTCCGTGAACACCGCCATCGGTGTCCGAGACATCACGCCTTGATCTCGGCGAAGCAGGTTGTCGTGCGGCCGCGGCGCCTCTGTGCGGCGCTGCTGCGTTTCTGCGGCGGCCGCGTCGAGCTCTTTGGACTCGCTCCGTCATCGGCGGCGCTCTTCGCCAGTTTTCAGCTCATCGATGCGCCGTCTGGCGGCGCGGATATTCTCCACGGCGTGGCATACACGGGCGATTGGCCCCGAACAGGTTAGCGATGGTCACGCCCGCGGCTTTGACCGCGCCTAGGCCCGGTCGAGAGGCGAAAGCGCCTACGCGTGATCCATCTCCTGCTGGTAGGCTTCGACAAGCGCCTCATGCTTGCGGCTTCTTCGCGCCGGCGATGATCAAGGCGGCGCGCCTCCAGCGTCTCGGCGTCTGCGTCTTCCGGAATAGGCGCGGTCAGGTCTCGTAGAGCTGCGTCGAGTGGGTCATGGGCTCCCTCACCGGAACACTCGCCACGACCGATGACGAGCACCTCCGTGACGGTGCTTCCGCCGCTCTCCTTGTGAGGGAGCGGCTCGTCGTAGACCACCACATTGGTGGGGAACGCGTCGAGCGACGCGGCATCGGAGTCGACCAGCATCGGGTCGGTGGAGCCTACGGACTCCAAGTCCGCGGCAGGCTCGCCGGTGACGTGGAGTTGGTCGAGGAGGCCCGCGAGGAGGCTCTCGGGGCCGCCCGTGCCTGCGTCAAATGCAGGCTCGTCGGAGATGCAAACCTCGCCAAGAAGACCGGCGAGCCAGCTCGCCGCGCAAGCGTCGTCGACGCTTTGCAGCGCGTCGGGGCAAGCGCCATCGGGCGTGCCGGGCTGGCTACGCTCGCTGGGGAGGAAAAGGGTTCCCGTTCAGAGTAGGTCTTCGGACGACGGTGCACCTTGCCCCACGGTGGGCGCCAAATGTCGGGGGTTGGGTGCGACATATGCCAAAGGTTGGCTTATCATGGTGGGGGCGAGT
Source organism: Aegilops speltoides (assembly GCA_021437245.1). Lineage (NCBI taxonomy): Eukaryota > Viridiplantae > Streptophyta > Magnoliopsida > Poales > Poaceae > Aegilops > Aegilops speltoides. The sequence goes on from CM038142.1 coordinate 443,272,599, forward strand.
AGAACGTCGCCGGTGCCTGAAACGGGATGAGGCGAAGACATGCACGCCGACTGATCTTACCCAGCTTTAGGGCTCTCCGAGGAGATAACACCCCTACTGCTGCTCTGCGGGGTCTCCGCATGATCACTAAGGCAAAGTGAGTACAAGGTTGCTCTTTGAGCTGTTTCTGGAGGTAGTAGAAGGCAAGGCTAGCTCTCTCCTTCCTCTATGATCTGGTCTAGTGCTAATGGATTCCAACCCTTTGCATGGGTGCCCTGGGGGTTTATATAGGCCTACCCCCAGGGGTACAATGGTAAAATCGGCTGGGTGCGGGTCCCAGCCTTACATCTCTCGAGCCCCGTCTTCTCCGCCGATTCTTTGGGGCCGCCATTCTTTGGGCTCCGCTTAACTTACTCGGTATGGAGCCGACAGCCCTTGTCCTTGTGCGCGGTGGTCTTGCCATTCTGGATTACTGTAGCCATGTTTCTAATGACGCTGGCTTGGTCATATGGGGTCATGGCAACAGTGCCGCCGCCTGACGGGCGATCGTTGTTGCCATTCCCCGTCGCGTCTGGTTAATGGCGTGTAGGGCCCGTGGGAGGGGCCAGCCGACTCCTGGGGGCCGACTCCCAATGGGCCCGTCTTGTGGCGCTCTCGCCGTCTTCTGTACTCCCGCTGACTGGTGGGACCCGCCGTCTCTGGGTCGTACAGACAAGCCGTCGTGGGCACAGGGCTCCGCCCCTGGAAGTGATGTCGGTGACATGGCAATAGTGCCTGCGGCCGGATGGAGATCTCCGTCGATGCAGCGCGACCGTGGGCCATGCCCGCCCTCAATAAACGGGGTGGTTGGAGTTGCAGGCCGACTCCCTATAGCCGGCCTCTTCGGAAGTCGCCGGCCAGGAGCCGGCTTATCTTGGAGTCGCCTCCGGGACTCGGCTTATTTTGAAGTCGCCTCTGGGACTCAGCTTATCTTGGAGTCGCCTCTGGGACTCGGCTTATCTTAGAGTCGCCTCTGGGACTCGGCTTATCTTGGAGTCGTCTCTGGGACTCAGGGGCGCAGCTTGCCCGATGTCATGAAAGATTCTGGGACTCGGGTTAGTCTACCCGTGGCCCATTACTCCGACAAACAGGGAGCGTCTGATTTTGGTCGATCTAACGACGCGCGCGCGACCGGCCCAGCGCTCGGCCGGTCGGCCGCTGTAAAATGTTTCCCCAAGAGAAGACGATAAAACCAAGGAACACGCATAAAAAAGCTGCTCCACATGACCACTCTCACTGAAACCGGAATTGGGCTGGCTCATAACGCACTCCCACGGGCCAATGGAACGTGTTTGTGCCTGCTTGCGGGCCCAGGCCTGACAGAGCTACATAAATCGAGCAAATTCAGCATAGCAAGATTATCGAAAAAAAAGGAAAGCATAGCAAGATGAAAAGTGACGCTAAAAAAAGCAAGATGAAAAGTTTCTAAAAAAGCAAGATCAAAAGTCAATGAGAACATGATTGTTTTTCTTAACAAATAAAAAAAACATGATTTTTCATCAAATTTTCGTTCTCACTTTTGAGTTTCAATCACTTTGCCAGCAGGTAGGAAAACATTATACAAGTTCAAAAGACACGTGTGACCGCCGTCGCGCGGCGGTGGGTTGGTATCGAGTCGACGCCGATCGACGGTAAAGTGCACCGCGAGGCCGCCGGCCGCCAATGCATGCACACACGATCCAACCGCGAAAACGAAAGCTGCGGGATAAAGCGCACGGCATGTTTGCTGCACGCTCTTTGCGTGGCCGAGAAAATTTCATGGCATCCCAGAAGCTGGTCGTAGTCACGTGGATAAGTCTTATCTCATTGACAGTTACGTACACCGGACACTGTTTTCGTACCATTTGGATATATAGGATATATATCACAGGAGAGACGTGCAGCAAGTCACCGCTGGACTCTCTGAGACGAGTCTCTGTGGCTTGCAGAATGCAGTCACCGCATCTCATCTCACTAAGATGAAGCAGGTGTATCATTGCCTCAGTTGTACTCCCTCCGTTCCTAAATATAAGTCTTTTTAGAGATTCCATTACAGACTACATATGGAGCAAAATGAGTGAATCTACACTCTAAAATGTGTCTACATACATCCGTATGTAGTTTGTAGTGTAATCTCTAGAGAGACTTATATTTAGGAACGGAGGAAGTAGGTAGCAGGAATTTTTCAGATGAGAACGAAGGAGGAGGTTGTCTTTTAAGTTTTAACTGGGCTTGATTGAGCGCTACTAGGATACAGTGATCTTATACCAACGTGATGATCAGACGATTGATCAGGCCACCTTCCATAGGGCAAAGTGTTTTTTACCGGTGCTGGGAGCTACCGGTGATTCTCTCACTAATGCCTTGCTGTCATGTGTAAAGGTGTGGGATCACATGCATGTGTATATCAAATTATTGATGTAAATAATTTCTTCTATTTGTATTTTAAGTCAAATCAATGTCAGATGGACGGGACCCATGTCAGGTGAGACAGAGTCTATCCTAACGTTGCATGTGGTGCCGTCGTACAAGTCATTTCCTTTTATTTTCTCTTTACGATTTTCAATCATTTCTATCTTTTAAACCATACTGTTATTTTTTGAAATATTTTGATATATTTGAATTCCTGAAGCCAAGAGCTTTAGAATAAGACAAAATTTGGATGCATTTCAAACATGTTTTAATTCCAACATTTCAAATGACCGAAATCAGGTTTCCGAAACAAGCGAAATATGTTTTTTTTGAAATAATTGAAATTAGTTTTTTTCATTGAGTGAAATCAATTTTGAAATATGTTTTCTCAACTGAGTGAAGTATGTTTTCTCAACCGCGTGAAATTATTTTCTTAGATGAGCGAAATTTGTTTTCCGTACACATGAGACATATTTCGGTGTGAAATACGTTAAATATAGTGAAATATGATTTCTAAAATGAGTGAAATCTAACTTTTGTAAACGGGTGTAATGTGTTTTCTGAATCTAGTGAAATGTGAAATGTTTTCTGAAACTAGTGAAATGTGAAAGTGACTGAAATGTTTTCTAAAACTAGTGAAATGTGAAACTCACTGAAATCTAAGAGCATGAAATCAAATGGAATGTGTTCACATGTGAAACTGGTTATTTAAAATATATGAAATACATGAAATCAATGAAATCTGCGATCAGAAATAAGTGAAATAAGATTATATAAGATACATGAACTAGGTGCTTTTGTAATGAGTGCATGTGGTGCTGCATGTGGTCTGTCAGGAGTGTCAGCCGTATTTCCAGTGTATAGAATGAGGGCGCATTTCACGAGTTTACACGAAAAGACACCACGAATCTTGATGACAAGAGCAAACGGTGGATCAAGCACCGTTACATCCCGGCTCCGGTAAAAAAACTTTTTCGCCTTCCATAGTCCATGCATGATGAAGCAAATGGATCAATCAATCAATGGAACATGGTGTGAACGGATCCGGGCGCGTATCTCCAGATTGCGGCGGGGCACCGGCCGGACTGGCTAGCAGTTGCGAGTCACTCGAAGGGGCACAGGTTGTCACTTGTCAGGTTGACGCTAGGACGAGGCCTCATGTCCGTTTCGTTCTCGGACGAGCAACCCGACCCCTTCACGACTGCTCTGCAGTGTCCAACGAAGATCGAAACTATGGTGCAGTACTGGATGTACTGCACGCGCACGCACACGCACACCAGGAAGATCGGGCAGAAAGATAGGCAGGCACCTGATGACCTGAATACCTAACGAATGAAATAAGCTCCTCACTCCACTGGACTACTAGTATATTTTTCAAGACAAGTTTGGCGATTGAGGTAAGCCGTGACATCAATCGGAGTCCAGATATAAGATATCTAGGCAGATCAGCGGGATTATATTATGAGAGAGATAACCAAGCAAACAGCGGGGGACCATAGACGTAGCATGTTCTGGATGCATATATATATATACTTTAGAATTATACTATATAGTTTTGGTGAAGTGATCGCACTTTTCAATTTCCAACTGTGGACCAAAATATTTTAAATTGCCTGATGTGATGCCGTGATCCAGGAATATTCCTAGTAGCCAGTGCTTGCCTGTTTCTCATGGAAAAAAGGAGAAAATAATTGTATCATAATCATAGTATTGTGCAGAAAATGGAGAGTGACTCGTCATTACTCCACCGAAAACCCTACATATTTGAAAGTTCAATCTAGCATGCAATCTAGTATGAAAATGTAGCATGTAGATTCCGGTACTTTTCGTCTTAATGAAACCTGAGGATGACCCCCTTTCTTAGCACAACGATAAAATAAAGACGGATAAAGGTGAGGAGAGGAGGACAAGGGGCGGCTTCAAGTTGGAGGACGACACCCTTGCTGCGAGCCTGACCTGACCTGGGAGCGCCCATTCGCCCGTGTTTGACCTTTGAGCTCTGATCCCCAGCGCCAGCCCATTTCATGGCATGCAATTCGGGGATGCCTAATCATTGAGCCGCAAAAGGGTTTTCCCCTGAACTTTTCATTAGTTCAGTCAACCAAAAAACAAGATAATGTGATGTGAATAAAGGTTATCGGTTCACCTTTTCATGTCCACTAATGTGCTAGCAATTGTAGACAGGAGGAAAACCACCGTGTTAAAATGTACTCCCTCCGTTTTTAAATATATAAGTCTTTTTAGAGATTCTGATAGGGACTACATACGAAGCAAAATGAGTGAATCTACACTTTAAAATGCGTCTATACAGATTCCTATGTAGCCCATATTAAAATCTCTAAAAAGACTTGTATTTAGAAACGGATGGGAAGTAGTAGTAACTCCCAACCAACCCCTTTCGCTGCTCGGAGAATTCCTAAATTGTGGAGGGTTCCCTGTTTCCCCTGGCGGCTGCGCTAGGGTTCCCTGTTTCCCCTGGCGGCTGCGCTAGGGTTCCCCATCTACACCAAGATATCCCAAGTTTCTCACGTTGGATCGATTCTTTTGGACCGATTCCCACGTGATCATCACCGCTACGGTCTCTCCCACAAGATCTCCCATGGCTGGACCTTGGCAGCATGCCCCAAATGGAGGAGGCGTCTGGAAGGGCGGTTTCCGTGGATCTCGGGATATGGACGGCAACCTAGAAGATCGGTTCGTTGGATTTGAACCTCCATGGCGAGGAGGAGGAGGATCTGGATTTGTCCGGTGAAGTCGACAAACTCATTGAAGAAACTAGATGGATCGCTATTTTAGGGTTCACACCCAGTGCCCTTGACCATGTAGCGTTGTTCAAATCGCTACATAATGGTTGGCCCCGGTAAGGCGTGGTTTTCAAGACAAAGAACCCTAACCTTTTCTTGGCACAGTTTATGTGTCTGGGCGACTGGAATCGTGTCATGAACAATGGCCCATGGCTGTTTCGCGATAATGCGGTGGTTATAGAGGAATATGATGGAATCAGTAACGTCCAGGATTACAAGCTTGATCGAATTCCGGTGTGGGCAAGGATCATTGGGATACCAGATGGTCTTATGAGGAAGAAGGAGATCGCAGAGAAAATAGCTGGGAAGGTGGGAGTCCCTCCGTTCAGAGTGGTTGTCAATGAAGGGATAATCAACCCCCGGAAGTACCTACGTGCTCGCGTTTTCTTGAAGCTTGATACACCCCTGGTGAGATTTGTACCGCTGAATCTGAAAGAGAGGAGGGAATACCCAGTTGAATATGAGAAGCTGCCAGAGTTCTGTTTTTTCTGTGGGCTAATGGGACATATCATCCTTGAATGTGGCGATGGCGTTCACAGGAAGGAGGATTGCGAGTGGGGTGACTGGCTGCAGGTGGATTTTGAGCCGCAAACTAATCGAGGAGGAAGGAATGGAATGGGTCGTGGAGGCAGAACAAGTGGGAATGGGGAGGAAGCAGGCAACTGGAGAGGTAGGAGAGGGGAACCTAACATGGAAGAAGCAAATGATATGATGGTTGACCCCAGTTTGGTTCAGAACGAGGGTGCAATGGTTCCCACCGCTCGCAAAAGGCTGATAGGCCAGGATGGTGTTGTGGCTGTGAAATCAGGGGGCCTACCGCAAACCCCTCCTTTGGGGTTTGTTAATGAGAAAATAAGTCTGATTGAGAGCAGCTCCATTGAACCGATTAATAAGAGCTTGTTAAGCACTCCGCAAAAGATACAGGATCTAAAGAGGCAGAAATCGGAGGCAAGAAACGAAGTGAATGAGGCTACTTTGGGATCGGCGACCTCCCGAGAGGAGGATCGCCGGACACAATGAAAACACTCATTTGGGCTGTGTGGTGGTATGGCGGTCTGGCGAAAGGGCTCTTCGGATATCCGAAGCGGTGGGGGCGGATGTGATCTTCTTGTCCGAGCGATCTCGAACACAGCTAGGGCAAACAAACTGATGAAGAAATTGAAGATGGATCGGGTGGAGGTGGTAGAGAGTGTGGGCGCAAGCGGTGGACTACTCCTGTTCTGGCGTAACCCAATTGCTATCAACATTATTGACAAGTCCAAAAACTTTATTGATGTGATGGTTGGAGGGCTAACGGAGGAACAATGGAGATTTACTGGGTTCTACGGCGAACCCAGATGGGAGGACAAACATCGACATGGGGCTGCTTACTTGAGACTGTACCCGGCAAGGCGAGATCCACAGGTGGTTGTGGGGATTTTAATGAGATCTGTACTCTCATGAGAAAGAGGGTGGAGCTCGTGCGATTAACATGATGCAAAATTTCAGAGATGCATTGGTGGAGTGCGAGCTTGAAGATATGGGGTTTACAGGTGATCAGTTCACCTGGCGCAGACGGAGGTTGAGGGAACGCCTTGACAGGGCTGTTTGCAATGGGCCTTTTCACGGGCTATTCCCAGATGCAAGGGTGATCAATGCGCCGCATGTAAAATCGGATCACCGTCCAGTGGTCCTTGATCTTGAGGGAGCTGCTGGCATGGACCAACGAACATACGTAAGGCCAAAGCAGTTTGAAGCGCGTTGGCTGCAGGAGGAGGAGGTCACGCAACGTGTGACTGATGCTTGGGAACGATCGTGCATTTTGGATTCCCTAGCTCAACGCACTGCAGCAGTGCACAAAGATCTCCATAGGTGGGATCGTGAAGTTCTGAAAGCCCCTCATCGGCGCTTGAAAGAACTTAAGGAGGAGTTGGATTTGCTGCGGTCGGGGCCGCTTTCTGATGAGTCGGCAGATCGGCAGCGGAGTTTGCTTATTGAAATTGAAGAAACTATGGAGAAGGAAGAAATTTATTGGGTTTAGCGAAGCAGGGCTAACTGGTTGAAGTACGGGGACAGAAACACAAACTTTTTCAACAACTTTGCGTCTGCTCGCAAGAAGAGGAACTTTATCAGGCGTTTGATGGATGATAATGGTAATTGGCTAGAGGATAATGATTCGATGAGGAATGTCATAGAGGATTACTTTAAACATTTGTTTACCTCTGAGGTTTATGTACCGCATGTTGATGTTCTTAATAAAGTTAAAACGCGTGTGACCCCTTATATGAACGAAGCTCTGTTGGCGCCGTATTCGGAGGAGGAAGTTAAACGGGCTTTGTTCAGTATAGGCGATCTTAAAGCGCCCGGACCAGACGGCTTACATGCGATCTTCTACAAAAAGTTTTGGCATCTTTTAGGGCAAGATTTGGTGAAGGAGGTTTTGGAGGCAGTAAACAGTGGAGTTATACCTGAGGGATGGAACACTACCACTATTGTTTTAATCCCAAAGGTGGACAACCCGGAGAAAATAACGGAGTTTAGGCCCATTAGCCTGTGTAACGTAGTTTACAAGGTCATCTCAAAGATGTTGGCAGCAAGGTTAAAAGTTTTTCTCCCGGAGATAATCAGTGAAACACAAAGCGCTTTTGTTCCAGGGAGGATCATCACAGACAATGTTATTGTGGCATATGAATGCCTCCATACAATGAAGAAGAAGAAGAAAGGGAAGATAGGAACGTGTGCAGTAAAACTTGACATGCATAAAGCCTACGATCGGGTTGAATGGGTATTTCTGAAGGCTATTCTGGGCAGATTGGGCTTTGATGAAAGATGGATTGATCTAATCATGGCTTGTGTTACATCTGTTGAATATAAGGTTCGGTTCAATTCAAATGAGACTGGCACTATAAACCCTACAAGAGGGTTAAGGCAAGGGGACCCCCTCTCCCCTTAATTATTCCTGCTATGTGCTGAGGGACTCTCAAATCTGATTGCACATGAGGAGGAGGCAGGAAATTTAAAAGGGGTTCAGGTGTGTCGTGACTCACCTTTTATTTCACATTTACTTTTTGCTGACGATTCTTTGATATTGATGAGGGCCGATCTAGATAATGCAAACACCCTCAAAAAAATTCTGGATGACTACTGCATGGCATCCGGACAGATGGTGAGTGCAGCAAAATCGTCAATTTTTTTCAGTCCTAATACTGACGTGGATAGTAAAGTGGACGTATGTCAAACTTTGGATATCATGACGGAATCACTCTCTGATAAATACTTGGGTCTCCCTTCCATGATTGGGGTGGATCGAGTGGACTGTTTTAAGCACATTATCGAGAGGATCCAGAAAATGATCAATGGATGAAAGGAAAGGACCCTATCCTATGGTGGAAAAGAAGCTCTAATCAAGGCGGTGGCCCAAGCCATCCCTACGTACGCGATGAGTGTGTTCAAATTCCCGAAGAAAATTTGTAAGGGGATCACTGATGCAATATCGCATTACTGGTGGGGTGACGGGGAGAACCAACAAAAGATGCATTGGTTTGCTTGGTGGAAGATGTGCATTCCCAAAGACAGAGGGGGCATGGGCTTCCGTGATGTTCATAGCTTTAATTTGGCATTCCTAGCTAAACAGGTTTGGAGGCTTATTGAGAACAATGACTCTTTGTGTGCAAGGGTACTCCGCTCAAAATACTACCCAACGGGAGAACTGCTGAATTGTGAATTAAAGAAGGGGGCCTCTTTTGTGTGGCAAAGTATATGGGCAGGAGCTCAAACTTTCAAGAAAGGATGTATATGGAGGGTTGGGAGCGGATTGAAGTTGAACATTTGGGATGATTCTTTGGATCCCCAACAGCTCAACGAGGAAGATTGTAATGCCCCGAGGAAACAGAGTTCTAACTCGAGTCAATGAACTAATAGATCCGGCCTCTGGGGAATGGGATGAACAGCTCATCCGAGATAACTTTTGGCCCATTGATGCTGAACGGATCTTACAGATACCGTTGCACCAGGAAGATACGGAGGATTATGTGGCCTGGCATTTGACAAGGTCAGGCATTTTTAGTGTACGCTCGGCGTACTACAAGCAGTGGGAGGATTCCTATGGAAGCACCAACCCTAGCTCGGTTACAAGTGCGTTGGCTCATCATCCTGTGTGGAGGAAGCTATGGAATCTAAAAGTGCCAAGTAAGGTGAAAATCTTCCTATGGCGGGCATTACACAACGCCATTCCATGTTTTGGTGTACTGGCTGATCGGCTGTAGGATCGGAAGTATGTCTAGAGGGGGGGTGATTAGACTACTTGACAACTTAAAAACTTAGCCTTTTGATTGGAGTAGATTCTTAGCAAGTTCACAAAGATAACCAGGTCAAGTATCACCCTACACATGCAATTCTAGAGTTGTGGCAGCGGAAAGTAAATTGCACGTATAGTAAATGAGAGGTGGAGAAGAGCAAACGCAATTTGGAGACACGCAGATTTTTCTCGTGGTTCCGATAGGTGGTGCTATCGTCAATCCACGTTGATGGAGACTTCAACCCACGGAGGGTAACGGCTGCGAGAGTCCACGGAGGGCTCCACCCACGAAGGGTCCACGAAGAAGCAACCTTGTCTATGCCATCATGGCTTACGCCCACGGAGGACTAGCCTTACTCGGGGTAGATCTTCACGAAGTAGGCGATCTCCTTGCCCTTACAAACTCCTTGGTTCAACTCCACATCATGACGGAGGCTCCCAAGTGACACCTAACCAATCTAGGAGGCACCACCCTCCAAAAGGTAATAGATGGGGTTGGTGATGATGAACTCCTTGCTCTTGTGCTTCAAATGATAATCTCCCCAACACTCAACTCTCCTCACTGATTTTGCTGTGGTGGAAGAAAGGATTGAGTGGAAAGCAACTTGGGAAGGCTAGAAATCAAGTTTCATATGGTGGGAGTGGAGCAACTTGATCTCAACACAAGGGTAGGTAGTTTTCTTCTCGTAAATGTAAGGTAGGAGTGGTAGTTCTTTCGATGGCTCTCTCCACGAATGAAGAGGAGGTGGAGGGTATTTATAGCCTCCACACAAAATCCAACCGTTACACACATTTGACTAATCTCGGTCAGACCGAAGTTGACAACTCGGTGAGACCGAAAGTTCAAATCTTGTGAACGTTGGGATTTTCGGTGGGACCGAAAATACAATCTCGGTTAGTCCGATTCTTCCAAAGTCTAGGGTTTGCCAATCTCGGTGGGACCGACTTTCTCATCTCGGTGACACCGATTTGAGTACAGAAGGTTACAGAAGGTTAGCAACACCAATTTCGGTATGACCGAGTTTGGAATCGGAAAATCCGAAATTCTTAGGGTTTGGGTGTATGGCTGAGGTGGTTCATCTCGGTGTGACTGAGTTTGGAATCGGTGGGACCGAGATTACTTATGGGTTTATGTTGGAATGAAAGATTGCTGATAGTTTGAGAGATAAATCACTAAGCACTTTAGAGCAACCAGATCATTACCATAACCTCATCCCCTTTTAATAGTATTGGCTTTCCTATGGACTCAATGTGATCTTGGATCACTAAACCAAAAATGGAGTCTTGAGCTTTTGCCAATGTTTTCCTTAGCATTTTGAGGGGTCCACATCATCAGTCATTTCCATAACCATATCACTGAACTTTCTGAAATATTCTCAAGAAATGATTAGTTCAATGATATATATGTTGTTATTAATTACCAAAACCACCCGGGGATTAGTTGCACTTTCAATCTCCCCCTTTTTGGTAATTGATGACAACATATAGATCAAAGCTTCGACAAATGATATAATCAATGAATAACATCGTCGCTTTGAGAAGTATGTGATAAGCAAGAGCTCCCCCTAAATTTGTGCATTATTTAAGATTTGCGTTTGAATGCAAATGCACAATCGATTAGGATCATGGGTCACTCTTCCATGTCACATACATCTTGGTGGAGCGCACAAAATGATAAGAATGAATAGCATGCACCCAATCACCAAGACATGAGTAAGTGATCATACAAGATATGAATGGAATATGATAAGCAATAAGCACACATTAAGCACAGTATGATCAAGCACTCATCAAGATCGAGCAAACGTAGTATCAAACACACGACATGTCTCAAAGAACTCAAAAGTATCTCAAGGAAAACCGCAAACGAAAGAGCAAAAACGAGCACTCTCTCTCGAAGCCCTATGATCTATACAATTTCTCCCCCTTTGGCAACAAGTTACCAAAAAGTTCGAAAGGTATAGAGCTAATCGTCGCTATGGACTCTGCTGGCGGCTCCTGTCTGCGTCGATGGAGTGGAGATAGCTGCATCTGCAAAAGCTTCTGCTGAAGTCTGTGGAGCTGGAGGAGTGGATCTTTGGGCTGGTCTTTGAACCGACGGAGCTGTAGGAGGTCTTGATGTAGTAGCCACAGGTTACATCACGGGAATAGCGGTGATCTGGGCTTTGTGGGCACAGCAGCAGCTGCTCATAGTCATCTGGACTAGATCACCTTCCATCTCTCTCATGAGTTCTGCCTTCTCCTCTTAGCTTCCTCGATGTCCGCCTCAAGCTTGTTGACGGTGACTGCACTTGATCGACTTTGACGCGTCGAGCATGGAACTTATCTTCAACTATCCTCTCAAGGCTCTCCGAGGCGCACTATCTTGGCAAAGCGTAGCTCAATTCTCCGAGTGGCTTCAAGAAGTTGTTCTCCAACGCTCTTGGGCTTTCTGCTGCTTCCTTCTCAGCTTTAGCTTGTTTGGCAGCTTCAGACTTAGCATGTCCTTGACGGATGTGGGAGCATCCTCGGTCATCACAACCGTTATCCTCGTGTTCAGCTGCGGTGGCAAGTGGGGTCTATCCAACGGTAGGTGTCCGTGCCAAACTTGGCATTAATGAGCATCTGAATATGCGGAGCAAACCCACACGACCTCTTACAGTGCTGCTTTGTCCTCTTGATAGTCTCTACTATCGGGTCCATCACCTTAAAAGGTGCCTTCGATCTAGAATGTGCAGCATGTTGATAGAATACCCTCTTATCATGCGGTGGTCTCGACTTAGGCATCAAAGTATGCCTCGAATGGTGTTGGTGGTTGGGAGACCTGCACGAAGATAATAGATGAACCAAGCTTCCATATCTCAACATCCTTCTCATTTAACTCATTGTACATGTTCTTCATAGACTCGTGATTTTTCTTGAATGCCATAGACATCAACATCATCTTCCCTTGAAATCGGTGCATTCAAGAACGCTCTCCATTCTTCAACTGTTGAATGGAATCTACGTCCTCTCATCATCCATACAATTACGCCATCTGGATAGAAGTGTGCGGTGGCATAGAACTGCATGATCATCTCATCGTTCCAGGCAGTCAGCTTCTGACCAACAAACTCTGCAATCCCACAAGCAGTGAAGCTTTCGTGCACATGTGGGAAATAGTCTCTGTGCTCTTCACTATCGATGTATTCGGTCTACATATCCGTGTCAACAACAATTGGCTTCTTGTCCATGAGCACTGTCTCATAAAAGTCTTGTTGCTCTCGGTGTGGAATCTTGGGTCAATGCTGTCTTCTCTCGGTGGCATATGGATCAACTTGCCTCCATAGCTTTGAGACCTTTATCCTTTCTCTCCTTCATATTTTCAGCTCGAGGATGAGCATCATTATGAAGCTGGCGGTTTACATCGAGCTTGACAAAACATGAGCCTCTTCATCGATTCTGCGGGTGGCACATTGTCCTTCTTCTTTTCTCAAGCGGTATGTTCCTCACAGTCTTCCTTGGCTTGGCAGCAGGTTTGGCTTGGGCTGCCTTTCTTGGAGCTGATGGCTTAGCTTTTGGAGGTGCTCTGCTACGATGGCATCTCCCATCAACTTCGCTTCGAGGAGGCTGGGGTGCTTCCTCATCGAGAATCATCATCGACTTCTTCATGAACTAGCCTCTTCCTCTTGGAAGTTTTCTTGATCTTCTTTGGAGGTTTCTTCTTCCATCTTGAGCTTCTTTGCAGTGATGGATTTCTTCACCTTGCTTGTGCCTTTCTTTGACTGTTGCCCTTGGTATCCCTTGGCAACCACTTGCCTTTTTGGCTTAGAAGATATCTCCTCATCTGCAACAAAATCTGAATCCTCCTCATCAGAATTCCTCTTCTTCCTGGCCCTAGTGGCAGCTGGAGGCAATCCACTTGGAGTGCTCCTCTCTCCTCATCTGGCTGCTTTCTTCAGGACTTGTCCTTTGCCTCGGGAATCTCAACCGCAACTCAGACCTGTCGACATTGTCACTTCCATCAGACATGAGTGACAACCTGTGAATAGAATAGGCATAGGTAGAATAGAAGAGTTATCACAAACTGCAGAGGATTTTGCAAAAAGCATGAGTTCAAACTTTAGTCTTAGGTTTTCACAGAATACATGTCGGTCTGACCGAGTCTATAAATTCGGTGAATCCGAAGTGTCTAAACAGACCACATACACCACTTTCGGTTGGACCGAAATGGGTTTCGTCTAGCCGAGAGCACTAGGGTTTCACTAAATCCTCACCGGTCTTACCGATTTGCACAACTTCGGTTTCACCGAAAAGTGCGGTCAATGGCAGAGGCCAAATCGGTCGATCCGAGAATGTCGATTCGGTCACACCGAGATGTGTTCGGCGGAAACCTAACCCTAAAATTTTCACTCGAATTTTGTTCTATGATCTAATCTGCTGGATAGAATGATTTCAATCTTGGCAAGAAACTAGGCAAAACCTATCGTGCGATGAATCAGCGGTTGGAGCACGAGAGGGATGAAACTCACCCAATGCGGTGAAGCTTCACTACGGCGGCAACGGCGCGATGAGAAAGACCGTTGACGGTGATGGAGACCATGGCGGGCGCCTGAGCGACGGCGGAGACGATCCGGAGACCACGGCGACGGCAGCTAAGGGTTTGAGGGCGAGGCGTTTTGAAGAAGTAATCAACGCGCGCTATCCTCGAGTATATATACCCTTCGGCTGTCGGTGGGACCGAGATGGAAAACTCGGTGGGACCGAGATGGTTAATCTGCGTGCGATTACACACGCCAGTCACGCCGAATTTTAACTTCGGTTTCACCGAGGTGAAAACCTAGATCAATCCAAGTGATTTGATGTCTGTCCGGTTTGAGTATATCGGTTTGACCGAAAGTACTTTAGAAGGTTTTGGAAGTTAGGCTTTTGACGGATCGGTGGCTCAGAGTGCTCCTCACTCGATGCGTCCGAAAAAGTCTTGTTCAAAGTTTGTGATATAAGCATGAATAGAGTTTGAGACAAGAAAGCATAGATAGCTAGGGGAGGACCTTAGGCATTCTTGTCCATCCATTTGGTCAAAAAGAATGAAAACCAAAAGACCAAAGCAACAAATGGATGTCCTCGAATGGATAAAATCATGCATCCAACATGCTCACACAATAAGATAGCAAATGAAATATGTGTCAAACATGCACAAACAAAACACTAACAGCTAGCACACAATTTGGCGATGACTATGTCATCTATATATGAGCATATTGACTTAGGAGTCAAATGAGAACATTTGATCATAGGTCATACTCATCGTTTAAGCACAAGTGGGGTTACCACTTTTCCATAAAGCATTGATGTGTTCACATCATTAGAAGATGCTTTGGCTCATTTCTTTAGAGCAAAGCTCCCCCTTGATGTGAGAACCCCTTTTAAAGGGTCAAACTAACCTTGGGTTGTCGTTGAAGACTTCATGTAGATGTTGAAGATGTGGATGCTCAATGTTGATGAAGATCATCAAGAGTTGGGAGCAATCCTTTGGATTCGGGCACTTTCAATACCTACATGGGTTAGTCCCACAAGGAACAAACAAGGATATCCATGGACATGGATTGAAGTACACAATAGATGATGTCCATGAAAGCAATGATTACCTTGTCCCTTGACTTACCAACAAGAGGGTTTGTGACTCCATGAACTAGTGCAAGATGTGGAAGTTGATTGCACAAGTTCTTGCCAAAAGAATATGAGTGAAGTATGTTGGCGGAGTCACCCTCAAGAACTCTCTAGTTCTTCTTCTTCGGGATCCACATCATCTTGATGGGAATCCTTGGAGTAGTAGTTGAGCTTGTCGAAGTAGAACTTGAAGTTGCCTTGGGAACCCACTTGACCATGGCCTTGGGTGCTTCAATAAATGCATCAATCTCCTCTTGAAGCTTGTCCTTGCCTTTTAGCTTGTGGTCTTGTGGTGGAAGGTCATCTTGAGCTTGTTCCTCATTTGAAGAAGTAGGATCATACTTCTTCTCTTGAGAAATGAACTTTGGAGTGGGATATTGACCTTCTTCCCATTCAACACCCTCGGCGTTGAACTTTCGCTCAAAACCAATTCCTTGATTCTTCCGGTGTCTTCCTTGTTTGCGAACAATTTCCTCAAAGCTCTTGCTTCCGGCAAGACTCTTGTAGACACCTTTCTCTATAATCCCTTTCAATAGACTATTTTCTTGCTCAAGTGAAACTTGGCTTGAAACATTGTTAGTGGAATCAAGAGAATCACTAGAAGTAACAACATTTGATTTAGCATGATTATTGTTACTACTAGATGAAGAATTTTTCTTATGCTTGTCATGCTTAGTTTTAATAGGTGGCAAGAAATTATACAAGAGAAGTCGTTTGGCAAGATATGAAGAACTCTTCTTTCGAAGATCGTCATTGATAGCTTTTAGAAACTCATGTTCTTGCTCTAGATTGAGCTTCTCGAGCGTAGCTTCTCATGAGATCTTAGGAGCTCTCTATGATCTTCTTGAGTTGTTTCATGAGCTAACTTAAGAGTGTTTAGTTCTTTAGTTAGGCGCTCAATCTCCTTCATAGCATTGTCATTCGACTCTTCTCGACTATAAAGACTACTAGCATGTTCATCATTACTAAGCTCACTAGATTTATCATGTAAAAGCTCATCTTCACCAAGCAAGTCATCCTCATCACTATCAAAGTCAATAAACTCAGGATGTGATACCTTGGGGCCTTTTGCCATGAAGCATCTTCCAATTCCCTCATTTGGTGAATCAAATATGTCATAGGAGTTGGAGTTGGAGGACACGAGAGCAAGACCGCAACACCTTCATCTTGATTGTATTCGGAGTTGGAGTGATAGCTTCTTTGGAGTGATTGCCGAGTCGGGCCGAAACCCATTCACCAACATGAGCTTGATGTTTTCTTCTTGTGTAGCTCCTTGATGACTTGTCTTTCCTTTCCGAATCCTTGCTTCTCGAGAGGATCTTCGTTCATAACGATCATCTCTACTCCTTCTCTCTTTCGAGGCGACTCTTCTCTTGAGCTTCTTCTTCTTGGAGATTCTTCTCTTCTCTTGTGGGGAGGCGAACACTCATTTGAGTAGTGTCGGGTCTTCCACAATTGTAGCAGTTTCGATCACGACTAGAAGATCTCTTTTCATCATATGATCTAGACTTTGAGCTTCTTTCCTTGCTTCTACTCTTGTAGAATTTGTTGAAGTTCTTCACCATTAGGCTTATCTCTTCATTGGAAACTAACTTGTCACTTGAGGTTGTGGGAGCTTCAACTACAGCTTTGTAAGCACCACTTGACTTGTTGTGAAGCTCTTCCTTATCTTTAAGTGTCATCTCATGAGCAACAATCCTTCCAATGACTTCAGTAGGCTTGAGATCTTTGTAGTTTGGCATCATTTGGATCAAAGTGCACACGGTGTCATACTTTCCATCCAAAGCTCTGAGAATCTTCTTGATGATGAATCGGTCGGTCATTTCTTCACTTCCTAAGCCTGCCATCTCATTGGTGATGAGAGCAAGCCTAGAGTACATTTCAGCGACTCCTTCACCTTCCTTCATCTTGAACTTGTCAAGTGACCTTGAAGAACATCTAGCTTTGATTCCTTCACGGACTCGGTACCTTCGTGCATTTCGACCAAAGTATCCCAAATCTCTTTTGCATTCTCAAGGCGGCTGATCTTGTTGAACTCCTCGGGACACAAAGCATTGAAGAGAATGTCACAAGCTTGAGCATTGTTACGTAACATCCGCAACTCATCGCCAGTAGCTTCGCGATCCGGAACTTTTCCTTCCTCGAAGAACTCACCTTGCAAGCCAACACAAATAATGCCCCATGCGGCGGGGTTATGTCCAAGAATATGCATTTTCATTTTATGCTTCCAACTAGCAAAGTTTGAACCATCAAAGTAAGGACCTCACGGAAATTACCCTCACTAGACGCCATACTCTCCTAGGTTGTGAAACCAAGCTTATGGAGTCAATGCAATGAAACCAATCCAATGGAGACCAATGCTCTGATACCACTTGTAGGATCGGAAGTATGTCTAGAGGGGGGGTGATTAGACTACTTGACAACTTAAAAACTTAGCCTTTTGATTGGAGTAGATTCTTAGCAAGTTCACAAAGATAACCAGGTCAAGTATCACCCTACACATGCAATTCTAGAGTTGTGGCAGCGGAAAGTAAATTGCACATATAGTAAATGAGAGGTGGAGAAGAGCAAAGCGCAATTTGGAGACACGGAGATTTTTCTCGTGGTTCCGATAGGTGGTGCTATCGTCAATCCACGTTGATGGAGACTTCAACCCACGGAGGGTAACTGCGAGAGTCCACGGAGGGCTCCACCCATGAAGGGTCCACGAAGAAGCAACCTTGTCTATGCCATCATGGCTTACGCCCACGGAGGACTAGCCTTACTCGGGGTAGATCTTCACGAAGTAGGCGATCTCCTTGCCCTTACAAACTCCTTGGTTCAACTCCACATCATGACGGAGGCTCCCAAGTGACACCTAACCAATCTAGGAGGCACCACCCTCCAAAAGGTAATAGATGGGGTTGGTGATGATGAACTCCTTGCTCTTGTGCTTCAAATGATAATCTCCCCAACACTCAACTCTCCTCACTGATTTTGCTGTGGTGGAAGAAAGGATTGAGTGGAAAGCAACTTGGGAAGGCTAGAAATCAAGTTTCATATGGTGGGAGTGGAGCAACTTGATCTCAACACAAGGGTAGGTAGTTTTCTTCTCAGAAATGTAAGGTAGGAGTGGTAGTTCTTTCTGATGGCTCTCTCCACGAATGAAGAGGAGGTGGAGGGGTATTTATAGCCTCCACACAAAATCCAACCGTTACACACATTTGACTAATCTCGGTCAGACCGAAGTTGACAACTCGGTGAGACCGAAAGTTCAAATCTTGTGAACGTTGGGATTTTCGGTGGGACCGAAAATACAATCTCGGTTAGTCCGATTCTTCCAAAGTCTAGGGTTTGCCAATCTCGGTGGGACCGACTTTCTCATCTCGGTGACACCGATTTGAGTCTGAAGGTTCTGAAGGTTAGCAACACCAATTTGGTATGATCGAGTTTGGAATCGGAAAATCCGAAATTCTTAGGGTTTGGGTGTATGGTGAGGTGGTTCATCTCGGTGTGGTGAGTTTGGAATCGGTGGGACCGAGATTACTTATGGGTTTATGTTGGAATGAAAGATTGCGATAGTTTGAGAGATAAATCACTAAGCACTTTAGAGCAACGGATCATTACCATAACCTCATCCCTTTTAATAGTATTGGCTTTCCTATGGACTCAATGTGATCTTGGATCACTAAACCAAAAATGGAGTCTTGAGCTTTTGCCAATGTTTTCCTTAGCATTTTGAGGGGTCCACATCATCAGTCATTTCCATACCCATATCACTGAACTTTCTGAAATATTCTCAAGAAATGATTAGTTCAATGATATATATGTTGTTATTAATTACCAAAACCACCCGGGGATTAGTTGCACTTTCATCGGCATATCTCTACATCCGCTCAGTGCCCAGTTTGTAAGTTACATGCGGAGGATGTGGCACATGCGATCTTTGGCTGTTTCAGAGCCCGGATCATATGGACACGGCTTGATCTACATGAAATAATAGGGACAGCAACCGTGCCGGGCAGATCGGGAGCGGAGATACTGGACTTTCTGCTATGTGATTCAACAAACCAACGGAGCTATCATGATGTGGTTGAACTACCAGAGATGTTTGCGGTGACAGCCTGGTATATTTGGTGGCAGAGGAGGCAAGTGGAGAAGGGAGAAGAGGTTCAGAACACAGAACGATCAGCGCATGCGATAAGAGCTGTAGCTCTAAATTTTGTTCGTGCAGCAACACAGAAGGCAGTCGCTCCTAGGATTAACATATGGAAGCGACCTGTATCTGCCCAACTAGTTCTGAACACAGATGCGTCATTCATAGAAGACAACTATTCTGGATCTTGTGGCGCGGTTATCCGAGACGGTGCTGGTTTTTTCATCGCGGCATCCACGGCCAAACTGGAGCATGTAGCTGATGTTGAATCAGCTGAGGCGGCAGCTCTTCTTGAGGGCTTGAAGCTTGCTAGGTCAGTGGGGGCTAACTCCATTGTCGCACGGGCGGATAACAACACAGTTGTCGATGCAATGACAAACAACAATGGACACTCTATGGTGGCTGGTCCAATTCTAGACGAGTGTCGGCAAATATGTGCAGATTTCGGGAAGGTGCTCTTTGAGTTTTGTAATAGAGAATCAAACATGGTAGCTCATAGGCTAGCTCAGCAGGGTCGGGACGATCCACCGTCCTTGTGGTTGGACGTCCCACCTGATTTTATCCTGAACTTACTTGCGGATGATGTAAGCATTATTTGAGAGTTAATAAAGCTAGCCGTAAGGCCTTCCCCTCAAAAAAAAAAACATCCAGCAAGCCCTTATCCTCCTGGACTTGCATGTATGTATGTGCCTTGATTTCCTTCCTTGTACAGAGAGCTTAGCTGCTCCAAGGTAAGCACTTGCACAAGTTGATCGGGTCTGGATAGCAACAAAATGTGGTCCCAAAAGTGAATGCTCTTTTCTCTTTTTCTTCTGCATTTGTTTTATTGATATTAAAGCATGATAGCAACTAAAACACACACAATAAAACCCTAGAAAGGACAAGATATGTGCGTTTTCAGATCTACTCCGTCAGAGATATAACTGTGATTGTGATCTTGTTGTTTCCCTCTTTTTTTCTTCTTTTCAAAAAGGAGTTTAAGCTTCCCGGCCATTTTTTATGCGAAACTGGTGGGAGCTTTATTCCAAACATGGAGGACTTCTGCTCATTCATACCGCAGTACCCCGGCCTCTGCATCATCTTGTTTTCCTTGGCTGCGCTACAAGGAAGTTCCAATTTTTTTTCGTGTGGAAATTTGAACTTCTTTATGAAAAAAGAGAGTACGAATAGGTCACAACGTACAGAGACTTCATTCCTACTGCATTCATATGCACCAGGACCGAAAGGGATGCAATCCAATGCATCTACCAATGTGTACTATCATATCATGATTCATCAGATCTACTATCAGAGATCAGGGTAGCTGGGTAGGTCAGCATAGACCCCCCTGGTTCCATCTTCCAAAGTCAAAATCCCCATCGCCCAAGGAACAAGGCCTCTTCACCTCACCGCAAATCTCTATCCCCAACACGCATTACTGGCACAGTGGCACCGCCAACTCAGCTGCCTTCCTGCCATGTCCTCCTGGCCGATATAAAAACACCTCTCTGCGTGCCGGTATGCAGTTGCAACATCTCTGACCGAGAGAGCGCCCGAGATATTGGCCTGGCCCCGTGACCTACCTTGCCTATCTCTCACTGCCCCCCTCCATCTCTCGTGCGGCTGATTGGCGTGCGCTAGCTGCGTGCCCGGATCGTGCCATGAAGGTGCAGTGCGACGTGTGCGAGGCCGAGGCGGCCTCCGTCTTCTGCTGCGCCGACGAGGCCGCGCTGTGCGACGCCTGCGACCGCCGCGTCCACCGCGCCAACAAGCTCGCCGGCAAGCACCGCCGCCTGTCCCTCCTCCACCCATCGCCGGCCTCGCCCTCCTCGTCGCCTTCGTCAAAGCCGCCTCTCTGCGACATCTGCCAGGTGAGATATCTTGTCAGAGAGTTGTGTGTCATTTGTGTTGTGCTTGTGCTACGGCGAAAGAAAGCTGATGTTATCTCGTTGTGGGCTGCAGGAGAAGAGGGGGCTCATGTTCTGCAAGGAGGACAGGGCGATCCTGTGCCGGGAGTGCGACGTCCAGGTGCACACGGCCAGCGAGCTGACGAGGCGGCACGGCCGGTTCCTGCTCACCGGCGTGCGCGTCTCGTCGGCGCCGGCCGAGCCCCCCGCGCCGTCGGGTCAGGAGGAGGAGGGGAACAGCACCAGCCCCTGCAACGCCGACTCCTGCAGCGGCGACGCCAGTGGCACGGCGAGTGACGGCAGCAGCATCTCCGAGTACCTGACCAAGACGCTGCCCGGGTGGCACGTCGAGGACTTCCTCCTGGACGACGCCGCCGTCGCCGTCTCCTCGAACAAGCCGTATCAGGTCAGTTCAAGACTTCCAGCGCACTGCAAATACTGCTACTTTTACCAGGCAATCTAAGACAACCTGCGAGCACAATGAAACTTGATTTTGAGCTCCCACACTAGTAGAAAAAGAGGCTTTCCGTCCAGCCCCATAAGTCGCGAAGCTGTAGGAGCCGCGATTAATGGGACCTTTAATCATGATTACGGAGGTGAACCGCGACCAAAGGCTGGCCCTGGGCTCGGTGGCAAGCTGGTGCACGTGAGGGGCTTTAGTCATGGTTGGCGGAGACAACCGCGACTAAAGGTCCTCAGTGGCGAAGGTTTTAGATCATGGTTGGTGCGCCAACCGCGATTAAAGTTAGACCTTTAGTCGGTTGGTGCAGCCAATCATGATTAAAGCGCTCAACCTTTAATCGCGGTTGGTTAGACCTTTAGTCGGTTGGTGCTGGCCAACCGCGACTAAAGGATTTTCAAACTCTACCCCCAGGATCGCCTTTTCAGTTTTAGAAAAACAAAAGAAAATTATGGAAATGTCAAAAAATAAAATAAAATAAGTTTTCCATGTGATATGTGGTCTAGTTGTTGGGAAAATTAACAAATATGAATTTCGACTTTATTTGCAAAATCTCTCTGGAAATTCTTAAAATTGGCATAACTTTTGCATACGAACTCGGATGAAAAAGTTTTTATATGAAAATGATCTACTCGAAAAGTTACATCCGAATTTAACAGGGGAACCCGTTAAACATTTTAGAATCCCCAAAACCTAACAGAAAAAAAGATACGGGCTTTTAAGTTACGGAGAGGCAAAAAATTCAAAAATTTCAAATTGTGGTCAAACTGTGGTCAAACAATGGTCAAACTAATTATTCTAGAATATTAGTGTTACAAAATAATTATTTCAGTTTTTTAAATTTTGGTCAAATCTGGTCAAACTGTGGTCAAAAATGGTCAAACTAATTATTCCAGAAATATTAGTGTTACTAAATAATTATTGTTTTTTAAAACAATAGTTTCAAACTCAAACAGTGAAATGTGTCACTTCATGCTCAAGCTAAATACCTGAGGGTTAATAGAATTGACATCCTACTATTGTCGGAAAGCAACAAGTGCAGACTTGGAAGCGAGGAGAATAGAACCAGGAAGTTAAGCGTGCTCAGTGGGGAGTGGGAGGATGGGTGACCGTTAGGGAAGTTAGATGATTTGGAATTATGAGGGTGATTAGAGATTAGAGGATAAATTGAGCAGTGATGAGGGTGGTGATTAGAGATTAGAGGTTAAAATAATTGAAATTTGAAAATAAAAAAATGAAAAAATTCGCAAAAAAATTAAGTAAAAAATTTAAACTGCGGAGGAGGCTTTAGTCGGTTAGCGCGAAGCAGGGACTAAAGCCTTAATCATGATTCGTGAAAGCCGCGACTAAAGGGGTCTTTAGTCGCGCCTAGCTAGTCGCGATTCTTGCAGCCATGACTAAAGGCCTTTGCCAACCGCGACTAAAGGCGTTTTTTCTACCAGTGCCAATCATCATTTAGATAGTTCATCTGCTCTAACCAGTAGCCACGCCCCGCTCCCAATGCTTTTGAGCTCGCAATCATTTAGGTAGTTTGTTGCCATGCTCGCAACTAGCACCAAGAAAAATCCGAAGCAGGGTTGTCAGGATAATGTCTCAGTGGAGACCACCAAGATATGATGCTCTAACGCCAAAATGGCCATAGGAATATCTACTCGCTCCTACCACTTTTGGCATTCCAGACTTAACCCATCTACACTCCAAACAAGAAATGCAGATTTCGTTTTTCTTTTTCTTTTGAGCAATAGATATTGTTTTGTTTCTCAACTTGACACTCGTCTTAGCAGGGAGGAGGGCTGGCTAGGATGGGTGGGCCGCAAGAAGGTGAAGGTTACCCGGCGTGGGCTGGCCAAGAGCAGCTGATCGGTGGAGTCGTTGTCGCCGCGGGTGAGCGGGCCAGCCGCGAGCTGTGGGTACCGCAGATGCAGGCGGGGGCGGCGTGGGCCGGCAGCAAGCGACCTCGGCCGTCGTCTCTCGGCTCCTCCTCCTACTGGTGAAAACGTGCCGCTTTCCAGTACCAGTGCTAGTACTAAGTAGCGGATAAAATCAGATAAGATCAGAAAATGACCTGGACCATGAATTTTTGTTTGATCTGTAGCTGCTCGCTTTGAAATCTACTGCCATTTTTTTACTGCGTCCTGGATGCCGTCGCTTCTGAGCCTTTGGGAACACTGGATCACTGGACTGTTTGAGCTTTGAAGTACTCTGCGCCTTTGGTTTTTCGAAACGAATCCTGCTCATTTCTTTTTTTTTTTGGGAAAAAAGTTGCCATTTTATTCAATGTTCAACGCCCCTTCAGAGACAATGTCCGAGCTAACACACTAGGGAGATACATGGAGCCAAGTTTTACATAAAGATTTCAAGCAACCCTCCTTAACTAGGACGTGTGCGACATTATTTGCAGAGCGTCGCATCCAAGCAACCTTAAAGTCTGAAAATGATCCAAGTAACACTTTTATCTTCTCCACCAGTTGCCCGTTGGCTGAGAAGTCCTTCTCTTCATTCATGAGCTTTCTTGCCACCACTTGTGAGTCCGTCTCGAGAATGATCCTCTCAACATTTTTAGTTCATTCGCCAGCAACAGAGTCCTCCGACATGCCATCAGTTCCGTCACCTCTGCATCGTGGGTAAAAGGAAAAAATGGCAACATAAAGCGTCTTCCGCGGTTTTGCTTTGACCCACCCATCCTCGGGCTTCTTCCAGCTTTCGCGTTTTGTTGTCTCCCTGTGACGAACAACCACCTCATGGGTAGCCTTCCACTCCCCAACAAGAACTTGAACTCCTCAATCCCGCTTGATTCCCGCGCCGCATTGCGAGCCATCCAAAACTCTGTTGAGTGAATAGACAATTTTTCAACTAATTTAATCCATAGGTAAATCACTAGCATGGCATTGACTGAATTAACTACATACTGATTCTGATTTAAATATGCACGTACTAAGCAAATAGTAGACACATCTACACATATTGCTAGTACTGCCAATACGAAAATAAATAGGAGTGGGATAAGCGAGTTATACCCTTCGATGGACCAGGCAGAAACCGCGGCGGCGGTGGCGGCAACCGCGACGTCCTCAGCGGTCTTCTTGTCGGCTTCAACTTTCTCGGCGGCGGCACGTTCGGCGGCGGTGGACATGGTAATGATGATGGCGACGCAGACATAGAGGAAGTAGACGAACAACGAGCAGTCGCGTAGTCGCTTCCCAAAAACCTATTCGCCCCTCTCCCGTACAGGATCCGGAGAGGCGGGGTTTCGAAGACCTGCTCTCCCGTCGACCGTGTACGCGGCGGACGGAATGGAGTCACCAGCGGCAGCAGCAGCAAAGGAATGACAGTGGGCGTGCGCGTGGAGCAGATGCGGTCTGATCGTGGCATCTGCTAGGGTTAGGAGACACCGCACACTTATATAGGCGCAGCCGCGTGGAGAGACATGGGCTCGACCCACGTCCGTGAAAACCCACAATCCGACGTCTCAGATCATGTCCCAGCTGTCAGAAATTCTCCTTTACTGACTAGCAAAAATAAGCGCATAGGTGTGAACTCGGCTAGGCTCATTCCCGCAAATCGCGACGCATTGTGACGAGGCATGGCGAGGCGGGCGGCAAAGGAGGAGTGCGCGAGGGCCTCTTCTCTTCTCAAGCTCCAATAGCATGTAGAAGAGAAACCCTTATAAGGAGGTCCAACTCCTCTCCAACTTTCGGGGTAGGACTAAACTTCTCACTACACCTTTTTTTTTTTGAGACAAACTTTCCACTACACCTAGTGCCGTATAACCCACATGGGCCCTTAGAGATTTTTCTGAAATTGCTAGATGGGCCTAAAGCCCATCCCATATTTCAGCAACCTCATACCAACCCCTGAGTACAGTTTCTTTTTCATCCTGTCCAGCCTTGCCGAGCCACTCCAGAAACCACGCACGAAGTCCCTCTATGGACTGAGAGGGTGTTTGTTTCCAGGGACTTATTGGTTTAGGGACTTAAAAAAGTCCCTATAAGTCTCATGTAAACCAAACAGGAGGGACTTATAGGGACTTAAAGTGGGCATTTGGGACTTATGAAATAAGACTCTCAAGGAGGGACTTATAGGGACTTATAGTTGTAATATGGTCTTCTAGTCCATGTTAAGTCCCAGAAACCAAACAGATAGGGACTTTTTAGGGACTTGAGACTTATAAGTTGGGACTAAAAAAAGTCCTAGAATTTATGAACCAAACAGGTCCTGAATATAAGATGGTGCATGTGGTAGTGGTGCTGCTACGGCCTCACTCAATAATTTTCAGAATTCCTTTGCATGTGGGCATGTCCAGAATCTGTGCATGGTGTCCTCCTCCCGATCACAAGCAACACAAAATATCCCTGGTTTAATTCTTCTGCGGTGCAGCTCCACTCCAACAGCTAGCTCATTTCTAATCAGTCTCCACGCATGTATTTTCATCTTATTTGGTATGTCAGTCGCCCAAAGTTCCAGCCAGCTTTTGTGGACTTCAATGGGGTTCGAACATGAGGCCAGTGCCTTGCTCGTATTCCTCATGGACACGCCCGGGTGATAGGCTGAGCGAAAGGTAAACCTGTCGTCTTTCGTATAGTTTCATGAGAAAATCATCTGTACCAGCACCTCCGATAACAATCTTTTGAACATCTAAGGCGTCATCAGGCGTGAACACTTGACGGAGCTTAGCCACATCCCAGCCATTGCCTTGCGTGTTTTTAGCAGATCAGCAACTTCCATGACATTCTTTATGTATGTAGCGCCCAGTGGCACCATACTAGCAGCTCTAGGGATCCACTGATCATGATAAACGTTTATCCTTGAACCATCCCCATTCCGCCACACGAGCCCACGTTGTAGCAGATTTTTGCCATGCATCAAGCTCTGCCATGTGTACGAGCATCCTTTTGGACATGTAGCGGCCATAATATCCATCTTCTAGAAGTAACACGCTTTGAGGACTCTCGCACATAGGGAATCCAGAACAGTGATGAGTCGCCACACCTGTTTGGCCTGTAGAGCTCGGTTAAAGATCTCAAAGTCTCCTCAGGCCGGCGCTTCTTCCATGGCTTCTTCCTCATGTCGGTCCGATCCTGCAATCCACTTGCCGACTCTTCTTGGCGCTTCAAGGTGGGGGCGTTGATATGCTCCGTCCTGATGGCATGGCTGTGTGACACTGGTGACCGGCTTTGTTCGTGACGCGGCTTAGCTGCTCTAGGTCTTGTTTCTTTCCCTTTCATGGGTGGAGTTTTAGGCTAGGAGAGTGTGTGCCGTGTTGTATCCCTCTTCCTCCCCTCTTGTTATTCTGTTCTCTTCTACCTATCAATGAAAAGATACGCAAGCTTTGCGTATTCGCGAAAAAAAAGATCTCAAAGTCTCGAAACCCCATTCCTCCTTCGTGCTTACGAGTACACATCTTATCCCACGCCACCCAATGTACCTTTTGTTCGCCGTCAGCTGCCCCCACCAGAATTTAGAGGAGATTGATTTCAGGTTCCCGCACATCTTCTTTGAGAGTTGGAAGCAACTCATTGCGAATGTCGGTGTAGCTTGGAGCCCCGACTTCTCAAGTACTTCTCTCAACAAACCTTGTCCTTTCCATCCTGTGACTTTTGACTTTGAAGACTCTCTCACGTGTTTGAAACTTCCATCCTTAGACCTCCCAACCATTGTAGGCACCCCTAAATATTTCTCACTGAGAGCCTCGGCCTCAATGCCCATCAACCTCTTTAGATCACCCTTGCACCCCTCCGAGCATCCCTTGCGAAAGAAAATGGAGGATTTGAGCAAATTCACCTTCTGACCAATGCCTGTTCATAAACCTGTAAAATCTGTTTTAATCGTGTCAGGTTACTAGAAGAAGCCTCCAGGAAAACGATACTGTTATCTGCAAAAAGAAGATGAGTGATATTGGGGCCAGTGCGCCCAAAAGACACTCCTTGTAGTTCTTTTTCCTGTTGGGCAAGCTTGAAGAGTGCAGAGAAGCCTTCCACACAAAACAGAAATAAGTACGAAGGTAAAGGGTCTCCTTGGTGTAACCCCCTTGAAGGGAGGAACCTCTTAGATCTACCCCCATTTAATTTCACGGTAAATCTTGCCGATGTAACGCATCTCATGATCATGGTTGTCCATGAATCCTGCTCATTTCTGAGGGTGTCAACTGTACTGTAACACAACCCTTTACAGCTGTGCGTCTTTCGTGCTGTAAATCAAAGTGTATACGCCTAGACGATCAGCCGGACTTATCCACCCCCGGAATGCCGGACAACCACACTCTTCAAATCTAAAACTCTTAAATTCATGTGATCCATGCATGCGGATCATATAACACAAATTCAACATTTCACCATGCAACAAAGCAAAATAAATCACAGTTCAACATTTGGGACATACTGGTCGGGAACGTAGTATTTCGAAAATTTTCCTACGATCACGCAAGATCTATCTAGGAGAAGCATAGCAACGAGCAGGGAGAGTGTGTCCACGTACCCTCGTAGACCGAAAGCGGAAGCGTTTATCAACGCAGTTGATGTAGTCGAACGTCTTCGCGATCCAACCAATCCAAGCACCGAACGTACGACACCCCGCGTCAAAGACACGCTCAGCTCGATGGCGTCCCTCGAGCTCTTGATCCGATTGAGGGCGAGGAGAGTTTAAATCGACCTGACGGCGTGGTGACGGTGATGATGAAGTTACCGGCGCAGGGCTTCGCCTAAGCACTACGCCGATATGACCGAGGTGTGTAACTGTGGAGCGGGGCATCGCACACGTCTAAAAGATCAACTTGTGTCCTCTTGGGGTGCCCCTGGCCACGTATATAAAGGAGGGAGAGGGAGAGGCAGCCGACCCTAGGGGCGCGCCAAGGTGTGGAGTCCTACTAGGAGTCTAGGACTCCATAGTCCTAGTAGGATTCCACTTCCCACACGGAGTAGGAAAGGGGGGAGGGAGAAGGAGAAGGAAAGGGGGGGGGGGGCTGGCCCCCCTTCTCCTAGTCCTAATCGGCCTCCTGCCCAAGGGGGGGTGCACCAGCCCCTTGTGGGATGGTGTGCTTCCCTCTTATGGCCCATAAGGCCCATAACTTCTCCCGGGGGGTTTCGATAACCTCTCGGTACTCCGAAAAATGCCCGAATCACTTGGAGCCATTCCAATGTCCAAATGCAACCTTCCAATATATGAATCTTTACCTCTCGACCATTTCAATACTTCTCGTCATGTCCGTGATCTCATTCGGGACTCCGAACAAACTTCGGTCATCAAATCACATAACTCATAATACAAATCGTCATCGAACGTTAAGCGTGCGGACCCTACGGGTTCGAGAACTATGTAGACATGACCGAGACACATCTCCGGTCAATAACCAATAGCGGAACCTGGATGCTCATATTGGCTCCTACATATTCTACGAAGATCTTTGTCGGTCAAACTGCATAACAACATACGTTGTTCCCTTTGTCATCGATATGTTACTTGCCCGAGATTCGATCGTCGGTATCCTCATACCTAGTTCAATCTCGTTACCGGCAAGTCTCTTTACTCGTTCCGTAATGCATCATTCCATAACTAACTCATTAGTCACATGGCTTGCAAGGCTTATAGTGATGTGCATTACCGAGAGGGCCCAGAGATACCTCTCCGATACACGGAGTGACAAATCTTGATCTTGATCTATGCCAACTCAACAAACACCATCGAAGACACCTGTAGAGAATCTTTATAATCACCCAGTTAGATTGTGATGTTTGATAGCACACTAAGTGTTCCTCCAGTATTCGGGAGTTGCATAATCTCATAGTCAGAGGAACATGTATAAGTCATGAAGAAAGCAATAGCAATAAAACTTAACGATCATTATGCTAAGCTAACGGATGAGTCTTGTCCATCACATCATTCTCTAATGATGTGATCCCGTTCATCAAATGACAACACATGTCTATGGCTAGGAAATTAATCATCTTTGATTAACGAGCTAGTCAAGTAGAGGCATACTAGGGACACTCTGTTTTGTCTATGTATTCACACATGTATCAAGTTTCCGGTTAATACAATTCTAGCATGAATAATAAACATTTATCATGATATAAGGAAATATAAATAACAACTTTATTATTGCCTCTAGGGCACATTTCCTTCAGTCTCCAACTTGCACTAGAGTCAATAATCTAGTTCACATCGCCATGTCATTTAACACCAATAGTTCACATCGTCATGTGATTTAACACTCTATAGTTCACATCGCCATGTGACCAATACCTAAAGGGTTTACTGGAGTCAATAATCTAGTTCACATCACCATGTGATTAACACCCAAAGAGTACTAAGGTGTGATCATGTTTTGCTTGTGAGAGAGGTTTAGTCAATGGGTCTTCGACATTCAGATCCATATGTATTTTGCAAATTTCTATGTCCACAATGCTCTGCACGGAGCTACTCTAGCTAAATGCTCCCACTTTCAATATGTATCCAGATCGAGACTCAGAGTCATCCAGATCAGTGTCAAAGCTTGTGATACGTCTCCAACGTATCTATAATTTTTTTATCGTTCCATGCTATTATATTACCCGTTTTGGATGTTTATGGGCTTTACTTCACACTTTTATATCATTTTTGGGACTAACCTACTAACCGGAGGTCCAACCCAAATTGTTGTTTTTTGCCTATTTCAGTGTTTCGAAGAAAAGGAATATTAAATGGAGTCCAAACGGAATGAAACCTTCGGGAGCGATATTTTTGGAACAAACGCAATCCAGGAGACTTGGAGTGGACGTCAAGAAGCAGCCGAGGCGGCCACGAGGGTGACAGGCGCCCCCTAGGGGGGTGGGCGCGCCCCCACCCTTGTGGGCCCCTCGTGGCTCCCTTGACCGACTTCTTTCGCCTATATATACCACCATACAATGAAAACATCCAGGAGCACCACGAAACCCTATTTCCAGTGCCACAACCTTCTGTATCCATGAGATCCCATCTTGGAGCCTTCGCCGGTGCTCCGCAGGAGGGGGAATCAACCACGGAGGGCTTCTACATCAACACCATAGCCTCTTCGATGAGTTGTGAGTAGTTTACCACAGACCTTCGGGTCCATAGTTATTAGCTAGATGGCTTCTTCTCTCTCTTTGAATCTCAATACAAAGTTCTCCTTGATCTTCTTGGAGATCTATTCGATGTAACTCTTTTGCGGTGTGTTTATCGAGATCCGGTGAATTGTGTGTTTATGATGAAGTTTATCTATGAGAAATACTTGAATCTCCTCTGAATTCTTTTATGTATGATTGGTTATTTTTGCAAATCTCTTCGAATTATCAGTTTGGTTTGGCCTACTAGATTGATCTTTCTTGCAAAGGGAGAAGTGCTTAGCTTTGGGTTCAATTTTGCGGTGTCCTTTCGGTGGCAGGATGAGGCAGCAAAGGCACATATTGTATTGTTGCCATCGAGGATAAAAAGATGGGGTTTATATCATATTGCTTGAGTTTACCCCTCTACATCATGTCATCTTGCCTAATGCGTTACTCTGTTCTTATGAACTTAATACTCTAGATGCATGCTGGATAGCGGTCGATGTGTGGAGTAATAGTAGTAGATGCAGAATTGTTTTGGTCTATTTGTCGCGAACGTGATGCCTATATACATGATCATGCCTAGATATTCTCATAACTATGCACTTTTCCATCAATTGCTCGACAGTAATTTGTTCACCCACCGTAATACTTACGCTATCTTGAGAGAAGCCACTAGTGAAACCTATGGCTCCCGGGTTTATCTTTTATCATATAAGTTTCTGATCTACTTTATTTTGCATCTTTACTTTTCAATCTATATCATAAAAATACCAAAAATAATTATCTTATCTTATTATCTCTATCAGATCTCACTTTCGCAAGTTACCATGAAGGGATTGACAACCCCTTTATCGCGTTGGTTGCGGGGTTCTTGTTTGTTTGTGTAGGTACGAGGGACTTGCATGGAGCCTCCTACTGGATTGATACCTTGGTTCTCAAAAACTGAGGGAAATACTTATGCTACTTTGCTGCATCACCCTTTCCTCTTCAAGGGAAAACCAACGCAGTGCTGAAGAGGTAGCAGCTTGCATCGACATAACTCTTTACGACGAACTCTTCATTACCTCCATAACCGAGAAATATTTCCTTTAGTCCTCTAAGGATGATTTTGACCAATGTCCATTGATCTACTCCTAGATCATTATTGTACTCCCTTGCCAAACTCAGGTCAGTGTATACAATAGGTCTGGTACATAGCATGACATACTTTATAGAACCTATGGCTGAGGCATAGGGAATGACTTTCATTCTCTCTCTATCTTCTGCCATGGTTGGGCTTTGAGTCTTACTGAACTTCACACCTTGCAACACAGGCAAGAACTCCTTCTTTGACTGTTCCATTTTGAACTACTTCAAAAACTTGTCAAGGTATGTACTCATTGAAAAAACTTATCAAGTGTCTTGATTTATCTCTATAGATCTTGATGCTCAATATGTAAGCAACTTCATGATACGTTCCTTTTTACCACACTTGTGCTTCAAAGTAGCACCATGATCTTCATGATAGAGAGTCTCCTATTTTGTCACTTTCATATACCAGTGGGAATTTTTCATTATAGAACTCGGCTTGTATATTCCAATGATGGGCTTCCTCAAAAATGCCCTAGGTCTTCGTGAGCAGGCAAGTTGGATGCATACCCACTTAGTTTCTTTTTGATGAGCTTTCATACATTTACGGCTCTAGTGCATCCATTGCATGTCAATCCCTACTCCTCGTATTGACATCAATTGATGGGCATCTCCATAGCCCGTTGATTAACCGCGTCAATGTGAGACTTTCTCTTTTTTGTTTTCTCACATAATCCCTATCATCATACTCTACTCCACCCATAGTGCTATGTCCATGGCTTACGCTCATGTATCGCGTGAGGGTTGAAAAGGCTGAAGCGCGTTAAAAAGTATGAACCAATTGCTTGGCTGAAACCGGGGTTGTGCATGATGGGAGCATTTTGTGTGACGAAAATGAAGCATGGCCAAACTATATGATTTTGTAGGGATAAGCTTTCTTTGGCTATGTTATTTTGATAAGACGTAAACTGCTTGGTTAGCATGCTTGAAGTATTACTATTTTTATGTCAATATTAAACTTTTATCTTGAATCTTTTGGATCTGAACATTCATGCCACAATAAAGAGAATTACATTGAGAATAATGCTAGGTAGCATTCCACATCAAAAATTCTGTTTTTATCATTTACCTACTCGAGGACGAGCAGGAATTAAGCTTGGGGATGCTTGATACGTCTCCAACGTATCTATAATTTTTGATTGTTCCATGCTATTATATTATCTGTTTTGGATGTTTAATGGGCCTTACTATGCACTTTTATATTATTTTTGGGACTAACCTATTAACCGGAGGCCCAGTGCAAATTGCTGTTTTTTTGCCTATTTTAGTGTTTCACAGAAAAGGAATATGAAACGGAGTCCAAACGGAATGAAACCTTCGGGAGAGTCGTTTTTGGAACAAACGCAATCCAAGAGACTTGGATTGGATGTCAAGAAAGAAACGAGGAGGCCACAAGGAGGAGGGCGCGCCTAGGGGGGTAGGCGCGCCTCCCACCCTCGTGGGCCCCTCGTGGCTCCCCTGACCGACTTCTTTCGCCTATATATATACTCATATACCCTGAAAAGATCCGAGAGCACCACGAAACCCTATTTCCACCGCCGCAACCTTCTGTACCCATGAGATCCCATCTTGGGGCCTTTTCCGGCACTCCGCCGGAGGGGGAATCGATAACGGAGGGCTTCTACATCAACACCATAGCCTCTCCGGTGAAGTGTGAGTAGTTTACCTCAGACCTTCGGGTCCATAGTTATTAGCTAGATGGCTTCTTCTCTCTCTTTGGATCTCAACACAAAGTTCTCCTCGATCTTCTTAGAGATCTATTCGATGTAACTCTTTTTGCGGTGTGTTTGTCGAGATCCGATGAATTGTGGGTTTATGATAAAGATGATCTATGAACAATATTTGAATCGCCTCTGAATTCTTTTATGTATGATTTGTTATCTTTGCAAGTCTCTTCGAATTATCAGTTTGGTTTGGCCTACTAGATTGATCTTTCTTGCAATGGGAGAAGTGCTTAGCTTTGGGTTCAATCTTGCGGTGTCCTTTCCCGATGTGGCGAGGGCAGCAAGGCACGTATTGTATTGTTGCCATCGAGGATAAAAGATGGGGTTTATATCATATTGCTTGAGTTTATCCCTCTACATCATGTCATCTTGCCTAATGCGTTATTACATTCTTATGAACTTAATACTCTAGATGCATCTTTGGATAGCGGTCGATGTGTGGAGTAATAGTAGTAGATGCAGAATCGTTTCGATCTACTTGTCGCGGATGTGATGCTTATATACATGATCATGCCTAGATATTCTCATAACTATGCACTTTTCTATCAATTGCTCAACAGTAGTTTGTTCACCCACCGTAATACTTATGCTATCTTGAGAAAAGCCACTAGTGAAACCTATGGCCCCCGGGTCTATTTTCCATCATATAAGTTTCCGATCTATTTTATTTTGCAATCTTTACTTGCCAATCTATATCATAAAAATACCAAAAATATTTATCTTATTATCTGTATCAGATCTCACTTTTGCAAGTGGTCGTGAAGGGATTGACAACCCCTTTATCGCGTTGGTTGCAAGGTTCTTATTTGTTTGTGCAAGTACGAGGGATTTGAGTGTAGCCTCCTACTGGATTGATACCTTAGTTCTCAAAAACTGAGGGAAATACTTACGCTATTTTTGCTGCATCACCCTTTCCTCTTCAAGGGAAAACCAACGCATGCTCAAGAGGTAGCACTTCACCGAGGTCTTTCTTTGAAAAACTCCTTTCAAATACTCCATTATGCTCTCTAGAAAATTCTACATCATTTCCGATCAACAATATGTCATTCACATATACTTATCAGAAAGGCTGTAGTGCTCCCACCCACTTTCTTGTAAATACAGGCTTCACCGCAAGTCTGTATAAAACTATATGCTTTGATCAACTCATCAAAGCGTATATTCCTACTCCGAGATGCTTGCACCAGTCCATAGATGGATCGCTGGAGCTTTGCACACTTTGTTAGCACCTTTAGGATCGACAAAACCTTCTGGTCGCATCATATACAACTCTTCTTTAAGAAGTCCATTAAGGAATGCATGTTTGACATCCATTTGGAAAATTTCGTAAAACGCAGCAATTGCTAACATGATTCGGATAGACTTTTAAGCATCGATACAAGTGAGAAAATCTCATTGTAGTCAACACCTTGAAAACATTTTTGCGACAATTCGAGCTTTGTAGATAGTAACACTACTATCAGCATCCGTCTTCCCCTTAAAGATCCATTTTATTCTCTATGGCTTGCCGATCATCGGGCAAGTCAACCAAAGTCCACACTTTGTTCTCATACATGGATCCTATCTCAGATTTCATGGCATCAAGCCATTTTGTGAAATCTGGGCTCATCATCGCTTCCTCATAGTTCGTAGGTTCATCATGGTCTAGTAACATGACTTCCAGAACAGGATTTCCATACTACTCTGGTGCGGAACGTACTCTGGTTGACCTACGAGGTTCGGCAGAACTTGATATGAAGTTTCATGATCATCGTCATTGACTTCCTCACTAATTGGTGTATGCATCACTGGAACTGATTTCAGTGATGAACTACTTTCCAATTCGGGAGAAGGTACAATTACCTCATCAAGTTCTATTTTCCTCCCACTCACTTCTTTCGAGAGAAAACTCCTTCTCTAGAAAGGATCCATTCTTAGCAACGAATATCTTGCCTTCGGATCTGTGATAGAAGGTGAGGGAGTCCTGGACTAGGGGGTGTCCGGATAGCCGGACTATCAATATCCGCCGGACTCCCAGACTACGAAGATAGAAGATTGAAGACTCCGGCTCGTGTCCGGAAGGTACTTTCCTTGGCGTGGAAGGCAAGCTTGGCGAAACTGATATGTAGATCTCCTACCATTGTAACCGACTCTGTGTAACCCTAGCCTCTCCGGTGTCTATATAATCCGGAGGGCTTTAGTCCGTAGGACACAACATTATATCTCAACAATCATACCATAGGCTAGCTTCTAGGGTTTAGCCTCCTTGATCTCGTGGTAGATCTACTCTTGTACTACCCATATCATCAATATTAATCAAGCAAGGCGTGGGTATTACCTCCATCGAGAGGGCTGAACACAGGTAAAAACATTGTGTCCTCGCTTCTGTTACCATCCGCCTAGACGCACAGTTGGGACCCCCTACCCAAGATCCGCCGGTTTGACACCGACATTGGTGCTTTCATTGAGAGTTCCCTGTGTAAATGCGCCGATAGAGCGGATGCCTTTACCCGTCTTCAAAGGCGGTGTTCTCACCGGAGGGCTTTGGCCGCCGGTCAAACAATCCGCTGGGTGGCTTTCTTATGACCGCTGTCCGCCGCCACTTCAGCAATGACTTCTCAAGTCATCACAAGCAATCTTCGCGTCAGCCCTAAAGCTGCCGAACAATTAGATCAATTGAGCTCTCGTGCATTAACGAGCTCTTGGATCGCATCGCTACTACGGAGTCTAGCGGACTACAATCGGATCGGGCTTAAAACCGATCGAGAGAGATGACTCTCCCATGCTACCCACCACGAAGTGGTAGAAGAACAATTCGGCAATTCGTTGCCGTTGTTGAAAACAATCGTGTCGGATTCACTGAACCCTCCATGCGGATTCCAGCGGAGGAGCGGACCTGATCGAGCATTGAACCTAAAATCATCGTCGTCCGGACTCATTTGGGCTATCCCGACAAATCAAGCTTCGAATCCGGAAGTCCCT
This sequence comes from Aegilops speltoides, assembly GCA_021437245.1. NCBI lineage: Eukaryota > Viridiplantae > Streptophyta > Magnoliopsida > Poales > Poaceae > Aegilops > Aegilops speltoides. Next base: position 443,309,051 of record CM038142.1, read on the forward strand.
CGACCTTTGAGCCCAAAGATGGGCGGGGTCGGATTTTACTCCACCCACCATACGACACATGCGACCTATCTCTAATTCGGCAAGAGCCCTCGTAAAGCGATACATCATTCTTGGGCGATTCCTCCTGGTTATGAACAGGATAAAGGACTGCCGAGAGGAAAATGCAATCTCAATCTTCATAATAGCTTGCGGACAAGGGAATTACGAGCGCCATTGATCGTCGTAAGATTACGCGTTTTACCGATCTGGCGGCCATAATCTGAAAATCTTGTGCGATGGAAAGTTTCCGGAAAACTGAAAATCAATTTTGGGATAATCCATTTAAGCCCGATCCACGGTAAAGGCGCCTCATAATCAGGCCCGGATGCAAAATACAAAAGCAAAAAACCCAGCAAGGGAAGCGGAACCGTACTAGAAGGATGGCTCAATGGACCTGTAAACTTCATAATACTGGGGAGCTGTTCGACACACGCCTTCGAGCATGTTGGATACTACGGTGGCCAAAAGTGGCGAAGAGCTTCTAGCTCCGGAAACCACTCCAACAATACCAGCACGGTCTCAAGCGGTCTTGAGACTTTCGCATCGAATAATATGCGAAAAGGAACAATCCGCGAACTTCGCGAAGTCTACCAAGTAGCAACCGCAAATCCATGGAGCGACACAGCTATCACCTTGATGCGTGGCGAGCCCATATCTCGAGCTACGAGCCCGGCCGACCGGTACTTAGTCCCATAGTGGGCGGCTTTCGACTAACAAAAGTCCTCATGGGCGGCGGCAATGACTAAACCTCATTTACGAGGAAACCCTGCGAAAAATGGAAATCGATTGGAGCCGTATTGAGCGAAGCAGCACAACCTTCAAAGGAATAATCCCTAGCCGGGAAGCGCGCTGCACCGGAAAAATCACACTAGATGTGGTGTTCGGCTCTCCGGACAATTATAGATCCGAAGAAGTCACGTTCCAGGTGGCCCCGTTCAGCACCGGCTATCACGCCATATTAGGACGGGAGGCATTCACAATTTTTCAAGCAATACCCCATTACGGGTACATGAAGCTCAAAATGCCTAGGCCCAGCGGAATAATCACTCTCGTTAGTGATCCGGACACAGCACTCCGCGCCGAAAATAAGACAGCCGCACTAGCTCTCGAAGCACTATCCGAAGCCTTAGCGGCGGAGGAACTAACCACGCTGCGCTCACGGTAAGCAGGGGCGATGTGATACTTGATAAAGATCCAAGTCCACCTCCTTCAAACCAGCAGATGAGATAGTTAAATTTGAAGTCCACCAACGGACCCAACAAAGGCGGCTTCCATCGGAGACGCAGTTGAACCCGAAGTTGGCGCCGCATTACGCGATTTCCCGGGAAAATTGGGACATCTTCGCTGGCACCCTTCAGACATGCGGCATCCCTCGCAGTGGCGAGCACAGCCTAAACATCCTAAAAGGATTCAAGCGGTCAAGCAGGCTCTTGACGATTTTCCGAGCCCAAGAGGCGAGGCAATGGGGAAGAGCTAGCCAAGTTATTGGAAGCCGGATTCATTAGAGATATCAAACATCCGGACTGGCTAGCAAATCTGGTGATGGTACCAAAGAAAGATAAATCCTGGCGTCTATGTGTCGACTTCAAAGACCTCAATAAGGCTTGCCCAAAGGATCCTTTCCCCCTCCCCCGCATTGATCAAATTATCGATGCCACAGCAGGACACGATTCGTTGTGCTTCCTGGATGCATACTCTGGCTATCATCAAATCAAGATGGCGGAAGCAGATCAAGCCGCAATGACATTCATCACTCCATACGGACCATTCTGCTTCAACATGATGCCCTTCGGACTTAAAAACGCCGGTGCAACATATCAACGCATGATCCAAACATGTCTGGCCACCCAGATCGGCAAAAGCAGATCGAGGCATCGTGAGCGATGTAGTCCTCAAAACAAAACACGTCGAAACTTTAGTAGACGATTTGAGGCTCACATTCGACAACCTCAGAGCATATGACATTAAGCTGAATCCGGAAAAATGTGTTTTCGGTGTACCAGCCGGAAAGCTGCTGGGCTTCATCGTATCTGGTAGAGGAATTGAAGCAAATCCGGCCAAAATCCGGGCTCTATCACAGTTGGATATTCCAAAAGACCTCAAGCAAATACAAAAGTTAACAGGATGCGTGGCAGCCCTAAGCCGTTTTATCTCCCGTTTAGGAGAGAAGGCGCTGCCCCTTTATCGCCTCCTAAAGCGAACCGAACACTTCGAGTGGACGGATGCCGCCACTGCCGGACTCGAGGAAATAAAAGCCATATTGGCAACAAATCCGGTCCTGGCCGCGCCCACTCTGGGCGAACCAATGTTGTTATACATCGCCGCAACACATCAAGTTGTAAGCGCTGTCCTCGTCGTCGAACGCGCAACAGAAGGGCATAAATTCCCTCTTCAAAAACCAGTGTATTACGTATCCACTGTGTTAACCCCCTGCAAATCCCGTTACCCGCACTATCAAAAGATAGCATACGCGGTGTTCATGGCCTCCCGGAAGCTCAGGCACTACTTCCAAGAGTGTTCGATAACAGTGGCTTCTGAAGTGCCACTCAATGACATTATAAATAACCGCGACGCAACGGGCAGGATTGCAAAATGGGCCATTGAGCTCTTGCCATTCGACATATCCTACAAACCTCGACGAGCCATAAAGTCACAAGTTTTGGCTGACTTCGTCGCGAATGGATCAAGGCGAACTACCTAAAAATGCGGCGCATACTCCAATTGGACTATGCACTTCGACGGCTCCAAAATGTTGGCGGATGGGGGCTGGCGTCGTCTTGGCGTCCCCACGGAATCTGATCCAATCGTACTCCAAATAATGTACACGGACTCCAACAACGCAGCCGAATCGAGGCCTGTTACATGGTCTCCGGATGGCGATCTCCATGGGCATCAACGCCTAGAGGTGCGTGGGGATTCAAACCTTGCAATATCCCAAATAAATGGAGACTTTGGCGCCAAGGATCCGAAAATGGCAGCATATCATAATTCTGTCTGAAAATGTCATTTCGGTTTGAAGGACTCGAATTCCATCACATAGCCGAGATAATAACCAAGCGGCCGATGTCACGCACGCATCGGTCGTAAACGTGATCTTGTCCTCAAATATCTTCTGGAATGGCTCTTCAAGCCATCCGTACTATGGGAAGAGGAGTCCGGCAGCGATAAACCGGAGAAAACCGCACCAACTGGTGATTCAGCAGACGACATAACACCATCCGCCCACGACATAATGGCAGTAACCGCGGCGTGGGCCAGAACCTTTCTAGCCTACTTACTTAGGCGGGAGCTACCGAAGACCAAAATGAGGCCCATTGCATAGTCCGCGATCGAAGGCCTACAAGGTCCATGAGGAGAACTTTATAAGAAAAGTACTACCGAGTCCTTCAAAGGTGTATCTCCGAAGAAGAAGGGCGAAACCTCTGGCTGAAATCCATGCGGACTAGGTGGACACCACGCAGCAGCCGGGCCCTGGTAGGAAAGGCATTCCGACAGGATTATATTGGCCGACGGCTCGGGCGGATGCGCGAGATTTGGTCGGCGATCGTTGGTTGCCAGCTCTTTGCTAATCGAGCCATATGCCACCCACCGCCCTCAAAACCATACCCATTACGGCCGTTCGCGGTGCAGGGGCTTGACATGGTCGGACCCCTTAAAGGGGGAACCCACAAGAAAAAATACCATTGGTCATGGTGGATAAGTTCACCAAATGGATAGAGGCCAAACCGGTTAAAAGCGGCGAGTCGGACCAGTGATAGACTTTATATCAGAGGTGGTACACCGTTACGGAGTCCCCCACAGCATCATCACCGACAACGGCACAAACTTCACGGCCGATGAGGTCAAGTCATGGTGTAAAAATATGGGCATTAAGCTCGACTATGCGTCAGTCTATCACCCTCAAACCAACGGTCAAGTGGAAAGAGCAAATGGTCTAATAATGAGCGGCATAAAACCCAGATTGGTGAGGTCACTCGCCAAATCCGATACCCAATGGGTCGAGGAGCTCGACTCCGTACTCTGGGGGCTGCGGACAACGCCCAACCGTACTACCGGATTCACACAATTTTTTATGGTATACGGCGCAGAGGCAGTCTTGCCCTGCGACATTATTCATGACTCACCTAGGGTGCGCATGTATGAGGAAAGAGAAGCCGAGCTGGATCGGCAGGACAGCTTGGACACATTGGAGGAAGAACGTGACGTCGCGAAGGCTCGTTCCGCATTTTATCAGCAGCAGGCCCGGAGATATCAAAGCAGAGTAGTACGGGCCAAGACCTATAACGTTGGCGAACTAGTTCTCGCTGCGGACAAGAAAAAGGACAAGCTCAAGCCCAGATGGGAAGGCCCCTTCATTATCGATCAAGTACTGACCGGCGGAGCGTACCGTCTACGAAATGCGTCGGACAACCGACTCGAGCCGAACCCATGGAACGCAGCCCGACTACGAAGATTCTATGCCTAGCGCCGGACTCAGAGTTCGTCCCCTTCCCCCGTCCAACCTTTTACATTTCGGCTGTCCTCTTTTTCTCTTTTTTCCTTCTAAATTAATAATCCCCTCGGGGTATATTTTCGCATTTTTTGCATACATACGATGTGCCATCAGACTTTTCGTTATTCTGAGGGCTTCTTTTACGAAGCTCAACTATCTGAGTTTATACCCAACACATGTGTCACGCTTCCACATGTACCTTTTACTCGCCATTATATGCATCGATATGACTTGAGTTTTGGCCAAGCTGGGTTGCTGGCTCTGTGCTTACCCCTCGTTCCCGATTGTTCGGCTAGGTGGTAAAGGAGCACCTCTGCGATTATTCTTGCGGGTCACCGGATGTGTACCTCAGACTGGGTGAAGCTGAAAGCTAGCGTTCTTAAGGAAATATCCGGTCGGTGATTTAAAAGATGACTTTTTAACTACTTCTTTCCATCTGCCCCGGATGTTTCTCGCTTTCTTTGCGGTCGGCAATGCACTTTAGGGCATGCCTTGCCAAATAACGGAACCCTTAACGGAACTATTCTCCACGGAAGATGTTTCTTACTAACCATGTAATATAACATAACTAGTTGGGCACTTGTCTGATAAAGCACTAATGACCCCTACGCCTGGTCTCCATGCATACCACGGTTATTTGTTCAACCAAAAAGGTATTCGGACACACTCCGGACTCTAGGGTCCCGAGGTCGAAGCGAAAAGGTCGGCAAAGACAAACGATCTACAATCCAACTAGAAGGCATTTCACATGTCAATTTTAAAGACAACATACATTGTCAAATCTATTGATTGTATTCCTCCTCAATCCCGTCTAACAGGCTGTCTAGTTTATAGTCCCGTTGGGAATATTTAGCAGCCAGTTCCACCTGGCCGTACACTAAACTCACAGGGATCTCCTTCCCGCCGGGCCCCACCGGTCCAACTTCGGCCATATGGTTGGGGTCTGCCTTCTTGTACCGCGTCTTCACCATGGCCCAAGCCTCCCTGGCACCTTGGCGGCAAGCTGAAATCTTCCACAAACGGAAGCGCTGCCGCACTCCCCGTAGCTTCTCCGCAAGCTCCCCGAGGCCCTCGGGCGGGGCGAGGGATGGCCATAAGGCCTATACGGCGCCACTCATTGCCTGCCGAACTCGTTCGAACAGCTGCAACAGTTCGGGAAGTTGATCACCCATTGATATGGGCATCTCCTCCGCAGGATGGCTCGTGAGTATACCTACAAGACATATTATGTCAAATCACTTCCTCGCCGAACTCTTCTTCCTTAGAGAGTTCGCTCAAGAACTTACTATAGATGCCACGACGAAGTCGTTGATTCTCCTTCACGGAGCCGGACAGCTCGGCCTGTGCGCCTTTAAGCTCTTCCCCGAGCTTGGCGTTGGCATCTTGGAGTTTGTTCCTTTCCTGCTGAACTCTGTTCAGCACGTTCTCGCCGGCCCTTAGCTGGCGTAGCAGTGCTTGCCTATCCGGATCTTGTTCGGCGGCACCTGCAGTGTCATTATTAGACTCACACGCATACCGCCTGGCGCTTATATTAAAAAAATGTGTTACCGGGAGGGTCTTTCCGTCTCCTCCTGCGGCAGCAAAGTCTTGACCTCAAGTTGGGCCTTGCAATCTTGCAGCTCCGGGACAGTAGGCGTTCCTCTCGTTAAGAGCCTGAAAGTTTATATGATCCTTAAATCAGTTAACATAACTAATTTCAGTCTTGGGGGCTACTGGTGTATACAACCATTAAAATTCCCTTACCCGTATGTCTTTAACATACTGCTCCGTGGCCCTGGTAAAACCATTTTGGGCAGCCCGGAGATGCGCGTCCCCTGCATGGAAGGCATCCAATGCCTCCGGGGAAAAGCACGCCTCTTGAAAAACTGTCCGGCGGCGTCTATGATTCATAGCGCTCTCCACCTCCGACTTGGTGGCGGACAGTCTGTCGGTATCCTCCGTTGGAGTAGGATCCGGTTCGCGTCTTGCGCTTGCCTCCCCCTCCAGTCCAGGCGCTGGAGCCCGGCTGGAATTGGTAGGATCGGCAACTCCTGTGCTCGCAGTCCGGCGAGCGCTTTTTCTTCTGTAAAAATCATGAGCGTTTAGAAGTTTCCTCGAAACGTTGCTCAAAAGAATCAAACATAAGCCATACCCCTGCGGCGACGATTCCGCCCGCACGGCGCTCCTCTTCCTCCTGCTAGTTCGGACCGACCTCTGTAGGTCGGCCGCCTCAGGCTCGGCTCTCGGCCGTAAAGGCGCTTCCTGCAAAAAGCCATCGTTCGCAAAGGTCAGAAGTAGCCAAGGATAAGATAACGGTGTCAGGACTTCGGTCTTGGTCACCTGGGATGCCAAATTCAGCCCGGGGTAGTCCGCCGTAATGGCAACCAAAGCATCGTCAATGCTTAGCTGGTGATACACCCCCTCGATTAGCTCCACCCCGATGTCCGGATCCTCTTCGGAGACCGGACCCAGGGATCCTTCCAGATCCTCGGGTTGTGGAGCAGGACTCACCATGTCCTCCACAGTCCGACGTAGACTCTGCGCCGAAGACATAAGGTAAGAAGCTTAAACTTCGAAAACACAGGCAGAATCCTTCGAGGTGTTCGCTTACCCATCCTCTGGGGTAGTTCATGGAAAACCCCTCCAGAGGGATCGGGCGAAGGAAGTCCTCCTTCTCCCCTTATGCAGACCGGACGGGATCTTCACGGATCCTCGGTGAATCCGACCCTTTGCGGCCGTGCGGTGGCATCATCCTCCCCATTGAAATCCCACATGGGGTGGCCTCTATATTGCAGCGGCTGCACCCCGCTTGATGCGTCGCCATGACTCGATCATGGTCAAGCGGAATGAGCCATTAGTCTTATTCGGCCCATCAAGTAATGGGCGCTCTTGTCCTCCTCCAAGCAGGGGGCTCATGGGCGCCGGTGAGGCGTTTCTTCAAGGAGCAGCATCAAACTCCGGAGGCCAATCCAGACGGGTCAGCAGCGGAGCGTCTACAATATAAAACCACTCCGAGGGCGGTCTTGGACGCCCTCTTGGGGTGCGGATAGGTATCGGTCCCGGCGATGCGCCATATTTGGCGCCGCCCACTTGATATATGGTCCCCTGGTGGGAGCGGGGCGAGGCGAACAACCTCTTCCACAATGCGAAATGGGGCTCGATGCCCAGAATAGCTCACAAAGAGCTACATAGCTGCGATGTGCAAAGACAGATCGGGTGTGAGGTGATGGAGCTGGAGTCCGTAGAACTTCAGAGCCAGCGGAGGAAAGGATGTATTAAATCCAAGCCCCTTATTAGATAAGGGACGAAACACACCCGCTCCCCTTGTTGGGGCTTGGGGTGTCCTCCCTTTGCCTCCCACCTCGGTAAGTAACCAGTCCGGCTCGGACCGGAACCATGAAGGCGGAGGAAGCAACCCCTCCGTCTCGAGCTTTACTAGCTCGTTGTGCGGAATAGAGCACCTCCTCCAATCCCGGCGATGGGCTGGGGCGCGTGAGGAAGAGCGCGTTGACGATCCATGGTGGAATGGATTTCAGGTCGAGGCGCCCGATGGAGTATCTGCGGGAGGAAGATGGTGCGGTTTGGATCGGATCCTTGCCCCTTTAATAGGCGGTGACCCGCACGATTGAGGGTAAAATGTAAAGAGCTCCTGGCTTTTCGCATTAGATGCGGCCAGCGTGGAAGATGGCCATAATTTGGTGTAGAAGCCAAGAAGCCTGAGATTCGAGGTGAAGCGGACAACTTTCGGCGGAACATGGAATTTGAAGGAGAACCGCCTTGCACTGCGCCGAAGACTACAAGCACGCTGGACTTATCATCATTGAAGCCTGGTTGGGGCTACTCTTGAGGAGTCCGGACTAGGGGGTGTCCGGATAGCCGGACTATCAATATCCGCCGGACTCCCAGACTACAAAGATAGAAGATTGAAGACTCCGGCTCGTGTCCGGAAGGTACTTTCCTTGGCGTGGAAGGCAAGCTTGGCGAAACGGATATGTAGATCTCCTACCATTGTAACCGACTCTGTGTAACGCTAGCCTCTCCGGTGTCTATATAAACCGGAGGGCTTTAGTCCGTAGGACACAACATTACATCTCAACAATCATACCATAGGCTAGCTTCTAGGGTTTAGCCTCCTTGATCTCGTGGTAGATCTACTCTTGTACTACCCATATCATCAATATTAATCAAGCGGGGCGAGGGTATTACCTCCATCGAGAGGGCCTGAACCTGGGTAAAAACATTGTGTCCCTCGCTTCCTGTTACCATCCGCCTAGACGCACAGTTCGGGACCCCCTACCCGAGATCCACCGGTTTTGACACCGACAGAAGGTGTACCCAACAGTCTCCTTTGGGTATCCTATTGAGGGAGTCCTGGACTAGGGGGTGTCCGGGCAGCCGGACTATCATCGTCCGCCGGACTCCAAGACTACGAAGATACAAGATTGAAGACTCCGTCCCGTGTCCGGATGGGACTTTCCTTGGCGTGGAAGGCAAGCTTGGCGATACGGATATGTAGATCTCCTACCATTGTAACCGACTCTGTGTAACCCTAGCCCTCTCCGGTGTCTATATAAACCGGGGGGCTTTAGTCCGTAGGACAACATACATTACAACAATCATACCATAGGCTAGCTTCTAGGGTTTAGCCTCCTTGATCTCGTGGTAGATCCACTCTTGTACTACCCATATCATCAATATTAATCAAGCAGGACGTAGGGTTTTACCTCCATCGAGAGGGCCCGAACCTGGGTAAAAACATCGTGTCCCTCGTCTCCTGTTACCATCCGCCTAGACGCACAGTTCGGGACCCCCTACCCGAGATCCGCCGGTTTTGACACCGACACCTATGAAGACACATTTCTCCTATTTGGGTTCGAGCTTATCAGGTTGAAACTTTTTCGCACAAGAATTGCATCCCCAAACTTTAAGAAACGACAGCTTAGGTTTCTTGCCAAACCATAGTTCATATGGTGTCAGCTCAACGGATTTAGATGGTGCCCTATTTAACGTGAATGCAGCTGTCTCTAATGCATAACCCTAAAACGATAGTGATAAATTGGTAAGAGACATCATAGATCACACCATATGTAATAAAGTACGGTTATGCCGTTCGGACACACCATTATGCTGTGGTGTTCCACGTGGCGTGAGTTGTGAAACTATTCCACATTGTTTCAAATGAAGACCAAACTCGTAACTCAAATATTCGTCTCTGTGATCAGATCGTAGAAACTTTATTTTCATGTTACGATGATTTTCCACTTCACTATGAAATTCTTTAAACTTTTTAAAATGCTTCAGACTTATGTTTCATCAAGTAGATATACCCATATCTGCTCAAATCATCTGTGAAGATTAGAAAATAACGATACACGCCGCGAGCTTCAACACTCATTGGACCACATACATCAGTATGTATTATTTCCAATAAGTCAGTTGCTTGCTCCATTGTTCCGGAGAACGGAGTCTTAGTGATCTTGCCCATGAGGCATGGTTCACAAGCATCAAGTGATTCATAATCAAGTGATTCCAAAAGCCCATCAGCATGGAGTTTCTTCATGCGCTTTACACCAATATGACCTAAATGGCAGTGCCATAAAAAAGTTGCACTATCATTATTAACTTTGAATCTTTCGGCTTCAATACTATGAATATGTGTATCACTACGATCGAGATTCAATTAGCCATTTATATTGAGTGTATGGCCATAGAAGGTTTTATTCATGTAAATATAACAACAATTATTCTTTGACTTAAATGAATAACCTTATTGCAATAAACATGATCCACTCATATTCATGCTCAACGCAATCACCAAATAACATTATTTTAGGTTCAACACTAATCCCGAAGGTAAAGGGAGTGTGCGATGGTGATCTTATCAACCTTGGAATCACTTCCAACACACATCATCACCTCACCCTTAACTAGTCTCTGTTTCTTTTACAACTCCCCTTTCGAGTTACTACTCTTAGCAACTGAACTAGTATCAAATACCGAGGGGTTGCTATAAACACCAGTAAAGTACACGTCAATAACATGTATATCCAATATACCTTTGTTCACTTTGCCATCCTTCTTATCCGCCAAGTATCTAGGGCAGTTCCACTTCCAGTGACCATTTCCTTTGTAGTAGAAGCACTCAGTTTCAGGTTTGGGTCTAGCTTTGGGCTTCTTCATGGGAGTTCCCTTTCTTTCCGTTTGCCCTTTTCTTGAAACTAGTGGTTTGTAAACCATCAACACTTGATGCTCTTTCTTGATTTCTACCTTCGCTGATTTCAACATCGCGAAGAGATCGGGAATCATTTTCGTCATCCCTTGCATATTATAGTTCATCATGAAGTTCCAGTAACTTGGTGATAGTGACTAGAGAACTCTATCAATCACTATCTTATCTGGAAGATTAACTCCCACTTGATTCAAGCGATTGTAGTACTCAGACATTCTGAGTACATGCTCACTAGTTGAGCTATTCTCCTCCATCTTGTAGGCTAAGTACTTTGTCAGTGGTCTCATACCTCTCGACTCGGGCATGAGTTTGAAATACCAATTCCAGCTCTGGGAACATCTCATATGCTCCATGGCATTCAAAATGTTTTTGAAATCCGGTTCTAAGCCGTAAAGCATGGTGCACTAAACTATCAAGTAGTCATCATACCGAGCTTTGTCAAATGTTCATAACGTCTGTATCTGCTCCTGCAATAGGTCTGTCACCTAGCGGTGCATCAAGGACATAATTCTTCTATGCAGCAATGAGGATAATCCTCAGATCACGGACCAAGTCCGCATCATTGCTACTATCATCTTTCAACTTATTTTTCTCTAGAAACATATCAAAAATAAACGGGGAGCTACATCGCGAGCTATTGATCTACAACATAGTTATGCAAATACTATCAGGACTAAGTTCATGATAAATTAAAGTTCAATTAATCATACTCCCTCCATTTTTATATACAAGGCCACTATCAAAATAACAATTTGCAGATATACAAGGCCACTAACACTAATCAATGCAATATTAATGGTGTTTGACTCGTAGTACTAGCAAAGGAGGACATTAACTATCCTTTGCATGCATGCGGGAGCATTGGCTTGATGTGCATGAAAGAGAAGAATACACATTAATTTATACGGCAAACAAGGAGATAAGCTGGCTTGCAACATTGACTTAGAAGACATTAACTTTTGTCTTGGTACCTGTAATATGAGTTTGTGGCCTTGTATACAAAAATGGAGGGAGTATTACTTAAGAACTCCCACTTAGATAGACATCCCTCTAGTCATCTAAATGATCACGTGATCCATATCAACTAAACCATGTCCGATCATCACGTGAGATGGAGTAGTTTTCAATGGTGAACATCACTATGTTGATCATATCTACTATATGATTCACGTTCGACCTTTCGGTCTCAGTGTTCCGAGGCCATATCTGCATATGCTAGGCTCGTCAAGTTTAACCCGAGTATTCTGCGTGTGCAAAACTGGCTTGCACCCGTTGTATGTGAACGACGAACTGTCACAATGGTGCATACTCAGGGAGAACACTTATACCTTGACATTTAGTGAGGGATCATCTTATAATGCTACCGCCGTACTAAGAAAAATAAGATGCATAAAGGATAAACATCACATGCAATCAAAATAAGTGATATGATATGGCCATCATCATCTTGTGCCTTTGATCTCCATCTCCCAAGCACCGTCATGATCACCATCGTCACCGGCTTGACACCTTGATCTCCATCGAAGCATCGTTGTCATCTCGCCAACTTTTTCTTCTACGACTATCGCTACTGCTTAGTGATAAAGTAAAGCAATTACATGGCGATTGCATTTCATACAATAAAGCGACAACCATAAGGCTCCTGCCAGTTGTTGATAATTTTTACAGAATATGATCATCTCATACAACAGTTTATATATCATCACGTCTTGACCATATCACATCATAGCAAGCCCTGCAAAAACAAGTTAGATGTTCTCTACTTTGTTATTGCAAGTTTTACATGGCTGCTACGGGCTTTCAGCCAGAACCGTTCTTACCTACGCATCAAAACCACAACGATTTTTCGTCAAGTGTGCTGTTTTAACCTTCAACAAGGACCGGGCGTAGTCAAACTCGATTCAACTAAAGTTGGAGAAACAGACACCCACTAGCCACCTGTGTGCGAAGCATGGCGGTAGAACCAGTCTCATGAACGCGGTCATGTAATGTCGGTCTGGGCCGCTTCATCCAACAATACCGTCGAATCAAAGTATGACATGTTGGTAAGCAGTATGACTATTATCGCCCACAACTCTTTGTGTTCTACTCGTGCATATAACATCTACGCATAGACCTGGCTCTGATACCACTGTTGGGGAACGTAGTATTTCGAAAAATTTCCAACGATCACGCAAGATCTATCTAGGAGAAGCTTAGCAATGAGCGGGGAGAGTGTGTCCACGTACCCTCATAGACCGAAAGCGGAAGCGTTTATCAACACGGTTGATGTAGTCGAACATCTTCGCGATCCAACCGATCCAAGCATCGGACGTACGACACCTCCGCGTTCAGCACACATTCAGCTTGATGACGTCCCTCGAGCTCTTGATCCAGTTGAGGGCGAGGGAGAGTTTCGTCAGCACGACGGCATGGTGACGGTGATGATGAAGTTACCGGCGCAAGGCTTCGCCTAAGCACTGCGACGATATAACCGAGGTGTGTAACTATGGAGGGGGCACCGCACACGGCTAAAAGATCAACTTGTGTCCCCTTGGGGTGCCCCCTGGCCACGTATATCAAGGAGGGAGAGAGAAAGGCAGCCGATCCTAGGGGGCGCGCCAAGGTGTGGAGTCCTTCTAGGACTCCCTAGTCCAAGTAGGATTCCACTTCCCACACGGAGTAGGAAAGGGGGAAGGGAGAAGGAGAAGGGAAGGGGGGTCGGGCCCCTTCTCCTAGTCCTAATAGGCCTCCTACCCAAGGGGGGCGCACCAGCCCCTTGTGGGCTGGTGTGCTTCCCTCTTATGGCCCATAAGGCCCATAACTTCTCCTGGGGGGTTCCGGTAACCTCCCGGTACTCCGGAAAAATGCCCGAATCACTCAGAACCATTCCGATGTCCAAATGCAACCTTCCAATATATGAATCTTTACCTCTCGACCATTTCGAGACTCCTCGTCATGTTCGTGATCTCATCCGGGACTCTGAACAAACTTTGGTGATCAAATCACATAACTCGTAATACAAATCACCATCGAACGTTAAGCGTGCGGACCCTACGGGTTCGAGAACTATGTAGACATGACCGAGACACATCTCCAGTCAATAACCAATAGCGGAACCTGGATTCTCATATTGGCTCCTACATATTCTACTAAGATCTTTATCGGTCAAACCGCATAACAACATACGTTGTTCCCTTTGTCATCGGTATGTTACTTGCCCGAGATTCGATCGTCGGTATCCTCATACCTAGTTCAATCTCATTACTGACAAGTCTCTTTACTCGTTCCATAATGCATCATTCTGTAACTAACTCATTAGTCACATTGTTTGCAAGGCTTATAGTGATGTGCATTACCGAGAGGGCCCAGAGGTACCTCTCCGATACACGGAGTGACAAATCCTAATCTCGATCTATGCCAACTCAACAAACACCTTCGAAGACACCTGTAGAGCATCTTTATAATCACCCAGTTACGTTGTGACGTTTGATAGCACACTAAGTGTTCCTCCAGTATTCGGGAGTTGCATAATCTCATAGTTAGAGGAACATGTATAAGTCATGAATAAAGCAATAGCAATAAAACTTAACGATCATTATGCTAAGCTAACGAATGGGTCTTGTCCATCACATCATTCTCTATTGATGTGATCTCGTTCATCAAATGACAACACATGTCTATGGCTAGGAAACTTAACCATTTTTGATTAACGAGCTAGTCAAGTAGAGGCATACTAGGGACATTTGTTTTGTCTATGTATTCACACATGTACCAAGTGAAAGAACATGCGGTTCCCCCATGTATGGTTTTGGTAATTGATGACAATCTCTATGGACTAATGGTTGCCTTGAGTTATATTTGAAGGATTTGTCCATAGGATTATCTTGAAGTCCATGTGTTGGTTTCAAGGAGTTTATGAGATGGCCAAAGTGCTTTTCAAGGAATTATCTAAAGATTGGTCATGTGAGAGTTGAGCTTATTGCAAGCATATCTTGAAGAAGAAGATTGTGTGAACATTCAAGTTTACCTTCAAGACATCATCCTAATGAAGAGAGTTGGAAAGATTCAAGGTTGATCTAGACTAAGTACAGAGAGTGATTCAAGCCGATCAACACACAAAGCGCACGAGTTGTACTGAGAGGGACCAAGTGTTCCCATGGTATGGTAAGCATTGTCCATTATGCTTTGTGTACTAACCCATGGTCTACGTGAGGGTTCTTTGTGGGGTTAGGTATGTTTCCATGGTCTTGCGTCAAGAGGAAGATCCCATACAACCCATGGAGGATGACATCAAGTGGTGATCGTCATCAACTTTGCAGTGTGCAAGTTCAAGTGGAGCAACACGAAGAGTGGCTCACCCATAATGGAGTATGGGGAGCAATCAAGCTTGAATCTTGCCATCCATTGTGGTGTCAATGGACTTGTGAAGATGTGCCGAAGAGTCGCTCACCCATAGTGGACTATGGGGGAGCAATCATCTAGTCTTCATCGAGCCAACGCAATCAAGAAAGGTGGTCCAACTTAAGGGAGTCAAGATCGTCAACATCTAGCTCAAGTGGACCATGTGCAAGGCAAAGGTTTTCCCTTGATAGATTTTCTATTTTACCGGTCTCGTGGTGGTAGTTGGGTGACCGGGTTATAGGATCGTTTGTCGTACTATCAAGGGGGGCTCTCAAGTTGGTAGCTTGATCGTATCATTAGTAGAGACCTCAAACCATTGCATCCTTGCATCATGTTTCTTGGTTCTTGTTTGGTTCTCTTTGTGAGTCTTAGAGCTTATGGACATCTTGATGACAAGCTTGAGTTCATCGAAAACGGAGTTCGCATGCGTCTTCTATGATGTTTTCGGTGTTGGAGGTTTACCGGTCTTATCCAAGGAAGGGTTCTCACCATTTTCTTATGGGCATTTTCTTATTTTCTTCTTATTGTTATTTATATTAAGATTGTGTTAGCCCTTGTTGCTAGCTTTCCAACAAACTTGGTTTCATCGAATTCGGAGCTCGTATGCGAAAGTTGTGGCTGTTTTGATATTGCCTGTTTTACATAGAGAGGTTGTACCGCCCCATAGAGGGGTTGTACCGGTTGACCGGTACAACCGGTGTTTGGAGCGGTTGTACCGCTCCAGAATTGGTCCAGAGGTTGTACCGGCCATGTACCGCTCTACCACCGGACTAGTTTCTGTTTTGGAGCGTTTCTTGGGCGGTTATTGACCGGTTTTATCGGTTTAACCGGTACTACCGGTTCCCCAGGCTGTTGTACCGCTTAGAGCTTTTCCCAGGTTGATTTTTCCTCTGCTTTGGCCGGTTGTACCGGTTCGTGCACCGGTTGTACCGGTCCTACAGTTTTCTGCACATAACGGGCAGATTCATGGCGACCTATTTAAGGGGGTCTTCTTCCCCAATGGTTCCCTATCTCTTGAGCTCGTTTTTGCCCCCATTGTTGACCTTCTTTGAGCTTGCTAACTCTCAATCCCTCCATGGATTCTTGCTAGTTTTTGAGGGAAAAGAGAGAGGAGATCTAGATCCACACTTCCACCAATCACTTTCTCCTCTATGTGAGGGGAACCCCTTGGATCTAGATCTTGGAGTTCTTTGTGTTCTCCTTCTTGTTCTTCCTCTTACTTTCCTCCCTAGCATTAGTTGCTTTGGTGGGATTTGAGAGAGAAGGACTTGGGTACTCTTTGTGCCCTTGCCATTGCATTTGTGCATCGGTTTGAGTTCTCCACGGTGATACGTGGAAGTTACAAGTTGAGAAGCTTATTACTCTTGGGTGCTTGGTACCCTTGAGCTTGTTCCTCTTGGGTGCTTGGGCGCCCTAGACGGTTGGTGGTGTTCGTAGCTCAATCATTGTGGTGTAAAGCTCCGAGCAAGCATCGAGGTCTCCAATTAGGTTGTGGAGATCGCCCCGAGCAATTTGACGGGTACCGGTGACCGCCCCCAAGGGTTGCCAAAGTGTACGGGTTCGGTGACCGCCCCCAAGGGTCACCATTTGTACGGGTTCGGTGACCGCCCTCAAGGGTGCCTTAGTGGAATCACGGCATCTTGCATTGTCTTGGCGTGAGGAGATTTAGTGGCCCTAGTGGCTTCTTGGGGAGCATTATGCCTCCACACCGCTCCAAACGGAGATTAGCATCCGCAAGGGTGTGAACTTCGGGATACATCGTCGTCTCCGCGTGCCTCGGTTATCTCTTACCCGAGCCCTTTACTTATGCACTTTACTTTGTGATAGCCATTTTGTTCCTTGTCATATATCTTGCTATCACATAGTTGCTTATCTTGCTTAGCATAAGTTGTTGGTGCACATAGGTGAGCCTAGTTGTTGTAGGTTTTGTGCTTGACAAATTAACTGCTAAGTTTATTCCGCATTTGTTCAAGCCTATACCGTAATTATTTTAAAACGCCTATTCACCCCCCCTCTAGGTGACATCCACGATCTTTCAATTGGTATTAGAGCCTCGTCTCTCCTTTTAGGGCTTAACCGCCTAGAGAGTAAGGATGTCTACTAGGGGTTTAGGATTCTCTGACACTCTTAGTTTCGATGGCACAAATTTTGATGTTTGGGTAATTCGCATGCTTAATCTCTTTAGGGTCATAGACCCAAATTTAGAGCGAATTGTAGATATGGGTTTTTCTCCTCCAAAGGATCCCCAATGATTATATTTAGAGGATGAGAAAAACTCTTATCTCAATGCTCAAGCTTCTAATGTGCTTTTCGATGCTTTGAGCAATGTAGTTATATTTCAACTCATGTCGTTCCGGGATGCTCATGAGTTGTGGACAAAGCTTCGAGATATATATGGTGTGTCCAATATTTGTGGGGATGATTGTTCTCCCTCCACCTCCGGTCATATAGTCTTCTCAACTTCTTCTACTTCACCTACATGTGGTTTTCCACAAGGTAATGATATGGTGAGTAGTGTTGGTCATTGCAATGATGATAGTATGCTTATTGTGGATGATCCTTCATCACTATCTTATTGCAATTCTCCCTCTTTGGGCTTTAACACTTCGAGCACTCCAAATGTTTCACATGCTTGTGTTGATAGTCCTTGCATATCATGTAGAAATTGCTTGACTAAATCTCATGATGATATGCTTGCTATGTCTTGTTGCCATGATAAAAATGCATCTATTTCCTCGAATTGTTGTGCTAAAAATGTAGAGGAAATCGAACACTCCATGGAACAAGATGTGGTGTTTAATGGTGCCTCAAGGGATCCTACATCATCATCTATTGCTTTTTGCCTTATGGCTAAGGCGTCAAAGGTATCTCCTACTTTGTACCCCAATATGTCTCTTGATGATGATGTTGATGCTAATGATGATGAGGATAATGTTGAGGAGAATGATAATGTTGCCTCCTTAAAAGCTAAGGGGGAAATAATTTTTAAAGCTCTTCATAAAAATAAAATTGCTCGTTCCAACTTCATGGAAATAATGTCCATTGCCATTGATGGCAAGAAATACATTGAGGAGTTGGAATCTCATCTAGAGGAGCATGAGGTCACCATTGAGAAAATGGAAGATCATGGGCGTGATTACGCAAATGAGATTGCGGAGCTATCTCAAGCTCTTGAACATGAACAAACCACCTCCGAATCTCTTGAGGAGACTTTTGCTCGAGAATTATCTAGAGTGAGAGAATCACATGATAGAGCTCTTGAGGTGGCCAATGATTTCAAAACTAAAAATGCTAAGCTTGAAGTTTCTCATGCTAGACTCCTAGAGGATTTTGAGCACCTCGAAAATGGATCAAGGGTCATCAATGGTGAGCTCATCAAACTCACCGAGTCTCATGCCCAACTTGAAGCTTCTTATTTAAAAGAGCTTGCCAAGTTGTCCTCTCCTATTGTTGTAAATGATGATGCTTGTGCTACTAACTCTATTACTTGTGAAGCATCCATTTTGAAGGAGAATGTTAAGCTACGGGCTCAACTTGAGGTGCTATCTAGCAATTATGGGAAATTGGAAGAAAGCCATGAAAAGCTCTCAAGCTCTCATGATGATCTTCTAGTATCCCATAATGTGCTAAAGGTAGCTCATGAGGCCATGATTTCTAAGGTAACATCTAGTGAGCTTCATGTGGATACTAGCACTACTTCTAGTCAAAATACTATATTGCCATGTGCTAGTCCTTGTAATTCATCTACTCACAATGTTGGTACATCTTGTGATGAATTGCTTTCCTTGCCTTGTTGCTCTAATGATGAAGCTTATACTTCCTCTAGTACTTGTGTTGAGACTAACCATGTAGAGGAAATCAAAGAGCTCAAGGCCCAAGTCACTTCTTTGAAGAAAGAATTGGAAAAGAGTCATCAAGGTAAACCCACACTCAACAATATCTTGAGTGTGCAAAAATCCCCCAATGAAAAAGGTGGACTTGGATTCAACTCCAATAAGAAGAAGTCCAAGATGAACAAAAGGAAGGGCCAAGAACAAGTCAAGAATTAGGCCAAGATTGTTTGCTTCAAGTGCAAAGTAGAAGGGCATCATGTTAGATCTTGCCCATTGAAGAAGAAGGCCATTAGTGTCAAGAAACAATTGAAGAGGGCACAAGTTCAATCTCATGCTCAACCTCAAGTTGAAGAAGGGCCTCTTCCCAAGAAGACTCAAGTTAATGCTTCTCTTGTTGAGAAATCAAGTGAGAAGAAAGTGAAGAGTAGACATTGCTACTTATGTCGTGAGAAAGGCCACGTCGCTTCTTCATGCACTAGTGGTAACTTATCCAACCCAATTATTATTGATGATATCTATTCTCTTGGGAAGGATAAGGTTGGCAATGTGTTTGCCAAGTTTGTTGGTACTCAAAGTGGTGTCAAGAAAAGAACCATTTGGGTAGCCAAGCCTATTGTGACTAACCTCTTAGGACCCAACTTGGTTGGGTACCAACAAGCTCAAACTTGATCAATAGGAGTTGTTGGAGGTCATTGGAGACTTGGCTACATTGTGAAGAATTAAGGGGACTTCATCATCCTTGTTGTCTCAAGCCAAGTCAATTGGGTTGTTAAGTTTCTATCTTATATCCAATGTGCCTCCTTGCGGTAACTTGTACTTAAATTGTTTACATTGAAAGTTACTTGCCCCTTTGCATGTCTTGGTTTTGTTCCTTGCATGTGTTTGTATATGTTGTGTTTCCAACTTGCTTATCTTGAGAAATCAAGTATGTGTGTGTTGGTTTGCACATCATGTACATGTGCGTCGTGCGTTGAGCCTTTAATGCTTCTTGTTTGTATCCTAGTTGGCTCATGTGAGATATTAATGGAACATCCCATTTTGGGGGAGTGATGTGCTTTGTGCACCTCACAATCCTATAAATGTGTGTACATGAGGAATACCATCTAGTATTGATATTACAAGATTATCTAGTCGCTAGGTGGTACATCTCTCATGAGAAATTCAAATTCTAAGAATTCCATTGATTATCTCATGTTGGATCCTCTTATTGCCTCTTGTTAAGTTCTTATTGGCATCACATTATGGGGGAGTAATATGCTATGTGCATATTACAAGCCTAGAAAAGGTGTACATTTGAGATATTGTCTCCTAGAAGTGATATTGTAAATTATATTTTTCCTAGGTGACATGTTAGCTCTACAAGTGGCAATTTGCTTGTGTTTGTTGTAAAGATGATGTTGGATATCCTTGTTATCTACCACCGGGAATTATTTCCAAATACTTCTTGTCTTTTGACAATTGGTAGTCACTTATGTGTGGTAGAATTTATTGATCATCTTTACATTGGCTTTTGTTTTTATTTGCCTTTTCTCTTGCCAAGAATTGTGTCAACTCCCGTTGTCTTCCATACCACTTGTGGATCGTGTTAATTTCTTGTTCTTGTCTAGTGTTTTCTAGATATAGTGAAAGTGGTGATCCCACCTTGTGCATTTTGTATTCAAAAGCAAATTCTCTATAGTGCACAACTCGTGGGGGATCTATCCTATTTTGCTTATAACACTCTTCTTGTGATCCTTATCAAGTGTGTGTTGGTGGAAGGCAAGCCGTTTTCTTTTGGTACCTTGTGCCATCATGAAACTTTGTTGAGAGCTTGGTTTGTTTGGAACCATCCTCTCT
Source organism: Aegilops speltoides (assembly GCA_021437245.1). Classification (NCBI taxonomy): domain Eukaryota; kingdom Viridiplantae; phylum Streptophyta; class Magnoliopsida; order Poales; family Poaceae; genus Aegilops; species Aegilops speltoides. Next base: position 443,329,842 of record CM038142.1, read on the forward strand.
TTGGGAGTTTGACATCTTTAATTTAGTGTGTATCAATGGATATATCATTCCTTGTTGTATCTTTAATGATATTTTCCAAGTGATGATTTCTCCATTTGGTATCCTTTTCACTTGGCATTTCTTTGTATTTTGGTATCGGTTCTTGAAAGTCTTGAGCATGCATTTTAACTTCATGTAGTTCCTTTGGCATGTTTTCTTTCTTTGACCCAATATATAGGGAAACTCCACCAAGTCTCAAATTGGATGAGATGTGCATGAGATTCATTTTCATATCTATACGCACACATCTATGTGGAGTTTGTCCTATGTATTGTTGGTTCTCTAACTCTTTGGTCCCAATGAGTTTGGGTACCATTTTGTTTGTGTTGTTGTTCTAGGAACAATTGGAGATGCATTCGATACTCGGCTCATTTAAAAGGAAGGTGTTGTCACCATGTGCTTATTGGAGTCAAGCTAGGATCATCAATGAACTACTATCTACCTTCAATTGGTATCTACTATATCCTTCCAATGGTATCTCGGTAACAAGTATCATCATCTACTTCATGCACACATTTCTTGCATCAACCTTGTGTAGGTTGTATCATGGCATGTTATTCATTCTTTCTTGTGTTACTTGTTTCCTTTCTCAAAGCATCCCAACAATGATCTCTTGTTGCTAGTTGTGATGTCTTTGATGTTCGTGTGGTTGGAATTCATTTATATACAATAAGACCATATGTAGCCATGTGCTATGCTTCCAAGCAAATATCTTATTGGTATATGCCTGAATTCCTTTTGGATATCTTGTTCCTTCGTGTTGTAACTATTTCGGGTGTACATCCTCCTTTGTAGATATATATCATCATGATTTCGTCTACCTAGAACCTTATACACTTGAGAGAAATTACATCTCTAGATATCCTTTCTTTCCGTCCACCTTGTCTTTCTTATGTTATTTCTTTGGTGGCTCTGTGAAAGCTTTTGCCTTGAGTCGTGTCTTATCTCGTTGCATCTTGATGCACTCTCTTGTGGTGAAGATTATTTTCCTCATGCTTGTCTTTACGAGGCTTTTGCCATCTTAATTGGTATCCCTCGTCTTGATGAGGCTTTCATTGTCTATCTTCACCACGGGTTGTCACAAGCATAGGTTCTCTTTTGCATATTAGTAAGCTTGTGAACCCATTTGCCAGTTGTGTGTGGGAATGATAGGCCTTGCACCGTGTGCCTCATTCTTTCAAGACTATGTTGATGCTTAATGCTCATCCTAATTTTAGTCTTCTCAAGTGCTTCGCCATGACTCACACACATCATTTTGGTTGAGCCTATTCTTAAGTTGCCTCTTTTACATGTTGCTCAACCATGTGCTTGTTGCAAGCGCTAGGCTTTGTTTCCTATATGCTCACTTGCCTTTGGATATGAGTTTTGTTGATTTTGGGGAGCTATGATCCTATTTTGTGCACTTTGTATTCAAATACAAAATTTCTTATGTGTGCACAAATCATGGGGAGCTTCTCTAGTTTCTTTAGAACACTCCTTTGCGCTTATCATAATATCTTTATTCTTGTGGCATGTAGGATCATTGGTCTAGTTGGTTCAATTGATATCCGTTGATTGCTTGCTTCAATTGGTATCTTTTGATTGCTCGATTTCTTGTTTCTCTCTATGTTATGTCTTTGTGGCATATCTTTCTGTTGCAATCTTTGGGCCTCAATATAGTTTGTCTTCCTCCAACTATTGACAGTTGGATATGTGTATTGCATTCCACTCTTTTGTTGAGAAATACAATTTATGGAGGACCACAATTTATATTGGCCTTCTAAGTTTTCACCCATTTTGTGTCGATGCCAATGGGGAGGAGTCTCGAAGAGTTTTGTGGAGAAGTCTTCTGAGTTTTCTCCTTGCTTTGGTTTTGGTTCCTAAGCTTTTGCATCATTGGTTGTTGCATTGCATGGTGATGCATAATTCCTTGTATAAACTCTCTTAAAAGTGATTGTCATCAATTACCAAAATGGGGGAGATTGAAAGAACATGCGGTGCCCCCATGTATGGTTTTGGTAATTGATGACAATCTCTATGGACTAATGGTTGCCTTGAGTTATATTTGAAGGATTTGTCCATAGGATTATCTTGAAGTCCATGTGTTGGTTTCAAGGAGTTTATGAGATGGCCAAAGTGCTTTTCAAGGAATTATCCAAAGATTGGTCATGTGAGAGTTGAGCTTATTGCAAGCATATCTTGAAGAAGAAGATTGTGTGAACATTCAAGTTTACCTTCAAGACATCATCCTAATGAAGAGAGTTGGAAAGATTCAAGGTTGATCTAGACTAAGTACAGAGAGTGATTCAAGTCGATCAACACACAAAGCGCACAAGTTGTATCGAGAGGGACCAAGTGTTCCCATTGTATGGTAAGTGTCGGTGTCAAAACCGGCGGATCTCGGGTAGGGGGTCCCGAACTGTGCGTCTAGGCGGATGGTAACAGGAGACAAGGGACACAATGTTTTTACCCAGGTTCGGGCCCTCTCGGTGGAGGTTAAACCTTACTCCTGCTTGATTAATATTGATGATATGGGTAGTACAAGAGTAGATCTACCACGACATCAAGGTGGCTAAACCCTAGAAGCTAGCCTATGGTATGATTGTTGTTCGTCCTACGGACTAAAACCCTCCGGTTTATATAGACACAGGAGAGGGCTAGGGTTACACAGAGTCGGTTACAATGGTAGGAGATCTACATATCCGTATCGCCAAGCTTGCCTTCCACGCCAAGGAAAGTCCCATCCGGACACGGGACGAAGTCTTCAATCTTGTATCGTCATAGTCTTGGAGTCCGGCCGATGGTGATAGTTCGGCTATCCGGTCACCCCCTAGTCCAGGACTCCCTTAGTAGCCCCCGAACCAGGCTTCAATGACGATGAGTCCGGTGCGCATATTGTCTTCGGCATTGCAAGGCGGGTTCTTCTCCAAATTCCATGTACTCGCCGAATGGTGTCTGGCTTCTTATAAATGCTGCGCTCCTTGGCTTCCACGTCCAATAATGGCCATCTTTCATGTGTCGTACGAATGCGAAAAGCCAGGCATTTTTACATTCCACCCCCTAGCTGCGTGAATGAGCTGCCTATAAAGAGAGGCGAGGATCCAGATCCGAATCACACCATCCTCCTCCCGCGATTATTCATCAGAGCGTCTCTGACCAAAAATCCATTCCATCATGGGCCGGTCGTGGCTCCTCCTCTCGCGCTCCCAGCCCTCAGCCAGGAGATTGGGGAAGATGCTCGGTCCCGCATAGTGAGCTAGTGATGCTCCAAGCCGAGGGATTTCTTCCCCCAGCTTTATGGTTCCGGTTCGAGCCGGACCTACCACCTACAAGGGCGGAAAGCAGGCGGAGAGCATCCCCAATCCCTCCAAAGTAGAGCGAGTATGCTTCGTCCCTTATCTAATAAGAGGACTCGGATTTCCCATACATCCGTTTCTCCGGGGGCTCCTTGAGTTCTATGGGCTCCAGCTTCACCACCTTACGCCTGCCTCCATCCTGCACATCGCGGGCTTTGTGGCCCTTTGCGAGCTGTTCTTGGGCGTCGAGGCCCATTTTGCACCGTGGAAGAGATTATTCTGCCTCGTACCCCACTCTCATGAGGGGTCGATATATCAAGTGGGCGGAGCCGAACTATGGCGCATCGCCGGGACCGGATATCTATCCGGAACCCCGAAGAAGGCGTCCGAAGACTGGCCTTTGGAATGGTTTTATATGGAAGACGCCACGCTACGGACCCAGTTCGGATCGACCTCCCGGAGTTCAGCAACGCTCCTCTGAAGAAATGCCTGAGTTGGCGCCCGCGGAGCCCTCAACGGGAGAATGATAGGGACATCCAATATCAGATGGGCCGAATAAGGTTATTGGCTCATTCCGGATTGACCATGATTGGGGTCATGGCCACATGCATTATGCGAGGGGTGCAGCCGCTCCAGCATAGGGGCCACCCATGTGGGATTTCAGCGGGAGGATGATGCCACCGCCATGGCCGCAAGGGGCCGGGATCGGTCGCCGATCTGGTGAAGATCCTGTCCGGCCTGTACAAAGGGGAGAAGGAGGACTTCCTCCGTGCTAGTCCATTGAACGGATTTTCCATGAACAACCCTCGGAGCTGGGTAAGCGGACGTTTGTCTTGCCGATCCATATTCCCAAAGTTAAGTGTCTTACTTTGTGATTTTGACGCAGGAACTGCGCCGGGCCGTAGAGGATATACACAGCCTGGCTCTACAACCCGAGGATCCGGAACGATCCCTCGATCCGGCCTCCGAGGAGGATCCGGACATAAAGGTGGAGCTGATCGATGGGGTGTTCCACCAACTTAGCATCGACAATGCTTTGGTCGCCATTACGGCCGACTACCCCAGAATATCTCCAGTTTCCTAGGTAACTGTGACCGGAGTCCTGATACCATTACTCATCCATGCTTATCTCTGACCACTGTATACCAATGGTGTTCCGCAGAGGTGCCTTGGCGGGAAGCGAACCAGCGGCTGCCAACAACAAGGCTTCGGCCCAATGGCGGAAAGAAGTGCGGCGCGGATCGAGGCGTCGCCCAGCGGTATGGCGCGCCACCATGTTTCGAGAAAGATTCATGGAAGGCATAATAACGCTTCGTGGTTTTTCGGAGAAAGAGCGCTCGCCGGACTGTGTCCGGAGAGATTGCCAATCAAGCCTCCGCCAGCCAGGCTCCAACGCCAGTGCGGAGGGGAGGCGAACGCAAAGCGTAGCGTCGGGTGCTCCTCCAACGGAGGATGCCGACCGGTTGTCCGCCACCAGATCTGAGGTGGAGAGCGCCATGAATCACAGGCACCGCCGGACAGTTCTTCGTGACACATGCTTCTCCTCGAAGGCGTTAAATGCCTTTAATTCGGGAGATGCGCACCTCCGTGCCGCTCAAGATGGTCTAGCCAGAGCCATGGAGCAGTATGTGAAAGACATACGGGTGAGAATTTTGTGATGATATATGCAGTGGCCGAGACTTAAAATTGTTAGAATAACTGATTTAAGGATCATTTGTTATGCAGGATCTTACGGAGAAGAATACCCACCTGTCCCAGGAGCTTGAAGAGTGCAAGGCCCAACTTGAGGCCGCACTAGCCGCCACGGGAGGAGCCACAGAGACCCCCTCCGGTAATATATACTTTCGAAAGAGAAGTAGTTTGTGAAGTGCGGCGTGTGCATGGGTCTGACAATAATATTGCAGATGGTGCCGGACTAGATCCAGACAGGCAGCAACTACTACGCTAGCTAAAGGCCGGCGAGAAGATGCTTACAAGGGTGCGGCAGGAGAAAAATAAACTCCAAGATGCTAACACTCAGCTGGGCGAGGAACTAAAAGATGTTCGGGTCCAGCTGTCTTACTCCGTGAAGGAGAATCAGCGGCTTCGTTGCGGCATTTATAGTAAGTGAGGGAGTCCTGGACTAGGGGGTGTCCGGATAGCCGGACTATCATCATCGGCCGGACTCCAAGACTATGAAGATACAAGATTGTGGACTTCGTCCCGTGTCCGGATGGGACTTTCCTTGGCGTGGAAGGCAAGCTTGGCGATACGGATATGTAGATCTCCTACCATTTAACCGACTCTGTGTAACCCTAGCCCTCTTCGGTGTTTATATAAACCGGAGGGTTTTAGTCCGTAGGACAGACAACCATTACAACAATCATACCATAGGCTACCTTCTAGGGTTTAGCCTCCTTGATCACATGGTAGATCCACTCTTGTACTACCCATATCATCAATATCAATCAATGAGGAGTAGGGTTTTACCTCCATCGAGAGGGCCCGAACCTAGGTAAAAACATCGTGTCCCTTGTCTCCTGTTACCATCCGCCTAGACGCATAGTTCGGGACCCCCTACCGAGATCCGCGGTTTTAGCGCCGACATTGGTGCTTTCATTGAGAGTTCCTCGTATGCGTCACCGATAAACTTGATGGCCGTCAATCAACAACAACGCCGTCGAGGTGAGACTTTTCTCCCCGGACAGATCTTCGTGTTCGGCGGCTTTGCGCTGCGGGCCAACTCACTTGGCCATCTGGAGCAGATCGAAAGCTACGCCCCTAGCCATCAGGTCAGATTTGGAAGCCTAAACTTCACGGCCGACATCGCGGAGACTTGATCTTGATGGATTCGAGCCACGGTGGCGTGCCGCTTTGTCACGATGGGCATGACTTAGCTCGCCACCGGACGGTACCACGGAGGCCGCTGCGAGTCCACTCTGACCCATAGTTCGGAGCCGACCGCATAGATCGAGGACAGGTGGCTGGACACCGCCTCGGGAGCTGCAACTTCTACGGCGATGGAGCCGAATACCGACCTTGTCCCCTATAAAGCCCATGACTCCAAGGTGCCGGACTCCTTGCCGAACTCCGAACCTCCTGCGCCCCTACCAATCGAAGCCGATTGGGCGCCGATCATGGAGTTCACCGCCGCGGACATCTTTCAGCACTCACCCTTTGGCGACATCCTGAATTCGCTAAAGCATCTCTCGTTATCAGGAGAGCCCTGGCCGGACTGCGGTCAGGATGGTTGGGATGCGGACGACGAAGAAATTCAAAGCCCACCCACCACCCACTTTGTAGCCACTATCGACGATCTAACCGACATGCTGAACTACGACTCCGAAGACATCGGCGGTATGGGCGGCGATCTTTGGAGACGATCAAGAACCGATGCCTACGGGGCTTTGGAAGACCCCTCGTCATCGACATATACATGGTGGACACCCCAAAGGATGGGGACGGCGAAGAAGCGGCGGCAGATTCCTCTAAGAAACACAATAGCGCCCGGCGTCGTGGCGCCGCTCTAAATCCGCCACAGCAAGAATGGAGATTACGCACCGGAGACTATAACACCCGAGAGTGCGAAGACAACCCCTCCGGCAAGATTCAGCACGGGAGGGCGGAAGCCAGCCCTCAAGAGAGAGCGGCGAGATGAGGAGATAGAGGATGGCGATTACATACCTCCCTCCGGAGGCAGGCGAGCCTCAGCGGCAGCAATTAAATCGTGCACGAGGATCCCGTCGAACAAGAGCATTTTAACGCAGGCTCATCGCCATGGCAAATAGCCTAAAGAAAAAGCAGCAACAACTTCAAGCTGACCAAGACCTGCTGGCCGACAGATGGACCGAGGTCCTCGCGGCGAAAAGTATGAACTCGAGCGCCCTCAAAAGCTACCCAAAAGCGCAAGTTGCTCCCGACTAGAGGAGGAAACATACAAACCTTCTTCACCGGCGCTGTCTGGCGGACCGACCACCCGTGGCCGCGGCAGAGAGGCATCTAGGCCCTCCATCAGGACCGTACCCCGGCATCGCTCGAAAAGTACGAAGCCACGAGGGAATGCCCCGGACTTGCGAGACATATTGGAGGACAAGGCAAAACAATCAAGATCTATCTATGGATCACGTGGGTGCCCCAACGACCACCGTCACGCCGGATACAGCAACTCTGGCCGGGCCGAACACAGCAGACAAAGCTCTCTTGAGCTACGTCGTGATATTGCCCAGTATAGAGGCGCCGCACACCCACTCTGCTTCAGAGATGAAGTAATGGATCATCAAATCCCTGAAGGGTTCAAACCGTAAACATCGAATCCTACGATGGCACAACAGACCCCGCGGTTTGGATTGAAGATTATCTCCTTCACATCCATATGGCCCGTGGTGACGATCTCCATGCCATCAAATATCTCCCCTCAAGCTTAAAGGACCAGCTCGGCATTGGCTTAACAGCTTGCCGGCCAGAATCAATTGGGTCTTTGGGAGGACCTAAAAGCCGCATTCCTTGACAACTTCGGGGCACATATGTGCGACCACGAACGCCGATGACCTAAGCCACATAATTCAGCAGCAGACGAATCGGCGGACAATTACGGACACGGTTCCTCACAAAGAAAAATCAAATCGTCGATTGTCCGGATCAGAGGCCCTCACAGCCTTCAAACATAACATCTGCGGACAGTGGCTGGCCCGGCACCTAGGACAGGAAAAGCGAAATCCATGGCAGCCCTCACATCACTCATGACCCGCTTCTGCGGGGAGGACAGCTAGCTAGCCCGCGATAACAACCTCGGCAAACATTACGGCGGTCCGGACAGCAAGGACCGTAATGGCGGTCGTCGCAACAAAAACAAACACCACGTTAATGGCGATAACTGCGAGGATATGGCGGTCAGCGCGGATTGAGGCTCTAAACCCACTCGGCGGAAGAAGCCATTCAAAAGAACCACCGGGTCCGTCAATTTTGACCGAATACTCGACCGCTCTTGCGGATACATGGCACCAAAAGCTAGCTAACCACACCAGCGAGGATTGTTGGGTATTCAAGCGGCGAGCAAATTAATTGCGAAAACAATGACAAGGGCTGCTGGCGATGATGAGGAGGAGACTTCGCCGCCGAGCGATGAGAGGACGAAGGTTTCCCCACAAGTGCGGACGGTAAACATGATATCATAACCCACATACCCAAGAGGGGCGAAGCATGCACTTAGGGATGTATATGTGATGGAGCGATCGCCCTCAAGTTCAATCCATGGTCCTCTTGCCCGATCACTTTCGATCGAAGGACCACCCTACCGATATCCGCCATGGTGGATTCGCGCGTGGTTTTAGACCCAATCATCGATGGATTTCACCTCACTAGAGTCCTAATGAATGGCGGCAACAGCCTGAACCTGCTTTATCGAGGATATAGTGCGCAAGATGGGCATAGACCCTCAAGGATTAAACCTACAAAAGGCAGTGAGGAGTCTGGACTAGGGGTGTCCGGACAGCGGACTACCATCGTCATTGGACTCCAAGACCACGAAGATACAAGATTGAAGACTCGTCCCGTGTCGGATGGGACTTTCCTTGGCGTGGAAGGCAAGCTTGGCGATACGGATATGTACATCTCCTACCATCGTAACCGACTCTGTGTAACCCTAGCCCTCTCTGGTGTCTATATAAACCGGAGGGCTTTAGTCCGTAGGACATAACCTCCATTACAACAATCATACCATAGGCTAGCTTCTAGGGTTTAGCCTCCTTGATCTCGTGGTAGATCCACTCTTGTACTACCCATATCATCAATATTAATGAAGCAAGACGTGGGTTTTACCTCCATCAAGAGGGCCCGAACACAGGTAAAACATCGTGTCCCTTGTCTCCTGTTACCATCCGCCTAGACGCACAGTTCGGGACCCCCTACCCGAGATCCGCCGGTTTTGACACCGACATTGGTGATTTCATTGAGAGGTCCTCTGTGTCGTCACCGATAGGCTTGATGGCTCCTCCAATCAACAACAACGCCGTCCAGGGTGAGACTTTTCTTCCCGGACAGATCTTCGTATTCGGTGGCTTCGCACTGCGGGCTAATTCTCTTGGCCATCTGGAGCAGATCGAAAGCTACGCCCCTGGCCATCAGGTCAGGTTCGGAAGCTTAAACTTCACGGCCGACATCTGCGGGGACTAAATCTTCGACGGACTCGAGCCACAGCCGGGCGTGCCGCACTGTCGCGATGGGCATGATTTAGCTCTGCCATCGGACTGTGCCTTGGTGGCCACACACGAATCCGCTCCGGCCCTTAGTCGGGCGGTCGCATGATCGAGACGGTGGCTGGACACGCCTCGGGGCTGCAACTTCCGTGGCGATGGGCGAACATTGACCTCGTCCCCAATAAAGCTCGTGACTCGAGGTGCGGGCTCCTGCGGACTCGAACCTCCTGCGCCCCTTGCCAATCGATTGGGCGCCGATCATGGAGTTCACCATTGCGGACATCTTTCCTTTTCGCCCTTTGGCGACATCCTAAATCGCTAAAGCATCTCTCGCTATCCGGAGAGCCTGGCGGATTATGGCGAGATGGTTGGGATGCGGACGGCGAAGAAATTCAAGGCCCACCCACCACCCACTTTGTAGCCACTGCCGCGATCTAACAGACATGCTAGACTATGACTCCGAAGACATCGGCGGTATGGGCGGCGATGCGGAGGCGATCAAGAACCAGCGCCTACGAGGCTGGAAGACCACCCAACACATAGCGTTTATATGGAGGATACCCCAAAAGGGCGGCGATGAGGAACAACGGGGCGCGACAAAGGATAATCCCGCCGATAAACAACCAAAGTGGCGACGCAAGCGCCGCCCTAAGCCCCGCCTCGGCAAAGACAACATTCCTAATGACCCAGCGTTAGAGCAGGGCAAACCAGTGGACGACGAACATGCAACCAAGCAACCGTCCGAACAGGACGAATCGGATAATCAATCCAATCCCGGCGAAATCAACAGTCCGGACGACCTCACACTGGACATACTACCGGAGCATAAGAACCTTCACGGAAGACTCGTCGCCACCGCAAGAAGCTTGAAGAAGGAAAAACGGAAGCTCAAAATAGAGGAAGACATACTCAGAATGAGGTGGAGCAAAGTGCTCAAAACCGCAGACAAATACGGCAATGGCCATCAATCAAAGGTTACCCGAAGCGCAAGCTGCTGCCAGAATTTGACGAGGAAGCCATAGAGCTCCCACAGTCAAAAAATAAAGAGACTGCCCGGCCGGATAGACGGCCAGATTATAGACCAAAATCTGCAAGCGGCACCGCACACAAGCCGACTCATGACCCTGGGAAAACAGATGGCCCAGCCAGGTCCATTTACGGGCCAAAAAAGAGGGCCCCAGGAAGCAACACAACACGCCAAGTGTTCGAAGACAACGGTACACCCAAATCTGGTAGCCGCACACCACTATGTTTCACCAATGAGGTCTTTGGATCATGAATTCCCAGCAGGGTTTAAACCCATAAACATAGAGGCTACTGACGGAACAACAGACCACTGGAGTATGGATGAGGATTATATACTACACATACACATGGCTAGAGGAGATGACCTCCACGCCATAAAATACCTACCCCTCAAGCTCAAAGGGCCAGCTCGGCATTGGCTCAAAAGCCTCCCAGAAAAACTTGTTGGAAGTTGGGAAGAGCTTGAGGGGCGTTTAGAACAAATTTTCAAGGGACTTATGTCCGCCCTCCGGATCTGAGGCGATCTAAGTCATATAACTCAACAGCCCGGAGAGTCGGTAGCAGAATTCTGGAACAGGTTCCTTACTAAAAGAACCAAATAGTCATTGTCCGGACGCGAAGCCTTAGCAGCTTTTAAACACAACGTCCGAGATGAATGGCTTGCGGACACCTCGGCCAGAGAAGCGAGGACAATGTCGCGCTAACAAACCTCATGACCCGATTTTTGCGGGGAGGATAGCTGGCTAGCAAGATGCAGCACCAGCGACCGAGTACATCGAGATCGAGATGGAAGCGGAAAATCACGGCGCGAAAGGATCGATGCGGAATAAAGAAAAAAGCCCAAAGAATACGGCGGTCGGCGCGGATTCAAAACTCTCGGCCAAACAACAAAACACTACCTCTTAAGGATAACGGTGATGAGCTATCCAACTTAAACAAAATTTTGGATCGGATATGTCAAATCCACAGTACCCGGAAGGCACGCAAACAACACCCAAAGTTGTTGGGTTTTCAAACAGTCCGCCGACTAAGCGCCGAACACAAGGGGCTTGGCGCATCAGCGAGGATGATGATAAACCCCACGGCGAGCACGGAAAACAAAAGACTTTCCTACAAGAAGTCAAAGCGGTAAACTCACTTCATGTGATATCACGGAAAAACAATGCGGCACCGCTAAGGCGGGTCTCGCACGGTCCACCCAGCGGAACATCGAGATTGGATGTCAAAACCAATCAATTTTGACCACTGGATTATTCGAAGTGTTGAATGCAGGATGGACTGCTCGATATTGGATCCTATAATCGACGGACTACAATTTACACAAGTCACGATGGGCGGAGGCAGCGATCTAAACCTGCTATATCAAACACAATCCGCAAGTTGGGGATAGACCATACTAAAATTGACATAGCCGCACTTCCTTTAAAGGAATGGCGCTTGAGCCCTTCGCCAAGTGCACGGGCTCCTTATTACTAGAAGTTGTGTTCAGGTCACGAACAACTTCCGGCGTGAAAAACTAATCTTTCATATCGCCCGTTCAAAAGTAGCTATCAAGCACTATTGGGGACGTGAAGCTTTTGTCGCTTCAACGCCATACCACATTCGCGTCTCTTACACTTAAAATGCCGGTCCCGTGGCATCCTTTCATTCTTGGTCATTTAAAGACCCGGACACGGCTAAACGAGTCCGGCATAAATAAGCTAGGGGCTCCTAGCCACACACCCTTCACAAGGGGCTGTGCGTATAAGCAACAACGAGCTAATATAGACTCCGCTTTACTTATTAATATTTTTCATATACCTTTTTTTTTCGCATGATTTCCTTTCAAACTAAGTTCCTCCCTTTTCTGAGATGAACAACATGCACACCGTCCGGGATAGCGGCTGCGCGGACACGGCGCGAGCGTGCGGTAGGGACCCATCGCAAGGATTCTTTTGATTAAGACCTGCGTAAACCTTTTTACTATCTCTTGTTGCTATAATCCCTGGTTTCTCATTATAACCAGAGTGGAGCCCGAGCGTTTTGGCATCGGCGTGTCGGAGGACCTTGCCGTGCACGGACACTAGGGGCTTAGGGCATTGTTACGCCCATTATTATAAAGACCGAACACCTTAGGGAGTGTTGGCGTCTCGAGATTAGGCCTTATATGCATCAGCTCCAAATCATGTCTTTGGTCAAATGTTGGGTTTGTCCGGCTCTTGTGTTTTGCTGCCTTCGTTCCGTATCATCGGCTAACCAGCACCGGAGAACTCGTGATTGTGCCCCAGTTAATTTGGCGAGCACCTCGATGAACAAAGCCAAAACTGCTTGTCATGATACAACGAGAGACTGGTCAACCACTCGATCGACCACCGGAATGTTTAGAATTCCTCCGCTTTGAGGAAGGACCGTTTCCCGGTCAGGCACACACGCGCCCCGAATTCGGAGAGCGCGGTGCCCCCAGGGCCTATATCGTAGCCCCACCCTCGAACTCCAATCGCTAAGTGAAATTGATAAAGCATCATAGTCCGGTTGCCTCGTTTGCTATGCTACCACCTCCTCAACATTACCGAGACGTTGGATTAAGTGTGAAAATGCGCTATTTTTGCGAACACCCCCGCACCTTGTGCGTGGGGGCTGAAGCTGAAGACTGCCATCTTTCAGGTTGTACACACGTATACGTCAACGGCCGCATAGGAGATATTTCAATACTTGGAACGCACAAGTATAAAAAGCAATTACATCATAACCATTGTTTTACAAAATAAAAACATTCATTTGAACGTGACATTTTTCGAGCACTGCGACTCTATTACACGAGCACCACGCATAACTTCCCCAAAATAGTGCTCGGCGGGTGAGGGAGTCCTGGACTAGGGGGTGTCCGGACAGCCGGACTATCATTATCCGCCGGACTCCAAGACTACGAAGATAGAAGATTGAAGACTCTCGCTCGTGTCCGGATGGTACTTTCCTTGGCATGGAAGGCAAGCTTGGCAATACGGATATGTAGATCTCCTACCATTGTAACCGACTCTGTGTAACCCTAGCCTCCTCCGGTGTCTATATAAACCGGAGGGCTTTAGTCCGTAGGACGACAGACATTACAACAATCATACCATAGGCTAGCTTCTAGGGTTTAGCCTCCTTGATCTCGCGGTAGATCTACTCTTGTACTACCCATATCATCAATATTAATCAAGCGGGGCGTAGGGTTTTACCTCCATCGAGAGGGCCGAACACAGGTAATAACATCGTGTCCCTCGTCTCCTGTTACCATCCGCCTAGGCGCCTGATTCGGGCCCCCTACGAGATCCGCCGGTTTGACACCGACATTGGTGCTTTCATTGAGAGTTCCTCCGTCGTCACCGATAGGCGATGGCATCTTCAACCAACAACGCTGTCGAGTGAACTTTTCTCCCGGATAGATCTTCGTATTGGCGACTTAGCCTGCGGGTCAATTCACTTGGCCATGGAGCGAATCAGCTCGCCCCTGGCCGTCAGGTCAGATTTGGAAGCTTAAACTTCACGGCCGATGTCGCGGAGACTTGATCTTGATGGACTCGAGCCACGATAGCGTGCCGCCTTTATAGCGATGGGCATGATCTAGCTCTGCCGCGAGCAGTGCCTTGGTGGCGCACCGGATCCGCCGGCCATTGGCGGAGCGATCGCCCAGATCGAGGGCGGTGGATAAACGCCGCCAGGGGCTTCAACATCCACAGCGATGGGCGAACACTAATCTTGTCCCCGCGAAACTCGTGACTCCGAGGCACCGGACTCCCTGTCGGACTCCGAACCTCACGCGCCCCTACCAATCGATCCGGATTGGGCGCCGGTTATGGAATTCACCGCCGCGGACATCTTCTAGTACTCGCCTTTTGGCGACATCTTGAATTCACTAAAGCATCTCGTTATCGGGAGAGTCTGGCGGACTATGGCGGGATGGTTGAGGAATTGAGACGGACGAAGAAATTCAGATCCCACCCACCACCCACTTTGTAGCCACTGTCGACGATCTAACCGACATGCTAGACTACGACTCCGAAGACATCGACGCTATGGACGACGATGTCGGAGACGAAGAAAAAATAGAGCTTATACAGCACGACAGGACCACCTTGTCTAACGACATATATATGGTGGACACCCCAAAGGGGAGCGATAACGAGGACCATCGGGCTGCGGCGAAGATGATCCCGCCGATAAGCGACCAAAAGCAGGCGTAGACACGCCCTAAGTCCGCCTCGGCGACAACAACACTCCCAAGGAGCCAGCGATAGGGCAGGGCTCACAATCGGACGACGAACATGCAAATAAGCAACCGTCCGAACGGCACGAGTCGGATAATCAATCAAGCCAGCGAGAACAATAGTCCGGACGACCGTATCCGGACCGTCGCGGAGAGTAAGAACCTCGAAAAGACTCGTCGATCTGCAAGAAGCTGAAGAAGGAAAAGCAGAGGCTCAAAACAGCGGAAGACACACTCGAGAATGCGGTGGGCGAGTGCTCAAAAGCAGAATAAATGCGGCAATGGCCACCAATCAAGAAGCTACCGCGCATAAGCTGCTACGAATTCAACGAAGAGGCCATAGAGCCTCCACCGTCCAAAAATAAAGGGTTGCTGGTTGGATGAGCGACGAGATGACATGCCAAATTATGAAAGCGGTGCCACACACAAATTCACCGGCGAACTCGGAAGGATAGGTGGCCCACAAGGTCCATCTGAGGCCAAGGAGAAGGTCCCAGAAGCAAGGCAACACGCCAAGTGTCCGATGATAGCAGCACACACAAATACTGAGCGCGCACACCCACTCGTTTCACCGATGAGGTCTTTGGGCCATGAATTCCCAGCGGGATTCAAGCCCATAAACATAGAGGCCTCTGATGGAACAACAGACCACAGATGCGGATGAAGATTATATACTACATATACACATGGCGGAGGAGGCGATCTCACGCCATAAAATACTTACCCTCAAGCTCAAAGGGCCAGCCCGTCATTGGCTTAAAAGCCTCCCGAAAATCTTGTTGGAAGTTGGGAAGAGCTCGAGGGGCGTTTAGAAAATTTTCAAGGGACTTATGTCCGCCTCCGGATCTGAGATGATCTAAGTCACATAACTCAACAGCCGGAGAGTCGTAGCGAAATGCAGGAACAGGTTCCTTACCAAAAGAACCGGATAGTCAAGCTGTCGGGGACGCGAAGCCTTAGCAACTTTCAAGCATAATGTCAAGGACGAATGTCTCGCTTGAGCACCTCGGTCAAGAGAAATCGAGGACAATGTCGCCTTGACAAACCTCATGACCGCTTCTATGCGGGAGAGGATAGGCTAGTTAGCAAGATCACGGCACCAATGACCCAAGTACATCGAGATAAGAGATGGAAAGCGGAAAATCACGGCGCAGAAAAGAGCAGCGCCGGAATAAAGAGAAAAGCCCAAAGAGCACGGTAGTCAACGCCGGATTCAAAAGCTCGAGGCCCAATGAGGGAGTCCTGGACTAGGGGGTGTCCGGACAGCCGGACTATCAATATCCGCCGGACTCCCAGACTACGACTATAGAAGATTGAAGACTTCGGCTCGTGTCCGGAAGGTACTTTACTTGGCGTGGAAGGCAAGCTTGCAATCTGGATATGTAGATCTCCTACCATTGTAACCGACTACTGTGTAACCCTAGCCTCTCCGGTGTCTATATAAACCGGAGGGCCGTAATCCGTGAGGGACAACATTACATCTCAACAATCATACCATAGGCTAGCTTCTAGGGTTTAGCCTCATTGATCTCGTGGTAGATCTACTCTTGTACTACCCATATCATCAATATTAATCAAGCGGGACATAGGGTATTACCTCCATCGAGAGGGCTGAACACAGGTAAAAACATTGTGTCCCTCGTCTCCTGTTACCATCCGCCTAGGCGCACGATTCGGGACCCCCTACCATAGATCCGCGGTTTGACACCGACATTGGTGCTTTCATTGAGAGTTCCTACGTAGCCGTCACCAATAGGCTCGATGGCATCTTCAATCTTTAGCGCTGTCGGTGAGACTTTCCTCCCGGACAGATCTTCATATTCGGCGGCTTTGCCTGCGGGCAACTCTCTTGGCCTGGAGCAGATCAGCTTCGCCCTGGCCGTCGAGTCGATTGGAAGCCTAAACTTCACGGCCGGCGACCTCGGAGACTTGATCTTGACGGACTCGAGCCCAGCCAAGCGCGCCCGCCTTTGTGGCGATGGGCATGATCTAGCTCTGCTGCCGCCGCGATGCTTTGGCGGCGCGCGAATCCGCCCGGCTACTTGCGGGCCGATCGCCCATGGCGAGGTCGGTGGATGAAGCGCCGCCCGGGGCTTCAATATCTCTGGCGATGGGCGAATACCAATCTTGTCCCCATGAAACTTCGTGATCGGCGCGGACTCCTTGCGGACTCCAAACCTCCGCGCCCCGCCAATTAAACTAGATTGGGCGCGGTTATGGAATTCACCGCCGCGGACATCTTTCAACACTTCGCTTTTGGCGATATCTTGAATTCTCTGAAGCATCTCTCGCTCTCGGGGAATCTGGCGGACTATGGCGGGATGGTGGAGATTCAGACGACGAAGAAATTGAGCCCACCACTACCCACTTTGTAGCCATGTCGAGGATCTAACCGACATGCTAGACTATGACTCGATGACATCGGCGCTATGGACAACAATGCGGAGGCGATCGGGACCAGGCGCCCACGGACCTTTGGAAGGCCGCCTCGTCATCTGACGTTTACATGGTGGATACCCCAAAGAAGGGATGGCGAGAAAGCAGCGGAGGAAGATTCTTTAAAAAGCAACCCAAGCGCCCGGCAGCGCCGCTCTAAATCCGCCACGCAAGAATGGAGAATCCGGCACGGAGATAATAACACTCCGGAGAGTGCGAAGACAAACCCCTCCGGCAAGAATCAGCGAAGGAGGATGAAGAAATGCGCCCTCACGAAAAGCGGCGAGAAGAAAGGTTGAGGATCACAACTATGTACCTCCCTCAAGGGCGAATCAAGCCCGATGACGACGAACTCGAAGAGCCCGTCGAACAAAATCTTCATAAGCGGGCTCATTGCTACAGCAAGAAGCACTGAAGGAGGAAAAGCGAAGCTCAACACGGCGGAAGGCGCGCTCCGGATAAGATGGAGCAAAGTGCTCAAAACCCTTGAGACAAACAAAGCAACAACCACCAAGCGAAGAGCTACCCAAAGCGCAAGCTGCTCCCGAATTGACGAAGAGGCCGTAAAGCCCCCACCGTCCAATGGCCTGCCAGTCCATCTCTGGACCCAAAGGAAAGCCACAATAAGCAAAGGAACCGTCAAGTGTCCGATAACAGCAACGCATACAAATGCAGGGTGCCGCACACCACTATCTTCACAGACGAAGTCTTTGGAACATGAATTCCAATGAGGGTTTAAACCCGTAAACATAGAAGCCTACGATGGAACAACAGACCACAGAGTGCGGATAGAAGACTATATATTACATATACATATGGCGGAGGAGGCGATCTACCGCCATAAAATATCTATCCCTCAAACTCAAAGGGCCAGCTCGTCATTGGCTCAAAAGCCTCCCGAAAACTCTTGTTGGAAGTTGGGAAGAGCTCGAGAAGCGTTTAGAGCAAACTTTCAAGGGACTTATGTCCGGCCTCCGGATCTGAGCGACTTAAGTCACATAACTCAACAGCCAGGAGAGTCGGTAGCGGAAGTGCGGAACAGGTTCCTCACCAAAAAGAACCAAATAGTCATTGTCCGGACTTGAAGCCTTAGCAGCTTTCAAGAACAATGTCGAGGCGAATGGCTTGCCGGACACCTCGGTCAAGAAAAACCGAGGACAATGACCGCATTAACAAGCCTCATGACCCGCTTTTGTGCGAGGAGAGGACAGCTGGTTGGCAAGAAGCGACAACAGCGACCCAAGTACATCGAGATAAGAGATGGAAGCGGAAAATCCGGCGCGAAAAGATCAGCGCGGAATAAAGAAAAAGCCAAAAAACCTGACGATCGACACGATTCAAAAGCTCACGGCGAATAACAAAGCTCAACCCGTCAAGGGCGGCAATGACAAGCATCTAACCTACACAAAATCCTGGGTCGGATCTGTCAAATCCATAGTACCCGGAAGGCACAAATCACACCCACGAGTTGTTGGGTTTTCAAACAGTCCGGCCGATTAAGCGCCCGACGCAAAGGGGCTCGACGCGTCAAGCGAAGAAGATAAACCCCGCCAGCAGGGCACCGGAAAACAAAAGACTTTCCCACAAGGGGTCAAAGCAGTAAACTCACTTCATGTGAGGATACGGAAAAACAGTGCGGCACTTTCTAAAAAGAGCTTCGCATGGTCCGGCCCCACAAACCGTAGAGATTGGATATCAAAACCAATCACTTTCGACCACCGGGATTATTCCAAAAGTGTTCGAACCACGGGACGGACTCCCCTGATATTGAATCCGATAATAGACGGACTACAATTCACAAACGTCCTAATGGACGGAGGCAGTGACTTAAACCTGCTATATTCAAATACAATCCGTCGGATGAGGATAGACCCTACCAAAATTCGACACGATCGCACTTCCTTCAAAGGAGTTCGCCGAGCCCTTCGCCAAGTGCGGGCTCGATATTACTCGAAGTCGTGTTGGATCACGAACAATTTCCGGCGAAAAGTTAATTTTCCATATCGTCCCATTTAAAGTGAACATCAAGCACTATTAGGGACGAGCGGCTTTTGTCGCTTCAGCGCCATACCGCATTACGCGTCTCTTACACTTAAGATGCCGGTCTACATGGCACCATTTCAGTCGAGGTCACTCAAAGACCCCGGATTCGGATAGGCGAATCCGGACTCGGCGACTAGGGCTCCCTAGCGCATACCCTTTCTGAGGGGCTGCGCGCTTGACTAACACCGGTTTCATATAAACCTAACCTTAATTATTTACGCTTATTCTTTTGCATTATTTTCGCATGAACTGTTTTTGAAATGTTCCTCTCTTTTCTGAGATGAACAACGTGCGTGCCCGTCGAGGATAGCGGCTGCGGAACACGGTATGAGCGTGCGGTGAGGGACCGTCGCAAGATTCTTTTGATTAAGACCCTCGTAGACCTTTTATTCTGTCTCTTGTTGCTAAATCGGCCTCGGCTTCTTCCTATAGCCGGCGAACTGGCGCTTTGGCATTGGCGCGTCGGAAGACAATGCCGATACACGGACACAAGGGGCTTAGGGTATAATTCTGCCGTTATCATAAAGTCCGAACACACGAGGAGTGTTGGCGTCTCAAGATTGGGCACTATATGCATCGACTCGAATCATGTCTTTGGTCAAATGTTGGGTTTGCCCGGCTCGTGTGTTTGCTGCCTTACATTCGTATCACCCGGCTAGCGGCACCGGAGAACTCTGCGATTGTGCCCGGTTAATTTGGGTGAGCACCTCGATGAAAGCGGAAACCGGCTGTCATGATATAGCGAGTCAATTGACCACTTGATTGACTACGGAATGTTTAGAATTCCCGCTTTGGCGAAGGGCGCTTCGGTCGAGCACATCGCACCCGGATCCGGAGATGTGCGGTGCCATTAGGGGCTATGTCGTAGCCCCACCCTCGAGCTCCATTGGCTAAGTGAAAGAGATAAAGCATTATAGTCCGGATTGCCTCGTTAAGCTCGCTACCACCTCCTTATAACAGGACCGAGGCGTCGGATTAAAGTGTGAAAAAGCGCTATTTTGCGAACACCCAGCACCTTGTGCATGGGGGCTGAAGCCGAACTGCATCTTCGGGTTATACACAAGTATACTTAAAGCGGCGCAAGGAGAAGTACTATTACTTGGAAGCACAAGTATAAAAGCATTCATACTATAATCATTCATAAACAAGTTAATGCGTTCCATTGAGCGTTACATTCTTCAAGCAACTGCGACTCTATTATCTGGCGCCGTGCATAACTTCCCGAAATAATGTTGGCGGAAGCGGTTCCCATCGAACCTGGCGGCAATAGCGGTGGCATCCATCTCCGGACCAACTTGGCGTTTACGGGCGAGCCATCCGCGCGCCCTCTATGCAGGCCGACCGCTTCATCTCCTTGATATGCGGCACCGCCCCAAGGGCTGCTGCGATGGCGAAATAGCTCGTCGCCTTGGACCTCTCGGCTACACATGGGCCCACGATGTCGATCATAGCCAGCCGGGACAGTCTATTCAGTTCGGCCCATTCGCCAACTTGTCCGAAGCGGCGGAAGAAGCGTCCGGTTGTGGAATTGAGTCAATATAACTCTTCCACCTCGTGATCCCCGGCTCCGGAAGTGCTTAGCGGCGTCCGCCCTTTCGCAGCCAGTCCATGTAGGATCCTCCGAACTCCTTTGCTTTTCAAATTGGGCATACGGCATCCATAAACGGCGGCGCATAAGCGGCACGCCGGCCGTGATCTCTCGGCTTAGCGCAGCTCCTCCTTCATAGCCCGCATTGCAGGCGGGCATCCTTGTCTCGGCGGTGGCCTTCTTGAGTCTTCTGCTCCAATAGGCGCTCCTTTTCAAGAGCCTCACTACGGTTGGTAGCATCCTTCAATTTCTTGGCCAATCCGGCCACCGCCTACTTAGGCGGTCGCAGCCTTTTCGACCTTCAACTCCTCGGCGCCCTCGCGGCAACCGCATCACTCCTTGGGCTTGTTCCTTAGCTTGTGCAAGCTCGGCCGAAATCTCTCCACAGCAGCAGCACATGCAGTATAAACAGCACATAACTTATCGAGAGAGGGCTTTAACCCACTCAATAAAATAGCTATGGAGAATTTATTTACCTTGCGACTCGTCAAGTCGCTGATTGACAAAGTGCTATGTCGGCATCGCCACGTCGATTGCCGACTCGATTCGGCAAACTGATCGATCGGCTGGCCCCGGACTATCCGCCACACATGTCGAGCAGCGATATTTATTACACGAGATATTTAGATTTTCGATCCTCGACGCGGCTGTCGTCTTCGACAACCTACGAGTCTCTGGGGCTACTATCTATCTGAGCGCATCTTTTATATACAAGCTGTTAAAAAGCAAAAGTGCGCTATTTTCGCATACCTCAAATCCGCCCGACAAGCTCATGGCGGCATCCGCAATCCGCTTTCAGCGGACGAAATCCTTCAACCACCGTGCGCGTGCGCGCGGTGATCTTACGAAATGGGCGCCCTCTCAAGCAAACTCTTGATTCTCGGCGGGCTCACGGTGGGTGTTGAACTCTTTGACCCCTCCGGACTCGGGGCGCCCTCCATGGCGACACTTGGGCTGCTTTGCTTCATCTGGCGGCGTCGGGCGGCGTGTCGCTCTCCATCATTTCCGGAAGAAGATCCCCGAGGGCGAACTCATACGAGGCGGCTGCAGATCCGAACTACGATATAAATATTTGGTTACCTCACGGAAGCATAAATGAAGGTACTTTCTTATTAAACTTCCTCTTTCATACTCACGGCTCGTTGGAGGCTGGTCCTTGGGCGATGATTGCGCGTCCGGATTCTCTCGGACGCCGGACCCTGATGAGATTTCTTCTCACGCTTGGGGGCTTTGACCTCCGGATCTTGAGGCGGTCCTCTTTTCCCTCTGAAGGAGGATCCTTGGTCCTCTCCTCTTGATCACCTCTTTACGACCAGTATTAGCTCCTTTATCTCCCCATCGCCCCCTATACGTGGAGTGCGGCCTCCAACATTCGACCAGCCACGGGCTCCGGTCACGGTCTCGGGAGGTCGGACACTTTATCGGCCTTGATCCGCCACCCATTCTGTAAAGAATAAAAAGGGTTAGGAGATGATCTTTTGAAAGGCATACAAGCGGGATGTCCGGGCTCTGAGCTATTTACGAGTATCCGGACGATCGCGGCTTAGTCCGCATCCTCGGCGAATCCGGACACGCCACTTGCGGTCAGAAGAACAACTCGTACATCTCCGGGTGTCGCCCCATGAAATCTTTGGAGGATCGAGGTCCCTCGGATTGAACTCCATAAGCGGAGAGGGCGGCGTTTGCGAGGTAGGAGGTGCCTAGTCGGCATAACTGCATCACCTTGACGGATCGATCTCCCTTGTTTGGAGGTCCCGAATCCGACCTGCGGTGCGAGCACGTCCTTGGACAGCCCCAGTTGAGCCCTTGGTTGACCCGACATCGATTCTTTGTGGAGGTCCCAGGCGGAAGGAGGCGGCGGCTTTTTGCTGCCCCTTGGGCGGTGATGTAGAACCACTCCTGCTGCCACAATCCTGTTCCTCTTGGAAGGAACCTTGAGCCACAGGGCATCGACCATCTTGCTTATGGTCACCCGCCACACTCCGCTTCGGCGCCCCGATCATCTTGGCTCCACCTTGAATGTTTTCAGCCACGAGGCGAAGTGGGGGATGACACGGAGGAAGGCCCATGAACAATAATGAATTCGGATATATGGAGGATGGACTCGAAGCCAAGTCGTGGAAGTCCAGCCCGTAGAAAACGAAGCCCCTCACGAAAGGATCCGTCGGAAGCCTAATCCCGGCGGAGGTGGGATCTGAAAATGACACATTCGCCGGGCTCGAGGCTGTACAGCCTGCCAGGGTAGGCAACCTGTCTGCGAACCGTGGGCGGTGCTTGGCCTCCGCAACTTCAATATGTCCTCCTCCGTGGCGGAGGAGGCACCTGACCACGGAGGTCGGGCCGGATATTCTGTGGGTCCGGCGCTCGAGTCTGAAGCTCTTGGTGTTGGAATTGGGAGCGGAGGAAAGATTCGATCGAGGTTAAGAGACAAGGCGAGGCCTTGGTCCTCTTATAAAGGGAAATAATACCAAGGGCCGTCTCGTGACCGTTCGAGATTCCCCTTTGATAGAGGCGTGGCGGCAGGAGCGGTTGGGTTACCCACGCGCGTATTGATGAGAATCCGGAAAGGGGAACACGATCTGCCTTGACGGGGCGTGCCAAGGAAGCCGCGCTAAGCGTCTTTGAGGTGGAATAGTAAAAACAATTAAAGCGAAGGCTTGGCTGCGGTGTGATGTCGTGCCGCATAATCGTCAGCAGATTGGATCGGTGTATGTGTTTTATCTCTCTCGTTGGAGTGTGGAAATTATTTTGCGAGCGGACACTATCCTGGTGTTCATTATCTTCTCTGGATTATTCAAGGAAGAACCGCCTTGCAATGCGAACATTATGCCGCGGACTTATCGTCATTGAAGATTGGTTAGAGACTCTTGAGGAGTCTGGACTAGGGGTGTCGGAAAGCGGACTATCAATATCCGCGGACTCCCGGACTACGAAGATAGAAGATTGAAGACTCGGCTCGTGTCGGAAGGTACTTTACTTGGCGTGGAAGGCAAGCTTGGCAATCTCTGGATATGTAGATCTCCTACCATTGTAACCGACTCTGTGTAACCCTAGCCTCTCGGTGTCTATATAAACCGGAGGGCCGTAGTCCGTGAGGACAACATTACATCTCAACAATCATACCATAGGCTAGCTTCTAGGGTTTAGCCTCATTGATCTCGTGGTAGATCTACTCTTGTACTACCCATATCATCAATATTAATCAAGCGGGGCGTAGGGTATTACCTCCATCGAGAGGGCACGAACACAGGTAAAAACATTGTGTCCCTCGTCTCCTGTTACCATCCGCCTAGGCCGCACAGTTCGGGACCCCCTACCGAGATCCGCGGTTTGACACGACACCCAATAATAAAACACAGCCTCTAAAGGATAGCGGTGGTGGTGTCCAACTTAACAAGACTTTGGGTCGGATATGTCAAATCCACAGTACCCCGGAAGGCACGCAAATCACACACACGAGGGATTGTTGGGTTTTAAGCAGTCCGGCCGACTAAATGCGAACACAAGGGGCTCGGCCGCGTCAAGCAAAGAAGATAAACCCCACCAGCGAGCCTTTGGAAAACAAAAGACTTTCCCACAAGGGGTCAAAGCGATAAATTCACTTCATGTGATAATCTGAGAAAAATAGTGCGGCACTTTCTAAAAAGAGCCTTGCGGTCCAACCAGACGAACCGTAGAGATTGGATATCAAAACCAATCACCTTGACCACCTGCACTATTCGAAGCGTTCGAAATGCGGGACAGACTCACGATATTGAATCCCATAATAGGCGGATTACAATTTACTCACGTCCTAATGGGCCGGAGGCGTGACTTAAACCTGCTATATTCAAATACAATCCGTAGGATGAGGATAGACCCTACCAAAATTCGACACAGCCGCACTTCCTTCAAAGGAGTGGCGCCCGGGGCCCTACGCCAAGTGCACGGGCTCTATATTACTAGAAGTCGTGTTGGATCACCGAACAATTCTCGTCGAAAAATTAGTTTTCATATCGTCCCATTTGAAAGTGAATATCAAGCACTCTTGGGGCGAAAGGCTTTTGTCCGCTTCAACGACATACCGCATTCTGCGTTTCTTACCTCAAGATGCCGGTCCGCGTGGCGTCATTTTAGTCGAGGGTCATAAAGCCCCGGACTCGGATAGGCGAATCCGGCTTGGCGGGCTAGGGGCTCCCTAGCCGCATATACCCCTTCACGAGGGGCTGCGGCGCTAAACAACAGCGGGTTCATGCAAACCCTGCTTTAATTATTTCTTCTTTTTCACATATTTTTACATACGATTTATTTTCAAACTAAGCGTTCCTCTCTTCTTATGAGATGAACAACGTGCATACCCGTCGGGACAACGGTGCAGCGGAGACACGGTAGCGAGCGTGCAGCGAGGACCCGTTGTGAGGATTCTTTTCAGATTAAGACCCTGCGTAGACCTTTTTAACGGTCTCTTGTTGTTGTTCTCCCTTGGTTTCTTCCTATAGCCAAAGCGGAGCCTGACGTTTTGGCATCAGCCGCGTCAGAGTACCATGCCCGTACCTGGACACTAGGGGCTTAGGGCATCTCTGCCCATTATTATAAAGACCGAACACCTTAGGGAATGTTCGGCGTCTCGAGTTAGGCATTATATGCATCAGCTCTGAATCATGTCTTTGGTCAAATGTTGGGTTTGCCCGGCTCACGTGTTTTGCTGCCTTCGTTCCGTATCATCGGCTAAGCGGAACCGGAGAACTCTGCGATTGTGCCCCAGTTAATTTGGCGAGCACCTCGATGAAAGCGAAAATTTGTCATGATCTGGCGAGTAGTCGACCACTCGATCGACTACCGGAATGTTTAGAATTCCCCGCTTTGACGAAGGACCGTTTCCCGGTCAGGCACTTACGCACCCCGAATTCGGAGATGTGCGGTGCCACCAGGGGCTATATCGTAGCCCCACCCTCGAGCTCCACTGGCTAAGTGAAAGTGATAAAGCATTATAGTCCGGATTGCCTAGTTAGCTCGCTACCACCTCCTTAAACAGGACCGAGGCGTCGGATTAAGTGTGGCAGCGCTATTTTGCGAACACCCCGCACCTTGTGCGTGGGGGCTGAAGCGAACTGCCATCTTTCAAGTTATACAAGAGTATCGTAAGCGGCGCGCGAGAAGTTTTACTACTTGGGCGCACAAGTATAAAAGCAGTTATAACATAATCATCGATTTACAAGCTAATGCGTTCATTTGAGCGTTACATTCTTCGAAACACTGCGACTCTATTACCTGGCGCCACGCATAACTTCCCAGTAGTGCTCGGCGAGGCCGGCTTTCATCGAACCACAGGAGGCAACAGCGGTGGCGTCCATCTCCGGACAATGTGCCTTCACACGGGCAAGAGCCATCCGCGTGCCCTCGATGCAGGCCGACCGCTTCATCTCCTTTATATGCGGCACCGCTCCAAGGAATTGCTGCAGTAAGCCAAAGTAGCTCGTCGCCTTGGACCTCTCTGGCCACACATGGGCCACGATGTCAGTCATGGCAAGTCCGGACAATCCATTTAGCTCGGCCCATTCGGCCAGCCGGTCTGTTAATGGAAGTGAGCGATCCGGACTGTGGAATTGAGACCAATATAGCTCTTCCGTCTCGTGATCCTCTTGGCTCCGGAAGTGCTTAACGGCATCAGCCGCACTCGCAGCCAAGTCCATATCACGGATCCTCCGGACTCCTGGCCGCTCAAATTGAGCATACTTTGCATCCATAAACCGGCGACCAGCAGAAAAGGCTTGCCGACCACGATCTCTCGACTGGCGCAGCTCCTCTTTCATAGCCCGCATTGCGAGAGGGGCATCCTTAGCCGGCGGTGGCCTTCATCGAGTCTTCCCGCTCCGATAAGCGCTCCTTTTCAAGAGCATCATTGCGGTCGGTAGCACCCTTTAATTTCCGGCCAATTGCCACCTCCGCCTAGCTTAAGGCGGTCGCGGCCTTTTGGCTTTCAACTCCTCGGCGCCCTCGAGGCAGCGCGTCACTCCTTCCGGGCTTGCTCCTTAGCTAGAACAAGTTCGGCCGAAAACTCTCCATAGCAGCGGCACCGTCGCACGAACGACATATAATTTATCGAGGCGGGCTTGACCCCCTTAATAAGCGGCTGCGGAGAATTATTTTACCTTGCGACTCGTCAAGTCGCCTGTTGACAAGTGCGATGTCCTCATCTGCCAAGTCAAGTTGCCGAGTTAATTCGGCAAACTCACTAGTCCGACTAGCCCCCGGAATATCCGCTACCTGCATAGGAATGACGGAATTAATTACTTTAGATTTCGATCCTCAGTACGCTATCGTTTCCGACAACCTACCGAGTCTCAGGGGCTACTATCTATACAGGGCGCATTTTTATATGCAAAACTATTAAAAGACAAAGGGTGCGTCATTCCGCATACCTCAAATCCGCTTGACAAACTCATGGCGGCATTACGCAATCGCTCTCGGTGGACGAAATCCTTCAATCACCATACACATTAATACGGTGATCTTACGAAATGGGCGCCCTCTCAGCGATTCTTGATTCTCGGCGGACACTAGTAGGTGCGAACTCTCGCCCCTCCGGACTCGGGGATACCCTCGTGATGACACTTGGGTTACTTTGCATCATCTGGCGGCGCTGCGAGACGGGCGTATCGCTCTCCATCATCTCCGGAAGAAGGTCCCCCGAAGATGAACTCATCTGAGAAGGCTGCAGATCCGAACTGCAAAATAAATATTTCAGTTACCCACAGAAGCACAAATGAAGGTATTTCCTTACTAATTAACTTCCTCTTCACACTCACGGCTCGTTGGAGGGCTGGTCCTTTGGCGATGATTGCGCGCCCGGATTCTCTCTGGACGCCGGACCCCCCGGTGGAGATCTCTTCCCATGCTTAGGGGCTTTGGCCTCTGGATCTTCGGAGGCGGTCCTCTTCTCCCCCTGAAGGGAGGGATTCTTGGTTCCCACCTCTTGATCGCCCCTTGAGGCGAAATATTAGCTCCTCTATTTTCCCGTCGCCCCTTTGTGGCGCAACCTCCAACATTCGACCCGGCCACGGGCTCCGGTGCGGTCTCGGGGGAGGGCGGACACCTTATCAGCCTTGATCGCGCCACCCATTCCTGTAAGAACAAGGAGTCGGAAGGCGAACTCTAGAAAGGCATATAAGCAGTGTCGGGACTACGAGCTATTTACACAGTATCAAGGCGTCGCGCCTTAGGGCTGCGTCCTCGGCTGAATCCGGACCGCCACTGCGGTCAGAAGAACAGCTTGTACATCTCCACGGGTGTCGCGCCCATAAAGTGTTGGAGAATCGAGGTCCCTCGGATTAAACTCCCATAGGCGGAAGGGCGGCGTTTGCGAGGTAGAAGATGCACGACTAGCATGACTGCATCACCTTGATCTGGTCGATCTCCCTCACTTGGAGGTCTCGAATCCGGCCCTCAGTGAGGTACATCCTCGGGACGGCCCCAGTGAGCCCTTGGTTGACCCACGACATCGGTTGGCGTGGAGGTCCCAGGCGGAATAAGGCGGCGGCTTTTGCTGCTGCCCTTGAGGCGGTGATGTAGAACCACTCCTGCTGCCACAGTCAAGTTCCTCTTGGAAGGAACCATCGAGCCAGGGGCATCGACCTTTTGCTTATAGTCGCCCCGCGCACTCCGCAGCGCCCCGATCATCTTGGCTCCACCTTGAAGGTCTTCAGCCATAGGCGAAGTGGGGAATAGCGGAGGAAGGCTTATGATGACGATAATGAATGCGGAGATATGGAGGATGGACTCGGAGCCAAGTCATGAAAGTCCAGCCCATTGTAGAATAGGAGCCCTCTCACGAAGGGATCCGTCGGGAAGCCTAAACCCGGCGGAGGTGGGATCTGGCAGCGTATTCACGGGCTCGGAGTGCGAGGCACGGCCTGCCCTTGGGCGAGCAACCTGTCTTGAAACCTCTTAGGCCAGTGCTTGGCCTCCGCAACTTCAATATGTCCTCCTCCGTGACAGAGGAGGGCATCCACCGGCCCTGGAAGTCGGAGCCGGACATGGTTAAGGGTCCGAAGCGCTTGAATCTGAAGCTCTGGGTGTTGGAACTGGGAGCGGAGAAGAGATTTGATGCAAGATTGAAGAACAAGGACAGGCCTTGGTCCTCTTATAAAGGGGAAGAAATACCAAGGGTCGTCTCCTTGACCGTTTGGGATTCCCCTTCGATAGAGGAGGCGTGGCGACGGGAGCGGTTGGGTTACCCACGCAGGTATTGATGAGGATCCCGGAATAAGGGGAACACGATCTCTGCTTCGACAAGACGTGCCAAGGAAACCGCTTCGCTAAACGTGCTGAGGTGGTGTGGTAAAAAACGATTCAAACAAAGGCTTGGTAGCGGTGTGATGTCGCGCCGCATAATAAGTCAGCAGATTGAGCTAGTGTATATTTTATTCTCTCTACGGTGGAATGTGGAAATTATTTTTGCAGAGCCGGACACTATCCTGGTGTTCATGATCTTCTCTGGATTATTCAAGGGAGGAACCCGCCTTGCAATGCCGAACATTATGCCGCCCGGACTTATCGTCATTGAAGGCTGGTTAGGAGACTCTTGAGGAGTCTGGACTAGGGGTGTCAGGACAGCGGACTATCATTATCCGCGGACTCCAAGACTACGAAGATAGAAGATTGAAGACTCCGGCTCGTGTCCGGATGGTACTTTCCTTGGCATGGAAGGCAAGCTTGGCAATAAGGATATGTAGATCTCCTACCACTGTAACCGACTCTGTGTAACCCTAGCCTCCTCCGGTGTCTATATAAACCGGAGGGCTTTAGTCCGTAGGACGACAGACATTACAACAATCATACCATAGGCTAGCTTCTAGGGTTTACCCTCCTTGATCTCGTGGTAGATCTACTCTTGTACTACCCATATCATCAATATTAATCAAGCGGGGCGTGGGTTTTACCTCCATCGAGAGGCCCGAACACTGGGTAAAAACATCGTGTCCTCGTCTCCTGTTACCATCCGCCTAGGCGCACAGATTGGGACCCCCTACCGAGATCCGCGGTTTTGACACGGCAATGGGTAACCGGCTTCGTCCGAACCACAGGTTTGCAACAGCGGTGGCATCCATCTCGTCCAATGTGTCTTCACACGGGCAAGGCCATCGCGCACCCTCTATGCAGGCCGACCGCTTCATCTCCTTGATATGCGGCACCGCCCCAAGAAATTGCTGCAATAAGCCAAAATAGCTCGTCGCCTTGGGCCTCTCCGGCTAGACATGAGTCACAATATCCGTCATGGCAAGTCCGGACAACCTATTCAGCTCAGCCCATTCGGCCAACCGATCGGTCGGCGGAAGTGAACGATCCGGACTATGGAATTGAGACCAAAACAGCTCTTCCATCTTGTGATCCTTCCGACCCGGAAGTACTGGCGGCATCGCCGCACTTGCCGCTAAGTCCATATATGGATCCTCCGGACCCCACAGCTGGCCAAGCTGGGCATAATTTGGATCCGTAAACTGCGGTATGCGCGAAAAGGCTTGCCAGCCACAATGTCTCGGCTTGGCGCAGCTCCTCCTTCATGGCCCGCATTGCGAGCGGGCATCCTTGGCTTCGGCGGTGGCCTTCCCCAGGTCTTCTCGCTCCGATAGGCGCTCCTTTTCAAGAGCCTCATTGCGGTCGGTAGCATCCTTCAATTTAACGGCCAGTTCGGCCATCTCTTCCCTGCTTCAGCAGTGTGCAGCCCTTTCGGCTTGTAACCCTTCAGCCACCCTCGAGGCAGCCGCATCACTCCTTCTGGCTTGCTCCTTGGCTTGAGCAAGCTCTGCCCGAAGGTTCTCCCCAGCAGCAGCACCATCTGCGTCAAGCATAAATGATGTAAGAGGTGGGCTTTGGCTCCCTTAATAGGTGACTGCGGAGAAACAATTTACCTTGCGACTCGTAAAGTCGCTTGTTGACTAACGCGATGTCCGCATCCGCAACATCGAGTTGCCGCATTAATTCAGCAACTCCATCAGTCCGGCTAGCCCCCGTACTATCCGCCGCCTGCATAAGAAAGGCGACACTCAATACCTGCGATTTTGATCCTTGGCATCTTTGTCGCTTTTGACAACCTACCGAGTCTCGGGGCTACTATCTATCTGAGGCGCACTTTCATGTGCAAAACTGTCAAAAAGGTGCGTCGTTTTACGTACCTCAAACCCCGCCACAAACTCGGACGGCATTATGCAATCCGCTTCGGCGGACGAAATCCTTCCAATCACCATGCTCATCAATGCGATGATCTTCGAGATGGGCGCCCTCTCAAGCAGATCCTTCAGCTCCCGGCGAACTCTAGTCGGCGCCCGAACTTCGGCTCTGCCGAGCTCGAGGATACCCTCCGTGGCGACACTTGGGCTCGTCCGCCCTATCCGGCAACCGCATGCAGGAAGGCGTCTCGCTCTCCATCATCTCGAGCGAAGATCCCCGAAGGCGAGCTCATCGAGAAGGTCGCGAGATCCGAACTACAAGGTAAAAATTTGGTTATCCTCGGAAGCACAAATAGGGATGTTTTCTTATTAATGAACTCCCTTTTCCAACTCACGGCTCATTGGAGGCTGATTCTTTAGAAGATTATGCGGCGGGGTCTCCCGGATGCAAGACCCTCTGGTGAAGATTTCTTCCCCAGCTTAGAGGCTTTGGCCTCCGGGTCTTGGGGCGGTCCTCTTCTCCCCACGGAGGAGGATTCTCGATCCCCCTTCTTCAAGTGCCCCATTAGGCGGCGGTAGCTCCTCTATTTTCCCCTTAGCCTCCTTACAGGCGCAACCTCCAACATTTCGACCGGCCACGGGCTCGGTGCGGTCTCACGGGAGGAGTCGGACACCTTATCAGCTTTGCTTGCGCTATCCACTCGATGAAGGATACTTGGGTTAAAAAGCGAATTATAGAAAAGCAAACAAGCAGTGCGTCCAACACCGAGCTACTTACTTGAGTATCAAGGCGATTGCAGCTTAGGCGGCATCCTCGGTCGATTCGGACACACCACTGTGATCCGAAGAACAACTTGTACATCTCCACGGGTGTCGTACCCATGAAGTGTTGGAGAATCCTTGGTCCCTCCGTATTGAACTCCCATAGCGGAGAGGGCGGCGTTTGCGAGCGAGGCGCCTAATGAGCATAACCTGCATCACCACGACCAGATCGATCTCCCTCGCCTGGAGGTCTCGAATCCGGCCCTGCAATAGGGGCACGTCTTTTGACGGCCCCCAATTGAGCCCTTGGTTGACCCACAACATCAACCGTCATGGAGGTCCCGAGCAGAATGGAGGCGGCGGCTTCTGCCTGCTACCCTTCGGAGCGGTGATATAGAACCACTCCCGCTGCCACAAGCCGAGCTCCTCTTGGAAGGAGCCCGCAGGCCACGGGGCATCGGCCCTCCTGCTTATGGCCGCCCCACCGCACTCTGCTGGACGCCCCCCAATCATCTTCGGCTCCACATTGAAGGTCTTCAGCCACAGGCGAAGTGGGGGTGGCCTGGAGGAAGGCTTCATGACGACAATAAACGCGGAAATATGGAGGATGGATTCCGGAGCCAAGTCATGGAATTCCAACCCATAGTAAAACATGAGCCCTCTCACAAAAGGATCCTTCGGGAAGCCTAAACCCCGACAGAGGTGGGATACAAAGACGACATACTCGCCGGGCTCGGGGGTGGGGATAGCCTGCCCTTCGGCGGGCAGCCTGTGCGAAACCTCGTAAGACAGGTACTTGGCCTCACGCAGCTTTAGCACGTCCTCCTCCGTGACGGAGGAGGGCATCCACCGACCACGAAGGTCGGGCGGACATTGTTGAAGGTCGAGGCGCTCGAATCTGGGGCTCGAGTGTTTGGAACTTGGAGCAAGGAGAGGATTCGATGGAAGATTGAAGAAAAGCGAGCCTTGGTCTGTTATAAGAGGGGAATACCAAGAGCCGTCTCCGTGACCGTTCGGGATTAAGCCGATAGAGGAGGCATGGCGGCAGCGCGGTTGGGTTACCCCGCTCGTATTGATGAGAATCCCGGAATAAGGGGAACACGATCTACGCTTCGACAAGACATGCCAAGAAACCGCCGCTAAAGCGTCTGAGGTGGTATAATAAAAAGCGATTCAAGTAAAGGCTTGGTAGTGGTGTGGCGTCATGCCGCAAAATCGTCGGCCAGATTGAACTTGTGTACATTTATTCTCTCTACGGTGGAATGTGGAATTTATTTTGCAGAGCCGGACACTATCCTGGTGTTCACAATCTTCTTTGGATTATTTGGAGGAGGAACCTGCCTTGCAATGCCGAACATTATGCGCGCCGGACTCATCGTCATTGAAGCCAGGTTCAGGGGCTACTGAGGGAGTCCTGGACTAGGGGCTATCCGGACAGCCGGACTACCATCGTCCGCCGGACTCCAAGACCACGAAGATACAAGATTGAAGACTCCGTCCCGTGTCCGGATGGGACTTTCCTTGGCGTGGAAGGCAAGCTTGGCGATACGGATATGTAGATCTCCTACCATCGTAACCGACTCTGTGTAACCCTAGCCCTCTCCGGTGTCTATATAAACCGGAGGGCTTTAGTCCGTAGGACATAACCTCCATTACAACAATCATACCATAGGATAGCTTCTAGGGTTTAGCCTCCTTGATCTCGTGGTAGATCCACTCTTGTACTACCCATATCATCAATATTAATCAAGCAGGACATAGGGTTTTACCTCCATCAAGAGGGCCCGAACCTGGGTAAAACATCGTGTCCCTTGTCTCCTGTTACCATCCGCCTAGACGCACAGTTCGGGACCCCCTACCCGAGATCCGCCGGTTTTGACACGGACAACGACCTTCAAAGGCGTCATACCAGGTGTTGAGGCAAATTGTACAGGCTCAGTCACACTGGAAGTGGTTTTCGGATCCCCGGATAATTTCCAAAGTGAGGAGTTAATCTTCGACATAGTCCGTTCCGCAGTGGCTATCACGCTCTGCTCGGATGAACCACATTTGCAAAGTTCAACGCGGTGCCGCATTACGCATACCTCAAGCTCGAGATGCTAGGCCCTCGCGGAGTCATCACGGTCAACGGAAACACTGAACGCTCCAACCGAACGGAGGAACACACAGCGGCTCTCGCGGCAGAAGTACAAAGCAGGCTCTCAAGGCAATTCTCGAGTCCGGCCGTTAAACGACCGGACATGGCCAAACGCGCCTGGAGTAACATACATCAAGACCACAGCGCGTTAGAACGCAGCGTAGCAATGCGGCTAACCCTAGCCCCTGCATGATTGCAAGACCAGCTCTTCGCGTACATCATTACGCTTTGGAGATACCATGGGCATAGGGGGAGGGGCACGACCACGACAGGCCCAGAGTGCGGCTCAACCACACCAGGGGCTCCCAAGTGTGTCGCCATTTTATTTTTATTTTTTCCTTTTTCTATTTATCCATAGGACTCCGTTCACTAGAGAACCTGTCCGGCGGTAAACCTGCCGAACTCACGATGCAACAATCAGGGAAGGACAAAGGCTACGACGAACATTCAGGTGGTCTCCATTATGAGCATTAAATTTGTTAAATACACCAGTTCGCAGCCTTCCGCTGGAGGGGGATATGTTTAATTAGTCCAATCCCTTGCTTACCGCACTATTTGTATCATTCTGCACTCATAGCAGAAATCCATGAATAAACAATGCAGCACTTTTTGCCTATAATTGCATTCCTTTTTTTACACATATGTTCATTTATGACATCTTGCATCCGTACACTTTGGTACGGCCGAATACACCAGGGGCTTATGTTCCCCGCGTTATGGTGTGACAAGTCCGACCACTTTCACAAGTGCGGCACCCCGAACTTATAGCACTATATGCATCGGCTTCGAATCATGTCTTGGGTCAATAGTTGGGTTTGCCCGGCTCCCATGTTTTGGTACCTTACGTTCCGTTCTATCGGCTAAGGTAACACTGGGAGAACCACTGCGATTGCGCCCGGTTGAGCTGGCGGCGCCTCGATGGAAAGCTAAAACTGACCATCATGATAAGGCAAGAGCTGGTCGCTGTTCGAGAGGTCTTTTGAGTCCCTAAAGACTTATGCCGCTTAGAGCGAGGAACCGCTTTGTCGGCCCGGGCATGGATAGCGCCCAAACTCGGTCTTCGAACACTAGGGGCTTCGCGAAATTTAAAATTATAGAATTGTATGGCTAAGTGAGAGTGTTCAAGCATTATAAGTCCGGTTGCCTTGTTACGTTGTGTTGGCGCCTCCTAGATGGACCCAAAATGGGAACAAGAGCGCTCAAGTTTATCCGAACACCCCACTTTCGTGGCATGGGGGTTGGCGACGACTTGCCATCTCTCGGATTTGATAAACGGCCGCATAGAAGGTAATATTTTAAATCAATAAGCGTTGCTTAGCGCATATGAACAAAGTTTTCAGCGCACAGGATAACACATTGCGAGTCTACTAAAATATTACATTTTTGGGGCACTCATCCGCAATCTTGCGGGCACCCTTCAGGACACTTTTATAGTACATTTCGGGCGTACAATACTCCTTGCCCGCCCGTGGCGTCCATTATAAGCCTCTCGGCATCCAGCCTGCCCCGTGCACCTTTTGCGGGCAAGGCCCGACAGGCACCTTCAATGCGGCGGAGCGCTTGATGACTTCCACCCGGGGCGCATCCACCAGCCGCGCCGCAGGCCAAAGTAGCTCCGGGCATGGCCTCTTGAGCCCTGGCCGGACTATGAGGCCCTTCATGGCCTGCTCGGCTACCTTGTGGAGCTCGACCGGTGCTTCATTTGGTCGCTAAAGGCACGGATGTCCGCCTCGACATCTTGAGACCGAAGACCTTCTCCGTTGAGCTCCCTCCTCGGCTGGCAGAATCGGCGGCATCGAGACCGCTGCGAGGCAGATCTGCAAACGCATACGAGAGCTCCGATTCGGGTAAGTATGTGGTAATTCACATTCACATGCTTGCTTTGCATGAAAAATGCCTTACCCGCCGCTATTTTCTTCACCGCCTCAATCTCCTGGAGGGCCTTATGGGCCTCAGCCTTAGCGGCTTTGGTACTTTCAAGAGCCGTGGCAAGCTCGGACTCTCGAGTCTTCGAGTCGCGCTCCAAACTCTCATGCTTTTCCATGAGAGCCTGGAGCTCTTGCCGCACCTCCGCCACCCGCGCCTCCTGCTTCTCTCGCTCCGCTCGTTCCGCAGCCGCATTACGTTCGGCCATGGACACGGCCTCCTTCAGGGTCGCCACCTCGTTCGTGGCCCTTGCAGTACCCACGTTATCCTTGTTATTTCTATTGCAACCAAAATCCTTTTCTGTAAGGTACAAATTTAACGCGGTGTTACTCACCTTCTTTGTTCTCGAGCTGCTTCTTGGCAAGGCGAGCTCGTTCTCGGACCGCTCGAGTTACGCTTCAAAGCACCGACCTCCATGATCGGTCTTGGCAGAGGGCAGCGCAGAGCTTTGCAAACCCATATTGACATAATTTTTAGAACTCCTGCGTATATCTTTTTAAATCCTCGGTCGGTTTTTCTTTCGAACACCGCACCGAGCATCGAGAGCTCTTGTCTATGCGGTATTACATTACATATTTTAAAACTTCTTACCTCAAAGCTGTTAGAAGGCTGCTCGAGCTTCGGTCAGCCCGCTTTTGGCGAGCTGAACCTTCTGAATCACCGCACTCATGATAGTGTGGTGTTCTTCCTCGATGGAAGCGCCGTTGAGCGCCTCCAACAACTTGTCCGGTGCCTCAGGTTGGACGAAGGCTGCCGGTGTCACGATCTTGCCCTTCTTACGAAGGGGCCGCCTGCCGGACTCCGGAACCACTGCGGGTTCCGGCACGGAGTCCGGCATAAAGTCCGGGAGGCTGCCTTGTGGCACCTCCGGAGCCTCCCCTCTTGGCGGGTCCCCTCCTAGGATCCCACCTCGGCGTCCTCAGCATCGCGAGGGGTGGAGGCGGTCGGAATGGAATCTACATCCGACGGAGCCAAGGACCCGCTGGATGAAGCGGGAAGATCCTCCTCGGCGGGCTACAGGTGGTGTGCAGCATTAGAAGGACATTATGTGGCACAAAAGAGAAATTACAAATCACTCAGGAATCCGGATACTTACGATCTTGCCAAGGGCTTGGCCCTTGAGGGCCACTCCTCGCCGCCATCATTGGCGTTGGCGGAGCCGTCCGGAGGAAGGGTCCTTCCCCTCTTGGACCCTTCGGCCTCCCCCGTTGGGGAAGCCTTGCTCTTCCTCTCTCCCCCCTCCTGGGGAGAGCCTTCTTCCTCCTCCTCGCCTTCGGGGGAGGAGTCCGCCTCGGAGTCATCGGACGATGAGTCTGATACCACCTGGCGCCGGGAACTCCTTCGGGTTCCCGTGGCCTTCTTCTCTGGCACCACATAAAGTGTCGGGACTAGCAGCCCCGTTAAACGGGTATCCGCTGGGTCTTTGGGGAGGGGAGCCGGACAGTTAACCTGTCCGGACGTCCTCTGCCAGTCCTGTTAAAGGCATCGGGAGTTTTAAAACCCACAATAGAGTCAAACTATGAAATAAATAAATGTCCCATAAAGGATAACATATCTTACCGCACCGGCCGGGCGCTTGGTGCTGAATCCGCGATCTTCCGTTGCGGATGCGGAGGCTTCTCCGCCCTTGAACAACACCCTTTAGGCAGCTTCGTACGTTGTGTCGAAGAGCCCGCTGAGGGTCCGGTGCTGTGCCGGATCGAACTCCCACAGATTGAAGGCCCGTTGTTGGCAAGGGAGAATCCGGCGGACGAGCATGACCTGGATCACATTGACAAGCTTGAGCTTCTTGTTCACTGAGTGCAGAGACGGATCTGGAGTCCGGTCGGCTCCTCCGAACTGCCCCATAGCAAGCCCTTCTCTTTCCGGAGGTGAGCTGCATGGGGTACCAGATCTGAACTTCGGGGCGCTGCCCATTTAGGGTCCGCGGATCGGTGATATAGAACCACCCGATTGCCACCCTTTGATGGTTTCCACAAAGGCGCCCTCGAGCGAGGGCGTTGGGCATTTTGCCCACCATGGCGCCTCCGCTTGGGCGCCCTTCACTACCTTCACAGCGTTGAAGGTTTTTAGCCCTAAGCGAAGTGGGGCTGGATGCGAGGAAGGCCTCACACACGACGATAAACGCCGAGATGTTGAGGATGAAGTTTGGCGCCAGATCGTGGAAGTCCAGGACGTAGTAGTACATGAGCCCTCGGACGAAGGGATGAAGTGGGAAGCCCAGTCCGTGGAGGAAGTGGGGAAGGAATACGACCCTCTCATGGGGCCTGGGGGTGGGGACGAGCTGCCCCTTGTCGGGCAGCCGGTGCGCGATGTCGCTAGAGAGGTATCCGGCGCCGTGCAGCTTTTCGATGTGCCCCTCCGTGACGGAGGAGACCATCCACTTGCCTCCTGCTCCGGACATGGCTAGAGAAGGTTGAGGCGAGATGTGCGAGCTTGGGCGCTGGAGCTCAAGTGCGCGGAGATGGATAAGCAAAGGAGGAAGAAGGCGTAGGTAAAAAAGGTGGATCCTTATCCCCTTATATATGGGCGGACGAAGACTATGCGTCCCCACCGGCCTGGTAAAACTCGCTTATCTCCCAAGCGCCACCATCAATGGCGCGGTTGGGTTACCCACGTCCGTATTGATGGGAATCCGGAATAAGGGAACACGATCTACGCTTCGACAAGGCGTGCCAAGAAACGCGCCGCTAAAGCGCTTGAGGTGGTATAATAAAAAGCGATTCAAGTAAAGGCTTGGTGGTGGTATGATGTCATGCCACAAAATATGTCGCAGATTGAACTTGTGTACATATTATTCTCTCTACGGTGGAATGTGGAATTCATTTTGCGAGCGGACACTATCCTGGTGTTCACAATCTTCTATGAATTATTGGAGGAGGAACCCGCCTTGCAATGCCGAACAATATGCGCGCGGACTCATCGTCATTGAAGCCTGGTTCGAGGGCTCTTGAGGAGTCTGGACTAGGGGTGTCCGGATAGCGGACTATCATCATTGGCGGACTCCAAGACTATGAAGATACAAGATTGAGGACTTCGTCCCGTGTCCGGATGGGACTTTCCTTGGCGTGGAAGGCAAGCTTGGCGATACGGATATGTAGATCTCCTACCATTGTAACCGACTCTGTGTAACCCTAGCCCTCTCCGGTGTCTATATAAACCGGAGGGTTTTAGTCCGTGGGGACGGACAACCATTACAACAATCATACCATAGGCTAGCTTCTAGGGTTTAGCCTCCTTGATCTCGTGGTAGATCCACTCTTGTACTACCCATATCATCAATATCAATCAAGCAGGAGTAGGGTTTTACCTCCATCGAGAGGGCCGGAACCTGGGTAAAAACATCGTGTCCCTTGTCTCCTGTTACCATCTGCCTAGACGCACAGTTCGGGACCCCCTACCCGAGATCCGCCGGTTTCGACACCGACATTTATAGTAAGTGCTTGAACGAACTTTTGAACAGAAGAGTTCGACTAGGAAGTCGATTAATAGGAATATGTCTGTAGGTATGCTCACAGGCCGTCCTGCAGAGGAAATGCCCGGTTCAGCGGGTGACCTACTTCCCGAGCTGCTGCAACTTCACGAACGAGTTCGGCAGGTGATGAGTGGCGTCGCCCAGGCCTTATGGTCGTCCGTCTCCCTACCCGAAGGTCTTGGAGGGCTTGCAGAGAAGCTTCAGGGAGCACGGCGGCGCTTCCGTCTGTGGAAGATATCGGCCTGTCGTCAAGGCGCCAGGGAGGCCTGGGCCATGGTGAAGACGCGGTACACGAAGGCTGACCCAAACCACATGGCCGAGGTCGGACCTGTGGGGCCCGATGGGAAGGAGATCCCTGTGAGCATAATGTATGGCCAAGTAGAGTTGGCCACAAAGTATTCTCAGCGGGACTGTAAACTAGACAGCTTGTTAGATGGTATTGAAGAGGAATACAATCAGTCAATTTTACTTTGTAATTTAAAATGACATGTAAAATGCCTTCTAGCCGGATTGCAGATCGTTTGTCATTGCGGACCTTTTCGCTTCAACCTCGGGATCCGACAGTCTGGAGTGTGTCCGAATACCCTCGCGGTTATAAAAAAACCGGGGAATGCGTGGAGACCAGGTGTAGGGGTCATTAGTGCTTTATCAGACAAGTGCCCAACTAGTTATGTTATATTACATGGTTAGTAAGAAACATCTTCCAGGGAGAATAGTTCCGTTAGGGGTTCCTTTCCCTGGGAGGCATGCCCTAAAGTGCATGTCCGAACTGCGAAAAAAGCAGGAAAGCATCTGGGGGCAGATAAATAAATGGGTAAGAAATCATCTTTCAATTCACCGACGGAATATTCCCTTAAGAACGCTAGCTTTCGGCTTCACCCAGTCTGAGGTACACATCCGGCTGACCCGGCAGTAACAATCGCAGAGGTGCTCCCTTTACCTCCTAGCCGAACAATCGGGAACGTAGGGGTAAGCACAGGAGCCAGGCAACCCAACTTGGCCAAAACTTAAGTCATATCGATGCATATAATGGTGAATAAAAGGTACATGCAGAAGTGTGACACATGTGTTGGGTATAAAGCCCGTATAAATAAGCTTCTGTTAAAGAAGCCCCCAGGTATAATGAGTGTGAGTAGCACATCAAGTGTGTGCGAATAATGCGCTGGCGAGCCACGGAAGGCCCGTGAGAGAAAAAAAAGGGGGATAAAAATAAAAGACAATTTAAAGTATAAAATATAGACGGGGGAAGGAGATGAACTCAGAGTCCGGCGCTAGGCGTAGAATCTTCGGAGACGGGCTGCGTTCCATGGATTTGGCTCGAGTCGGTTATCCGATGCGTTTCCAGACGGTACGCTCCGCTGGTCAGGACTTGGTCGATAATGAAGGGACCTTCCCATTTGGGCTTGAGTTTGTCCTTTTTCTTGTCCGGCAGGCGTAGAACTAGTTCGCCAACATTGTAAGTTTTGGCCCGTACTTCTCTGCTTTGATATCTTGAGCCATTGTTGATAGAATGCGGAACGAGCTTTTGCCATGTCACGCTCCTCCTCTAAGGCGTCCAAACTGTCCTGCCGATCCAGCTCGGCTTCTTTTTCTTTGTACATGCGCACGCGAGGTGAGTCATGAATTATGTCGCAGGGCAAAACTGCCTCTGCGCCGTATACCATAAAAAATGGTGTGAATCTGGTAGTGCAATTCGGCGTGGTCCGCAGCCCCCAGAGTACGGAGTCGAGCTCCTCTACCCAGTGCGTGTTAGATTCCTTAAGGGACCGCACTAGCCTGGGTTTGATGCCGCTCATGATTAGACCATTTGCTCCTTCGACTTGACCGTTAGTTTGAGGGTGATAGACTCAAGCGTAGTTGAGCTTAATGCCCATGTTTTTGCACCAGAGTTTAACCTCGTCGGCCGTGAAGTTCGTGCCGTTATCAGTGATGATGCTGTGGGGGCGCCTGTAACGGTGTACTACCCCTGATATGAAGTCTATCACGGGTCCGGATCCGGCCGTCTTAACTAGCTTGGCCTCTATCCACTTGGTGAATTTATCCACCATGACCAATAGGTATTTTTGCTTGTGGGTTCCTCCTTTAAGGGGCCCAACCATGTCAAGCCCCTAGACCACGAACGGCCAGGTGATGGGTATAGTTTTCAGGGCGGTGGGTGGCATGTGGCTTTGATTAGCAAAGAGCTGGTGTCGGTGTCAAAACCGGCGGATCTCAGGTAGGGGGTCCCGAACTGTGCGTCTAGGCGGATGGTAACAGGAGACAAGGGACAAGATGTTTTTACCTAGGTTCGGGCCCTCTCGATGGAGGTAAAACCCTACTCCTGCTTGATTGATATTGATGATATGGGTAGTACAAGAGTGGATCTACCACGAGATCAAGGAGGCTAAACCCTAGAAGCTAGCCTATGGTATGATTGTTGTAATGGTTGTCTGTCCTACGGACTAAAACCCTCCGGTTTATATAGACACCGGAGAGGGCTAGGGTTACACAGAGTCGGTTACAATGGTAGGAGATCTACATATCCGTATCGCCAAGGTTGCCTTCCACGCCAAGGAAAGTCCCATCTGGACACGGGACGAAGTCTTCAATCTTGTATCTTCATAGTCTTGGAGTCCGGTGGCGATGATAGTCCGGCTGTCGGACACCCCTAGTCCAGACTCCTCGGTAGCTCCCCGAACCGGGCTTCACCGCGATGAGTCCGACGCGCATATTGTTCGGCATTGCAAGGCGGTTTACTCCTCCGAATAATTCATAGAAGGTTGTGAACACCAGGATAGTGTCCGGCTCTGCAACATAAATTCCTCATTCCACCGTAGAGAGAATAATATGTACACAAGTTCGATCTGCTGACGTATTTCGTGGCATGACGTCACACCACCACCAAGCTTTTACTTGAATCGTTTTTTATTATACCACCTCAGCGCGTTTAGCGAAGCGGTTTCCTTGGCACGTCTTGTCGAAGGAGAGATCGTGTTCCCCTTATTCTGGGATTCCCATCAATACGGACATGGGTAACCCAACTGTGCCCGTCGCCACGCCCCCTCTATCGGAGGCGAGTCCCGAAGGGTCACGGAGACGGCCCTTGGTATTCTCCTTCTTTATAATGGGACCAAGGCCCGTTTCTTTTCTTCAATCCTCCATCGAATCTTCTCCTTGCCCCAAGTTCCAACACCCAGAGCCCCAGATTCGAGCGCTTCGGACCTCCAACAATGTCCGGCTCCGACCTACAGGGCCGGTGGATGCCCTCCTCCATCACGGAGGAGGACGTGCGAAAGCTGCGAGAGGCCAAGTACCTGACTTACGAGATTTCGCAC
The DNA here is from genome assembly GCA_021437245.1 of Aegilops speltoides. NCBI lineage: Eukaryota > Viridiplantae > Streptophyta > Magnoliopsida > Poales > Poaceae > Aegilops > Aegilops speltoides. The sequence continues at coordinate 443,372,412 of CM038142.1, forward strand.
AGGTTGCCCGCCGAAGGGCAAGTCATCCCCACCCCCAAGCCCGACGAGTATGTCGTTTTTGTATCCCACCTCCGTCGAGGTTTAGGCTTCCTGATGGATACTTTTGTGAGAGGGCTCATGTTTTATTATGGGTTGGAATTCCACGACTTGGCTCCGGAGTCCATCCTCCATATTTCTGCATCTGCGAAGCCTTCCTCCGCGTCACCCCTCACTTCGGCTTGTGGCTTAAGACCTTTGACGTGAAGCCGAAGATGATCGAGGGGCATCAAGCAGAACGCGGCGGGGCGGTTGTGAGCAGAAGGGCCGACGCTCCATGGCCCGAGGGCTCTTTTCAGGAGGAGCTCGGCTCATGGCAGCAGGAGTGGTTCTATATAACCGCTCCCAGGGGCAGCAGGCAGAAGCCGCCGCCCATCTTCCGCTCGGGCCCTCCACCACGGCTGATGTCATGGGTCAGCCAAGGGCTCAATTGGGGGCCATCAAAGGATGTGCCCCTACTGTGGGGCCGGATTCAAGACCTCCAAGCAAGGGAGATCGACCTGGTTGTGGTGATGCAGGTCATGCTGATTAGGCGTCTCCTGCCCTGCAAACGCCGCCCTCTCCGGCTGTGGGAGTTTAATCCGGAGGGACCACGGATTCTCCAACACTTCATGGGTACGACACCCGTGGAGATGTACAAATTGTTCTTCGGATCACAAGAGGTGTGTCCGGAATTAACCGAGGATGCCGGCCTGAGCTGCAATCACCCGGATACACAAGTAAGTAGCTCCGTGTCCGGACATATTGTTTGCTTGCCTTTCTATGATTCGGCTTTTGACCAACTGCCCTCTAAACAGGAGTGGATAGCGCAAGCAAAAGCTGTCTGATGTCGGCCCCCCCGAGAGAGACAGCGCCGGATCCCGTGCTGGTCAGGATGCTGGAGGTTGCGCCTTCACAGGAAGGCGAAGGGGAGAACAGAGGAACTACCGCCTCAACCAAGGAGGCTTTTGAGGAAGGGGGGATCGGGAATCCCTCCTTCTAGGGGGAGAAGAGGACCGCCTCCGAAAACCTGGAGGCCAAAGCCCCAAAGCGGGGAAAGAGATCTTCACCAGAGGGTCCTGCGTCCGGAGAGGCTCCGGCTGCACAATCTCCCCTAAAGAATCAGCCCTCTAGCGAGCCATAAGTAGAAAAAAGGGAGTTTTTGTAATAAGGGACATCCCTATTTGTGCTTCTGAGGATAACTTAAGTTTCTACCTTGTAGTTCGGATCTCCGTCCTTCTCAGATGAGCTCATCTTCGGGGGAACTCCGTCCGGAGATGATGGAGAGCGAGACGCCTCCATCCGCCGCACCATCGGATAGGGCGGACGAGCCTGAAGTGTCATCACGAGGGTATCCCGAGTCGGCAGGGCGAATAGTTCGGCACCAACTGGTGTGCGGCCGGGAGCTGAAGGATCTGCTTGAGAGGGCGTCCATCTCAGAAGGTCACCGTACACTGATGAGTATGGTGATTGAAAGAATTTCATCCGCTGAAGGCGGATTGCGTGATGCCTGTTGGGGAATGTAGTAATTTCAAAAAATTTCCTACGCACACGCAAGATCATGGTGATGCATAGCAACGAGAGGGGAGAGTGTTGTCTACGTACCCTCGTAGACCGAAGCGGAAGCGTTGACACAACGTAGAGGAAGTAGTCGTACGTCCTCCCGGTCCAACCGATCCAAGCACCGTTACTCCGGCACCTCCGAGTTCTTGACACGCGTACAGCTCGATGACGCACCCTCGATCTCCAATCTAGTAGAGGCTCCGAGGGGGAGTTCCGTTAGCACGACGGCGTGGTGACGATCTTGATGTTCTCCTGTCGCAGGGCTTCGCCTAAGCACCGCTACAATATGATCGAGGTGTAATATCGTGGAGGGGGTCACCGCACACGGCTAAGGAACGATCAATGATCAACTTGTGTGTTCTAGGGTGCCCCTTACCCCGTATATAAAGGAGGGAGGGAGGAGGTGGCCAGCCTCAAGGGGCGCGCCATAGGGGGGAAACCTACTCCAAGTAGGTTTCCCTCTCTTTCCTTATCTTATTTGGAGGGAAGGAAGGAGTACTAGTATTAGGAAGTAGTACTAGTAGTAAGAAGGAAGAGAGGGGAAGGAGAAGGAAAGGGGGCCGCCCCTCCCCAGTCGGATTGGGCTTGGAAGCGCCTCCCTTGCTCCTTCTCTCTTCCTCCTACATGGGCCCAATAAGGCCCATATACCTCCCGGGGGGTTCCGGTAACCTCCCGGAGCTCCAAACTTCCGGTGTCCAAATATATCCGTCCAATATATCAATCTTTATGTCTCGACCATTTTGAGACTCCTCGTCATGTCCGTGATCATATCCGGGACTCCGAACAACCTTCGGTACATCAAAATACATAAACTCATAATATAACTGTCATTGAAACCTTAAGCGTGCGGACCCTACGGTTCGAGAACAATGTAGACATGACCGAGACATGTCTCTGTTCAATAACCAATAGCGGGACCTGGATGCCCATATTGGTTCCTACATATTCTACGAAGATCTTTATCGGTCAAACCGCACAACAACATACGTTGTTCCCTTTGTCATTGGTATGTTACTTGCCCGAGATTCGATCGTCGGTATCCAATACCTAGTTCAATCTCGTTACCGGCAAGTCTCTTTACTCGTTCCGTAAAACGTCATCTCACAACTAACTCATTAGTTGAAATGCTTGCAAGGCTTAAGTGATGTGTATTACCGAGAGGGCCCAGAGATACCTCTCCGACATTCGGAGTGACAAATCCTAATCTCAAATCGCCAACTCAACAAGTACCTTCGAGACACCTGAGAGCACCTTTATAATCACCTAGTTACGTTGTGATGTTTGGTAGCACACAAAGTGTTCCTCCGTAAACGGAGTTGCATAATCTCATAGTCATAGGAACATGTATAAGTCATGAAGGAAGCAATAGCAACATACTAAACGATCGTGTGCTAAGCTAACGGAATGGGTCATGTCAATCAGATCATTCAACTAATGATGTGACCTTGTTAATCAAATAACAACTCCTTGTTCATGGTTAGGAAACATAACCATCTTTGATTAACAAGCTAGTCAAGTAGAGGCATACTAGTGACACTCTGTTTGTCTATATATTCACACATGTATTATCTTTTCGGTTAATACAATTCTAGCATGAATAATAAACATTTATCATGATATGAGGATATAAATAATAACTTTATTGTTGCCTCTAGGGCATATTTCCTTCAGTCTCCCACTTGCACTAGAGTCAATAATCTAGATTACACAATAATGATTCTAACACCCATGGAGTCTTGGTGTTGATCATGTTTTGCTCGTGGAAGAGGCTTAGTCAACGGGTCTGCAACATTCAGATCCGTATGTATCTTGCAAATCTCTATGTCTCCCACCTGGACTAGATCCCGGATGGAATTGAAGCGTCTCTTGATGTGCTTGGTTCTCTTGTGAAATCTGGATTCCTTCGCTAAGGCAATCGCTCCAGTATTGTCACAAAAGATTTTCATTGGACCCGATGCACTTGGTATGACACCTAGATCGGATATGAACTCCTTCATCCAGACTCCTTCATTGGCTGCTTCCGAAGCAGCTATGTATTCCGCTTCACATGTAGATCCCGCCACGACGCTTTGCTTTGAACTGCACCAACTGACAGCTCCACCGTTTAATGTAAACACGTATCCGGTTTGCGATTTAGAATCGTCGGATCGGTGTCAAAGCTTGCATCAACGTAACCATTTACGATGAGCTCTTTGTCACCTCCATATCGAGAAACATATCCTTAGTCCTTTTCGGTATTTGGGATGTTCTTGACCGCTGTCGATGATCCACTCTGGATTACTTTGGTACCTCCTGCTAGACTTATAGCAAGGCACACATCAGGTCAGTACACAGCATTGCATACATGATAGAGCCTATGGCTGAAGCATAGGAACACTTTTCATTTCTCTCTATCTTCTGCAGTGGTCGGGCTTTGAGTCTTACTCAACTTCACACCTTGCAATACTGCAAGAACCCTTTCTTTGCTTGATCCATTTTAAACTTCTTCAAAACTTTGTCAAGGTATGTGCTTTGTGAAAGTCCAATTAAGCGTCTTGATCTATCTCTATAGATCTTAATGCCCAATATGTAAGCAGCTTCACGAGGTCTTTCATTGAAAAACTTTTATTCAAGTATCCCTTTATGCTATCCAGAAATTCTATATCATTTCCAATCAATAATATGTCATCCACATATAATATTAGAAATGCTCTGAGCTCCCACTCACTTTCTTGTAAATCTGAGGCTTCTCCAAAAGTCATATAAAACCAAATGCTTTGATCACACTATCAAAACGTTTATTCCAACTCCGAGAGGCTTGCACCAGTCCATAAATGGAACGTTGGAGCTTGCACACTTTGTTAGCTCCTTTGGATCGATAAAACCTTCGGTTGCATCATATACAACTCTTCTTCTAGAAATCCATTCAGAATGCAGTTTTACATCCATTTGCCAAATTTCATAATCATAAAATCGGCAATTGCTAACATGATTCGGACAGACTTAAGCATCGCTACTGGTGAGAAGGTCTCATCGTAGTCAACCCTTGAACTTGTCGAAAACCTTTTGCAACAAGTCGAGCTTTGTAGACGATAACATTACCGTCGGCGTCGGTCTTCTTCTTGAAGATCCATTTATTCTCAATTGCTTGCCGACCATCGGGCAAGTCAACCAAAGTCCATACTTTGTTCTCATACATGGATCCCATCTCAGATTTCATGGCTTCAAGCCATTTTGCGAATCTGGGCTCACCATCGCTTCTTCATAGTTCGTAGGTTCATCATGATCTAGTAGCATGACTTCCGAATAGGATTACCGTACCACTCAGTGCGGATCTTACTCTGTTCGACCACGTGGTTACGTATTAACTTGATCTCAAGTTCTATGATCATTATCATCAACTTCCTCACTAGTTGGTTTTGACGCCACGTAAACCGGTTCTGTGATGTATTATTTTCCAACAAGGGAGTAGGTACAGATTACCTCATCAAGTTCTACTTTCCTCCCACTCACTTCTTTCGAGAGAAACTCCTTCTCTAGAAAGGATCCATTCTTAGCAACGAATGTCTTGCCTTCGGATCTGTGATAGAAGGTGTACCCAACTGTCTCCTTTGGGTATCCTATGAAGACACATTTCTCGATTTGGGTTCGAGCTTATCAGGTTGAAGCTTTTCACATAAGCATCGCAACCCCAAACTTTAAGAAACGACAACTTTGGTTTCTTGCCAAACCATAGTTCATAAGGTGTCATCTCAACGGATTTCGACGGTGCCCTATTTAACGTGAATGTGGCTGTCTCTAGAGCATAACCCCAAAATGATAGCGGTAAATCTGTAAGAGACATCATAGACCGCACCATATCAAGTAAAGTACGATTCTGACGTTCGGACACACCATTCTTACTGTGGTGTTCGGGTGGCGTGAGTTGTGAAACTTTCCACATTGTTTTAAGTGTAAACCAAACTCGTAACTCAAATATTCTCCTCCATGATCGATCGTAGAAACTTTATTTTCTTGTTACGATGATTTTCAACTTCACTCTGAAATTCTTTGAACTTTTCAAATGTTTGGACTTATGCTTCATTAAGTAGATATACCCATATCTCGCTTAAATCATCTGTGAAGGTGAGAAAATACGATATCCGCCACGAGCCTCAATATTCATTGGACCACATACATCTGTATGTATGATTTCCAACAAATCTGTTGCTCTCTTCATAGTGGGAGAACGGCGTTTTGGTCATCTTGCCCATGAGGCACGGTTCGCAAGTACCAAGTGATTCATAATCAAGTGGTTCCAAAAGTCCATCAAGATGGAGTTTCTTCATGCGCATTATACCAATATGACCCAAACGGCGATTGCCACAAATAAGTTGCACTATCATTATCAACTTTGCATCTTTTGGCTTCAACACTATGAATATGTGTATCACTACTATCGAGATTCATCAAAATAGACCACTCTTCAAGGGTGCATGACCATAAAAGATATTACTCATATAAATAGAACAAACATTATTCTCTCGATTTAAATGAATAACCGTCTCGCATCAAACAAGATCCAGATATAATGTTCATGCTCAACGCGGCACCAAATAACAATTATTTAGGTCTAATACTAATCCGAAGGTAGATGTAGAGGTAGCGTGCCGACCGCGATCACATCGACTTTGGAACCATTTCCCACGCGCATCGTCACCTCGTCCTTTGCGGTGTTAAGCAATCCGTAGTCCCCTGCTTTGAGTTGCAAATATTAGCAAGAACCAGTATCAAATACCTAGGTGCTCTGCGAGCTCTAGTAAGATACACATCAATAACATGTATATCACATATACCTTTGTTCACTTTGCCATCCTTCTTATCCGCCAAATACTTGGGGCAGTTCCGCTTCGGTGACTATGCGCTTGCAATAGAAGCACTCAGGCCAGGCTTAGGTCCAGACTTGGGTTTCTTCTCTTGAGCAGCAACTTGTTTGTTGTTCTTCTTGAAGTTCCCCTTCTTCTTCCCTTTGCCCTTTTTCTTGAAACTAGTGGTCTTGTTAACCATCAACACTTGATGCTCCTTCTTGATTTCTACCTCCGCAGCCTTTAGCATTGCGAAGAGCTCGGGAATCGTCTTATCCATCCCTTGCATATTATAGTTCATCACAAAGCTCTTGTAGCTTGGTGGAAGTGATTGGAGAATTCTGTCAATGACGTTATCATCCGGAAGAGTAACTCCCAGTTGAATCAAGTGATTACAATACCCAGACATCTTGAGTATGTGCTCACTGACAGAACTATTCTCCTCCATCTTGCAGCTATAGAATTTATTGGAGATTTCATATCTCTCAATCCGGGCATTCTTCTGGAATATCAACTTCAACTCCTGAAACATCTCATATGCTCCATGACGTTCAAAATGTCGTTGAAGTCCCGGTTCTAAGCCGTAAAGCATGGCACATTGAACTATCGAGTAGTCATCACTTTTGCTCGCCAGACGTTCTTAACGTCGTCGGTTACATCAGAAGCAGTTCGGCACCCAGCGGTGCTTCGGGGCGTAATTTTTCTCGTGCAGCAATGAGGATAATCCTCGTTACGGACCCGATCCGCGTAGTTGCTACCATCATCTTTCAACTTAGCTTTCTCAAGGAACGCATTAAAATTCAATGGAACAACAAGACGGGCCATCTATCTACAAACAACATAGACAAGCAAGATACTATCGGTACTAAGTTCATGATAAATTTTAGTTCAATTAATCATATTACTTAAGAACTCCCACTTAGACGGACATCTCTCTAGTCATCTAAGTGATCACGTGATCCAAATCAACTAAACCATAACCGATCATCACGTGAGATGGAGTAGTTTTCAATGGTGAACATCTTATGTTGATCATATCTACTATATGATTCACGCTTTCGACCTTTTGGTCTCCGTGTTCCGAGGCCATATCCGCATATGCTAGGCTCGTCAAGTTTAACTCGAGTATTCTGCGTGTGCAAAACTAGCTTGCACCCGTTGTAGATGGACGAGAGCTTATCACACCCGATCATCACGTGGTGTGCGGGCACGACGAACTTTGGCAACGGTGCATACTCGGGAGAACACTACTTGATAATTTTTAGTGAGAGATCATCTTAAAATGCTACCGTCAATCAAAGCAAGATAAGATGCATAAAGGATAAACATCACATGCAATCAATAAAAGTGATATGATATGGCCATCATCTTCTTGTGCTTGTGATCTCCATCTCGAAGCACCATCATGATCACCATCGCCACCCGCGCGACACCTTGATCTCCATCGTAGCATCGTTGTCGCCACGCCATCTATTGCTTCTACGACTATCGCTACCGCTTAGTGATAAAGTAAAGCAATTATGTATGCGTTGCATTTCATACAATAAAGCGACAACCATATGGCTCCTCGCCATTGCCGATAACTTCGGTTACAAAACATGATCATCTCATACAATAAAATATAGCATCATGTCTTGGCCATATCACATCACAACATGCCCTGCAAAAACAAGTTAGACGTCCTCTACTTTGTTGTTGCAAGTTTTACGTGGCTGCTACGGGCTTAAGCAAGAACCAATCTCACCTACGCATCAAAACCACAACGATAGTTTGTCAAGTTGATGCTGTTTTAACCTTTGCAAGGACGGGCGTAGCACACTCGGTTCAACTAAAGTTGGAGAAACCGACACACCGCTAGTCACCGTGTGCAAAGCACGGCGGTAAAACCAGTCTCGCGTAAGCGTCTGGCGTAATGTTGGTCGGGCCGCTTCATCCAACAATACCGCCAACCAAAGTATGACATCTTTGGTAAGCAAGATGACTTATATCGCCCACAACTCACTTGTGTTCTACTCGTGCATATAACATCAAACCATAAAACCTAGGCTCGGATGCCTTTGTTGGGGAACGTAGTAATTTCAAAAAATTCCCACGCACACGCAAGATCATGGTGATGCATAGCAACGAGAGGGGAGAGTGTTGTCTCACGCACCCTCAGACCGAAGCGAAGCGTTGACACAACATAGAGGAAGTAGTCGACGTCCTCCCGGTCCAACCGATCCAAGCACCGTTACTCGGCACCTCCGAAGTTCTTGACACGCAGACAGCTCGATGACGCACCTCGATCTCCAATCCAGTAGAGGGTCCGAGGGGAGTTCCGTCAAGACGACGGCGTGGTGACGATCTTGATGTTCTCTGTCGCAGGCTTCGCCTAAGCACCGCTACAATATGATCGAGGTGTAATATCGTGGAGGGGGCACCGACACGGCTAAGGAATGATCAATGATCAACTTGTGTGTTCTAGGGTGCCCCTTACCCCTCAGATATAAAGGAGGGAGGGAGGAGGTGGCGGCCTCAAGGGGGCGCGCGCCATAGGGGGAAACCTACTCCAAGTAGGTTTCCCTCTCTTTCCTTATCTTATTTGGAGGGAAGGAAGGAGTACTAGTATTAGGAAGTAGTACTAGTAGTAAGAAGGAAGAGAGGGGAACGAGAAAGGAAGGGGGCCCCCTCCCCCAGTCGGATTGGGCTTGGGGGGCGCCTCCTCCTTGCTCCTTCTCTCTTCCTCCTACATGGGCCCAATAAGGCCCATATACCTCCGGGGTTCCAGTAACCTCCGGAGCTCCAAACTTCTCCGGAACCTTTCCGGTGTCCAAATATATCCGTCCAATATATCAATCTTTATGTCTCGACCATTTCGAGACTCCTCGTCATGTCCGTGATCATATCCGGACTCAACAACCTTCGTACATCAAAATACATAAACTCATAATATAAGCATCGCATCGAAACCTTAAGCGTGCGGACCCTACGGTTCGAGAACAATGTAGACATGACCGAGACATGTCTCTCGGTCAATAACCAATAGCGGGACCTGGATGCCCATATTGGTTCCTACATATTCTACGAAGATCTTTATCGGTCAAACCGCACAACAACATACGTTGTTCCCTTTGTCATCGGTATGTTACTTGCCCGAGATTCGATCGTCGGTATCCAATACCTAGTTCAATCTCGTTACCGCAAGTCTCTTTACTCGTTCCGTAATACATCATCTCACAACTAACTCATTAGTTGAAATGCTTGCAAGGCTTAAGTGATGTGTATTACCGAGAGGGCCCAGAGATACCTCTCCGACATTCGGAGTGACAAATCCTAATCTCAAATACGCCAACTCAACAAGTACCTTCGAGACACCTGAGAGCACCTTTATAATCACCCGATTCGTTGTGACGTTTGGTAGCACACAAAGTGTTCCTCCGTAAACGGAGTTGCATAATCTCATAGTCATAGGAACATGTATAAGTCATGAAGGAAGCAATAGCAACATACTAAACGATCGTGTGCTAAGCTAACGGAATGGGTCATGTCAATCAGATCATTCAACTAATGATGTGACCTTGTTAATCAAATAACAACTCCTTGTTCATGGTTAGGAAACATAACCATCTTTGATTAACAAGCTAGTCAAGTAGAGGCATACTAGTGACACTCTGTTTGTCTATATATTCACACATGTATTATGTTTCCGGTTAATACAATTCTAGCATGAATAATAAACATTTATCATGATATGAGGAAATAAATAGTAACTTTATTATTGCCTCTAGGGCATATTTCCTTCAATGCCGTCAGGAGCTTGCTGGCGGGATTTGAGGTACATAAAAATGACATACCCTTTGACAGTTTTACACATAAAGTGCGCCCTGTATAGATAGTAGCCCCTGAGACTCGGTAGGATGTCGAGAACGACGGCGTGCCGAGGATCAAAATCCCAGGTATTGATTTTTGCCTTTCCCATGCAGGTGGCGGATAGTTCGGCGGCTAGCCGAACTGACGGAGTTGCCGAACTGAAGCGGCAGCTCGACGCTGCGGATGCGGACATCGTGCTGGTTAATAAACGACTCGATGAGTCGCAAGGTAGTTTTTTTTGGTCACCTAGTAAGGGAGCCAAAGCCCACTCCTTACAACATGTGTGCTAAATGCAGATGGTGCCGCTGCTGTGGAGAGCCTTCGGGCAGAACTTGCTCAAGCCAAGGAGCAAGCCAGAAGGAGTGATGCGGCTGCCTCGAGGGCGGCCGAAGAGCTAGAAGCCGAGAGGGCTGCACACTGTCGAAGCAGGGAGGAGATGGCCGAAATGGCCGTAAAGTTAAAAGATGCTACCGACCGCAATGAGGTTCTTGAAAAGGAACGCCTAGCGGAGCGACAAGACCTGGGGAAGGCCACCGCCGAAGCCAAGGATGCCCGTTCTGCAATGCGGGCTATAAAGGAGGAGCTGCGCCAGGCCGGAGACATTGTGGATGGCAATCCCTTTCTGCTACGCCGAAGGTTTACAGATCCAAAGTATGCTCAGCTGGGCCAGCTGTGGGGTCCGGAGGATCATTATATGGAGCGGCTAGTGCGGCGGATGCCGTTGTGCACTTCCGAAGTCAGAAGGATCACAAGACGGAAGAGCTGTTTTGGTCTCAATACCATAGTCCGGAGCGTTCACTTCCGCTGACCGATCGGTTGGCTGAGTGGCCTGAGCTGAATAGATTGTCCGGGCTTGCCATGACGGATATCATGACCCATGTCTGGCCGGATAGGCCCAAGCCGAAGAGTTATTTTGGCTTATTACAACAATTTCTTGGGGCGGTGCCGCATATCAAGGCGATGAAGCGGTCGGCCTGCATAGAGGGTGCACGGATGGCCCTTGCCCGTGTGAAGACACATTGGACAGAGATGGATGCCACATTGCTATGCACCTGTGGTTCGGATGAGAACCGGTTACCCGTCGAGCACTATTTTGGGGAAGTTCTGCGTGGTGCTCATGTAATAGAGTCGCAGTGCTCAAAAAATGTCGTGTTCAAATGAACTTTATGATTTGTAAAACGATGTTTATAATATAAGCGCTTTTTGTACTTGTGCATGCAAGTATTGGAATATCTCCTGTGTGGCCGTTTAATGTATACTTGTGAATAACTTGAAAGATTGCAGTCTTCGGCTTCAGCCCCCACGCACATAGTGCGGGGGTGTTTGCAAAATAGTGCATTTTCACACTTAATCCAACTTCTTGGTCCTATAAAGGAGGTGGTAGCGTAGCAAACGAGGCAACCGGACTATAATGCTTTATCACTTTCACTTAGCCATAGGAGTTCGAGGGTGGGGCTATGATATAGCCCCTGGGGGCACCGCGCTCTCCGAGTTTGGGGCTCGTATGTGCCTGACCAGGAAACGGTCCTTCGTCAAAGCGGAGGAATTCTAAACATTCCGATAGTCAATCGAGTGGTTGTCGACTACTCGCTATGTCATGGCGATCGAGTTTTCGGCTTTCATCGAGGTGCTCGCCCGGCCGAACCAGGCACAATCGCAGAGTTCTCCGGTGCGCGTTAGCCGATGATACGGAACGTAAGGCAGCAAAACACAGGAGCCAGCAAACCCAACATTTGACCAAAGACATGACTCGAGCTGATGCATATAAGGCCTAATCTCGAGACGCGAACACTCCCTAAGGTGTTCGGTCTTTATAATAATGGGCAGAACAATGCCCTAAGCCCCTAGTGTCCAGGTACAGGCAAGAATTTCTGGTGCGGCCGATGCCAAAACGCCAGCCTCCTCGTTGGTTATGGTAAAAAACTGTGGGATGTGATCAACAAAAGACAGTAAGAAAGGTTTATGCAGGGACTTAATCTGAAAAGAATCCTTGCGACGGTCCCTGCTGCACGTCTGCGCCTGTGTCTTCGTTGTGCCGTATCCTGGATGGGCGTACACGTTGTTCATCTGTAAAAAGAGAGGAACTTAGCTTGAAAGGAAATCGTGTAAAGAGAAAAAGAATGTATTAAAAGTCGAAATATGAATGAATGAATAGGGCTGAGCTTATATTAGCTCATTATTGCTTGTACACATAGCCCCTTGTAAAGGGATGTGCGGCTAGGGAGCCCCTAGCTTATTTATGCCGGACTCGTCTAACCGTGTCCGGGGTCTTGAACGACCATTTAATGAGATAATGCCGCGCGGACCGGGCATTTTAAGTGTAAGAGATGCGTAATGTGGTATTGCCTTAAAGTGGACAAAAGCTTCACGTCCCAATAGTGCTTGATGGCTACTTTTGAATGGGGCGATATGAAAGATTAGCTTTTCGCGTCGGAAGCTGTCGGGTGACCCGAACACAACTTCTAATAGTAAGGAGCCTATGCACTTGGCGTAAGGGCCTGCCGTCACTCCTTTGAAGGTAGTGCGGGTATGTCGGATTTTAGTAAGGTCTATCCCCAACTTGCGGATTGTGTCCGGATATAGCAGGTTTAAATCACAGCCACCGTCCATCAGGACTTGTGTAAATTGTAATCCGTCGATTATAGGATCCAATATCAGAGCAGTCCATCCTGCGTTTCGAATACTTCTGGAATAGTCCAGGTGGTCGAAAGTAATTGGTTTTGACATCCAACCTCGAGGTTCCGCTGGGGTGGACCGTGCGATACCTGCTTTGATGGGTGCCGCACCGTTTTTTCGTATTATCACGTGAAGTGAGTTTACTGTTTTGACTTCTTGTGGGAAAGTCTTTTGTTTTCCGGCACTCTGCTGGTGGGGTTCGTCGTCGTCCTCGCTTGGCATGTCGAGCCCCTTGTGTTCGGCGTTTAGTCGGTCGGACTGTTTGAAGACCCAACAATCTCGGTGGGTGTGGTTTGCAGGCCTTCCGGAGGTGCTGTGGATTTGACATATCCGATCCAAAATTTTGTTTAAGTTGGATAGCTCGTCACTGTTGTCCTTGAGAGGCAGTGTTTTGTTGTTCGGCCGCGAACTTTTGAATCCGGCGTTGACCGCCGTGTTCTTTGGGCTTTTTTCTTTATTTCGGTGCTGATCCTTTCTGCACCGTGATTTTCCGTTTCCATCTCTGATCTCGGATGTACTCGGGTTGTTGGTGCTGCATCTTGCTAGCTGCCTGTCTTCCCCCGCAAAGCGGGTCATGAGGCTTGTTAGCGGCCATTGTTCTCGGCTTCTCTTGGTCGAGGTGTCCGCGAGCCATTCGTCTCGGAGATTATGTTTAAAAGCTGCTAAGGCTTTGGCGTCCGGACGATCGACTATTTGGTTCTTTTGGTAAGGAACCTGTTCCGAATTTATGCTACCGACTCTCCGGGCTGTTGAGTTATGTGACTTAAATCGCTCAGATCCGGAGGAGGACATAAGTCCCTTGGAAATTTGCTCTAAACGCGTCCTTGAGCTCTTCCCAGCTTCCAATAGTATTTTCTGGGAGGCTTTTGAGCCAATGCCGAGCTGGCCCTTTGAGCTTGAGGGGTAGATATTTTATGGCGTGGAAATCATCTCCTCCGCCATGTGTATGTGGAGGATGTAATCCTCAATCCGCACTCTGTGGTTTGTTGTTCCGTCAGATGCCTCTATGTGTTACGGGTTTGAATCCTCCGAAATTATGATCCAAAGACCTCATCGGTGAAACATAGTGGGTGTCGCGCCCTGTATTTAGGCGCATGCTATCTTGGACATGCGGCGTGTTGTGTTGCTTCCGGGGCCCTCTTTTGGGGCCCGTAAATGGACCTGACCGGGCCATTTGTTTTATGAGGATCATGTGTCATCTTGTGTGCGGCGCCGCTTGTCGCTTTTGGCGTGTCATATGGTCGTCTATCCGGCCAGGCGGCCTCCTTGCTTTTTGACTGTGGGGGCTCTATGGCCTCCTCGTCGAATTTTGGCAGCAGCTTGCGCTTCGGTTAGCTCTTTGTTTGGTGGCTATTGCCATATCTCTCCGCGGTCTTGAGTACTTTGCTCCACCTCATTCTGAGTATGTCTTCCGCTGTTTTGAGCTTCCGTTTATCCTTTTTTAGACTTCTTGCAGTGGCGACAAGTCTTTTGTGAAGGTTCTTATGCTCCGGTGGTGTGTCCGGCGTGAGATCGTCTGGACTGTTGTTTTCACCGGGCTTGGATTGATTATCCGATTCGTCTTGTTCGGGTGGTTGCTTGGTTGCATGTTCATCGTCCACTGGTTTGCCCTGCTCTATTGCTGGGTCATTGGGAGTGCTATTTTTTGTCGAGGCGGGACTTAGGGCGGCATCTGCGTCGCCATTTTGGTTGCTTGTCGGCGGAATTATCCTTTGTCGCGTCCCGTTGTTCCTCGTTATCGCTTCCTTTTGGAGTGTCCACCATATATACATCATGGGTTGGGGTGGCCTTCCAGTGCTCGGTAAGCGCTGGTTCTTGATTGTCTCCGGCGTCGTCGTCCATACCGTCGATGTCTTCGGAGTCGTAGTCTAGCATGTCGGTAAGATCGTCGACAGTGGCTACAAAGTGGGTGGTGGGCGGGTTTTGAATTTCTTCGTCATCCGCATCCCAACCATCCTGACCGTAGTCCGGCCAGGGTTCTCCTGATAACGAGAGATGCTTTAGCGAATTTAGGATGTCGCCAAAGGGTGAGTGCTGAAAGATGTCCAGGGCGGTGAACTCCGTGATCGGCGCCCAATCGGATTCGTTTGGCGGCGCGCGGGAGGTTCGGAGTCCGGCGAGGAGTCCGCGCCGAGTCACGAGCTTTATAAGGGACAAGGTCAGATTCGCCCATCGCCATAGAAGTTGCAGCCCCGAGGCGTGTCCAGCCACCTATCCTCGACCGCGCGTATGCTCAACTATGGTACAGTAGCGGACTCGCAGCGGCCTCGTGGCCTCGTCCGCGGCGGAGCTAAATCATGCCCATCGTGATAAAGGCGGCACGCCGCCGTGGCTCAATCCATCAAGATCAAGTCTCCGCGATGTCGGCCGTGAAGTTTGCTTCCAAACCTGACCGATGGTCGTGGGTGTAGCTTCGATCCGCTCCAGATGGCTGCTTAATTGGCCCGCAGCGGCCGCCGAATCTTAAGATCTGTCCGGGAGAAAAATCTCACCCGACGGTGTTGTTGTTGATTGAAGAAGCCATCAAGCCTATCGGTGACGATACGAGGAACTCTCAATGAAAGCACCAATGTTGGTGTCAAAACCGCGGATCTCGGTAGGGGTCCCGAGCTGCAAGCGCCTAGGCGGATGGTAACAGGAGACAAGGGACACGATGTTTTTACCTGTGTGGGCCCTCTCGATGGAGGTAAAACCCTACTCCTGCTTGATTGATATTGATGATATGGGTAGTACAAGAGTGGATCTACCACGAGATCAAGGAGGCTAAACCCTAGAAGCTAGCCTATGGTATGATTGTTGTAATGGTTGTCTGTCCTAAAGACTAAAACCCTCTGGTTTATATAGACACGGAGAGGGCTAGGGTTACACAGAGTCGGTTACAATGGTAGGAGATCTACATATCCGTATCGCCAAGCTTGCCTTCCACACCAAGGAAAGTCCCATCCGGACACGGGACGAAGTCTTCAATCTTGTATCTTCATAGTCTTGGAGTCCGGCTGACGATGATAGTCCGGCTGTCCGGACACCCCCTAGTCCAGGACTCCCTCAGCTGGCAACCGACGCATCGTTGGACTAAATCCTGAGCGTCTGCCCGGGCCGTTGGCCAATAAAATCCTGTACGGAAGGCCTTGCTTACAAGGGCCCGGGCTGCGGCGTGGTGCCCACCGAGTCCGGCATGAATTTCAGCCAGAAGATTTCGCCCTTCCTCTTTGGAGATACACCTTTGAAGGACTCCGGTTGTGCTTTTCTTATAGAGCTCTCCCTCATGGACCTTATAGGCTTTAGATCGCCGTACTATGCAGCGGGCCTCATTTTGGTCCTCGGGAAGTTCCTGCCTAGTTAAGTAAGCTAGGAATGGTTCGGTCCACGGGGCAATGAGTGCCATTATTTCGTGGGCTGAAGGTGTTGTTTCATTGGCAGAAGCACCGATTGTGTCAGAGTGTGCGGTGTCGGGCAGTCCGGTTGGGTCCGGATTGTTGTTTCCAGACTCCCCTTCCCATAGTATGGATGGCTTGAAAAGCCGTTCCAGGAAGATGTTGGGAGGGACGGCATCACGCTTTGCGCCGATGCGTGCCAATACGTCCGCCGCTTGATTATTATCCCGGGCTATATGGTGAAATTCGAGCCCTTCAAACCGAGCTGACATTTTCAGAACAGCGTTACGGTAAGCTGCCATTTTCGGATCCTTGGTGTCGAAGTCTCCATTTATTTGGGATATCGCGAGGTTCGAATCCCCTCACACCTCTAGGCGTTTAATGCCCATGGAGACCGCCATCCGGAGGCCATGTAGAAGGGCCTCGTATTCGGCTGCGTTGTTGGAGTCCGTTTACATTATCTGGAGTACATATTGGACTGTGTCACCGGTTGGGGATGTCAGGACGACGCCAGCACCCAGGCCGGCCAACATTTTGGAGCCGTCGAAGTGCATGATCCAATTAGAATATGCACCGTACTCTTTAGGGAGTTCGGCTTCAGTCCATTCGGCGATGAAGTCGGCCAAAACTTGCGAGTTGATAGCTCACCGTGGTTTATAGGTTATGTCGAATGGTAGGAGCTCGATGGCCCATTTTGCAATCCTGCCAGTCGCGTCGCGGTTGTTTATAATGTCATCCAGAGGTACTTCGGAGGCTACTGTTATCGAACACTCTTGAAAGTAGTGTCGGAGCTTCCGAGATGCCATGAACACTGTGTACGCTATCTTTTGATAATGTGGATACCGGGACTTGCATGGAGTTAGGACAGTGGATACATAGTACACTGGTTTTTGAAGAGGGAACTTGTGTCCGTCCGTTTCTCGTTCGACGACAAGCACCGCGCTTACGACTTGATGTGTTGCCACGATATATAATAGCATTGGTTCGCCCAAGTTGGGCGCGGCCAGGACCAGATTTGTTGCCAATATGGCCTTTGCTTCTTCGAGTCCGGCCGTGGCGGCATCCGTCCACTCGAAGTGTTCGGTGCGCTGGAGGAGGCGATAAAGGGGTAATGCCTTTTCTCCTAAGCGGGAGATGAAGCGGCTTAGAGCCGCCACGCATCCAGTCAATTTTTGTATTTGCTTGAGGTCTTGGGATATCCAATTGTGACAGAGCTCGGATCTTGGCTGGGTTTGCTTCAATTCCTCTACCGGATACAATGAAGCCCAAGAGCTTTCCGGCTGGTACGCCGAAAACGCATTTTTTCCGGGTTAAGCTTAATGTCATATGCTCGGAGATTGTCGAATGTGAGCCTCAAGTCATTTAATAGAGTTTCGACGTGTTTGGATTTGACGACCACATCGTTTACGTATGCCTCCACTGTTTTGCCGATCTGGTTTGCCAGACATGTCTGAATCATGCGCTGGTATGTTGCGCCGGTGTTTTTGAGCCCGAAGGGCATTGTGTTGAAGCAAAATGGTCTGTATGGAGTAATGAATGTCGTTGCGGCTTGGTCTGGCTCTGCCATCTTGATTTGATGGTAGCCGGAGTATGCGTCGAGGAAGCACAATGAATCATGCCCTGCGGTAGCGTCGATAATTTGATCGATGTGGGGAAGGGGGAAGGGATCCTTTGGGCAAGCCTTGTTAAGGTCCTTAAAATCGACACACAGGCGCTAGGATTTGTCCTTCTTTGGTACCATTACCAGGTTTGCTAGCCAGTCCGGATGTTTTATATCTCTGATGAATCCGCTTCTAATAGTTTGGCCAGCTCCTCTCCCATTGCTCGCCTTTTGGGTTCGAAAATCGCCAAGAGCCTGCTTGATGGCTTGAACTTTTAGGATATTTAGGCTGTGCTCGCCACCGGCGTGGGATTCTGGCATGTCTCAAGGGTGCTGCAAAATATCCCAATTTTCCGTAGGAATTCTCGTAGTGCGGCGTCTACATCAGGGTTTAATTGTGCCCCAATGGAGGCCGTCTTTGTTGGGTCCGTTGGATGGACTTGGAATTTTACTATTTCGTCCGCTGGCTTAAAAGAGGTGGACTTGGATCTTTTGTCCAGTATCACGTCGTCCCTGTTCACCGTGGAGCGCAGCGCTGTGAGTTCTTCGGCCGCTAGGGCTTCGGATAGTGCCTCTAGGGCTAGTGCGGCTGTCTTATTTTCGGCGTGGAGCACTACGTCCGGATCGCTGGCAAGGGTGATGATTCCGTTGGGCCCGGGCATTTTGAGCTTCATGTACCCGTAATGGGGTATAGCTTAAAAAATTGTGAATGCCTCTCATCCTAATAAAGCGTGATATCCGCTGCTGAACGGGGCCACATGGAACGTGATCTCCTCGGACCAGAGTTGTCCATGAGCCAAATACCACATCCAAGTGATTTTTCCCTGCAGCATGCTTCCCGACTAGGGATTATTCCTCTGAAGGTTGTGTTACTTCGCCAATGCGGCTCCAGTCTACTTCCATTTTTCAAGGGTTTCCTCGTAGATGAGGTTTAATCACGCCGCCGTCCATGAGTACCTTAGTAAGGCGAAGCCGCCCACTATTGGGCCGAGGACCAATGCGGCCGGAGCTCGGGCTGTTCGAATTTAGGTTTGTCCTTTGGCGTTAAAGGTAATAGCTGTGTCACCCATGGATTTATTGTTGCTACTTGGTAGACTTCGCAAGGTCATGGAGTGTTCGTTTCGCATTTTATTTGATGCGAAAGTCTCAAGACTATTAATATCGTCTTGGTACTGTTGGGGTGGTTTTCGGGGCTAGAAGCTCTTCGCCACTTTTGGCCACTGCCGTAGTATCCAACATGCTCAAGGCTATGTGTTGGAGTGGCGCCTCAGATTATGGATTTTGCAAGGTCCATTGAGCCATCCCTCCAAAGACGGTTCCGTGCCCTTTAGGGGTTTTTTGCTTTTGGTTTTTAACCCGGTGCTGAATATGATGCACCCTTTTATTTCGACTACGGTTGTGTTCGAGCCGGATTGTCCCAAAATTTGGTTTCGCTTTTCAGCGCTTCCATCGCACAAGATTTCAGATTATGGACGCCAAGTCGGCGGCGTGTAATTTCGCGGCGACTTATGGCGTTCATAATTCCCTTGTCCGTGCAATTATTGCAGAAAATTGAGATTGCGCTTTCTTCATGGCAGTCCTTTATCCTGTCCATAACCAGGAGGAATCTGGCCCAGTAATGGTGTACTGTTTCAGCGGGCTCTTGCCGGATTCGGGATAGATCGCTTGTGTTTGGGTGGGCGGGTGGAATTAAATTCGGAACCCCATCCAATCTAAGACTCAAGGGTCGGAAAGTTTCCGAACTTGGAAGCTTGGGTTGTTGGATGTTGTCCAATGAATCCGGCCCGCTGCCTGACTTTAGGTTCAGGGCTTGATCGACGTCCGTCCCTCCGCGGGAATCCGGCATGGAGGGGTCAGGAATTCGGACATAGCTTGTCCTTAATGTAGAAGAAGAGTCGCCGTGCTGTTCCTCCACTACAGCAACGTGGTGGGTAGCCTGGGGAGAGTTGATCTCTCTCAGATCGGGTTTAGGCCCAATCTGTTCGTAGTCTGTAGCGACTCCCAGGGCGGCGATGCGATCCAGGAGCTCGTTTAGGGAGGAGAGCTCCACCGGATCTAGCTGCTCGGCGAATTCCGAGTTGATGTGGAGATCGCGCTTGATGACCCGAGAGGTCATCGTCGGCGTGTGCTTAACAGCGGTCATAAGAAAATCGCCTAGCTGGATAGTTTGGCGGATGGCCAAAGCTCCTTTATAACGGTGCCGTCTTTTAAAGACGGACGAGGCATCCTTCCGATTGTGACGGCACAGAGGAACTCTCAATGAAAGCACCAATGTCGGTGTCAAAACCGCGGATCTCGGTAGGGGGTCCCGAACTGCAAGCGCCTAGGCGGATGGTAACAGGAGACAAGGGACACGATGTTTTTACCTGTGTTGGGCCCTCTCGGTGGAGGTAAAACCCTACTCCCGCTTGATTAATATTGATGATATGGGTAGTACAAGATTAGATCTACCACAAGATCAAGGAGGCTAAACCCTAGAAGCTAGCCTATGGTATGATTGTTGTTCGTCCTAAGGACTAAAACCCTCCGGTTTATATAGACACCGGAGAGGGCTAGGGTTACATAGAGTCGGTTACAATGGTAGGAGATCTACCTATCCGTATCGCCAAGCTTGCCTTCCACGCCAAGGAAAGTCCCATCCGGACACAGGACGAAGTCTTCAATCTTGTATCTTCATAGTCTTGGAGTCCGGCCGATGGTGATAGTTCGGCTATCCGGTCACCCCCTAGTCCAGGATTCAAGTCGATCAACACATAAAGCGCACAAGTTGTACCGAGAGGTACCAAGTGTTCCCATGGTATGGTAAGCATTGTCCATTATGCTTTGTGTACTAACCCATGGTCTACGTCAGAGTTCTTTGTGGGGTTAGGTATGTTTCCATGGTCTTGCGTCAAGAAGAAGATCCCATACAAAACATGGAGGATGACATCAAGTGGTGATCGTCATCAAGTTTGCAGTGTGCAAGTTCAAGTGGAGCAACACGAAGAGTGGCTCACCCATAATGGAGTATGGGGAGCAATCAAGCTTGAATCTTGCCATCCATTGTGGTGTCAATGGACTTGTGAAGATGTGCCGAAGAGTCGCTCACCCATAGTGGACTATGGGGAGCAATCATCTAGTCTTCATCGAGCCAACGAATCAAGAAAGGTGGTCCAACTTAAGGAGTCAAGATCGTCATCATCTAGCTCAAGTGGACCATGTGTAAGGCAAAGGTTTGCCCTTGATAGATTTTCTATTTTACCGGTCATGTGGTGGTAGTTGGGAGACCGGGTTATAGGATCGTTTGCCGTACTATCAAGGGGGGCTCTCAATTTGATAGCTTGATCGTATCATTAGTAGAGACCTCAAACTATTGCATCCTTGCATCATGTTTCTTGGTTCTTGTTTGGTTCTCTTTGTGAGTCTTAGAGTATATGGTCATCTTGATGACAAGCTTGAGTTCATCGAAAATGGAGTTCGCATGCGTCTTCTATGATGTTTTCGGTGTTGGAGGTTTACCGGTCTTATCCAAGGAAGGGTTCTCACCATTTTCTTATGGGCATTTTCTTATTTGCTTCTTATTGTTATTTCTATCAAGATTGTGTTAGCCCTTGTTGCTAGCTTTCCAACAAACTTGGTTTCATCGAATTCGGAGCTCGTATGCGAAAGTTGTGGCTGTTTTGATATTGCCTGTTTTACATAGAGAGGTTGTACCGCCCCATAGAGGGCTTGTACCGGTTGACCGGTACAACCGGTGTTTGGAGCAGTTGTACCGCTCCAAAATTGATCCGGAGGTTGTACCGGCCTTGTACCGCTCTACCACCGGACTAGTTTCTGTTTTGGAGCGGTTCTTGGGCGGTTCTTGGGCGGTTATTGACCGGTTTTACCGGTACTACCGGTTCCCCAGGCTGTTGTACCGCTTAGAGCTTTTCCCAGGTTGGTTTTTCCTCTGCTTTGGCCGGTTGTACCGGTTCGTGCACCGGTTGTACCGGTCCTACAGTTTTCTGCATATAACGGGCAGATTCATGGGGACCTATTTAAGGGGGTCTTCTTCCCCAATGGTTCCCTATCTCTTGAGCTCGTTTTTGCCCCCATTGTTGACCTTCTTTGAGCTTGCTAACTCTCAATCCCTCCATGGATTCTTGCTAGTTTTTGAGGGAAAAGAGAGAGGAGATCTAGATCCACACTTCCACCAATCACTTTCTCCTCTATGTGAGGGGAACCCTTGGATCTAGATCTTGGAGTTCTTTGTGTTCTCCTTCTTGTTCTTCCTCTTACTTTCCTCTCTAGCATTAGTTTCTTTGGTGGGATTTGAGAGAGAAGGACTTGGGTACTCTGTGTGCCCTTGCCATTGCGTTTGTGCATCGGTTTGAGTTCTCCACGGTGATACGTGGAAGTTACAAGTTGAGAAGCTTATTACTCTTGGGTGCTTGGTACCCTTGAGCTTGTTCCTCTTGGGTGCTTGGGTGCCCTAGACGGTTGGTGGTGTTCGGAGCTCAATCATTGTGGTGTAAAGCTCTGAGCAAGCGTCGGTGTCTCCAATTAGGTTGTGGAGATCGCCCCGAGCAATTTGATCGGCACCGTGACCGCCACTGTGGTTGCCAAAGTGTACTGGGTTGGTGACCGCCCCAAGGGTCGCCATTTGTATGGGTTGGTGACCGCCCTCAAGGGTCCCTTAGTGGAATCACGGCATCTTGCATTGGCGAGGGCGTGAGGAGATTACGTGGCCCTAGTGGCTTCTTGGGGAGCATTGTGCCTCCACACCGCTCCAAACGGAGATTAGCATCCGCAAGGGTGTGAACTTCGGGATACATCGTCGTCTCCGCGTGCCTCGGTTATCTCTTACCCGAGCCCTTTACTTATGCACTTTACTTTGTGATAGCCATTTTCTTCCTTGTCATATATCTTGCTATCACATAGTTGCTTATCTTGCTTAGCATAAGTTGTTGGTGCACATAGGTGAGCCTAGTTGTTGTAGGTTTTGTGCTTGACAAATTAACCGCTAGGTTTATTCCGCATTTGTTCAAGCCTCTACCGTAATTATTTCAAAACGCCTATTCACCCCCCCTCTAGGCGACATCCACGATCTTTCACCAAGTTTCCGATTAATACAATTCTAGCATGAATAATAAACATTTATCGTCATATAAGAAAATATAAATAACAACTTTATTTTGCCTCTAGGGCATATTTCCTTCACATACCAAAATAAAATTCAAGTCCGGGTCACGGCTGGCCAGTGTGATAGATCACTTGTTGCACACCATCCGTGCCAAGTGCTCTACAACCATCCGTTCCGCTTCCATCATCTTGTACTCTCCACGCACGTTGATCTCTTTCTTCTTTCTCTCAAGCCACTTCTTGACTTCCGCATCGAAGAGGTTTGTGTCCGCCAACATTATCCTCGTGCATGGACGGCGTCAAGGCAACAGACGTCACGGCGATGGGGGACGGGATATCTAGTGACGGCAGGTGGGGTGGCGGCTCGGATGGGGGAGCAACTGTGGAGGACAACACAGACTAAGATGTGGGAAATGGAGGACAGATGCGAGAGGAGGGCGGTGAATTTGATGAACTTGGTCAATTTGGTGAAATTTTATGGTGGGTCCTGTGTGTCGGATCGAACATGGCAGGCCTCCACATATCCACCCCAGATTTGGGCAGGATATGAGGGGTGCCGGTTAGGCCGGCGTATAGGGCCGGTTTGAGGAGTCCGGTTGGGTCACTTTTTGTGACTGGTCACTGACCGAGCCGTTTGCTGAATGGAGGGGGGGGGGTCACTGACCGAGCCGTCTGTAGATGCTCTATAGCTTAGGTTTGTGAAAACGAGTACATTGGAGTCGTATGCTCGCCAAAAGAAGGACTTGGAGTTGTGGAAACGGTGTCGCTCGCATGCACTTTTTGTAGCCCCATCCACCCCACCTCTTGTGTTTTTCATTTCCTCTCCAAATTTAAATCTATTGTATCTTTTGAACCATCCACATCACCTTTTTTGCATATTTGTGTTCTTTACAACGAGTACTTTTGAACAAGAACGATTTTGAATACATATTGATAAAAAATTAAAAATGACTAAATTTCAATATTAAAACTAGCTAGTCATAATATTAAGTTTTTACTAAGTTTCACCAAGTTTCATTTGCTTTTAGAGTTTAGGGCTTAGGGTTAAATTTTAGTTTGTAAAACTTGTTAAATTTATCAATTGTTCCTATCAAGTTTTATTAGTTGAAACTTGACGAAGTTTAAAAAAACTCAAAACGTATTGACAAGTGGTCTCGTTTTAAAGCACTCATCAAAAGAAATATGAAATATGCAAACGAAAAATAAATTGAACTTTCAGTTCAAAGGATATAATAGATTCAAGAAATCAAAGCTTTGGAGGTGGGGTGTGTGGGGCATGCACTCTGTTGTTGGGAATCATAGTAGAAAAAAATATGTCCTACGAATCAAAAAGGCAAGATCACGATGAAGAACAGCGAAATCACGCTCATCCAATCCTCACTCGACGACTCCGTCCTTGCTTAGAAAAAAGAAAGCCAAACCACTCGCAGATGGATCTTTTTTTTTCTAGCTTTATATCTCGCTTTGTGATTCCACTACAAGGTTAGATCTGATCGCTACCAACTTGGAGTTTTAAATGGAAGAAGAGTTGGTGAAGATCGTTCTTCAAGTCCCACAAACAGTCCCTCGAACAAAGATTGAAAGCACGATCTCTCTACGGATTGCACACATACGAGATCAAGAATCCAGCGGCGCTTCACCATCCAGAGTTAGGCATCGTCGGAGAACCAGAGTAGGGAGGAGCAGCCTTCCGGTGGAACTATTTTCTGGAGAACAAGAGGGAGAGAGGGGGCGTCTCTTTTGCGCGGGAACTTGTGTGTAAAAGAGTGGGCCCCTTGGATATATATAGGTGTAGGGGAGGCCGACCTGGAGGAGGTACTCTCCCTTGCAATGGCGCACCAAGGGGTGGGCCCCACCCAAGCCCTAGCCGCATCAAGCTAACATGGGCGCAAGGCTAAGGGGGCGCCCTTATTGGGACTTAAGGACCATGCAGCTGCCCCTATAGGGGCTCCAGGGCGCCTCTTTAATCCTAGGGGGCTCCGAGAATTTTTTTGGAGCCCTCCCACGCAATTATACATCTTTCAAAACTCTTCCACCTTCCTGGTTTTATCTTTATTTCTCCAAAATGCTTCGGTTTCTCCAAAACACTTCTGGTTCTTTCTCAAAACAATTTATATTACCTCTGAAACTTTTCTAGTGATATTCTCCTAAGATCCTAACTTAGTTAGCACTCGACAAATCAAAAACCCTTAAGTGTGTGACTCTGCAGATTCTGTGAAATATAGACATGACCAAAACACCTTTCATTTAATGATCAATCACGGAAACGTGGACATCCATGTTGACTCCAATATCCACACAAATGATGATCAAGTGAACCTGTACCATATGTTATTCCTTTTGCTTCGCAATACTTTAAAAAACTCGATGTGAGATGTATCGACATCCTCGTGAGTCAACACATGATCACTATGCCAGTGTCCTTGTTACCAATTTTGTTCTCTTGTCTCATTCCCGTGTTTCGGCATCCATGTGCAACTCACGCTGTGTCTGAACAGACGATGATGGATATCATCACACCGAGAGGGCCCTAAGAATATCTCTCCATCCTCAGACAAACAAATCCAAGTCTCGATTTTCTAGTCCCTTGTCATACATTTTCGATGAACTTGTAAGTTCCCATTATGATCACCCTGTTGAAGTATGAAGTGACTCGACACTCTCATGGTCTAAGAAATTATGCATACATTGTTTTCTCATGATATAGACTATAGACTTGTGATGAAATCATCTCCTAGTATAACATAGAACATGGGTCAATTCAAAGCAAGTGTTCTTCTAACATCGTGGCCTCAATATTGCCGACCTAATTGTTACACTTAACTCATGCCTATGATTAGGAAAATAGAACTAGCATGCAACACTTGAGCTAGTCCTAGAGGCAAGACTAGGAATCTATTTTACCATTTATTATTCTAGATATGCACATGAGTTTATATCTGAGCCTCATGGTTATTGCAGACTTGAGAACCATTGCAGTTATAACATATAACATAAACATTAATTATAAATTGGGGAATGAATAATAAAACAATTATTATTGCCTCTAGGGCATATTTTCAATAGCCCCCCACTTGCACTAGAGTCAATAATCTACTCTACATAAATTATTTTACACCAGTGGTAATTGGGTGTTGTTCATGTGTTGCTCACGGTAGAGGCTTCGTCATTGGATCTCATAAGTTCTGATCCGTGTGAATCTTGAGTACTTTCACAAAACCCTTATCTAGATGATCTCGGATAACATGATACTTGTGTTCAATACGTCTTGACTTTTGGTGGGACCTTGGCTCCTTTGCCAAAGCCACGATGCCGCTATTATCACAATAGAGCTCCATTGGGTTCCATGCGCTTGGAAACACACCTAGTTCTTCAAGAAACATCTTGATCCGGACCGCCTCCTTCGAAACTTTTGAAGTTGTGACATATCTCACCTCCGTCGTAGAATCCGCAACAACATTCTGCTTAGAATGCTTCCAGCACACTGCACCACCCTTGAGTGTGAAAATGTAGCATAACTAAGATTTATAGTCATATCTATCAGTCATGAAGCTGGTATGAGTGTAACCATTTACAATCAGCTCTTCATCACCTCCATAGACAAGGAGGAAATCATTAGTCCTCCTGTGGTACTTAAAAATATTTTTAACTGCTGCCTAGTGAGCCAATCCTGCATCACTTTGGTACCTGCTACAAACATTTAGCGCATACAAAACATCTTGCACATAACATGGCATATATGATGTAACCAATGGCCAAGGCATATGGAACATCACTCATTTGCACTCACTCATCAACTGTCTATTGCCATTCATTCTTGCTAAGTGTTGTACCATGTGATATTAGGAGTGAGTCCTTCTTAGCATTCTCCATTTTAAACCTATTTAAGACCTTGATGATGTACGTGCTCTGGCAAAGCACTATTCAGCGTCTTGATCTATCTCTATAGATTTTAATGCCTATTATATACGCCACTTCGCCTAAGCTTTTCATTGAAAAACCCTTTTCAACGACTCTTTAATTGCATTAAGAAATTTTACGTAATTGCAAATCAATTTGCGTACAAAATTAGAAATGTTTTTTATGTTCCACTAGAATTCTTGTAGACACGAGATTCTTGGTCATTCCTAATAAAGCCAAACCGTTGGGAGTTGTCAAATTCAACATGGATGGCATTGTGGCGAGGAATGGGACTAACGGTGCTGTTGCGAGAATGTGCAGGAATTATACTGGGCATATCTTGGGTCCTTGTCAATCAACTTTATTTCCATCAATGATGTTGCAAGCTTGGACTCCTTGCATGCAGAGAAGATCAAGCGTTAGTTGCTTCAGTCAATTTTTTGAAGTTGATACTTTAGCTAAGTTCTCTCTATCCTTAACTCAGGGTAGGCACGCTTGGCTTGTTTAGCCTCATGTTGTTATAACCATTCCTATGAACATTGATCAATAAAGTACAATATTTACCCATAAAAAATACTAGTAATTCGAGTAGCGTCCCGACCGGTTCTGTAGCTACCGATACAATAGCGGCTACATATATACTATAGTGATTTTTAAAAGAGTGTCTGAACACTTTCTGAAAGCACGAACATATTTTATAACTTTGAATTTTTTTAACAAACAAAAAACATTTTTTTGACGATTCCGAATAATTTGTTTTCAAAATTCATAACACTTTTTTTCAAATTTTTCTAATTTTATTTGAAAACGTGATTTTCTGGGGAAAAGGAACATGTTTATATTTATGAACATATTTTGAAAATGTGAACATTTTTAGACTTTGAATTATTTTAAATGTGACCATTCTCGAAATGAGAATGTTTTTTGAAAGCACACACATTTAACCAAATTTTATTTTTTTTCTAAAATAACAACTATTTTTCAAATTTTCTCATGTTTTTGGAAACAAGAATATTCTTCCAAGTTTTAAATTTTTGGGAAACAAGATTTTTTTTCAAATTTGAAAACATTATTTTAAATTGTCAACACATCTTATAATATCATGAATATTTTTTGAAATTTGTGAATTTTTTAAGGATAAAAAAAGAAAAAGAAAGAAAAAACAGACTGTAAAAATGAAAAATGAAAACTGAATAGAAGACTAGAAAACAATAAAGAAATCAACAAGACAATATCCGGCTCAGAAATCTTCTAGATGGGCGAGCTAAAATGGGCTAGCCCATTTATCCGTCCGCTTCCCCTACCCAATGCGTTTCAGCGACTCTCTGCCGCAATGAGCGGCAAATAGGGATAACCCTCCACAGAATTATGCTATTTCTCCCTTCCCGCATTTCAATCTGCAAGGCGACCTCTCTGGAATATACTATTTAGCTCCCTTCGCGCAGAATAGTGTTCACAATCTAATTTAAAAACACTAATTTACAGATAGGGAAACCCACCCTGTTTTTTACCCATTTCTATGTACGGTTCTACCAATTATATTGCTTTTCCCCCTTTGTTCTTTCTACGGGTTTCCTTTTGTTTGCACCTTTTATTGCTTGTTTTCTTCCATTTTTGTTTCGCCATTATTTATCTTTCGTTTTACTTATTCGTCTTTCCTTATTTATTTATGAAAATTCATAAATATTTTTAAAAATCAATTTTTTTGAAGTTATGATATTATCTACAAATCATCACTATTTAAAATATGATAGAACTTTTTAAAAATCCATGCCATTTGTTGATTATTTAAAGTCGTGATTTTTTCTAAAAATCTGTGAACAATTATGTTTAATTCATTAACATCTATTAAAAAACCGAAAACATTTAATAAATTATTGAACATTTTTAGACTCATAGAATTTTTGTATCCTTATCTCCTAGAACATTTCTTGGAATTAATGATTTTTTTAATATACCAAAAATCAGTAACTGTTATTTTTCTTGAGCCAAAATCCTTCAATTGTTACTATTAGTCATTTGCTAAGAGGAGCGAAAGGCTAGGGACAAGTGAAAGGCTAGGGTCTGGTCTGGCCCATGCACATGATATAGTGACTATGCAGCTGTTTTGAGGCGTTTCCTAAATGGCGCCCATAGCGCCCTTTGCTTCATTATTTACAAAACAGCGCACACCCCCGTCACGGACCGACCGTTTTTTTTGTTCGTAAACTGCAAAAAATGTGCGAGAGATGGGCTTCAAACCCACGACGAGCTAGTTCAGTGACCCAAGCGATAGCCACCCGACCACATCATTTCTTTTCTTTGCGATGTTTTTTTTAAATGTCTAAAAAACATCATTTCTTTTCTTTCATTTTCTTTTTTATTTCATTTTATTTTTCTCTGTCCTTTTCTATTTGTTTTTTCAAATTCGTGAACTTTGTATTCAAACATATTATTTTCTAAAAAATCCATGAACGTTTCTCCAAACTCATGAACTTTATTTCCAAATTGATGAAAGCCTTTTTCAAATTAGTAAAAAAAAAATTCAAATTTGTGTTTTTTTTTAAAAATCGATGATTGTTCTTTTACCAAAACTGAAGAATTTTTTAAAAAATATGAACATTTTCAATGGCTGTGAATCTTAAAATTCATTGATTTCTTTTTTCTCTGTCCTTTTGTCTTTCTTTTCTCAAATTCCTGAACTTTTTCGTCAAATATATTAATTTTTCCAGAATTCATGAACTTTTTTCCAAACTCATGATCTTTATTTCCAAATCGATGAATGTGACTGTAAATCGGTGGATTTTTTAAATTTGATGCACTTTTTCAAAATCGATGAACTTTTTGCGAAAATTCATGATTTTTTTTGACGATTTCTTGTGAAGTTTTTTGAAAATTGATGGACTTTTTCCAAATTCTTTGATTTTTTAAAGGAAAATATTGATGCAATAAAATAGTGATTAAATTAGCGAGTGAACGACTATGAATCAGCGAGCGAACGACTATGGGCCTTCGTGGAAACAGCCCAAAGAATAACGCTGAAGGTGCCATATAGGAGCTCCCCTCTTTTGCTCCATTAGTTGCGCGAAGTGAGATTCGAACTCTCGACCTCCGTGTTTACATTCACCCGCAATAATCAACTGAGAAAGCTAATCCATTGTGCATAGTCACATTCGTTTTTCTTCTTGTTGTACGTCTTCTCTATCTGGTTTTCTTATTCTTTTTTTGGTTTTGCTTGGTCGTTTTTCTTAGTTTTTTTCTTTTCTTTTCCATTTGCTTAAATTTGTGAACATTTAAAAACATCATGGAAAATTTGAAATTCTTGAACATTTATCAAACTCATGAACATTTTCTTAAATTCGTGAAAAACAAACTCAAATCCGTGAAAATTTTCAAATCCATTAAAGTTTTTGAAATCCATTTTTTATAAAATATTGAAAACTATTTTGTCAAATGTGTGATCTTTTTTTTGAAATGAATGAGATTTTTCAATTTCACAAGAAAATTCTTTAAAAATTTGTTAACTTTATTTCTTCTTCAAATTGAGTGCACTTTTTTTTCAAATCAAATGAATTTTTTCAATTTCCATTTTTTAAAAATTCGTGAAATTTTTCAACTCAATAAACTTTCTTTTTGTGTGATTTTTTGCCGAATTCATGAACTTTTTTCAATCGATGAAGCTTTTTCAATTTCACAATTTGATTTTAGTTCTTGATTTTTTTGCAAGTCTATGAACTTTTTAAAATCACAAAAAGGTGGTCGTTCTATTTCCTGAACCAGTAGTACAACATAACCGAGAAAAAACAAGAGGTGAGAAAGGCGAGTTGAGCGAGCGGATGAATAACGAAGCGAGGGTGCGAATCTCGATGGGTCATGGCCCGCTTCCGCTCGCGTGAGCACCGGTTTCTTGTTTTGGCGCTATAGGCGTTGATGAGGAGGTCTCGAAACCGAGCCCTATGTGGTGCCGAGGTCGAAGGAAGGTGTTGGGCCAAGGGGAATGGATTCAGGCCCACTCAATTCGGCTCTGGCTAGTCATATTTGTGACAAGCTCAGATCATTGCTCCTTGGATGATGTGTGTGAGGTTAATCATTTTAGAAATTCTCGATGTTGTGTATGTCATTTGTTTCAACACGCTGCAATATTGTGTGTCTTTTGTTGCAAACACATGGGTGGCGATGAATTTGGGTATCTGCTGCAAATAGTGTGTTCAGTTTCATATTTTGTTCGCGTTGCTACAAAATTTGGCTTCTATGTTACATATGTGTGAATATCTCGGCAATGTAGTACAACTAGGGAGGATTTTTTTTTTTTGCGGGGTACTAGGGAGGATTTGTTGCATACGCTAATTTTCTTTTGCCACATGGGGCATATTTGAAATGTTACAACATGTTATTGATACGCCACACCAAAAATGCTACGATGTTGCAAACATGTCAATGTTACCACATGGTATTTCAATTCTGTATGGATCAGACGTTCCAGATTTTGATTTTATGTGTGATCAGACACTAGTGGAAAAACAGGCTTTCCGTCCAGCCCATAAGTCGCGAAGCTGTTGGAACCGCGACCAATGGGACCTTTAGTCGCGGTTCGAGGTGAACCGCGACCAAAGGCCCGGCCCCTGGCGCCGGTGGCGGTGGTGACGTGAGGGCTTTAGTCGTGGTTGGCTGTGCCAATCATGATTAAATCTTTCGGCACCTTTTAGTCACTGATTTGCTGTGCCAACCGCGACTAAAGCCCTCGCCTATATATACCCATCCAAAGAGCCAACACTTAGCCATTTGGAGCCATTCTCTTCACAAGTGGGTGTAGGTTTGCTTTTGGTTCCTCTTATGCACATAAGGTGTTTGATGAAATGCCCCAAGAGCATGAAACAAACATGACATGAAGTGTTGGAGCCACACTCTTCGATCGCGGTTAGCAACTTGATGAACCTTTGATGTGTCAATATATGCATGTGTGTAGTTCATAACAAATGCATGATGGTTAATTATATATTTTATATTATAATAATGCAGATGAATCGGCAATGGATGTACGGTAACCGACTCTCCGCGAAGTTCACTACGGGTTTGAAAGATTTCCTCGTAGTGGCTAATGCGAACAAGCGGGGGTTTTGTTATCGTCCATGTGTTATCTGAAGAATGAGAAGGGTTACTCTTCCTCAAGAGTTGTTCACATGCATCCGCTTGAAGGGTTTCATGCCAAGCTATAATTGTTGGACCAAGCATGGAGAAAGAGGGGTTATAATGGAAGAAGATGAAGAAGGATGATTTCATCGATGAAAGCTATCTTGCTCATTTGGTGATACTTTCATGGAGGATGTCAAGGTGAAGGGAAGGTGAAGAAGAGGCACGTGATGATCCCGCTGATGATCTTGGTCGGACCATTGCCGATGCACGGAGACGCCGCTAAACCGAAAAGGAGAGGAGAATTTGGATCGCATGTTATAATGGGGAACGCCAACCCGGAGACAGGGGAGTGTGTTTACGTGGCAAATTAATTAAACCCACCCAAGCCCTTATTGACGCAATGAAGGCTGCTCAAGACGGAAGATCAAGTTCAACAGAGAGAACGACGCTACCGACAAAAGCCCTCGAATCCTCGAACACGGAGGACGTGTACGAGGCATGGGGCACATTCCGTGGAAAATAGGGTTCCCCGAGCGATGACCCGTGACTGTTACTGAAGCCGTAAGAGAAAGATGGATCGGAAGCAGATGTTGTGGCGCGGTTGGCATCGGAAATGGAAGTGATGAAGAAAACCATGAGTGTACTAGTAGCGAAAGAGATTCAGCTCGGGTGCAAGATGAAGATCATCCAGCGGATCTCGGAAGCCAAGAAGCGAGAAGCGGCGTGGCTTCCACGGAGGCCCCACCGGTGGTGTAGATGCACCGACGATCGAAATTATCGCACCGGAGCCTCGGTGGTCGAAATTATCGCACCGAGCCTCCTCGCTACCCGTGGGCGATATAAAGGAGATGAAAGAATGTCATCTCAGATTATCCTATCGGAACATTTCCATGAAGGTAGCCATCGGCAAGTGCTTTACCATGTTTATTCGAGCACTCCACCACAACAACCCCATTAAAGATGGCTATGCTCGTGTCACGGTGGAGGACATAGTCCAAGGGTTTGAGGACACGGAGATTGAAATTGCTACACCGAAGGGAGAAAAGACTTGAAGATGTCAAGCGCCATTACATTCTATGGCAAAAGAAGTTTATCAAGTTTCAGCGAGGCGCCAAGGACAACAAGTCCACCCCTCACGGTGGTGGTGGTGGCGGTGGCGGTGGTGGTGGTGGTGGTGGTGGTGGTTCACCTACACCTCCGTCACATCACCGACGCCGCCCCGATCCACAACGTCCGCGGGTGATCATCCGCCGCCCCGATCCTCGTCCGGGGTGATCGACGCCGCCCCAATCCACCTATGGCAAA